>OZ024834.1:9806050-11197300 GCA_964016985.1 Anodontia alba | reverse complement strand
GCAGGTTGGTCGGATATTGTCGGTTTTCATCTGTACGAAAATGTTTCTTTTTCTTCAAACTCCACCCATAATGAACCGTTCCATGAGAAAAATGAACTTATGGTACACGCAGACACTTAATTTCTAGATTAGTCTGTGCGTCCGGACACTCTGAACACGTTTTGTCGATAAATTTTAAATGCTTTTAGTGAATCCGTATGCGGTCAGCGTAGGCCCTGATCAGCCTGCGCATTTGCGCAGGCTGATCAGGACCTACGCTGACCGCATATAACATAAGGGTCCTTTTCTGATACCATGACACAAATAAAGTCTTTGTCAACAATTTTATCAGCCATCTGTGAGGAAAATGATGGTTTTATTAGATAGGTGGACAAACAGCTTAGCAGAATTGTTGTCTCCCTATGATGTGACCAGGGCGACATCAAATGTGTTATTGCCTGGGTATATCTTCGGAAAGCAAATTACAATTGTGGTTATTCATTTTTGTTGTCCCAAGGGGAAAATTTATGGGAACAGAAAACGTTTAGTTGGACCAGTCCTCCAAGAAAGGCAAATTGTATTTTCTGTGTATACTAAAGCTTCTTTTGTGTTTTTTCTCAGTATGACTTGAGCCTGTAGCTCCATAGATGCTAAATGGGCTGCGTGAAGCGAACAAGTGCCTTCGAACACATCACGAAAACACGCCTCTATAATTTTGACCCCCTTAAACCCCACTTTTATATAGTAAAACTGGGGTTTACAAGGGTATACATTATTTTTCTTGTTTTGCTAAAAACAGATTGTGGGTACTCGTTAGGCATGCTTTCGTAATGATGCGCAAAATACGCCGATTTGCTCTCCACACGTTCTGATTTTGATTTGGACAATGAAGGCCCGATCAAAATGCACATGGCGCGGGCCAAATTTAATGATTTTAATTTACCTGAGCTGCAACGTGAGAAAACGTACCTTCTGACATAAGCGCCTAGTGAATACTCAAATCAGCCTGCGCATCCGCATGAAGAACTTTTGCATCCTTGAGGCCTTCCCAGGGGTTTGGGGGAACTAAAGAACATGTCCATTTATTTTCGGGGAACAAGGGAACATTGGCAACTATTTAAAGGGGAAAGGGGAACAAAATTAAATTTGGGGAATATGGAACCAGGAAATTTTCGAAAATCACTTTTAGAGAACAAGGGAACATGGATGATTATTGTTAATGAACAAGGGAACATGGTACCCCCCTGGGAGGGTCTCATCTTTGGCTATCAAAAATGCACCCAGTGAAGATTCTGATCAGATAGTGCGAATGTTTAGTACACATGTCCGAAGGTACGTTTTCTCACGTTGGGGTTCACGTTTTACTTAAAAGAAAACTTATTACCTAATGCTATTATCAATCCATCGTTCAGTTAACGCTTAGCACTCTGGGTAAAATTTTCAGCAGACGACATTTTGAAATATTTTTCATATTTTTCTCAGAAAACAGGATATGACATTTCATGCAAATTGTCTCCAAAGGAGACAATTTGCATGAAATGTCAAATCCTGTTTTCTGGGAAAAATAAGAAAAATATCATCAATTTGTCGTCTGCTGAAAATGCCCAGAGAGTGGTAAAGGTTAACAGATGTCAAAACATGATAAAAATGATTAAAGAAAGAGTAATGTTTGAAAATAAACATATGACAATGTCATTATCAGCTCATCATTAAGATCACGGCTGGTTTAAAATCATGATTAATCAGTGTTCTGTGTTTGAAAGTAAATAGATTACATAATGTCATTATCTACTCAATATTAAGTATAATAGGTGATGAATTTATATCCAGATCAGATACCGCTATTCTTTGGATAAAGATAATTAATTATACGATAAGCAAGCCGAGTCATTAATGGTGTAAGATAATTGCATCATATCAAAGAAGTGATGAATTTGTCATGGGATTAATAGTAATTAGTGTTTTCTCAGTCATTGTCAAAATATTTAAATTGAGATAAAAATATATAATCAAAGATACCGGTTGTTTAATATTTGAACGTATTACCTCATCAACTAATTGTAATTGTAAAATGAATTCAATTGGTTAGAACTGAACAGAACCAAATACAAATATTTTATTGGCAACTAATATTTTAACATATTTATATGGCCATAAAATTCAGCATTAGGAAACTGCACTAATTAGCAGAAGAATATATATAATATTCATCTTTAAACATACCGCCGCAGCTTTTTGTACACAGACGATGATTAACAAAACAAAACAGCATGAAACGCATACTTGCGTATTTTTTTTTTTTTTTTTTTTTTTTTTTTTTTTTTTTTTTTTGATAGTGGATACAGATCAAAATACATGGACACAGCAATTTATGATCACTATACGTGTAAGGAGGTCGAGATGTAGGTTGAAGCTCAATCTAGACATATACCCAGTCAGCATTCTATGTAAATCTATATCGGGCAGTCATCGGCCCGTCAGGGTAGCTGACGGGCCGATGACGGCCCGATGTAGATTTACGTAGAATGCTAGCTGGGTAGATAGATGTTTTGAAATGTAAAAATGCCTATAAACACACTTTACTAAATTGTTTTATATATTATCTTTTTTTTTCCTTTTTTCTATTATGTATTTTCATCATACACAAATTTATGTTTTCAGCTTTAGAAACATAGGACAGGTGCGTCTCTGAGGGTGTGTCTTTTCAAGTTAACAATTTTCATCCAGTAGAGGACCGGCTTTCAACCTGTTCTTGTTAGTCAAAATTCTTGCAATATACGGTCGAACCTCGTTATCTCGAATCGCATTTCGAATTACCGCTTATTTCGAAGTGAAAATCTGGTCCCTGTTTTAACATGAAACTTTCTGTTCTTTTTCACATTATATATATATATATAACTTCAGGATTCAAATAACATATTCATTTGTTAAATGTGGTTGTTCAATTTATTGTTTTCCTCACTCTCTCAACTCTGATATGTCGATGTACGGATATCTCGAAGTGTTTCAGTGAGTCCCTTGGAATTCGAGATAACGAGAATCGACTGTATATATAACAAACGTTGTTAAATGTCATCAAACAACATGCTATTACGGAGGTACTGGAAGATCTAAATTACATTCTGTCCGGCGTCGGTGTTGGCGTTAGCGTCAACAAATATTATTACATAAAAAGCTGTGCGTCACGTTATTAACAGCCGTGCATTAACCGGCGAATATACGAAGTACTAATACATATCGTCGACATCACGTTAAAATTGTCAATGTGATCTTAGGATCCTGCAAACCCCACGTTCATGATCCAAACACAGATCCCAGGGACACAATAGAACCGCCTCATTGCGACGTTGTGTCCAGCGCAGCAATCAAACGCTCTTAGCATTCGGCTACGGTTTCGAGGCCCTGCCAAAAACACTGTTTGCCCAGCAGTGAACAGATACCCGTTGGGTAGACTAGCTACTAGTCGGATATCAATATTATTTTCATCAATCAATTATAATTATTAATTTACTTAATGAAGTAAGGGCCATCTACTACTTATTGCTTGCCTCA
The DNA here is from genome assembly GCA_964016985.1 of Anodontia alba. Lineage (NCBI taxonomy): Eukaryota > Metazoa > Mollusca > Bivalvia > Lucinida > Lucinidae > Anodontia > Anodontia alba. The sequence continues at coordinate 11,193,769 of OZ024834.1, read as the reverse complement.
CCTCTTTGACAGCAGCAACTAATCTTGGAGATAATCCGACCTTGATGTCAGAGACCAACTATTAGAGACTAGCTATACATGTCATACATAAATTTGAATCAGCTTATAGTAAGGAGTGATAAAACATGACGTCAAGGTCTAGGAGTTAGTCTACCCTTTGGGGAAGATTCAAGGCAGGGGAAAGGAGAGGACTGGGTACCGTCTTTCAAGAACAATCGTAAAAATAAGACAATATTCCCATGCTGGTAACAGTTAGGGTTTTGTATACAGGTACTGATGGCTTGTATTTAAAATCGAATAATGCAAAACAGCGAAATTATTTTCACTAATTGATCTAATCCTCTTGTTTGTATTAAAGGTGTCTACATAAAAGCATTGTTACTGAACATATTTGTTGTGGAATCATGTCTGTTCTCTAACCGCCGGCCTTGTTTATTTATCACAACAAAACGCCTTTATAAAAGCCATAAACGTGTAAAAAAAGATTCCTGTGAAGTCAATGAATTCCTACTCACGTTTGATAAATATGTTATCGATATAGTTTTAACACCATGAATAGAGATGAAAAGGTTTCCGCAGTTGTTTGTTGATATCAAGTAAATGATACGAGCCGAATCGTAAGAAAAAAAAAAACTGCACCTTTGGACATGTGCGCCCAGCGAAGATTCAGATCAGCCTGCGCATTCGCGCAGTCTGATCAGAATCTTCACTGGGCGCATTTTGATAGCAAAGTATGTAAAGTTTCTTCATGCGGACAACGAAGACTCTGATCAGACTGCGCGGATGCGCAGGCTGATCAGAGTCTTCGTTGGGCGCACATGGCAGAAGGTACGTTTTCTGACGTAACGGCTCATATGTCTTATCGGTAGCCTTTGTGTAACATCAAGTAAATTCAAACAGTGATTTTATTTCATTTTAACTTCCTTTCCCATCGGTTTTCCTCGTTGCGTTTTATTTGCAAGCAATACGCATCATTTTTGTCGATTATGACTTGCGACCACAAGGAAATAAAAATCTGTTTAACCTTTTCAGCGCTGCAGACCAAAACAGATTCCTGTACAAACAGCGTAGATCAAGCCATCTCATCTTATTTGCCATTCTGTTCTTGTTTTATTTACTGATACTCTGTTTGCAATGATGGAAGTTGACTAAATTCAAAGATGGAAGAGTCCAAGTCCACTTCAGAAACACAGTGGTGAAATGGCTGAAAAACAGACAATGAAAGTGAAAAAAAATAACCCACAAATTTGTTTCCTCTGTTACAATATACAAACTAAACTATCATTATTTTGTATATAAGACGACTCTATTACACATTAGGCACAAGAACAAAATATACTAAAACAGATTTCTAAGCATAAACTGATCAGTTATATCAAAGATATATTACAGTCTGTAGAAAGAGATACTTGAAAGTCACGATCCGCTACAATTCTAGAAGCCCCTCCCCACCACACCCCTTCCAAAAAAAAAAAAAAAAAAAAAAAAAAAAGAAATCAGGTCAGAAGCCATAGCCCTTGCAAGATCAGATGGACGTTTGACTGTATTCAAGTTTTGAAATTCCGCCCAAGTAACCATTACGAATACACGCCTCTTCAAATATATTGAAAAATTTACACCAAAAAAAAAAGAAAAAAAGTTTCAGATATTTTTCATATTTCTTCTTATAACATAGATTGTGGGTACTTGTTAGAACCGCCTCGCCGAGGCGGTTCTAACGAGTACTCACAATCTATGCTTTGTAGCAGAATAAGAAAAATAGTGCGTCCTTGTAAACCCCAGTTTTACTGTATAAAAGTGGGGTTCATCACGAAAACATACCTATATAATTTTGACCCCCTTAAACCCCACTTTTATACAGTAAAAATCGGGTTTACAGGGGTATACATTATTTTTCTTATTTCTGCTCAAAAACATAGATTATGGGTACTCGTTAGAACCGCCTCGCCGAGGCAGTTCTAACGAGTACCCACAACCTATGTTTTGAGCAGAAATATGAAAAAAAATATTAGAATTTTTATCTGAAAGCTTTCAGTTTTTGGTGGTGAAATTTTCAGTATATTTGAATAGGCATGTTTTCGTAATGTAAGGGGGTCAAAATTATGTAGGCGTGTTTTCGTGATGCCTAACCTTGTTGATATAGGTAAGTGGGAAAGAAAGTGATTTAGAAAACTGGGTGACGACTTTCATTATTTATTTGAATGCTTCACTTTCGATGCAGCTACATGTATACGTACTTATCTAAGATATTTTTACATCAGAAGAATGAAAATGCAGCGGGCCTTATGAGCAGGCGAAACGGGAATAGTGAAAAATGTTAGAGTAGGTGAAACAGGAGTAGGCGAAGTGGGATAAATCGTAGGTGGAACGGCTGTAGACGAGACGGAAGTAGACAAAATGGCAATGAACTTTAATTCATTAAAGCCCAAAAGGGTAATTGGCAAACGGTGTGATCTGCGGCGTCTGATCAGGGTCTTCACTGTTTGCAAATAATTTAGCCATATTCCTCCAGGTATATCAAAATCACCTTGCCTGGCATATCTAAAACTGAAATTGAACTCTTCTAATATATAGTATGGGGGAGTTTATTCGGTCTAAAATGGCTTAATGCTCTAGAATCTAGTTATGAAAAAATATGGAAAATTGTACAAGCAAGAATTTTATTGCGTCCCTATCATTATGATATGTACAGATGATGGCACCATATTCAGGTTTGACACAAATGATCTTCATGCGCCATCCAAAATGTCTGCTCGCTGGAACTAGAATAGAAGAAAGCGAGAGTCATTACGAAAACACGCCTATTCAAATATATTGAAAATTTTACAACCCAAAAAAGGGAAATTTTCAGTAAAAAATCGCTAATATTTTTCTTATTTCTGTCCAAAACATAGATTGTGGGTACTCGTTACCCACAATCTATGTTTTGAGCAGAAATAAGAAAAATAATGTATACCCCTGTAAACCCCGGTTTTATTATATAAAAGTGGGGTTTATGGGGGTCAAAATTATATAGGCATGTTTTCGTGATGGTGGATTTTAATGCAGTTGAATAATAATAACAATAATAACAAGAATGTCTTTATTTTTCGAGCAAACAATGTGCAAATCTAACATATGGTCCTCATTAAAATCTAACAACATATACATACCACACATATTTACACTGTAAAATGGGACCGACAAATTCGACAGGTCGGCGCCAGAGCAACGCTGGCCAAACGTTGATCCTACGTCAAGTGTCCATCCAAGTAATTTACACTTGGAATGTAAATCAGTAAATAGCGTAGGAATCACGGTTAAAAGTGTCTTCAAGAGGCTAAGCGAATTGAAGAAATAGAATTTCCTAAGGGATGCAGAAACATAGACATTATAAAACCTGATATGATGTAACATATCCGAAGTGTTGATTTTATATACAGCCACCGCTATACTGGAGAACTTAAAACAGGGTAATGGTACACTGGTAGCGCGTCGGATTTGGAATTGGGTGATCTTAAGTCCACGTTGCTTGCTTGTAAATATATACTTAGTCTTATCTGTTTTATTTAACTATTTTAACTGAGTCGCGAAAATGCTCTACAGAGTATTTTTGCGCTCTATAGAGCAGTTTGCGAATCGATAGCTAAATAAAACAAATCTTAACCCTTGTCCTGCTGAATAAATTAAGATGACACTCCCACTTCTAATTTTCAGCCAATCAGATTACTTTATCCGGATTGTTGCTATAAATTCACATGCTTTATGGCAAACAGTGCAGATCCAGATCAGTTGGCTTCTTCAGAAGCCAACTGATCTGGATCTACACTGTTTGCAAAGGCAGGGTATATCCGGGTTCAGCAGGACAAGGGTTAACAATTTCAAACACTTGCATATCGTAACTTAACAATTCCAAACACTTTCATATAGAAACCCTTAAGTCTGCTTCGGTTAACCATGCCATTTCTTTTTAATAATGATTCGTCTCTATTGTCCAGTATATAAATATATTATACCTGCTTACCGTAGCCAAAGAATAAAGCTGGGGTTGTTTTTTAATGTTCAGCCGACATAAACGAAACTTGGAGCAGTTTGAATTAGAATCTGAATTCAAGTTTCCTTTCACACACGAAAAGAAGGCCGGAACGTCCAATGATCAGTTTGATTGGCTGTCTAAAGGTAGACAAAAAATTAAACCAATAATGTCTAGACATCATCAAAGTAGATGCTGATCAGAACTTTGCACAGAGAATGAATTTTATTTTTGTGGATTTTATCGATGTGTAAATTTCGGCGAATCACTAACAAACTTAACATAAAGCCCGAATAGGCTTCATGTTAAGTTTGTGAGTGATTCGCCGGAGGGGTTTTATTTTAAATTACTGAGGGGCTTTATGTTAAGCTTGTGAGTGATTCGCCGAAGGGGTTTTATTTTAAGTTACAGAGGGGCTTCATGTTAAGTTTGTGAGTGATTCGCCGGAGGGGTTTTATTTTGAGTTACTGATGGGCTTTATGTTAAGTTTGTGAGTGATTCGCCGGAGGGGTTTTATTTTAAATTACTGAGGGGCTTTATGTTAAGCTTGTGAGTGATTCGCCGAAGGGGTTTTATTTTAAGTTACAGAGGGGCTTCATGTTAAGTTTGTGAGTGATTCGCCGGAGGGGTTTTATTTTGAGTTACTGATGGGCTTTATGTTAAGTTTGTGAGTGATTCGCCGGAGGGGCTTTATTTTAAGTTACAGAGGGGCTTCATGTTAAGTTTGTGAGTGATTCGCCGGAGGGGCTTTATTTTAAGTTACTGATGGGCTTTATGTTAAGTTTGTGAGTGATTCGCCGGAGGGGTTTTATTTTAAGTTACAGAGGGGCTTCATGTTAAGTTTGTGAGTGATTCGCCGGAGGGGTTTTATTTTGAGTTACTGATGGGCTTTATGTTAAGTTTGTGAGTGATTCGCCGGAGGGGCTTTATTTTAAGTTACAGAGGGGCTTCATGTTAAGTTTGTGAGTGATTCGCCGGAGGGGTTTTATTTTAAGTTACTGATGGGCTTTATGTTAAGTTTCTGAGTGATTCGCCGGAGGGGCTTTATTTTAAGTTACAGAGGGGCTTTATATTAAGTTTGTGAGTGATTCGCCGGAGGGGTTTTATTTTAAGTTACAGAGGGGCTTTATGTTAAATTTGTGAGTGATTCGCCGGAGGGGCTTTATTTTAAGTTACTGATGGGCTTTATGTTAAGTTTGTGAATGATTCGCCGGAGGGGCTTTAAGTTACAGAGGGGCTTCGTGTTAAGTTTGTGAGTGATTCGCCGGAGGGGTTTTATTTTAAGTTACTGTTGGGCTTTATGATAACTTTGTGAGAGATTCGCCGGAGGGGCTTTATTTTAAGTTACAGAGGGGCTTTATGTTAAGTTTGTGAGTGATTCACCGGAGTTTACACATCGTTAAAATACACAAAAATAATAATTCATTCCTTCATTTTACTTTGTTATCAAAATGTGACAAATGTTGCTAAAAAAAAAAAAAAAAAAAAAATGCCAATCTTGTGAGACGGCGGAAAGAAAACAGGTCCACGGATTCCTGCTCTAGGTATTATAGAAGTATAAAATGTTTCCTTCAACCAGTCAAGTAGCGTGCAATGTGTATAAAGTGTATAAAATGGGGAGTTGGATTTATCAAATCAATCGCTGTTATGTCAGTTTAATAGCTATGAATACATGAATTACTTTTATAACTTTAAATTTCAACTTTCTTCCTGATTTTTGTTTTTTACTTTATTATTTTCCTATCAATCACAAGGAAACTTTTTAAGCAAAAATAATCTTATTTTATAATCTTGTTTTTACAATTGAACTCTGTGTGTGGTTTTGCGTTCACATAGTTTAACCATAACCTGTTAAATACCAGCAGACGACACACATTTACCTGTTTACCTCAGAAAACAAGACTTGACATTCCACTTAAATCTCAGACCATTTGAATTAAATGTCAAGTCTTACTTTTGGTGAAATTAAGAAAACATATCTATCATATAGTCTGCTTATTTGTGCCCGGAGAGAATATGCATATAAACAGCAACCTGACTGACACTGCCGCTAAAAAGGTACGTAATAGCGATAATTATATAGCCGTCGGTGACACAATACGGAGGTGAGGGTAACTTGACATCAAAGTGTTTTGTTCTGAACTAGACTCGTGAACTTTGTGGTTTTAGGATGGTAATGGTAGCCACCGTACCACCGCCGGTGGAATTCAACGTTCTGTTGTGTTTTATCATTTTTTTTATTAACACTTACCATGCTGGGGAAAAAATTCAGCAGACGACATTTTGAAATATTTTTTCTTATTTTCCCGCTGAAACAGGATTCGACGTTTCAGTCAAATTGTCTCTTTAGAAGACAATTTGCATGGAATGTCAAATCCTATTTTCTCCGAAAATAGGAAAGAAAATCATTAGCTCTTTCACTGCCACATGCGATAATAATAGGGTTTTGCAAACAGCATAGATCCAGATGAGACGGCTCAATGAGCCGTCTCATCTGGATCTACGCTGTTTGACAGTCAGTCTTTCAACTTTACATATATATAAACGTCTTTCCAAACGATAGTTTGTTTAAAAAAAAAAAAAAAAAAAGGCAGCCGATAAATGTCGTCTGAAATTTGGCACCGAAATAGTTAATCTGTCGTCTGCTGAATTTGCCTATAGCTTTACTAATATTTATTGAGTCTCTCAAAATGTATCGTACCTAAAAATATCACTAACCGTGCCAACACTAAGTATTCGGACAGACAAACTTGGGCAAACAGTGATCAGGGTCCATACTGTTTGACTGTTTGCCACCCATCCAGTAGTTTTTAGACTATCAAAAAATACATGTAGAAAATGGACGTCCAAATTTTTTTTGGGCAAGGGGTGATGATGTCGGAAATTTTATGGCTAATACGGAACCTGCTGTCTGAAGCAGGGTTCAGGATAAAGTGACAAATTCGTCAGTAGCTGACCGAAGGACCGTTAACATTTAACCCTTGAGCTAATTCAGCAGATCTGGGAAAACTGAGAAAATATTTCAAAATGTCGTCTGCTTAAAAGTTTATCCAGCATACTAAGCGTTACCTGTTTTATCCCTTTTAAGACGATATTCTCTTACGCCTCCTGTGTGTAGCCTGACATGTAGTTAGTTTAATAAAGTTTTGTTCCATTCTGTTCTATAAATTGTACCGAGCCAGGCTGAATGTGTACCGTATTTACCCTAAATAATGGATATGTATACAATACTTGACCCAAAATTTGTACAAGTCAATTTTACTCCTTGCAGGATGTGCCTTAAAACTGCTGGATCAGTGGCAAACAGAGTAGACCCAGATCAGACGCCGCAGAACACGGCGTCTGATCTGGGTCTACTCTGTTTGCCAAGGCCTGCCTGTTCCAATGCATAGGATTATTACGGTATTCAGTAAACGAATGACATTTTCTCGAGAAAATAAGACGATGTTTGCTGTGATATCAAGTCTTAGTCTCTAGATTTTTTTATATATATATATAAATCATAGCATTATCATATGTCGTCAGTTTTTATAGTAAAACAGGAAGAATAAAGCAGATATATACATATTGCAGAAAACAGACCACTTACTTTAAAAAGTCAGATTTAAATAATACCAGACGGCGCGTAACAAATAAAATTTCGTAATATAAGATAAATCCCTATTTTCCGTGTAAGAAAAAGTTTATCAGTCACTGGGCAAAAAAAAAAAAAAAAAAAGCAGACCGTAAATAGATATGGGATAAGCAAAATACGAGGATCCTGCAAAAAGTTTTGTCACTGGGTTTGGATTATTTCAGTGCTACGTTTTATCAAACATATTTTTATTACAAACCTTCAAAGTTTCCCCCTTTACTGAAACACATTTTTGTAACCTTTTTACCCAGTCGCGAAAAGCAGATAAATAGTCTTCGTTTGGTAGGAGACACTGATAAATATCGCTGCCAAGAGAACTTCTAGACGTATACTTATTTCCAGAAAGCATTTTCTTAAGCCTTGGAAATAAAAAGAAGTCACAGGGACTCAGGTCAGGTGAATAAGGTGGCTGCTTTAAAACTTTCACCTTTTCAGAAGCCAAAAAAGACTTAACAACCTCTTATGAGAGGAGGCATTGTCATATAAAAGGTGGACTCCTGACTATCCTTTGCTTGGTCCATGTTCCAATGTAACAAGTAAATTGGTCAGTGTATATGACTGCATCTATTTCAATTTGAAATAACTCGGTCAGTTGGAAAGCAATTTGAACGAAATAAACGGGTATCGTTAGCTATTCAACACACCATTCAAGTGCAGTGAAGCATTTTAAAATATACCTGGGATAAAACTAAAGAAGCCTATTAGTAACAGAACTTTTTGTAGGACCCTCGTATCAATTTGCCGTCTGCTTCTTTTGTGATGCATGGAAAGGTGAATGGATGAACAGAAGAAGCGCTAAAAGACACGATGAAGAACGTGAACATATACTCTATAACTAATAAACCTTAAAGTGTTATAGCTAATATATTAGCACATATATTGTGCTATATATTATCATCCATTTTTTCAACGTCTGCTGCTAGCAGTTGGATGCGCGTCCGACTGGAGACCAGGAGGTCGCAGGTTCGACCCCCGCCGAGGTCGGCAACATTCTTTCGTGGAGATTGATCATGAAATATTTTCTACGGTCATTCTCTCCCTTCCGCTGATTCAAGACGGGCAGTTGTCAGTTTCTGGCGAAAAAATGTGCACAATACTGGTTAACCGCTTGGTAAACTAAGCCTGCCCAGTAAACGCGTGGTTAGTTAAACTGACCGCGCTCGACATGACCCCATTGGGTTGACTGGGCCGTAAAACCTGAACACAAACAAACAAACGTCTGCTGCTAGCGTGACTAGTATTACAGATTTCAAACTGCACAAAGATTTGGCGTTGTAGTTTGTCACAAGAAGCTTCAGATTTACCTAACTATTCAGACCTGAGCAAACAGTGTAGAACGCGGCGTCCGATCTGGATCTACACTGTAAGCCACTCGTTCAGCAATATTTTAAACACATCAGCGGTAGTGGAACAGACCATTTTATTTTATTTATTTATTTATTTATTTATTTATTTATTTATTTATTTATTTTTTTTTTTTTTGAGAAGTGTGATAAGGAGTTTAGGTGTCCCAATACCTAGGGTAAATACGGTAGATGCCCACTTTGGCGCTTAACCGCCAAAAGACGTGTTTCTTGTTAAAGGGTAGTTGGGTCTATTGCGAGAATGTGCTGAACAATTTATTTCTCATAGTATTGTCCGAGTATTGTTTGGTCTACTGCGAGAGTGTGTTGAACAATTATTCAAAGTATTGTTGGATCTACTGCGCAAGTGTGTTGAACAATTAATTTCTCATAGTATTGTTTGGTCTACTGCGAGAGTGTGTTGAACAATTTTTCATAGTATTGTTGGGTCTACTGCGAGCGTGTGTTGAACAATTAATTTCTCATAGTATTGTTTGGTCTACTACGAGAGTGTGTTAAACAATTTTTCATAGTATTGTTTGGTCTACTACGAGAGTGTGTTGAACAATTTCTCAAAGTATTGTTTGGTCTACTGCGAGAGTGTGTTGAACAATTTCTCAAAGTATTGTTTGGTCTACTGCGAGAGTGTGTTGAACAATTTCTCAAAATTTGTTTGGTCTACTGCGAGAGTGTGTTGAACATTTCTCATAGTATTGTTTGGTCTACTGCGAGAGTGTGTTGAACAATTTCTCAAAGTATTGTTTGGTCTACTACGAGAGTGTGTTGAACAATTCCTCATAGTATTGTTTGGTCTACTACGAGAGTGTGTTGAACAATTCCTCATAGTATTGTTTGGTCTACTACGAAAGTGTGTTGAACAATTTCTCAAAGTATTTTTTGGTCTACTACGAAAGTGTGTTGAACAATTTCTCATAGTATTGTTTGGTCTACTGCGAGAGTGTGTCGAACAATTTCTCATAGTATTGTTTGGTCTACTACGAGAGTGTATTGAACAGTTTCTTAAAGTATTGTTTGGTCTATTGCGAGAGTGTGTTGAACAATTCCTCATAGTATTGTTTGGTCTACTACGAGAGTGTGTTGAACAATTCCTCATAGTATTGTTTGGTCTACTACGAGAGTGTGTTGAACAATTTCTCAAAGTATTGTTTGGTCTACTACGGGCGTGTGTTGAACAATTTTCAAAGTATTGTTTGGTCTACTGCGAGAGTGTGTTGAACAATTTCTCAAAGTATTGTTTGGTCTACTACGGGCGTGTGTTGAACAATTTCTCAAAGTATTGTTTGGTCTACTACGAGAGTGTGTTGAACAATTTCTCAAAGTATTGTTTCGTCTACTACGAGACAATACTGTTGAACAATTTTACAAAGTATTGTTTGGTCTACTACGGGCGTGTGTTGAACAATTTCTCATAGTATTGTTTGGTCTACTACGAGAGTGTGTTGAACAATTCCTCATCATGTATTGTTTGGTCTATTGCGAGAGTGTGTTGAACAATTTCTCAAAGTATTGTTTGGTCTACGGCGAGAGCGTGTTGAACAATTTCTCAAAGTATTGTTTGGTCTACTACGGGCGTGTGTTGAACAATTTCTCATAGTATTGTTTGGTCTACTATGAGCGTGTGTTGAACAATTTCTCATAGTATTGTTTGGTCTACTACAAGAGTGTGTTGAACAATTCCTCATAGTATTGTTTGGTCTACTACGAGAGTGTGTTGAAAAAATCCTCATAGTATTGTTTGGTCTATTGCGAGAGTGTGTCGAACAATTCCTCAAAGTATTGTTTGGTCTACTACGAGAGTGTGTTGAACAATTTCTCAAAGTATTGTTTGGTCTACTACGGGCGTGTGTTGAACAATTTCTCATAGTCATAGTATTGTTTGGTCTACTACGGGCGTGTGTTGAACAATTCCTCATAGTATTGTTGGGTCGACTACGAAAGTGTGTTGAACAATTCCTCATAGTATTGGTGGGTCTACTACGAGAGTGTGTTGAACAATTTCTCATAGTATTGTTTGGTCTACTACGAGCGGCGTGTGTTGAACAATTTCTCAAAGTATTGTTTGGTCTACTACGAAAGTGTGTTAAACAATTTCTCAAAGTATTGTTTGGTCTACTACGGGCGTGTGTCGAACAATTTCTCATTGTATTGTTTGGTCTACTACGAGAGTGTGTCGAACAATTTCTCATATTATTGTTTGGTCTACTACGAGAGTGTGTCGAACAATTTCTCATATTATTGTTTGGTCTACTGCGAGAGTGTGTTGAACATTCTCTCGCTTCTGGAGAGAAGAAGGGTACTTCCCATTTTGTCTATTCCCTAATCGTCTACTGTTTTTATTCCCATTTCGTCTACTATATTTCTGAAGGTAATTCCTGTTTCGTTGACTTTTTATTTTTCTATATAATGACCAAGTTCTGGAAAAAAAAGTGAACAGATACACTTTATATGATTAGTATGGATACATCCTCAAATCTGATCTGAGTCTACACTGGTTGATTTGCTTGATTGCCTTGCTTTTCATTCGTACAAAATAGAGGACGGATTATAAGGATAACAGGCACACCAAGAGGGTTTAAATAGACCAACTTCTTTAAGTCTGATCTGAGTATACACGGGTTGCTTTGCCTGATTGCCATGTTATCAATACAAAATGTTATATAGGTCTGTACGTACTACCATTGTGAACTTGAGCAGGCTGCATAGATGTGAAAATATGCCAGTAGACGAAATGGGAATGTGTGAGTAGACGAAATGGGAAAAAAATGTCAAAACAGTAGACGAAACGGGAATAGACGAAATGGGAATAAATCCGAAGACATTTGAACAGTAACGTCAGAAAGCATACCTTCGAACATGTGCGGCTAGCGAAGATTCAGATCAGCCTGCGATTTCGTGCAGGCAAATAAGAATCTTCACCGGGCGCATTTTGGACAGCCAAGGGTGCAAAGTGTTGTCATGCGATAATGAAATCTCTGACCAGACTACGTGGATATGAAGGCTCTTACGTTGCGGCGCATCTAAATTTAAAAATCGCGGATGAGTAATCTGTGTTGACCTTTCCGAGCTAGTATTCTACTTCAATCTATATCGGACCGTTATCGGCCCGTCAGGATTCCTGACTGGCCGATAACGGTCCGATATAGATATAGGTAGAATGCTAGCTGGGTCGCTGTTGACCAGCTAGCATTCATTATAAATCTGTAGCGGGCCGTTATCGGCCCGTCAGCTACCCTGACGGGCCGATAACGGCCTGCTATAGATTTGTGTAGAAATGCTTACTGGGTGAGGGTCGCTGCTCGTTTGTAAAATTATATGGCTTGGCATATTTTGGCGCAAATTGATAGTTGTCTAGTTTCAGCTATTTCAAATCACTTTCTAGTACAAAAAAAATAATGCACTGATTTCATCATTTTATTGTTTGGTGAAATTCAAATAAAAGCCCTTTTTAACACAACATATTTCGTATGAATAGCATTGGATTACAGTTAAACAAAATGTGACAACTGAAACTAAGAACTGAATGAAAGCAAAATCGCTATTTAGTTTATCTCTCGTAGGTCTTTAGAAAATTCTAAACCGAAAAAATGGTAGTTTATAACCGTTTTGTCTTTAAAAAATGAAGAATTTTAGTGATTAAAAAAAATGCGCGCATTTTTTGTAAAGAGTACACCTCTAATTAGGACGCCAAGACAGTAAAAGACAATAGCACTTGTAAAGAGAAGGAATTTAAGAAGACAACCATTGTCCACAGTTACTTAGTTTAGGATATTCTAGGATACTCTCTCTCTCTCTCTCTCTCTCTCTCTCTCTCTCTCTCTCTCTCTCTCTTGGTCTTGGCGGCTCTTCACGACATGGTTTTTAATTCTTTCCATCTCACAGTATTTTTTTCTGTCGGGTTTTCTTTATTGTTTCTTTCTTTCGTAATGTTCTTTTTTCTCCCTCTCTCTCTAAAGATGCCTTTTGCTAGAATCCTTCTTTCCTTTTATATCAGATTTTTTATCTGCCAATGCTGATCTAGATCTTCGCTGTTTGCATTTGGCATAATGATCCCTTCACATGATGTTGCAGCAAACTCTTTGTATCTACAATGGTGGAATGACATTTCCTATCTACCCTAAGTATTCGGACGGACAGGTCTGAGTAAACGGTGTAGACCCAGATCAGACGGGATCATTGTTTGCCATTCATTCAGCATGCTTTAGAAATAACAACATGTTGTAAAATGGACTTCTTCAAATTTTAGCACAAGGATAGGGAGTAAAGGTGTACGAACACTTAGGCTTAATTAGGTATGTGAACAGCTGTGCTTTGTTGGTCGCAAGAACCCGAAATTAATCGTCAAGAATCCAGGGCTGCGGTCAGAAGTGAGAATTACTCGCGATTGTTTTGCCCTGGACCCCTGTTCCTGTTGGCGCTAGTCATCAGGTATAGGGGTCCAGGGCTAAACATTCACTATCAACGCAGCCCCGGTTTATTGTATCGTATCCTAGCCTAGCCTAGCCTAGCCTAGCTTAGCCTATAATGCTATATTATTATTATTATTATTATTATTATTATTATTGTTGTCGTTGTTGTTATTATTTGTTTCAAGTATTTGGAACTGCAAAATGTATTCTTGATAATTCAAAATAAGCCATCAAGTAGAACCTTTGCCCTAGAGCCTAAATACCCGACGGTAAGTTGAGAATGAAAACGTGCCTATTTTCAAATTGATGGGTATCTGTTTCCAGCGTGTCCTCAAATCTCATCAATACGAGTGAGGTTGAAGGTTTAGAGGACTTTGACGAGATTTGATGAGCATCTTGATGGAAAGAGACAGATAAAATAAGATGGTAGCAGAGATAAATGTGCTATCTTTCAATATCTGGTTTCGGGTAACAAGTGACATTAAAAAATTGCCATCCGAAACCAGCAATCTGCGGAAATACATTCAAATTATTAAAGTTTCAAAACACATTTTAAAAAGAAAGCGTACATATTATGCACAGTTAATTTGTTTTATTTTTTCTTTCTTACTTTAGGTACACTCGAAGATGACAGTATAAAAATGAAAGGTCATTTACAAATTAGATCTACAACCGGCTTTTGCGGAATAGATACTTTCAGGGGACCCAAATACGTCAAAATCCTTTTACCACTCTTCAGAAACGGTTCTACTCTAAAAGGAAAGAATTTGCTCCCAACGGGAAATTCTTTCCCTTTAGAGTGCACCCCCTTTTCAAAAAGAACTTGGTTTGTATAAAAGAAAGCAGGAAGTCACAATAAGGGTACACATAGTCGTCTCCCTTCTAAAATGGAGGAAAATTTACCATATGTATCGGTCCCCCTTAACTCTGGTCCTGCTGAACCCGGATATACTCTGCCTTTGCAAATAGTGTAGATCCAGATCAGTTGGCTTCTGAAGAAGCCTACTGATCTGGATCTGCACTGTTTACCATTAAGTATGTGAATTTATATGAACAATCTGGATCAAGTGATCTGATTGGCTGAAAATTGGAAGTGGGCGTGGCATCCTAATTTATTCAGCAGGACAAGGATTAACAAACAGAGACTGAGACACGTCTTGTCGAAAGTTGTCTTCGGGACACACGCGGACAGCGAAGACCCAGACCAGCCTGCGCATCAGCTAATATGCTATCTGGAAACTGTATCATATATCGATGCACAACACGAGCCCTGATCAGACTGCGGTTTTACTTTTTTTTTTCTTTTTTCACTAGGTGTGTTTCAAATACGAGCTCCATACCAGGTGAAAATGGGTTTAGAGAACATGCGAGAACTGAAGACCAAGAACCAGCCTGTATATTTCTGAGTTGTCTGATCAGGAGCTTCGTTTTACGCATGTACTTTAATACAGGATCCTTGGCTATCGTACTGCCCTAAGTATTCGGACAGACAAGCCTGAGCAGGCAGAGTACACTCAGATCAGACGCCACGGGCCAACAGGCAGGATATTTAACAGAATAGAACAAAACAGAACATTTATCAAAACTGACCATAACATATTACTCAACGTCACCATATATTACATACCTTTACCACTCTCCGAACTAATTCAGCAGACGATAAACTGATGACATTTTTCTTATTTTTCCCAAGAAACAGGTTTTGACATTTCACGCAAATTGTCTCTATTGGAGACAATTTGCATGAAATGTGAAATCCTGTTTTCTGGGAAAAATAAAATTACATTTGTATTTAATTTGTCTGATGAAACTTTTACCAAGAGTGCTAAGCATTAGGCTAATATAAAACAATTATGACACGCTCTAAATAAGCTAACACCTTACTAACCACAATTCTCCTAAAATAGGAAAAAAGTCCAGCTAACTACCGGGGTCCAGTTGTTCAAAACTAACGATGTCGTTAGTTTACGTATCGTTAGAACTTTAATCATTAAACGTGGCATATAAGCTAATATTTTTGCTGAAAAAATATGCGTAGATTTTGCAAAAGCTACTCACATTTTTTTCAGCAAAAATACCTGTGAGTTAGATATTGTACTTACTAGAACAATTAACAATTTGACCACTAACGAGCTCGTTAAGCTAACGATGCTTTGAACAACTGGGCCCAGTTGATTTTTCAGAGAACTACTGGATGAGTGGCAAACAGTGTATACCCTGAGTTTGCACTGTTTGGTTTCATATAACATAACAACAACAAACATGGTAGTAATAAAAATAACAGCAATACTGTTTGCTCAGGCCTTTCTGTCCACTTACCTTTGCAAACTTCTATAAAATGTAAATTTAAACTTTGCATTGTACAAACAACGAACGACTTGATGTGGTTATTCGCCGCTGTTGGTTTGTATAGATCCCCTTGATTTGGATTTGGGGTGGCTAATAAAGTCCCAAATGTCTTAATGCCATCATCTTAGGAAGCCTAATAGGTTTTCAACGTAATGCTTTTTCTTACTTAGTTTATATACAGTCGGACCTCAATGGCTCGAACCACTGGGTAGTTCGAGCCACTGAGGGTTAATCATGGCACCAGTTCAGGAAACAAATAACGATAATTTAGGGAATCTTTTCGATTTTCTACACAGTGATTGTATGTTGAGTGTACTCATTAGAATCGCCTCGAAGAGGCGATTCTAACGAGTACACACAACATACAATTTCACGATAAAATAAGAAAATTTCCTTAAATATTTGTTTTCTTGAGCTATCGGAAGAATTTTGTAGGGACTCAAAAACGAGTTCGAATTAGCCATGGTAAACGAGCCATCAGTGTTTGAACCATCGAGCTTCGACTGTATATATAACAAAACGGTAAAAAGCTTGTTTTAAACCATATGCTTCCCAAGGCATTGGCAAACGGTCTAGATCTAGACCATAGAAGGCAGAATCTGGTAAGTTGCTACACTGGCTGTCAAAAGTACAGGTTTTTCATAACATGATAAGAATAAACGCAACATTTCCTACAAGATTGCATTGTGCTCAGCATTGTGTACCCAGCGAAGACTCAGATCAATCTGCGCATCCTCGCAGTCTGAACAAAGTATTCGCAGGGCCCTCTGTGGTTACCCAAAGATCCAAAACTTTTTCAGGCGGACAGCGAAGACTGATCAGCCTGCGCAGGCTCATCTGAATCTTCGCAAGGCGCATATGCAAATATGCAATCTTGTAAGAAATGTCATGCCTCGAGGTCATGCCACGGCTAAACTGTAAGGCTTAAACAATTAACACGGATTAATTTAACCATTGTGTAACGAGCAACAAACAAGAATGATTCAGTATTTTACAACACACACACACACACACACACACACACACACACGCGCGCGCGCGCGCGCGCACAGAGAGAGAGAGAGAGAGCTCATGTAAATTTCTGTATTTAAACTACGACTTATGGAAAGAATTTGAGAAATAAGCCGTGCAATTCAAGGCCGATTTAATTATTTTAGTCGCTGTAAAACGTCACATTAACCAACTATTAAAATTCTCCCTTTCACCGAAATTTTACAACAGAAGTTAATTCAACAAAAGAATTTAAAGAATAAGCTCTAACAGTAAAGAATGCGAATTTGATCCGTTTTACTTGCGTCTGCTTTGAGTGACCGGAAATTGCAGATAATTTATTCTGCAACGATATTTCAATGCGGACAAGACCTGAGAAAAGGACAACAGCGAACGCAGACGACATTGTTGAATATTTTTGACGGCTATTTATCTTGTCCAAATTTAAATCAGCTAAGATATTTTAAGTCCGCAGCAAGAAATGATAACATCTCGTCTCGCGATGTAATCCCGCGAGAGTACAAAAGCCGTCCATCAATCCTGTGGTTTCTAACTTCAAAATAACCCCTAATCCTATAACGCTTTGCGGGCGTCCTTAAAATAAGACACGTAACATGTATTTTAGACAGCAGATCAAAGTACTTTTAAAAGGATAAAACAGATTTTTACTAATGAAAGAGTAATGAAAGAGTGTTTCTTCTGGGTGATCTATGTATGTAGTTTTTCCCTAAAGCCGCTTTCATTTAACCTTTACACCTCGGCTAATTCAGCAGACGACAAACTGATCTTTTTTTTTTCTCTCTCTCTCTCTTTCATTTTTTTTTCTGGAAAAAAGGATTTGGCATTTCGAGCAAATTGTCTCCTGGAGACAATTTGCACGAAATGCCAAAGCCAATTTTCTGGAAAAAAAAAGAAGAAAAATATTTCAAAAATGTCATCTGCTGATTTTTACCCAAGCATGCTAAAAGTAAAGCATACCGTATTTACCTTGCAAAGACAGCTGGAAATGTTTCCTACATTTAGCCTAATCCTTTGAGAGTAAGACCATGAACTGGACTAGCCTTGAATATTGTCTCCCAGATAGATTTCAGAAGCTACCGAGAAGTGTGAACTTTCTCGTAGTTTTGAGATATTTCTCCCACCTTTGCCTATATGAGTCAGGCTTTTTGCCCATGCGAGAAACTTCTGTCTCACATGACCACGCTGGTCCTAGGAATAATCGACTTAAAGGTGGGAAAAAAAGAATCCACCATGAGCCAGTCCATGCAGGATAGGGAAATCTCACCCTCGGGGTAGGAATTTCAACCAGGCACTCGGCAAGCCTCGTGCCTGGTTGAAATTCCTACCCCGAGGGTGAGATTTCCCTTCCTGCATGGACACTCATGAAGGATTCTTATATTCTCCATCCGTCACGGACACGATGTTGACGCGACGTCGGACGTCGTCGCCTCAGCATCGTGTGCTGCTGAGATTATGCACAGGTGACAGAGAAAATTCAGTACTTGTACTTCTAGTCAGAAAACATGTATATCATTAAACATTGTTAGTAAGGCGGGCATGATTAATCGGATAATCGATTAATTGATCGATAAATTCCACAAAAATGATTATCGTTACAGATTTGCTAATAATCGATCATTTAATTCCTGTGTCTTACTTTATCGTATTTACTTTTAATATTCAGACACCTCAACTCCTTAACATACTTAATCTAAAATTTGAAAAAGTACAACTTACTACCCAATGGTGTGTCTAAAATAACTGGATGAGTGGTAAACAGTGTAGACCCTGATGAGACGCCGCGTTTGCGGCGTCTCATCTGGGTCTACACAGTTTACTCAGGCATGTCAGATCTAATACATATAGTAAAGTACAACATATGGTAAGAGTTATGCTCAGACAGATAGGTAAAATTATAACCAAATCTTCAGTGATTACTAATCGATTATCGATCGCAATGGGGCAGGACCGACAATCGATTATCTTTTCAGCTCTGATTAGCCAGCCTTAAAACAATCCCATCCAATGATTCACTTTCATGTGATTCTTTACTTGTATATTTGTATATGTTGTAATCATGATGAGCTGTTTATGTTTAAATGAATACACTTTTGAACTATGGAACTTATCCTACGTTTCCTAAAATTTGAAGGTCCACTTGTCTACCTGCCAAGGGAAAGTGTGAGAATGTTAAATGAGCGGCTGGACATGCCCTTAACAGTATTGAATGGAACCAAGAGCTCCTTGCTGGATCGTAAAACTAAAATTTCAACCCAGCAACAACTGCCTGTTGATGTGTCTAAAATTGCTTGATGACGGCAAACATAATACAGTATAACCTCAATGGCTCGAACTCGGATGGCTCGTTTACCGTGGATGATTCGAACTGGTTTTTCAGTCCCTACAAAATTCTTCCAATAGCTCAAGAAAACAAATATTTAGTGATTTTTGTTCTTATTTTATCATGGAATTGTTTGTTGAGTGTACTCATTAGAATCGCCTCGATGAGGCGACTCTAATGAGTACACTCAACAAACAATTCCATGATAAAATAAGAAAAAAAATCACTCAACTCAACACTCAACATACAATCGTTTTGTAGAAACTCGAAAAGATTTCCCTAAATTATCGCTATTTGCTTCCTGAACTGGTGGCATGATTAACCCTCAATGGCTCGAATTACCCATGTCTCGAACAAATTTCCATGGTCCCAAAGATGTTCGAGCCATTGAGGTTCGACTGTAGTCCCAGATCAGACGCCGAGTTCTGCGGCGTCTGACTGGTCTACGCTGTTTGTTCAGGTCTCACTGTCCCAATACTTAGGGTTATTACAGTAGCTTGCAGCTAAGGCAACAGTAGATGTAAATGCACTCCGTTTCAGACCATTTGACTCCATTTGCCTTGACTTCAAGCCAGGAAAATATTTTTCCAGTTAATAGCAGCTGTCTATGCAAAGAAAATCAAGATTTTTTGAGAAGCAATTTTCAAACATATTAATTAATGTAGATTATTTTTTGTTAAACTGAAATTTTCCTAATAGGCGTATAAATAAATAAACTAAAAAAAATCAGATAATTATAGTTCACATATAAGCATATGTTCTGTTTTTTGTATTTCTCTGTAAAGATTTATACAAATAATATGCTGCTTAAACCAAGCATATTTCTTATGAAGAACTGGTCAAATTTAACTGTCTTTCTGACCTTTGTCCTTGAATATATTATAAGAATAATTCACGGAAAAACAGGTAAACATGGCTGAAAAAAATCGTTATGCTATGATTATGATTGAATGAGTTGTATTTGCATGGTCAGAGAAATAAGGCAACTTCCAATATTAGACAAGTGTATTGCAGTCTCAGCTTGCAGTATGCAAGGTCAGTTTATCATATGAGAGGAGTCTTGCGAAAATGGTGACATTGGTCGGTTTAGGAATTGTTTTTTGACTGCGTGACAATAAAGTTTGAAAGCCGCAGCGCATTATCTGAGCCCCTTGCATACATAGATTACGTTCATGGCTTCGATCTTAACTTGTGCCGAGATATTTAGAAAGACCGTGTGAGTCGTGTCATGGGAAAAGATCCGTATGGCATATGCAAATAGCAATGGTTAAGTCTCGCCTGAACCTATGCTATTTGCTCACGTAAGCGGTAGGCCAAAGAAAAACTTCAGCCAAAGACCTAGACATGTGGCTTTGCTAAGAGGGGCGGCCATGCGCATTGAAAGAGTAATTCGATGGACAGTCCGAAGAGCCGTTTTCTTGCGACGCAGCTCATTTTATCTCGCGTATAGTCGATGTGTGCCACCTGCTTAATGCTTAGTATTCTAGCGGCCTGGTTTCTAATCCATCTTCGTATGGCAATTCAGGATTCCCTTAAGCAGAACCTTTATCATCGCCCCATCTGGTTGTTATGCTGGACCCAGTGTTTAAAGCATCGTTAGTTTAACAAGCTCGTTAGTGGTCAAAATGTTATCTGCAAAAATATTAGCTGATATGCCATATTTAATAATGAAAATTTTAACGGTACGTTAACTAACGACATCGTTGGTTTTGAACAACTGGGCCCAGACGATTAACGCTACCAGACACTCGAAGTACATTGAGACAGAAACAAATGTGTTGTGTGCATTTGTACAACATCGCTTTCATGGATCACCCATGCACACTTAGTGCCGCTGTCTGTCACCAAACCCTCTCTGTCTACTTTATACTCAACTTAGGACATGTCGAGTATGAGATAAATGTACCAATGGTCTGTTAATTGCCTCGATCCGGGCGGGCTTCAAACCCTCAACCTTCTGCTTGCAAGTCGAGAGAGCAATTTTCTCGACCCGAGCGGGGTTCGATCCCTCAACCGTCCGTTTGCAATTAGAGAGCTCTTACCACTGGGCTACCCAGCACACCGCCCCAGTTTTCATCCCGAAGTTGATTTAAATATACTAGTACAGTCGACTCTCGTTATCCCGACCTCGCTTATCTCGAATAACCACTTATCTCGAAGTGAAAATCTGGTCGCTGTTTTAACATGGAAATCTAACAACAAGTAACAAAATATGATGGAAAAGAGGAGAAATTGCTCCAAAAGAGCAATATCTCCTCTTTTCCACAATATTTTCAATATATCCTTAACTTCAGGAGTCAAATTACATATTCATTTGTTGAATGTGGTTGTTCGAGTTATCGTTTTCCTTAATTCCGCAAATCTGATATCTCGAGGTACGGATATCTCGAAGTGTTTCAGAGAGACTCTTGGACTTCGAGATAACGAGGATCGACTGTATTAAAACGGTAAGCTTAAATTATTTTTTCTCATACCTCTATCGAAACAGTCCTTAACCCTTGTCATGCTGAATAAATTAAGATGCCACGCCCACTTCTAATTTTCAGCCAATCAGATTGCTCGATCTAGGTTGCTGATACAAATTCACATACTAAAATGACAAACTGTGTAGATCCAGATCAGTTGGCTCAGAAGCCAACTGATCTGGATCTACACTGTTTGCAAAGGTAGGGCATATCCGGGTTCAGCAGGACTAGGGTTAATTATCATGCAGCTCCAACTTACAAATAAGCCGTGGCACTTTCTACAAGATGGCATGTCCGCAAAAAATGACGAAGATCAGACTGCACATGTATACAAACTGAACAGTCATTGCTATGCGCTCTGTAAGTAGCCAAACATCCAGGCTTTCTTGAGGCGGACGAGGTTCTGCTTAGAATGTGTGGCTGCGCAGGCCGGGTGAGTCCCGCACAAGCAATTCTTAAAGGAAACGCTGAGCCCCGGCTCAGACGTGTTCCGTCCAAATAGAGGTCCTTCAAATTACTTCACGTCACCTCTTGATACTCCAGGACCTTGATCAGTGGACATTCTGCCTCATCACCAAAGTGAAATCCACTCATTGGTTAAGGTCAATGCTAGAAGGACTGTTTTTCAGTAACACTTACACAATAAAGCTCACTAGAATCGCCCAGCTGAGGCGATTATCATTTACAGTCAAATTTGTGTTAAATGGGAACGCAACCCTCATATTAAATATATTTCACAACGAAGAGCTTAACAAACCGTAAAAAAATGATACAAGTTTGATCAAAATCGGTCAAAAAATAACAAAGTTATTATTGTTTGAAGGATTTAACATGACCGACATTGGCGCCGCCATTTTGAATATTTAATGAGATTTCAAGAATTTTTAAACTTTAAAATTTTGCATTATTTTTTTTTTTATAACCAAAGCATTTGTTTTTAGAAAATAAGTTGCTTACCACATTAGGAAAACCTGTTCAGAAATATTAAGACAAAATATCCATCTACATGCTGTTTATTCTAATTATGTATATTTAATTAGGACTGTGTGACGTCACAAAGCCTATAAATGACGGCCTCCATGAGAGTTGGTTTTCAAACATTTAAACTCCAATAACATTTCTTATTTTCTGGCCGATTTTGATCAAACTTGTATCAAAATTTTCAGTTTGAAAAGTTCTATCCTGATAGACATACTTTCTTTCTATATTGTCTTTCCCTTTAAGCAAGCACCTATGGACCAAAACTGATTGCTTAAATAAGGTAAATTTCCATTTCTTTACCTTTTTTGGAATCTGAAGTACTGGTGTTTTAAGATAGGTGATTGCTTAATACTGGTGGTCTTTCAGATATGTTTGACTGTATACCCAACGCATGTTTTTCTTCAAGAAATAAGGAAAAAACAGCATATCTCCATGGCAAAAAGAAACAAAAACAACAACAAAAACAACAACAGAAACCAACAACAACAAAAACATCAGTATATGACTTGTTGTTCGGATTACTTAAGTCAGCTTGCTTGCAATCTGATCATTATTACAGATTACAGCCACCAAAGTAATAGTCTAGACAATTTATTATCCCATATACCTCCTATCATACAGATCTGGAGCTCACAAAAAGGAAATTTAAGGTACACAAAAACAACATCTGCCCCCAATATGGATCGTCACGGTCCTAGAACAGATGTATCTCATGACAGTACGATCTAACCTCAGAATTCTTGAATTTCATGAATTTCAAATCATTCCAAATCTTTGATCTTCCATTCGAGAATTAATGCCATGTCAAAGCTTAGTTCGTCGTATTTTAGGCCATGGCAGGAGAAAGCACGTTATGCCAGGACTTTAAATAAGAGAAATATCCATTACGAAAACACGCCTATTCAAATATATATAAAATTTCACCTCCAAAAACTGAGAATTTTCAGATAAAAAAACTCTGATATTTTTCATACTTCTGATCAAAAACATAGATTGTAGGTACTCGTTAGAACCGCCTCGCCGAGGCGGTTCTAACGAGTACCCACAATCTATGTTTTGAGCAGAAATAAGAAAAATAATGTTTACCCCTGTAAACCCCAGTTTTACTATATAAAAATGGGGTTTGAGGGGGTCAAAATTATATAGGCATATTTTCGTGATGCAACTATTTTTTCTTCTATTTCTTCATGGCAACATATGTTGCGGATACTGTGTGAGGCGCTTCTAATGAGTACCACAACATATGTTTTTTTTGTGGAGAAATAAAAGAAAATATCCTTATTTTTGGTTAGAGAAAAAGGGGGCCTTCTCTAGACCTCTGTAATGGGATGTGTGGACAACGAAGGCCCAGGTCAGCCTCGCAGTCTGTTCAGGACATTCGCAACACAGTCACATTTTATAGATTATATAGAAAAACAACAAGATCTTGATCAGACTGCTATGACGCATAAGCAGTTGTGGCACTTCGATATCCACATATTTCTTAATATAAATAAGCGATCTTTCCTCAAGTCCGATATTAAAATTTATAGATCAATTACCGTTTTGTTTGTGCTTCGGGTAAAATTTACCGGTTCACGATGTGTGCATGGAAATGTGTTCTTGCAGACCTTGGGAGCAAATTGTTTCAATTATTGTAAACACCTTTTCAAAAGAGACGTCAAAACAAATTCAAAAAAGTTGCTTTCCTTGGAAGTTTATCCATTCTAAAAGGTTCGAGGAGCGAACTAATAATTTAAGCTGCATACTTATGTAGACTGGCTCAAGTCTCCAGTGACTAAATATTTTTTCTCATAATCCTGTTTGATAATCCACTAAAATAAAACCAAAAAAATATCATGACTATAAACGCTGGTCACTCTAGTGACCAGCCTTTATAGTCATGATATTATTTTGGTTTTAGTTTAGTGGATTATTAAACAGATTATTACAAAAAAAAAAAAAAAAAAAAACACAAAAAAAACAAAAACAAAAAAAAAAAACAGTTAGTCACTAGAGACTGGAGCCAGTCTACATACTTCTGTAGCAATATCAGGAGCCACGCTTATCGCTAAGAAATTCTGCTGAAGACAAATATTCCGTAAGATCTATAACCGGTGACAAATAGCAGCATTAAGTGAGGGCAGTTCATGAAAGCGCGGTTGTACACATCAATTGCCCGCCTGCTTCGTTCCTGAGGTGGTGTCACTTGGGTAGTACCTATCCCGTACCTATGCTTGCTGGTTTTATTTCAGAACGAGATTCTAATGCACGCATATGCACGTGTGTGTGCGTGCGTCTATGTGCACGCTTAATTTAATAGGGGAAGTATTTAAACACCAGCGGTAGAATATGTGTGAAAGCATTGTTAACTTTTAGATAAAAGGAGGTCAAATTGCGGTTTTACATTGAAATCTTAAATAACAACAACAACAAGAAAATAGATGTAAAATATATAGGTTGATTCTGTGCTGTAAAACTTCAGAATACAACAAACGCCCTTATAAGACTATTAACATTTTCGTTTTATGCATGAGAGCATGTGATTTGATATGTCCATATTAATTATGGAAATCATAGGTGTAACCTTAGTACAGGACGAATGCTGATTGACATCTGCTTCATTGTCGTCTGTTCACAACATTGTTCACTGTTTAAACAGCTTTGTCATGTGTGTCGTCTGTGAATCATGTCCGTCTGCTGCAAACCGTTACCTCTTGTCTTTCCCACAGCTCTTCCGTTATCTGAATGAAGATAACGCTTCAACGACAGGTGCGAACCAAAGCGGTGACGAATTAAGGACCTCTTGAAGCCTCCCTCGTATTTTAGTCCAATCTAACGGTAAAGGGATGAAAGAGAACACGATAAAATTTTGGGTTTTCATGAATGATTAATTTTAGATCAAACAGTTTTCCATCTAATTTCATAGGGCATTTGAACAATGATTTTATCGATTTTTAAACACCACGAACGATGTTATCCTTTATCTCTCTCAGGGCAAATTCAGCAGGTAACAAACTTAGTTTTTCTTCTCCACCCCACCCCCGCCCCACCCCAAGAAAATAGGCATTGTACACGCAAATAGTCTCCTAAGGAGACTAAGGAGAAAAGTTGCATGAAATGTCAAAGAATATTTTCTGCGGAAAAATAAGAAAGATATTTCAAAATGTCGGATGCTGATTTTTTTACCCAGCATGCTAAGCGTTAAAAAAAGCACTGGAGCGTATTTGTGGAAACGTTCTACCCACAAGCACGCGACAAGGACCATCTGTCTGCAGCAAATATGCAAATGAGTTGCGCGTGCCAGCTGCTCTGGCTTCACATTTTTATAGTATTTCTACATTCTCACAGAATTCAGTGAATGGTCCTTTATTCGTTTAGGATTTTTTTCTGTTTCTTTGTTCGGACGTTTTTATTTTCTTTCTTTTCACTGATGTTGTTAATATTCGCCTTTGAAGATCATATTAATTAGTATAAAAATTTGCACCTTAACATGAGAAAAGGGTCGTTATATAATATGCAACTACCTAAGGCCCAGATTAGCTAGCTTAATACCCGGACAGTCTGACTAGGGTCTTCAGTAACCCCCCATTACTTTCCATATGGTGTCTGATGAGTGAGTGAGCAAAACGTATATTGTTCATTAACTAACAGGTTATGCAGGCTGATCTGGATTACTATACATAGGTCTCTTTTCTGATGGGGGATCCCACCCGCGGTATTACGAGATGCATCATAATTTCAGCCACCCGAAACAAAAAAGAGCACTGAACCCTTTCGGCGCCAGATCGCAGACGACAGTGTGTTCGTCTGAATCAAATGAAACCAGCGTTGGACGTACATGTAGTTTATATCGAAACTCCTGAGACTGAATTGCAAACAGCGTAGATTCAGAAGAGCAGGTACATTCCGACACTACGCTGTTTACAAAGACCTATTATCGGCTTTGGCACATAAAGGATTAATGCGGGCAGCAACACTAGTCGCGACTGCAGATGACATTTTTTTTTTCTTGTATTTTTTTTTTTTTTTTTTTTTTTCAGAGAAAATAAGACAGCATTTCATAGACGATTCACAAGTAATGCCAAGCCATATTTTCTCTGACAAAAAAGTAGACTATTGTAAGCTACAGTTTTGCCTAGCGCTGTAATAAGTGCGAGCAGTTCCCCCTCCGCGGTTCGTGCAGATGCACTACTATAGACTACCGATGTGATCAGTGATGTGTGTGACCAAAAATGTGATGGTCCAACAAACGCTTTGGTGGCTTATCCTGAAAAACAATAAGCATTCCGTGATTTGGCAGAGACTATTGACATGACGGCCGTGCCACTAATAGCAACAAAACAACCAAAAGCACCAAGTATTCCAATTGCAAGGGGTTGAATCACGAGACTTATGACGCCAGCCTACAAAATTTGCGATCGCGGCCATTTTGAATTTTGTCTCCACTTCGAATTTTATTTCTATCCGTTCTCCGCCTGTTTACAAGCTAAGCATGATTCATTTTGTGCATAAGGTACACTTTGATGTAGATTTTTAGATAACACATAGCTTTACACGCTTTGCACGTGATAATCTTAAAAAAAAACTTCGATACAGGTAAGTGAACGATAGTATGTTGTCATTGTACCTGTCATCGGCATTCACTAGTTTTCGGTATTTGGAAAGCATGGCCCCCTCCCATCTGAGCCCGCGAAATAGATGGGCTGCCTAAAGCCTCCATGGCAGAGCTGCTAGTAACTAAGCAGGACCCAAATTCATGTGATAGGGTCGGGTAAAAGTCCAAATTTGGAGGTAATGTCTCTGAACTACTGAAATATTGTTGACTTAGACGTTATATCGCAATTCATGCAGTAGATTAAAAGTCAAGCGTGGTCTGAAATCAAATTCAGTTAGAATGGCCAATCCACCTATTGAAGCATGTGATGATAATTGGATGCACGGATATAGGTAGCACCTATTAAATTCATATTATTCAACATGGGGTACATTGGATATGAGCCAGATGTGCCAGTCATTGCAATAATTCCCATGGTATGAGCAACAGGGTATGGTGGACCAACAGTCTAAGCGGTACCCAAATTGTATGTCTACAGTGTTCAGTAGCCACCATTTATGGAGTGACAATCTAGTTTCCGAACCAAGCCTCCCAAGAACTGCCCAGTAAGCATTCTATTTTAATCTACAGGGTAGCTGACGGGCTGATAACGGCCCGCTGTAGATTTATAAAGAATGCTAGCTGGGTTACAATAATTCCATAATCGGGGAAAAGGCATAACTTTAACAAGTTTATGTAATATGTATCGTTTTGTTCTCTATAATATATAGTGACAACATGGATATGCAAGGCTACACATTATATCGTCTGTTAAATAAAGTCCTTCCCAGTAAGCATTCTACATAAATCTATAGCAGGCCGTTATTGGCCATCAGGGTAGCTGATGGGCCGATAACGCCCGCTGTAGATTTATAAAGAATGCTAGCTGGGATATTGACTACATGCATCATCGTAGGTTGAGAAGTCTGCCACTTAGTCCAATCAGGTTCTGTGCAGTTCGCTCACACATTGTATATATATCATAAGTATTCAGACAGAAAGGGATCAGCAAACAGTGTGAGAGAGGTAGAACAGTGCTCTAGGCATAAATGGGTTAATAAATACACTCTCAAGGCCTCAATTTCGCCAATAATTCTCAACCAGTTTTTATTAAAAATGATTTTTTTTTCTCATCTACTACTGTAGGCAAATATTAACTGAGCCAACCTACTTAAATTCTTCAAAATACCACATGTAAACATCTATGGTCTAAACCAACATGCACATCTTAACCCATGTCATGCTGAATAAATTAAGATGCCACGCCCACTTCTAACTTTCAGTCAATCAGATAACTTGATCCAGGTTGTTAATATAAATTCGCACACTGAATGACAAAACAGTGCAGATCCAGATCAAGCCAACTGATCTGGCCAAACAATGTTTTCAAAGGCAGGTCATATCTGGGCTCAGCAGGACCAGGGTTAATATGGCGTTAGAGTTAGTAAATGTTTTGTCAACACTGAAGGCTTGACCAACCCTGCACAGGATGGTTTGGGTTTTCAGGGTTCACATTCATATGTACCAGAATCCTTTTTAACCCACTAATGCCGAGTGGCCTCTTCTACAACTCTTTGGACAGCTCCTTTTCAAATAAAAGGGGTTTCTAGTTGGTTTTTATTATTACCATGTTTAATAAAAAATCTACACTAATTGCTAATGCCCCTTTTATGGGATGATAGGCAAAAATAGGTTAACCTTTACCACTCTGTGGGTCGATTCAGCAATCGACAAGCTGATGATGTTTTTATTTTTCTTATTTGTCCCAGAAAATAGTCTTTGACATTTCATGCAAATTTGACAATCTGCATGAAATGTCAAAGCCAACTTTTTGGAAAAGAATAAGGAAAACATTGATCCCCGCGCTTTAGCGATGGGGATTTGTGAAAGCCTCCATCCATCTGACACGCTATCTCCACCTGAACCACTGGGCAGAATTTAACCCAACTTGCTACATGACTTCCCCACGTGGTAAGGTGTGGGAGAGCAATTTTAGCATGGAGTGCGAGAAATATGCAATGACATGCTACCAACTGCGCGATCTAGCTCAAAATATCATCTGCTGAAATTTTTACCCAGAATGCTGAGAAAAAAGTGTATATTTCAACTTCGATAATCATGTTTTCATCAACTAACCTTTAATTTAAGTAAACAAAGAGGGCCATGATGGACCTGTAACGCTCACCTGAGTATCATAGCACTTTGAGAACATGACCTAGAACTGGTCAAGGCAAACATTCTGATCAAAATTAAAATGATTATATTAACAAGTAAAACAATGTAGAATGTCTAATGGACTGTGAAATAGAAGTCAAGGTCAAATATGGATGTCTGCACTCAAGAGCTGTATGCATGTACTAAGTATCACTGGCTGTAGGAGCAATAGTTACTGAGACCTGACCTAAACGCAAACACTTCACATGTACTAAATATCACTCTGTAGGACCAATAATTACTGAGAAAATGACCTAAACGAAAAAACTTAAAATACGTCACCTAGATATCATCAAGACAAACATTTTGAGCAAGATTCATGATGATCACTTCAAAAATGTGACCTCTAGAGCATCAACAAGGTTTTCCTTTGATTTGTACTGGTGACCTAGTTTCTGACATCAAGTGACCAAGTTTTAAACTAGACCTAGAAATCATCAAGACGAACATTTTGAGCAAAATTTATGATGATTATTTAAAAAATGTGACCTCTGGATGTTAACAAGATTTTCCTTTGATTTGGCCTGGTGACTTAGTTTTTGACCCCGCTTGACCCAGTTTCAAAGGACTTAGAAATCAAGATTCATGATGATTGCTTCAAACACGTGACCTCTAGAGTGTTAACAAGGTTTTCTTTGATTTGGCCTGTGGTGGTATTTATAAAGCAACAAGATAAGATTATGACACAAGTTCTCTCTTAACTCTAAGATGTTCTTAAGTTTCTGCTTAAATCCAAGAAATTCTTAAGTAGCATTTATAAACCCACTTAACCCTTAAGATCACTTAAGATATGTCTTAACTTTCAGATAGGTCTGGAGGTGTCTTAAATTTCTAAGATTTTTCTAAGAAATTTCTTATGTTATTTAAGAGAAATAAAATGGCCGCCAGATTAAAGCATTTGAGAAATTAACCACCGAGAAACATTCTTTTTCACAATCAAAACTGAATTGTATTAGTCGGGATGTTGATCCATTCATTGCCATGCTAGATCTGCATATCATTTTTGACTCCAAGTGACCCAGTTTCAAACTTCACTTAGAAATGATCAAGAAACATTTTGAGCAAGATTCATGATGATTGCTTCATAAATGTGACCGCTAGAGTGTTAACAAGGTTTTACACTGATGTGGCCAGGTGACCTAGTTTTTTACCCCATGTGACCCAGTTTCGAACTTGACCTAGAAATCATCAAGACAAACATTTTGAGCAACATTCATGATGGTTGCTTCAAACATGTGACCGCGTGAGTGTTAACAAGGTTTTCTGCTGATTTGGCCCGGTTTTTGACCCCAAGTGACCTAGTTTGAAACTTGACCTAGAACTCATCAAGACAAACATTTTGAGCAAGATTCATGATGATTGCTTAAAAAATGTGACCACTAGAGTGTTAACAAGGTTTTCCTTTGATTTGGTCTGGTGACCTAGTTTTTGAACCCAAGTGACCCAGTTTCAAACTTGACCTAGAAATCATCAAAACAAACAATTTGAGCAAGATTCATGATGATTGCTTGAAAATGTCACCGCTAGAGTGTTAACAAGGTTTTCTGCTGATTTGGCTTGGTGACCTAGTTTTTGACCCAAACTGTCCCAGTTTTGAACTTGACCTAGAACTCATCAAGACAAACATTTTGAGCAATATTCATGATGATTGCTTCAAAAATGTGACCGCTAGAGCGTTAACAAGGTTTTCTTTTGATTTGGCCTGGTGATCTAGTTTTGACCCCAAGTGACTCAGTATCGAACTTGACCTAGATTTCGTAGGGGCAAACATTCTGGGTAAGTTTCATCAAGATTGGGTCAAAACTGTGACCTCTAGAGTGTTAACAAACTAATTGTTGACGTGGGACGACAGATGATGACGGACAGTGGGCAACTTTTGCTCAGGTGAGCTAAAAAGATAGCGAAGATATTTCAGTGAAACCAAGGCTGGACACGTCACGTCCCCTTTCAGAAATAAAGACAACAAAAATGTATTTCTGGCAGTTTATTTTGTAAGTTGTCTGTAGTAGGACTGCTGGAATTAAAGAATACAAAATAAATTGAGCCAGCGCACAACAAAGCCTACAATAAGACCTGTGTGACCAGCAAAGACTCAGGTCAGCCTGTACATCCACCTGGTATGGCAAGGGTTCTTTTTTTTTATCCCTCTTTGGATAGGCCAGAAGCTGTAGAAAACACCTGCGATCAGTGAATACTCTGATCAGACTGCGCAGATGTGCAGGCTGATCTGAGTCTTCCCTGGTCGCACAAATCTGACTGTAGGTTTTGTCATGCGCTGGCTCAAATAAAACAGGCCATGAGAATACTTACAGGCAGTAATATGTATATAAACCAACTGTGCAACGAGAAAAAGTGTCTTCTGGCATATGCAAACAGTAGAGATCAAAATTAATCAGTAAAGCTGCAGTTTGTGTAGAGGTTTTACTGCCTGTCAACCCAATGGGATCATGTCGAGCGTGGTCAGGTTACCTAACCACATTTTTACTTGGCAGGCATAGTCCTCTAAGTGGTTAACCAGTATTGTGCACATTCTTTAGCAAAAAAATGACATCTGCCCTTCTAGAATCAGTGATAGGGAGAGAATGATTGTAGAAAATATTTCAAGATCAATCTCAACAAAAGAGTAAAGCTGCACAGTCTGATATGGTTATTGCTATATATCATTATATTCTACAGTTTCCCATGATTCAGTTCTGACCAGACTGCTCCAATATACTGGCTGATCAGGGTTTTCTATGTCCGCAAATGCCCAGAAGGCACATTTTCACATGGCACGGCTAAATATTGAAGATCAGAACAGTCTGCACAATCAAAACAGAGCTATCCGGTAGACTATTTTTTCTAATTTCTTCACAAAATATATTTAAGAATAATTATATGTGTGTTTTGTTGTTACATTGCAGCCTAAGGCTCAGCACTCTGGTTAATTTAATTTGTGTTGAGGTTTTACGTCCCAGTCAACCCAATGGGGTCATGTCGAACACGACAGTTTACCTAACCACACTTTTATTGGGCAGGCTTAGTCCTGCAAGTAGTTAACCAGTATTGTGCACGTTCTTTTGCCAGAAACTGAGCACTCTGGTTACATTTTCAGCTGATAAATTGAAACATTTTTCTTATTATCCCAAGAAAACAGGTTTTGACATTTCATGCAAGGAGGCAATTTGGAGACAATTAGCATGAAATATCAAATCCTGTCTTATTGCAAAAATAAGAAAAACGCCTGGAAAAAATTTCAAAAGATGACAATTTGAAATAAGTTCTTATTTATTTACTTATAAGTAGAAATTTCATGCAAATTGTCTGCTAAGGAAATATTTGCATGAATTGTCAAATTATAATTAGCAGACAATTTGCATGAAATGTCATATCTTATTTTATGGGAAAACCAAGAAAAAATATCAATTACTTTGCCCTTAGTGTGAAAAGTGTTAAAAAATTAGTTTTCCCATGGAAGACCAAATATATTCTAAGATGATTTTGCTGGCTCCTGGCCCATACATTAATGATCACTGTTGTGTAGGCAATCATTAATTCTATTCTAAACAAACATTGGAACACACAGAAAATCTACACTCAGTAAACATGTATATGAGATCATTCAATATAACCCTTCAGAAGTTAACTTTTACCACTCTCTGGGTAAATTCAGCGGATGACAAACTGATGATATTTTTCTTATTTCTTTTTTCCACAGAAAATAGGTTTTGACCTTTCATGCACACTGTATCCTTTGCATGAAATGTAAAATCCGGTTTTGGGAAAAATATGAAAAATATTTAAAAAAAAATGCCATCTGTTGAAAATTTTACCCAAGATGCTAAGTATAAAAAGAAGCTGAAGCAATTTAAAATGCTGTTGTTGTTTTTTTCTCCAAAAGGTGCCTCAGTTACCATATTTATCCAAATACTGGAACAGACAGGCCTCAGCAAATGGTGCTGACCCAGTTCAGATGCACACAATACGTATCTGGTTGCCTAGCATCCAGCAGTCGTTCACATTTACAGGTAGAAAAAATGGACATACAAATTTTAGGACAAACATGGTAAGGGGTTAACTCTTTCACTGCTACAGGTGATAATAACAGGCTTTTGCAAACAGCATAGATCCAGATGAGATGGCTCATAATGAGCCGTCTCATCTGGATCTACGCTGTTTGACGTTCAGTCTTTCAACTTTACATATAAACTTCTTTCCAAGCAATAGTTTGTTTAAAAAACAAAAACAAAAAACAAAAACAACAAAAAAAAAAACAGACAACAAATGTCGTCTGAAATGTGACAGGGAAAGAGTTAAAATGTACAAATATTTAGGGTAAATACCATAGGTTCTACCCAGCCAGACACTCACCTGAGCAAACAGCATAGTTCTGGTGAGACTGTGCAGAAGCGCAGGCTTGCCTGAACCTTTGCCGTTTGAATATGCTATCATGGCTCTTTTACCTTGATGCTGCTCATAGAATGCTCTAAACCTGCACATTCTGCAAATGTTTGCTTAAAAACAAAAATCACATGACCTACTATTTCAGAAAAATAAGGAAATAAAAACCTAAAAGGTTGTGGAAACAAAGAACACAAAAGAACAAAAATTGGAGACTTGGTTTTACATACAGCTATGTAGTTTGCAAGGCTGCATGAAACTTAATTCAGTGAATTATAACCAAATTCCTTTCACTGGTTCTCAACAAGTTTAAATGTTTTACACATCTTTTCCTCTATAAGCGTTTGCAAAATAATGTGACCACCATATCTGTGTATACATGACACAGGTCCAATAAAGTAAAACGATATGATTTCTGTCCTGCAAACACATTATCATGGTTCCAGATAAGAAATTAAATGACTTTCATTTGTTGTCAGTAACTGCCATAGCACAAAGAGCAGGACTATACAATTAACCCTTAAAATACCAGGAAAAACTGCATCTGAAAATGTCGTCTGTTTATGTCGTCTGCTGAATAGTCTTGCAAACTTTTCAAACCTACTTTTGCATACAGGAAAACAGTGTGGATGCTGATCAGACTGCTCCTCTATCAGGGTCCACACTGTTTGCAAAAATGACTTAAAATCACAAGCAGATGACAAAGCAGACGATTGTTGTGACTGGCAGTTTAAGGGTTAACATAGCTCCTGATAAGGAACTTTTCTCAACTGATAAGAGCTGATAGTTTCTTATTTCTCCATAAAAACATGTTGTGGTACCCATTAGCAGCATCTAAGTGAGATGCCACAACATACGTTTTTGTGGAGAAATATGAACATTATGTGAATATCCCCGCTTGTCTGGAGCTATGCAATTAAATTTAAAATTCAAAATATGGTTACTTTTAGGGAAGAATATTTTAGTAAACTGAGGGAGCACTACAGATAACTGACACATACAGTAAACATAGCTCATCTGAGCATTCAGTTCAAGAGTGATAAACAAAACTCTAAATTAAAAATCACTGACAGCAGTAATAAAATTCTGTTACAGTTGACTCGTTATCTCGACCTCGCTTATCTCAAATAACCGCCTATCTCGAAGTGAAAACCTGGTCCCTGCCTAAATATGAAAATCTAACAACAGGTAAAAAATATTGTGGAAATGAGGAGAAATTGCTCCTAAGGAGCAATTTCTCCTCTTTTCCACAATATTTTCAATATACCTCTAACTTCAAGAGTCCAATTACATTTATGTTTGTTAAATGTGGTTGTTCAAATTATTTTTCCTCAATTCTGCAAATCTGCTATGTTGAGGTACAGATGTCTTGAAGTATTTCAGGGAGTCCACTGGAATTCGAGATAGCGAGAGTCGACTGTATATATATATATATATATATATGAGCAGTGACTTCCACACACACACACACACACACACACACACACACACACACACACACACACACACACACACACATCAAAGCACTAAGAAAGCAGCCTGGTCTTGGTCTTCACTGTTCTCTGACCAGATCACTGTGATGCCTATACACCTTATGTTAAATACTGGCAGTGAAGCCCCAAATCAGACTCTATATATACACAGTTTGATCAGTGCCTTTATTATCTGCCAGCACTCATTGGATACTGTAGAATACATCAATAAACTCAGAAAGCCCCTCACGCTCCCCCAGCAGGCATATGATGTTTATACAACATTGTATTATTATTAACCCTGGTCCTGCTGATCCCTGATATACCCTGCCTTTGCAAAGTGTAGATCAAGATCAGTTGGCTTCTTCTGAAGCCAACTGATCTGGATCTGCACTGTTTGTCATTGAAAATGTGAACTTGTATCAACAACCTGCATCAAGTAATCTGATTGGCTGAAAATTAGAAGTGGGCATGGCATTTTAATTTATTCAACATGACAAGGGTTAACTTCTTTGCATCAATGTTAATGTGAGGTTGTATAAATGTTATTTGCCTGCTGGGCCAGTCCATTGTGCAGATGGAGAAGCTGATCTGGGACTATTGTTTTAAAATGACATAAGGGGCATTTTTTTCTATGTCATG
Organism: Anodontia alba; assembly: GCA_964016985.1. NCBI lineage: Eukaryota > Metazoa > Mollusca > Bivalvia > Lucinida > Lucinidae > Anodontia > Anodontia alba. The sequence goes on along the minus strand of OZ024834.1, from coordinate 11,157,943 downwards.
TGCCGCTCTACATGCATTCAGCAGAATTCATTTTTCAAACAGAAATAAGCTGCAATGTGAAAAAATGTACTTTCTGAAAGTTCACCTTCATGCAGTCTGGTCAGAGTCTTCTATGTCCACATGAAGAAACATTGCATCCAAAATGCAGTCAGTGAAGAGTCTGATCAAACTGTGTGAAAGCACTGGCTGATCTGAAACTTTTCTGGGCATACATGTCAGAAGGTACGTTTTCTAAAATCGCGACAAATATTTCTAATTTGATGGTATGCACTGGTATACACAGAATTAATTGGGCTGCCATTGAATTTTTTCTTGCAATTTGAGCTTACCATGAACTTGGTTCCCAAAGTCAACATTATTAAGGTCATGTCAGGCTGGTCATTTTACCTTACCACACTTTTCCTTGGCTGGCTTGGTTCTCTAAGCAGTTAACCAGTATCTGTGCATATTCTTTTCCAGAAACTGACAACTGCTCTTCTTGAATTAACGGAAGGGAGAGAATGACCATAGAAAATATTTCATGATCAATGTTGCAGGATTTGGTGAGGATTGGACTCATGACCTCCTGATCACCAAGCCCACGACCTGATCACCAAACGGATGCCCATCTGAGCCAAAAGAGGCTGTCAAAGTCTGAGCCAAAGCGGCCGTCAAAGTATCATGAAAAATAAGGGCATTATGTTCTATGTAAATTGTGAAAGTCTACATCAGATCGTGCATCCACAGTCTGATCAGGGTCTCATAGATCCAGATAAGCAACTCTTTTTAACCAGGAAGTATTCATATTTTTCTTATTTCTCCATGAAGACATATGTTGTGGGTACTAATTAGAAGCGCCTTGCCAAGGCGCTTCTAATGAGTACCCACAACATATATTTTCACGAAGAAATTAAGAAAAATATTTGCCTGATATCTGGAGCTATGGTCTTATACTTCAGCACCGATAATTCTGTAAACAGACAATGAATGTCTTGATCAAACTGTATAGATGTGCTGGCTGATCCAGACCGTTACTGTTCACATAAAAAAACTGACCCTTTTCTCAGGTTCCAGTGCATATACTGGTATAACTAGAAATTGTGTTTGTAAAACACTAAGCCCCCAACCATATGCTTGCCTCTAAAGATAATACAAGGTAAAATGGCCCAATCTACAAAGGGCCATAACTCCTGAAATATTTTTCAGAATTTATTCAAAAGTTAATCAGGTTGTCTTATCATCACTACCAATCTATTCATCAAGATATGAGGCTCTAGCTCCAACAGTTTTTGAGGTATTTTGCTAACAAGGGAAAAATGCCAAAATTTACAAAGGGCCATTACTCATGCCCAGAAGCAATAAGCCCCTCCAACTTCCTTCTCATCACTACCAATCTATTTATCAATTTATGAGGCTCTAACTCTAACAGTATTTGAGATATTTTGCTGACAAAGGAAAAATGCCCAAATTTACAAAGGGCCACATTACTCATGAAATATTTTTTCAGTATTTATTCAAAAGTTAACCAGGTTGTCTACTCATCATAATCAATCAATTCACCATGTTTCAAGGCTCTAGCTCCAACAGTTTTTGAGATATTTTGCTGACAAGTTAAAAATGCCCAAAATTACAAAGGGCCATAACTCATGAAGTATTTTTTTAGAATTTATTCAGAAGTTAATCAGGTCATCTACTCATCACTACCAATCTATTCATCAAGTTTCAAGACGCTAGCTTCCATAGTTTTTGAGACATTTTGCTCACAAGGGAAAAATGCCCAAATTTACAAAGGGCCATCACTCATAAAATATTTTTTCAGCATTTATTCAAACGTTAATCAGATCATCTACTCATAATTACCAATCAATTCACCAAGTTTCAAAGCTCCAACAGTTTTTGAGATATTTTGCTGACAAGATTGCATCCATATTTTTTCAAAGGGTCGTAACTCAGGAAAGGGGCATAATACCGTCGAGAAAAAAATATGTGTCAGCTATTTTTTCATGAATCCATATAAGAAATTTCAAAACAGTAGCATGCATGTTTCTAAACATGCTATGCATCAGAAAGCATGACGAATGGACGGACTGACGGATGAATGCCCATGAGGCAATATGCCCCTCCAACTTCTTCAAAGTTGGGGGCATAAAAATGAAATCAAATAGTTTAACCTTTACCACACTCTAGGCTAATTCAGCAGATAACAAAAATTAATGATCAACAAGTTGTAAAACGGACTTCCTCAATTTTAGGACAAATATAGTTAGGAGTTACACAGCACAACAAAAACATAGAGAAATAAGAACGATATTATGTGGATAGCCCTCCTATTTGTAGCTATGGAACTAGGTGTCTGTCTGAAAATTTAGGCTATTTATAGTACAGAATAGTACTGTCAATTGTGCCTAGAGAACTAGAGCTATATTAATTTTGCAGAACCATTATATACTTCATAAAACAAGGAATCTGGAGCCTGGTCCTTTTTTTACTGTAATTACTGTGAAGATTGGAACATCTTAACCCCTTAAAATTCTTGTACTAAAGTTTGAACATGTCCATATTACTACCTCCATATAAGGTTTGATAAAAACTGGTCGAGCAGAGAAAAAGTAATTTAACCTTCACAACTTTCTGGGCAGATTCAGCAGACGACAAATGATGATATTTTCCTTATTCTCCCCAGAATATAGGCTTTGACATTCCATGCAAACTGTCTCCTTAGGAGACAATTTGCATGAAAAGCCTCTGAGGAAAAAAGAAAAACATTTCAAAATGTTTGCTGAAAATTTTACCCACCCTGCTAAACGTTAAAAGAAAACTTAAGGGAACTACATACACTTGGTATAGCTTCTGCCATTTTGTACAAGGAAGACAAGTTTTGCGACTTTGTGTTTGCTCTTCTGCACCCAAATCCCTTCTGAAAAGAAGTCTACTCTACAAGGAAAGAATTTGTTCGCAAATTATTTCCTTTTAGAGTAGATTCCTTTTTTGTGAGGGAGGCAACACTTTTGACAGAGTGGGCCTTCATAAGCAATTTGATTCTATTCTATTCCTGGTATCTCGTATGTTGTTTATTGTGTTGTATGTGTAATTGATTCTGAATAAAATAAGTTTAAACTAACACTTATAACAGTTACCGTCCCTTAAAGTGTACCCGCAAAATAAAAATGAATAAAATGATGTTTAAAGAAGGAATTAAGCAGAGTCTGATATGTAAAACAAAAGAAAGTATAAATAAGACAAGACTATTTACAAGATATATGTACAAATAAAACACAAAATAAATATATATGTACAATCATGAGCATGTGATAATAAGCCTTACAAAAGTGGCTCTGACAGTGCATCATATACACTTCCAGCTCCAAGATTACTTGTGAGTAGAAATACCGAGGACAAACACAGAGGGAGAAAAAAAATCAGTACATTACTTTTCTTAGTCCAACTTTGTAAAATGTTTCTTAGGAATATTTTTTCTAGTCTTTTTTTTTTTTTTTTTCACTTTTCCAAATTTTCACACTTTCTCCTGTCCTCTTAGATAGCTGTTGAAATACCATTATTCAACTAAATTTTGTTTAAAAAAAAAAAGAAGAAAAAAAAAAAAAAAAAAAAAGGAAAGAATTTTACATGTAAATCAGAAAAACTCTTACTCCAAGCAGGAGACTCACCTACACCATCTACAAGGCTTATCAAAATAATTTAAAGCAGACAATTCACATGAAATGTGAAGCCTTATTTTCTCTGAGAATAATAAAAAAAAAATCAAAATGTCATCTTCTGTAGTTATGATTAGCATTTAAAGGGTTAAAAAATATATCAGTAATGTTTAAACATCACAAAGAATAAATTACTAATATTGCTTCTTTCAAGCATTAACATGTACATTTCATGTCGTAGTCATTCTGTGGTGAAAAGAAAATTACAATTACAGTCGACTCGTTATCTCGAACTCGCTTATCTCGAATAACCGCTTATCTCGAAGTGAAAATCTGGTCCCTGTTTTAACACAGAGATCTACCAACAGGCAAGAAAATATTGCGGAAAAGAGGAGAAATTGCTCCTTAGGAGCAATTTCTCCTCTTTTCCACAATATTTTCAATATATCTCTTAACTTAGGAGTCAAATTACATATTCATTCTGTTTTCCTCACTTCCGCAAATCTGATATGTCGAAGTACGGATATCTCGAAGTGTTTCATAGAGTCCCTTGGAGTTCGAGATAACGAGAGTCGACTGTATATAATCTAGCCATGTCCAGTAAGGCTTTTAAAATCTTTAATGCTCTCTTGGAAACTGAGCAGACAGCAAATCAATATTGTTCTTATTTTTTCCCTAAAATCTGTGTCTGACATTAGATGCAAGCTGTCTCCTTAGAAAACTTTTACATGAAATGCCAAACCTTATTTTTCTGGAAACAATAAGAAAACAATTTTGTCTGCTGACATTTTGACCCAGCTAAGCATTAACAAGAAGAGTCAATAAGCAGTGCTTATTAGATTCCCGCCCCCCCCCCACTCACACCCCCCTCCCCCCACACACACACACACCATCCCATGCAAAGTAATGACAGCCTTCTGGGGACTGAAAAGCAATGCAAGACATGCATATTTGCTTGTGGTTGTACGTGATTGGAGAAACCAATACAGGCAGACATATGTATAGACATAAATGGCTAAGTTAAAGTGGCTGTCATTTTGTAAAAAGATAAATTTTTGTCCAGTAACAAACTTCTTCATGCACATATTCAATATGTCTGTAATGAGTCTGCAAGTATCAGATTGCTTCAAAAAATACTTTGAGAAGAACTGATTTCACCAAGCATGCACTATACAGTCATTAAAAAGCAACTTTTCAAGAACAAAAGGAAATAACTCTTGAGGAATTAACCCCTAGGCCCTTATTTTTCTCTAACAGCAACAGCTCATCAATATCAAGATTTATAAAAAATATGAAAAGAACCCTTAAATTATTTTGGAAGAAAAGAAGCAGAAACCAAAATACTTTTTCAAGACTAACGAAGGGAAATAACTAGGTCCTTACTTTTCTGTAACAGCAACATCTCATCAATATCAACATTTATGCAAGCTATGAAAGGAACCAATCAATTATTTAGCAAGGCAAGAAGCAGAAACCAAATTCTTTTCAAGAAGGACACAGGGAAATAACTTGACAGGAATTAATCCCTAGGCCCTCCCAGCGGGCACATGACGTAAATATAACGTCGCCTCAACGTCGATGCAACGTCATGACGTTGCATCGACATTGAGGCGACGTTATATTTATGTCATGTGCCTGCCGGGCTTATTCTTGTCTAACAGAGACATCTCATCAATATCAACATTTATGCAACATATGAAAAAATTCCTTAAATCATTTAGCTAAGAAGCAGAAACCAAAACACCCTTTCAAGAATAATAAAGGGAAATAATCCTAAAGGAATTAAATCCTAGGCCCTTATTTTTCTCTAACAGCAGCATGTCATCAACTGCAACATTTATGGAAAATATGGTATGAAAAGATTGCTTAAGTTATTTAGCAAGATAATAAGCAGAAACCAAAACGTCTCTTCAAGAATAACAGTGGGAAATAACTGTCAAGGAATTAACCCTAGGGCCTTATTTTTCTTTAACAGATGGATGTGCAGATAGCTGGATGGATGGACATACTGACAGACAATGTGAAAACAGTATACCCCCAACCCCATCCCTGCAAACATAGTATAATCATTATAATCATATGCAAACAGAAAGGTCCAAAAACCACACATCATTGCAGCGTGATGACATCTTTGCTGCTCACTAAAAAAATCACTGATAAATGTAAACTTTTCTGTTTAAAACACCATGCCTTGTCAAGCCAAAAGATGAGTTCAACACAAGAAAACATACCTTCAAACATGTGCCCAAGTGGATTCAGATCAGTCTGCACATTTTCTCTGATCAGAATCTTCACTGGATGTATTATGGATAGTCAAGGATACAAAGTTTATTCATGCAGGAACAAGGACTGATCAGACTGTGCAGAGGCACAGGCTGATTTTGAGTCTCTGTTGGGCACAGATTATCAGAAGGTATTTTTTTTTTTTTCAAATTGCAGCTCTGATGTCTTTAAGCATGTGTAAAATATCCAGGGCCCAGTTGTTCAAAGCATCATTAGCTTAACAAGCTTGTTAGTGGTCAAAATGTTAACTGTTCTAGAAAGTACAATATCTAATTCACAGTTATTTTTGCTGAAAAAATGTGAGTAGCTTTTGCAAATGCAAAAGCTACTCACAATTTTCAGCAAAAATATTAGCGTATATGGCATATTTAATAATCAAAGTTTTAACAATATGTTAACATCGTTAGTTTCAAACAACTTGGCCCAGATTCAGAACACTCAATAAATTCTTATTGTCTCATCAGGGTTTTTGATGTTTGTGTTACATTTTACAGTATCCAGTGACTGCTGGTGGACAGCGAAGATTCTGAATAGACTATGCAGTTGTGCAGGCTGATCTGATCCCTCACTGTCCCCATATGCTCAAGAACATATTTTTGTTTAGTAAGGACCACATCATACAAACTATGTCAGTGCTTGCATTAAGGGAAGTCTGGGAGTCAAAGACTCCCAAAAGTTGCCCTGGAACTTCCAAAAATCAATGCCAGGAAGTCTGGGACTCCCAACTTTTAAAGATATTTAGTCATTTATAACAAAAAATTTGAATTTATGTGTTACTTAGATTAAGACAGGCGACTTTACTCCATAAATGAGAGTTTAAGAATATTGAGGTTGAATTTCTGAAAATGTGTGAAAAAATTTGATCACCAGGACTTCCAGATATTGGAGCTAGGAAGTCCTGAGACTTCCTGATTTTGACAGTTAGTGCAAGCACTGCTATGTTACATTTAGATTAGCTGGGGTGATATTATCAATGCATTAACCCTTGTCCTGCTGAACCCGGATATATCCTGCCTTTGCAAACAGTGTAGATCCAGATCAGTTGGCTTCTGAAGAAGCCAACTGATCTGGATCTATACTGTTTGCCATTAAGAATGTGAATTTGTATCAACAATCTGAATCAAGTAATCTGATGGGTTGGAAATTAGAAGTGTGTGTGGCTTCATAATTTATTCAGCATGACAAGGGTTATCATATCATTATCATATCATGATACTTTTTGTGATGATAATGTATCGTGATACTGATGGTTAGTATTGATACTTCATGATATACACATAATGCTATTCTGATATAAAAAAGGCTTTCAACCATTACCACACGGGGGAATTCAGCAGACAACAGATTTATATTTTTCTTATTTATCCCACAAAATAGGCTCTGACATTTCATGCAAATTGTCCTGAGGAGACAATTTGCATGAAATGTCAAAGCCTATTTTCTGGGAAAAATAAGAAAAATATTACAATCTGACATCTGCTGGACTTTTTTACCCAGCATGCTAAGAAATTCTCATATATTTTGTGACAAATATACAAAAACATACAGGGTTAAAGTATCATGATATAGTATCATACTGTATGCTTGATATCATGATAATATCGCAATACTTTTTTCTCGAGATGCTCAGCTCTAATGAAGATACATGTATGTTACTCAACAAAGATATAATGAATGTTATAGCATAACTTGTTTCTAACGATAGCTTATTTATAATTACGTATTCCACCTTATTACCACATTGTGCGCTTAGGTTTTTCAAAATTATTGGGAAAACTTGTGGTAAAATACATATCTACCACACTAAGGGTATATTTAAAAAAAAAAAAAGGTCAGCAAAGGGCTTATTTGATGATGTATATGCCATTTTTTCTGAATTTCTTTATAAAAGCGTATATAAAGCATTATAAAAGCGTATTTTGTGGGTACTCATTTGAATTGCATCGACACGTCGATGCAATTCAAATGGGTACTCATAATATATGCATTTATAAAGAAGTAGACAAAAACTGCACTGGCTGTAATCTGAAGACTATGGAATTGCTTGACTGTGTGCTTATAGAGATTTGTGCAGTAATTAGGTTGAATACAGTAAGTACTCAGACACCTTAACTCCTTACTACTGTATACTCTCCTAAAATTTGGACGAGTCCATTTTACTCCCTGTTGATGTATCTAAAACCCTGCTGGATAAGTGACCAACTGTGTGGATCCAGATCAGGATGCCACATTCTGCTATGCATCTGATCTGGGTCTACACTGTTTGCTCAGGGCTGTCAGAATACTTAGGATAACTGAGCCAGCAAATGACAAAACCTACAAAATGGCATGTGCACCCAGTGAAGATTCAGATCAGCCTGGGCATCCGCCCAGTCTGAACAGGGTCTTTGCTGTCCACATGAAGACGGGTCTTTAGCTATCCATTGAGCATACAGCTAAGACTCTGATCAGACTCGGCAGATGCCTAGGTTGATCTGAGTCTTTGCAGGGCGCACCAGCCATTTTTGTTGGTTTTGTCATGCACTGGCTCAAATAGGACATAAAATGTATTTTCTGAGAAACAATTTATTCTGGAACACCCACTGTGCAACACAAAACAATAAAATTATGGCACTTCTTGAAAGAAAAAAAAAATGCGTATTTTATAATTGTATGCAAAAATGCATAATTCTTAATCTAGTTTTCTTAACTGTAAGCACAAAGTAACTTGCATTCTTTTACTTTAACTATCACCTTTCTGCAGACAAAACATATCTTCTGAGGTATGCCAATCAAGGACTCATATCTGCCTGCGCACCTGTTGTCCACATAAAGAAACTTTCCCGGCAGGCACATGACGTTGCATTGACATTGAGGCGACGTTATATTTACATCATGTGCCTGCTGGGTTGCATCCTTGGCTGTACAAAATGTGCCCAGGGAAGATTCTGATCAGATTGCACAGCTGCACTGGCTGATCTGAATGTTCACTAGGCACACATATCTGAAGGTATGTTTTCTGACATTGCTCCCCAAAACATAAGCATACATTTGATGTTAAACATGTGAAAATCATTATTCTACCATATGCAACAGTATCCATTGGTTTTCAAAGAAGGAAGTAAATCTCAGAAAAAGGGATGTATTTATTAAATCATAATAGACTGAATAAACTCCCCAAGGCAATATACTGGAAGAGTCTAATTTTGATCTTGGGTATATCAGGCTATGCAATTTAGATATTCCTAAAGAGAAATGGTTGAACTATTTGCAAACCATGGAGACTGCATTCTGCAGCATCTGATCAGGGGCTGCACTGTTTACCAATTACCCTTCACAGTGTCTCCAGACTACAATGGGTTAAGGACATTTCCGATCTGAGGTCAGAATTAGGGATGCAAAGCAAACTTTGGGCAAAAGACTGCTTGATTCTTAAATATTTCAGATAAGAAGGGGGTTTACAGCTAATGCACACACCACCTGCTATGTACAGGCCTGTCACTGGTTCTGTAAGCAGCCAACAAAGCTGATTAGGCCCCGAGGTTATAAGACTTTTTTCATGCTCAACTCAGCTGAGCATGGAATTTGCCCTGCTAATTAACACCAAACTACTAACAATTGCAAATTCTTTCTTGTTAAACATAGCCAAGTATGAACTTTTCTCTGTTAATAAATATGAAATTTATTGGCCTGGATACACAAGCTGAGCTGACTCTTAACCAATTTCACATCTCCAGGTAAGCTGCTTTTTTCAACCTGAGGTATTGATATTTTTCTCATTTTTTTTTTTTGAAATACAAATATATTAGATGTGTGTATTCATTACAAGCTCCTTAATGAGGAAATGCTATTGAATTTCCACAACAAGTTTTTGTGGAGAAATAAGAAAAACGTTTAACTGGCTACACCACTGATCTGGTACTATGAGGACCTTGCACATCACCCATCACTTGAAAATATGAGGCTTAAGATTTCATTGAAATCATCAGGGTTCAAATTTAACTTTTTTTGACAGCTTGCTAAAATTAGCAAGTAGCATTATTTTTTACTTGCTAAACCTTTCAGCCAACTTGCTTTTTCACAGTTAATGCGGCTTTAAACCTTAGCACTCTGGGTAAAAATTTCAGCAAACATTTTAAAATATTTTTCTTATTTTTCCTAGAAAACAGGTTTTGACATTACATGCAAATTGTCTCCATAGGAGACAATTTGCATGAAATGTAAAATCCTGTTTTCTGGGAAAAATAAGAAAAATATCGTCATTGCTTTTGGAAAAGAAATTGCAAAATTTCAGCAACAATGCCTCAGGTTCTGCCAATTAAAGAGAACCTTTCCAACTTGCTAGAATTAGCAAGTGATGGAAACTGCAGCTTGCTTTCTGAGGACATTAACCAGCATTTAGCAAGTTAGCAAGTGCTAAAATTGATTCCTGATCATTTCTTTTACAACAGGTTCTATTCATACATAATTTCACTTTTTTTCCACCAAAAAGTACTGACATTTTCTTATACCTCCATGAAAATATATATTGTGGGAACTAAAAGCACAACTCAGAGGCACTCCCAATGAGTACCCAGAACATAGAGCAATGTAAATAATACATTGGAGCTACGCAAATAATACATTATTATTTATAATAGCAGATTATTAGCAGCAGTTATGGCTGAAGGAAAAACTGAAATGGATATGAGCTTCATGTATAAGGCCTTAATTTATAATTTCTTGGTGAAATTTCAAGAAAAGTAGATGAACAGTCTAGGATATCACACAGCTCCAGATAAGACATCATTTTTGCTATTTCTTGCTGAGACGCTTCTAATGAGTAACTACAACATGTTTTTGTGGGGATCTAAGAAAACTATTATCTGGATACCTTCTCTTATCTACAGCTATCTGGATACTCCCTCTTATCTAGGGCTATCTGCAAGCTCCTCTTATCTAGAGCTATCTGGATACCCCTCTTATCTAGAGCTATCTGGATACTCCCTCTTATCTTGAGCTATCTGCATACTCTTATCTAGAGCTATCAGGATACCTCCTCTTATCTAGAGCTATTTGGATACTCCTCTTAACTAGAGCTTTCTGGATACTCCCTCTTATATAGCGCTATCTGGATACTCCTATTATCTAGAGCCATCTGGATACTCCTCTTAACTAGAGCTATCTGGATACTCCCTCTTATATAGCACTATCTGAATACTTCTCTTATCTAGACTGGATACCTCCTCTTATCTAGAGCTATCTGCATACTCCTCTTAACGAGAGCTACCTCCTCTTATCTAAAGCTATCTGCATACTCCTCTTATCTAAAGCTGCATACTCCTCTTAACTAAAGCTATCTGGATACCCCCTCTTATCTAGAGCTATCTAGATACTCCACTTAACTAGAGCTACTTGCATACTCTTAACTAAAGCTATCTGGATACCCCCTCTTATCAAGAGCTATCTGGATACCCCCTCTTATCTACAGCTATCTGGATACACCCTCTTATCTAGAGCTATCTGGATACCCCCTCTTATCCCTCTTATCTAGAGCTATCTGGATACCCCCTCTTATCTAGAGCTATGGGTGGTGGTTGTCCATGTTCTCAACAGTTCAGTACATAATGTATTGCATGTGTACCCTCTTGTCCTCAAAATCTTTTCAGCATATTTCTTCAGTTCTTAGTCCTGTGTAACAACTATTTATTAACTTTTATCCTTGTGTAGTTGATGATTAGCAGACATCTGGGCCCAGTTGTTCAAAGCTAACGATGTCGTTAGTTAACGATTCGTTAAAATTTACATCAAGTGATACGCGTATATGCTGAAATTTTTTGCTGAAAAAATGTGAGTAGCTTTTGCAGTGCAAAAGCTACTCACATTTTTTCAGCAAAAAATATCAGAATATTGTGTATTGAATCCGCTAAAACAGTTAACGAAATGACCCTTAACGAGCTCGTTAAGCTAACGACGCTTTGAACAACTGGGCCCTGATACTTTAGCATAACCTTAAATACCATATTATCAGACAAATATTTTAACCTGTTGGGTGAAAACAGGCCACCCTTTTCTTACAAGCAACTTCTAAATACACTACTGTAACAGATAAAAACATTTTCCTATGTCTACATGTAAACTCATTATCATCTGTGACCATGATCTGGGGCTATATTTATGACTTTGTTTTCATAATGTCTTGTGTTATTTGCAAGTTCTTCTCTCGCAATCGACATAAACCTCGCTACTTCAGGATCTTCCTGTAAAGAGAAAAAAATGTTTCTTTGTTAGTGAAGCATATTTAAACTTTAGTGAACCATATTTACACTAAGTATTGGGACAGACAGACCTGGGCAACCAGTATTGGTTGATTGGGTTGGAGTTTAACAGCCCAGTCAACAATATCAAGGTCATGTTGAGCCGGTCAGTTTACCTAACCACAATTTTCCTGGGCAGGCTTAGTCCTCTAAGTGGCTTACCAGTAGTTGTACCATTCTTCCGCCAGAAACTGACAACTTCCCTTTTTGATACCCGGAAGAAGGGGAATGATCATAGAACATATTTCCAATCTCCATGAGAGAATGTTGCCAGATCTAGTGGAGATCGAATCCGCGACCACCTAATCACTAGACAGATGCTTGTCCTACTGAGCCACCAAGGCTAGCAAGCAACCAGTATAGATCCAGATCAAATGCTGTAGTATTTGGCATCTGATCAGGGTGTACACTGTTTACCACTCATCCAGCAGTATTTCAGACACATGATCAACAGGTAATAAAACGGACTTATTAACCCTTGTCATGCTGAATAAATTAAGGTGCCATGCCCATTTCTAATTGTTTGTTTGTTTGTGTTTAGGTTTTACGGCCCAGTCAACCCAATGGGGTCATGTCGAGCGCGGTCAGTTTACCTAACCACACGTTTACTGGGCAGGCTTAGTCCTCTAAGCGGTTGACCAGTATTATGCACATTCTTTCGCCAGAAACTGACAACTGCCCTTCTTGACCATTTCTAATTGTCAGCCAATCAGATTACTTAATCCAGATTGTTGATATAAATAACTGACAAACATTGCAGATCAAGATCAGTTGGCTTCTTCCTAAGCCAACTGATCTGGATCTACACTGTTTGCAAAGGCAGGGAATATAAGGGTTCAACAGGACAAGAGTTAAAATTTTAGGACAAATATGGCAAGAAGTTATGGGCCCAGTTGTTCAAAGCATTATTAGCTTAACAAGCTCCTTAGTGGCCAAAATGTTAACTGTTCTAGTAAGTACAATATCTAATTCACAGGTATTTTTGCTGAAAAAATGCGAGTAGCTTCGCAAAATCTACTCACATTTTTTTCAGCAAAAAATTAATGACCAAAGTTTTAAGGATACATTAACTAACAACATCATTAGTTTTGAACAACTGGGCCATGGTGTTCAAATACTTAGGGCAAAATACTTTGGGTGAATATGGTATATTGCATTAGCACAATATGAGAGATATCCATATATATATATTTTTAATTTCTTCACAAAAAACATGTTCTTGGCACTCATCTGTACCAGCAAGCCATTTCTAATGACCATCATATTCCTAATGAGTACTAAAGTATTCATATATTCAACCTAAGTATTCATAAAGATAGGCCTGAGCAAAGGATGTAGATCAAGATCAGATGTCAAATCCTGTGGTGTCTGATCAGGGTCTACACTGTCTGCCACTCATCCAGAAATTTTTAGAGACATCAACACATAGAAAAATGAACTTGTTTAAATTTTAGGACAAGTATGGTAAGGAGTTAAGGTGTCCAAATATACATGGTAAAAACAATACCCACAATATGTCTATGTGGAGAAATAAAGGAAATATTGATAGAGGCAAAATGAAGAATGAAATATACATGTAACAGTTGTAGAAAGCTTAATTTTGTAGACTTCCTGAAGAAGCAGTCTGATCTGGGTCTACACTGTTTGCCATTCCACTGAATATTTTTAGGAACAACTGCATTAAAGCAAAATTTCGGCAAAAAAAAAAAAAAAAAAAATACCAAGTGTTAGAAATTTTAGGACATTTACTGTATCTCAAATATGCAAATCTGGAGGATACAACAGTATTATGTTACAATTATATTTCAGAGTGTCTCCGTACAAGACTTTGACATGTCTGGTATGCTATACATAAGCTATGATATATATTCTCATGTCACCATGAATAGCTCCAGAGAAGGGTCTTTTTTCAACAGAAAATTATTCATACATGTATTTTCTTATTTTTCCATGACAACATATGTTGTGGTACTCATTAGAAGTACCTAGCCTATGAGCTTCTAACGAGTACTCACACCATGTATTTTCATGGAGAAATAAGAAAGATATTGACCTCATACCCTCTCTTATCTGCTATGACTATGTCAACATATGTTGTGGGTACTCATTAGAATCACCATGAGGTACTTTTAATGAGTATATACTGTACTAACATTTTTATGGAGAAATTAAGAAAAAATGTGAAATTTAATTTCACATTTTTTCTTAATTTCTCCATAAAAATGTTAGTATACACTCATTAGAACGGAATGCTTTCTGGTTGAAAAAAAATAATCCAGCCTTATCTGGAGCCATGTACAGCAACATTTCATTAGTAAGCTCCTAAATAGTCAGGCATTTTGGATCAATAGTAAGGAAAACAATATACAGTTGACTCTCGTTATCTCGAAGTCCAAGGAACTCTCTGTAATCCTTTTGGATATCTGAAATTCAACATATCATCAGATTTGCAGAATTGAGCAAAAAAATAAATCAAACAACCACATTTCACTAATGAATATGTAATTTGACTCTTGAATTTAGAGATATACTGGAAATATTGCTGAAAAGAGGAGAAATTACTTCTTTGGGGCAATTTCTCCTGTTTTCCACAATATTTTGTTACCAGTTACGAGATTTTCAAGTTTAAAAAGGGATCAGATTTTCATTTCGAGATAAGTGGTTCTTTGAGATAAGCAAAGTCGAGATAACGAGAGTTGATTGTATGTTGAAATGAGCCACGTCAAGCAAGATGTATAAAGAAAGCTGAATGCGTGTGTGAACAGTAAAGATCCAAATCAGTTAGTAAAGATACAGTCTGATCAATGCCTTTGCTGCACATCAGTATGTTTTATAGTATCCAATTATTCTGTAAGGGAACAACCAATAGGGGACAGCCAAGGCCATATTCAGAATGTGTAGGCCAAGTCTAGGCCTGTCCAATCCCCATATAATTTTAACTCAACAGGCTTATAATATTTTACAGCAATTTGATTCGAAGTGAGCAAACTCAAAACTACTTTAATAATATGATTAATTCTCAGAGCAAGAATCTTGAACTGCTTTCTCTACATAAATTTCTAAAATATACTACGTACCAGGGCTCGAGAAAATGTCGGTTTTTCGGTTCTGAACCGATTTTCGTATTTCTGAACCGATTTTGACTAACAGAGGATGATCAAAAATCGGTCCAGTTTTTAACGATATTTTGAAAAAAATCGGTTCGAAAATTTTCGCCAAGTCGCTAAATTGTGTAAACAAACTGACCTTTTCCCACAGATAATCCAAGCGTGTATTCATAAAATACCTCGAGGGCCAGTTATTGGACCGGCTCATTATTGAAATAGGTGAATCAGATTTGTCCACACAGGCGGTTCTATTATCTTATCGCAGCGAAATTTGATCCGCTTATAAAAATTATGTAATCAAGTGAAGCGTAAGGCGACAGCATATCGGTGTTTTTGATATGTAAAGGTAATTTGCCTGCACACGACAAAACCTACAATAAAACTGGTGCGCCCAGCAGTTACTCAAATCCACCTGCGCACCCATCCTCAATGACTCTTTTTATATATCATAGGTAGATGCGACCAGCGAAGAGTCTGATCAGTTTGCGCTAATGCCTTTTGTAGGTTTTGTTATGCGCTGGCTCATAAATGTAGTGGCCAACGCAGCACAACGCGAACATAGCTTTTGATCGCCGATTGTTTCCCTTTAGTACTCTTCAGTAACTGAGTGACCCGGATATTGGGAAAATGAAAGTAGATGAAATATGGCGTGTCTGAACGGTGGGAGCAAAATTGCTGTTTATAATCGAGATACCGATGTTAATATTAATTGAACAAGTGTTGAAGCAATATTGGTATGTCAGTCGTTGTGCTAATAACGAACTAGCACCCTGTATTTTGAAACTGAAAAATAATACCGAATGGAAACAAACGACCGTTACGGAAATTACCGAAAATCGGTTCGGCAATTTCCGTTTTTGGGGCGAAAATATGCTGGACCGATTTGGATTCTTCAGTTTCTCGAGCCCTGCTACGTACATGTATTTAACTGGAATTTTCAATGTCAAAATGAATTTTGGAATTATGAGACATGAATTTTATTTTTGTGGATTTTACTGATGTGTAAAAGCTGACAAATCACTCACAATCTTAGCATAAAGCCTGGGCTGTATTAAGTTTGATGAGTAATTTGCCAGAGTGCACATCGATAAAATCTACAAATGTGAAATTCATTCCTATAATATGTACCATAACAACCCTTAATATTGAGATAAATAGGTCTTTGCTAACAGTGAAGACCCTGATCGGATGCCACAGAATGCAGCATCTGATCAGGGTCTACACTGTTTGCCATACATACAACAATATTTTAGACATATCAACAGGTAGTAGAATGGACTATTTCAAATTTAAGGGCAAGTATGGTAAGCAGATAAGGTGTCCAAAACTTAGGGTAAATACAGTTTGTACCAAAGACAAACTGTTGCTAAAATGCGCAAAAAGTGGGCTGAATGCATGTGTGCAACAAAAGACAGCATCTACACACTCTGTTTTTATTATTTGTTTATTTAATCTTTGGATACTGTAGAATTTACTTGAGTAAAGTGATGGCCTTAAATATATATCTCAAGCTAAGACCAGTATCCAGTTAAATATTTTTCACCACAAAAAACATAGATTGAGAGTACCCATTAAAGAGTCTCTGCTATGTTTTTTGTGGAGAGATAAAATTTTCTAAATTTTTTGTTGTCATTGAAAAAGCGCCTCATCTACAGCTGCATATATGTAAATATGATTCTTCATTTCTAAACCCAACAGTATTATATTTTTCTTAATTCTCCACAAAAGCATAAGTTTTATGTTCTCAAAATTATGGCAAAATAAAGAAACACATTAATCTGGACACCTCTTATATCATCATAGCTTCAGTTTAGGCGCTTTTTTTCACCAAAACTTGTTGAATTTTTTTTTTATTTCTCCAGGAAAACATGTTGTAGTACTCATTATAAGTGCCTCACTGTGGCACTTCTAATGAATACCACAACATTTTCGTGGTGAAAGAAGAAAAAATATTTTCCTGATATAACCCTCATATCTGAAGCTATGTATATATTTCTATATTCTTGTTGTAAAACATGCAGAAGAGAACAATAATATGAGAATAGTCAGTGCTCACAGAAAGCTCGAAGAATTCTCAGTGCATATACTGTACATTGGGTATACCATATTCAATCTAATTACTGCACTGTGCGCCTAGGTTCTTTCAAAAATTACTAGGAAAAACTTATGGTAAAATATGTATCTACCTACTAAAGGTACACTTTTAAAAAGATCAGTAAAGGACTTTTTTGATGATGTTTATGCGATCTGTTTTCTGATTTTCTTTATAAAAGCATATGTTGTGGGTACTCATTTGAACTTTTTTTTTTTGATTTGGGTTTTACGGCCCTTTCAAGAATATTTCACTTATATCGAGCCGATCGTTCATCGAAGGTGGGCGAAAACCGGAGTACCCGGAGAAAAACCACCTGACCATCCGTAAGCAGAACTTGGCTTTCCCACATATGACCCGAGCTAGGCTCGAACCACAGCGGTGAGAAACCTAATGGATTCAGAGTCAACTCTCTTATCCACTAGGCTACGGGGGCCCGCTACTCATTTGAACTGCATCGACAACATATACCTTTATAAAATAGACAAAAAGTACACTGGTTGTAATCTGGAGATTACAGAATTGCTTGACTGTGCGCTTATAGGGCTATGTGCAGTAATTTGGGCAAATACTATAATATGACACCAGTTGATGCACCTATCAATGTTTTTTCTTCAATGGACAGGTATCTTACCCGGAAGAATTAGATAGTTTTCATGTGTGTGTTTTTTTTTTTTTTTTTGTTTGAAAAGAATGTGTGTATCTTATTTACCCCAAATTTTAGGTAAATATGTAGTTTCCAGGTCAGGGGGTGAAATAAACAAATGACTTATGTTCCATGGTTAGACTGTTGACAAGTGTCTAATATCCTCAGGTACAATTCAGTTAGTCTCTCCTTCCTGAAATGAAATGAGTTTTTATAGTATCTCTGAATTAATGTTCAGAGATACATTAAAAAAATCATTTCATTTTGGATCCAATTCAAAAATGAAAGACTAACTAAAACTTTTACAGGCTGTCAGATACCACATTTTATGGTCGTATTTATACTATATATCAATTTATTAAACCTTTCTTGGATAAAAAATATCTATTTCTGAGGAATATATCGCCTTTAACCATTGTCCTGCTGAATAAATTAAGATGCCACGCCCACTTCCA
This sequence comes from Anodontia alba, assembly GCA_964016985.1. Classification (NCBI taxonomy): domain Eukaryota; kingdom Metazoa; phylum Mollusca; class Bivalvia; order Lucinida; family Lucinidae; genus Anodontia; species Anodontia alba. Next base: position 11,139,450 of record OZ024834.1, on the reverse strand, counting down.
ATTTACAGCCAATCAGATTACTTGATCCAGGTTGTTGATACAAATTCACATACTAAATGGCAAACAGTGCAGATCCAGATCAGTTGGCTTCTGAAGAAGCCAACTGATCTGGATCTACACTGTTTGCAAAGGCAGGGTATATCCGGGTTCAGCAGGACAAGGGTTAACTCTTGCACAGAATTTGGCTAGTCAGACATTATCAAAACCACAGTTGAGACACAGCCTATTCCAATACTGATCATAGCGCTAGATAAGAGAGGTACCTACATACATGATATTTTTCTTATTTCTCCAAGAAAACGTATGTTCTGGGTACTCATTAGCAGTGCCTCGACTAGGTGCTTCTATTGATTACCACAGTGTATGTTTTTATGGAGAAATAAGATAATGAATGAGTTGGGGTTTAACGATATGTGAACCCTTGTGGGTCATTTTGTGTCCTCTCCCAGAGAAAGGGAGAAAAGAGTAGAAGAGATAGTAGAGGAGATGAAAGAGAGGGGCAGGGAAGAAAGAGGAACAGGAATGAAAGTGAAGAAACAGAAGAAATAAAACATTCCCCCTCTACCCTTACCTGCTATAAGAATAGCAGGCTTTGTCCAATTATAAACCAATATCAGTTGGATGCCATGACACCTTAGCCACGCCCACCACCCCCAGGAGAAATAAGAAAAATATCAACAATTTTTGGTCAAAAAAAAAAAAAAAAGCGTCTTATCTGGAGCTATGATCTATGCAGGTCACAGACTTCTAAATTCCTGCACCAGTGAAAACATTTAATCTCTAGCTTCTGCACTATTGGTGTTTCCAAGCTTACCCCAGGTTGTTCTGCACTCATGCTCTATAATGATAGGTGCATACACACTAGATATTCTTGAGACATCAAATATGCAAGATATATTTCACTCATAGCTCCATTATAAGAGGGATAACAGTTTTCTTATTTTACCATGAAAATACATGTTGAGGGTACTTATTAACCCATTGTAGTCAGGATACCACTAGAAGGGTAACTGGCAAACAATGCAGACCCAGATCAGATGCTGCAGAGCGTGGCATCTGATCAGGGTCTTCACTGTTTGTGAATACTACAGCCATTTTTTTCTAGGAATATCTAAATCTCATAGCCTCACCTACTTAAAATTGGAATTGGACTCTTCCAATATATAGTGTGGGGGAGTTCATTCAGTCTACGAGGGATGTTCGAAATGAATTGCTTATTTCTATCTGGAGACTTCAAATTTCAAGTTAGCCCAAAAGTACTCATTTCATGCCCTCGAAGTACTCCCCATGGCTAGAAATGCAAAGTTTCAGCCGATGTATCCACTTCTTGAAGGCGTCACGGTATGCTGATTTGGGCACAGTAATAAGGTACTGATGAATGGCAGATCCAAGTGCCATGTTGGGACTGGTACTTCCGCCCAGCAAGGAATGCTTTCAATTTCGGAAACAAAAAGAAATCACATGGGGCAAGGTCTGGGGAATACAGGGGGTGAGGCAAAAGAGTTACTTTTTCTTTCTTCAAAAACGCCGTAACTATTGCGGAGGTATGAGCTGGGGCATTGTCATGTAGAAGACAGACATATTTAAAAGCAGTGGCAGGGCGTCGTTTCTGATAATACTTTCAGTTTCTTCAGTACTACGTCTTTGTAGTACTTTCCGGTGATACTTTTGCCCTTTCTCACTGGCACTTTTATTGCGACTCCTTCACCAGAGAAGAAGATTGCATACAAAACCTTCTTTGTACTCAAAGAACGTTTAGCAATTATTGGGCGTTTGCTGTGTTTCGTGGCCCAGATCTTATTGCTAACCTTTCTGACGGGCTCAAAATAATGGACCCAGGTTTCATCACCTGTGACGACATTGGCAAACTGCTTCTTGTCATATTTTGTAAACATTTGAAGCAGCTTTTTGGCCACTTTAACCCGTTGCCTCTTTTGCTCGTCAGTCAACAGATGTGGCACCCATCTAGCAGAAATCTTTCTGACTTTCAAATGCTTCTTCAAAATAAGGTGAACCGTTGAAAGTGATATGCCTACCTTTCGTGCAATATCACGAACTGTAAATCTGGCATCTCCTTCAATGATTTCCTTTATTTTGGAAACAATTTCTTTACAAGATGCAGATTTTGGCCTACCTGATTTCGGTGCATTTTTGATGGACTCTACACCAGACTCAAATTTCTTTTTCCACCGCTGAACTGTGTCATAAGACACACAAGAAGGTCCAAAAGCAGTAGAAATTTCAGTTATCAGCTACTTCAAAGAACAACCAAGTTTTGAGCCAGCTTTGATGTAAGCCCGTCTTTCATCTTGTTTGTCGACGCTTCTACCAACCATTTTTACTGCAGTGGTCAATGACTGCGTGTATTCAAATGGCAAATTTTATGTCTTACTCTTAGTCTAACATGTACATTTATACACCATTGTGTAGATATTGAATAACCCTATACAGGTATGTATTGGTTTTTATCGTGCCCCACGTGGATATCGAGCTAGAGGACAATAAGCAATTCATTTCGAACATCCCTCGTAAAATGGGTTAAAGAGCCTTAGCAAGGCACTTCTAATGAGTACAACAACATATTTTCATGAAGGAGTAAGAAAAATATCAGCACTTTCAGATAAAAAAAGGACCTTATCTGCAGCTACCGTAATTGACCTAATTACCGCATATGCTCCTATAAGTGCACAGTCAAGCAATTTAGTAGTATTTAGATTATAGCCAGTGCACTTTTATCTATTTCTTTATAAACAAGAGGGCCACGGGTTGCTCACCTGAGTGACATAGCCACTGCAGATATGCAGATGTTATGCAACATTTTTCCAATCCTGTCATCACAACTAATGAAAAGATCATAATTTAAGCAGTTCTTTATTTTGAAGAAGAAGATATATGGCATGCCAGTCAATTGAGCGTGATCATTTGAACAAACTCTAAATGGCAGCCAGCTTGGATTTACGATCGGCACGATTTTAGCTATTTTTGATCTACGAGTCACCCCAAGTTTCGAGTCAACTGGCCTTTCAGTTCAAGGAAGAGGCGAAAAATAGATTTTCAAGATGGCTGCCATGGCGGCCATCTTGTATATTCGATTGGCACGATTTTAGCTATTTTTGATTTACAAGTCACCCCAATGTCTCCTACGAAGTTAGGAGTCAATTGGCCTTTCGGTGCAGGAGAAGAAGCTAAATACAGATTTTCAAGATGGCGGCCATGGTGGCCATCTGGGATTTCTGATCAGAATGATTTTAGCTACATCTGATCTACAAGTTGTCCTGATGCTTCCTACTAAATTTCGAGTCAAGTGACTTTTGGGTTAAGGAGAAGAAGCGAAAAATAGCTTTTCAAGATGGCTGCCATGGCGCCCATCCTGGTTTTACGATCAGCACGATTTTAGCTATTTTTTATCTACAAGTCAGCCCAATGCTTCCTACCAAGTTTGGAGTCAACTGGCCTTCAGGAGAAGAAGCGAAAAATTGATTTTCAAGATGGCTGCCATGGCGGCCATCTTGGATTTCCGATAGGCACGATTTTAGCTATTTTTGATCTATAAGTCACCCCAATGCCTCCTACCAAGTTTGGAGTCAATTGGCTTTTGGGTCTAGGAGTAGAAGCAAAAAAAATATTTTCAAGATGGCGGCCATGGTGGCCATCTTGGATTTCCGATCGGCACGATTTTAGCTATTTTTGACCACAAGTCATCCTGATGCTTCCTAGCAAGTTTGGAGTCAATTGGCCTTTCGGTTCAGGAGAAGAAGCAAAAAAATAGATTTTCAAGATGGCGGCCATGGCGGCCATCTTGGATTTGCGATCGGCACGATTTTAGCTACTTTTGATCTACAAGTCACCCTGATGCTTCCTAGCAACTTTGGAGTCAACTGGCCTTTCGGTTCAGGAGAAGAAGCAAAAAATAGATTTTCAAGACGGCGGCCTTCTTGGATTTCCGATCGGCACGATTTTAGCTATTTTTGATCTACAAGTCACCCTGATGGTTCCTAGCAAGTTTGGAGTCAATTGGCCTTTCGGTTCAGGAGAAGAAGCGAAAAATAGATTTTCAAGATGGCAGCCATCTTGGATTTCCGATTGGCACGATTTTAGCTATTTTTGATCTACGAGTCACCCTGATGGTTCCTAGCAAGTTTGGAGTCAATTGGCCTTTCGGTTCAGGAGAAGAAGAGAAAAATAGATTTTCAAGATGGCGGCCATGGCGGCCATCTTGGATTTCCGATCGGAACGATTTTAGCTATTTTTGATCTACAAGCCACCCTGATGCTTCCTAGCAAGTTTGGAGTCAATTGGCCTTTCGGTTCAGGAGAAGAAGTGAAAAATAGATTTTCAAGATGGCAGCCATGGCGGCAATCTTGGATTTCCGATCGGCACGATTTTAGCTATTTTTGATCTACAAGTCACCCTGATGCTTCCTAGCAAGTTTGGAGTCAACTTGCCTTTCGGTTCAGGAGAAGAAGCAAAAAATAGATTTTCAAGATGGCGGCCATCTTGGATTTCCGATTGGCACGATTTTAGCTATTTTTGATCTACAAGTCACCCTGATGGTTCCTAGCAAGTTTATAGTCAATTGGCCTTTCGGTTCAGGAGAAGAAGAGAAAAATAGATTTTCAAGATGGCGGCCATGGCGGCCATCTTGGATTTCCGATCGGAACGATTTTAGCTTTTGTGATCTACAAGTCACCCTGATGCTTCCTAGCAAGTTTGGAGTCAATTGGCCTTTTGGTTCAGGAGATGAAGCGAAAAATAGATTTTCAAGATGGCGGCCATCTTGGATTTCCGTTCGGCATGATTTTAGCTATTTTTGATCTACAAGTCACCCTGATGGTTCCTAGCAAGTTTGGAGTCAATTGGCCTTTCGGTTCAGGAGAAGGAGCGAAAAATAGATTTTCAAGATGGTGACCATGGCGGCCATCTTGGATTTCCGATCGGAACGATTTTAGCTATTTTTGATCTACAAGTCACCCTGATGCTTCCTACCAAGTATCAAGTCAATTGGCCCAGGAGGGGTAGGAGGAGTAGGCTTTTAAAGCAATTGTGGACGCCGCAGGACGGACGACGCACGAAGGATGACGGACATTGACTGACCACAATAGCCCACCATGAGCACTTCGTGCTCAGGTGAGCTAAAAACATGTTGTTGGTACTCATTTGAATTGCCTCGACAAGTTGAGGCAATTCAAATGAATACCAACAACATATGCTTTTATGAAGAAAATCAGAAAAATATTGCATAAGTATCATTAAATACGCCCCTCATGAAGTTCTCTGCTGATCATTCTTTAAGTGTACAGGTATTAGCAGGCTATTTTACAACAAGTTTTTCTAGTAATTTTGAAAAACTTAAGCGCACAGTATGGTAATTAGAGCGAATATGTTTCAGTGTATTGATACTATTTACCACAAACTTTGGTGTCAAGGAAGTGAAATTAAGAACATTTACCAAAAAAAACTCTCAAAAATAGCAACCCAATATACAGTAATCAAGGAAGAGCTTCAGGGGGGAGTAACTCTAACGTAGCAGACAGTATTGAGAATCCAAGAAGATTTCAACACTCACAGGACTTTCATCCATTTCTGGACTCCTGTCCTTAACTATACTCTGCTCCATTTCCTTTTTTACCAGGCTTACATCGAATTCCTGTTTGATAGTAACACCATCTTTTTCTTCCTTTATAGTATGAAATCTTCCGCCTTCACCTCTCACTCTGTTCATAGCATGTTGGTGTCTGGATTCATGTAAGTATGGCTGAAACATGAAAAAGTGTCTTTGAGCATGCACAAAATGTGCGAATTCACATCATCCTGTGCATGCCCAAGGTCTCGACCAGGCCTTTGCTCTCTGAAGGCACATTTTTGCTTGTCGAGGCAATTAAGATAAGTACCAATGTGCTATTATAAAGAAGTAGATAATATTACACTGACAGCAATCTGAAGACTACAAAATTGTTTGAATGTGTGCTAATGTGGGGTATGAATACTGTATGAGCCCCGACAAGGAAAAAAATTGTCTTTAGGGTAAATGCAAACAGTAAAAATCCAGTTCATACAGAGGAGATGTGTAGTCTGATCAGAAAGTTTGCTATAATTTACATAGGTCTAGATAAGAGTGGGCATCAGGTAAATAGTTTTCTTATTTCTCGAAGAAAACTTATATTGTGGTACTCATTAGAAGCGCCTCACCGAGGCACTTCTAATAAGTACCCACAACATATGTTTTTGTCGAGAAATAAGAAAAATATAGCTACGTTTTGGTTGAAACAAGAAATCCGCGGAAAGCGATGTCGCACCTGCGGGGATTAAGTCATACAAGTTCCTATTTGTATTGAAAAAAATCTATTTTGCAGTATTCAAGAAATTGATGGGTTAGTTTGTAAGAAAAATGGACAATGTAGAAAATTTGGAATATTGGCTTGCAAAATTTGATCTAAACCTGTCCATTATTTCACAAGATATTGATATTGAGCGGATATCATTTTTGCCCATTAATCAAGGCCAGAAACTCAGCTGAAAATTGACGAAAAATGTCATGTGACAATCCCAAGCTAGGTATTGTTAACAACAATATGTATGCAAAATATTATCCTAATCCATCAATTCTTTCACAAGATACTGAGCGGAAACCAATTTTGGGCATAAATCAAGGGCCCCTAACTCTGCTGAAATGAATCTGAGATTTATGTGCAAACAATATGCACATCTTCAGACCATGACCTAATCATCTGTGAAGTTTCAAAACTACTGGCCTAAAACTGCAGGAGGAGTTGTGCTCACTAAACACCCACTGACTATAAGGGTTTTAGGTAAAAACTGACTAAGTTAACAAAGTGAAAAAAGTTGAAAAAAAATAAATCTGAGATTTATGTGCAAGCAATATGCAAATCTTCAGACCCTGACCTAATCATCTGTGAAGTTTCAAAACTATTGGCCTAAAACTGCAGGAGGAGTTGTGCTCACGAGACGCCCACTGATTAAAAGGGTTTTAGGTAAAAACTGACTAAGTTAACAAAGCAGAAAAAGTTGAAAAAAAAAAATAAATCTGAGATTTATGTGCAAACAATATGCAAATCTTCAGGCCCTGACCTAATCATCTGTGAAGTTTCAAAACTATTGGCCTAAAACTGCAGGAGGAGTTGCGCTCACGAGACACCCACTGATAAAAAGGGTTTTAGGTAAAAACTGACTAAGTTAACAAAGTGGAAAAAGTTGAAAAAAAAAAAATCTGAGAATTATGAGCAAACAATATGCACATCTACACACCATGGCCAAATCATCTGTGAAGTTTCAAAATGATTGGCCAAAAACTGTAGGAGGGGTTGCGCTCACAAGACAACCACTGACTATAAGGGTTTTAGGTAAACTGACTAAGTTAACAAAGTGGAAAAAGTTGAAAAAAAAAAATCTGAGAATTATGAGCAAACAATATGCACATCTACAAAACATCTGTGAAGTTTCAAAATGATTGGCCAAAAACTGTAGGAGGAGTTGCGCTCACAAGTCAATTGTTGACGAACGGACGGGTCACAGCACGCCTTTATCGCACCTGCGTGCTAACGCAGGTGCGACAAAAAGGGCCTTATCAAGACCTAAATCATCATATACCTAATCATTCTATAAGCAGAAAGTGAAGGTCTGATCACACTCCTAGGAAGACCATTTACATGAAATACCAAATCCAGTTTTCAGAGAAAATAAGAAAAGTATCATCAGTTTTTCTTCTGCTGAATTTGCCCTGTGGTAAAGGTTAAACTAAAGGATGCCAAACTATTTGCAAATACAGTCGACTCTCGTTATCTCGAACTTCACGGGACCTGATAAAAATGTTCGAGTTATCAGTAGTTCGAGACAACCAAATTGTGACGTCATAGGTATGACGACTGTTCGCCTCTCTTTTCGCCAAACGTGCTTGGAAGGCACATGTATGTGGCAATTTAAATAATTTACGCGTACTTCAGTTTGCATTGTTACTGTTTGTTTTAGGAGATGCAATGGTTCTCTTGGAATAATATCATCAATAAATGTTAATAATAATAAATTTCAAATGTCTCTTGTTGTCTTTTAATACTCCTGCAAATTCGGATTTCCATATGAGCTATAAATAAACTGGTTTCCGGGTTGCGTTAGCTCTAGGTTATGAACTGGTTTGGATTAGCTCCCTTCACATAGACGACTCAATAAAGAGTTGACTGGTTTCCGCTTTTGCATAAAACGCTTACAATGTTAAGCAGCAGCTGTAAGCTAATTTGGATTATCTCCCCTGGCATAAACGAACCATCCCAGCGCGGCAAACTGTAGATCCTGCAGAGAAAGCTCGTTATGAACCGTCTCATCTGGACCTACACTTTGTGCGGGTATCCGTACCAGTCTACAGGGTCGGAAGGGTTAACATCGGTACCCACGTGTAATTCGTCTATTTGAGGCCGTGCACGACAACTCCTATTAAAAGACTGCGATTGTCAAAGACTCGGATCCGCCTGCACGCCCACGAATTTTCCATTAAACGCACGAGCCTTATTTGGGCTTACCAAAGAGCACCGCCTGACCAAAGAGTAACAAGCGAAGATTCAGACTTAGCTAGCCTGATCAATACAGGCTGATCTGAGTCGGAACCTGTCGCGCACTGGACTTTTCTTGAAGACGCTATATCATTCAGACGGACAGTACTCAATAGTGAAGAGCATATCTAAACAATAAATTAAAGAAACTTCGTTGATTAATCTTCCATAACACTATTCTGAGCCGCTTTTTATCTTACAAATCAATGGCACGAGACGGTGTTGAGCGCCGCGTGTCAAACCCGACTCGACACGCACGTGATTTCATAATTACGGATTTTAGACATTGTTTGTGTTGTTTGTAATTGCCTGGACAAAGGGGAAAATTAAACTATTGATTTATTTATCAATGGCCTATTATGATTTTCATTAACTGAGAGACCGGCGGCGCCGCATCTCACATTTTTTTTCCCTTCGTCATGGTCCTAGTTCGAGATACGCGGTAGTAAAACCTGTGAAAAATATATTCAGGGACTGAAAATGATGGACGAGATAGCCGAAGTGTCGACATAAAAGTAGTTCGACATACGCGAAGCTGAAATACAATAAATACATAGGGAAAATAATCGGGACTTAGAAATCAGTTCGACATAAGTGATAGGATCGAGATAAGAGGGGTCGAGATAACGAGAGTCAACTGTAGTAAAGACCCTGATCAGACTCCCATTTCAGGCTCTGCATTTTGCGGCATCTGATCTGGGGATGCACTGTTTGCTGAGTTTTGAGGTCTCCAGACTAAAATGGGTTAAAGGCTCCGTATTCCTCAGAAACAGACATTTTATTACCCAAGAAAGGTTTAATAAATTGATATATGGTATTAACACAATCATAAAATGTGGCAACTGACAGCCTGGAAAATTTCAGTTAGTCTCTTATTCTTGAAATGAAATGATTTTTTATCGTATCTCTGAATCAATGTTGCCAAATCATTTCATTTTTGATCCAGTTCAAAAACGAGAGACTAACAGAAATTTTACAGGCTGTCAGATGCCACATTTTATGATTGTGTTAATACCATATATCAATTTATTAAACCTTTCTTGGGTAATAAAATGTCTGTTTTTGAGGAATACAGAGCCTTTAACCCATTTTAGTCTGGAGACCCCAAAACTCAGCAAACAGTGCATCCCCAGATATTATTTTCCAAAGAAAGTAGAGTATGATAATTCATGCAAATTTTCAAATCCTAACTTCTTGGTAAAATAGAAGTATCATTAATCTGTAGTCTGCTGAATTTGCTTAAGGAGTGCTATGTGTTAATAAAAAAAAAAAAAAAATTATCTGTATTCACTTGCTTTATGTAGTCCTAAATAAGAGGTTTTTCAACCTATAAGTATTGATGATTTTCTTGTTGTACATTTGTATCTCCAGACTTTCTCTTATTTGTATACTAATTAGAATCAGCTCATTTAGAGAATTACAAAATGTATAATGAGTGCCCAAAGCATACAGTAAGTTACATGGAAATTGCACTTAAGATGAAGACCTTATCACTATTTACAATAAAATCATTTTTAAAAACTTCTCACCTTTCTGCTTCTGGGTATTTTCCCCTCTGCCTCCAACTTAGCTCTTGCCTGCCTTCTCTTTAGAATTCTGTGGTACTGTTTAGCATTGACATAAAGTGGTTCCTCCTCTGTGGGTTCCTGTTGCCCTGGTAACTGCATTCTCTGTGATGATGTTAGATTGTTTATGTTGCCAGCCATTACTTGCTATTAAGAAAAATATGGATTATATATTAAATATATGGGTATTCAGAGGTCATTGTGGTGGGCATTTAACCTTTTAAATTCAGCAGATGACAAATTGGTGATATTTTTCTTATTTTTCCCAGAAAACAGGATTTCACATTACATGCAAATTGTCTTCATTGGGGACACTTTCTATGAAATGTCAAATCCTGTTTCCTGGGAAAAATAAGAAAAATAATTAAAAAATGTTGTCTGCTGAAAATTTTACCGAGAATGCTATTAAAAGCATTAACATTTTAGGACGAACGCTTCTAGAAAACATACAAGAACAAATAACAGATTTGGGCACAATGCCTTTTTCAGCATACATTCAGGCTATATATGTATATATAAATGGTTGTACTAAAATGATGCAAGATGGTGTAGTGCCTACAGAGCCGTCCTTGAACAAGTAAGAAGGGGTGGTCGGGTGTGGCAAAGGTGTCGTGTATCTTGCGTCACCAGGGCGTCCAACTGATATTGGCTTACAGTTGGGCAAGGCCTGCTGTCCTTGCAGCAGGTATGGGTAGAGGGGGAATGTTTAATTTCTTCTGTGTCTTCACTTTCATTCATTTTCCTCTTTCTCCCCTGTCCCTCTCTTTCATCGTCTCAACTATCTCTTCTATCTTCTCCCTTTCTCTGGGAGACGACACAAAATGACCCACAAGGGTTGACGTGTCGTTAAACCCCAACACAATCAAATCAAATTGAACAAGTAAGAAACAACTTTTCAGCATATAACTAATAATAATGCATAGAGTCTTAAAGCATATGTGCAAGTAGCCAGTGAAACAGACATTTATCTAAACAGTGTTGCCCTGATGATATATTATAATCAATCATCAGTCACTTTTGCCTCTTGTGACTTATGATCGGAAAGAATTTTCGTAGTCAACTAATCTGGAAGTTCTATTTTTAGGATCATATTTTTTCACACTTTTTATTTTAACTCTTGTCCTGCTGAACCCAGATATATACAGCTTTTGCAAACAGGGTAGATCCAGATCAGTTGGCTTCTAAGAAGCCAACTGATCTGGATCTGCACTGTTTGCCATTCAGTATGTGAATTTATATCAACAATTTGGATTAAGTAATCTGATTGGCTGAAAATTTGAAAAAGGTGTGGCATCTTAATTTATTCAGCAGGACAAGGGTTAAGAGGCAAGTTGTAAAAACTAAAATACCACACTGTCTATCTGGGTCATTTTAGATTTGAGGTGAATAAAGGTGAAGAAATTTGATAAAAAAACAACAAAAAAACTTGAAATAAGCATAGCTCCAGACAAGGCACTTCTTTTTTTAAACAAAATAGTACACAGTCGAACCTCGTTATCTCGAACTCGCTTATTTCGAATTACCGCTTATCTCGAAGTGAAAATCTGGTCCCTGTTTTAACATGAAACTATGACAACAGGTAACAAAATAATGTGGAAAAGAGGAGAAACTGCTCCTCAGGAGCAATTTCTCCTCTTTTCCACATTATTTTATATATATATATATCTAACTTCAGGAGTCAAATTACATATTCATTTGTTAAATGTGATTGTTCAATTTATTGTTTTCCTCACTCTCTCAACTCTGATATGTCTAAGTACGGATATCTCGAAGTGTTTCAGTGAGTCCCTTTGAATTCGAGATAACGAGAGTCGACTGTATTTTTCATATTTCTCCATGAAAATATGTTGCGCCACAGTTGTGGTACTCAGAGTACCCACAACATATGTTTTCATGGATAATTAAGAAAAAAATATAACAGCCAATTAGGCTAATTCTGCTCTGACATCGACTAATCCTGCTCATTCAAATAAGTTTGAACAAACATCAAAACCTCTTATTTTGGTACATCATTTTGATAAACTGATTGTATGGAAGTATACAAATCTTTTTCAAATGGTAAACTCAAAATATGTGTAAGATGATTATTAATAAACGTTTATGTGAAAAATAATACAGGGCTGTATGAAAATCACAATTAACAATAAGACTGTCGCAATAAAATATCAACTTTATTATTCACATTTCATCAACTGCCCTGGTCTACTCAATCATGTATTTGAAGAACCAGATCATAGCATTATTATAAAATCAGGAAGGGATTTTCTCCAGGTGCACAGAATAAGCTGCGAGTTTTAATGTCAAACACAAAATGGCAGTGACAACGAATCTAAACCAGAGATTGAAAAAACAAATCCAATAGGCTCTACAATGGCAAGGCTGAGAGGTCGCTAAAATGCCTGTTATTTATTTGCGTGTATTGAATTATAACCTGCACAGTAGCTGAAGATTTGCAGAATTGGCCTACAGTACTGTATATGGATACCTTCTCCGATCTGGATTGACTGAGTTGAGGTTTACTGCCCAGTCAGCCCACTAGGGTACTGTCAAGACGGGTCAGTTTACCTGACCACACTTTTCCTGGGCGGGCTTAGTCATCTAAAGCAGTTAACCAATACTTGTGGACATTCTTTTGTCAGAAGCTTACAACTACCCTTCTTGAATCAGCAAAAGGGAGAGAATGACCGTAGAAAACATTTCATGATCAATCTTAATGAAACAATGATGCCGGACCCTGTGGGGATCAAACCCATGACCTCCTGATCACCGGTCGGACATGGATCAGATTGAGCCACTGAGACTGGGGCCCTCTGATCCAGAAGCTATGAATAAGTACCTGGAAGAGGTCTAAAATAAGAATGAATATACTTTCTACAAGTCAACTATTAGTCAATGATCAGCTGGTTTTACAAAATCCATTATTGATTGTGAAATTGTTAAATACTGTATTAACTCTAAATATTGGGACACCGTAATTCCATACTTGTCCTAAAATTTGAAAAAGTATATTTTACTACCTGTTAATGTGTCTAAAATAGTGCTGGATGAGTGACAAACAGTGTAGACCCTGATCAGATGCTGCATTCTGCAGCATCTGATCTGCGTCTACACTGTTTGCTCAGGCATGCCTGTCACAATATTCAGGGATATTATGGTAGGGCAGTGTTTTAGCCAGGAATTTCAGTTTTGGGACCCAGGGGCCCCTACCCTCCAAAAAGTTCGGGATATTTGAAAAAATCTGGGGACAGTACAATCAACGATCAAAATTTTATAGAAAATGTACCTGTTGCTTTCAGATGTGGGTATTTTGCTCCATGTAATCTGTTCCTGAAACATCTGATCAGATGTACATTCCAGGTTAACACAGGGTTGTCAATAAGAAATGGCACAACAGATGAACATAAGAAATCAACAGATTGGGCAGGGTGTCAAGGGGGCTGCCATTGTTTTTCTTTTTTTTTTTTTTTTTTTTTTTGTGGAGGGTGGGGGGGGGGCAGGGATAAGTGAGCTGCCTGTCTAAGTGTTGACAATACTACGGAGATATAGGAATAATAATCATAACTAGATATTGTGAATAGCTGTAAAAGCTGAAAATCATTTTGAATTAGTTTTTTGAACACTGCTTCAAATTGATGAGCTATATGAGCTCTTTAGCATCAGTCCTATTCTAGTTTCAACAGGACTGACCTTCACCCAAAATTAATAACTTTCCATTAGACAATCAGTCAATCATATTTTTACCTAATCATTCAATCAATCAGACTGAGAAAAGAAAGAAAAATTCTAACAGTAATACTTTCTGATAGTGATGTACTAATAGTGTACATCCGATCTACCCCTCCTGTGAGGTGACCCCTGAATTTATAAATGAACATTGAACCAATAGTCCCAGCATGAGCATTGAACCAATAGTCATGGCAGAATTGAAAAAATGGCTGCCACCAACGCTAGAAATAACATCAAAAATGCATAAACTACAGGCAAAAATCATACCAGATTGTCTGTTTAAATGTATTTTCTCAATTATTTTTTTTTAAAGCTTTCTTTGCATTTTAAAATAATTTCTATGCCTATTTATAGTGAACCGCAAGTAAAAGCACCCGATCACAACCACAGGCACTTGTTTCATAGAAAAAAAAAAGTCCACCCTCCCTCTTCTCACAAGGCTTGCAGGTCGACTATGACAAAAACCCTAGCCACCTAGACCCTACCATTATTTTCATATTTACACACATTTCCTCCAATTGTCACTTCATGCAATCGAAAGATGAATATTTTACCTAATAAACACAATCACATCCACGGTTCAAACTAGAAACGTTTTGGTATAATTAACCCTGATTTTTGCATTCCGCTTATTTACAAAAAAAATCTCGACAACGCTTCCGGCTTCTTCTTTGTCTGCCCTGCAGCGAATAAAACCTGTTGATTTATGCATCAAAAATCATGCAGCTTCTTTTCTTAAAATTATATAAAAAAAATATACTAACGCGTATTATAAGTTATATTGAGAAGACTAGATTTTTAGAAAACAGTAAAATTAAAAATATTGCTGGATTTAAAACTGTGACAGTTAATCGATTCGCCAACTGTCATGTTCGTACTGGCGGGGCAAGCGCTTTACGTGTCACTAGTTTACGTGTCACTAGTTCTTAAATACGAAATAAGAAACGAAATGGCGGATGAAAGTGGGCGTGCATTTAAACCTCCAATATGTACATGGTAATGTACCGTCCTTAACCCTTTCAACCCGAAGTTTCCACTGGACTGTTCCGTCATTAAAATTTGGATGGCCATTTGTTGCAAAAGTGGTGTGAGCACAGGCACTTGTTTCATGGAAAAAACAACAACAACAAAAAAAAAAAGTCTATTCTCCCACTTCTCTGAAGTGGGAGGGTGGACTTTTTTTATGAAGCAAGTGCCTGTGGGTGTGAGGTGTAAAATTGATTAAGAATGGCAAACTGAAGATCCTGATGAGACGTCTGATGATGAGCCGTCTCATTAGGATCTACACTGTTTGCAAAATTATTAGGATACACTGTTTGCAAAATTACTGATCAGGTCTGCAGCGTTGAAAGAGTTAAATTATAAATTATAAGAAGAGTTGAATTATAAATTATAAGAATTTACGCCAAAAATATACCTTCATAATACCTGTGAATTCAAAGCAACCCCCGCCCCTCCCCTGCCCCCTTCCCCGCCCATAAAAAAATACCAGTAAACTCTAATATACCCTCAAAAAGATAACCCAGTTTAAGCTGACCCCAAAAGATAATTAAGAGAATCTTTAGCAATCCCGAAAATCACCGGAATGTCATCAGTAACTGACATCTGCCCTACTTGAATCAGCGGCAGGGAGAGAATTATTGCAGAATAAAAAAAACCAAAAAAAACAAAGAAACACCAAGTCTCTAGAAAGGAAATGGCTGAACCTATTATCAACATGCATCTGATGTGTAGCTAAAATGGATAACCACACAAAATTTGCCATTTTACAGCAACATTCCCCACAAATACTTGCCCAAACTCCTGTACCTCTAAAAATCGTCATCAAGGTTCACAGACCCCAAAGAGGTTAAATTTTAAATAATGACCTTAGAAAAAAAAGAAGAAGAAGAAAAGAGAAGAAGAAAGAAAAACAAGCGGAATATAAAATAATAATAATAATAAAACAGTAATGTGTAACTAAACCTGAGCTGAGTATTGTTTATGTAACCCACGTGCAAGTGCCTGTGCCCACGTGTTGTCACATTCGGCGTAAGTCACTGTACTTGCACGGTTGGGTACCGGCGTTTATCCAATTTCATTCGCTGCAGGACAGACAAAGGAGAAGCCGAAGCTCTGTCGAGAATTTTTTTGTAAATAAGCAGAATGCAAAAATCAGGGTTAATTATACCAAGACGTTTCTAGTTTGAACCGTGGATGTGATTGTGTTTATTGGGTAAAATATTCATCTTTCGATTGCATGAGGTGACAATTGGAGGAAATGTGTGTAAATATGAAAATAATGGTAGGGTCTAGGTGGCTAGGGTTTTTGTCATAGTCGACCTGCAAGCCTTGTGAGAAGAGGGAGGGTGGACTTTTTTTTTTCCATGAAACAAGTGCCTGTGATCACAACGCATTTGCAGCCAATACTGTAATAAATTTTCTGCGCCTGGATGGCGCAAGAACTTATTTTTCTGCGCCAAAACAAGAAAATATGCGCGAATGGCTCAATGGTGCAGCCTGGCTTGAACACTGGTAGGGTCAAAGTGATCTTACCATAACTTGTCCAGAAGGTATCTGCAGCACCTGGGATGCTGGTACTGTACTGGCAGGAGTCATTACAGGATTATCTGAATACAGAGAAACACATACAAGGGGTGATATAAATTCCGGGAGAATCCACAGCTTACAATATGGGGAGTTGTTAGTTTTGCACCAAAATATATTTTGCCAAGGTAAGACAATGCTAGTGTCAGTGAGTAACCACAAGGTGTGTTTTTGTGGCCAATAAAATTACATGTATCCTAAATTATCCCTCTAGTTACCACCTCATCTTGAGCTATATGGATTGCTGTAATATCTTTAACCCATTTTAGACTGAATAAACTCCCCCACCATATACATTGGAAGAGTCAAATTTCAATTTTAGATATGTCAAGTTATCTGATTTAGATATTCCTAGAGAAAAATGACATAACTATTTGCATAAAGAGGAGACCCTAATCAGATGCCCCATTTTGCTGTCTGGGTCCTGCTGTCCTGTTTGACATGAATTTACCGTATATACCCCAAATATTTGGACATCTAAACTCCTTACCACACTTATACATACATATATAGTAGTATCTGAATAAATCCATTCCACTACCTGAAAAGTCCGAAGATATTGTGACTGAAAGGCAAACAGTGTGAACTTTGATCAGTTTGATCTGGGTCTACAGTGGTTGTCCATATCATTGTCTGACTATTTAGGGTATATACGGTAAATCAACTGCTTGAAAAACATTTAATTTTACTCAAAACGTGCAGTAAATATCCTAAAATTTTGATCAGTTTATTGCATACCTTTTTTGCTAAATTTTGGTTTTATGCAGTTGTTTCTATCAATACTTAATTAGTGGTAAGGCAAACAGTGTACAGCAGTCTGATCTGGGTCTGCACTGTTTGCCTACACCATTTTTGTTTTAAACTTTGGCAAACAATTTCAGTGGCTTTCAAACATTAAAACGTGGCCCGACTCTTGTCCATTCATCAAGAAATGGGTTATTTAGCACTTCTATTTCTTCTCCATTCAGCACACTAGATAGATTCTGTGCTATTTAACAAGACAGACACCATCTATTTCTTCCTGTTTGCTTTCTTGTACACCAAACCAAGGGGAGCAAATTCTTTCACTTTTTGTTGTTGGGAGGCAAAACAATTCTGAGAAATGCCTCCCCTCTGAAAAGTAATCCATTCCCCTCCAGGGGAATGAATACACTTTGAGGAGAAGCAACTCTGTCAAAATTGTCTTGGCTTCCTTCTGTAAAGGTCTTATTTAAAAGGATGATTATGATGAGTTCAGGTTTAATGACTCGTCAACCCATGAGGGTCATTGGCATCAAAATGGTATATTAACTTGGTTCGGTATTGAAACGGCTATAACGATATCAGCTGGTATATCTTGAAATAAATATCTCAAGTCATTAGTTTGGAAAAATTGCTGCCGTACATGAGAGAATTCAATGCAGTTGATCAAAAGTATTTTACTGAAAATGGCTCATTGCAGCTTATGCAAAGAGGCTGATGTTCTTGTTTGAGCAGATAAGAATGAGTGAATCTAATAAGACCTATACTTAGACGAGTTGGAAACCTTCCTCTTGCCTTATTTATCGATTAACATTTTTTTTTAAGAACCGGTTTCATTTCATGTACATGTAGTTTATTTAATGTCACTCTGTCCCATGACATCTACCTTCTGGTCAAGATGTACCTGTTGATAAAAGGTTTAAAATCAATAAAAGCAACTCCGTGATTCAAAATGTCTAAATCGAGCGAGACTTTTGCTTTTACATCAGCAGCCTCTTTACCTCTTATGCCAACATGGCTTCGGAGCCAACAGAATAAGATTTCTTTAGTTTCCAATGTTTTTCTATCGGGTTCTGAATATAAAAACATCCTGGGAGCAAATTCTTTCCTTTTAGAGTAGACGGTAAGACCCTTTTTCAGAAGGGATTCTGATGCACAGTAAAGCAAACAGGAAGTCATAAAAGTTGTCTCCCTTGTATAAAACAGGTATAAATCAGTATACTAAGTGTATCAAGTTTCACCCTTGTCATGCTGAATAAATTAAGATGCCACACCCACTTCTAATTTTCAGCCATTCAAGTAACTTGATCCAGATTGTTGACAATTCATATACTGAATGGCAAACAGTGCAGATCCAGATCAGTTGGCTTCTTCAGAAGCCAATTGATCTGGATCTACACTGTTTACAAAAACAGGGTCTATCCAGGCTCAACAGGACAAGGATTAAAATAAGGCGATTGCCATTGACAGCCAGGCTAAAATATATGGATGGTATATTGACAAAAAAAAAAATAATTAAGTACAACATGTAATTTACTGATTTTTATCTTATTGGTACATATAAGTAGAATAAATATTTATATGGTTTTGAATATTAATACATGAATTTTATCATCTTTAATTATTTGTGTTTATAGTTATTTTTGATTATTGAATCATAAGATGGCATTTTGTTCATGTGTATATTCATTTTCTTTTTGTGTCATTTTCTGTCACTCATTTTAAAGTGTTTGTTGTCAAGAATTCAAGGAAACATTATTACCGGTAATTTTTACCACATAGGGTAGAGGTGGGTCTAATCATTCTGAAGTCATTATTAAAGGTAACATACTGTTGCTGTTTGGAGTCTTGGAGAGTTGCATAATTTTAAAGTGAATACTTAGTATCTCTTCTTGTACAGCTCTTTGGTATTATAATGAGACTGAAAGACAGTTGAAAGTGATGTTAAACAAATTGGGTATACAATACTGTGTGTACTGAATTCTTGTTGAGGGTCATGTGCCTTATTTGGATGAGCATTTGACTGCATTGGATGAGGTGGTGTTAAGCAACAACTAAATAAAATTTTAGCCCTGTTAAGTTTGGATACAGTAAAGTATGCTTATGCCCACCAGTAATTTATTACTGATCATTCCAAAAAGTTGCTTCTGTTGTCAGGGATAAGGACTAACAGGGGCCCAGTGGCCCAAGGCCCCTAAATTTTGGGCTGGGCCCCTAAGTTTTCAGAGAAAATGCCTATTAACTCAATGTAAAAGTTGCATTTGGGGCAGTCTGGTCCCTAAACAAAAATGTTTAGTCTGTATCCCTGGTTGTGGTTCTTTGTTGCTCTGTTTGTTCGTCCTTGTTATGATTACTTTTTCCTATTATGTGTGACTATTATTTGGTACGGTTCAGATGACTGAAACACCACCATCAGGAAAGGCTGCTTTTTTTTTTTTATCATACATTTTATTTCATATATGTTTTCCTTTTTTCCCCTTTGATGTTGAGGGCAGGGTTTATATCTGATTATATCAGTTCCTGATCATTGCTTATCTAAGTATTTTGTAAGTTCAGCATTATGAACACCTTACTTGGGGAAAAAAAAATAAGAAAAGGTGAATAATGAAGATTTATTATGTCCGATATCTCATCCATTCTGAGTTTGACTACTAGACAAAGTGCCCTGTGGAGGCATGTTGCCCCTGTCCAGTGCTTCTGGCTCTTTTTATAAAGCGCAAAGCATGTAGCTTTGACTCTGGAGATGACAGTTATATGCAATATTAATACAACATTGAGAGAATTTAGTCACACATTATGAGAAGACCATGACCTTGACCTCAAAGGTAAGACACGGGTGCAGAGGTCTTGCTAATAAAACTTTAGACCTATAACTATCACCATAACAAATACCAGTGAAATCAATCAGAGCCTTTATAATTTAAGCAAAGATTTGACATTTGTATGAAAAATCCAAGTCTGTGACCTTTACATCAAAGCCATGCCCCAGCTGGGAGATTGTGCTGAGAAAAACTTTAGACCTATGTACATGTATACCATCACCCCAAATATTAATGAAATCAGTCAAAGGTTCAGTGCTACCAGCTCTTTTTTAAAAGCACAAAGTACTGGTATGTAGCTTTGACTCTGGAGATGACAGTTATATGCAATATTAATACTACATTTAAAGAATTTAGTCAAATATTATGTGAAGCCCATGACCTTGACCTCAAAGGTAAGACACGGGTGCAGAGGTTTTGCTAAATAAAACTTTAGACCTATAACTATCACCATAACAAATACCAGTGAAATCAATCAGAGTCTTTATAATTTAAGCAAAGACTTTGACATTTGTATGAAAAATCCGTCTGTGACCTTTACCTCAAAGCCATGCCCCAGCTGGGGGATGGTGCTGAGAAAAACGTTAGACCTATGTATACCATCACACAAAATATTAATGAAATCAATCAAAGGTTCTTTATATTATAGCTATGTAAACTTAATGCAAAAAGTTTGACTTTTATACAAAATTCAAAGTCTGTGATCTAGACCCAAATTTCTCTGAGTTTAACTTTAAAACCTAGGCTATATCTACCATCATGTCAAATATAAATGAAATTCATCAGAAGGTCTTGATGGTATAGCTATATAAACTAGAATGCAAACATTTTGACTTTTATATGAAAATTCTAAGTCTGATGGGGGGATCATGCTGAGTAAACCTCTAGACCTACATCTCCCATCAGGCCAAATATACATGAAATTCATTAAAGGTCTTGATAATATAGCTATATAAACTTCAGTGCAAAAATTTTGACTTTTATATGATTCCAAGTCCATGACCTTGACCTAAAGGTCAGGTCCCGGGGTGGGGATGGCATCATATCATATCGTCATAATCGGATTTTTGATTAACGTGCAGGTACAGGGGCAACATCCACATTAGTGGGCCCCCTTCCATGTACATGAAGGTTCTTCAATTGCGGATCCAACAGTTTAAAACTTATACTTATCTGGGCCCAGCTGTTCAAAGCATCGCTTAACGAGCTTGTTAAGGGTCATTTCGTTAACTGTTTTAGCAGATTCAATATACAATATGCTGATATTTTTTGCTGAAAAAATGTGAGTAGCTTTTACACTGCAAAAGCTACTCACATTTTTTCAGCAAAAAATTTCAGCATATTTGCGTATCACTCGATGTAAATTTTAACGAATCGTTGACTATCGACATCGTTAGCTTTGAACAACTGGGTCCTGGTTTGTTTACAGCTTATTATGTTCATATAATATAGCTCAACCACAAAATCCCTACTTTATTGTGTCCTAGCCATTTATCTAAAGTTTGAACAAGTACAATTTACCACCCAATGTTGTGACTAAAAATAGTTGGATAAGTGGCAAACAGTGTAGACCCTGATGAGACATCGCATTTTGTGGTCTCATCTGCGTCTACACTGTTTGCTCAGGCCTGTCTGACCAAATACATACAGTAAAGTATAATATATGGTAATTGTCATGCTCAGACAGGTAAAATTATGGGCGTATCTTCAGTGATTACTAATCGATTATCGATCACAATGGCAGGACTGATAATCGATTATCTTTTCAGCTCTGATTAGCCAGCCTTAATATATTTTGCTGTAAGATATTATTAAAGGTTACATAAATAAAAGAGAAATCAATAAATGACTTTATTATTTGTTGCTGTTCAATAAACCATTTATATATTTTTGCTGGCTGTTGCCAGCTGACCAAATACATACAGTAAAGTATAATATATGGTAAGAGTCATGCTCAGACAGACAGGTAAAATTATGAGCGTATCTTCAGTGATTACTAATCGATTATCGATCACAATGGCAGGACTGATAATCGATTATCTTTTCAACTCTGATAAGCCAGCCTTAATATATTTTGCTGTAAGATATTATTAAAGGTTACATAAATAAAAGAGAAATCAATAAATGACTTTATTATTTGTTGCTATTCAATAAACCATTTATATATTTTTGCTGACTGTCACCAGCGAACTTTCGCTGGTGACAGCCGGCTGTCAATAGCCACTTCCTTAAAAAAATAAAACTAACAGTGAACTTACTCTGGACCTGGTTCTGTTGAACTACCTGAACTTGGTTGGTTGACTCAGTACCTGTCAGGTTCAGGGTCTGTGGTTGTTGACAAACAATTGTCTGACCATCAGGGGTCTGTATTATTTGACCAAGCTGACCAACAAATTGGGGAAGATTCTGAGGTGCCACAATCTGACCAGCTCCAAACTGACCTAATACCTGGGCTCCCTGGGGCTGCTGAATTATTAACTGAAAAATGAAAAAAAAAAAATATACAACATTTTTACACTTAGTCTCACATATCTCTGGCAATCACAAAATAACTGCACTTGAACCAAAACCTCTTGTTAACATATGATCTTTTGTATGAAGGCAAGCTAGGTATTACTACATGTATTTGAAGATATCAACTGAGGGATAATTTCTGACTTATTCCCAGAAAATACAATGTAAAGCTTAGGGCATGTATTTCATTTATTCTAAATTAAAACTGCAGTAAATTTGGACGAAGCCATTCTTTAAATATATATACTTCTGATGGGACAGCATTTTTAAATTCTAGCTTGTGCCCTATCATCTATCCTCTTCACCATCTGTCCATAAAATGTCAGGTTGAAATAGAGGCTTTTTAAAAGGAATGACCCTTGAGAGCAAGGAACACACATAAAGCAACCCTGGTCCTGCTGAACCCAGATTCGTATGTCCTGTCGTTGCAAACAGTTTAGAACCAGATCAGTGTTTGTCATTAAGTATGTGAATTTATATTGATTGGCTGAAAATTAGAAGTGGGCGTGGCAGCTTAATTCATTCAGCAGGACAAGGGTTACAATAGTGGAAGTGTTGAAAGTTTTCTGGACCAGACTAGCTTGTTTTGACCAATTAAGCCTTATAGTGGCTCTCATAAATCATAAAAAATCTTGAAATTGGCTGAATGACCATAAAATATTAACTACATGAGACGCTGTACAGCTACCATAATGATATGGCACTAGCAACAGCTGGAGTGAAGATCATTGAGATTCTATAAAGTACCTAAAACATAATGGTACATTTGTATGTTTTTGTGGGGAAATCAGATGACCATCTCTACTTTCTAGATGATAAAAGTGCCTTATTTGGTGCGAGCTATGACCTCATTTGAACTACAATAGTACATATCAAATTAATAAGATTCTCATAACATATGTTTTTGTGGAAAAATAACATCTGATCCATGATTCATGTTGCTAAGACATTTATTTTTCACCCATATAGTGCAGACTTCCACGGAGGACAGTTAACTTCTGTGAATAAGAAAATTACAGAGAACTTTACTCGAGAATGTCATTAGGTTACCCTTATTTCCTAATTTTACTTTTTATGGTTGTCTAAATGAAAATCACCCACAGGATTAGTCATCTGGCTTCTGACTCAGTTTTCTCATCACTTTAGTATGATTTAATAAAGTCCATTTAAGAAAAAGTTAAATGATTTCAAAACATCCATGACAAAAAATAGTTTCTAGCTTTTCATGAGTTTAGTATGTTTTTCAGACCACTCTACTAATTTCTGGGTAAATAGCATCTGGCCATCCTCTTATTTCCTAGTTTTACTTTTCAAACTTGTAAATTTACATGTAGAAATGAAAATCACTAACAAAATCAGTGTTTTTACTGGATGTTAGACTTCTGACTCAGCTTCCTGGCCACTTTAGCTATGACTGAAAATAATCTAAATTTAAGAAACGACTAAACAACTGGGCTAAGAAAAATAATTTCTTGCTTTTAGGTTTTGTATAATTTTTCCAGATCAGTCCAGAAATTTCTAAGTAAATGGTTACCTAGTCATTCTGAAATTATCACACAAAAAAAAAAAAACAAAAAAAAAAAAATACACCTGGAAAGATCTTTAAAAGATTTGCATATATACCTGTTGAGGTTGTGCTATATTCTGGAATGGCTGCGTGGGTGATGTCACATACTGGATCTACAAAGATAGAATGGGAAATATCCTGCAGGCATACTAGATACAAGATGAACAGGCAGAAAATCTATTGGAAATTCTACACATGTCTGGTAAAATCACAATTATGTACAAAGAACACCATGTAGTCAAGCTATATACTCATCAAAATGATCAGTTTAAGTTACTTTAACAAAATATATCATCATATCATAATTGGATTTTTGATTAACGTGCAGGTACAGGGGCAACATCCACATCAGTGGGCCCTCTTCCAGATAGCTGGCTTGCTGCACGCATGGCAGATCTCACACCAGATATCCAGGTACGTCTATCATTAGGGTTGATAGCCGAGAGCTTCCATACTCTGCAATCCCTCTCTGTCACCAGCTTCCATGTCATTTTGGGCCTCCCAGGCCCATGCTTTCCATCAACCTGTATGTCAAAGGCTATCTTAATCGCACCATTGGAGCTTTCCACATGTCCATACCATCGCAGTCTTCTCTCCTTCAGAATGAGGTCCAGATCCTCAATGCCAAGCCGCACAAGTAGCTCATTGGACCTGGTGGTGACAATGTCTTGCGACCTGACATTGCAGATCTGTCTGATCATTGCCCTGTCATTTCGCTGCAGACGCTGGAGGTTCGGCTTTGTAAATGGCCTAGTCTCACTGGCATGGAGCATTGCGCTCCGCACACAAGAGCTGTACACACGGCCACGTGTTTTGAAAGAGAGGTGGCGTGAAGAGAGAACTGGTAGCAGAGCCTTGAACTTCTTCCAGGCGGTTTTCACACGTGTTGTGGTTGAGAGTTCACAGCCACCTGCTGCTGAGAGCATGTCTCCTAGGTAGCAAAAGGAAGCTACCACCTCAAGCTTGTCAGGTCCGACCTGGACTTCCTTCTGTGGTCTGCCATCCAATGGGCATGCAGTTCCCTGGCACCGTGTACATCTGTAGTCAGGGTCCTTTTTCAAGTGCTTGAGCCCACTGCATTTCTTGTGCACCCAGTGCTGCTTGCCGCCATTGCAGAAGATGCTGTTGCTGCCCACTCCAGTGCGACAGATGGCGCGTGGAAACTTGCCTGAACTCTGCAGGAGGTCCAGTCCCTTGCCCCAGATCATGATCTTTGTTTTTCCTGCATTTACTCTCAGTCCTTTCTTCTCCATTGCTTCTTTCCAAGTCAGGAGCCTCCTGACACATTCCTCTAGTGATTCAGCGATGATAACAAGGTCATCGGCATAGAGGTCCTCCCAGTGGACCCCAGAGCGGAACTCATGATAAGGCTTCAAGCACAATGATGAAGAGCAGAGGGCTGAGTACTGATCCTTGGTGAACACCAACCTTCACTTCAAACTTTTCACTGTACCCTCACCAACACGGACACGGCTCCGCGCGTTTGCATACATCCCCTGCACCAGTCCCACAATCCACTCCTCCACACCAAGTTTTCTCAGCGCCCACCAGATGACCTTCAAAGGTACTCGATCAAACGCCTTCTCCAGGTCTACGAAAGCCATGTAGAGTCTCTTGTTGGCAGCTAGATACTTCTCTTGCAGCTGCCTGACAACAAAGATTGCGTCTGTAGTGCCTCTGCCTGGGACGAAGCGAAACTGGGAATTGTCGATTGACACCAACTGTCTGATGAGGTCGTCCACAATCCTCTCCAGGATTTTCATAACCTGCTCTGTTAGCTTTGAGACCGCAGTAGTTGCCTCTTTCCAATGCGTCCCCTTTTCCCTTGTACAGGCAGCCAATGAAACTCTGCTCCCAGTCAGAGGGTACCTTGCCATCACGAATGATTGCAACTGCGAGGTCACGGATCATGGAGGCGCCCATGTCACCGGCGGCTCGTATCATCTCCAACACTATGCCTGATGGGCCCGGTGCTTTGCCAGCCATCATCTGTGAGATAGCCTTCTTAACCATATCAATGGTGATTGAGATGGGCGGGCCTTCCATTGGTGGTTGATATGACAGGTGGTCTGGGTCCCAGTCAAACTCAACGTAGAGAAGCCTTTGGTAGTGCTCTAGCCAGGCCTTCTGCTTTGAGTCTTCGCTCATTGACATCTCTCCTGCATCATTCTTCACAGGTTTGTCACCAACAACATCAGTGTTCTCTCTTCTAAACTGGTTAGCAAGGCGGTAGATTTCTGGTCTTGGGGTCAATATTCTCGTAGACCTTCTTGTCGGCTTCTTGACGAGCATGGTGCACTGCATGTCTGGCATTTCGTTTGGCTGCATCGTACGATGCCCTAGTGCCTTTACCAGCCTTCCAGGCCTTGAAAGCTGTCCGCTTGGCAGCAATGGCCTTTTCCACATGTTCATTCCACCACCAGGTTTCAAGACGCCAACGGTGTGGCCGAGTTGTGCCACATACCTCCTCAGTTGTCTTGAGCAGTCCAGCCTTGATGTTGTTCCAGATATCCTCAGTGGCCTCATCAGCTACACCTGCAGATGTGCTCACATGCAAGTTGAAGACCTCCTGGAAATGATTGCTTGTCTGAGGGTCTTTAAGCTTCCAAACTTTGAGGCGAGGGGTGAACTTGCACTTGGATTTTGGAGGCACATCAATCCTCATGTCACATACAAGATGCTGATGTTGCAGAGCTACTTCCTCGCCAGGGATCACTTTTACATCTGTGACAAGTTTGCGCATGGTCCTACGGAAAAGGATGAAGTCTATCTGCATGGCTATGTTTCCCGAATTGTATGTGAAGAGATGGCTGTCACGTTTCTTGAAACGTGTTCCCAAGAAGCAGGTCAAATGCTAGGGCATACTCTAGGATTCTCTCACCCTCAACATCTGGTCCGGCCTGCCATATCCCATCCCATCATGCACTTCCCTGTATCCAGTGCCTGCACGGCCCACATAGCCGTTCCAATCTCCACATGGGATCAGAAATTCTGATGCTGGGATCCTGGCAGTCACAGCTGATCAAAGAACAGGTCCTTAACCTCATCACTTAGACCACTCTGTGGGGCATACACAGACAGTGAGGCGAGGGGTGAACTTGCACTTGGATTTTGGAGGCACATCAATCCTCATGTCACATACAAGAAGCTGATGTTGCAGAGCTACTTCCTCGCCAGGGATCACTTTTACATCTGTGACAAGTTTGCGCATGGTCCTACGGAAAAGGATGAAGTCTATCTGCATGGCTATGTTTCCCGAATTGTATGTGATGAGATGGCTGTCACGTTTCTTGAAACGTGTTCCCAAGAAGCAGGTCAAATGCTAGGGCATACTCTAGGATTCTCTCACCCTCAACATCTGGTCCGGCCTGCCATATCCCATCCCACCATGCACTTCCCTGTATCCAGTGCCTGCACGGCCCACATAGCCGTTCCAATCTCCACATGGGATCAGAAATTCTGATGCTGGGATCCTGGCAGTCACAGCTGATCAAAGAACAGGTCCTTAACCTCATCACTTAGACCACTCTGTGGGGCATACACAGACAGAAAGGTAGCCACACGCTGGCTGACTATGAGTTTCACTAAAATGATCCTGTCGGAGACTCTCTAAACCTCAAAAACTTTCTCTATCCACTCTTCTGCCACAAACACTCCTACCCCAGCAGTGCCTTTGTCGTTTCCTGACCAGTAGAGCTTGTACCTGGTGTCCTTGCCCTTGATTGTGCGGCAGTTGCCACCACGGTATCTGGTCTCCTGAATGCAGCAGACACCCACTTTCCTGCGGGATAATGTTTCCACTACCTTGCAAACTCTTCCTCTCAGGGTGTTCATATTGAGTGTTCCCACCCTGAATTTCCTCAGATGCTTGCTGGATTCGCCACAATGGCCCGACCCTGCCTCCCACAGGAGGCAAAGCCGGAGACGTTACCAACAATATACTCAAGTAACTTCCAAAGTAACTTACACTCTTTGTACAATCTGACACTATGATTGCTCCAACACAAGCCTAAGTAAACAAAATAGAAAAAAAATTACATACACTGTCCCTTACAATGGTTATTTGACACCAGCCTGACACTGTCACGACCTGTCCAATGAGAGGCCGATTAGCAGTCCATTCATACTGCCCAGACTCAATTGCACATGTCTGAGTTTCTGTAATGGAATTATCCACCTAATTAAAGTCACCAGCGTCATTTGCATATGATCACCAGAGCTATTCTCTATCTGTCTATCAAGCTTCCCAGAATGATTTTTAGAAAATACGGTCTCTTACTTTGGTTTCTGTGTAAGACCACAGATACTTGGGGTCAGTAGAGCTTTCTTGCAGTTGGTAGAGCGGATGGTCCAAATTGAACCCTTGGATTTTTTTCTCTTTATTTTTTTTATCTTAATTTTTGCATTTTATTTTACTTGAACAACACCTAAAGTCATACAAATGGTTGCGCCACGTCTAGAAATTGTTTAACGTCTAGAAATCGTTTGAAAATAATGATATTTTATGGATAGGATATCCTATCCATAAAATATCATTATTTTCAAATGATTTCTAGACGTGACATAACCATTTGTATGACTTAAGGTGTTGTTCAAGTATCATAAAATGCAAAAATAAAGAGAAAAAAAAAATAATAAGAAAAAAATCCAAGAGATCAGTTTTGGACCATCCGCTCTACCAATTGCAAGCAAGCTCTACTGACCCCAAGTATCTGTGTGTAAGACCTCATCTGACACAAACTAGTTTGTCCTGATATAATAGAAATTGTTACAGTGTATCGAGATAAATTGTATTTCATTTGAAAGCAGGAAAGAGAAGAATTTACAGTTCCAGATAAGATCATAAGAATCTTTTTTTCAACCAAAATTATTGACATTTTCTTTTCATCATGAAAAACATATGTTGCACATGGTATTCATTAGAACTTACTCACTGATAAATCTAATTAGTACCCGTAGTATGTTTTTGTGGAAAAACAAGAAAAAAAATCAGAAAAACCATCTGACATCTACAAGCATCTGTGTGGCTGAGCAGTTAGATGCTAGATTTTACAACATGATGTCCAGGGTCAGAATTCCATTGACAAGAGGAATTCAGCTGAGTGACTCTTGCTCTTTTTTCTATTTATAAAAGAAACAAGAGGCCCACAGGCCACGGTTCGCTCACCTGAGTGACATAGCCACTGCAGACATGCAGATTGTTATGCAACATTTTTCCAATCCTATCATCACAACTAATGAAAATATCATCATTTGAGCAGTTCTTAGTTTTGAAGAAGAATATATGGGCCTGACAGTCAATGGAGCATGATCATTTGAATAAACTATCAATCACATTTCAACAGAAGGATCAATGTGAAATTTGGTGGAAATTGGCTAAGTGGTTTCTGAAGAATCATGATTTTATACATGTAAACAGCGCAGTGGCAGGGAAATATTATAAATATAAACCAGATGATGGCCATCTTAGATTTCCAATCAGAACAATTTTAACTACTGTTGATCTACAAGTCACTTCGATACTTTCAATATAAATGTATATGGCCCATACAAATGGGGAAGCAAATTTGACCTTGGAGGTAAAAAGGTCAAATGTCAACACAGAACCACCATTTTAGCAATATTGGTAGATCTCCTGTCCCCCATAATTTGTGCAAAGATCAGGACCCAGGGCTTATTTGGTTATGGAGAAGAAGATTTTTTAAAGGTTTTTACCATATATGGGCATGGTAGCCATTTTGATCAATGGACCATACCCATTTTAGCAATCTTTCATTCTCCTGCCCACAAAGGCTCCGCATGAAATTTGAGCAACACTGGCCCGGAGGCTTCAGAGGAAAAGCCACTTGAAATTATCAATATTTTTTCCATACAAATGTATGGGGCCCATACAAATGCATACAGAAGCAAACTTGACCTCGCCATAAAAGGTTAAATGTCAATGTATGACAATTATTTTAGCAACTTTGGTAGACTGCCCGTTCCAGATGATATATGCAAAGATTCAGCCACAAGCCATCATCGGTTTTGGAGAATAAGATTTTTAGATGTTTTTTCCCTTACAAATGCATAAGGAAGCAAACTTGACCTTGCTGTAAAAAAGTCAAATGTCAATGTATGACCATTATTTTAGCAACTTTGGTAGACCCCCTGTCCCCGATGATTTATGCAAAGATTCAGCCCCAAAGCAGCCTCGGTTCTAGAGAAGAAGAGTTTTAAAGGTTTTTACCATGTATGGGCATGGCGGCCATCTTGGTCAACGAACCGTGACCATTTTAGCAATCTTTTGTTCCCCCTACCTAAGGAGGCTCCATATGAAATTTGAGCAAAATTGGCCCAGAGGCTCCAGAGGAGAAGTTGTTTGAAATTCTGAACATTTTTCCCATACAAATGCATAAGGAAGCAAAATTGACCTTCCCGTAAAAAGGTCAAATGTCAATGTACAACCATTATTTTAGCAATTTTGGTAGCCCTCCCGTTCCCGATGAAATACGCAAAGATTCAGCCATAAGGCATGCTCCGTTTAGGAGAAGAAGATTTTTAAAGGTTTTTCCCATTCAAATGCATAGGGAAGCAAACTTGACCTTGCCGTAAAAAGGTCAAATGTCAACGTACGACAATTCTTTTAGCAATTTTGGTAGATTTCCCGTCCCCGATGATTCCTGCAAAGGTTAAGCCAGAAGGCATTCTCGGTCCTGGAGAAGAAGATTTTTAAAGGTTTTTACCATATATGGGTGTGGCGACCATCTTGGTCAACGGACCGCACCCATTTAAGCAATTTTTCGTTCCCCCACCCTAAGGAGGCTCCATATGAAATTTGAGCAAAACTGGATCAGGGGCTTCAGAGGAGAAGTCGTTTGAAAATGTTAACGGATGGACGCACGGACGGATGGACGACGGACGAAAAGCGATCACAATAGCTCATCCTGAGCAGAGCTCAGGTGAGCTAAAAAAAACAACAACACTTAAATTCAGTTACCTCTTGGTTTATGGGTTATAACATAAGAAACATTACATCAATGCATATCTAACTGGAACTTGCCTCTCATCGATATATCCTGCAGTAGCAAATCACATAGCAACAGATAAGGCACTTTTTTCATCCGAAAAAATGCTGATATCTTTCATATTTCTCCACAAAAACATATGTTGTGGGTACTCATTAGAAGCGCCTTGGTGAGGTGCTTCTAATGAGTACCCACAACATATGTTTTCGTGGAGAAATAAGAAAAATATTATGTGGATACCCCCTATTATCTGTAGCTATGAAATGATCCAGCTGATAAGTGGATCAGACTGCCCAGACGGAAGGCTGATTTGGGCCTTCATTTTCTGCATTTACATGTACATGTATGATAAGGACCTTGAAATATTACAATCATTTTTTAATGATACAGCTCATATAAAATATAGCAGACAGTGAGTAAAACTCACATAGCCCCGGCCATAGCCATCAGATGCATGTTGAACAAATTTTAAAGATGCAAATTTCCCTAAACAGTGCATTGGAGTGAGAGATGGAAAAAGGAAAAATGGAAAATTTTGGTTTGTGTTGTGGTTTTGTGGCCTTGTGAACCCAGTGGGTTCATGTCGATCGTGGTCAGTTTACCTTACCACACTTTTACTGGGCAGACTATGTCCTCTAAGAGTGAACCAGTATTGTGCACATTCTTTTGTCATTAACTGATAACTGCCCTTCTTAATCAGCAGAAGTAAAAATGGAAAAAGAAGGCAAAAATAAATCTCAGTACACCACAACGTCTTTATAACACTATTCTTGGGGTCCATAGCATAAAATGTGTTAGATGAACAAATATGTTATATCCAAACAAAAAATGTATAGATTACATTGAAAAATGACAAATATATCTATACATAAAGAATTTTTGGGATCCATCTTTGAACCGTTTTATATCCAAAACTGTGTTATAACGAACCATGTTATAAAGAGGTTGTAGTGTAGTTTTGTTTTCTTTGAGCTGAGAACTCTGTGATTAAAAATTTTTATTGGAGAGAAAGGAAAATGGACAAATAAAGGAAAAGATAAGCATGACGATTCTCTCTTACACAATACAACTAGTGGTATCCTACACAGGCTTTCAAGTGCCCTCTATCATTCCTGAAAAGTAGGGATAGTAGGGACGTTCTGAGTGTTTCCAGGCTTAGAAAAAGATACAATAAGCAAACAAAGTCTTCTCTGAAAACAACACAATATTAACATGGAAAGGAAACACCATACCAAAATAAATGTTCCAAAGAAGGAGTTACAAGTGAATTAAAAATATTTTATAAACTTTTGCATCGTGGCTGCTCAGATTAAATTGATCTGTTTTTTAAAAATCTGAGCGAGCGAGGAAAAAATTACAAATTTTGGTCGCTTCAAACATTTTTGGACTAAAAAGCAGGGATAATAGGGCATTTTCAGAAATAAATAGGGAAAAGTAGGAGCACAAAAAAAGTAGGGAGAAGTAGAAAAAGCAGACAGACAAACTTTGTTGCGGAAAAAGAAAAACCAAAACTATATATCCTATGGAGAAGTAAGACAAATGCCAATGCTTTTAAGCTCCAAAAAAGTGCCTTTAACTGCTTATTTGTGGTTAAAGGCATGGCTCGGTCACTATATAAAGAAGACTTACAGGTTGAAATTGTTGTCCATTCTGTATGGTCTGTAAACTGGCTGCTGGTTGGGTTTGGGGCATCTGTACAATTATTTGTTGCCCTGTGGGCATCTGAAGAATTTGGTTCTGGGGCACTTGGATAACTTGAGGCTGGAAAAAAAAGCAGACATGACTGAATGTTGTAACAGCTGACCTGATGATTTTGATAATCTTAACAGGGTTTCAGTCACTTTGAGATAATATGGCAGAAACAAGAGTAAGGAACGCCTAAGGTCCAAGGGAGAAAACTCAAAAATTATCTCCTAGAAAAAAAATTATGAGTATTCCCCCTCAACATAATATTCTGTTCCTGTGTATTTGGACAGACAGGCCTGAGCAACAGTGCTGACCCAGATCAGATACTGTCAAACACTATATTTGATCAGGCTTTACACTATTTGCCACTATTCCAGCAGTTTGTAAAGACATCAACAGGCAGTTAAACGGATGTCTTTATATAGTGAAGTCTTTAGCTACAGATAAGATGGGGGATCAACATATTTTATTTATTACTCTACTAAAACATATGTTATGGGTACTCACTGGAAGCGCCTTGCCAAGGCGATTCCAATGAGTACCCATAACATATGTTTTCATGGAGAAATAAGAAAGATATCAGCATTTTTCGGATGAAAAAGCGCCTTATCTGTTACCATGTCAGCCAGATAGACACTGCCGCCACTGGATTACCTACTGTTTGCAGAAAGTACATCTGTTTTATAATTTCTGGTGAAAACACTGGGAGCTGTGTCAAGAAACAAGGGCACTTATACAAATGCATGCAACAACCTCTACATATGCTCAGTCAGAACCTGCTATATCCAATAATTCTGTAGGTGGACAATGGATAAGGACCTTTTTTCATTACACCACATAAATATATTTAATAACTGTTTCAACTGCATGTATTTTAAATAATATTGACTTGAATGCAATAGAAAAACAAAATAAAATCGGCAAAGCAAACCTGCTGGCCTTGGACACCCTGCACTGGAAACTGGGTGGGACCTTGCTGAAGAAACTGGATGGGTAAGCCCTGAACTCCTTGCATCATGACTGGCTGTGCAACAGGCTGGGCTACCTGAGTGAAACCCTGCTGGGCATTGTCCATTGTCATCGTGGGCTGTGCTTGAAATTCCATATCAAGCTTGGTAGGTACTGTCTTGGGAATACATGATGACTTTCTGAAAATTGCAAATATAATACTGTCTGAAAAATGATACAATCTTTAGGTTCTAAATCCAAAGCAAGAAAACAACCACAAAAAACAGACATCATAGTCCCAGATAATAGGGGGTATCCTGATAATGTTTTTTTCTTATTTCTCCATGAATTCATAAATCAAGGGTACTCATTAAAAGTTCCTTGGTGAGGCACTTTTAATGAGTACCAAAAACATATGTTTTCATGGAGAAATAAGAAAAAAGTAAATTATTTTTTGATAAAAAAAAAAAAAATTGTCTTATCTGGAAACATGAGCTGTGCAATAGAAACACTAATGTAAGTTGTTATTAGAGCAATAATTAGTCCACCTATTTCAGATTAGGCAAGTAGGCCAGTGAAATCCGAAGGTCTGTTTAGTGTTTACAGAGTAAATTGTAGCCCACTGGAAACACCAGCACAGTCTTGAGTGCAATTAATTCTTCAAATTTGTATCAGGTTCACAATCAAAATAGAAACTTTGATGATTACATGTATCTTCTTGTAGTTTTTTTTTTTTTTTCTGTTGTGCAGGGGCATTAACCCTAGTCCTGCTGAACCTGGATATGCCCTGCTTTTGCAAAGTGTAGATCCAGATCACAGTGCTTGCATTAAGGGAAGTCTGGGAGTCAGAGACTCCCAAACATTGCCCTGGGACTTCCAAAATTCAATGCCAGGAAGTCTTGGACTCCCAACTTTAAAAGCTATTTAGTCATTTTTAACAAAAATTTAGAATGAATTTATGTGTTACATGTATTTAGCTTAAGAATGGCGATTTTACTCCATAAACGAGCGTTTAAGAATATTGAGGTTGAATTTCTGAAAGTGAGTGAAAAAAATTTGATCACCAGGACTTCCAGATATTGGAGCTAGGAAGTTCTGGGACTTCCTGATTTTGACAATTAATGCAAGCACTGAGATCAGTTGGCTTCTGTTGAAGCCAACTGATCTGGATCTGCACTGTTAATCATTAACTATGTGAATTTGTGTTAACAATCTGGATCAAATAATTTGATTGACTGAAAATTGGAAATGGGCGTGGCATCTTAATTTATTCAGCATGACAAGTTAAGAAAAGATTATATGTACAAAATTACTCTTATTATTTTGAAACCATAATCTGAGCTGTGGAAATACCATGCCTGACTTGTCAAACTTGTCCCATTTCCATGAGGACAAGTAAGAAATTTCAATTTACTTGTCTCATAGCTCTGGCTAGAAAGAGTATCCAGATTATAAGATATATATTTTTCTTATTTCTCTAAGAAAACATATGTTGTGGGTACTCATACTCATAATGAGTACCCACACCATATGTTTTCTTAGAGCAATAGGATAAAATATCAATTTTCGGGCAAGTAAATCTTGATTGGACAAATGGATTTTGACCATTTACATGTCCGTGGACAAATAATAAAATGTGATAATTCCTCACCCCTGCCATAATTCATATAAAGAAGAGTGTAAGGAACTTAAATACACTCTTTGCCACTCAGTCAAGCAGGTTTTACAAAGATCAACAGATAGTAAAATTAAGGCTGGCACAATTAATCGGATAATCGATTAATGGATTGATAAATCCCACAAAAATGATTATCATTACTGATTTGCTAATAATCAATCATTTTGATTTCTGTGTTTGTTACCATATTTACCCTTAGTATTCAGACTTCTCAAGTTCTTACCATACTTAATCTAAAATTTGAACAAGTACAGTTTACTACCCACTGTTGTATCTAAAAATAGCTGGATGAGTGGCAAACAGTAGGGTCTACACTGTTTGCTCAGGCCTGTCTGACCAAAAACATACAATAAAGTATAACAAATGGTGAGAGTCATGCTCAGACAGGTAAAATTACGACCAAAAAATCTTCAGTGTTTACTAATCGATGATCGGTCACAATGGCAGGACTGATAATTGATTATCTTTTCAGCTCCGATTAGCAAGCCTTAAGTAAAATGGACTTGTTCAAAGTTTAGGACAAATAGGAGTTATGGTGTCCCAATATTTAGGATTGATATGGTAGAAATGATGTACAAAGGTATGAATGAATGGGCTTTGTAAATATTGTTTTGACTGTAATACAGCATTAGAGACAATAATTGTCAAAACAGCCTGTACAGTATTCCATCTGATGATTATAGAATGATGTGAAAACCAGTATACAAGTTACTATAACACTCTTTCCAACTCTTTCAAAGTAGAGGTTTTAATTATAGCATCCTTAACATGGCTAGCGGAAGTGTAAATTCATGTTTCATTTGATTTGATTTGGGGTTTTATGGTTCAGTCAACATTGTTAAAGTCATGTAGAGCCAGCCAGTTAACCTACTCACTTTTCCTGGGCAGGCTTAGCCCAGCGGGCACATGACGTTTATACAACGTCGATGCAACGTCATGACGTTGCATTGACGTTGAGGCGACATTGTATTAACGTCATGTGCCTGCTGGGAGTTATCTAAGCAGTTAACTTGTACTATGTGTACATACTTCAGGGAGAGAATGATCGTAGAAATTATTTATTGATCAATCTCCATTGAAGTTACATGGCCGAGGTGGGATTTGAACTTGCAAACCCTGGATCTGTAGTCAGCTGCACTATTCATGTGATGTGACAGAGACATTAGCTAGTCTTTTCAAAGAAGTTTTAACAATGGTGACCAGTTTTGATTGTGCCATCTGGTATAGGAAAAGCATTCACTATGCTAAAATATCATCTCTTTACAGTGCACTTAACATGTAGCATGCTGAAAAAAAAAAAAATCAGCGGATATAATATGAAATATTTTTCTTATTTTTCCAAGAAAACAGGAACCCAGGCCTGATATAATGTAATTAGAATTCATTTTATCATAGCTACACTCAGTTTTGAAACCTGTGGATATAGATCTACATAGTAATTCTACAAACAAAATGCATGACATGCTTTTGTGTGTGTTCAGAGAATTTTTTTTTTTTTTTTTTTTTATTTATTGTTTAAAAATTTAGCCAAACTTGAGAGAGGAAGGAAATTATTGTGATGTAATGTAAATTAATATCATTTCACAAAGAAAAGTGTATATAATCTTACCGCTCCAACAAAGCATTTTCAATTGTCATATTTATTATCAAATGTTTTTATTATAAACAAATATTACTGTTTCAACAGATTAAAACAATTAAAGACCATGCTGGCTATCTGTTACATCCAGTATTAAGCTTCCTCAGAGTATTATGACCAGATATGTAAAATGATTCCCAGCGATCTGATTGGTTACTCCTCGTCTAAGATTTCCCCTTGAAACTTGACAAGGAAATTCATCTAACCAATATTATAATTAGACACAATCTCGTATAATATAATCGAACGCGGGGCTCAAACAAAAAGTGGAAATCAGGTAGCGGTCAGAAAGGAAAAAAAAAAATATTTGTAAAATAAATTTGAAATGGACCAAAGGAAATTTTAATTGGCAAACAAGAACTGGGAAGTACAAAAAAACATTACACAGAACAGCATTTTAAACGGTTAAATAGGCGCTAATATCAGCATGAACACCTGTAATTAGTATTTCAGAACTAAAACAAACATGCTTTGAACTTACATAGGACCATAATCGCTCCCTTTTTGTTTGATTGGCTATGGAAATTTACATCGAATGTACAACGAATCATGTCCAAATGTAGACCACTACTAAGTCGCCATTGGTGCTGATAGATTTCACATCTTGTTTATCGTCAATAAAGTAGGTCACGTTTCTTTTACTCTTAATTAAGTAAAAATGTCGAAAAAGTTTCAGCGCAAAAGTACAAAAATATTTAATTAATTGTAAATGTATAACTTAATTGTTTTTCTGCTCCTAAATATACTGAGAAATAAACAAGAAAATTTTGTTGCGGAGGGAGGAATAATATTGATATAAGAGCGAAATAATTCTGCTGTCTGCACAGTAACCCAATCAATAACGGTGAGGCGTGTCACGTGATCACTCTAATTTCCTATCAAATAACATCAAATCGTGTGCATGGCTTGTGAAGCTAGCCAGGGAAAAGTGGGCAGGGCAAGGAAAATAAACAATAACAAAAGAATTCGGGCATGGGTAGGTTAAAAACGCATGCGACCTTTAAAGATGTGCGGTAAATAAACCGGTAATGGATTATAAAGCGCCAATTAACCGTTAACAACTGCATTAATTGGCTCATTCTCACGAAGGCAAATTACACAGCAGAAATAATCAATGAAGTTATTTTTAGCGCATGCCCTTTCTAAATTTAGATTCGTACTAGACATGTGCTGGTTGTCAAAGTTCACATCTGTCGTAATCAGAGCCTGGGAATAAGAGCAGTGCACTCGTGAGTTCATGTGTCTGTCTCTCTGGGATATCTGCCATGAAGTACTGCGTGGGTATTCTTAGAATTTAGCAAACAAATATTTGCGAATATAAAACTGTTTACAAATATCTCCCCTGAACCCTGACCATTGCATGCATCTGATCACCATGGCATGCATTTAACCAAGACTGGCAAGAGAGAGAGAGAAAAAATGATGAGCCATTAAACGATAAACAAACAATAGAGACACCTTCACAATGTATGCCTCTGATTAGGGATTTGAAGTCTTTGGTCTCTGCAGCAACCACATTAGGAGGCAAAGTATTACGTGCATGTGGATGTAAAGCACACTCAAGATACAAAGGATAAGAATTTGAAAAAGAGCAGGAAGATGACAGAATTTACTAGTCAGGAACATCTATCACGCCTACCAAACAATCGAATGCGTAACCATCGGTTTAACAGGCAAAACAATTAGATTGACATCCAGTTTGGAATTCTTGCGCAAGAAACAAATTTTGCACATTCTGTCTTCCATGAACCATATAAATTTTTCGAGGAAAGAATTAAAAAATCAGGGAATGCTATTCCGAAGCCCATGCAATGAATATATGCGTGTTTGAAAAGTAAATATGCGACCATCTACTTAGCGCATTTTGGCTGAATTACTTTTAACGTGCCAAAGGTGTGCTAAAAGACGTCAAGAACACATGGGAATCGGAGATGTATGAATATTATGGCAATTTATTTGATTTTGCAGCCAGTTAGAAGTTTAGGAAGGGCCTTTTGTTTGACAATGCAGCATGACTGAGAAACCCTGGAAGGAAATACATGTATTGAAAATCTTAGGTTTATCACCATCAGATTTTTGATTAACATGCTTGCAGATACAGGGGCAACATCCACATCAGTAGTCCCCCTTCAAGGTAGTTGGCTTGCTGCACCCATGGTAGATCTCACTCCAGATCTCCATGTATGTCTACCATGAAAGTTGATAGCCAAGAGCTTCCACACTCTGCACTCTGTCTCTATCAGCTGCTTCCATGTCATCTTGGGCCTCCCAGGCCCACGCTTTCCATCAACCTGTAGGTCAAAGGCTGTCTAGACTGCACCATTGGAGGGTTCCACATGTCCATACCAGCGGAGCCTTCTCTCCTTCAGAACGAGGTCCAGATCCTCAATGCCAAGCTGCCCAAGTAGCTCACTGGATCTGGTGGTAACATCTTGCTGCTTGACATTGCAGATCTGTCTGATCATTGCCCTGTCATTTTGCTAAAGACGCCAGAGGCCTGGTCCTGCCAATGGCCAAGTCTCACTGGCATGGAGCATTGCGCTCCGCACACAAGAGCTGTACGCGCAACCACATGTCTTGAAAGAGAGATGACAGGAAAAGAGAACTGGTAGCAGCTCCTTGAACTTCTTCCAGGTCATTTTCACACATGTTGTGGTTGAAAGTTCACAGCCATTGGCTTCTGAGAGCATGTTGCCCAGGTAGCAAAAGGAAGCTACCACCTCCAGCTTGTCAGGTCCAACTTGGACTTCCATCTGTCACTGTAGTTTATACCTGTAATGCCAGTGCTTGGGAATGTAACAAACAATTATGAAGCTTGACAGCATTAGTATTAGTAAAATTATTATTATGATAAATGTTTATTTTACTGTAATTGACTGGGACAGTATTATTA
This sequence comes from Anodontia alba, assembly GCA_964016985.1. Lineage (NCBI taxonomy): Eukaryota > Metazoa > Mollusca > Bivalvia > Lucinida > Lucinidae > Anodontia > Anodontia alba. The sequence continues at coordinate 11,099,520 of OZ024834.1, read as the reverse complement.
TTATTATTAAAAATATTATTATAATAAATATTTATTTAACTATAAATTTTTTTATCAAGCTTGTATTTATTATTCACTTAAGTATTTGTGTCTTCCTGATCAGTCAAGTCTTAGTTATACCATGGTTCGTGCGCATGTACGATGCGATAATGCACGAGCATGAGCGAGTGCATTATCGCACGTACATGCGCAGAACCATGGTATAACTGACTTATCACATTTGCATGCATGTAGATCATCTACATCGCCAGATATTTCATGCTAAATGTTGGGAATTTAGGCCACTATGTGATGATTAATGTACATTCTAAGTCTTTAAGACTTTTTATCAGGCAGTTATATTGTGCCCATTTCAGATGTCTTTGCGGTAACTCAGGAATATTAAATTAGGAACATTGTCAGTTTCACACATCAGACAAACAAGCATTACAGCAACAAAGTGTGAAAAATATAATAAAAATGATAATAATATAAACATAGAAATGTCTTCTAATAATGATGATAATAAATGATTTTTTTTTCATCCAGTTATTGATTTGTCACATTTTAGTACTTTACTGTTCCCATCAGTACCCGTCAAAGTGGCATTGGGGTTGAGGAAGTAAAGTTGAAAATTGAGATTTTAAAATTATTCGCTGTCTACTTATGAGATAAAGTATTGGAAATATGATGAAAATAATCAAGCTCCATATCTCTAGCCAAATGCAGTGGGAATGGCAGTATGGAATCTTAATTATCTCTAGCCTCTGAGGCTAAAGGTATGGGAACGTATCTCTAGCCTCCGAGGCTAAAGGTACATGAACAGAATCTCTAGCCACTGCCATTTTGTGTGTATGTGTGTAATTGCAGATTATTGAAAACAGTGATGTAAATGCCACAAGTAGAATAGGGTACATAACCCAGCTGTGAAAGTGAAATAGGCCTAGATGATCTCAAGTCTCAATGCATTCTGCTGTTATAAAATATAATATGATCATGTCCAATGGTTCAACCTTAATAGTGATGTTTTGAAAGCAGTTCACTGAGACTAGATTGCACTACTGTTGTGTGTCTGTATGTATACACATTTCATTTAAGAAAAAAAAAAAAAAAAAAAAACAGAAAAAAAACAAAAAAAACAAGAAACCTGGAAAATCCTGAAAAAACAACAACAAAAAAACAACAAAAAACAATAAAAAACAACAACAACAGAAATGGATAATTTTGAAAAAAAAAAAAAGATATCTGTTATCAAGAGCTTAGGAGAAAATGGAAAAAAAATATTTTGTTATGAAGGCAAGAGATTTCTATGAGCATAATATACACTTTTCTTAATGGGAAATTAATATACATATATATAGCCTTTTTGAAACAAATGGCAAATTGCACAGCAACTTCATATAGCCACTTACTCTCTGAGCAGCATTTGAGTTTAATATGTCAGAAGAGCTTGATTCACTTGAAACTGACACCTTGCGTCCTCTACATGCAATAGTAACAAAATAAAAAAAAAGGAGAAGAAAAAAAAAGGTACAGTTCTTAAGTCTGTTGTGAAAGTAGTAGGTTGCTTTGAGCATGCAGCCCTTTCTAAACAGTAAAATAAAGGACATTTAACCAACTACTGTTAGCAGCATTGGGACAAAAGGGGAAAATACTGACTAGACTTGAAACAGTAATGGTGACATCTTAGAAACCATTTTGGATTTTTTTTTTGCAGTTCTAATCAGTAACAGGATGGTGTTTGTAATTGGTCTTTTGTAGTTGATAGTTGAATGCCAGACCAGATTAGTCTAATGCAGGAAACCAGAAAAAGCTTTGACACAGTTAATTGCATGTAACATTTGGAGAATCGAAATGATGCAAGTAACTGAATCTTCCAGTAAAAAAAACAAAAAAAACAACAACAACAGGAAAACAACAACAACAAAAAAACCAAAAAACACCAAAACACATCCATATGTCATTCAACCAGCTTAAACAAAGTTCAGCCTGTACACTTCACACTAGGGGTATCCATATTTTGAGAAATATTATTCTTTCTTCTCCAAAGAAAAATTTATGTACAAATATTCAACTTTCATCAAAGCTAAAGTGACATAATGAGCATGGGCAATTAATACACTAGGATTCTGGATTCATAAATTAAAACCATGTTCAGTCGAATACGCTTGACATTCAGTGTCTCAATATCCTCGTCCATCAGCAGTTTTCCCACAGATATATACTATATCTTAAGATTTCAATGCACTGAATGACTCCCATTTTATTTATGGCTGTAGTTTCCTGCAAGCTAACGATTGTTCTGGAATAAACTTTAATGTGCAACATGGTGATATACTAACATATTTAAAAATTTTAATTTTACTCTAAGCTGATGTTACGGTGATTTTTGCAACTGATCCAACATCTTTCCAAAGAAATCTAAACATATTTTTTGAATACACGAGAATGTGGAGACTTAGTATAAACTATTCGAAAACTAAGGTCATGATATTTGGATTTCGTAATGTTAATAATTTCAGTTTTTGCTTAGATGGAAATATTTTGGCTATTACGGATTGTTTCAAATATTTAGGGGTTTACTTCTCAAAGGTGCGGACCTTTTATAAAGCTCGGAAACATTCTTACGATCAAGCCAGGAAAGCTATGCACCTCCTTCTTAAAAGAATTTGTACTTTCAATTTACCATTGGATCATCAGTTGAAAATTTTTTATCATACAGTTGTGCCTATTCTACTATATGGTTCGGAGGTTTGGGGGGTTTGAAAACACTGATATAATTGAAAAACTGCATAACAAATTTTTTAGAAAAATAACACATTTAAGGAAAGCTCGCCTATTTATATGTTGCAAGTGGAACTAGGAAGATACACACTCACCATTAACATTAAACTTAGAATGTTAAATTACTGGCTTTCTCTAATTAATGGAAAACAAAATAAATTAGCTTATTTGGTATATAAAATCATGTTGAACAATACGGAAACGGGATTTTACACACACAAATGGATAAATTGCATCAAAACCATTTTGCAGTCGGTTGGGCGAAACGATATTTGGATAGCTCAAATAGTTAATAATTGTCAGAGTTTAAAGCTAAACCTTTCAACTATTATGAAAAATCAGGAATTGCAGTATTGGCACGAAAAAATAAAGAGACCTTCAACAGGTTTAACTTATAAAATATTTAAGCATGAGATTGTATTTGAATAATATTTGAAACTGATCCCAGAATACTATTTTTTACCAATTTTAAAATTTCGTTGTAGTAATCACAATCTTCCAGTCGAAAAAGGTAGATGGGAAAATATTGAACACTCTGAAAAGAAATGTACTTTATGTCAGACAGACATGTTAGGTGATGAGTTTCATTACTTATTTGAATGTCCTATCTTTAATTCAGATAGACGCAAATATCTTTTGCCTTTTTCACAGCAAGACCAAATACATACAAATTTAACCTACTTTTCAATAACAGTAAAATTAAAATCTTAAAAAACTTAAGTTTATTTATTTCACTTATATGTAAAAGATTCCATCAGTAGTTTAAGGTGTATCTGTACTTCCCCTTCTCTCTCTCTCTCTCTCTCTCTCTCTCTCTCTCTCTCTCTCTCTCTCTGTCTGTCTTGTAGAAGACAGGTTTATGATGAGATGATTCCAATATACAAAGATGGTAGTCTGTTATTTAGTATTTTAGAAATGGCACTGTACATCTGCTTTAATGCTGCAAGTTTTTATTATTATTATTATTATTTTCTGTATTCTCATTTGTCAGCATTTAAACATTGTTTTCAAGTTAGATTTGTGCATCACTTAGTGTGGTACATGAATATGTATTGTTCCCATATGCCATGTCAGTGGCCTGAGATGTGTCATTTTCAAAATAAAGTTTATGTTCTGTTCTGTTCTACATACTAGCACTTCCAGAATGTGTGATTAGACCCAAAACCTTTATTCTTTCATCAAATTCTCAACCAGGCAATAATACTTAATACTTAAGCACAGAAAATAGGACAGAAATGCATATAGTCACGATAAAAAAAATTCTCAAAACATGTTAATTTATATTTTAGACATTTGTGGGACGGCAGAAAGGGATATAGAAAGCATAAACATTTGTAGAAACCCTTAGACACTGCAGTTTGAAAGTCAAGCATTGCGGTCACCCGTCTGTGAAATACATGTAACTGCAATGGTTGCATGTTGCTTAATTTTGTGAAAGAAAAACAGCTTTAACTGCTCACCCAGCAGATCTTTGTGGAACTGCTGTGAAACTGCTCAGCAGTGTCAACATAAAAGCCAGCTTCTAAAAATTCAGCAGCATACTGTATTTGACCTAATTACCACACCATGCACTTTCAAAATTACTGAAAAAACTTGTAATAAAATATCCACCTATTAGACAAGAGTACATTTTAAAGTAAGATCAGCAGAAAATTTCAAGTGGAGCATATTTAATGATGATTATGTAATTTTTTTCTGATTTTCTTTATAAACACATATGTTGTTGTTACTCGTTTTAGCTGCCTCAGCAAATGCTTAAATTATAAAGAAATAATACAAAGTACGCAGGGTGCAATTTGAAGACTATAAGAAATTATTGACTGTGTATTTATAGGGGTTTCTGTAATAATGTGCAGTAAATAGGTCAAATACGGTATTTTGTTACAATTTATGAATTCACCCTGTAATCTCTTAACTTGCTTACCCATGAAGAATCATGGTCCTGTTAAGGAGGAGCATTTGATGACAATTCTGTTATAATTTTCTCCAGTTTTCCATAGAAACCTACACTTTGACCTCTTTATAACATGGTTCGTTATAACACGGTTTGGATATAACACGGTTCAAAGATGGATCCCAAAAATGTATAGATTATATTGAAAAATGACCATTCATGGTCATTTTTCAATATAATCTATACATTTTTGTTTGGATATAATACGGTTGTTTCATTAACACGGCCTACCCGGTATGCTATGGACCCCAGCAATAGTGTTATAAAGAGGTTGTGGTGTATATTTACCCACATCATAGGTTTATGGAGTCACAAGAAAAATTATCCCAGAATTATCACCAAATACTCCTCCTTAAAAGTCTTTCGGTCCTGTAGACGGTCCATAGGTCTAGATGAGAGCGGGTATCAGGTAAATATTTTTCTTATTTCTTGATGAGAACATATGTTGTGGATACTCATTAGAAGTGCCTCACCGAGGCACTTCTAATGAGTACCCACAACATATGTTTTTGTCGAGAAATAAGAAAAGTATAGATACTTTTTGGTTGAAAAAAGTGCCTTATCAAGAGCTATGTAGACCAAAATGTCTACTTTTCAAACAGAGTAGATCCAGATGAGACGGCTTGTGATGAGCTATCTCATCAGGATCTACACTGTTTGCTGTTTTGTTTTTCGACTTTTGGCTGAGGCTCCTATTTGGAACAATGGTTGTGTCCAAGTATATAGGTGTAACAGCCGATTTCAGAAACAAGGTTGAAAAAAACAAGTCTGAGTTTGACTATCTGTCTTCAGGGTGCCAACTCCTATGGACAATTATCCCTGGGTCATAAGGAGGACCAGCTTCTGCCAAGGGAGATAACACCCCAGCTGACAGTGAAGCGTGTGACTGGTGGAGGAGGACACACATTGCTTGTCACAGGTAACCCAGACATAGGAATGAGGTTGTTGCTATATACATGTAGTGCGGTAAATGTCCTAAAATTCCATAAATTTTTTGCCTAAATTTTGTTTCTTTTATGAAGTTACTTATTAGAATGGCAAAAAGTGTAGACCCTGATCCTTCAGGAGCAGTCTGATCTGGGTTTGCATATGCCATTTTTTAAACTTTGCTGTACAAAATTTTAGGACATTTACTGTAAAACTCCATGTTTATCAAAAAACTTTCCTTTTTGAGTAAGGATATATGTACATGTACCTTGTACATCCATTTTTTGTCAATATAGAAGCTTGTCACCGGTGCCAAACAGTGTATGTACGCTGGGAATACAATTCCAGATATTCAGACTTACAGAATTTGATATTTATATTAATTCAAGTAATTGGGTCAGACTATTGACAATTTTTCAGTAGAGTCCAAAGATTATATCTTACCAGCTCAGCTAAGTCAAAATTAATTGTCATACAACTCTTTAAAGGCTGATAATGGAGCTAATTCTGATTCAACCACTTTTTGTTGTCTGAAAATACTATTTCCATGAAATTAAATTGCCCCTAGTTTGCTATAAAATGCTTCTGAGGACTATGCAATAAATTATTATAGGAGGAAATAATGTCTAAGTATGTAGTTTTCTAACTACTGGGTAGGCTACGTCACCAAGTTAGGTCAAGAGAGGTAATAGTTACTGTATTAACCAATTGATGAGACTTTAAACAGTGTGATACCTGTTTGGTGCTTAGAGTACATCAAGATATCTGCAGATGTTGGAGCTACATTTACAGACATCAGTTCTGATTATCCATTCAAACAAAGCAATATTTTAAAAAAGTCAGTAATTAACTGCATGGTGAAGCAAGCAATAAGAATAAAACTAATAAAAAAGAAGTTTTATTGACTTTCAACAGGTTAAAAAATGAAAACAAAAGGTTGATTAATAAAAACGTCATGAAATGGATGTTTTCACATTCACCCTGTTACAAGTCCTCAGCCAGTCGTATTGGCCTTCGGATGGCTGTATTGGCCCTAGGTTTGCCTTGGGCCAATACAGCAACCCTCAGGCCAATACGACTGCCCTTGGACCTGTAGCAGGGTCAGTATGAAAACATCCATTTAATAACATTATAATATTGGCCCGGTTAATACTGTAAAATATTGGCCCTCATAAACCCCTTGGTTTTTATCCCCTAAATCCTTGTATCTTTCAGTATTAACCCTGTATAAAGCCCGGACCAAAACCATATAGAAACATTGCATTGGTATGATGTCTGTTTGGCACATATAAGAACAATAATCACTGAGTTGATTGATAATGTTATCAATTACCGATACATGTAAATAGTGATTATAATCTAATTACTTTAAAATTTTTATGGTATATTTGTATTATGTATTTTTATAATAACATAACATAAATTTTATTTTGACTTGAGCATGGTACAGCTCATCGCCATACAAACACATTTACAATCTGCATGAAATAATACATACAAGAGAGTGTCTTATAAACATACAAGTATGACAAACTATAAATTAAAGGCTAAAAGCCCTGAAGCTTTATCACTATAAACCCTGTTGCAGATAAAACAAAGATTCTAAAGACAAACAACCTAAAAACAGCAGTAGTAGTAGTAATAATAATAATAGAAGTACATGCAGTAGTATTAGTTGTAGTTGTAGTAGTAATAGTAGTAGTAGTAGTAGTAGTAGTAGGCTAGTGTAGTTGTTGGAAAAAGGAAGCAGCATTATACTTCGCAGTAGTAATGGTAGTAGTAACTGAAGTAGGAGTAGCTTCTCATGCTCAGCAAAGTTTACCCATTCACAAAATTCCGGGTTAGACTGGCGCAAGAAAAGCGTGCGGCTATCAATTCTGACAGCCAGTCCAAAGAAAGGCAACAACCTGTGAACAAAACTTGTCCAATCATCACTTTTGGTGTGGTCATGTTTACCTGATGTGTCCATGTACTATGTCAAGCTGTGAATATTGTGAATGGGAATATTTGTCAATATTAATTCATACTAGTTTAAGCATGTATTTGTCTTTAACAATGAGTGTGCAGATTCTTCAGAACCTCATTGAGAGCATAAATTATTTTTGTGAAAGTTAGATTATCAGAACACGTATTCTTATTAACTTTACGGACAATATAATTATCAAAACAACAGTCTGTGAAAATCAGTTTGAAAAAAAATGACGCTCCTGTGATTTTAGTTATGTCTAAAGTAGCCCTGGTATCAACCTTTAACCCTTGTCCTGCTGAATAAATTAAGATGTCATGCCCACTTCTAATTTTCAGCCAATAAGATCACTTGATCTGGATTGTTGCTATAAAGTTACATACTTAATGGCAAACAGTGCAGATCCTGATCTGGATGTACACTGTTTGCTTAAGCAGGGTATAAATGGGTTCAGCAGGACAAGGGTTAAATGACCTCAACCATCATCCAACTTTTTAAACAACTTCTCCTCTGAGGGGCTTGGCCAGTTTTTATCAAATCTTATATGGAGGTAGTAACATAGAAATGTTCAAATTTTAGAACAAGTATGGTAAGGTGTTCAGATGTTTCAGCATCTGAAGGTAAATACAGTCTTAAAAAGGACTAGACCATTTAAATCACTGTTTTTTTAACCCTTGTCCTGCTGAATAAATTTAGATGCCACATCCACTTCTAATATTCAGCCAATCAGATTACTTGATCCAGATTGTTGAAATAAATTCACATACGGAATGGCAAACAGTGCAGATCCGGATCAGTTGGCATCTCGATCTGAATCTACACGGTTTGCAGAGTCAGGGTATATCCGGGTTCAGCAGGACAAGAGTTAAGTATACAAAGGCTGCACAAATATAGCTCAAGTTCTCATGGCACAACTTACAGTAATATTTTATACTGTAAATGTAATTGTCTAAATATTCAGACAGACACCTAGCTCCTAACTCTGTTTGTCCAAACATTTGTGGAAGGCCATTTTACAACCTGTTGATGCTTTTAACAAAATGCTGGATAAGTGGAAATCGTGTAGAACCTGATCAGATGCTGATCAGATTTTTCTTATTTCTCCATGCACATGTTTGTTGTGGGTTACTCATGAGAAGCGCCTCATAAAAGACTTCTAATGGTTACTACAATATATGTTTTCGTGGAGCAATAAGAAGAATACACCACAACTTCTTCATAACACTATTGTTGGTGCCATAGCATAAACTGCGTTAGTTAAACAACCGTGTTATATCCAAACAAAAATGTATAGATTATATTGAAAAATGACCATTTATGGTCATTTTTCAATATAATCAATACATTTTTGGGATCCATCTTAGAACAGTGTTATATCCAAAACCGTGTTATAACGAACCGTGTTATAAAGAGGTTGAAGTGTATCAACAATTTTTTGGTTTGGAAAAGCAACTTATCTGGAGGTATGGAAGATTTTGATCTGTTTGAGCTGTCTGCAATGTTTGTACAGGCATATGTGTCGATAAACTTTGGATAAATATGGTGCAGTACAGTGTATATGACAGAAACAGTCTGAGTAGCCATCCTTGCAGAATAAAGAACTTGCAGGATTGTTTTAAGTTAACCCTTGTCCTGCTGAAAAAATTAAGAAGCCACATCCATTTCTAATTTTCAGCCAATCAGGTTACTTGATCAAGGTTGTTGATACAGATTCACATACTTAATGGCAAACAGTGCAGATTCAGATCAGTTGGCTTCTTCAGAAGCCAGCTGATTTGGATCTACACTGTTTGCAAAGTCAGGGTATATCCGGGTTCAGCAGGACAAGGGTTAAAGTTGGCATGTCAGGTAAAAATATCAGCAGATGACATTTTGAAATATTTTCTTTACCAGAAAATAGGATTTGATATTTCATGCAAATTGTCATCTGAAGAGACAGTTTGAATTAAATGTTAAAACCTGTTTTCTGGGAAAAGTAGGGAAAATATCATCAGTTTGTCATCTGCTGAATTAGTCCAGAGAGTGGTAAAGGTTAATCTTTTTCCATAGATGAAGGACGACTTTGGACTTGTGGCTCTAATAATAAAGGTCAGTTAGGACTTGGTACAACAAATGATATTCCAACCTTGACCTTGGTGTCTGTGCTTGAAGATGTTACCACTGCAGCAGGTGGTTGGGATTTCTCACTTGCTGTAACAGGTAAATGTATGTGGAGCTTTAAGCCTAAATGAGGCCATATGAGAATCAATACTTTCCCGCTTAAATGAAAATTTATGTTTTCAGAGGACTTGTTAAGGAGGAGTGTTTAACCCTTGTCATGCTGAATAAATTAAGATGCCACGAACACTTGTAACTGTCATCCAATCAGATAATTTGATCCAGGTTGTTGACACAAATTCACATACTGAATGACAAACAGTGCAGATCCAAATAAGTTGGCTTCTCTGAAGCCAACAGATCTGGATCTGCAGTGTTTTCAAAGGCAGGGCATATCCGGATTCAGCAGGACAAGGTAAATTATGATATGGGATAGTATTATTAGTTTCTCCATAAAAAGAAAACAACAAAAAAACATATGTTGTGGGTACTCATTAGATATACCTTGGGAGGCACTTCTGATGAGTACCTGCAACATTTGTTTATGGAGAAATAAGATAAATTATCCTAGAATGATCATCCACTACTCCTGCTTAACAACTCCTCTGGTCTTCAAGTACATCCGTATGTTTCTTCTATATAAAAACATATTGTGGGTACTCATTAGAAGCACCTTGGGAAGACGTTTCTGTCACTTTCTGATGAGTACTGCAACAAAGGCTTTTGTTGAGAAATAAGAAAGCTATCACATTGAGGACTAAGCCTGCCCAGTAAAAACGTGATTAGGTAAACTGACCTCACTCAACATAACCCCACTGGGTTGACTGGACAGTAAAACCTCAACACAAAGAAAGAAAGCTGTCAATATGTTTTGGTTGAAAAAGAACCTTCTTCTGTAGCTATGTAGCATATACCGATATGTACAAGAAAAATGTTTTAGGGCATTATGGACAGGTTTTTTAAATAATGAAGAAAGTGCGAGTTGTTTCTTTTGCACGTGAAACACCTACTGGTCCTCCTCTTCATCCCTACCAAATATGAAAGCAATCCACTGAAGAATAAAGTATACTTATAACTTTTAAAAAAGATTAACCAAAAGGTTACCTGGGACGACGCCCGCCCGCATGCCTGAACATCACTATTTTAAAGGACAGATTTTTTGAAAAAACCCATCCAAAAATGATGATTTAGATCATCCTGGGCATGCCTATGCCGTATGTTGACACAGTCTACATATCTGGTGTTTCTGTCAGAGGATAGCGGAGACCCTTTTCTGACTGATGCACAGGCTGATCAGGGCATATACCATATTACTTAGCATTTCCCATATAACGCTAGATTATACATGCCTACCAAATAAGCTTAAGCTTACTTGCAAGTTGAACATTTACCATGCTGGGTAAAAATTTCGACAGACAGGATTTTGAAATATTTGTCTTATTTTCTTAATTTGCTGTCTCCTTAGCAGACAATTTGCATCAGATGTCATCTGCTGAATTTGCCAAAAGAATGATGACGATTAATAAGAAAACAATTTGAGCAATATCCGGTTTGAATTTTTCAAAGTGTTTATTTTAATCTTTATATTGAAAGAAAACTGATAAAATTAACATCGAGAAATACACTCTAGCACTTCCTAAAAGCATCTTTAGCCCAATGTCAGTCCTTGCTCTTCTTATACTCAGCCAAACAATGCATCAACTGATGCACAACCATAAACATTTGACGTGGAATTTCTTTGCAGAAAAAAAACAAAAAAACAAAAACTACAGTACATGGAAAATATAATTTAAGTATTTCCTGCATAACAAGAACTGCTCAACACATTTTGTTTGTTGAAATTTGATACAAACAAATGTGGTTCAGAAAATGACTGATTGTTTTTTTGTGTTTGTTTTCTATCTTTTCACTTTTCACATCTAAAAATACCTATTTCTATCATAAGTATATGCAGTTTCCAAGTATGATGTTTCAATAAAACAAACTAAATGTAAAAGTTGTGGAAGGGCCTAAAGCAAACAGGATATTCACAGTACAGTACTCCAGCACAATAAATGGCCTAAAGCACTTTATTCTAAATTTTGCTTTTTATGCAGTAACAATGTTTCTTATAATTCTTAGTAGAATGGCAAACAGTGTAAACCCTGATCATATGGCTCCTTCAGGAGCAGCCTGAGCTGGGTCTACACTGTTTGCATTTGCCATTATATCAGCAGTTGTGGTGTATGAAATTTAAAGACATTTACCATTCTCTCTAGGGGAATTCAGATGCCAGTTTGAGGATATTTTCTTATTTTTTACAGAAGATAGGCTTTGAGATATTGTGCAAGTTATCTCCAAAGAAGGCAGTTTGCATGAAATGTCAAAGCCTTTTTCTGAAGAAAATGAGAAATAATTCAAAATGTTGTCTGCTGCATTTTTTTACCCAGCATGCAAAGGGTTAAGCATCAGCTCATTTAGTAGGCATGTTGTACTAATATATACTGTATTTCTGATTTATTGATGATAATGTAAATTGTGGGTACTCATTAAAACTGCGTCCATGAGATAGTTAAAAAGTAAAATGTTTTACTGCTGAAAAAAGAAAAGTATCATATCGCTGTAGATAAGAAGAGAAGATATTTTTCTTACTTCTCCATAAAATATTTTAGAAAATTATCAATACTTTTTGGTTGAGAGAAAAGACTGGATATCTAGAGCAACATGTATGATGTCAAATTCTTCTTGGCTTAAAGAAACCATCTTATCTAATTCAAATTTGCAAATCCAGGTCTGATGTACATTCACCATAGGCTGGCCTAGGTCTGCTGTTTACTGTTCACAAAAAGGTCCACCACATACAGAATTAGAAGTGAAGTATCTTCATTCCATAATAACTCTAGACTGCAACAGTTAAAGTGCCAATCAGAAAAAATAAGGCTGAACATTTTAATATATATTATACTTGCCCTGCAAACTAAAACTTCCAAGGGTATTCTTTATAGATTATTGCATCCTTTATAGATTTTATTTGACATTTTTTATATAAAAAAAAAAATATCAAGGTATTTAAACTGTTTATGTTTAAACATCACTCCAGATAAGACTCTTTTTTTAACAGAAAAGTTTTGATATTTTCCTTAGTTCTCCACAAAAACATATGTTGTGGTACTGATTAGAAGCACATCATTAAGGCGCGTCTGATGAGAACCCATAATACATATTTTCATGGAGAAATAAGAAAAATCTATGAATACCCATCTTATCTGAAGCTATATTTAATATTACCATGATTCGACAACTTCATTAGTTGTAGGGGTGGTTGGGTGTGGTGAAGGTGTCATGTATCTAAAGTCACTGGGGTGTCCAACTGATATCGGCTTACAGTTGGCACTGCTGCCTTTGTAGGAGGTAAGGGTAGAGGGGGGATGTTTTTATTTCTTCTGTTTCTTCACTTTCATTCTTCTTCTGTTTCTTCACTGTCCCTCTCTTTATTCATCTCCTCTGCTATCTCTTCTGTCTCTTTTCTCCCTTTCTCTGGAGACAACACAAAATGACCCACAAGGGCTGATGTGTCATTAAACCTCAACACAATCAATCAAAAAATCATTAAGCGTGTGATGAATAACTGGACCAGAGCATTTTCCTATAATTTTTCACCATTAAGGAAGTCCCTCTCCTATTTCATCATAAAGGAATTCCCCTACACTATTTCACCATTAATGCTTAGCACTCTGGGTAACAATTTCAGCAGAAGAAATTTTTTCCAGAAAACAGGTTTTGACATTACATGCAAATTGTCTCAAGTGAAGAGTTTGCATGAAATGTCAAATCCTGTTTTCTTGGAAAAATAAGAAAAATGCCATAAATTTGTCATCTGCTGAATTAGCTCAGAGAGTGGAAAAGGTTGATATTATTTTCAGTCTGTCATTTCCTGTTTTCAGGTTCAGGTGATCTGTACAGCTGGGGTTCTAACAGTTTTATGCAACTTGGTGATCCAACACTACCTGTGAAAACAACATCTCCAGTAAGTATCTCAGTAACCTCACAGAACCTGATAAACAATATTTGAAAAATATTTTAATTAATTGAGCTATTCCATGTGAAATGTATCTTTGTGTAATATGAGGACAGTGAAGGTCCTGATCAGACTGCATGGATTACAGTCTGTCTGCTTAAAAAATATTGAATACTGTAACAGTAAGTCTGTTACTGAAAAAAGTATGTGAACAAGTACTGGTTAACTGCATAGAGACTAAGCCTGCCCTGGAAAAGTGTGAGTACGTTCACTGACAGTTTTGACTCCAACTTCAACTCAGACAAAATATCAGTTTATAGTGAAGGCCTTTTATTAGCTCACCTGAGCAAAAGCTCAGGGTGAGCTATTGTGATCACCCTCTGTCCGTCGTTGTCCGTCATCAACAATTAGTTTGTTAACGCTCTAGAGGTCACAGTTTTGACCCAATCTTGATGAAACTTGCCCAGAATATTTGCCCCTATGAAATCTAGGTCAGGTTCTATACTGGGTCACTTAGGGTCAAAAACTAGGTCACCAGGCCAAATCAAAGGAAAACCTTGTTAACACTTGTGGTCACATTTTTGAAGCAATCATCATGAATCTTGCTCAAAATGTTTGCCTTGATGATTTCTAGGTCAAGTTCGAAACTGGGTCACGTGGGGTCAAAAACTAGGTCACCTGGCCACATCAGCGTAAAACCTTGTTAACACTCTAGCAGTCACATTTTTGAAGCAATCATCATGAATCTTGCCCAAAATGTGTCTTGATAAGTTCTAGATCAAGTTTGAAACTGGGTCACTTTGGATCAAAAACTGGGTCACCGTGCCAAATCAGCAGAAAACATTGTTAACATTCTAGCAGTCACATTTTTGAAGCAGTCATTGTGAATCTTTCTCAAAATGTTTGTCGTGATGAGTTCTAGGTCAAGTTTGAAACTGGGTCACTTGGGGATAAAAACTAGGTCACCATGCCAGATCAGCAGAAAACCTTGTTAATACTCTGTTGGTCACATTTTTGAAGCAGTCATCATGAAGCTTACTCAAAGTGGTTGTCTTGATGATTTCTAGGTCAAGATCGAAACTAGGTCACGTGGGGTCAAAAACTAAGTCACCTGGCCACATCAATGTAAAACCTTGTTAACACTCTAGCGGTCACATTTATGAAGCAATCATCATGAATCTTGCTCAAAATGTTTTGATGATTTCTAGGTCAAGTTTGAAACTGGGTCAGTTGGAGTCAAAAACTAGGTCACCAGGCCAAATCAAAGGTATACCTTGTTAACACTCTGGAGGTCACATTTTCGAACCAATCATCATGAATCTTGCCCCAAATGTTTGTCTGGATGATTTCTAAGTCAAGTTTGAAACTGGGTCATGTGGGGTCAAAAACTAGGTCACCAGGCCAAATCAAAGGAAAACCTTGTTAACACTCCAGAGGTTACATTTTTTAAAATAATCATCATAAATATTACTCAAAATGTTCATCTTGATGATTTCTAGGTCTAGTTTAAAACGGGATTACTTGATGTCAGAAACTAGGTCACCAGGCCAAATCAAAGGAAAACCTTGTTGACGCTCCAGAGGTCACATTTTTGAAGTGATCATCATGAATCTTGCTCAAAATGTTTGTCTTGATGATTTCTAGGTGATGTATATTTCACTGTCCAGTGACTTTTTTAAGTTTTTCCATTTAGGTCAGTTTCTCAGTAATTATTCATCCTATAGAATGATATTTGGTACATGTGAAGTGTTTATGTTTAAGTCAGTTTCTCAGTAACTATTGCTCCTACAGCCAGTGATACTTTGTACATGCATACATCTTAGCATGGCCTCTTGAGTGCAGTCATCCATATTTGACCTTGACCTCTATTTTACAGTCCATTAGACATGCTACATTGTCTTACTTGTTAATATAATCATTTTGAATTTTGATCAGAATGTTTGCCTTGATCAGTTCTAGGTCAGTTTCTCAAAGTGCTATGATACTCAGGTGAGTGTTACAGGGCCATCATGGCCCTCTTGTCGGATTGTGCACCTTTATCATGCTCTATACTGTTCTCATGTTCCCTGAAGGTACCTTTTCTCATGAGGCAGATCAGGTATTTTTACACATATACTTACAATGTAAATTAATATATGGGTTTGCTCATTACAGTTACCCTTGTCATGCCCAGAGTTCTCACTAGGATTTTGAAAGTAGGAGTTTAAGAATCCATCTCTGAGAAAAGTTGGAGTTAAAATTGAAAAATAGGAGTTTGACCTAGAAAACTTGGAGTTTTCGGCTAAATATGAAAACTAAATATTTAAGGACATTGTCTGGACAACTTCATTTTTCAACATAGTTAACCTTGACCACTGAATGTCTGGTAAGGATCCAAAAGCTTTTGGGGCTTAGGAAATAGTGACAGGACTTCCATTAACTTCCAGACTCAGGAAGTCCAGACTTCCTACCCCTCAAATTTGGAAGTCCCACAGGAAAATCTAGGAAGTCCCACTTTTTTCCCTGCTGCGGCGGTCTGCCCTTTCTTTAGTAGAACAGAGGTTCTTAATTCAGTGTCACACAGAATCATCATGATATACCCTTCTCCTAGTGTGTTTTAAACATATCCTTATCGCTTATTAAAATTCGATCGCATCTTTTTGGAAAGCCTGTGCTTGTATGTCGGACCTTAGAGAACGCATCGACATTGGTCCAACTTCGCGTTCGTTTCAAGCCCAGAGAAAGAAAAAAAAAGAAAAGAAAATACATGAGAGAAAACACCCAAAACATGTTTTCTTAAAAACAAACTATGCATACAAACATCAATTAATCAACTCAGCACGCGTGACAAATACACACAGTGATCACGCAGCCATTAAAAGGTTGCCGCGACGCTTGACACCGATGTCAATTAAACTCCCGCAAGCGGAAAGTGGGACGTCCTTAAAGCTTAGTCAACACAGGTAGCGAATTTCCAATAAGTAGGCGGGGCAAACATCATACAACTTGTTAAAAGTGGGCGGTCTTTTTGACAATTTTTGGACATCTCGGGTATCGATTTCGACGGACAGAAGAAATTTCGGAGGTCCGCGGTACGTCTTTGAAGTTCAGTTTGGACGTCAGGTGGCAATAGAGCGTAAATACGAATCCTCGGAAGGAAATTTTACGTGTACAAAAGCAAAAATAGGCGTAAAAATACGCCGGATTCGGCGTTTCCGAGAACTCTGTCATGCTGAGTAAATTAAGATGCCACGCCCACTTCTAATTTTTAGCCAATCAGATTACTTGATACGGGGTGTTCATGCAAATTCAAATACTGAATAGCAAACAGTGCAGATCCAGATCAGTTGGCTTCTGAAGAAGCCAACTGATCTGGATCTACACTGTTTGCAAAGGCAGTACATATCCGGGTTCAGCAGGACAAGGGTTAATAAATGAGGTGTGTCATAAGATAACCACCTTTATACCATATGCAAACCATGAAGACTTAGATAAGTAGGCACATCAGTGTCTGCTGAGAGACTTCATTGCCAATATACTCTACAGTACCATACTTGTAAATATGTAGCCAATATGTAATTCCTTACAGTGCTTAGCCTAAATGTTAACAAGTTATGCAACCACCTTCTGTATCCCTTGTCATATGTATGAGTGGTATGACTGTTTGGAATCTACTTTATTTTCAAGATGTAGCACATTTTATATGCCTGTGGAAGGCAGACATATATTATAGAGTTTATCTTGGCATCAAAGTTATTTTCCAAGATCTTCCACTAAAAGAAAATTTAACAAAGACAACATTAATTAAAAACTAGAAGAATTCTGCGCCACCATACAGCGATTTTTTTTTAACTCTTTCCCTGCTAGTTTGGGCTTTTGTTGTCTGCTGATTACCTTTGCAAACAGTTTAGAACCAGATCAGGTCCGACAAAATGTCGCGCCTGATCTTGATCCAAACTGTTTGACACTCTGATAGTATTCCTGAAAGATTGTTTTGAAGTAGTTAATATTAAAAAAAGATCTACAGATGACAGAAAAGCATGCAAAATTACCCAGCATGCAAAGAGCTAACTAGAAGATCTCAAAAAATAAATTTGTTTATAATATAAACCCTACATATATACGTCGGCTTCCTATAGGCTCATAAAGTTTGTGAGCTGTTGCCTGGCTTTTAAAATAAAGAATGGTTATGAACATTTGTACCATCCCTATATGGAGATATGTAGGTGGACAGTACAGATTTTGTACTACACTGTTTGCTCAGTGTGACACTGAATGCACATCCCCTCTCAAGCATCTAAATAACTAACACTGTTGTCTTGTTGGGAAATAATAGAACTAATGTTAACCCTTGTCCTGCAGAATAAATTAAGATGCCACACCCATTTCTAATTTTCATCCAATCAGATTATTTGATCCTGATTGTTGATATAAATTCACATAGTTAATAGCAAACAGTGCAGATCCAGATCAGTTGGCTTCTGAAGAAGCCAACTGATCTGGAAATACACTGTTTGCAAAGGCAGGACGTATCCGGGTTTAGCAGGACTAGGGTTAATAGATTGAAAAGTTTTTATGATAACTGGTGTAGAAGAAATGCTTGGAAATTTATTTTAACTTTAGTTTCTCTTTTCAATAGAGCAAGATTTCTGTTGCTAATGGGGAGAAGGTAGCTGATGTGTCAGCAGGTCTGAGACATTCTGTGGCATTGACAGTGTCAGGAAATATATATTGCTGGGGACATGCAAAGAAAGGTCAGTGTGGGGTCATAGACGACAGCACACCTGTGTCACGTTTTAATAAACCTGTGAATGGTAAGTTAAAAGGCAATAGTTGGATTTTTACAACAGCTTACCAGTATCACATATTATCCCATTTTAGTCTTGAGACCCTCAAAAGGGTAACTTACAAACAGAGCAGACCCAGGTCAGGTTCTGATTAAAGTATCTACTGTTTGCAATAGTTTAGCCACTTTTCTTGAGAAAAATCAAAATCACATAGCCTGACATACCTAAAATTGAAATTTGACTCTTTTGATGTATAATGTGTGGGGAGTTTTTCCAGTCTAAAATGGATTAATTAACCTGTGAAAGGTAAGTTAGAAGACAGTAGGTGGATTTTTACAGTTCAACAGTAGTTCATGTCAGCTTTAAATTTATAGCTGTTACCAGTCTTATTGTCAGACTAATATTGTGAGAGTGTGGGTATATCAACTTAAGGTAGTACATCACTGTGACTTATATATTGATGTCTGATCTGTATTAAAGAAAACATTTTCTGTTGAATATCATCTATACTGTAAGGCTTAGACATGTTTATCCAGTGAATACTGTCAAGGTCTACAATATTTTGCTTTATTTTTATAGGAATATAAGTTTTTGCTAGTTGTCCATTTAGTCCATAGTTGTGCCAGTGCACAGCAGAACTACAAAATGCCAGCCTCAGTGGATCAGGAGGTTGCAGGTTTGACCCCCGCTGCGTTGGCAAATTTTTTCATGGAGATTGATCATGAAATATTTTCTACGGTCATTCTCTCCCTTCCACTGATTCATCAGTTTCTGGCAAAAGAATGTGCACAATACTAGTTCTCTACTTAGAGGACTAAGCCTGCTCGGTAAAGATGTGGTTAGGTAAAATGACCATGCTGAACTTGATCCCAATGGGTTGACTGGGATGTAAAACTTCAACATAAACAAAAACTACAAAATGTTATATGCAGTCATTGACAGGCCCAACACTGTTTGCTGTTTAAGTTCAATAAAATGCAAATGTCAGAATTCTTACTGACTCCAGTTGGAATTATGTATTTGGTACTGGGATTCCCTGTTATTTATTTTATTTTTATTTTATTTTTTTCAAGAAAATATGCATCCAATTTAGTGAGTCCCCAACTTTTTAGCAAAAGCCTCTTCAGCTCAGCCCCAACTATGCCTCTCTGTATTGTTGTGCAAAGCTCTTGATAAAGCACTTTTTTAGACAAAGAGTATTGATAGATTTCTGATTTCTCCAGGCAAAAAAATGTGTTGTAAGTACATGTACATGTACTCAGCAGAAGTACCTTGCTGAGCCAGAGGCACTTCTAATGAGTACTAAAACATATTTTTTCCTGGAGAAAAAAAGTATTGTAAAGAGCTGTGTTGTAAACAATGAAGGCCTTGAAAGGCTGAGGGGATCTTGATACTGGATGGGACCTCTCTGCACTGACTGTAATTTTAATTTTTAGCATGCCTATACCTGGCCCTATAAACAGTCAAATGGCAACCGAAGGTGTTCTTTTACCAGGTACAATACAGTAACTTTTCCTGTGTCTTCATGTGCACACCCCTTCAGTGGTCAAATGGTGGAGAGGTGGTGTTCTTTACAGAACAAGTTGACCAAGTTCCATTGTACAGTTTCACATGAAAAGTTACCTGTATGACAAAGTAAGATTGATTTTTTTCCTCTTATAGCACACGATTTTTTTCCTCTTATAGCACACTCCTTTTCAGGGAAGAGGTAGAAACAGTTTAAATTACCTCCCTTGAAGGTGTATCAATTCCCTTTAACCCTTGTCATGCTGAATAAGTTAAGATGCCATGCCCACTTCTAATTCCCAGCCAATCAGATAACTTGATCCAGGTTTTTGATAGAAATTCACATATTTAATGACAAACATTGCATATCCAGATCAGTTGGCTTCTTCAGAAGGGTTAAGCTGATCTCAATCTCTGTAATAAGATAAAGTATGAAAGGACAACGAGACTAACTTTTCTTACAAAGTCTGTTTTAAGTACAAGTAAGTGTTTTCTGTTTATTCTTCTCTTTTTTATATGTGTGTGACTGTGTGTGCGTTTTATTTTTTTGTTGTATAACACAATTGTATGTGATTTCAGTGAGTTTACCTTCAAACTGTGGGCATGTGGTGAAAATAGGAGCTGGCTCTTTTCACACAGTTGCTCTCACTGGTGAGTTTTATTGGAAGCTTGCTATAACATAATAAGCCAAGTACATCAAAAATTATAAAAATTAACCCTTTCACTCCTGCATTTATGAAATGGAATCTTCCAGCCTTGAATTTGGACATGTCCACTGATGCAAATAGGGGTTTCAGTCTAAATTCAAAACCAGAAAGGCAAACATTGTAGATCCAGATGTGATGGCTCATTATGAGCCATCTCATCTGGATCTGCATTGTTTGCACAGATATTTCTTTTGGTCTGCCGGGTCGAAAGGGTTAAAACAATGCTGTGAACATTTAATGTCCAGACCGGTTTGCAGTCAAGTCAGTAATAAGGCCATCTTTGTATGAAATTAGGCTGTTCATTGTCTGCATGTTATTGCAGTCTAAATAATGCACAACCCATGAAAATACCTTTTGTCACATGAGAGCAGCAAAGGCCCAGTTTGTTCAGAGAGTCTGATCAGGGGCTTTATCATTAGCTTATAGAAACAATGTTGTTTGCAGAGTAGGTCAACAAATTTAGAAGGCCCTGTTTTGACAGTGTGGATAGTTTGATCTGGGCACAAAAGAAGAAGCGAAAAATAGATTTTCAAGATGGCCACCACAGCCACCATCTTGGATTTCAGGTCGGAATGATTGTAGCTATTTTTTGATCTACAAGTCACCCTGATGCTTCCTACCAAGTTTCGAGTCAATTGGCCTTTCGGTTCAGGAGAAGAAGCAAAAAATAGATTTTCAAGATGGCCACCACAGCGGCCAGCTTTGCTTCCAATCAGAACGATTGCAGCTATTTTTGGTCTAAAAGTCACCCCAATGCTTCCTACCAAGTTTCCAGTCAATTGGCCTAGGGATGTAGGAGGAGTAGGCTTTTAAAGCAAATTGTTGATGCCGCATGACGGACGACGCATGTGGGACAAGGACATTGACCGATCACAATAGCTTACCTTGAGCACTTCGTGCTCAGATGAGCTAAAAATAAGGCTTGACATTTCATGTGAATGGTCTTTCTTATTTTCTTTGAAAAACAAATTTAGAATCTCATCTGTTATTTGGATGGCATTTTAAGGTTACTGCTTTGGACTCACAACCCCCGATTTTGGTTTCAGCCTCACTCACAGTTATGTTTTTGTCCTCCTGATCCCCATCAATAGCAACTAATATAACTAATACCATAAATGCCTCCAAACTCCCCTCATCCTTCCTTTCACCAGCTAAATTTTCAATTTGTCAGATGTAGCGTTAAAATAGTTTTCATATTTTTCCATGTAAATAGGGCTTCAAATTCCATACATATTGTCTCGCAAGAAGGCAATATGCATAAAATGTGAGGCCCTATTTTCTTGGAAAATCAGAAAAATTCCTCTCATTATTTTGTCATCTAATATTAAAGTGAATGTCTACACCTGGTAAATTTTCTGCCTTTTTTTAACAAGGGAGACAAATTTGACTTCCTGCTTTCTTTCCTACACATCAAGCCCCTTCTGGAAAGAGGTCCTTTCTAAAAGGGAAGCACATTCTATCCTTTTAGAGTGGATCTCTTTTTAGAAGGGAGACAAAACAAGTTTGACAGTGTTATCTCCCTTGAAAGTATCAGTTCCCCTTAAATTGTGTCATGAGTGTACTAGCCTTATTTTTCTTCTCTTTTAGAAATAGGTGAGGTGTTTGTCTGGGGTTGTAATAAGTATGGGCAGTCAACACAAGATCCCACCATTATCTCTCAAGTCAATGTTCCTTACAAACTGGCAACCAATCTCTTCCAGGGAAATGTCACAGAGGTCAAAACTGGATGGACACATTTAATAGTTAGCACAGGTAAAGCATCTCTGATTTACCTACTGGAAAACTAGAATACCCTAAGTATTCAGACACTTAAACCTTCTCATGCTGAACACTACATGCCCTGGTTTAGCAAACAGTGTAGATCCAGATCAGTTGGCTTCTGAAGAAGCCAACTGCTCTGGATCTGCACTGTTTGTCACTAAATATGTGAATTTCTATCAAAAACCTGGATCAAGTAATCTGATGGCAGGAAATTAGAAGTGGGCGTAGCATTTTAATTTATTCAACATGACAAGGTTAACTGCTAAAAATTTGAACTTGTCAACTTTACTGCCTGTTGATGTCTGAAAACTGCCATAGTGGAACAGTGTAAACCCTGATCATATGCATCTTTATATAGCTGATCTTGGAGTAAATACAGTATTGGACATATTGACACATTTTATTCCTGCTTTTTTTTGCCTCATCATTCAAAAGCTGATATATGTACTGTTTTTGCTGTCAGACATAATTAGACGTTGGCTTTCTTAAGGGGACTGGCCTAATATTCATGATAATAATAATAAATTTATTGATCAAAAATCCAATTACAGGATTGTCACCAAACCAGCACAATGTATAAACTTAATGACTAAATATATCCTCAGAAGACATTCCATTTTTTTTTTTCAAGGGAGGTAAATAAATTGACATTGAAAATATTTGTCTTTCTCCTCATTGAGTGCTCCTCTGGAGGGCAAAGAATTTACTCCCTCTAGTAAAAATACTAGAGAGGTAGTTTCCTGTATGCAAAAGTTGTCTGCCTTTGATATATGGAGACAAAATCTTTCAGGTTTTTTCCATTGACATTAAGGGTCAAGGCAGTCTCTAGCTTGGGAGATAAAAGTACATGAATGTACATTGAGGAGGATATTCATGTACTCTTCATAATGCCAGTTATTGATGGCTGTTTCATTTTACGTTGGGTAAAATTTCAGCAGACAACATATTGAATTATTTTTCTTATTTTCCCAGAAAAAAGCTTTTGACATTTCATACAAATTGTCTCTAATGGGGACAGTTTGCACACAATACCAAATCTTGTTTTCTGGGAAAATAAGAAAAAAGTATAATCAGTTTGTCATAGGCTGAAATAGCCCAGCATGTGGTAAAGATTAATTATCTGTAACAAACAAATCTTTCAGATGCTGGATATGTATTCACATGGGGTCGAGCAGACTATGGTCAACTGGGAAGACAACACACTAAATCTCATGACCACATGCCAAGACAAGTGGAGTGTTTTTGTGCAAATACATGTAATGTCAAAGCCATAGAATGTGGTTCTGAACATAATCTCACAGTGACAGGTTTGTAGCAAACTGGGCCCAGTTGTTCAAAACTAACGATGTCGTTCGTAAACGATTTGTTAAAATTTATATCGATACGCAAATATGCTGGAATTTTTGCTGAAAAAATGTGAGTAGCTTTTTCAGTGCAAAAGCTACTCACATTTTTTCAGCAAAAAATATCAGAATATTGTACATTGAATCCGCTTAAACAGTTAACGAAAGACCCTTAACCAGCTTGTTAAGCTAATGATGCTTTGAACAACTGGGCCCTGCTCTCCTGATAATCAGGCTGTCAGATGTTTATTGTATTTTATACACCACCACATGATAGTGACAGGGTATTGCATTTTTATTCCAGTAGATATCCATATATCTGTTATTTGTATATCCTTAAAAAGAATGGATACACTTTCAGGAGAGGCAAATGCCAAAATTGTTTTGCGTTCCATCTGAAAAGGGATCTACTCTAAAAAGAAAGAATTTGGGGAGCCAGTTCTTTCCTTTAAGAGCAGATTCCTTTTGAGGTAGGGCTTGACATGTAGGAAGACAAAAAGGATGCCACGAAAGTTGCCTAACTTGCACACACACACACAGCACACACACACGCGCATGCACACTCACACACAGTAAGGGCCATTTGCATACTTAGATGACAAAATAAAAAAAAGACAACTAAATTTCTTTGTCTATTTCAGAAGACCAGAGACTGTACAGCTGGGGCTGGAATGAACATGGTATATGTGGCACAGGTGATGAGACTAATGTCAATCTTCCATATCTAGTACAGATACTTGGGACAGAAACTGCCATAAATATTGGTGGTGGTGCTGGCCACTCTTTTATGATAACTGATTGTCAAAAAGAAGATGATAAGGGTTGAATACAAAAACAGCATATTTTACTATATTCAACAATAAAACTCAAGCCAGTTGTGCATCCATACAGGCTGTGTATTGTCTGGTTGTATCACAAGTTGATTAAATTCTCATACTGACCAAATATGATGACAATTAAAAGAACAGTATTTACCCAACTTATTCAAACAGACAGGCCTGAGCAAATGTTTATACCCAACAGAATGTGGCATCAGCATGGGTGAAAGTATCCAGAACTGTAAATCCTGAAAGTAGGCCGGGGGTCAAGGGGGCCACCTAGGCCCCCTTGTGGGTCGAGGGCAATGCCCTGGTGGGGGACCAGGGGGCAAAGCCCCCGGGAGCTCCTTGATTTTAGCAATTTAACAAGCCAAAAAATCAGCTTAAAATGAAAGTAAAACTAACAAATGATGACTTTGACATGGTGTCTTATTCAATATTTATCTGACTTTTTTGCATCTAAAGTATAATACAACAAGTCAGCTTCAAGAAAATATAGATTACAACAAATTTGCAAAACATATTAACTAACAAGGTTTTGAATGTGTACCCTGTAAAATCTCACTTTGTTCAGAATAATTAAAAAGATTTACACACAGATACATTAGTTTTCTGTTTTCAGCAATACAGAAACTGGATGCTGTTAGAATTGCCTCATTCAGTAATACTCCTAAACCTAACCCAAAGCCTCTGTCTTAGGCAACCTTAATTCTCTTCCATCTGGGCCTTCCACTTCTATCAGAATTTTCATTCTGCCTTTTACCTGCTTCTAGTCGCCTGTTTTTCAGTCTTACTAATTTTGCAATTCTTTTGGCCTTTTCTTTTTTTTACAGCAAAACAGAGGTTTTTTAGTTTTTCATCTCGTTTCTTTTCAGCAGCTTCTTTTTTTTTTAACCAAAAACTGCTGATATGTGGCATATGCTTTAATACATGACTTTTTCATGTTTGCACTAACTACCATACTAACTGCTGACACTTTCTTTCTTTTCAATGTTGTCTTAATGATAGCTACAGCCTCATAATTTTCTATAGTCAACTTGCTTCTGTCCTTTTCCACAATGTCATCCATTATATTAAAGGTACTCTCTACCAATGGCCCACTGAATATACTGAGCAGTGCAGATATAAGTTTTTTCAATTGTGGATACCTGGGCTCGTTGAATGTTTTCAGGTTAAATACTTTACTCCAAAAGTCAACATTAATTCTCATTTCATTTTCACAGAAGCTTGAAGCAAATTCTTGTACTTGGCTATCTGTAGTATATTTGTCTACCTCTACAGCCAAGGACCCTCTTTTGCTTTCATTGATGACATTAGGAAGAGACGTTGCAAGGGCCATGATTGACTTGGATGCTTGGTTATGATTAGCAAGATGAGGGTCCAAGACTGAAAGTTTCCTGAGAGTGATTCCTTAGAGGCATCTTAATGCCATATTCTAACATCAAAGACCTAGATCAGCCTGCACATCCATGCAGTCTGTTCAGATTCTTCTCTATTCATTGATATGTTCTACAGCATCCCTTCTCCTGCGGCACCCGAATATATTCGGTAGCGCGTGCAAAACGTTGACTGCTGAAATATGACAATTGATCACTGGGAAGTACTCCTGGCAAATTTCAAACAAAACCCTATGATAGTTATGGAGAGGGGCTCCTTTGATCTTGTTCTCATATGAATTCAGTTAAACTTAAGGTTACTGCCATGGTTACCATGGCAACCAATATTAATAGCAGATAGAAGTTACTGTGATTTCAAAGGAAAAATCATATCTTGTCAGTGTACTAAATTTCAGGATACTCTGATTGCAAGTTCTCCAAAAATAACAATTTTACTGTACCATCTTGCTTATAATTACATTCTTTCACAATTACATAAAACAATTCAGCAGTGGGACTACATTAGGGAAAATCAATTCAGCAGGAGAAGGGTTAAGCAACTTTTGAGCTCCTGCTACATACCCTGCTCTCAGATCAGTGTACAGTGTACGAAGCCAGTGATGATTCTTTTTCTCCAGTCGTGCTTTATTCATGTCTACGTATGCATATCTGCCAACTTGTAATTCTTTATCAGACTTCTGTAAAGACTCATCACTGACATCTAACTTGAGAAGTTCTTTTACAGACTCAGGAATATTCCCTGGTTTGATGAACATGCCAAAAACCTCTCTAGTTATACTGTACATTTCTCTGTGCAGTGTATGCACAAGAGGTTTTTCTGACTGAAAGACTTTTACATAACCATGAAATTTTTCTAGTATTCCCCTAAACAAGTTTATCTTTATGAAAGTCTCATGTCTGTTTTCAAACAGTTGACTAATAATTCTGTCCTTTCTGTTATTACTACTTGCAGACTTCTGCTGTTCCTCTTGTGACATTTGTAGGAGTGTGATGGCTGCTTGAGCTTCTTCAGAAACGTTTCTTTCACTGTAAATAGCATCTAGCTTGTCTCTGAAATACATGGTAGACAATCTCTGTCATAAAATGCCGTATCATTTAACTCTTTTAACCCCTGTCCTCCAGAATAAATTAATTTAGCCACACCTGTTTCTGACTTTTAACTAATCAAAGTACTTGATAAAGTGTATTTATTCAATTCACAAACTGCATGACAAACACTGTAGATTCTGATCAGATGGCTTCTTCAGAGGCCAACTGATCTGAATCTACACTGTTTGCAAAGATAGAAGTTGTAGTGTTCCGCAGGACAAGGGTTCAACTAGCATATTGGTACAGCTACATGTGCAAATAATGTAGATCCAGATGAGACAGCCCATAATGAGCCATTTCATCAGGATCAAGACTGTTTTTCCATCTTGTTAATGCTTTCGACTAACATTCCATTTTTGAAAGAATGGATGTGTCAAAAGAGGCCACTTTAAAAAATCAGGTTAGAGTAATCTTTTTATCCTTTCTTTATGGATATGATTATGCAACAGAAAAATCAGAAAAATGCAAATTTCTGCTTATAAAATAACATTGCTAAGTTTTAAGTTGTCGCATTACTAATGCTTCTACTCAACTCAATAAAAAGGAACACCGAATTTGACGCACTGTTAGATAAATATATAAAGACAGGAGTGTGAAATTGATGGCCAACAGCATTTGTGAAAGCAGAATTATCAATGATATGCTATCACCAGTTCACTACTCATTATACACTGTATGTATATTATGTAAAATGCAATACACAAAGCATTAATCCACCACCAGCTAGTTAAGACACAGCCTGATATGAAAGGCCAAGCCACCAAAGAATAGTTTTCACATATATAAAAATACTAGAGGACTACAACATTCCCTTCACCAACCTACTACATATTACATCTTTCACTTACCTTCTTAACAACTTCCTTCTTATAAAGCTACAAAATTTTAGAAGAAATGTAAGTGTTAAAACAAAGCTATTAGACCTAGTGTCGACCTAATTTTGAGCTTTTAGCATATGTATCTGTGCAATACCCTCTCAAACAATCAAAGGTACCATTCCAGCTGAAATTTATTACATTTGAAATATTTTGACAACCTCCAAAAATGACAAATCCCAGATGTCTGCATACCAGGGCCTGACAAATCCAAGTTTCAGCAACTTCCCCAGCATTCCACAACATCTTGAAAATGGCTCAGAATTACAATATTCCCTATATATTCTATACATTTTTCTGGGCAAGTCAAATAAAAATTCACTTGCCCAGCCAAAATTTGGACTTGTCTCGGGCAGCTGGGCAATGGATTTGTCAGGCCCTGCTGCATACCATGACTTTTCCAAATAAAAATATTACAACATAAGTAATAGTGACTTTTTTTTGGTTTTACGGCCCTCTGAAGATTATTTTAGCTATCAAGATGATTGTGTTAATCAGTAGGCAAACTCTAGAATACCCGGAGAAAAACCACTAGGCCTTCTGTTCCAGAACTTGGTGTATGTAATAAAGATATGTGTTGGTCTTACTCTTTGTTGCTTTGTGGTTCATTCTAGGAGGCGATTTTAAGTCTTGATTTGTGTTATTTTGTACTTGTGTTTTTCAGCCCTTTTAGCATTGCTATAACCTTGCTTGAGGAAGAGAGAGCTAATCTTAGTGCTTTTCGTATGTTTGTTCGATTTAAGCTTATTTGGTTTTGTCTGTTTCCTCTTCCTCTTGGTGTCTGGGAAGGGCTGCGGCTTGTGATTGTGGCACTCCCTGGACTTTTCTCTTACCTTTCATGTATATGCTTGCTTACATACCTATAAGTTGCTTTCTCATACTCAGAGAGGAAAATGTAATAGTACACTGTCAGGGAATCACTGAGGTCAACCACCCTGTCACATACATCCAACATCTGCAGGAAATGGCTTGATATGGGACGAATTATATGCTTTACATGACCATTGTTCAGCAGACCTTGAACCTCTTGAAATATTGAACGAACCTTTGGTGACTCTTCAATGTCATAATAGATGTCACTACATAGGTCCTGCACAGTAGAGTCAACCTGGTTTAATATGGTTTTGGACACATTATTCACCATATGGACGGTGTCACCACTGATGTCCATTAGACTGGGATTTTTCTCCCTGATCAGGGCTTCAACCCCGCCCTTGACCCCTCTCATGGTGCTATAGTTGTCCATCAATACACTAACAATCTGATTCCAGCCAATTTCATACTCTTGTAGAACATTCTCAACTGACTCCAGAATGTTGGCAGCTGTTGCCTGATTTTGCTTTCTTGAGCCCAAATGGTCAACGACCACTCTATCAGAGTCAGTATCAAAGTACTGTACAATAACATTCAGAATTTTATCATTGTTGTTGTTTGTAGCCTCATCTATATTTAATGACAGATCCTTGGTTTTCAATTTCTGTTTCAATTCTTCTTTGAAGCAGGTTGCTACACCGTGTGTGGTAATGTAAGAAGCACTAGTTCTTGATATTGTAGTCTTCTGTAAGGCTGACATATCCTCACTCACACGTTTCGCATAGTTGAGCAAATTCTCAGCCAGGGAGAATGGTAGGCACCATTCACTTAAGAAGGCCACTGTAACTGCCCTGATCTGTGCTGTTCTCTCTATCATTGAAGCACCTGCTGTGGATTTTGACTTTGATGATCCTGGGAGCACCTGAAAAAAAAAGAAAAACAAAAATATATACATGAAGTTTCACTTTGGTTTGGTGTAACACTATTTAGATCATGTCAAGCTCATGTACTTTTCCTGTACAGGCGTGTACATAAGTGCTGAACCAGTACAGAGCAAATTCTTCCGCTAAAAACTCACAACTGCCCTTCTTGAATCTGTGGAAGGGACAGGATGATCACAGAAAATATTTAATGATCAGTCTCCACGAAACGCTGTTGCTGGACCAGGGGACTGCCTGATCCTTAGTCAAACCTCGGCCAGCTAAACTAAGTATAATGCAATGACTAGTATATGATTTGTATAAAAGCCCTGTCCCTCTCTTCTGCCATTTGCAAGCCTCCAGCTTGTTTGTTTTGAGGTTTTACAGCACAGTCAACCAAATGGGGTCATGTCGAGCGCGGTCAGTTTACCTAACCACACGTTTACTGGGCAGGCTTAGTCCTCTAAGCGGTTAACCAGTATTGTACACATTCTTTCGCCAGAAACTGACTGTAACGTATGCACGAGCAATCTACTAGCTAACTTGGGTACCAAACCCAAACACAAGTTGTTTTTTTCGCAGGGCTACTTAGCCAGTTATTGATCTTAACAATATTTACAAAAGGTCTTACCTTAGACTTTCTATCTAGCTTAAATTTTTCAAGGGTGCTACTTAGCCTATGATTAATAGAAATTGTACAAAACCTGACTACCTTCAATGATTATTGTGATTATTGAAATAATTTTACCCAAATTAATCACATAAGAATCACAAGCGTATAAGGAAATAGCCTCTGCTACCTCTACTAGACAGCATTTAACACTTGAACAAACTAACCGAACCTACAAGTTCAATACCACAAATTACCTCACCTTAATCACATCTGGACTCTTGTAGATCACCTACCTGCTATAAACAGTAAGTCAAGTTAAACTAGGCCTGAGTGTCACGGTGCTTTCCGATCTCAACAGAGCGTGGAAAGTAAACCTTAACACCCAGGGTACCAGTTCTAACTAACTTACTTATTTTTGTTTGCCTCAGAGGTAAGCTACCTTCCGATCCCAACAGGGCATGGTACAGTAGCAATACCTGGTAATGCACTCTTCGCTTGCC
The DNA here is from genome assembly GCA_964016985.1 of Anodontia alba. Lineage (NCBI taxonomy): Eukaryota > Metazoa > Mollusca > Bivalvia > Lucinida > Lucinidae > Anodontia > Anodontia alba. The sequence goes on along the minus strand of OZ024834.1, from coordinate 11,068,708 downwards.
TCTTCCAATTTGAGCCCCTCTGCACAACGCAATGGCTTATATACTACTGATGACGTAACAAATTTATCAGCCAATCAGAAAGTGGGCTAAACCCATTTATCGTGAACGAGTCTATTTCTCTAGCATTAGGAACAATAATAGGTTGATCAGGTAGTCAAGGTGATAATTGTGCATTGTTTCGCTTATTTGGGTTTAGAAGATGGACGGACGATCTGTTAGAAAGTCCATTATACAAATAAACAATATTAAATTGGCCCTTACCGTAATTTGGATAGATTTTTCAGGGGATTCCTTCCCGTCATTAATTTCAAATAAACAATGGAAGGAATATCGATTACTCTGGCTAAACATTTGATTTCTATAGCTTCAACTGCAGACAGTTATATCTTCAACTGCAAGATATCAGAATCTGAATATTAATCGGGAAATGGACCAAAGGTTTTCAAATAATTGATTTTGTCACATGACAACTGCCCTTCTTGAATCAGGGGAAGGGGGAGAATGACCGTAGAAAATATTTCATGATCAATCTCCACAAAAGAATGTTACCGACCTCGGCGGGGGTTGAACCTGTGACCTCCTGGTCTCCAGTCGGAGGGCGCATCCAACTGAGCCACCGAGGCCTCCAGCTTGAGCCAGATGTGTGTAGTACAGTAACTTTTAATAGTTCCTTCACCGAAATACCATAATAGATCACCACCAACATAACACTGGGTAGTATAACGCCACATTGACATGTCAAACATCATATCATTAGCCCTTAGTGCAAAGTGTTAAACACCAGGAAAACTTCTTAGAAGTAGCAACACACTTTATTTACAACAATGGTGGACATACAATAACTCTATGAAGTTACGTCGTTTCCATAACGTTCATGACGTCACAGTTAAGAATAATCAGTAACAGTAACTCTAGCATTGAAGCGTAGCATTGAAGAGCATTGAAGAGTATTTTAACAACAGATATAGAAGAGTTACCTAACCTGATAGTAATTAACATTAATTATATTTTCTTTTTTTCTTTTCTTTTTAATTTGCTGAAACTACTGTTGTAAACAGATTTAAATTCAAATGGAATTTAAAGTTGAGGAAAAATAAAAAAAAATGCTAATTATTAAAATGTTTCAAAAGGAAAAGTAGTAAAATTTTAAACTTTAAATATCAAATGGCCCTGTTAAGCTAAAAGATAAAATAAATCTTAATAAAAAGCATTATGATTAGTTCTCAGCAACACAGTTCATTTAACATCTGTCCAGACTGCAACACCTTCAGCAGATTAAACCCTGATGCACCTTGTTTGGTCATCGGGTTTGCCAACTGCAAATGTCCTGGTATCCACTGGATCTTGTTCACATCATGCAGCTGCAGTGATTCCTTGATAGCTGCTACATCCACTCGAAGCCGTTTGTCATCAACCAGCCTTGTAGACGGTATAGCTTCAATGATGCACTTATTGTCAACGTAGGCCTCAATCATAATGGTTCTCGGCTTAACCCCTAGTACGCTCTCCAGCATCTCTCACCTACTGTCTGCTGTACCTTCTTCCTGTCACCCTCATTCAATGAGTTGATGTAGCTATCTATCCAGTTCTGCCCACACACCGTGCTGCTACAAGCACTGTCCAGTATTGCGCAGTTGCGTGCATCAACGGCCAGCTGATATATCTCCTCTTTGTTGTATCCTGTAAACAACACTACATTCTCATCTTCGACCAGATGTACCTTCTTAATGTTCTCCCAACTATCAGGGCAGTCTTTCATAAGATGCCTGTATGATCCACAAACTCTGCAGGTTAATACCTTGCCATCTGGTCCTGTAGGATTCATTCTTCTTCTCACTTCTTGCCCCTGGGCCCGCTGTCTACCACCTTGAGTGTTACCCCATCTTCCTGTCTTGACTGACTTTTTTCCTTGACCTTGTTTGATATAACCAGCAGCTAATAAAGCTTCTTCATTTTCAGCTAAAAATGTAGGCTCCAATTTTATACTGGGTCTTAGGCTTGCACTCACTTCTGTAACATCCCCTTTGAATTTTTTCAACGACTGTTTAGCCTCTTCATATAATGTCTCTTTGTTTGCATAGTTCATTCCTGTGAGAACAAGCATTTTTTCTTCTTTGCTGATATTTGCCTTCCTGAGAAGTTTGAATGCTAAGATCTCTGTTGGTAATTTTAATTTGTATTTTTCAAGTTTTCTATAGTGAGAGTCAAAGGTTGCTATGCATTCTGTAATGCTCTGTCCATTAACCCTTTGAAAGTCTTCAAATTGTTCAAATTTTTCCAAACTGTCACTCAGCTCATCTTTCATTAATTGACTGTCCAAAAAATTTATGAGAGTGTCAAGACCATTTTCTTGCTTTAGATTTTCACGACCAATTTGATTGAAAACTTTTTCTTGTATTTTATTCTTGTCATCATCTGGAAGTGTTAGTGCAATAACAATTCCCTGCTTCTCTGTAGGAAGGTCAGTCACATCACGCCATGCTAACAGTTTCTCTCTATACAGTTCATACCCCTCTGAAGCAAAATTGGGTGGATTGATTTTTGTTCACATTTTTTTGGTATTTTTCTTTATAATTTCCACAAAAATACCTCTACAAGTCTCTGTATATTCAGATCTCCTCTAATTCCAATACTTCCAATTGGATCCGCTCTGCTACCATTGTTAAACACCAGGAAAACTTCTTAGAAGTAGCAACACACTTTATTTACAACAATGGTGGACATACAATAACTCTATGACGTTACGTCGTTTCCATAACGTTCATGACGTCACAGTTAAGAATAATCAGTAACAGTAACTCTAGCATTGAAGAGTAGCATTGAAGAGCATTGAAGAGTATTTTAACAACAGATATAGAAGAGTTACCTAACCTGATAGTAATTAACACAAAGTATGGTGACTGACTGAGCCAACTAACAGCAATAACAGCAATTTGTCGGTCAACAGCAATTTGTCGCAGTGCAAAAATTAAATTTTCAAAATTAATTTTCTACAGAACACGGCTTTGATGTTTACATTGATCGATAGTCTGTCAACAGCACGTAGAGGAATTTGTATTATCTCATTGTATTTTCTCTGGTAGATTACCAGGCTGACATCCTGGCTTTCACCTTAAAAAAATGCCAGCCATCCAGAAAAAAAAATCCACCTTTAAAAAAAATGCCAGCCACCCAAAACAAAACACAGCCACCCTGAAAAAAAAAAAACGACGGAACTCGACAATTTCGGCAGGTCCCCGCTTCCCCCTTCTCCCCCCCCCCCTCGCACCCACACCCCCGCCAAAAAAACTGTCCAATCTTGAAAAACAATTGGGCATAGGTTCCCCTAGGGGCGTAAGCCCGATTTCATTAACCCCCCTACCCAAATTCCAGGCTAAATAAAAAGAGTTGGACAAGACAGAGAGGAAAAAGGGTGGGTGGGGTACTAGGACTCCTATTGACTAGTGTCTGCGTTCCTAGTACCACCTTTTTCCAGCTAGACAGACAAAAAAAGGCACATACCTGGTTAGATTTAACAGTCCTTAAGTTCTTTCTGTGGTTGCTGTCCTCAGAATGCAAACGTAAAGCCTTCTTTCCACTCGACTTGTAGCTGATTGTCTTCCCGCATGCATCACAAAATGCCATGCCCATGGCATCCGGTTTCTTCAGCCACTCTCCATATTTCTGTCCAAGAGAATCAGTCTCGTCTAGCCATTCCCATCTCCACTTGTTCTTCACTTCTTTTTCCAGCAGCTTAGTGTCAGAATTTCGCTCTAAGAACGTCATAGTTACACTTACAACTCCAAGTTAGCAATAAAAATAGTAATCGTGTACACGGAGTAAACAATTGATTTCAGCTTCCTTTGTCGAAAGATAAGAAGCGTGGCGGGAAAGACTGTGATAAGAGATAAGAAGAGGGACGAGAAAACAAATCTAAAAATAGCACGAAGCTGAAGAGACACGCACGGTAATACGTCAGTCGGAAGATGTAGAATAGTGGCGGGAAAGACTGCGATAAGAGATAAGAGGGACGAGAAAACAAATCTAAACATAGCATGAAGCTGAAGAGACACGCATGGTAATACGTCAGTCGGAAGATATACACCTCCACCCCCCCCCACCCAAAAACTCTCCTCGGATTTACACAATTCACAAACATGATATGTAGGGAACTGGAAAATCCGGAATTCCGGTATAATCCGGAAAACTTTCACCCATGCATCAGATCGTGCTCTACACTATATGTATTTAGCAGTTTTTACACAGAGGTATTCAAATTGGAAAAGTATGGTGGAGTTACGGTGTCCAAATATTTAGGGCAAATACAATATCACTCAAGTTTATGCAACCCATTTCTGACAGGTCATTTTCTGTTCACTGTGTAACCTTCAGTAGATTCAGATCTTGACAACAAATAGGAATACAGTCAGTCTAAGTGGGTTGTATAACATGAAGAAATATTTATATGGATACCCTTCATATGCAACTGTGCTTTCAACATCTTTCAGAAAGTCGATTTTTTTGCTTGGAGCATTACACAGAATGCAAACTTTTGTCATTATTTTATGCAAAATCATTTGATTTTATGAAAAACCACCATGTTATAACTACATACACATAAAAAGTTTTATTCTAGTCATTGGTTTTTAAAAAATCAAATATTTTCACTTTTTCCAATAGTAAAAAATGGATACAAATTATCCAGAAATCTGTAGGGTAGGTAACTTGGGGACAGTTTTTTCAACAAGTTCAGCTTGCTCAATTTTTCTGATGTTTGGACGGAATTTTCAAAAAAATTGTCCTTTAAAATAGCGATGTCTGGGCGGGCTGGCATCGTCCCAGGTTTACCTTTTGCTTAACCTTTTTTCAAAGTTATATGTTACCTTTGTTCTTAGTGGATTGCTTTCATATTTGGTAGGGATGAAGAGGAGGACCAGTAGGCGTGTCTCATGCAAGAGAGACTACGTTTGGTTCTTCGTTATATACTTATCTCCCCTGATGTCTGAGGTTTACCTTTTGGTTAACCTTGTTTCAAAGTTATATGTTATGGCCTCGGTGGCTCAGTTGGATACGCCGTCCAACTGGAGACCAGGAGGTCGCAGGTTCAACCCCTGCCGAGGTTGGCAACATTCTTTCGTGCAGATTGATCATGAAACATTTTCTACAGTCATTCTCTCCCTTCTGCTGATTCAAGAAGGGCAGTTGTCAGTTTCTGGCAAAAGAATGTGCACAATACTGGTTAACCGCTTAGAGGACTAAGCCTGCCCAGTAAATGTGTGGCAAGGTGAACTGACCACTCTCAACATAATCCCACTGGGTTGACCGGGCCGTAAAACCTTAACCAAAACCAAAAAAAAAAAAAAAAAAAAGTTATATGTTATCTTTATTCTTCAGTGGATTGCTTTCATATTTGGTAGGGATGAAGAGGAGGACAAGTGTGCATGTCGTGTGCAAGAGAGAAAACTCTCACTACCTCCATTATGTACTTATCTCCCCTGAAGCGGAAAGATTGTGCAGCCAAACTTGATTTTTGGTCTTTTTTTTTTTTCCACAATCCGTCCTTTAAAATAGCGATATCCGAGCGGGCGGTCAGCTTTACCTTTTGGCGTCGTCCCAGCATTAGGTTTTGGTTAACCTTTTAGAAAAACCTGTCCATAATGCCGTTAGGCATTTCTGTTGTTTTACAATAATCAATAATTCAAATTCAGGAAAAATAAAGTATATTTTCTTAAACAAAAATTCCAAACAAGAAAAATGCCCAACGGCATTATGGACAGGTTTTTTAAAAAGGTAAACCTCACCTGTCCGTACATCGCTATTTCAAAGGACGGATTTTTGAAAAACCCTTCCAACAATCACTTTACTATATAAATTGCACAGATCAGATCAATGTTAGGTCGTATATTTAATTTTAGGGTAAATATTTGAGAACAATACACAAAAACAGAAAAGACAAATGGTTTCTAATAAGATATGGTCAATCAGAATATATTTTCATTTAAAATGAAGCGTGAAGAAATAAATGTCTTTCCAAGTGATGTTGAAAGAACAACAGTCTAGAAATTTGGCACATTTGAAAGGAACTGCTGGTTTTTGTATCGCATATTTGACTGTCTTTATCTTCACTATAGATGGTGTTAAGTGCAGTGTGGTGGCCATGAATAGAAATAGCTGTCATGGACTTAGTCCGTGGCAGCTATTTCTATTCATGGCCACTACACTGCAGTCCCACTAAGAGGCATGAGCAGTGTTGCATATTACATTACTGTTGTTTATTTGATGTGCCTTTTTGCTGCCAAAAGATCTCATAATTCATCACTACATCTGGTATTAAGTGCTGTGTGCTACCCTTAAAATGTCTCCCTGTACTTCACTATAATTTAATTTACATTTTCTGGTCCTTTGGGATTACTAAGTTCATTTGGATTTGTTTGAAAATAGAATAACACTCAACCATGGGCAAGGAGATGTGAACAGTGTTGCACATTACATTACTGTTCATGAACAGACAATAAATCAGGACCCAGTTTTTAAAAGCATTGTTAGTGTAACGAGCTTGTTACGACCTACTCATTAACTGCTGTAGCTAAGGTATTTTCAAATACATTCAAATACATTGATATTTTTTGCTGCAAAAAATGTTAGTAGCTTTTGCAATGCAATGCATTTGCTATATTTGAAGATAGAAATTTTAACGTCATGTTAGCTAAAAACTTTAAGATTTGAACAACTGGGCCCAGTCTGCTATCTTTGCATGATTTATTTACTTAGCAGGTTAATTGTTTCTTTCACAGTGCTGCAATAAACCAAAAGAAGCCTACTTACCATATTTACACTAAATAGGTTTTATTCCTTACCATACTTGCCCTAAAATTTGAACAAGTCCATTTACCCACCTGCTGATGTCTTTGAGTGGTTAATAGGGTTGACCCTGACCAGCTGTTGTTAGATGTTGTGGTGTCTGATCTGGGTCAGCACTGTTTGCTTAGTCATGTCTGTCCAAATAGAGAAAAAAGTATTAGATGTTCCAGCACTGATCAGCCTGTGCATCTACACAATCCGGTTCATATTTGGCTGGAAGAAGCCTGGATACTTGTAAGTCATATGGCGCAAAAACTGACCCTGATCAGACTGCACAGTTATGGATGCTGATCTGGAATGTATAGCTTTTTATATTCATGCTAAGATACTACTCTGTATAATGCAGTTTACAAGGTACTAAAAGAAAAATAAGCTGACTTGTTTTGACTTTTCATTTTTATTTGAACAAAATGAACATATTTATCTTTTAATGCTGTTTTAACTGTATTTAGAATGTATTAAGTACAAGCCTCAACAAGGAAACTGGAAAAGATAGGAGCCATTCCATGTGAAAATGTACCTTGGAGTCATATGCAGACAGCTAAGCCCCAGATCAGCCTGTAAAATGTCAGCTTAACAGTATTACTTGATACCGAACCACTGGATACTGTAGAATATATTGGTTTCCAGTAAAAAAAACGAAAAAAGCAGAAAGTGTATCTTCGCTGGCTAATCTTCACTGTTCATCACGAAAACAAGCCTATATAATTTTTACTCCCCTTAAACCCCACTTTTATATAGTAAAACTGGGGTTTACAGGGGTATACATTATTTTTCTTACTTTGCTAAAAAACATAGATTGTTAGTACTCATTAGAGCCGCCTCGGTGAGGCTACTCTGAGTACCCACAATCTATGTTTTGAGCAGAAATATGAAAAATATCAGATTTTTTTTTCCTGAAAATTTTCTCTTTTTTTTTGGTTTTAAATTTTCAATATATTTGAATAGGCATATTTTGGTAATGTCACACAAGATGTTCAATGCACTAAAAGGGCCCTTTTGCAATTTGCGGATAATGCAGGACCAGATCAGCCTATGGGAATGTGCATGCTGCTCTAGGTCTTTGCTGTTAATATGGCCTTTTTCCCATGTTGCATGTCACATGTAAGGCACCTTTCTCATCGTGCAGCTGATACAGATAACAAAAATTACTGAAATAAGAGCTGTCGCATAGCTGGCCTGAATGGTGTTTTGCCAATAAAAGGAGACAAGAATTCCACTGGAGTCACATCTGCACTGGGCAGTCATGTGAGTAAAATATATAGGGAAGTAAGAAACATACTAAAAACTTTGGTTCATATAGACTGAGAAAGTGTGATAATAATACATGAAATTATATGGCAATATCACTGGACCATGAAATATAGGTCACTGTGACCTACATTCATTTTGAAGTCAAACTTTGGGTCATACTGACTCATAACCCTAAAGTATAACGTTTATACAGCAATTATTCTTCAAGATACAAAGCATTATCACTGAACTGTGAAATATAGGTCACTTTGACCACATTTTAATGTTAAACTTCAGATCAGAAAGTATGTTTACACATGGAATACTCAAAATGTATGGCAAACCACTGGACTGTGAAATATAGGTCACTGTGACCTACGTTTATTTTGGAATCGAAATTCGTGTCATACCGACTCCTAATCTGAAAGTAAGATGTTTATACATCAAGATGTTCAAATTGTAAAGTAAAATCACTGGACTGTGAAATATAGGTCGCTGTGACCTATAATTATTTTCTGGTCAAATGTTGGGTGATACTGAAGGATAAGCTAAAAGTATAGTGTTTATACATCAAATATTTTTCAAGATACAGCAAAATCAATGGTCTGTGAAATATAGGTCACTCTGACCTATGTTTATTTTGAGGTCAAACTTTAGGTTATACTAACTAATAATCAAAACGTATGGTGTTTATACAAGAAACACTCTTCATGATACAGTCAAACCTCATTGGCTTGAACATCTATGGGACCATGGAAATTTGTTCTAGATAAGGTAGTTCGAGCCACTGAGGGTTAATCATAGCACCAGGCTAGGAGACAAATGGAAATAATACATGGTTGTCTTTTCAATCTCCTATGAAATAATGGTATGTTGAGTGTACTCATTATAACTGCCTTGATGAGTACACACAACAGACATTTTCAGTATAAAATACGAGGGCGTCAATAAGTAACCAGCCTATCCCATTTCCAATTGACCGAGACACCCAAGATTTTCATGCCTTGTTTCAATACATGTTTTAGGCCGGAGGGCAAAATTGCACCCTTATCGTGTCATTCACTCATAAGCTATTGAATGTCAAACATGGCTAGCGATGCAAAAGAAAGCTTTTCGTCAAAAGTTGAGTACCGTGCTGTAATTTGGTACTTGTATTTGAAAGGGAAAACAGGTCAGGAAATACATTGCAAGTTGACCAATATTTATAGGTCTTCTGCACCATCTTATGCACAAGTTAAATTCTAGGTTGGGGAATTCAAAAGCAGTAGAATGTCTTTAGAAGACGAAACCAGGTCAGGACGCCCATCAGATGCCACGGATTAAGAAATGTGTAACAAAGTACTGGATCTGGTGTACTCTGATAGACGAATTAAGGTCGAAGAAATAGCGAAGACATTACACTTTTCACATGGTAGCGTTTCAACAACTTTACATGATTGCTTGGGTATGCACAAGGTAACAGCCCGTTGGATCCCAAAATCCCTTAGCGACGAGAAAATGGCAACCAGAGCATCAGTATACAGTGCATTGTTGAAGCAGTTTAGGTCAAAGGAAGATGACTTCCTTTCACATCTGGTGACTAGATGAGACCTGGGTCCATTATTGTGAGCCAGAGAATGAAGCTCAGTTGCCATAGTGTAAGGCCGGGGTCTCTGAGGCCAAAAGAAGTTCAAAACGCAACCCTCTGCTGGCAAGGTGATGGCAAGTGTATTTTAGGATGCACAAGGTGTTATTATGTTGGACTTTCTAGCAAAGAAAAGTACAATAACAGGTGTGTATTATGCAAATTTGCTCGACAACCTGAGAATTGTGATCCATGAAAAACGCCGAGGTAAACTCTCCAAAGGGATTCTGCTCCAACAGGACAATGCAAAAAGGAAGATGACTTCCTTTCACATCTGGTGACTGTAGATGAGACCTGGGTCCATTATTGTGAGCCAGAGAATAAAGCTCAGTTGCCATAGTGTAAGGCCGGGGTCTCTGAGGCCAAAAGAAGTTCAAAACGCAACCCTCTGCTGGCAAGGTGATGGCAAGTGTATTTTAGGATGCACAAGGTGTTATTATGTTGGACTTTCTAGCAAAGAAAAGTACAATAACAGGTGTGTATTATGCAAATTTGCTCGACAACCTGAGAATTGTGATCCATGAAAAACGCCGAGGTAAACTCTCCAAAGGGATTCTGCTCCAACAGGACAATGTGGGAGTCCACACTTGCAAAATTGCAATGAATGCTGTTGAGCAGAATGGGTACCAGCTAATACCACATCCCGCCTATTCTCCGGACTTAGCTCCTAGTGACTTTTTCCTATTCCCAAACTTGAAAAAGGATATCTGTGGACGTCATTTCCGGTCCAATGAAGAAGTTGTGGCAGCAGTTGAGGAGTGGGTCAGAGACAAGGACCCTGGCTTCTTCAGTTTTGGGCTGATGGCACTGGAATACCGTTGGTCTAAGTGCATCACTCTAGAGGGCAATTACATCGAAAAAGAAGAGATCGATCTCACCCAGAAATAAGTTAGGCTGATTTTTTTATTGACTGGCCCTAGTAAGAAAACTTCCTAAAATATCCCTAAAATTAATCTAATCTTGAAATGTTTGAAGAATTTCCTAGGGACTGAAAAACGAGTTCAAATTAGCTATGCTAAACGAGTCGTAAGTATAGAGTCATTGATGTTTTACTGTACAAGGCAAACTCACTGGAGCAAGGAATGTAGGTTACAGTGACCTACTGGTACATTATTTTGTGGTAATACTTTAGATCATATTGACTCAATCCATAAGTATGTTGATTACAAATCAAATACTCTTCAAGATATAAAGGCAAAATTACTAAACAGTGAAATAAGGTCACTGTGACCTACTTTATTTTGAGGTCAAACTTCGGGTCATACTGACTTATAATTGGCAAGTATGGTGTTTATACATGAAATACTCTTCAAGATACAAGGCAAAATCATTGGATGGTGAAAACTCAAGATATAAGGCAAAATCACTGGACCATGAAAAAAAGTCATTGTCAAAAAGCTGACTGATGTCTGACCAAGTACCTAAGTTGTTTTCATAATACAAAAGCAGAAAAACACTTTTTACAGGTGTCCTTGATTTTGACCTTTAGCCCCATCCTGGGGCATGGACTCTGGGTTCTGGAATGAAAGCCGACACTCCAAGGTACCTATGGTCCAAATATGAATTCTTTTTGTAAGCGGTGTCGAGATATGAACTTCTGGAAAACTTGAACAAAAAATTTAAAGTAGTGTGACGGGAACACGGACAACTAAGGTGACTACAATTGCTCTCCATGTACTTTGTACAGGCCACATAATGAGGAACAAAGTAAACCCTTCAAAAAAAAACACTGCCGCAAAGTACAAGAATAATGTAAGAAATCAGATTGATCACAGTTGGTGTATTTTCTGTACACTCACTTCTAGATATTTTTTTTTTTTTTTTGGTCAACCCAAAATTATCAGCATTTTTCTTATTTCTCAGAAAACAATGTTATGTTGTGGGTACTCAATAGAAGCTCCTTGTCGAGACACTTCTAATAAGTACCCACAACATGTTTTCTTGGAAAAACAAGAAAAAAATCTTGGCACCCACTTATCCAGAGCTATGGCACACTATTAGAGCCTATTTGAATCTACTACACAAATCAATCCTACCCAGATCTGAGCAAATCTGGAACAACACTAGGGGTTTCTACTGAGTAAACTACAACCTCTTTATAACACGGTTCATTATAACATGGTTTTGGATACAACACAGTTCAAAGATGGATCCCAAAAAATGTATAGATTATATAGAAAAATGACCATAAATGGTCATTTTTCTATATAATCTAAACATTTTTGTTTGGATATAACATGGTTGTATTACTCACACGTTTAATGCTTTGGACCTCAAAAATAGTGTTATAAAGAGGTTGTGGTGTACCAATATTCAACCTAAATTCCAAGACAACATAAATGCTTATGATACTTATCCTAATTTTGAACAAGTCAAGGGTTGAGCGCAAGACTGGTGTAAGTCAGATGGTTGTTTTTCCTCGAACCTAATCTCCTCACCATGAAGGTGTTATGAAGATTACAACATTTCTTTCTGTAAACAATGCAAATTTAGGTGCCATTGCTCGTATGAGCAATGGCACCTAAATTTGCATTGTTTACAAAGGGGTCCAAGTTGCCCCTAAACAAGGGTTTCAAAAATATGTTTGAGTTACCATTGTCTTGCGCTCAACCCTCGAAGTGTTATATGGCCCAGTCAACACTGTTAAGGTCATGCCAAGCCAGTCAGTAAGTCTGCTTACACTTTCTTGAGCAGGCTTAGTCCTTTAAACGGTTAACCAGTACTTGTGCACATAGTTTTGCTAGTGGCTGCCAACTGCCCTTCTTAAATCAGGCGAAGTGGGTGAATTATCGTAGAAATGATTTCATGATCAATCTCCACAAAGGTAATGAGGCCAAGCTGGGTTTTGAACTTGCAATCCCTAGATCTGCAGTCAGATGTGCTACTGACTGCTCTATGGAGCATGGCAGGGTCTACACTGTTTCTCATTCATTCTCCAGTTAACCAGAAATGGAGCCAAAATTATCTTCTGAGTACTATCTAATACTATGTTACACTGGGTAGACTGTCTGGAGGCACATGGGTCTTTAAAGTCTGCATATATGGAAGACACAGAATTTATCCACAGTGACCTTAAATTGACCTGAACATACCAGTAGCTCTAGATAAGAGGGGGTATTGGGAAAACATTTTTTCTATTTCTCCATGAATAAAATATCTTGTGGGTACTCAATGAATCCCAATGAGTACCCACAACATATGATTTCATGGAGAAATAAGATGCATATCAACAATTTTCTGTTGAAAAAAGTGCCTCTTCTGGAGATATGCTTGTTTTAAACATAAAATACAGGAAAATACAGCAAAATGAGCAAACCATTGCTTGTGCAGTCTTGGACTTAGAAAATAATACCCCCACCCACCCCCACTCCCCCATATCATATATGTTTACATATGTACAGGCACACTGCATTAACTAAACTATCAAAATCACATTCTTTTTTACAATATGTACAAAAACAATCAGCTGGAGCTTTAGTGAAGCTTATTTATATGGGGCTCATCAAGCAAAAAAGTGCCTTTGAATATACACAGATTCAGATCATCCTGCGCATGTGCGAAGTATCATCTGGGCCTTTGCTCTCCATTGTTACCTGCTACAGTATCAAATGATTCTGTTAGTGGACAGCAAAGGCCCAGATCAGACTGCGCATCCGCGCAGTCTGATCTGGGCCTTTGCTGTCCGCATATGACCCGAAGGCACATTTTCGCTTTGTGAGGCCCATACAATATTTTACCCTAAGTATTCAGACATCTCAACTTATTATCATGCTTAACCTAAAATTTGAACAAGTCTATTTTTCTCTCTGTTGATGTGTCTACAAACTACTGGATTACTAGCAAACAGTGCAGACCCTGATCAGATGCCACATTATGGCATCTGATTTGGGTCTACACTGTTTGCTAAGGCCCGTCTCGGCATAAAGAAAAATTGTAATACAATGCAACAAAATTTACCCATATCATGTAAACTGGCAACAAAGGCCCAGATCTGCCTATAATCATACATTCTGATCAGAGTCTTCCTATTGGTCCAGATAAGGTGCTTTTTCAACCAAAATGTTTTCAATATTTTTCTTATTTCTTCACACATTAGCTCTTCGCTGAAGTGCTACTAATAAGTACTCATAACATATGTTTCCCTGAAGAAATGACCAAAATTATTTATCCTGATTCTGATATGCCTCTTACCTGGAACTATGTTTGTTCATCAATATATTTTGAAATCCGGTCTTTGTTTGTGTTGAGGTTTTATGGCCAAGTCAACCCAATGGGGTCATGTCCAGCGCGGTCAGTTTACCTAGCCACACTTTTACTGGACAGGCTTAGTCCTCTAAATGGTTAACCAATATTGTGCACATTCTTTCCCCAGAAACAACTGCCCTTCTTGAATAAGCGGAATGGAGAGAATGACAGTAGAAAATATTTCATTATCAAATCTCCACGAAAGAATGTTCACCAGTCCGATGCGCATCCAACTGAGCCACCTAGGCCGGCTGAAATATGGTCTACTCTAAAAGGAAAGAATAGATAAAATTTGTTTTTTTTTTTTAGAGTAGACACTTTTTCAGAAGGGTCACTGTGTGCAGAAAAGCAAATGGGAAGTCAAAAGTTTTCACCCAAATATAAAAATGGCAGAAAATCAACCAAGAATATCCTATCCCCTTAAATGGACAAAAAAGGCATTGATCAGATTGCATGACTGTGCAAGCTGATCTAGGTCTTTGTTACCTGCATATGAACTTTACTACAGTCGACTCTCGTTATCTCGAATTCCAAGGGAGTCACTGAAACCCTTCGAGATATCCGTACCTTGACATATCAGAGTTGAGAGATTGAGGAAAACAATAAATTCAACAACCACATTTAACAAATAAATATGTAATTTGACTCCTGAAGTTAGAAATATATATAAAAATAATGTGGAAAAGAGGAGAAATTGCTCCTGAGGAGCAATTTCTCCTCTTTTCCACATTATTTTGTTACCTGTTGTCATAGTTTCATGTTAAACCAGGGACCAGATTTTCACTTCGAGATAAGCAGTAATTCGAAATAAGCGAGTTCGAAAAAACGAGGTTCGACTGTATTTATATTTACCCTTGTAGAGATATGTAAACGTGCCGTAATCTTAAAATTACTGACTGTGGTGATGTGTCTACAACTGCTGGCTGAATGGCAAACAGGGTGGATCCTGATTTAATGTCTGATCTATGTCTACACTATTTATACCCACCCCATATCCCCACCTCCACAAACTGTCTTTGTGGCATAGGTCTAGATAAGTGTGGGTGTCAATGAAATATTTTTCTTATTTCTCCACAAAAACACGTAGGTACTCATTAGAAGTGCCTCAGCGAGGCACTTCTAATGAATACCCACACTCGTTTTTGTGGAGAAATATGAAAGATATCAATACTTTTGGATTGAAAAAAGCATCTTATCAAGAGATATTTTGTAGGGTGGGGGATACTGTCTTCATGTCTGTCCATCCATATGTCCATCCATGCTTTATTGCGTTGTTTTGGTTTCTGCTTCTTAAATTGCTAACAATTTACCAGAAGGCAGTCATTACCTTGCGCTGCTTACTGACACTTGTTTATGTCAGTTTCGATGTCTGAACATGTAGGGCAAATAACTATGTCACAATTTTTAGACTACCACTTCTTTATATGTGAATGCAACAGACCCAGACCAGCCTGCATGAATGTACAGTGCTAGAGTACATGCGACATTCATTTTTATAACTAACTATCTTGACTAGATATGTACAAACTCATTTTTATCTTTAGCTGAACTCTACAGCATAAAAGCATTTTGTTTTCTGGACTAGACTTTTTGTTTTCTGGACTAGACTGTTTCCACAAAATGATATACCATACCTAGTACAAATAATCAGACAGACATACCTCAGCAAATCGTGTAAACCCAAGATCAAACTACTTCAGAAAGCATAGACTTGCACTGCAATTCAGTAGGCAGTTTTTAGCCTCATCACTATATATGAGCCAGCACATGGCAAAACCTACAAAATGGCATGTGCGCCCAGCAAAGACTCGGACCAGCCTGGGCATCCGTCCAGTCTGATCAGAGTCTTTGCTGTCCGCATGAAAAAAACTTGGGTCCTTAGCTATCCACTGAGTGCACAGCGAAGACTGATCAGACTGGGCGGATGCCCAGGCTGATGTGTGTCTTCGCTGGGCACACATGCCGTTTGTAGGTTTTGTCAAGTGCTGGCTCATATTGTATTTATCCTAATCATTCAGACAGACAGGCCTGAGGAAACTGTGTAGATTGACTGTGTTGGGGTTTAACGAAATGTCAACCCTTGTGGGTCATTTTGTGTCATCTCCCAGAGAAAGGGGGAAAAGAGAGGAGATAGTAGAGGAGATGAAAGAGAAGGATAGGGACTAGGAAATGAAAGAAAGTGAAGGAACAGAAGTAGTAACAACATTCCACCTCTACCCTTACCTGTTGCAAGGACAGCAGGCCTTGCCCGTCTGAAAGCCAATATCAGTTGGGTGCCCCAATGACAAAAGCTACAGGACACCTTTGCCTCACCCAACCAGTCCCAAACTGTGTAGAACCTGATCAGATGCCACAGAATGTGGCTTATTCTATGGTATCTGACAGGTCGAGTTGTTTGCCACACATCCAGTGTTTAGAGACATCAAGAGGAAGTAAAATGAACTTGTTCAAATTTCAGGACAAGTAGGATAATGGGTTATGGTGTCCAAATATTTATGGTAAATATGGTAGAATTTATGTCTCATTTACTTTTGTATGAACAAAATAAAGAACAATATACTGGGCCCAGTTGTTCAAAACTAACGATGTCGTTAGTTAACGATTCGTTAAGATTTTAATAAGTGATATGCATATATGCCGAAAGTTTTTGCTGAAAAATGTGAGTAGCTTGCAGTGCAAAAGCTACTCACATTTTTCAGCAAAAAATATCAGAATATTGTATATTGAATCCGCTAAAACAGTTAACAAAATTACTCTAAACGAGCTCGTTAAGCTAACGATGCTTTGAACAACTGGGCCCAGACTTTGTAATCTCAACTTGTATGCTCAACATATACAACAACAAGAAGTCACAGTATGAAAAAATAATGTTTATGAAAAATAATTGAATATTTACATATGGTAAATGTCCTAAAATTTCGAACACCAAAGTTTCTGACAAAATGACATTTGCAAACAGTGCAGACCCAGATCAGACTGCTCCTGAAGGAGCAGTCTGATCAGGGTCTACACTGTTTGCCATTCCACTAAGAATTGTAAGAAACAAGTGCATAAAAAGCAAACTTTAGGCCAAAACGATATGGAATAAAGTGTTTGAAATTTTAGGACATTTACCGTAAATGCAGTCATACACTGGAACCTCTTTATAAGACAGTTTCTAATATAGGAAGATTTAAAGTTGGTCCCCAAAAGTATTGTACCCAAATAAAAATATAATCCATTTATGGTCATTTTTCTATATGATCTATATATTTTGGTCTGGATACAACACGTTTGTTTAGCTAACACGTATTTTGCTTCGGATCCTTGCAATGGTGTTATAAAGAGGTTGTGGTGTATTAATATTTCATTTAGAAGGTTGTTCCCAAAAAATAATATAGTAACTTGTTGTAACAGTAAATCATAACAAACACAATAATCATTCATCACAAAGCAACCACTACAGTCCTTTTATCATAACAATCAAACTATCTGTCTGACCAACAAATATAAATAATGTATACCAATCTTAAGGTAAATCTCTTAAAATTTCAAACACATGCTTTTTTTTTGATTGATTGTTGGGGTTTAAGGACATGTCCACCCTTGTGATTTTTTGTGTCACCTCCCAGAGAAAGGAAGAAAAGAGATAGTAGACCAGAAGAAAGAGAGGCACAGGAAAGAAAGAGGAACAGGAATGAAAGTGAAGAAACAGAATAAATAAGAACATTCCCCTTCTACCCTTACCTGCTACAAGGACAGCAGGCCTTGCCCAACTGTAAGCCAATATCAGTTAGACGCCCCGGTGACGTAAGATACACGATACCTTCGTACCACCCTACCATCCCCCATCAAACACATGTAGCCTATTCATTAAATTTAGAAGTAGGACGCTAGTATCTGAAAGTAAAAGTAGGCATTAATGGGAATGGATACACCTGCCATATTTTCCGCCAATTTTACAAGGAAGACAAAATTTGTGACTTCCTGTGACAAAACTTGTGACTTCCTGTTTACACTGGTGTAAATTGATCCCTTATTGAAAAGGGACCTACTCTTAAAGTAAAGAATTTGCTCCTATGGAGCAAAATTCTTTTCTTTAAGAAATAGACCCCTACTGATAAGAGAGACAAAAATATTTTTTACATTCCCCTTTATATTGCACAGAACATCAAAAAATACCCCAAAATTGAAGGCTGTGCTTAAAGAGTAAAGGGCAATTTAGCCTTCTGCTGCCTGTTAATGGCAAGGCTGATTATGCGATACTTTTTTGCCTAAATTTTGTTTTCATGCATTTATTCCAAGAAATACTTTGTGGAAAAGCAAACAGTGTAGACCCAGACCAGACTAGTCTTTAGAAGCAGTCTGATCTGGGTCTGGACTATTTGCATATGCCATTTTATTAGCTGATGTGGTGTATGAAATTTTAGGACATATACAAAATTGCGGTGATGTTTCATTGGGCTAATCATTATAAATGTGCCCAACCAT
This sequence comes from Anodontia alba, assembly GCA_964016985.1. Classification (NCBI taxonomy): domain Eukaryota; kingdom Metazoa; phylum Mollusca; class Bivalvia; order Lucinida; family Lucinidae; genus Anodontia; species Anodontia alba. The sequence goes on along the minus strand of OZ024834.1, from coordinate 11,050,296 downwards.
TATAAGATTAATGAACTTTGTGCTGAGCCCTGTCAACAAAATTCAGTCATGTTGAGCCAAGTTCCACAGAAAGATAGAAAGAACAAAATGGCAGGATACATAAAGCCTCTTCTTTAAGAGAAGAATTTGCTCCAAAAAGGAGCAAATTCTTTCCTTTTAGAGTGGACTCCCTTTTCAGAAGAGGTAGAAACAATTCTGATAGTAGCAGCCACCTCTGGAAGTGTATTAATTGTCCATAACATAACCTTCAAATCTGTGTTATTTTACAAAGTTTCAAGTCCAACAACTGAGGATTTGTTAAAAAACTTCAAGGCACCCACACTTTTGTCACAGTCTAAGATTCTCTGATGAAAACTGTTTCTTGTAACCAGTAATCTCACTTTCCGAGTCTTGGGAATTCTTCTGGAAACAGTGCATGCTGCCTGCAGGTTGGACATGTTCTCTCTCGCCCATAAACCCACTGATTGATACACTGAAATAAATAAAAAAAATTATCATAAATATTTGGGCACCAAAACTCCTTACCATACCTGTCCTAAATTTTGAATAAACCAATTTTCCTGTTGATATGTCTGAATGAGAAGATCGTAATCAGATGCCAAACTCTGCAGCATATGATCTGGGTCTACTCTTGTTTGCTGGCCAACACTTATGGTGAAAATGGAAGTTTACCCTTAACCCTTGCCTTGCTGAATACCCACTTCTAATTTCCAACCAATCAGATTACCGGTACTTGATCCGGGTTTTTGATAAAAATTCACATATTTAATGACAATCAGTGCAGATCCAGATCAGTTGGCTTCTGAAGAAGACAACTGATCTGGATCTACACTGTTTGCTAAGCCAACTGATCTGATCTACACTGTTTGCTAAGACAGGGCATGTCATGTTCAGCAAGAGAAGGGTTAATATTTGGACAAACATGTCACAGAAAACAGTGTAGACCCATATTAAAGGGTCTTTTTAGAGCAGTTTGTCAGGGTATGTAATGTTTACCATTTATTAAGCATATTATTTGAGCTGCAATGAGAAAACATACCTGACATGTGCCTAATTAAGACAAATCAGCCAGACTCAGTTGGATACGCCGTCTGACTGGAGACCAGGAGGTTGCAGGTTCAACCCCCGCCGAGATCGGTAACATTCTTTCGTGGAGATTGATCAGGAAATATACGGTCATTCTCTCCCTTCCGCTGATTCAAGAAGGGCAGTTTCTGGCAAAAGAATGTGCACAATACTGGTTAACTGCTTAGAGGACTAAGCCTGCCCAGTAAATGTGTGGTTAGGTAAACTGACTGCGCTCGACATGACCCCACTGGGTTGACTGAGCCGTAAAACCTCAACACAAACAAATCAGCCAGTACACCTGGGAAGTCTGATCAGTCTTCGTTGTCTACATGAAGAAAGTTTGCATCTTTGGCTATCCAACATGAACAAGTGAAGATTTTGATCAGACTGTGTGAATGCACAGGCTGATGTGAATCTTTGCTGGATGCAAATGCCCAGATATATATTTTTTCTCATTGTGGCTTATTTATTAAGCACACTATCGATTGGAAGTGAAATGGACTCATTCAAACAGGAAGTCAAATGGACATTCAAATTTTAGGATAAGTATCCTAAATGTCACAAGGGCCATTGCTGTATGTCCATACATTTTACAGTATCCAATGAGCACCCCCCCCCCCCCCCCCCACACACACACACACCCACCCACCAGCAACCATCTGACCCAGAAAAGAAATGTCAAGCACACTAAAATCTAACCCACTTAAGCATGTCTTAATGAAGGTTTGAGATAATTTACCTACTGGTTCAGGAGCTATCCTGCAGACAAGAAAGTGTCTTTGATTTGGAGTTTTATGGCCAAGTCAACCCATTAGTGTCATGCTGAGCTTGGTCAGTTCACCTATTCACACTGTTCCTAAGCAAGTTTAGTCCTCTATGTGGTTAACAGTACTTAAGCCAATACTTTTATCAGTAAATGACAACTGCCCATTTTGAGTAAGTAGAAGGGGAAAAATGGCCACAGAAATTATTTCATGATCAATCTCCATGAAAGCTAGGATTCAAACTCGAAACCCCTGGAACTGCCATCAAATTAACTCTGCGCTTTGATGTCCAGCACAAGAAAGTGTCACACCAATGCCAACGGGATCCAGAATAATATGCCCCCCTCTGTTTGCTATGAAACAATTACATCTGAGAGAAACAAATCTACAAGCAAGAACCTTGGTTTCTTCAATACTCAGTGAATCATTCTTGTGAATCATGGGAATAAAGTTAACCCTAGTTCTGCTGAACCCTGATATGCCCTGCCTTTGCAAACAGTGAAGATCCAGATCAGTTGACTTCTTCAGAAGCCAACTGATCTGGATCTGCACTGTTTGTCAATTAGAATGTGAATTTGTATCAATTAACTGGATTGAGTAATCTGATTGGCTGGCAATTAGAAGTGGGAGTGGCATCTTAATTTATTCAGCATGACAAGGGTTAAGTTATAAAAGAACTTACTTCTGAGTGAAAGGCATGTCTACAATCAAGAACCTTGGTCTCTTCCATACTCAGTGGATCATGGCAGATCACACATATCTCATCATCTTCTTTGCATACCTGCAATTATAAAACACAATAATTTCACCCTGGCCCTGATTAACCTAGATATGCCCTGCATTTGCAAACAGTGTATATCCAGATCAGTTTCCTTCTGAAGCCAATTGATCTAGATCTGCACTGTTTGTCATTCAGTATGTGAATTACCAGAAGTATCAACCCCCTGGATCAAGTCATCTACTTAGCTACACTACAACCTCTTTATAACACGGTTCGCTGTAACACGGTTTGGGATATACGATGGTTCAAAGATGGATCCCAAAAATGTATAGATTATATTGAAAAATGACCATAAATGGTCATTTTTTCAATATAATCTATACATTTTTGTTTGGATATAACACGGTTGTTTAACTAACACGGTTTATGCTATGGACCCCAACAATAGTGTTATAAAGAGGGTGTGGTGTATTTCATTCAGCATGCCAAAGGTTAAGGCACAGGGAAACACTATCTGAATATGGTGGCACATCAGTCAGGGCTGGTCTTATAACCCAGCTAAATGTTATAGCTAAGGTGAAAATGATATAGTCTTTAGACAATTAAATAAAGTTTCTCATAAAACAAGAGGCCACAGCCTCTAAAATCGCTCACCTGAGAACATCTGCTTTAAGTGCAAGACTTGATATTCATATCTAAATGCCATAGTCTTGGCACATAATGCAATGCAATGTAGATCTCAAAAAATTACTGGACATCCAAGAAACAATCATGTGAAGTTTGTATGAAATTGGCCCAGTTATGAATTAAAGGTTTTCCATTTTTTCCTCTGGTGCTTTAACACAGTTTCATAGTGTGCCGGTTCCCTATGAGTTACAGAGAAATTGTTTGAATTTTTTTCTAATTTTAGCACTGGTGGCCATTTTTTTTTTCAGCAGAGCAGAACGGTTTGAGCAATTTTGGTAGAGGACCTCCCAAAGAACTATCCTATCAAATCCGCCCAGTGGTTACTGAGGAGATGTTGTTTGAAGTTTGTTTTTTTTTTTTGTTCTATTTTTAGCACTGGCAGCCACTTCGAGTAGCAAAGTGGAACAGTTTTGGTAGAGCCAATCAAGTTTGGTTGAAATCCTCCGAGTGGTAAAGGGGGAGACGTTTTAAGTTTTTTTTTCTATTTTTAACTCTGGTTGCCATTTTGTGCAGTCGAGCCAACCGATTTGAGCAATTTTGATAGAGGACCTCCGCAGGAACAATCCTATCAAGTTTGGTTGAAATCGGCCAAGGGTTATGGAAGAGATGCTGTTTGAAATTTTTTATATCTGTAGCTCTGGCCACCATTTTGTGCACCGAAGTTGAATGGTTTGTGCAATTTTTGTAGGAAATTTCCCTAGGAACAATCCTAATTTTTGTAGGGAATTTCCCTAGGAACAATCCTATCAAGTTTGGCTGAAATCCACCAATTGGTTACAGAGGAGATGTCATTTGAAATTTTTTCTATTTTTTGTGCAGTGGAGTGGAACCATTTGAGTAATTTGGTAGAGGACCTCCCAAGGAACAATCCAAGTTTTTGCTGAAATCCGCCAAGTAGTTTTGGAGGAAATGTTGTTTGAAGTTTTTTTTTCTATTTTTAGCTCTGGTTACCATTTTGTGCAGTGGAGTGGAACAGTTTGAGCAATTTTGGTAGAGGACCTCCCAAAGAACTATCCTATCAAGTTTGTTGAAATCCGCCCAGTGGTTACAGAGATGTTGTTTGAAGTTGATTTTATTTTTAGCTCTGGCGGCCATTTTGTGCAGGAAGCAGAAAGATTTGAGCAGTTTTGGTAGAGAAGGAACAAATGTAATCTGGTTTCAGGACTTGTATTTCGCTTTTGGCAAGACTGTTTTCTGGGGATATTACTGCATTTTTTTTTTTTTTTTTCTTTATCTAGTGACTGGTGTCAGATATATCTCGTTTCAGTGAAATAAGGCAACTCTATCTCAAATCAGCTCACAGTGTATATTCAAACTTGATCATCTCTCTTATTAGTGTGTGTGTGTATGTGTGTTTCTAGCCTATGCATTTTCTTTTCAAGTTGTTGTATATAATGTAAATAATAGAGGGCCTCATGGAAGATTAGCCTGTATTGTTGCTAAATGTGTAACCCTCTGAAAATAAAGACCATTATCACTATCATTATTATTGTTATTTTTATTATCAAGTTTGGTTGAAATCTGCCCAGTAGTTACAGGGGAGATGTCATTTGAAATTTTATGTATTTTTCACTCTGGCAGCCATTTATTGCAATGGAGCGGAACGATTTGAGCAATTTTGGTAGAGGATCTCCCAAGGAACAATCCAATAAACTTTGATTGAAATCCACCCAGTGGTTACAGAGGAGATGTCTTTTGAAGTTTATTCTATTTTTATTAGCTCTGGTGGCCATTTTGTGCAGACAGCAGTGGAGCAGAACCATTTGAGCAATTATGGTAGAGGACCTCCCAAAGAACAATCCTATAAAGTTTGGTTAAAATCCGTGGTTACAGGGAAGATGTCATTTGCAGTTTTTCTATTTTTAGCTCTGGCAGCCATTTTGTGCAGCAAGCATAATGATTTGAGCTATTTTAGTAAAGAACCTCCCAGGAACAATCCTATCATGTTTGATTGAAATCCGCCAAGTAGTTACAGAGGAGATGTTGTTTTGAGTATTTTCTAGTTTTAGCTCTGGCAACAATTTTGTGTAGCGGAGCAGAATAGTTTGGGCAATTTTGGTAGAAGACCTCCAAAGGAACAATCCTATTAAGTTTGGTTGACATACGCCTAGTGGTTATGGAGATGTTGTCTGAGGTTTTTTCTATTTTTAGCTCCTGCGGCCATTTTGTGCAGCGGAGCAGAACAATTTGAGCAGTTTTGCTAGACCTCCAAACGAACAATCTATCAACTTTGGTTAAATCCGCCCAGTAGTTATATAGGAGATGTCATTTGAAGCAAATTGTGGACGCCGCACGGCACACGACAGACGCCGGACACAGGGTGAGCTCAGGTGAGCTAAAAATGATAAGTTAAGTCCCTTTTTAAACAGAAAGGAAGTGTATGTCAGGTTTGAAGATTGAACATACAGTTCTCAAAAGGAGCCTGTGTTCAGCTGACAATTCTGACAATAACCTACCACACAAATTTCATTTGAACTGGACTAAAGAAACTCAGTTAGTACATAGAAACCAATTTTTAATGTTTATCCAGGGCAATAATACATGTCAGAATTGTTTCATAAATGCAGTTTTCAAATGGACTGACCCTTGGTTGTAGATTCACTGTCAAAATATTGTATGGGAAAAATGAAAACCCAGACCAGAGATCTTCATACAAGTAGATGACCAAACTGATCTGGAACTATACTGTCTGCACACAATATAGATTCTACTGTGCACCCATTCAAATATTAGTCATCAGGTCAGTCACTTTAAATATTTCTATTGGGTCAGCCACTTTAAGAATTCCTTTGATTTTGATAAGCCAAGTTTTTAGACAGTTAAAAGGAATGAAAAGAAGATAATGTTTAATTATGCTGATGCTGAAATTAACAGATAGCACATAAGTAACTTTTTCTGTCTTATTTTTCAGAAAACAGGACCTACAGATGATTTGTTGATTTGCATGAAATGTCAAGCACAATTTGTGGGGAAAAAAAATAAGGTTTTCAAGAAATAAAAAGAACAAATTTAAAATGTTTTCTGCTCATACTTAAATTCAGTGAAGTAAGAATTCAGGTCACTGTAACAATGCAAATTTTAATGATACAAAGAAAATATTCATTCAGTTTGTCCTGCTTGTCAGCACACTTTACAGTTCTAGTTGGGCTTATAATGACAAAGCTGTGCTTTCCAAAGGAAATAAAGATGTGACAAACTTAAGAGCAAAGTTTCTCATTTCTGTGGGAGAACCCTGGAAGTAAATACAAGTTATTTGTCTTTAGCAGTACTGATATCTGCCTAGACTTCAGTGGAGTGAACTACATAGCTACAATGGGACACCATCTAGTATTAACTAACTGTTTGATTATAAATAGTCAAATGATCTTTTTGTAAAAAATTAAATTCTATTTCCTTAGACAAGACAAAATAATTACTGTGCTTTCGACACCTTTCAGAAAGTCATTTTTTGCTTGGCGCTTTACACAAAAGAAGTAAATTTGCAAACTTTTGTCATGATTTAATGCAAAACCATTTGTCGTAACTACCTATGCACAAAAAGTTTTATTCTAGTCTTTGGATTTTAAAAAATCAAATATTTTCACTTCTTCCTATAGTAAAAATGAATGCGAATTTTGCAGAAATCTGTAGGGTAGGTAACTTGGAGGCAGATTTTCAACAAGTTCCGCTTGTTCAATTTATCTGAAATTTTCACAATATTGTTGTGAAACATCAGTAATTTAAATTCAGCAAAGAAAAGTAAAAAATATTTTCTTAGACAAAAACTCCAAAAAATCACTTTACTATAGAAATTGCATAGGTCAGACCAATTTTTGGCCGTAAATTTAATGTTACTGTAAATATTTGAGAACAAAACACTAAAACAGAAAAGACAAATGGTTTCTGATTAGATATGGTCAACCAGAACAAAATATTTCAATTCAAAATAAAACGCTAAGCAAAAAACGTCTTTCCGAGAGATGTCGAAAGGACAGTAGTCTCAACATAATTAGTGACCTTGACCTTGACAGAAAGACGGACCAATAATTTGGTGAAAGATAATTATTCTTGTTTTACCTAGATGGTTTGCATGTTTGCTTAACCCTTAAAGCGCCAAGCAAAATTTGTAGCAGATGACATTTATTTTTATTTTTCTTAATTTTTCAAAGAAAACAAGTCTTGATATTTCATGTGAATCGTCTGCCAAACAGACGATTCACATGAAATATCAAGACTTGTTTTCTTTGAAAATTAAAAAAAAATATTTCTGCTGCAGTTGTGATTGGCGCTTTAAGAGTTAAGCTTGTAATTCGTTTGATCGAACTAATGCCTGAAATCCATGTCAAGGAAATAATCAGTATCTGCTTGATGATAATGGCGTTTTACACATTATTTCAACATTATTTAAATCACAGCAAGATAATGGAAGGGTGATAATGAAAATCTGGAGTGCTAACCACTCAGCCATCCGGACACTTCACAGTATTTAATTTGTTTTAAGGTTTTTTATTTTGTTTTTAAACAAATAATATTTTCTAAATATTTTAGATAATATTTAGCCATACACTGAACAAAATACTGTTTTATTCGAACTCACACCCATCCAGTTTAGACTCAATATATGTAACTACTGCCAAATTAACCCTCGTCCTGCTGAACCTGGATATGCCCTGCCTTTGCAGTGCAGATCCAGATCAGTTGGCTTCTGAAGACATTTTCTTTTTTTTTACAATTTAATAAAAGTCACTTTGACTCAACATTTTACCCTCTATGGGGGTCTTTTTGGAGAGAAATAGAGCAATTAATCACTTTACATTATAGTTGTACATTACAATTGTGGAAGGGTATAGCAAAAACAATACTAGAAAAAGTGTCCATAGGACACGGATGCCCCCGCCAAAATGGCATTCAAAAAATGGTTACATATGTAATTTTGACAGGTACAGCATGAAGTAATTATTAAGGTTGATATGGCCCACACCCGGTTTACTATATGGAACTTAGTCAAGGGCAGATAATTCATAAACCAAATAAGCAAGAGTTGTCTTCCATGTTCATTACACATAGCCTCTATGTCATGCATGCATCTGTAAATTTTCATAAATATATTCCATATGGTTTAGGAGTTATAGCCCTCACACGGTTGACTATATGGAACTAAGTCAAGAGCAGATAATTCAAAAACCAAACAAGCAAGAGTTGTCTTCCTTTTTCACGACACATCTTCTCAATGTCATGCATGCACCTGTAAATATTCATAAATATATTCCATATGGTTAAGGCCCAGACACGGTTTACTATATGGAACTTAGTCAAGGGGAGATAATTCAAAAACCAAACAAGCAAGAGTTGTCTTCCTTGTTCACAACACATCGTCTCAATGTCATGCATGCACCTGTAAATATTCATAAATATATTCCATATGGTTAAGGCCCAGACACGGTTTACTATATGGAACTTAGTCAAGGGGAGATAATTCAAAAACCATACAAGCAAGAGTTGTCTTCCTTGTTCATGTCACATCGTCTCAATGTCATGCATGCACCTGTAAAGTTTTATAAATATATTCCATAGGGTTTAGGAGTTATGGACCGGACATGGTTTACTATATGGAACCAAGTCAAGGACAGATAATTCAAAAACCAAACAAGCAAGAGTTGTCTTCCTTGTTCATGACACATCGTCTCATTGTCATGCATGCACCTGTAAAGTTTCATAAATATATTCCATATGGTTTAGGAGTTATGGCCTGGACACGAATTGGGAGGGACGTATGTACCGACGTACGTACGTACGGACATACATACGGATGTAACATACGTACGGGACGGACAGGGGTAACACTTAATGCCCTTCCTCTATTTTTGGAATAGGCGGGGGCATAATAAGGTGATTAATTGCTATATTCCTCTTGAATAAGATCCCCATAGGTCAAAATGTTGAGTCAGTGACTTTTATTAAATTGTGATCTATCACAATTCCTCTGGGATAGTTTTGAAGAATCCTTTCTTTTTTTTTTTTTCTTTTTTTTTCACAGAAAATAAGATTTAAAATTTCAAGTAAATTGCAACAATTCATGCAAAATATCAACCTATGTTTTCTCTCTGGCAGACAACATCCTAAAATATTAATTTTATTGTTCAGAGAAAGTAAGGTTTGACACTTCATGTGAACTGCCTGCTAGGCAGAGAATTCAAGTTAAAAATCAAGCTTTACTTTCTTTGAACAATAAAAGCATTCATGTATTTGAGACTGTAGTCTGGAAAAATTCTGAATGGCACTGTAAAGGACACAGTAAAATCAGCAGACAAAGAATAAGATAAATTTTCATAGAAAACAGGGCTTGACTTTTCATCTAAACTATCTCCAAAGGAGATAATTTAAATGAAATATCAAGTTTTATTTTCTCTGATTAGAATGATGTCTGCTGGTATTTAAATTCAGCAGGTCAGAGGTCAAATGATATTTTTTTACAGCAATTGTAATGCCACAGCATCAACTCCATTTCTGAAACCAGGGGGAAATTACTCTACCTCTCCTACAATACACATTGGTAAATGTGACCAGGGACCACTTACATATACAGTCAAAGAGATCAAGGGAACTAGCAATCACTTTGTAAGTTAGCCTTTCCTTTTCAAGTTTGGTGCATTTTTCTGTAAAGAGGAAAATATCAACTTTACAGACTTTGAGGCATAGCTCCAGAATAGGCACTTTTCTCTATCAAAAAGTTATATACATTTTGTATTTTTCTTATTTTTAAAGGTTTTTACCACATATGAGCATGATGACCATCTTGGTCAATGGACCGTGAGCATTTTAGCAATCTTTTGTTTCCCCACCCTAAGGAGGCTCCATATGAAATTTGAGCAAAATTGGCTCAGCGGCTTCAGAGGAGAAATCGTTTGAAAATGTTAATGGATGAACAGATGGACAAATGAAGGTCAAAAAGTGATCACTACTGCTCATCCTGAGCATAGCTCAGGAGAGCTAATAAAATGCCTTCAACTTAATAATTTATGAGTGCATCATGCTGTGCTTCAAAGATGGTAAATAGCTACTTAAGATCCCAGTAAATGGGGCAATTTTGACAACTGATATACTGGTTATTCTGTGATTAACTATTAGCCTATGCAATATGATTAGGACCTTTGCTTAATATGTCAGGACAGGAGAGAACATCCTGATATATGAGCCTCTAATCTCCTAACCATACTTCAGTGGTTAATTAACACAATTTTTCTATAAAAACATATATTGTGGGTACTCAACAGAAGCACCTCAGTAAGGTGCTTTAAATGAGTAATGACAACATGTTTTATGGAGAAATAAGAAAAAAAATATCCCTGAATAATCACCAAATATTCCTTCTTAACCCTTGTCATTCTGAATAAATTAAGATGCCAGGCCCAATAATAATTTTCAGCAAATCAGATTACTTGATCCAGGTTGCTGATACAAAGTCACATACCTAATCAAAGGGATGTAACTCAAAAAGCAGGTAATTCAAAATTATGGTTCTTGTGTTTTGCACATCGTATCATGGTAATACATGTATACATTAGCATAATGTTTCAAGAAAACATCTCAAATAGTTTTCAAATTACAGAGTGGACACAAACATATTACGTCTCATAGTACTTTACATTTGTGTGAAGTTTCGTGAAAATATCTCAGACAGTTTCAGAGTAATGGAGTGGATACAAATGATGAAGTGCTGACGGATGGCCGGACAACTAAAATTTTGGAAGGCATAATATAATATCCTCGCCACTTTTTGTGGCGGGGCATAATAATAAACAGTGCAGATCCAGATCAGTTGGCTTCTGAAGAAGCCAACTGATCTGGATCTACCCTGTTTGTAAAGGCAGGGAATATCCATTCATTTTGCTACCTGCTAATGTGTCAAAGAACTGCTGGATGAGAGGCAATGTAGATTCTGATCTGACAGCTGTCAGATTCTGAGGCATCTGATCTAGGTCTATACTATTTGCTGATCTGGGTCTATACCATTTACTTGGGCCTATCTGACAAATACCGTAGCTGTATTTAGTCAAGTTATGCTAGGTCCTTTTGTTATTGTCTATTGTTTTCTTTCAGGAAGTTGCAGTGACCTTCTATACAACAGCTATACATGTTCAGCCACCAACCTGTACATTTTCCTGGACCGGTAGTTATGTGAACCCTTCCCATAAGTTTATGGATTCCTCACCTCTACCAGGCTGTTACCTACAGGAATCACAGGAGGGGTACCATCCAGCCAACTATATGTACCAGCTCCTTACATGGGAATGGTTCTAGTTAATTTCTTCTGACTTTTAATTATGTTTCTTTTTTTCTTCACAAAGTATAACAATATACTCAACATAAAAAAACATGACAATATTTCAAAGTATTTTTTCCAGAAAATAAGGCCTGAAATTTTATGTATTTGCCTCTTTAGGTAATAATTCTCACGAAAGCCAAGTCCTATTTTCTGAGAAAAAAAAATAAAAAATAATCAATTTGTCCTCTGCTGATTCTGCAAGAGAGTACTAAATCTAAATTTAAGACTTTTACAGACAATCCAATGGCAACCATCAACTCTTACAATCTAATGGCAGTCTACTTGGCTCCAGGAAAGAGACATTTTGTAAGCAATATACAATGTACCATAAACTACTTGTATTTTTCTTATTTATCAACATAAATATTAATTACTACCCTGACATTAAAACCACTGTATTTTTTTTTTTTTTTTTTTTTTGCAGAAACAATATCTTCTGAATACTCTTGATCTGCAGCACAGACTCTGAAGACCAGTCAAATCAGACTTTACTGTTCCCCAATTCATTTTACAATACAGTCAAACCTCAATGGCTCAAACCTCTTTGGGACCATGAAAATTTGTTTGAGATATGGGTAGTTCATTGAGGGTTAATCCTGATGCTAGGTCAGGAAGCAAAAAGTGAGTAATTAAGGGAAATCTTTTTGATCTTCCATATAATAATCATATGTTGATTGTACTCATTAGAATTGCCTTGATGAGGCAATTCTAATGGGTACACTCAACATACAATTTCATGTCACACAGGTCATTTCATGACAAATAATTATTTTACTTACAATTAGGTAGTTTCTATTTAACAATCTGTGATACGCTACCTTAAAATGTAAAGTGAAAGTAACCTTCACCTACATAAGAGAAACCCGGGATTCCTCTATGTAGTATTTTTACTCGCATGTAAATAGCGCAGTCCAATGATAACTTTTCTTACTCTATAATTCTCTCTATTCTTAGTGTGTGTGACGTCAGGGTGATTAATAACACAAATAACCAATGCATGTACCTGTTGTTTATGCACCTGTATTTTTATGTGCGCTCTTTGCATTCAGCCGGTCGCCATCTTAGTGGCAGAAGGTCATCCTCCATTCAACGGAGAAATTATTTCTAAACATTCACCTTCTGAAGTTTATATCTTCACTGATATTCACAGAATGAATTTATTATACAGCCAGGTATGTTGATAAGGGTTATTTGTTTATGTTCCGTCAGTATTGATTATTTTACACACCTTTGTCATACATGTCCGTCTTCATGCTGAATGTAAACAAACCTCGTCTTGTGAAGAAATGTGCTTTCCTGTATCAGGTCATAGTATTGATATGCATCGGTGTTAGTATTACATTAATAGAGTAATTCTGCACAGTTTCATCACTTAATTTATGCACAAAGATACATGCATAATCTATAAATATTCATGACTTCAATCCGTCATAAGCAAACCCATGTCTAACTATTAAGGTCGCAAGAACCAAATTTAATTACATGTCTGTCAAGATGTGCAAGTTATGTCCTATGTATTTGTATCTGTACATTTGTATATTGTGTAAGGTCTTGTTCTATGTGTTTGTGTATTTTATTTGTAGGACACCTTTTAAAAACCGAGATTTGTAAAGAGTCTTCGTTTTCTTTGTCTGCCCTGACTACCAGGCTATACGACAATGGCGCCCAACGTGGGGTTAAAAATCCAATGCTCTAACCACTGAGCCAAAGAGTCGACTCTTTGGCTCAGTGGTTAGAGCATTGGATTTTTAACCGGGAGGACCGGGTACGATTCCCACGAAAGGCGGAATATTTTTTCAGCTATGCTTCATTCCTTTGTTACGGCTTTCATGTCGTAAGATGGGGGCTCGTCCGGGATTGGACTTTATACGCCGAAAATGGCTTCACATCATCATAAATGATGACTTCCTTGAAGAGGGGGAGTGTTACGACCGAGCACTCCTACCTTTGATTATCTGCCTTGGCAGATTACGCATAGCCTCTAAGTATATATTCAATCTCTGACAACTACGTCAGGGAGTCGACTCTTTGGCTCAGTGGTTAGAGCATTGGATTTTTAACCGAGAGGAATCCCGGGTTTCCCTTATGTAGGTGAAGGTTACTTTCACTTTACATTTTAAGGTAGCGTATCACAGATTGTTAAATAGAAACTACCTAATTGTAAGTAAAATAATTATTTGTCATGAAATGACCTGTGTGACATTCATATTAAAATGACAAAATTTCCCCAAATATTTGTTCTCTTGATCTATTGGAAAAATTTTGTAGGGACTCAAAAACGAGTTCGAAATAGCCATGGTAAACGAGCCATTGTTGTTCGAGCTATTGAGCTTCTACTGTATCTCAGAGACATTAAAAATGTGGACATGAAAAGTTTGGATCAGTTGTCTGGATGAGCAGTGGGATCCAGTACTTTATTTCTGTTAGCATATGATTTACATCATGGCCATCACTCTATAGATGAAGGATACCCAGATATATTTCTTACTTCTCCATGAAAATATCTGGGCCCAGTTGTTCAAAGCATCGTTAGCTTACTAGCTTGTTAGTGGTAAAAATGTTGGCCCAGTTGTTCAAAGCATCAATAGCTTAATTAGCTCATTAGTGTCAAAAAGTTAACTGCTCTAGTAAATACTATATCTAATTCATAGTTATTTTTGCTGAAAAAAAATGTGAGTAGCTTTTGCATTTAAATGCAAAAGCTACTCACATTTTTTCAGCAAAAATATTAGCGTATATGCCATATTTAATGATCAAAGTTTTAATGACACGTTAACGACATTGTTAATTTCAAACAACTGAGCCCTAATGATGAGGGTACCCACTGAGAGCACCTATTAGAAGGCGCACCTAATGGGTACCCATAATGTAAGTTTTTTTTTTTGAGAAATAATAAATTTATCAGTACCTTTTGTTTGCAAAACACACCTATTCTAGTGCTAGGATAATAAATCATGCTTCTTCAGGCATATGTGAGCTGCACACACTCTGACCAGATTGCACATACAGTCGAACTTCAATGGCTTGAACCCCTTTGGGACCATGAAAATTGTTCGAGACAGTAGTAGTTCGAGCCTCGGAAGGTTACTATTAGTGCCACACCAGGAGCCACTATGGAGATAATTGTGGGATATCTTTTCGGTGTTCTGTATTTTAAATGCATGTTATGTATACTCACTAGAATTGCCTCATAGAGGCAATTCTAATGAGTATACACAGCATACATTTACAAGATAAAAGAAGAAAATCTCCCCAAATTATCCCTATATCGTATTTGGAGGAAATCCCTGCAGACTCAAGAACATGTTCGACTCATCCATGGTAAACGAGCCATCGGGATTTGAGCCATTGAAGTTCTACTGTACATCCAGTCTAGTCAGAGCAGTTATACTGGTAGTTCTTTTTTTTTTTTTTTTATTTTTGAACCCTTAAAGTGCCTGTCAAAATTGCTGCAGATGACATTTTGAAGTTGTTTTTTTTTGTTCAAAGAAAATCAGTATTGATATTTTTGTGAATTGTCTGCCAAGCAGACAATTCGAGTGAAATGTCTTGTTACTTTTTCTGAGTTTATTTAGAATGCTGTCCACTACAAATTTTGCTTGGAGCTTTTAGGGTTAAAATTTACACAGCGGAAGCTTTGTGTGCCTAAGCAGACTGGAGAATCGATATATGCCACAAAAAGGCATAGCTTATACTAAGTAAGACCCTTTTTGGTTTGATGTTTATCAGATTTTAACCCTTAAAGTGCTAAGTAAAATTGTAGCAGACAACAATCTAATTTTTTGTTAACATTTTCAGAGAAAATAAGACTTGGTGTTTCATGTGAATAGCAGACCATTCACACGAAATCCTTATTTTCTCTGAAACAAAAAATAAATAAATAAAATAAAAAGAAAACCAAAATGTCATCTGCAGCAGTTGTGATTAGCACTTACACAGTTAACAATAACAATGGAATATTACCATGGTGGAGTTGGTATTTGGTGCAGGTAGATTCAGCTTGGGTGGAGTAGCTCTTTGTGAAGTCCACAGTCCTGGGATCTGAGATAAAAATAATATATGTTTTATAAAGTAATGGATGCAAAGGATTTGGATGATCAAAATATTACTGTAATAACCCCGAGTATTGAGACAGAAAGACCAGAGCAAACAGTGCAGACCCAGATCAGATGCAACAGAATGTGGCATGTGATCTGGGTCCAGCCCATTGTAGTCTGGAAACCCCTAAAAGGGTAACTGGCAAACAGTGCAGATCCGGATGAGACACCGCAGAATGCGGCGTCTGATCAGGGTCTCCACTGTTTGCAAATAGTTCAACCATTTTTCTTTAGGAATATCTAAATCACATACCCTGATATACCTAAAATTGAAATTGGACTCTTCCAATATAAAGATTTCATTCAGTCTACAATGGGTTAATGGCCCTAAGTATTCAGACAGACAGGCCTTAGCAAAAAGTGTAGGCCCTGATCAGATGTTACAAGTCATTGTCATAACTCAACTTAGCATCTTGCAACCTAAAAGTATTGATATACCATAATAACTAAGTATAAGGACAGATAGGCCTTTGCAAACAGTGTTGATCCAGATAAGATGCCAAAGAACACATCAAGTAGTAGAATGGAGTATTTCAAATTTTAGGACATGTATGTAAGTAGGTAAGGTGTCCCAATACTTAGGGTTATTACAGTATTACTATTAAAAAAAAAAAAAAAAAAAAGTATAATTTTTCATTCCTATATGAAGACATATGATGTGGGTGCACATTTGAATTGCTCAATGAGGAAATTCCGTTTTATGGGGAAAAAAAAATTGTCTGGGCCCAGTAGTTCAAAACTTAAAGAAGTTGTTACCTTACGTGATAGTAAAATTTCTATCTTGAAATATGGCAAATGCACTAAGATTTTTTTTGCTGAAAAAAATGTGAGCAGCTTTTGCATTGCCAGAGCTACTGATATTTTTGCAGCAAAAAAATCAATGTATCTGAAAATACCTTTATAGCTACAGCAGTTTGTCTTTAATGAGCTCATTAAGTTAACAATGCTTTGAACAACTGGGCCCAGGATGCTTATCTGGTGCTAAGAGCGTGACAATCACCATATTTACCCTAAGTACTGGGGCAGATATGGTTTAGCAAACAGTTTATAGATCCAGATCAGATGCCACATATCACAACACCTGATCAGGGTCTACACAATTTGTCATTCATCCAGCAGTCTTGAGACACATTAAACAAGTTGTAAAATGGACTTGGTCAAATTTTAGCACAATTATGGCCAATAGTTAACCTTTACCACTCTCTGAGCTAATTTAGCTGACAGCAAACTGATCATATTTTCCTTATTTTTCCCAGAAAAAAGGATTTGAAATTCCAAGCAAACTGTTTCCAATGGGGACAATTTGTGTGAAATGTCAAAACCTGTTTTCTGGAAAAATTAAGACCATTTTTCAATATGTCCTCTGCTGAAAAATTTACCCAGAGTATTAAGTGTTCTAGGGTAAACATGGTATATTCAGTGTTTCATACATTCTTTATGAAGCTATCATCTGGGCTATATGGTCCATACAGGTAAGTATCCTTATCAACATTATTTTTCCAGAAACCCTATTCACAAAAGAAATGGCAAACCTAAAGTTGAGGAAGCAGCAAGAAAATTTTTTTTAACCCTGATCCTGTTGAATCTGAATATGCCCTGCCTTTGCAAACAGTGTAGATCCAGCTCAGGGCTTCTTCATAAGCCAACTGATCTGGATCTGCACTGTTTGTCATTAAGTTCATATTACAGTCGAACCTCAATAGCTCGAAAACCGATGGCTTGTTTACCATGGCTAATTCGAACTTGTTTTTAAGTCCCTGCGAAATTCTTCCGATAACTCGAGAAAACAAATAATTATGGAAATTTTCTTATTTTATCATGAAAATGTATGTTGTGTGTACTCATTAGAATTGCCTCATCAAGGTAATTCTAATAAGTAAGCTCAATATACCATAATTGTGTAGAAGATCGAAAAGATTTCCGTAAACTGTTGCCATTTGCTTCCTGACTTGGCGCCTTGATTAACCCTCAGTGGCTCGAACTACCTATATCTCGAACAAATTTCCATGGTCCCAAAGATGTTCCAGCCACTGAAGCTCGACTGTATGTAAATTTGTATCAATAACCTGTATCAAGTAATCTGATTGGCTGAAAATTAGAAGTGGGTGTGGCATCTTAATTTATTCATCATGGCAAGGGTTAAGAAATGACAAACTAAATTTTAGGAAGCAGGAAGAAAAACACTTTAATTTTCACAAATTTTCACATGGTCCAAGGACCATAGTACCATAAGTTTCCCTAAAGTCTCTACTATATAGCTCTAGATAAGGCAATATTTTCAACCAAAGATGAAAAGATTGCCTCATGTTTTTCTTATTTCTCGACAAAAAAAATATGTTGTGGTATACATTAGAAGCAGTTGTTGAGGCACTTCTACTGAGTACCCATAACATATGTTTTTGTGGAGGAATAAAAAAAATATAAAGCTACACCCTCTTACCTGGAGCTATGCTTACTAAAATGCATACACCTACAGAGCTGAACTGATCATAGCTCTAGATGAGAAGGGGTATGAGATAAATATTTTCTTATTTCTCCAAGAAAATATATGTTGTGAATACTCATTAGAAGTGGCTTGGTGAGGCACTTCTAAATAGTACCCACAACATATGTTTTCATGGTCAAAATAAGACAAAAACAGTCAACCCTCTTTACACCGACACTCGACACAACGACAAAATTCGTTATAATGACAATTTGTATGTCATAAAATCTTCGCTTAAGACGTGACAGTTAATGAGAAATTATACAAGAATATTGCATTAAAATTTCAAGCAACATATGTTTTGGATATTTGATAGAATTGCCTCACTGAGGCAATTCTAACAAATATCCAAAACATATGTTCTTTGAGGAAATAAGAATAAAACAAGGTCTTTCTTACATATCATTCTGTCCATTTAGGATTCTTTACAACAGCAATTTTTTTTTAATGGCAACATCTTTGGGAACAAATGCTGTTGTTGTAACGAGGATTCACTGTATCTATGCTTTTTGTTTGAAATAAATGCCTCATCTGCAGCTACGACTGATACAAATATTTTCTTACACATCTTAACCCTTGTCATGCTGAATAAATTAAGATGCCACGCCCACTTCTAATTTCAGCCAATTAGATTACTTGATCCAGGTTATTCATACAAATTCAAATACTTAATGGCAGACAGTGCAGATCCAGATCAGTTGGCTTCTTCAGAAGCCAACTGATCTGGATCTACACTGTTTGCAAAGGCAGGCTATATCCGGGTTTCAGCAGGACAAGGGTTAATTCTGCTTCACATTCATATTTTCTGATATTTTATAATAAAAAAAAAAGCCTCAAACCTTTGCTGGTTTGGAGTGTTGCTCTAGTAAGTTACAAGCCTGACTGACAATCTCTTGCAGACTCATCCCCTTTAAGTTGCCTCCCTTCTGTTCTCGAAGTTTGCTTATAGATTCTATCACTTCTGACCTGTAAAAATATTACATGGGCCGCACCATTCCAAAACATGGCTTTGGGCAAATGCGGACAGCAAAGGCCTCGATCAGCTTTTACATCTGCAGAGTCTGATCAAGGCCTTCCCTATCCCAAAAAGGGTACATGGCAAACAGTGCAGACCCAGATGAGATCTGATCACAGTCTCCACTGTTTGTAAATAGTTAAGCCATTTTATTTTTCTAGGAATTTCTAAATCACATAGTCCACAATGGTCAATATAAACACATAGGCTTCATGACAAATGCATCAGCTTCTGGTTTTGAATCCATTGGCTTCTAAAGAAAATGGCGTGAAGAGGCAACATTTGAAGGTAACTGTCAGCTTATTTATTTGTTTTACAATTGTTCATCGATTGTCAAAAAGAGACACATGTCTTACGGACTGTAATATTGATTTGCCTTTTCATCTACAGTAAGGCCAAGTCTGAAAAAAATAGACCTAAATCAAAATCTGAATGGGAGTGAAATTTCTCATAAATTTCCTGTGTTTTTTCGTTGTTGTTCTTTTTTTGGATTTCCTTCTGAAGTATGTGGACCTAAGCCCGTTTACTGTCCAGAGAACTGTTAACAAAAATTGTCAGACTGAAAGGCATTCACCTATTAAATGTCAGATCTCTGCTAGATAATTTTGTTTTTTGTTTTTTTTTGAATTTACAATACAATGTTAGTGGCTTCCAACTCATTTAAAAATTCAAACTTGAATGTGAATTTCTAAAAATTTTGCAATGAAAAGACGCAGACATCCTTTTTCAGTTATGCAGCCTTAGATCTTCCGACTATGGAATTCTGCAGAAGCAAGTGACTCGCATGCCTTCATATCAACCTCTATGAACCTGAGAATATTCACTTGTTTCTGCAGGAGTGGGGGATGGTATTGTATTGTTGGATTATAATTAAGCTTTAGCACACTCTGGAAGAAATCAGCTAATGACAAACTTGTTTTCTTATTTTCACCAGAAAAAAGGGTTTGCCATCTCATCCAAATCATCTCCATTTTGAATGAGCCAATTCAACAGATGATAAACTGACGACATTTTTCTATTTTTTTGTCCAGAAAATAGGATGAAATTTCATGCGAATAGACAATTTGCAAAGAAAATATTAAAATCTGTTTTCTGGGGAAATAGAAAAAAAAAACAAGAGGACCATGATGGTCCTATATCGCTCACCTGAGCAAACAGATTTGCATACTTACTGTTGAAGTTTCAGACAAGTTCACTGCTCTAAGATTTATGTATAAATTTTATAGCCCTGCCCCCCCCCTTCCAAACCCCCACCCCCACCCCCCCCCCCCCAAGCCATGTTTTTTTTTCTTTTTAACGCATCATGATGACTTGACTTAATCTTGAAAGAGGGTCACCAAAGGAATATTTCTGCTAAGTTATACTGAAATTGGTCCAGTGGTTTCTGACAAAAAGATTTTTAAAGTGTTTTATATCGCTATAAAGCCCTACACCCTAATGGCCATATTTTTTTTTTTTTTTTTTTTTTGAAGAAATCATGACAGCTTGAACAAACTTGGTAGAGGGTAACCAAAGGAACATTCCTGCCAAGTTAAACTGAAATCGGTTTAGTGGTTTCTGACAAGAAGATTTTTAAAGTTTTCTATTTAGATCTATAGGGAAAATAAGCCCCACCCACTAGCAGCCATGTTTTTTGACAAACCAGGATTGCTTGAACATTCTTGGTAGAGGGTCACCAAAGCATTATTGAAATCAGTCAGGAGGTATTTGACAAGAAGAATTTTAAAGTTTTCTATACAGATATATACGGAAAATAAGCCCCGCCCCCTGAGGGCTATGTTTTCTGACCTATCATGAAGGCTTGAACAATCTTGGTAGAGGGTCAGCAAAGCAACATTCCTGCCAAGTTACATTGAACTCAGTCCAACGGTTTCTTACGAGAAGATTTTTAATTTTTTTTATATAGATATATAGGGAAAATAAGCCCCGCCCCCTAGCAGCCATGTTTTTTGACGAATCATGACAGCTTGAACAACCTTGGTAGAGGGTCACCAAAGAAACATTCCTGCCAAGTTATATTGAAATCGGTCTGGTGGTTTATGACAAGAAGATTTTTTAGTTTTCTATATAGATTATAAATGGAAATAAGCCCCACCCGCTAGCAGCCATGTTTTTTGACAAATCACAATCACTTGAACAATCTTGGTAGAGGGTCACCAAGGAAACATTTTTGCCAAGTTATAATTAAATCGGTCTGGTGGTTTCTGACAAGAAGGTTTTTATAGTTTTCTCTATAGATATATAGGGAAAATAACCTCCGCCCCCTGGTGGCCATGTTTTTTGACGAATCATGATGGCTTGAACAACCTTGAAAGAGGGTTACATAAGAAACATTTCTGCAATGTTATATTGAAATCAGTCCAGTGGTTTCTGACAAGAAGATCATTAAAATTTTCTATAAAGATATTTTGGGAAAATAAGCCCCGCCCCCTAGCAGCCATGTTTTTTGACAAACCATGATGGCTTGAACAATCTTGGTAAAAGGGTCACCAAGGAAACATTTCTGCCAAGTTATATTGAAATCAGTCCAGAGATTTCTGACAAGAAGATTTTTTCAAGTTTTCTATATAGATATAAAGGGAAAATAAGCTTCACCCCTGGCGGCCATGTTTTTTGATGAATCACATTTACTTGAACAATCTTGGTAGAGAGTCACCAAGAAAACATTTTTGCCCAGTTATAATGAAATCGGTCCAGTGGTTTCTGACAAAAAGATGTTTCAATTTTTCTATGAAGATATATAGGGAAAATAAGCCCTGCCCCCTGGCGGCCATGTTTTTCGACAAATCCAAATGGCTTGAACAATCTTGGTACAGAAACACCAAAGGAAAATTTCTGAAAAATTATATTGCAATCGGTCCAGTGGTTTCTGACAAGAAGATTTTTTAAGTTTTCTATATAGATATATAGGGAAAATAAGCCCCGCCCCCTGGCGGCCATGAGTTTTGACAAATCCAAATGGCTTGAACAGTCTTGGTAAGAGGATCACCAAAGGAACATTTCTGCAAAATTATATTGAAATCGGTTCAGTGGTCCCTGACAAGAAGATTTTTTAAGTTTTCTGTATAGATATATAGGGAAATAAGCCCCGCCCCCTGGCGGCCATGTTTTTTGACAAATCCAAATGGCTTGAACAATCTTGGTAGAAGATCACCAAAGGAACATTTCTGCAAAATTATATGGAAATCAGTCCAGTGGTTTCTGACAAGAAGATTTTTTAAGCTTTCTATATAGATATATAGGGAAAATAAGCCCCGCCCCCTGGCGGCCATGTTTTTTGACGAATCCAAATGGCTTGAACAATCTTGGTAGAGGATCACCAATGGAACATTTCTGCAAAATTACATTGAAATTGGTCCATTGGTTTCTGACAAGAAGATTTTTAAATTTTTCAATATAGATATATAGGGAAAATAGGCCCCGCCCCCTGGAGTCCATGTTTTTTAACGAATCCAAATATCTTGAACAATCTTGGTAGAGGATCACCAAAGGAACATTTCTGCAAAATTATATGGAAATCGGTTCAGTGGTTTCTGACAAGAAGATTTTTAAGTTTTCTATATAGATATATAGGGAAAATAAGCCCTGCCCCCTAGCAGCCATGTTTTTTGACGAATCCAAATGGCTTGAACAATCTTGATAGAGGATCACCAAAGGAACATTTCTGCAAAATTATATTGAAATTGGTCCAGTGGTTTCTGACAAGAAGATTTTTTAAGTTTTCTATATAGATATATAGGGAAAATAAGCCCCGCCCACTGGCGGCCATGTTTTTTGACGAATCCAAATGGTTTGAACAATCTTGGTAGAGGGTCACCAAAAAAACATTTCTGTAAAATTATATGGAAATAGGTTCAGTGGTTTCTGACAAGAAGAGTTTTTAAGTTTTTAGCTTAAAAATCTATTTTTAGCTCCTGTGACCTAGATATGCAATGGACCGGAACCATTTGAATAATTTTGAAAGAGGACCAACAAAGGATCATTCCTGTAAAGTTTGGTTGAATTCCAATCAGTGGTTTAGGAGGAGATGTTGTTAAAAGATTGTAGACGGACGGACAGATGGACGACGACGACGGATGGTGAGTGATCACAATACCTCACCTTGAGCCTTCGGCTCAGGTGAGCTAAAAACATTTCAATATGTCTGCAGAAATTTTCTCACAGCATGCTAAGCATTTAATTAAAGATAATGATGAATTAGGGTGAGAATAATGATGGTTTGAGGTTTTATGTCCCTTTCAACATTATATAAGTCATATTGAGATGATGGAAGGGTGATAATGAAAAGCTCTGTGCATTGAAATGCTGTACAATCATGAGTTGAATTCTGCCTGCAGCAAATTTTAA
This sequence comes from Anodontia alba, assembly GCA_964016985.1. NCBI lineage: Eukaryota > Metazoa > Mollusca > Bivalvia > Lucinida > Lucinidae > Anodontia > Anodontia alba. The sequence continues at coordinate 11,026,807 of OZ024834.1, read as the reverse complement.
ACATGGGACCATGCAATCCGAAGTCAGAAGCGCTAACCACTCATACACCGGTATGCTTCAAAGCATTAAAAGAAGTACTGTCGAATCTGTGTTAAGCAAACACCTAAGGGGAAGTCAGAGTGATTGCTTAAGACAGGTGCTTGCTAAATACAGGTTAATTTACACTTATCATACAACACAGCTCAGCGGAAAGGGGTGATCTGATTAAATATTAATCTTAAACATAGCTATAAATGACAGAGTATGACCTGACTCTGATGTCGAAAAAATGTCAATATTATTATTGTGTTGGGGTTTAACGACACGTCAACCCTTGTGGGTCATTTTGTGTCGTCTCCCAGAGAAAGGGAGAAAAGAGATAGAAGAGATAGTAGAAGAGATGAAAGAGAGGAACAGGGAAGAAAGAGGAACAGAAATGAAAGGGAAGAAACAGGAGAAATAAAAACATTCCCCCTCTACCTTTACCTACTTCAACGATAGCAGGCCTTGCCCAACTGTAAGCCAATATCAGTTGGACGCCCCGGTGACACAAGATACATGACACCTTCGCACCACCCGACCACCCCCCGAAAAAATGTCAAACAGAGGAATGGGGTATATGCCATTGAAACATCCTCCCTTAGGTTGGTGTGGACAAAATATGAAAGCTATATCTTACATGCTGAATTCCTTAGGTTGTTGTGGACAAAATACGAAAGCTATAGCTTACATACTTCAGCAGTCATGTACACTTTTCAAAACTTAAACACAGCTGTAAATGACAAAGTATGACCTGACCTTGACCTAGGCAGAAGGTCAAACTGACAAAGGGGTGTACGCTATTGAAAGGTCTTACCCTAAGGTAGGTGTGGGCCAAATATTAAAGCATAATCTTGTATCTTGAATACTTCAGCAGTTAGTTACATACACTTTTCAAAACTTAAACGCAGAACTTGAACATAGGTTCATCATCTTACTCTAAGGAAAGTGAGGGCCAAATCTTAAATCGGTATCGTGACTACTTCAGCAGTTATGTACACTTTTCAAAACTTAAACGCTTAACTTGAACATTTGTTTAAATGACAAAGTATGATCTGATTTGACCTAGACAGAAGGTCACTGAGGGAAAAGTGTGTGCCATTGAAAGGTCTTACCCTAAGGTAGGTGTGGGCCAAATATTAAAGCAGTATCTTGAATACTTCAGCAGTTAGGTATATTTTTCAAAACTTAAATGCAGAAGTTTGAATTTACTCTACCTATTAGCTGAGGAATTCTTCTCAGCGATCTTCTCAACAAGCCTCTCAAAGTTACTCTGTTTTAGTTGCTTCTCCATCAACGATGGGATTGGGGCAGAATTCAAATAGGGTGCTGAGAATTTCTTTAGTTCTTTCTGTTTCTTCTTCTTTGTCGTCACCTGAAAATCATATTATTTGCTAACATATTTATCCTAAATCTTAACTCCTTACCTTTTTCCTTAAGTTTGGATAAGTCCATTTAACTTCCTGTTGACTGATGTTAACTGATGAATGAAAGTGTAGATGTTGATATGAGGCGGCAATGTGCCATATCTGACCTAAATCTACTCCGTTTCCTCTGGTTTGTCTGTCTGAATACTTAGGGTAAATATGGCATTACTTTTCAAGCAACAATTGGGAAAGAAGGCTGGGAACCATTACCACTCTATGGGCTAATTCAGCAGATGACAAAGTGATATTTTTCCCAGAAAAAAAGGCTTTGACTTTTATCTTTTTTACTTTTATTTGACAGTTCATGCAAATTGTCTCCTAAACAATTTGCATAGAATGTCAAAGCCTATTTTCTGAGACAAATATTTTCTGATACTAATGAATTTTTTTTTCTCTCAAAAAGTCATCTGCTGAAATTTTACCCAGCATGCTAAGAATTAAAAAAAAAAAAAAAAATTATTTATTTTTTTTACTTGATTTTATGAAGAGCTTTTGAATAGTGCATCTGAAATTCTATCTGCTGGATACCTTTTAACTTTTCTGGTGGATCAAGAGGGAGAAGTTTGATTCTCTTAGAGTTGTTAAAATCTTCCTTCAACATTGCTTTTAGCCAGAAAAGTTGTTAAAGAAGAGTATTTGTTGATAATTCTGGATATTTTTATGGGCAGGCTTAGTCCTCTAAGTGGTTAACCAGTACTTGTACACATTCTTTTGCCAGAAACTGACAACTGCCCTTCTTGAATCAGCAGGAGAGAGAATGACCACAGAAAATATTTCATGACCAATCTCCATTAAAGAATGTTGCCAGACCCCAAAGCTATCAAACCTGCAACCTCTTGATCACCTATCGGATGTGCATTGTACTCAGCCACTGAGGCCAGCTGGTTTTTCAGGAGAACTGTAGAAAGTTATCCTAGAATTATCATCAAATACTCCTCCGTAACAACTCCTGTCCTAGCCATTCTAGAAAAAGGGTTTTCTAAGAGTTAATATTCAAGATATAACACACTAAATTGTAAACACTCCAATTAAAACACATCTTACTTGTAAGCACTTCTGGGGCATGATATTTCAGTGAGCAGCACTCTAAAAGTGAGCAATGTGCTCCCTGCCACATCCAGACACCGTCGCAATATGACTAAAAGACTGTTGAAAGCGACGTTAAGCCCAAATCAAACAAACAAAAACTTGTAAGCACTGATTTGCTGGAAACTGAATGTTATAAAATTTAAAGCCCTAATGATGAATTTGTACATGTGCGTGAATGCATGTTCCCAGGCACTTCTAATGAGTTCCCACAATGTATGTTTATATGGAGAAATAGAAAAAATTATCGTAGACTTCTCACCAGATACTCCTCTTTAACAATTCTAAAATAATTACGAAAACATGTTGTTCCAAAACTGCTCAGTTTGTGTCCAAAAAGGCACCAAACATTTTCTTTTGTAAATTTTAACCCAATGTATACTGAATAAACTCTCCCATACTATATATGGGAAGAGTCCAATTTCAATTTTAGGTATGTCCGGCTATGAGATTTACATATTCCTAGAGAAAAATGGCTAAACTATTTGCAAACAGTGAGGACCCTGATCAGATGCCGCATCTGCACTGTTTGCCAATTACCCTTTTACGGGTCTCCCGACTACAATTGGTTAAATATACATGAAACTAGAGCTGGTGTTTGTAAAACACTATGCCCCCAACTGCCTGACTCTAACACTGTTTGACTCCAACACTGCTTAGCCATGACGGTAACAACAGTACAAATATATGATTTCAATGTTATTTTATCAAAGGGAAATAACTCTAAAATAGGAGATGATTGGGATAAGAAAAAAATACAGATCACCTAGTTTTTCATGAGGAATCAAAACATGAAATTTCAAAACATTAGCATACATGGTTCTAAACTTATGCTATACACAATAAAGCAACGACATTAAATGGCCAGAAATTGCGAAGGGCAAAGCTCCAACATTTCATTTAATTGGTTCAAAATTTATTCAGGTGATCTCCTCCTCAATCCCAATCAGTATACCAAATATCATGGCTCTGGCTTAAATACTTTTTGAGATATCTTGCTGAAAAAGTCAAAATGCCTAGAACTACAAAGGGCCATAACTACATCAATTTTTCATGGAATTCCCTAAAAAACAAACCAGGTAATCTCCACAGCATCCCCAATCAGCATATAATATTTCAAGACCCTAGCTTAAGTGCTTTTCGAGAAATCTTGCTGACAAGGTCAAAATAAGCAGAACTGCAAAGGGCCGTAACTTTATCAATATTTTCATGGAATTCTCTCAAAATATAATCGGGTAATTTACACATCATTCCCACTCACTATATCGAATTTCAAGAACCCAGCTTAAATACTTTTCAAGATATCTTGCTCACAAGATTTAATTCTGATTTTTTTCAAAGGGGAATAACTTTAAATAAACATGCTAGACAAGAAACAAAATAGGGGTCAGCTATTTTTTCATTGGGAACCCAAATATAAAATTTCAAAACCCTAGTGTGCAGGGTCCTTAAGATATGGCATGCACAAAAAAAGCTTAATGAACGGACAAACAGTCGGATGGACAAATGAAGGCAAAATAATATGCCCTATCAATTTCATTCGAAACTGGGGGCATAATCAGGTCATATACTCATCGCTACCAATCTATTCATCAAGTTTCAAGGCTCCAGCTTCAATAGTTTTTGAGATATTTTGTTCACAAGGGAAACATGCCCAAATTTACAAAGGGCCATTACTTACGAAATATTTTTCAGAATTTACAAAAAAATTAATCAGGTCATCTACTCATCATTACCAATCAATTCACCAAGTTTCAAGTCTCTAGCTCTAACGGTTTTTGAGATATTTTGCTGACAAGATAAAAATGCCCAAAATAACAAAGGGCCATAACTCAATAAGTATTTTTCAAAATTTATTCGAAAGTTAATCAGGTCATCTACTCATCACTACAAATCCATTTACTAAGTTTCAAGGCTCTAGCTCTAACAGTTTTTGAGATATTTTGCTGACAAGATAAAAATGCCTAAAATTACAAAGGGGCATAACTCAAGAAGTATATTTCAAAATTTCTTCAAAAGTTAATCAGGTTGGCTACTCATCACTACCAGTCTATTCATCAAGTGTCAAGGCTCTAGTTCCAACAGTTTTTGAGATATTTTGCTGACAAGGTAAAATTGCCCAAAATTACAAAGGGCCATAACTCATGAAGTATTTTTCAGAATTTCTTCAAAAATTAATCAGGTCATCTACTCATCACTACAAATCCATTTACTAAGTTTCAAGGCTCTAGCTCTAACAGTTTTTGAGATATTTTGCTGACAAGATAAAAATGCCTAAAATTACAAAGGGGCATAACTCAAGAAGTATATTTCAAAATTTCTTCAAAAGTTAATCAGATTGTCTACTCATCACTACCAGTCTATTCATCAAGTTTCAAGGCTCTAGCTTCAATAGTTTTTGAGATATTTTGCTGACAAGTTAAAAATGCCCTAAATTACAAAGGGCCATAACTCATGAAGTGTTTTTCAGAATTTCTTCAAAAGTTAATCAGGTCATCTACACATCACCAAAAATCCATTTACTAAGTTTCAAGGCTCAAGCTCTAACAGTTTTTGAGATATTTTGCTGACAAGGTAAAAATGCCCAAAATTACAAAGGGCCATAACTCAAGAAGCATTTTTCAAAATTTCTTCAAAAGTAAATCAGGTTGTCTACTCATCACTACCAGTCTATTCATTAAGTTTCAAGGCTCTAGCTCCAACGGTTTTTCAGATATTTTGCTGACAAGGTAAAAATGCCCAAAATTACAAAGGGCCATAACTCATGAAGTATTTTTCAGAATTTCTTCAAAAGTTAATCAGGTCATCTACTCATCACTACAAATCCATTTACTAAGTTTCAAGGCTCTAGCTCTAACAGTTTTTGAGACATTTTGCTGACAAGGTAAAATTGCCCAAAATTACAAAGGGCCATAACTCAAGAAGTATTTTTCAAAATTTCTTCAAAAGTTAATCAGGTTGTCTACTCATCACTACCAGTCTATTCATCAAGTTTCAAGTCTCTAGCTTTAATAGTTTTTGAGATATTTTGCTGACAAGATTGCATCCATATTTTTTCAAAGGGCCATAACTCAGAAAAGGGGCATAATCCTGTCAAGAAAAAAAATAAGTGTCAGCTATTTTTTCATGAGGAATCCATATATGAAATTTCAAAACAGTAGCATTCACGGTTTTAAAGTTATGCTATGCATCAAAAAGCGTGACGAACGGACGGACGGACGGAAGGACGGACGGACGGACGAACAACCCAGAAGCAATATGCCCCTCCAACTTCTTTGAAGTTGGGGGCATAACAAAAAGGCAGTCTAAAGGACAGTTATATCCCCCGCCACCTTAAACTGTGACTGTGACCTTGACGAGTCAGCATGGTTGAAACATAAGTTTTGCATACAGTCTCACTGAGGTGAACATTTCAAGTTTAATGAAATTCCTTCCTGGGGTAAACGAGATATGGAGTCGACAGGAAATCAAAGATTCAAATTTGTGACTTTCAATTGTGACCTTGACCTTGAGCCAGCATGTTATGTCATGGATTCTGCACAGCATCTTATTGAGCAGAACATTCGACCAAAGTTTTATTGATTGACTGATGTTTATTTGGTAAAAATCAACACATACATACAAACATAATAATACAGTTAAAACACTAATGTTATAATATTATCACATTAGCATTAAATCAAAAGATTTTTTTATAAAATATGACATTTGAATGAATAGTTTATGATATATGAACTACATGAATAAATTTTATAAAACAAAAATATACTAGAGTGTAAGCTTTGTATTAAGATAGTAAAACAAAAATATACTAAAGTGTAAGCTTTGAATTAAGAATAATCAAGTAATGTATGAAAATTAAACTTAAATGTTCTATCTTAAATGTTCTCAGTTTAAGTATTTGCAATAAAAAAATAAAACTGTATTAATACAATTTAAGTAATTAAAAACATCACAGTAATTTATCACAGAGGAATCTCATGGTGCATTTACTATAGATAATAAGATCACCTTTTGACATCGACTGACAAATTCATGAATGCACACCCACCCAACGCATGAAAATCCTTCTAGGGGTAAAGGTTTCAGGAGATATGAGAGGACATGAAAGTGTTACAGATGGAAAGATTGATGGACAGAAGGATGCACAGACTGACAGATGGATGTCCTCACAAATGGACACTTATTCGGTACTCAATGTTAAATTTCCATAGACAAAAAAATGTAACAATACCCAACAGTAGAAAAACTACCCAACAAGACCCCTCATTTTTTTTATTATTGTTATGGACGGAATAAAGCAAACTCTATGTGAAGTATCCAAACATGTATATGCCTACTCAATATATGCCCAGTTGTGGGCTCAGACAGACACACGAAGGCTATTCCTATAATCCCCTCTCCGCTTCACAGCAGGGTGAGTAATACAAGAATTCCGCGGAAGGCGTCATCGCACCTGCTGGGGCAAAAGTCACAGGAGCCACAATCAGAATGTGGTTATTAAATAAGTTTATTTCATACTTAGCAGTGCTTAGTTGGAAAACTGGGTTGAAAAAAATGTAGACAAAGTGCCTAGTGGGGCACATATATTCCAGGCCAGTGCCATTCCCTCTAATGGCTATATCTTCAGCACTGACTTTTTGTATTATACAGCCCAATGATAATGGAATGTCGACGTAAAATGTGTAAAAGTCACTGGAGCATGAAATATAGGTCAAGGTCACGGGTCAAGGTACCTGCTAATTCAGTACATCAAGGAGAAGCACTATGCAAGGTATGGTGGTTGTAGGCCTTATAGTTGAGGAGTTATCAAACATCAACATAAAATGTGTCAAATATAGGTCAAGGTCACCGGGTCAAGGTACCTGCCAAGCCAGTGCAATGAGGTAAAGCCCTATGCAAGGTTTAGTGGTTGTAGGTCTTATATTTGAGGAGATACCAAATATCAACATAAAATGTGTCAAAGTCACTGGAGTGCAAAATATAGGTCAAGGCCACCAGGCCAAGGTACCTGCCTAGTCAGTACATCGAGAAGAAGCACTATATAAGATTTGGTGGTTGAAGGCCTTACAGTTGAGGACATATGGAAGGGTGACGTAAAAGGTGTAAAAGTCAATGGAGCGCGAAATATAGGTCAAGGTCACCCAGTCAAGGTACCTGCGGAGTCCGTACATTGAGGAGAAGCACTGTGCGAGGTTTGATGATTGTAGGCCTTATAGTTGAGGAGATATTGAACGTCGACGTAAAATGTGTAAAAGGCACTGAAGCACAAAATATAGGTCAAGGTCACCGGGTCAAGATACCTGCCAAGTCAGTACATCTAGGAGAGGCACTATGCAAGGTTTGGTGGCTACACTTGAGGAGATCTGGAACGTTGACGTAAATTATGTCAAAGTCACTGCAGCCAAAATATAGGTCAAGGTCACCAGGTCAAGGTATCTGCCACGTCAGTACATTGAGAAGAAGCACTTTGCAAGGTTTGATGGTTGTACCCAATGTAGATGAGGAGATATCAAACCTTGATGCAAAATGTGTCAAAGTCACTGGAGCGCAAAATATAGGTGAAGGTCACTAGGTCAAGGTACCTGCCGAGTCAGTACATCTAGGAGAGACACTATGCAAGATTTGGTAGTTGTACGCCTTATAGTTGAGAAGATCTGGAATGTCAACGTAAATTATGTCAAAGTCAATGGAGCGCAAAATATAGGTCAAGGTCACTGGGTCAATGTACCTGCCAAGTCTGGAGGTCAGGGAGATGTGTCATGCAAGGTATGATGGTTGTTGTAGAATTGTAGTTGATTAGAATACTAACTTTGACGTAAATGTCGAACTTCGACATAACAGAACTGTTAACAGACAGACAGACGGACGAACGGACAGACGAATGGAAAAGCGGGCACCTATGTCGCAAAGTCAGGAGATCAGGGAGATGTTTCATACAAGGTTTGATGGTTGTTTAGTCTTGTAGTTGATTAGAATACTAACTTTGACATAAATGTCGAACTTCGACATAACAGAACTGTTAACAGATGGACAGACAGACGGACGAACGGACAGACGAATGGAAAAGCGGGCACCTATGTCGCAAAGTCTGGAGGTCAGGGAGATGTTTCATGCAAGGTTTGGCGGTTGTTTTGTCTTGTAGTTGATTAGAATACTAACTTTGACATAAATGTCGAACTTCGACATAAATGTTGACAGACGGACGGACGAAGGGACAGACGAACGGAAAAGCAGACGCCTATGTCCCAAAGTCAGGTGGTCAGGGAGATGTTTCATGCAAGGTATGTCGAACGTCGACATAAATATTGACAGACGGACGGACGGAAAATCTGACGCCTATATCGCACCCTGCTACAAGCAGGTGCGATAAAAAGCATTGCAGACACTGCATAAAAACCCACCACTTGCAGGCAACAAGTATGCAACCTTTCTCAAAATACTGAGTAAAGTCATAATTTTGGCATTGATAAAGAGCCATAACTATTGAAAACAAGAGGACCATGATGGTCCTATATCGCTCACCTGAGCAAACAGATTTGCATACTTATATTAGTGTTGAAGTTTCAGCCAAGTTCACTGCTCTAAATTTTATAGCCCTGCACCCCCCACCCCCCACCAACCCCCCACAGCAGCCATGTTTTTTTCTTTTTAACGCAACATGACAACTAAATCTTGAAAGAGGGTCACCAAAGGAACATTTCTGCCAAGTTATATTGAAATTGGTCCAGTGGTTTCTGACAAAAAGATTTTTAAAGTGTTTTATATTGCTATAAAGCCCTACCCCCTAACAGCCATTTTTTTCTTTTTGACGAATCAAGACACCTTGAAAAAACTTGGTTGAGGGTCACCAAAGGAACAATCTGTTTACCAAGTTAAACCAAGTTAAACTGAAATCGGTTCAGTGGTTTCTGACAAGAAGATTTTCAAAGTTTTCTATCTAGATATATAGGGAAAATAAGCCCCACCCCCTAACAGCCATGTTTTTTTGACAAATCAGGATTGCTTGAACATTCTTGGTAGAGGGTCACCAAAGCAACACTGAAATCGGTCAGGGGTATTTGACAAGAAGAATTTCAAAGATTTCTATACAGATATATACGGAAAATAAGCCCCGCCCCCTCTGGGGGCCATGTTTTTTGACGTATCATGAAAGCTTGAACAATCTTGGTAGAAGGTCACCATTCCTGTCAAGTTACATTGAATTCGGTGTAACGGTTTCTTACAAAAAGATTTTTAAAGTTTTTTATATAGATATATAGGGAAAATAAGCCCCGCCCACATAGCGGCCATGTTTTTTGACGAATCATGACAGCTTGAACAATCTTGGTAGAGGGTCACCAAAGAAACATTCCTGCTAGGTTATATTGAAATCGGTCCAGTGGTTTCTGACAAGAAGATTATTAAAGTTTTCTATATAGATATATAGAGAAAATAAGCCCCACCCGCTAGCAGCCATGTTTTTTGACAAATCACGATTACTTAAACAATCTTGGTAAAGGGTCACCAAGGAAGGGTCACCAAGGTAACATGTCTGCCAAGTTATATTGAAATCAGTCCAGTGGTTTCTGACAAGAAGATTTTTTCAAGTTTTCTATATAGATATACAGGGAAAATAAGCCCCACCCCCTAGCAGCCATGTTTTTTGACAAATCATGACGGCCTGAACAATCTTGGTAAAGGGTCACCAAGGAAACATTTCTGCCAAGTTATACTGAAATCGGTCCAGTGGTTTCTGACAAGAAGATTTTTTTTCAAGTTTTCTATATAGATATATAATGTAAGGAAAATAAGCCCCACCCCCTTGCAACCATATTTTTGGACGAATCATGATGGCTTGAACAACCTTGGAAGAGGGTGACAAAAGACACATTCCTTCCAAGTTATATTGAAATCGGTCCATTGGTTTCTGACAAGAAGATTTTTTAAAGTTTTCTATATAGATACATATATAGGGAAAATAAGCCCTGCCCCCTGGCTACCATGTTTTTTGGCGAATCCAAACGGCTTGAACAATCTTGGTAGAGGATCACCAAAAGAACATTTCTGCAAAATTATATGGAAATCGGTCCAGTGGTTTGGGACAAGATGATTTTTACATTTTTCAATATATAGGGAAAATAAGCCCCGCCCCCTGGCGGCCATGTTTTTTGACGAATCCAAATGGCTCAAACAATCTTGGTATAGGATCACTAAAGGAACATTTCTGCAAAATTATATGGAAATCGGTCCATTGGTTCTGACAAGAAGATTTTTAAAGTTTTCTATATAGATATATAGGGAAAATAAGCCCCACCCCCTGGCAGCCATGTTTTTTGACGAATCCAAATGGCTTGAACAATCTTGGTAGAGGATTTTTGCAAAATTATATTGAAGTCGGTCCAGTAGTTTCGGACAAGAAGATTTTTAAAGTTTTCTATATAGATATATAAGGAAAATAAGCCCTGCCCCCTGGTGGCCATGTTTTTTGACAAATCCAAATGGCTTGAACAATCTTGGTAGAGGATCACCAAAGGAACATTTCTGCAAAATTATATGGAAATCGGTTCAATGGTTTCGGACAAGAAGATTTTTACATTTTTCAATATAGATATATAGGGAAAATAAGCCCCGCCCCCTGGCGGCCATGTTTTTTGACTAATCGAAATGGCTCGAACAATCTTGGTAGAGGATCACCAAAGGAACATTTCTGCAAAATTATATGGAAATCGGTCCATAGGTTTCTGACAAGAAGATTTTTAAAATTTTCTATATAGATATATAGGGAAATTAAGCCCCGCCCCCTGGCGGCCATGTTTTTTGACGAATCCAAATGGCTTGAACAATCTTGGTAGAGGATCACCAATGGAACATTTCTGCAAAATTATATTGAAATCGGTCTAGTGGTTTTGGACAAGAAGATTTTTAAAGTTTTCTATATAGATATATAGGGAAAATAAGCCCCGCCCCCTGGCGGCCATGTTTTTTGACGAATCCAAATGGCCTGAACAATCTTGGTAGAGGATCACCAAAGGAACATTTTTGCAAAATTATATTGAAATCGGTTCAGTGGTTTCGGACAAGAAGATTTTTAAAGTTTTCTATATATAGGGAAAATAAGCCCCGCCCCCTGGCGGCCATGTTTTTTTGACGAATCCAAATGGCCTGAATCTTGGTAGAGGATCACCAAAGGAACATTTCTGCAAAATTATATGGAAATCATGCCAGCGGTTTCTGACAATAAGATTTTTAAAGTTTCCTATATAGATATATAGGGAAAATAAGCCCCGCCCCCCCAGCGGCCATGTTTTTTGACGAATCCAAATGGCTTGAACAATCTTGGTAGGGGATCATTTTTGCAAAATTATATTGAAGTCGGTCCAGTGGTTTCGGACAAGAAGATTTTTAAAGTTTTCTATATAGATACATAGGGAAAATAAGCCCCGCCCCCTGGCGGCCATGTTTTTTGACGAATCCAAATGGCTTGAACAATCTTGGTAGAGGATCACCAAAGGAACATTTCTGCAAAATTATATTGAAATCGGTCCAGTGGTTTCTGACAAGAAGATTTTTTAAGTTTTTAGTTAAAAAATCTATTTTTAGCTCCTGTGACCTAGATATGCAATGGACCGGAACCATTTGAACAACTTTGAAAGAGGACCAACCAAGGATCATTCCTGTGAAGTTTGGTCAAAATCCAATCAGTGGTTAAGGAGGAGATGTTGTTTAAAGATTGTGGACGGACATACGGACGACGAACGATGACGACGACGACGGACGGTGAGTGATCACAAAAGCTCACCTTGAGCTTTCAGTTCAGGTGAGCTAATAAAAGCACCACAAGCATAACAGCCCACCACAGCAATTATTTGTTTATGTATTAAAGTTAAGTTATCGTTGCGAAAATGTCTGGAAAGAAAAGGGACAGATAACAATCCTAAACCAGATCTTGATAATATCAATGGATTGATAATAATCCTAAACCAGATCTTGATAATATCAATGCATATAGCAAGTTTGGTTAAAAGGCCTTGTTATTTACTCAAGTTATCGTCCGTAAATGAAAATATGGGTGTGTCTCGGGCAGGTAACTCCGTAAAAATTTGACGTAATTTGCCCATTAGCAATTCCAAAACAGATCTCCTTAATGTCAATGCATGTAGCAAGTTTGGTTAAAATCCCTTGTTATTTACTCAAGTTATCGTCCGGAAAAAAAAATATGGGCGTGTCTCGGGCAGATAACTCCGTAAAAATTTGATGAAATTTGCCCATTAGCAATTCCAAACCAGATCTCCTTAATATCAATATATATAGCAAGTCTGGTTAAAATCCCTAGTTATTTACTCAGGTTATCGTCCGGAAACAAAAATATGGGCGTGTCTCGGGCAGATAACTCCGTAAAAATTTGCCGAAATGTGCCCATTAGCAATCCCAAACCAGATCTCCTTAATGTCAATGTATATAGCAAGTTTGGACTGTTTGGTTAAAATCCCTTGTTATTTACTCAAGTTATCGTCCGGAAACAAAAATATCTCTGGCAGATAACTTCGTGAGAATTTGACGAAATTTGTCCATTAGCAATCCCAAACCAGATATCCACAATATCAATGCACGTACCAAGTTTGGTGAAAATCCATTGATGTTTACTCAAGTTATCATCCGAAAATGAAAAATGGACTGACGGATATACTACCTACGGACGGACAGACAGACACACAGACGTCCAACGTGAACCCATAATACCCCGCCACTATTGTGTGGCGGGGTATAAAAACCGATACTGGCCCATTTTTTATTGTAACTTAGTTCTAGTCAGTATCAATGTACATATAAAATTTGATCAAAATCCATCAATTTGTTCTCAAGATATTAAGCAGAAACTCCATTCTGACATCAATCAAGAGCCATAACTCTGTTGAAAACTAACAAAAGTGGCCCATCTTCAATAGCAATCTAGATCTAGTCAATATGAATGTGGATATAAAATTTGATGAAAATCCGGTCATTCTATGCTCTCAAGATAGTGAAATTTTGATGTCAACCGAAGGCCATGAATCTGTTATGAGTTAACAAAATTTCCCAATTTAGAATCCTAAACCACTCCTCCCCAATATCAATGCATATACAAAGTTTCATGAAAATTCATAAAAAACTACAAGTTAGACACCAATAACGAAGCAACGAATATAAAACTACTATAGCTCCAAATAAAAGGGGATATCCATATAATATTTTTCTTATTTCTCTATGAAAACATATGTTGCTGAGGGCCTTATCAGAAATGAGTTTTGTGCCCGATGTCTAAAGGAGAAATGATTCACCAAATGTTTTGGGGCATCATGCTTCAAAAGCTAAGATTCGGTTCACAATATGTTTTTGTTCAGTCTGTCCATTCACATAAATGTTGAGGTGTTTTTTTTGTTTTTTTTTTAATTAAAATGATAAAAACCTAGTAAAACTTGCAGAAATCATCATAACACACGAGGAAAAACTTTCAACAAAATATATTGATGCATTTTAGAGAAAACAAAAATCTAATACTTATCATCTTTTTGTTGTTCTGTTATTTTTAATGCTTTTTAGAACCATTTTTCATGAAAAAAAATTAGTAAAGTTAGTAAATTAATGCCCATTATCAAATTTAATTCTGTCATTCTATGCAGAATGAATATACTTGTCAAGAATATACTTCAGCCAAAATTAATCACCTTGATCTTCATTGCCACTTTTCTTTGTAAATAAAATACATCACACTAGAATGAATTCATCTTGGCTGATGCACCGGCAGCAGATATAAGCACCTAGTTTGTAAATATTTTCGTTTTAAGTAAATTACTTCTGGAAACGGGGCAAACTAAACTTACAAATCTAATAAGCATTTATAAGATCTCAAAGGGTGCATCAAACATGATGAATTTGTTCAGGTCACCAGGTGTGACATCTTTTAGTTACAAAAGAAATGATTAGGGATAATATAGGTGAAGATATAGCTTTTACAGTGTCCTTGCCAGTGCATCAAGAAAACACGTTACTTTAAATTGGTCTTACATATTTTCCGTTTTTCCCCTTCAGTCTATTTTTATTGAGGCTGTCCTAACAGGTACCCACAGTCTACATTTTTTGAGAAGAAATAAGGAACAAGAGACCATGAGCCACAATTCGCTCACCTGATAAAAATACCCATTGCAAATTTGCAAATATCATACAACATTCTTCCAATATTGCCACCGCAACTGGGACACAATTTTGACAAAACCATAAAAAGGTCAAAGGTCATCCTAGTCTCATCATTTTAACAAACTTGGCAGACCTTGAGTCCCTGATCTGTATACCAAGATTCAGCCTCAAAGCTTTCTTAGTACTGGAGAAGAAGATTTTTAAGCATTTTTACCATATATGGGCATGGCAGTCATCTTGTTCAATGGTGCAGAACCATTTGAATAAATTGTCAACATCCCTTCGACAGAAGGCCCCATGTGAAATCTGGTGAAAATTGGTCAAGTGGTTTCAGAGAAGAAGACGTTTAAAGATTTCATGATTCTATATCTGTCTATAGACCAGGGGCAAGGGCAGATAACCCTGCAGGGCAAAATTTTGATCCTAACTAAAAGTTTTACTACTTTAATCATACATTGTAAATTTCAGCCATTAGTCTTAAATACATATTGAAACTTTCCCCCCATACAAATCTAGAGATGGAAATTTGAACTTGCCGTAAAAAGGTCAAAGGTCAACTACGACCATCATTTGAACAAATTTATTAGAGCTTGGGACAGCAATGCTATATAACAAGATTCAACCCCAAAGCTTTCTTGGTTCTGGAGAAGAAGATTTAAGAGTTTTTACCATATATGGACATGGTGGCCATCTTTTTAAACTGCACGCAACCATGATTTGAACAAATTGGCAATACCCTTTCCACAGAAGACCTCATGTGAAATCTGGTGAAAGATGCGAGAGCAGTTTCAGAGAAGAAGACATTTAAAAATTACACAATTTTATACATGTATATAGCCCAGGGGCAAGGGCAGATAATCCTCAGGGGACAAAATTTTGATTATAACTAAAATGTTTTACTACTTTAAAAATTACACAATTTTATACATGTATATAGCCCAGAGGCAAGGGCAGATAATCCTCATGGGACAAAATTTTGATTATAACTAAAATGTTTTACTACTTTAATCATTCATTGTAAGTTTCAGCCAAAACCAGATCTCACCTCACACCATTCTTCTTCCTTTTCTTCTTCTTTCTCTCCTTTGTCAGTCTTTAATCACACGTTGTAAGTTTCAGCCATTAGTCTTTAACACATTTTGAGAAAATTACTTTTTAACATTTTCCCCAGACAAATGCATGGGGGCGCAAATTTGACCTTGCCGTAAAAAAGTCAAAGGTCAACTTACGGTCATCATTTGAACAAACTTGGCAGACCTTGAGTTCTTGATGTTATATACCAAGATTAAGCCTTGAAGCCTTCTTGGTTCTGGAGAAGAAGATTTTTAAGTGTTTTTACCATACATGGGCATGGCGGCCATCTTGGTCAAATGGCGCAGATCCATTTGAACAAATTGGCAATACCCTTTCAACAGAAGGCCCTATGTGAAATCTGGTGAAAATTGCTCGAGCCGTTTCAGAGAAGAAGACAATTAAAAATTAGACAATTTCATACATGTATATAGCCCACGGGCAAGGGCAGATAACAACCAGGGGACAAAATTTTGATTATAATTAAAATGTTTTACTACTTTAATCACTCATTGTAAGTTTCAGCCAAAACCAGATCTCACCTCACACCATTCTTCTTCCTTTTCTTCTTCTTTCTCTCCTATGTCAGTCTTTTCTTCACAAGTTCTTAGCTTCTTTGATAAAGGTATATCAGAAAGACCACTCATTCCTTCTTTAAACTCACCGGGGACTGAAATACAGGCCAGTTATTGAAATTCTTAGACATTTTTTTTTAAGTACTAATAACCAGAACAGGCATCCAACCCACCTCACCACCAACAAACAAATCAGCAAGATTTGTTTGTTTGTGTTGAGGTTTTTGCGGCCCAGTCAACCCAATGGGGTCATGTCGAGTGCGGTCAAGTTACCTACCGACACGTTTACTGGGCAGGCTTAGTCCTCTAAGCGGTTAACCAGTATTGTGCACATTCTTTCGCCAGAAACTGACAACTGCCCTTCTTGAATCAGCGGAAAGGAGAGAATGACCATAGAAAATATTTCATGATCAATCTCCACGAAAGAATGTTGCCGAACCCAAGACCTCCTGGTCTCCAGTCGGATGGCGCATCCAACTGAGCCGCCGAGGCCAGCTATCAGCAAGATGATTCTGCAAGAACATTACTGAGAGATAAACAACACTGTGAAGCTTTGCTGATATGTTTTGAAGAAATTAGGGGTTATGATGAAAAATATGTAAAGAAGAAATGTGATAGAAATGAAAAACTGAAAATTATATGGAAATATGCATAACAATTAGACTGTGTGGGGAAAAAAAAAGATATTAAATTTCGAACTGATGTATTAGTAATTGCAGGGAGAGTTGCAAGACCCACATTTATGTGTTACAATCATAGGTCTAGAAAAGAGTGGGTATCAAGGCCTATTGAACAAGGCCTATCAGGTAAATATTTTTTTCTTGTTTCTCCACTGAGGTGCTTCTAATGAGTACCCACAACATATGTTTTCGTGGAGAAATAAGAAAACTATCAATACTTTTGGATTGAAAAAAGCATCCCATCAAGAGCTATGGCTACAATACTATTTAATTCCAACAAGAGCAGCAATAACACTGCTGAACTCTGTGCACTAGTTATATGTGCACATGTATACTTTAGAAAGACTACAACTGCAGTAAGTCTATTCACTAACAGTGAAAAGCTCTATTAAATAAAATTATCTGTAGTTCTTTAAAATACAGTGGGACTTTAATGGCATGAACTCTGACAGCTCATTTACCCTTGCTTACTAGAACTAATGCCTATGCTGCAGAAACCAATATTGGAGGGCAACAAGTCCAACTGGCTAGAACTAATTTTTATGGCACCCACCCTTTGAGCCACTGAAGTTCTCCTAAGCTGGAAATTATATACATGTATTGGTTTGAATCATGAATATTTAAGAACAAGAGAATCGGTGAAACTGAAGAATGCTCCCCGAAGATGCGCTGTAGTGGGAGGGTTATGTTAGTGAAAGAGTAAAAAACTTTATGAGATATGCTACAGACAAGTTTATTATTGCAAAAATTAAGATGGGAAGTAACTCATTAATTACTTGTAACAGAGTTACAGTTCCTGCACTCTGCACTATCTGATGGCCGTCTCCCAATGTATCAAGTTTCATTTGATTCTCTTTTATACTTTCAGAGATATGCACCAGATAAATTTAATATTGCAAAAATTAGGAAGGGAAATAACTCCATAAATACTGATGACAGGGTTATGGTTCTTGCATTCTGCACTTCCCCTCATAACCCTCTATCACTGTATCATGTTTCATTTATTTATCTTCAATACTTTTAGAGACATGCTCCGGACAAGCTTACTATTGCAAAAATTAGGAAGGGAAATAACCCTGTAATTACTTGTGATAGAGTTACGGTTCTTGCACTCTGCACTTCCTCTGATGGCTGTCTATCAATGTACCAAGTTTCATTTAATTCCCTTCTATACTTTCAGATATGCTCCGCACAAGCTTTTTTTATTGCAAAAATTAAGAAGGGAAGTACTCCATAAATACTGGTGACAGGGTTAAGGTTCTTGCATTCTGCAATTCCCCTCATGGCCCTCTATCAGTGTATCAAGTTTCATTAAATTATCTTCAATACATTTTGAGATATTCTCCGAACAAAAGTGTGATGGACAGACAGATGGATGGACTGACCAACGGTCGGATGGACGGACAAAGTGGGGACTATATGCTCTCCCTTTGGAGAGCATAAAAATCAAACTAATGACTTCAAAATGTCTGATCTGTTGCTCTGACCTGTCTGATCACGTGCACAGGTAAACTAAAGCAAGCAGTTTGCATGTATAAGACAAATTTCATCAGTGACCTTACTTACCGGATGTTGATCTTGGCAGAAGTGGGTTTGTAGAATTTGCATACTGGTTCTTCTGTCCAGTGAAGCCAGAATTCAAGAGAGCTGAATAGAAACAAAGTCATTAGTGAAAGGAAGTTATCTCACATCACACATGTACAACCATAGCTTCAGATAAGACACTTTTTCCATAGCTCCAGATAAGATGTGGTAGCCACACAATATTTTTCTCATTTCTCCACAAAAACACATTGTGGTACTCATTAGAAGCGCCTTGGCAAACATATGTTTACTTGGAGAATTAAGAAAAATACCAATATTTTTCAGATGAACAAGACAGTCTGAAGGACAGCTATATCCCCCACTGCAGAATGACAATAGAGCGGCTTCAAAATTCAAGGCTCAAACTGGTGGCCTTCAATTGTGACCTTGACCTTGAGTCTGCATTGTTGAGTTATGGGTTCTGCACATCATCTCACTAAGGCGAACATTTGACCCAAATTTAATAAATATTTTTCAAAGGGTTCAGGAGATATGGAGTGAACATGAAGTTCAAGGCTCAAACTCGTGACCTTTAACTGTGACCGTGACCTTGAGTCGGCATGCTTGAGTTCTGCACATCGCCTCACTAAGGCAAACATCTGACCAAAGTTTCATGAAAATCTTTCAAAGGGTTCAGGAGATATGGAACAAACAAGAAAGAGACTGATGACCTTCAATTGTGACCTTGACCTTGAGTCTGCATCGTTGAGTTATAGGTTCTACACATCACCTCACTAAGGCAAACATTTGAACCAAATTTAACAAGGCAGTCTGAAGGGCAATGGAGCGGCCTCAAAATTCAAGGCTCAAACTGGTGACCTTCAATTGCAACCTTGACCTCGAGTCAGCATAGCTGAGTTATGGGTTCTGCACATCATCTCACTGAGGCAAACATTTGATCAACGTTTAAAGAAAATCCTTCCAGGGGTAAAGGAGATATGGAGCCGACACCAAATTCAAGGCTAAAACTTGTGACCTTCAACTGTGACCTTGACCTTAAGTCCGCAGGGCTGAGTTATGGGTCTGCACATTGTCCCACTGAGGTGAACATTCGAACAAAGTTTAGAGAAAATCCTCCCAAGGGTAAAGGAGATACAGAGCGGACTAAAAATTCAAGGCTCAAACCTGTGACCTTGAACTGTGACCTTGTGAGTCTGCATGGTTGAGCTATGGGTTCTGCACATCGTTTCACTGAGGCAAACATTTGACCAAAATTAAAAGAAAATCCTTCCAGGGGTAAAGGAGATATCGAGTGGACACGAAACTCAGGGCTCAAACTCGCGACCTTGAACTGACCTTGTCCTTGAGTCCCCATGGCTGAGTTATGGGTTCTGCACATCATCCTACAGGTGGACATTTGACCAAAGTTTAGAGAAAATCCTCCCAGGGCTAAAGGAGATACAGAGCAGACACGAAATTCAAGGCTCAAACCTGTGACCTTGAACTGTGACCTTGACCTTGTGTCAGCATGGTTGAGTTATGAGTTCTGCACATCGTCTCACTGAGGCAAACATATGACCAAAGTTTAAAGAAAATCCTTCCAGGGGTATAGGAGATATGGAGTGGACACGAAATTCAAGGCTCAAACCCATGACCTTGACCTGTGACCTTGACCTTGGCATGGTTGACTTATGGGTTCTGCACATCGACTCACTGAGGCGAACATTTGACCAAAGTTTAATGAAAATCTTTCAAAGAGTTCAGGAGATATGGAGCAGACAAGAAAGTGTTATGGAAGGACGGACAGACAGACGAAGGCCATTTCTATAATCCTCCATCCACTTGGCGGTGGGGGATTAAAAGTGCCTTATCTGGAGCTTTGTTTAACTATCTAAAAAGAATGAATATTTGCTTATTTCTCTATAAAGATGTATGTTATGGTTACTCATTAAAAGTGCCTTGTGGAGGCATTTCTAATGAGTACCCACAGCATGTTTTCGTAGAGAAATTAGGAAAATAAATTTCTGGATACGCCGCTTATCTGAAGCTGACAACTCACATACCTCATTTACCCTAAGTATTTGGACACCTCAACTGCTTACAGTGCTTGTTCTAAAATTTGAACAAGTATAAGATACTACCCAATGTTGTGTCTAAGAATTGCTGGATGAGTGGCAAACAGTGTAGACCCTGACAAGACAGCCCCCGCATTTTGCGGCATCTCATCTGGGTCTACACTGTATGCTCAGGCCTGTCTGTCCGCATAGGGTAAACACGGGTAGCTCAGATAAGGTGATGATGAGGATTTATTGTTTTACATCCCTTTCAACATTATTTACAGGTAAGTCACACTGAGACAATGGAAGGATAATAATGAAAGGCTCTGTACAAATAAGTGACGTACAGTAAGACGCTGAATTCCGCCATCAACAGGATTCAAACCTGTGACCTCCTGATGTGAAATCAGGAGAGCTAACCACTCGGCCACCCAGATATTTTTCAGACACAGAGTTTACTGAGTTGATACTTTAGGATAATTTTTACATTAAAACATATCTTGTGGTACTCAATGAAATCATCTCACTAAGGCAATCCCAATGAATGCAACAAGATTTTAGTGCAAAAATAAAAGTTTCCTTCTGAATGCTTTCCTGGTTATGAATTCTCCTAAAATCATCTCTGTGAGCAGATTTTAATGAGATGTACAACATATGATGCAAAATACACAAAAAAGGCCCTTATGTAATTTGCAGACGACATCCCTGATAAGCCTACATATAAGCGCAGGCTGATCTGGGCCTTCGTTGTACGCTTACAGAATCAGTGGACTCTGTAGTATATGGCGACAAACAGAAAATGCCCAGGTTAGTCTGCACAGATGCACAACCTGATCTGGACCTACATTGTCCGCAAATTGCATAAGGATCCTTTTCGTGTGTTGCACATCTAATGTTTATGAGGAGAAATAGGGAAAAAAAGAATGTGGCTTAGATTTTCCTTCACAATAACAACCTTAACTACCCTTCCTTAACAATAGGCAGGGCTATATGTTCAGTGGCAGTATAAATCTTATTTACCCTTAACCCTTGTCCTGCTGAATTTGGATATGTCCTCTCTTTGCAAACAGTGTAGATCCAGATCAGTTGGCTTCTATCTGGATCTGCACTGTTTGTCATTTAGTATTTGAATTTGTATCAACAATCTGGATCAAGTAATCTGATTGGCTGAAAATGAGAAGTGGGTGCGGCATCTTAACTTATTTAGCAGGACAAGGGTTAAC
The DNA here is from genome assembly GCA_964016985.1 of Anodontia alba. Taxonomy (NCBI): domain Eukaryota; kingdom Metazoa; phylum Mollusca; class Bivalvia; order Lucinida; family Lucinidae; genus Anodontia; species Anodontia alba. Next base: position 11,004,990 of record OZ024834.1, on the reverse strand, counting down.
ATTCAGAAAGATTATCTACCATATTTACCCTAAGTATTGAGACACCTTAACATCTGACTTGTCCTACAATTTGAAAAAAATCTATTTTATCACTTGCTGATGTGTTTAAAATATTGCTGGACGACCGGCAAACAGTGTAGACCCTGATCAGATGCAATGTTCTGCAGAGTCTGATCTGGGTCTCATATACTACTTACCATCAGTTGGTACAGGACTTCTGGACGAGGAACTTCTCAATCGCAACTGTCTCTTAGGATTAAACTTCACTTTTTTTGTTTCTGGAAATTCATCAATCTCATCATTCCAATCCTCTTCTGTCGAGCTTTGTCGTTGAGGAGCTGACATTCTTCTGAACCTTGGTGGCAAGTCATGTTGGTAGTTTTGATGGTTTTCCCAGGTAAATTCCCCATTTGGATTGGAGATTGTACTTTGATTATTTCTGTTTTCATCAAATCCTTGTTTCACAAAACTAGGTAAGAAGTCCCTAGAAGAAGGCTCATTAATTTTGTCTCTAAGTTCTGGTGAATGTCTCTTAGCATACTGAGGAAGGAAATCTGGAGGTTTCTTTGCACTGTCAATAGTGTTTGACTGGCGCACAAGGTCCTTTGCTTCATTTACAGATTGATTAACAACAGAATTTACTGGCTGAAACTGACTCACACCAGGGTTTATTGGCTTAAAGCCTTGCATAGTATCTGATTGATTAGCACCAAGTTTTTGATTGCTTGAATTAGTCACACTGCTGAAAGACACTGGTAAATTACTGGTAGTTGATACATTTGAGACAGGAATGTAGTTTTTTTTTAATGGTCTTCTCAAAGGTTCATTACCACTACTGAACCCAGAGATTAAGCTATTACTGTCAGGTATGCTATTTGTAGCAATGATTGTCGTAGGCTGGACACTTTCAAAAGATTTTGAAATGGGAATGCTTTGTGTAAATGGTCTTCTCATTGGCACATTGCAATCATTCACTGAATTACAAGTTTTAAGTCTGCTATTTGTGACAATGCTTGTTGTAGGTTGGACACTTTCAAGAGATTTTGAAACAGGAACGGTTTGTGTAAATGGTCTTCTTAATGGAACATCACAATCATTCAGTCTTGAAACTGAATTACTAGTTTTAGCTCTACTGTTTGAAGTTACACTTCTTGTACCATGAACACTGTCAAGAGATTTGTCCGGCAAAGTCTGTCTTTTTACAGCACTAAAAGACTTTTCAGCTATTTTGGAAGCACTTGAATTAACTTTACTTACAGGTTTACTCTGATTGTTAGAATCTGAAAAAGCTGTTTGTCCTCGTAAACCAGGAGGTTTGTAGGGCAATGGTTTGATCTTTGTATCAATAGATGTTCCATTAGCCTGGACAGAGGTTCCTAAATCACTGGACGTTGTAGAATGTCTATCTGTAAGCTGAATACTTTCATTACTTGCAGCTTTCAAAGAATTATTTTCAGCTTCAATAGCAATATTAGTACTCTGATTAGTAGCTGTTGAAGAATTATTCTTATTCTGGCCAGTTTCAGACACCGGTATTTGAGGAGCAGATTCTATCATCCCTTGACCTACATTTCCCAGCATTGCCATGACACTTGAGCCTCCTTGAAGATCGGTTCCAGCAAAATTAGCACCAGAAATCTGTCCTGACGCTATATAGAATTGCAGTAAATTAGTCTGCTGAACAGCGACACTACTTAACATGTCTGGATTAGCTGTCAAATCTGGGTATGCTTTTATGAGTTGTGCAACAACCAGCTGATATAGAATAGGGTCCAGATTGTTCATTAAAACAGGTGGAGGTGGTATATTATTTCCAACTGATTGCATCAATGGCATTGATGAAGGCAAACCATTGTTTACAGAGCTGACCAATGAGACTGCAGAAGTTAAAGCAACAGATGATGATGGGAAAAGATTACTACTATTAATGCTGGCTGACACATTTGCATTAAACTCTGATTCACTTTCCTTTAGGACACTTTCAAATTCAGCCTCTGATGGAGATGGAACCCTTTTTAAGTCACATACTGAAGTGTCAGTACTAACTTGGGATAAAGTACCACACTTTTCTGAATTAACTTCAGAGGCGTGTTTGTCTTGAGCCAAAGATTTAGGCACCTCAGCTAAACTGACCTGTTCATCTGAAAGCAGATTATGAGAGGAACCTACGTCTTCTATAGCTGATTTTGTTTCCATTGTTATATGAATATCACGAGACGCATATACTCCATCAAGGTCTACTTCTACATTTTCTTTATTTTCAGTGACAATATGAGCTTTGTCAATACCAGCTTCAGGTGGTTTTGTGTCATTTTTCTCTTTAATATTTACAGCATCCTTTCCTTCAACCAACTTCTGACGTTGTTTGCTGCCATCAGTCTTAATATCCACTTCAGAGGCAATGTTCTTTTCAACTGAATGATCAGATTTATTACACACACTTACTTTATCTTCACTGACTAGATTTTCATTTTTCATTTCAGATGTCTTTGAATCCAATTTTCTTTCAGTATGATCAATATCATCTAAATTGTGTATTTCACAAGTTATAATATTACTTTTCACAATAAAATCACTATCTTTGGTTGCTGCAATTTCATTGAATTCATTTTTAATATCCCCAGTTGCTGCTAAATTAGTACTTTCATGTCCACTCAATGCTCCATACACTTCATTCATCTTAGAGGATATTAAATCTTTTAACTCTTTGTTATCTGATGTATACTTTCTTTTAGACTCTTCATCATTGGACTGTACAGTTACACATGCATCATCATCATCAACAAGTGCTGTACTCACTTCAGTCACGTCATCATCACTGTCAAGATCCAGGTCCATCAAGCTACCATGATCCTTAGATTTCTCCTGAAACAAAATATACTCTATTTACCCTACATATTGGAACACCTTAACTTCCTACTATATTCTCCTAAATGTTGAACGTCCATTTGACTACCGGCTGATGTGTCTAAAATTTGTTGAATGAGTGGCAAACAGTGTAGACTGATCAAATGCAACATTCTGATCTGGGTCTACACTGTTTGCTCTGGCCTGTCAGACATCCTAGCTCCAGATAAGGAGCCTTTTTGAACTGAAAAATATTAATATAGTTTTCTTATTTCTGGCAAAAACGTTTATTGTGGGTACTCATTAGAAGTGCCTCAGCATCCACAACATGTTTTATTTGAGAAATAAGAAAAAATATTATGTAGAATCCCCACTTTACCTGTAGCTAAATAAGAACAGATAATGGCAATACATTTTAACAGCTCTATCTATATCTTAACATTTCAACAGCTGATGCTAGGTTATCAATATTCCTAAACTTTTGTGATCATTCAGCAGCTGATGCTAGGTTGTCAATATTCCTAAACTTTTGTGATCATTTTTTTGTCTGAGATGAGCGTTAACAACCATATTTTAATCATGCTGAGAGAGACAGATTAAAAAAAAAAAAGAAGAATAGGACAGATGGGAAGTGCGGCCAGAACATTCCTGCCAAAAGCCAGTTATAGCAGGGCCAAACCTCAAAGTTTCAGTAGAAGGGTGCACTGCCCTACAATCCACAACTTTTGAGATCTGAAGAAGTCAGAAGAGCCATATATATAAAGTTAATTTTGAGAGATAAAAATGCACTGACTTGTGAACAATCAAAGACAGAGAGATATATCTGATACTACCTTGTAAAATCAAAACATGTCATCAACTTATAGACTATACATGCAAAAATTCCGAATAACTTATTCTCATAACAAATGACTTATTTACAGACTAAACAGGTTCAGGATTTTGCTTCTAGCTGATTTCATGTGAGACAGTTTCTATCAACAATTTCAAGGTTAGTCTTCAATACAATGAGAATTAGTTCAGTTAAACAGCGCGTCAACCTATAAGGTTAAACAGCGCGTCAACCTATGAGGGTCATTTGCATCAAAAGTCTTCTATACGAGGGGCAGTGTGAAAATATCAGGACTTTTCTGCTGTTTCGCAAAAGACCTTAAATATTTGTCAGATGCTTATTATTCTTTTTCAAAATATGCCCCACCTACATCTATACATTTTTGACATTTTTGTGGAGCTCTTGTATCCTCTGTGCCAACCATGAAGTAGACTTACTGCTGGTGTACCGATTTACAGCTGAAATCAAAGCCACTCTGGTCTCATATTTGTTGAGAGCTTTTTCTTCAGTTCTGGAAACACATAAAAATCTCAGGGGGGAAGGTCTGGGCTGTATGGAGGTGGCAACAATTGCCACTTGTTTGAGTTTGTATGGCCCAGTCAACCCAATTGGGTCATGACGAGCGCGGTCAGTTTACCTAACTACATGCTTACTGGACAGGCTTAGTCCTATAAGTGGTTAACCAGTATTGTGCACATTCTTTGCAAGAAACTGACAACTGCCCTTCTTGAATCAACGAAAGAGAGAGAATGACCGTAGAAAACATTTCATGACCATGTCCCTGAAAGCAATTTTTAAGGAGTTGATAAGTACAACTGTAGATAAGGCAATATGAGAGGGGGCATTGTCATGCAAGGACATTTTCTAGCTAAGCTGTGATGCTATTTTTTAGTTTTTCTTCGAGTTTTTTCAAAATTCCTTCTAATAGTATCTACCGGTCAAAGTGTAACAGGTGAAAAAATTCTAATCACCAGTGCCGCTGCCACGGATGAAACCTGGGCCGTCTGCGTGACAGGCCAACATTCTACCATGTCGCTACAAAAGCCCGCTTGTACTGTAAGGCAGTATAAGTGTATCATATACCTATCACTAATACATATTCCCCCTCCTAGTTTAGTCGTCAACCCTGGACACTGGCGTGCTCTGTGGGTCATTTTACGTTGGGTGCCAGATGTAACAGGTGAAAAAATTCTAATCACCAATGCCACCGCCAGATCGAACCTGAGCTGCCTGCATAACAGGCCAACACTCTATCACGTGGCTATAAAAGCCCGCTTGTAAAAGAGCAACCAGCATAACCTTGCCAGCAGATGGAAACAGCTGAAAACTTCTTGGTAGGTAGGGAACTAGCTCATTTCCGCTGCTTTGACTGAGCTTTTGTTTCAGGTTCAGCATAATGAACCCACATTTCATCCCAGTGACAATCTAGTTCAAAAACTTATTGTCATCAGGGTTAAAATGTCCCAAATGTTCTTTTGCTATGGTCATCCTGGATGCCTTTTGATCCTCTGTCAGCCATTTTGGCACCAACTTTGTTTGTGTTGATACTTTACGGCCCAGTCAATCCAATGGGGTAATGTCAAGCGCGGTCAGTTTACCTAACCATAATTTTACTGGGTAGGCTTAGTCTTCTAAGTGGTTAACCAGTACTGTGCTTATTCTTTCGCCAGAAACTGACAATTGCCCTTATTGAATCAGCGGAAAGGAGAGAATGACTGTAGAATATATGTCATGATCAATCTCCACAAAAGAACGTTGCCTACCCGGCAGGGATCGAACCTACAACCTCCTGAGCACCAGTCGGATGCGCATCCAACTGAGCCACCAAGGCCGGCACCCACCTAGCACTTACCTTGCTCATACCAATTTTTTCATGCAAAATCTGATATGCCAATGCTTTACTGATGCTAAACTGATTAGCTACCTCCTGCAATGTCACTCTTGATTTTTGTTGGCAAAAACCTCAACATTAGCCAGGCTTGTCCCTCACCCTTATCCTGCCCTCCTTAAACTGTGAAACCCAGCTATAAAAGGGTGAATGAGATATGCAAGCTTTAGAAAACATTTTCTTCAACCTTTGAAAACTGTGGCAAGGTTTTTCACCCTCTAAAAGCAGAAGTTTTATTATAGATCTCTGTTCCTCCAGCTTAGAGTCCATGGTAGCCCTAACACCTACCTTGTTTAAATGCTCAAAACTTGGTGTATACATATTTCTCACTGAAAATAAACTGACCAATTTAAAGGTCATAAAATGTATATGTGTAGGTAGCTGCACGTGGTAAGACTGGGGCATGAAAAGTCTTGATACTCGTATTTTCTGACCCCAACTTGTAATACATGTACTTACCTCAACATGTTCTGTAGTTCTCTGATCAAGATGGACCATCTCTACCACTGCTTGAGTCCCCATTTCTTTTTTTAAAGGTGATTTAACAGAAGTAACAGTAGCTCCAACAAGTCCAAGACATGCTTGAACAGCAGAATCTGTAGTTGTAGGAATATTATTCTTCACAGGACTTCTGTTTACATTGGCTGGACTTCTGTCTTCTGAGGATTTTGCAGTGAATCTGATCAGATTTTGATTGGTTGGAGAGAAGTCTATTTTGATTGGTTGTTGTTCAGCCACCACTGATGATCCAGTTGCCACTTTAAATAGCTCTTCATTAGCTATGACCCTATTCTGTTCTACATTCTCAGAGTAGAAAGAGAAATCAGGCAGAGTCTTGAGAACAACTCCAGATCTGATTTTAGTTATTGCATCACCCGACACAGCCTGCAAAGATTTGACAGACATAGCTTCAGATAAGAAAAGTACTCAGAAAATATTTTTCTCATTTTTGCACAATAATGTGTTGTGTTTACTCATCAGAACTGCCTCAGGCAAAAATAAGAAAAATATCAAGACTTAAAAAAAGGCCTTCTCTTGAGCTATGATAAAGAGAAAATATCTTTCATAGCTCAAGACTGGGTGTTATTTGCTCCAGATGAATTGTTAAGAAAGAGTAGTTGGTGATAATTATGGGATAATTTTCTCCAGTTCTCCATACAAACATATGTTGTGAGTACTCATTAGAGGCACCTCAGTGAGGCACTTCTAATGAGTACCCACAACATATGACTTTATGGAGAAATAAGAAAAAAATATCCCAGAATTACCACCAAATATTCCTCCTTAACAATTCCTCTTGAGCTAATTATTTAGAAATTTTGTTGTTATTTTCCATCAAAATAAATGAGGACATATAAATCCTGGATATACAAGATGATCCGAGTCCATGTTGGTCAAGGTCTTTTATCAGCTGGAGAGGCTCTTATCTTATAGGCAATCATAGTTATTGCTTTGCTAATGTGATTCCTATGAGTACCCGCAAGTTATGTTTTTGGTGCAAAAAGAATAAAATTTTGAAAAAAAAAAAAAAAAGACAACAAAAAAAACTGTCGAATATGTCTTTCATATATGCCTGTGATTATTCCTACATTTCTCAAAGAAAAAGTGGGGATCTTATGATCACCTTCATCCATCTAGCCATTATGCCTCCTACACCATTGCATAGATTTCAACCAAATTTGCTGTATGGCTTTCTATGTGACAGGCTCATGCCACATACTAAGTTTGTGATTTGTACCAAATTAGAGTCCTACTGCTTCAGTGGTTTTGGAGGAGTTGTCATTAAAGAAAAATCTTTTTTTCAATTAACTTTGTTGCCATGGAAACCAAACAAAATCGCCACTGGTCATGAAACGCACAAACTGGGTAGACAATCATTAAATAATCATAACTGCCAAATATGGTTCACATCACTTCACTGCTTATGAAGAAAATGCAATTTAACCATTTTTCCATTATAAGTCTATGGGAGCTTTCTGTTGCCATGGTCACCAAACCAAGTGGCAGATCATCATAATTTTCGCTATTTTGAACTGTCCTTACCCAAGCAACATTTGTACAAAACTAGAGTCATACTGCTTCAGTGGTTTTGGAGGAGGTCATTTAAAAAAAATCCTTTTTTGAAATTCAATGTTGCCATGGCAACCAATCAAAATGGCCATTGGTCATATAACATATAAACTGGGTAGACAATCATCCATTGATTATAACTGCCAAATATGGTTCACATCACTTCACTGCTTATAAAGAAAATACAATTTAACTAGTTCTCATTATAAGTCCATGGGAGCTTTCTATTGCCATGGCAATCAAACTAAGAGGCAGACCACCATAATTTTAGCTATTTTGAATTGTCCTTACCCAAGCAACATTTGTACAAAACTAGAGTTATACTGCTTCAGTGGTTTTGTAGGAGAAGTCATTTGAAAAAAATCCTTTTTTAAAATTTTATGTTGCCCTGGCAACCAAACAAAATGGCCATTCGTCATAAAACACATAAACTGGGTAGACAATCATCCAATGATCATAACTGCTAAATATGGTTCACATCACTTCACTGGCTATGGAGAAAATGCAATTCAACCATTTTCCCATTATAAGTCTATGGGAGCTTCCTGTTGCCATGGCAACCAAACCAAGAGGCAGATCACCATAATTTTAGCTATTTTTAAAGGCCCCTAACCAAGCAACATTCTTAAGTTAGGGATAAATCGCTTCAATGGCTTTGGAGGAGTTGTCGTCTGAATGTGTTAACGTACGGATGGACGATGGACAAAAAGTGATCACTATAGCTCATCCTGAGCATAGTTCAGGTGAACTAAAAATAAAAAGGCTTGACATTTCATTTCTGCATGTAATTCACACAAAACATACCATTATTGCCCTAAGTATTGTGACAGATAGGACTTTGTATGGTAAGCAGATATGATGTCTCAATACTTTGGGTTGATATGGTAATTCACACAAAACATAGTAAATACAATAAAATACCAGCTCCTCTTTTCATCTGAAGGGATATAGCATTCCTTATACTAGAGGCCCAAGTGGGCTAGAAATTGCTCACCTGGATTAGGCTGATCATGATATGTTACACTGTGCCATGGCGGCCATCTTGGCTATCAGATCAGATTGCCTTTAGCAATTCAGAATCTGATGTTGTATGAAGAGTATCGCCACCATGGCTGCCATCTTGGATACTGGAACTGAATGATTTAGCAATTCTATATCTCCATGTCAACCCGATGCCTTCCATCAAGTTTCAGCTCAACCTGACTTACTGTTGGGAGCAGATGTAGTTTAAAAAATTTCAAGATGGCAACCATCTTGGACACCAGAACAGAACCATATTAGCAATTCTGAATTTCCATAACACCCCAATGCCTCCTATCATGTTTAAGCTCAATCAGATTTGCCGTTTGGTAGCAGATGTGATTTGAAGATTTTCAAGATGGCTGCCATGATGGTCATCTTGGATATCAGAACGGAACCATTTTAGCAATTCTAAATCTCCATGCTGCCCCGATGCCTTCCACCAAGTTTCCGCTTCATCCGACTTACTGTTCGGGAGCAGATAACAACTGAAGACTTTCAAGATGGCTGCCATGGCGGCCATCATGGTTACAATTCTGACGGAGATGTCAAAAATGTGAAAAGTTACTGATGGACATATGGATGAGGAAGGACCATGGTCAACAGACCATGGCGTAAGCTGACCTGGAGCAAAGCTCCAAGTGAGCTAACAATAGAAGATCTTCAAGATGGCTGCTGTGGCAGCCACCGTGGACATCGTAACAAAACGCTTTTAGCTATTCTTAATCTCCATGACACCGCAATGCCTCCCACCAAGTTTTGGCTAAATCTGACTTACCATTCGGGAGCAGATGAGGTTTGAAGATTTTCAAGATGGCCACCTTGGGGACCATCTCAGATATCGACCAGAACTATTTCAGCAATTCTGAATCTCTATGTCACTCCGATGCCTCCCATCAAGTTTGGACTTAATCTGCACTATGGTTTGGGAATTTCAAGATGGACCCCCATGGCGGCCATCTTGGATGTGGGAATGGAACAAATTTAGCATTCTGAATCGCCATGTCTCCCAAATGCCTCCCACCAAGTTTCAGCTTAATCAGACTTACCCTTCCAGAGCAAATGTCGTTTCAAGATTTTCAAGCTGGCCACCATGGTGGCAATCTTGGATATTGGAATGGAACCAATTTAGCAATTCTAAATCTCCATGTTACCCCAATTGCCTCCCACCAAGGTTGGGCTCAATCAAACTTACCGTTCAGGAGCAGACATGGTTTGAATATTTTCAAGACGGCCACCATGGGGGCCATGTTCCTCTGAGTTCCTCTGATGCTTACCATCAAGTTTCAGCTCAATCCAACACAGTTTGGGAGGAGATGTTGTTTAAAGATTTTCAAGATGGCTGACATGGCGACCATCTTGGATATCAGAACAGAATGATTTGTCAATGCTAAATCTCCATGTGGCCCAAATGTTTCCCACAAAGTTTGGGCTCAATCTGACTAAGGGTTCAGGAACAGATGTGGTTTCAAGATTCTCAAGATGGTGGCCATCCTGGATAGCTAAACAGAACGATTTAAGCAATTCTGAATCTCTATGTCCCTCTGATGCTTACCATCAAGTTTCGACTCAAGGTGTAGGAGGAGATGTCGTTTGAAGAATTTCAAGATGGCCATCATAGTGGTCATCTTGGATATTGGAACTGAACAATTTTAGCAATTCTGAATCTCTAAGTCACTCCAATGCCTCCCATCAAGTTTTTTGGAGGAGATGTTGTTTGCAGAATTTGCAGCCATCTTGTATATCGGAACTGAATGATTTTAGCAATTCTGAATCTCTTTAATGTTACAATGCCTCCAATCAAGTATTGGCTCAATCTGACTTATGGTTTGGGAGATGTTGTTTGAAGAATTTCAAGATGGCTCCATTGGAGGCGATCTTGGATATTGCAATGGAAAGATTTTAGCAAATCTGAATCTCTGTGTCAGTGTGATGCTTCCCATCAAGCTTTGGCTCTATGGGACATACAGTTTGGGAGGAGATATCGTTTGAAGAATTTCAAGATGGCCGCCATGGCGACCATCCTGGATATTGGAGCTGAATGATTTTAGCAATTCTGAATCTCTATGTCACTTCCATGCCTCCAATCAAGTTTCAGCTCAATCTGACTTATGGTTTGGGAGGAGATGTCATTTAAAGAATTTCAAGATGGCCACTGTGGCGGCCATCTTGGATACTGAAACAGAATGATTTTTACAATTTTGAATCTCTGTGTCACTGTGATGTCCCCCATCAAGTATGGGCTCAATCTGACTTACAGTTTGGGAGATGACGTCTGAAGAGTTTCAAGATGGCCACCATGGCGGCCAGCTTGGATATCAGAATGGAATGATTTTAGCAATTCTGAATCTCTGTGTCACTGTGATGCCTCCCATCAAGTTTCAGCTCAATCAGACTTATTGTTTGGGAGGAGATGTTGTTTGAAGAATTTCAAAATGGCCGCCATGGCGGCCATCTTGGATATCGGGATGGAATGATTTTAGCAATTCTGAATCTCCATATTGTCACAATGCCTCCCACTAAGTTTCATCTCAATCCAACTTATGGTTCTGGAGGAGATGTCGAAAATGTGAAAAGCTAACGACTGATGACGGACTGACGACGGACAACAGGCTGGGGCATAAACCGACCTGGAGCAAAGCTCCAGGTGGGCTAATAAGAGAAACAATTTTTTGTTACAAGTTCTGAATTTCTTCTCATGGCTCATGAAAACCTGTTCATTGAAATAAACATTGTGAGTACCTGCATCATGCTTTCGTGGAGAAATGAAAATAAGTATTTGAACATATAGGAATGAAAAATAGTGTGGACCCACATCAGATGCTGCTAAAAAAATCTGATCCAGACAAATATGAACGGAACATCTCATATTACTTCCCAGCCTTCACTTACGTCACTTTTGTATAACATGAACTTACATTTATTCTCTCAATGGTAGCTTGTAAAGAGTTTAACTTTGCATCTGCTACTGACCAGATAGTATTCTCAGCATTTTTGTCTGGCCTGGAAAACATCAATTTTCAAATTACAATTCTTAACAGAGAATGCAGTTTTCTTTCCTTTTTAAATTCATGTATGACAGAACATTTACTTTCCCTGCACTTTTTGGATAACAAGGGGCCATGATGGCCCTAAATCGCTCACCTGTGTCCCATTGCTTTAGGTTCAGGATGGTTGTATTAATTTAATTTAAATCAGGCAAGTGGTTTGTAAGATTATCAAAGTTTTCTATACAGATCATATTTTTGTACAAATATATAGGGAAAACAAGTGCTGTCCACAGTGAAGGTGGTGGGTGGGGGGCATGTTGTGTAAATGAAAGAATTTAGTAAAGGGTCTCTTGAGGAACATTTGAGACAGATTGGATCAGTGGTTTACTTTCTGACTGTTTTCTCTTCAATTTTTAAAAAATTGCCTATTACAATCCATCCACTTGTTAAGGAGGAGAAGTCGTTTGAAGGTTTTTCTATTTTTCTATGCTCTGGCAGCCTTCTTGTTCATCCGAGTGGAACGGTTTGAGCAATGTTGGTAGAGGGTCACCCAAGGAACATTCCTGTGAATTTATTTCAAAATCCATCCACAGGTTAAGGAGGAGAAGTCATTTCAAGGTTTTTCTATTTTTAGCTATGGCGGCCATAGCTTGTTCATCCTAATGGAACAGTTTGAGCAATTTTGGTAGAGGGTCAGCAAAAGAACATTCATGTGTAATTATTTTAAAATCCGTTCACTGGTTAACGAGAAGAAGTTGTTTAAAGGTTTTCTATTTTTAGCTCTGGCGACAATCTTGTTCATCCGAGCGGAACAGTTTGAGCAATTTTGGTAGAGGGTCACCCAAGGAATATTCTTGTGAAATTATTTTTAAATTGGGCCAGTGGCCTTGGAGGAGATGTTTTTTGAAGTTTTTCTATTTTTAACTCTGGCAGCCATTTTGTTCAGTGCAGCGGAACCATTAGGCAATTTTGGTAGAGGATACCCCAAGGAACATTCCTGTAAAATTATTTCAAAATCTGTTTACTCGTTTAGGAGGAGATGTCTTTTAAGTAAATTGTTGACAGACGAGAAGATGTTTAAAGGTTTTTCTATTTTTGCTCTGGCGGCCATCTTGTCCATCCGAGCGGAACAGTTTGAGCAATGTTGGTAGAGGGTCACCCAAGGAACATTCCTGTGAAATTATTTCAAAATCAATCCACAGGTTAAGGAGGAGGTCATTTAAAGGTTTTTCTATTTTTAGCTATGGCGGCCATCTTGTTCATCCGAGCAGAACGGTTTGAGCAATTTTGGGTCACCCAAGGAATATTCCTGTGAAATTATTTTGAAACTGGGCCAGTGGCCTTGGAGGAGATGTCGTTTTAAGGTTTTTCTATTTTTAGCTCTGGCGGCCATTTTTTTCAGAGGAGCAGAACCATTTAGGCTATTTTGGTAGAGGGTCACCCAAGGAACACTCTAGTAAAATTATTTCAAAATCCATTCACCGGTTTAGGAGGAGATGACTTTTAAATTGTTGACAGACGCACGACACATGACGGACATCGAGCGGTCACAAAAGCTCACCTTGCGCCTTTGGCTCAGGTGAGCTAAAAATGGATATCGTATCATCTTACCTGAGCATCAATTCTTGTGATGCCATATTCTCTTAGACTGTAAGTGTTACAAACCTGAAAACTGAGGTCTGTTTATGATGCATATTCAGATGTGCAATAGAATATTAAAACATTGGCAAAACTCTGGGGATGAGGCCAAGGTGCTTGGGCTGAGCTGGAACATCAAAATTACACATTTTTTCAGAATATGGTCTTGAAGTATAGATCATGCAGCATATTAAATAAGTACATGAAGAGCAGTAGACCAAATTTTTAAACTGTATTTTTTTTTTTTTTTTTTTTTTTTTAATCTTTCCACTGAACATTTTGTTTGGGATAAGGTCTCACTAAAATTAATGCCAGAATGAATGTGCTGAGATTTGCAACGGTGTGACATCAACTCAACCAACAAGTTTTAATTGTGTGACAGTATATTGGATTTTGCTATCCGTGTCAAGTTTCTCACTAATTTCAATTTATAAGTCTATAATTGTCTGAAATTCAAACGTATCACTTTATCTATGATCCCTCTTAAATTTCACAAATGTTGTGCTGTTAACAACTACATAAAATGAAGCTGATGAGCTTAAAAATGTATACCCTATGTCGTTTAATTTCTGCCTATGTAGAATCAATGGAAAATTTCTACCATATTTTTTTTTATTGAAATTTCAGGTAAATTTCAGATGTCATGTCATCGGAAAACAATTCTGAAACATGTCCTAGGGAGAACGGATACACTTTCAAGGAGACAACTCTGTTCTTGTTTGCTCCCTTCTGAAAAGGAGTCTACTCTAAAAGGAAAGAATTTGCTCCCTGTTTGATACCAAAAGTCTAATGACCACTTTTGGCAGTCAGTGTTAAAGCTATGATAGGGGTTGGTCGGTTTGGAGTTTAACGGCCCAGTCAACTCTATTAAGGTCATGTCGAGCCAGTCAGTTTATCTAACCACACTTTCCTGGGCAGGGATAGGGGAGGGTTTGGGCTGGGACTGGACAAGATTAAATTAAATAAAATCTAACAGATTGCCCTTGGAAACAAAGAACGCTTCAAAGAACAAAAATCAAAGTCTTGGTTGTATTGCATAGCTTAAGCAAAAAAAGAGACCCAGATTTTTGTTCTCATCAAAAGCTTCAATTTAAAACCAGATACCCTTAGAAGTTGACCTCTAATGACTTCTGGGGATGGGGTCGGGGTTATGTATGGGCAAGACCCATTCGAGTCTACTGTTGTTAAAGTTCTCACTAACAGCTTCTGTTTGACACCAGACATGGCTATTTTTAAAGGCTGATCCCTAATGACCCCTTTCGGTGTAGGCTCATGGTTGAGGGCTGGGTTGGGGTTGGGGCTGCAGGTGGAGTCAGGGCAGGTATGACTCTCCAGCAGTCATATTAGTTGGTGATCAGGGCCATTTTTCAGTACGACACACATTGAAATGAACCTGCCTGACAAGTGTCAGGAAAATCCCCCTGTGGTCTAAGAGGAGATGTGATAATGAACAAACTATTTATAGATGTAAGAATGGACAAACAGATATCAGATATTCCAACTCAAGGTAATAACCACTGGACTCCATCCATTCAAGCCAAATTAAAACTATCAATCATGCACATTCATGCGTATTTGGAGGAGTCATGCTCACTAACATTACTTAGTGAAGCTAACATCATATCAATTTTCTTTAAAAATTCTGACAGTTACTCTTGTGCTGACCCATATTAAAAGGGTCCTATAAGTGCTCTTGGAGCAAATAATTTGATCAGGGTCTGTCATCTGCACATTTTATTATAGGCATGGTACCTAAAGTGTTCAATCAGGACTTGTTCCATTTCTAGGATCTAAAGTCTGCTCTCATTTAAATCCTTTTGTCTATTATTTGTTAGTGCTGACATGTAAATACAGATGTGTTTAATAAATGTTTAATTGGTGTGGATACACCTCCAATGGAAATGAAGTTTTTTAAAAGTAAAACATATTTTAACGAGTAATACTTAACCTATAGATAATGTGCTATTCTCTTCTGTTTTCACACCTTCCACAGAAAAAACGACCTTTCAGTCGTTAATTAAAGTCTTAAACCAGAAGGTCCCTTAGGCAGTTACCTGTGTGACGTAACTCCTCCAGCTCAATTGATCACGTGTCAGTTTCTTTTATGTGTAAAACAATAGACACAATTAGGAGAGATAAGCGAGGGTGGGCGGAGGGAGATAATTGATTATCTATAGGTTAAGTATTACTCGTTAAAATATGTTTTACTTTTAAAAAACTTCATTTTAACTTCATAATACATTAACCCATAGATAATGTGCTAGAATTTGCAGAATAGGAGGGAGGTGCTCTCCTAATTCTAACACCAATAATATCTCATCACTTCTGGTTAAAGACTCAGGAAACTCTAAGGAATCAGATACATTCTAATTCTATATTTAATAGAAAGAATG
The DNA here is from genome assembly GCA_964016985.1 of Anodontia alba. NCBI lineage: Eukaryota > Metazoa > Mollusca > Bivalvia > Lucinida > Lucinidae > Anodontia > Anodontia alba. Next base: position 10,989,312 of record OZ024834.1, on the reverse strand, counting down.
ATCTAGATTCACAAAATAGCATATCTTTAAGGTGTTATGATCTAACAACCTTATATATAATAGTAGACTCTAGAGGAAGCCAGTTCTTAAGTCTCAGAGACCTAACATTGCCCCCCTCTCCCCCCCCCCCCCCCCACTCCCCCCCCCTCCTTTTTTTTTCTTTTTGGGAAACAACAATTGGCTTCAAAAAGAAAAAGGAGTCATTGAGACATAACATAAATATTCCATCGCAAAGTAAGCTAGGAATATAGAGATAATATTTTCAAAACAAAAAGCCAAGACCATACACTGTAAGTAGTCTATCTAGGGTCTTAAATAAATAAGGAAAAGTCTGCTCGGTAGAGTTTCCTATAGATAACTGACATATGTAGATATTTTGGATAAAATTCTAGATATGTGAAGCTATCTAATTGTAATAGTCTAAGCTATTAGAAATATAAACTAATTAGATTCTGTTAATTGGAGCGATAGGACAGTTTCCGATGAACAGACATAGACTTAAAATAACCATAATGCTGTATAATTATTCCCCTTTGATCAAATTAAAGAAGGGGAGATAATAAAAGTAGATGGAGTTAACTTAACTATGACTCAGTTATCCATCAGAAGAAAAAGGGATAGACAAACATAATGGTTAAAACTATTGCTAGACTAATTGTATTATGAATTTTTAGTCAAGCAATAAAATAATACAGAGTTTGCATAAAACTGCTGGGAAGAAAAAACAACCTAAACCATTGATAATTAGTTTTGTCATAGACATATAAAAGCGTTTGATGTCCTGACAAAATAATAAAGAAGAAACTGTCAACATCATAACTTAGAGTTTGACAGACAATAAGAGAGATAAGAATAAGGTTGATCGCAGCTAACTGTAAGACTGTCATAGTTTGGCTAAATCTTACCCTATTGATAAGATTAAGCAATAATAAATAAGCTGGATAGAATCTTTCTATACCAGAAGATTGCCATGAAAAGTACTCCTGAGTAAATAATCATGGAAATCAAGAAATGTTAAAAAGTCCACTTTGTAATGACGAATCAAAATGTTCATAAAAAGAGAAAGACTCAGAGAAAAAGTAATAGTGTGATAATCTCTGAAGAAAGATTATACAATAGTACTGATTAATAATCTCTAAAACACTTAATTTATAAGTTAAGAGATAGTATTACTATTCTATACGCATATTTAAGAATAGTAAGAAATATATGAATACTAAATTAAAATTATACTATGGAACAAATTCCTGCTATAAATAAAAGGTTAAGCGTAACTATTTATTAAGCAAGGAATTATTAAACATATAACTCGCTACAAAATTACTGCCCAGAATTTTATAGATAAATATTCAATCAAATTTTTAGAATTGAATATTAATAGAATAAAATCTACGTCTGCATAATTGGTAATTCCTGAAATATCAAATTACGTACTCGCAAATGAATTCAGGAAGAAAAAATATATACACATATACATACATATATATATATATATATATATATACTCTCGAGATCTATGCATAAACCATAGAGAGTAATAAAATAATATTATTACCACGATCCCTGACGGAAGGGTAAAAACATGTATAAATATGAAAGAGATAATAATTATTTTAACGTCATATAGGTTTAAGATAAAATTTGTTTAATCTTTAACCAATATGCAGCAACAGTGACTCGATATTCTGTATTCGTACGTAGAAAAAGAGTACTTAGTCATTAGAATTTTGTATGATTGAAATAGAGATAATGGGATCTAAATGGCTGTATCTCCATGAACTGAATCGAAGGATAATATCCATTCTAAAAACTAGGGCTTGTTTTAGGCTTAGTTTAACAAGCGTAGAATTGAATTATTTCCAAGTATTCATGAAGTCGTTATGCTCTGAATACTGAGAAAACTGTTAAAATATTGTTTAGGAAATAAAAAAGTGACTGGTCCATAATGTTGATTTAAACCTGGAACGTAGCGAGAAGGTCAATCTAACTTAAAAGTAAGTTGAGAAAGATATTTAGTGAAGATAGATATATAAATATCGGTATAATATATTATCTCCAACTATTATCAAATAATCTGAATGTTTAAAAGCATAAATGCTACTCGAAAGTTTATTTATCGAATGTATAATCGGAGAAACTTTCAGTATGTTCGAAAACGTATCACAAAAGTAAGATCTGACCAGGAACGTAGGTGCAGCACTTACTACGTTGTGAAGTTTATATAAACATATTCTATATTATAAATTGAAGCAGTGCATTTCAAAATCATCGAAACGTCTTGAAATGACTTATTGTGTGGAAAAAAAAATAAATATCCAGTTTCGGAAAAGATATTTATCTATATATATAGACCATTTTTGATGCGGACTGGAAATCAAGATATTAATCTTTGCATTATTCGCAAACTGAACTTGAACTCTTAGCAAGAATTACTATGATCCCTTTAACGAATGTAAACATGAAGAAGGGGTAAAGAGATAATTAAGTGTATCTTAATTCTTTACCGGCTCGTAATTAAGGATGTTTTCCCTCTTGTCTAAGCCTAGACCATACATTGATTAATATGAATATGATAATATCTGCTATTATGAGGTAAACTCTTGTTAATTAACCTCTAAGCATATATTAAAAATATATATCAACATAATCTAGAGCTTCGGTAAGTTTAGAGGAAGGAAATGATTGACTTTGGCAGTTTCTGAATAGTTACAAAGTCAATAAAAAAAATCAAAAGGAAAGTATTGTATATAATATCTAATTTAGGCAATAATAATCTGTCACGTACTGAATAATTAATGCCTTTACTAAATATGTATCCATTGTCAATATCAAAGGTGCGAGAAAATTTTGATTGACATGGACTCTAGTTATAAATAAAATATTAGAGGTATAGAGCTAGTCGAAGCAAAACTATTCCTCAATAAAGATAAAGTAGACCTATAATATACGAGGATTAATTGGGTCTAGTTATTGTAAGTTTTAAACCTTCCTAAATAATTTCTAATCATAATCATAATAAAATTATTATTCCAAGATGAAGAATCTTCAGCGTAATAGATTCTTACTGAGACAAAATTATCTGGTGTCTTGCCATCATAGTCTTAAATGATCCAGAAGAAAAAATAAAACAGGCAAAGTAAAGAACGTATCGAATTATATCTATGCCTAAATATAAGATTTTCTTCTTATTTATTATTTTATAGCAGAGTTTAGACAAAGCACGACTGACCTAGACTCTTATATAATCAATCAAAAGATAGTATAAAATAGAATAATAGCTTAACGGATCAACTATTTTCCATGTAGAAAGGCAAAAGGAAAATATGTACCTCAACTAGAATTTTAAATCGTAGTAATCTAGAGAGGTAGCGGATAAATAAATAAACTGTTAATTTATTTATCTGATTTGTGTAGATTTCCGATACCTTATGAATGAAATATTAATAGAAAGTAGAAAGGATCTATTACTACTTTCTTGTCAATTTACTCCATAGATTACATGCTGATTACATATCGGGAGCATGTAGAAATTTTAGATTTCGTGTATATTTTCTTCTTAGAAATAAGGATATTTTTATAGAGTTCACCTTTGTCTTACAGCCGAATAAGGTGAATATGTAAGAAGTTAATCTCTTTGTAGCGAATAAAAAGAGATATAAATTATATAATTATAGATGGAAGTATCATCTACACTTTGTGAATGAATTGCGAATTTGATTGTAACCAATAATTCTTAATTCATTTTCAAGAATAAATATATATATAGAATTTCAAGTCTAGTTCAAAAATGACTTGACAGAGTTCAACAATATAAAGGGCTACTAGGTATTAGAACCCATCGCTGTCATTCTATAACCTATAACCCAAGACTAGACATGTCTATAGTGCTCAATGAATAAACATATATTGAGCGAGGACTAGTGACTACTACTCGGTCACTAGTAATCCGACACAATGCTCTGGCACTAGTCTACGAAACTACTGCCTGGTGAAATTTCGTTAGAATGATCTGGCACTAGTCTACGAACTACTGCCCGATGAATTTTCGTTAAAATCGGAAGTTAACCTCTTTCTAGCGAATGAAAGAGATAAATTGCATAAGTTAATTTAAAATATTAATAGAATTACACTTCTATAATAAGTCAATGGAATATTTAGAATTCTAGTCTTAATTCCGGAAAGACTGTACAGAAATTTATTATATAAAATGTTACTATGTATTTCATTTTATAACCTATATCCATTGACTTGACTTATCTATAAAGCTCTATGAACAATAATAGATTGTTCGGGGACTAGTGACTGTTACCCAATCACTAGTAATCCGACACAATGACTGGACACTAGAACTCGTAACTATTGCCCAGTAGATGTCACTAGTAATCCAATACAATGACTGGATACTAGTAATCATAACTATTTGCCAGTGGTATACACTAGTAGCTGGACATATGACCGGACACTAGTACTCGTAACTGTTTGCCCGGTGAAGTCACTAATAATTCGACACAATGACTGGACACTAGTACTCGTAACTGTTGCCCAGTGAAGTCACTAATAATTCGACACAATGACCGGATACTAGTACTCAGACACTGTTGCCTGGTAGGAGTGACTAATAATGCGACACAATGACCGGACACTAGTACTCGTAACTGTTGCCTGGTGAAGTCACTAATAATTCGACACAATGACCTGACACTAGTACTCGTAACTGTTGCCCGGTAGGAGTCACTAATAATGCGACACAATGACCTGACACTAGTACTCGTAATTGATGGAGTAACTAGTAATCCGTCACAATGACCGGACACTAGTACCCGTGATAAATGCCCGGTGATTTTATAATGCCTGGATGACTGGTGACTGGATGACCGGTGACCGGTAAGAAATGCCCGGTGATTTTATCCATGCCTGGATGCCCGGTGACTGGTGACTGGTGAAGCTGACAATGAATGACTGGTGACTGATGACCGGTGACTGCTGACTGGTGGACTGAGACTTATTTTGGATACAAAAGCATCCATAAGAAGCCACCTTGATGGGTCTTACCCCTGCAGTATAGCCATATGGGGTGGGGCTCCCATCAGTAAAGAACTGTCGTATAACCCATAAGGGTTGACAAGTTCTTTACTAATCAGCTTCTCCACCATAGAAATCTTCGCCAACTCACAAGATATCCAGTAACAGTCCAGGTATAGCATGTCGCATCGCTGAATAATCTGGAACAAAAAGAAACAAGTTAAAATTTTTGATATAAGAAAACACGACTTCCGAACCGACCGCACACGAGCGTTGTGCCGATTATAGCAAGAGTCACGAAAACGCATGTCGAAATAGCCAGTCAATAAATGCAAAATCGACAAACGAAAATTTTAAATAACAACATGGTTAGTGAAAGGAGTGATAAAGAAACAAAAGAAACACAAGGATACAGAAATTTATCCGTGAAGAATAGAAATAATCCAAATTTCTTTCACAGGTAAAAATCCTTGTTGAATTTCTTTGTCCACAAAAAAGAAACTGACACGTGATCAATTGAGTGGGAGGAGTTACGTCACACAGGTAACTGCCTAAACGACCTTCTGGTTTAAGACTTTAATTAACGACTGAAAGGTCGTTTTTTCTGTGGAAGGTGTGAAAACAGAAGAGAATAGCACATTATCTATAGGTTAATGTATTATGAAGTTAAAATAACTCTGATATGGAAATATTTGCCTCCCTTCTCAGACATTGAGGATACTCTTAAAAGAAAGGAAAAACGTGTCAATAAGAAATACTTCTTTCCACCATCTCCATGATATATCTGTGCTAGTTTGGTCAAATTCTAATCATTGATTAAAAAGATAGTGTGCACACAAGCTTTTTACTGCATTAATAAACTAGTAACAGTGTTTTTCAGAGAAATCAGATGTCCCCCCACCATGAGTTTTCAGTTTTTCTGCTGTCAAGGAAACCAAATCTAATCAGTCCTTTGTTATGCCCGAATTATATATTCATGAAAATGTGGTAAGAATCTAACCACTGGTTCACAAGATATTGTGCAGACAAGGAAGTGTCATACCAAAACCGACGACTATGGGATCCACACAAAAACAATGTCTCCCTCCCCTCCCTGTAGGTAGGGGGACAAAATTTTACAAAGGGCAATAACTCTAAGAGAATTGGCCCCTAGCCCTTACTTTTTCTTATGTATGTACATCTTATTGCTGTTAATGTGTCTGCAGAAATTGATGAATATCCATCACTATATTTTTAAGATATTAGGAAAAAAATAGTGTCACAGACGGATGGACAGATGAGAAAAAGTTTGTGGGGTGTAACAATTTTCTCACTGGGAGCAAAGCCTTTCCTTTAATAGTCCACATTTTGAATGGTTTCAAGTACAAGGGGAGCAACTCCTGTCTGCAAAAATTATGTCCGTTTGCAAAATGATAGCAATATCAATTCTACTTAATGCAGTATCTAGGATATGGATAAGGATTTATGATGTTTGATTATTTATATTTACTTATGATAATCTTACCAATGTCTTAAATTATCAATTAATGCTTTTGCTTCTTTCTGTATGTTATGTTCCATCAGGAATATTCTCGTCATATGCAGATTGGCTCTGTGTTTCATTACCTCAACCTGCAAGCAACATTTCAGTAAGACATAGCTCCAGCTGCAAGGAGTGTCCGGATAAATATTTTTCTTATTTCTCCACAAAAACAAATCTTGTGGAGAAATAAGAAAAATATCAACACTTTTCAGATGAAAAAAGTGCCTTCTGTTTTGTTTGTTTTATTCGCATTTTAACATTTTTTTCAACCATCTTTCAAGTCATATAGCAACTTTGTCTGGATGTAGGAGCTCAATGATCATTTTTAGAGTGCTGCCTCACTGAAACATCCACAACGTAAGTTTTACTGGTTTGGTGTTATGTGCCATAAAAATGTCCTCCTGTAATTCATTTTTTGAACTTTCATGTCACAGTCTGTTAAGCCTGGACTTAACCCTTGTCCTGCTGAACCGGGATATGCCCCGCCTTTGCAAACAGTGTAGATCTAGATCAATTGGCTTCTGAAGAAGCCAACAGATCTGGATCTGCACTGTTTGCCATTAAGTATGTGAATTTATAGCAACAATCCGGATCAAGTAATCTGATTGGCTGAGAATTAGAAGTGGGCATGGCATCTTAATTTATTCAGCAGGACAAGGTTCAATTACCTTAAATATTGGGATACATTGAGTCCTTACTATACTTGCACTAAAAGTTTAACATGTAGATTTTTTCTACCTACTCATATGTCTAAAAACTTTTCGATGATTGGCTAACAGCATAGACACTGTCAGACACTACATTTTGCTTGCGAAGGCCTGGCTATACCAATATCTAGGTTTAGTATGGCATTTACAATTCTAATATTAAACAAGCTCATTTATATAATTGAAAATGCATATGCTACTAGTGATGGTACAGATTACACAATACAGAGTAGTCTGATCAAAGCTTCAGATTTTTACCAGTGCATTTTGGACTACCAAGCCTTCTTCCATGCGAATGGCTAAGGCCCATCAAACTAGAGATCAAAGAATGTTTGATCTACACTGTTGCTATTAGTATATACAGAGGACTTTTTAATGAGTATTTAATGATATTTCTGATACTGGTTCTTCATTAAAACAGATGTTGTGGGTACTCATTAGAAGTGCCTCAGTGAGGCACTTCTAATGAGTACCCACAACATATACTTTTATGGAACACTGGAGATAATTATCCCCATATTATCATCAACTACTCCTCATTAACAAGTTGTCTGATATAATTTCCCTGATATGACTCCTCTATTTATTTGTCACCTGAAGAGATCTGATCTGTTCATGCATGGCAGCTTGGTCTCTTTCCAGCTTTACCACATCTTCCGTCTTCTGTTTTTCATCCATCTTAGCTCCATGATATCCACCGCTTATATTGGCACTAACAGCTATAGACCTTCTCCTGGGAACATCAGTGTTAGTATTCTTTGAGGCAAAACTTTTAGACTGTTTTGTCGGCAGAGTATGAGATTCTGCTTCCTGGTTTCCAGAAAACTCGGTATTTACACAAACATCTCTGCTTTCACAAGATCCTGTGGACATACTGGTATCTTTAGTTTTTAGTCTTCTTGTATTTACTGAGGAATCACTGGTTTCTGGTGAGGCCTGAATACCTATAGCAGGTTTTTCTTCCTTTGGTTTTGGAGTTGGAATGTGAAATACTTTAGACACTTTTGTGACAGTTTCTCCTGCTGTCTTCAGTGGATCAAACGGTGGTGCATTCACTCTCATTTTGCTGCTGTCAAAGCTGTTCTCAGGTTTAAACTCAGGTGCTTCTGCCCTCATCTCAATCTTATTCAAGCTATCATTAAGATCTGAAGATCTGGTATTCCAAGCATCTGGGTTGAATTCAGGGGCATCTGGTCTCATACTATTTACTGCTCCTTGACGATTCTCTATTTTCCTTTTCCAGCCTGGTTTAAACTCTGGAGACTCAGGATTTAAAGGTAATCCCTCTGGTTCAGGGGTAGATGTATCTGGTCTTACTAGATCATGCAACAAATCAGCTTTATTTTGAACAGCATAAGTTTCAAGTTCAGCATCACTATTTTCAGCTGAGAGTTCTATAGTTTGCTTTGGGTTCTGGATCTTTATTCCTAGCTTTGAAGCCTTTTGTTTGAAAACATAGCTAGGATCAATTTGTGCATCTGATCCATCCAAACTATGTAAGTCACTACTTTCTGACTGAGATCTACTAATATCAAATAAATCAGATATTTGTTTCTGTTTTTCAGTTCTTCGATGGTGGATACCATTTTCACTATCAGATTCACTAGATAAACTAGAAGCCCTTTTCAGTGGGCTAACAATCTCAATGCCATGCTGTGATGCTTTCTGTTTGAAATAAAATTTCTCAAAATCATCTGACACTTTTGTTTGAACAGTACTCGAGAATTCTTCCCTCTGTGAATTTACATTACTGTCAACATTAATTTTATCTTCTGTATGTTTTGCACATACAGATTTTTTTGTAACATTTGTTTGTTTCTCGGCATGATTTTCACCCACAGCTTTAAAGCTAGTATCGGTATCTGATGAATATGGCCAAGAATAAAGACGACATCTGCCACCAGTGTTAGTTGCTTTTTCAAAACTTTCAGACCTATTTTGTGTCACAGTTTTAGTGTCTACAGTTTCTGCATCTGCATTCCAATTACCATCAACAGAACTTTCCTTGTCTACAATGGCTATACTTTCCTTCTGAACCACATCAACTTTCACAACATTCTCTTTTGTTTCTATTGTTTCTGCATTTGTATTCCGATTAACATCTACAGAGTTGGCTTCATCTACAATGATGTTTTCTTCATGTTCAATTACGACACTTTCTTTGTGTTCAATCACATTTGTGTTAATGCCTTTTTTGCCTATCATATCAATGACAGCCTTGGCTATAGCACTAGACACTATTGCAGATGCCAATTTTTCCATGTTTTCATCACTTTTCTCTCCTAAGCCTAGTATTTCATTTTTCTTGGTTTCAGACTGCTGTAATTGTTGAAAATATCTTAACAAAATAACACCATCATCTGATTTTAGATAATCAGTACTGGATTTTCTGTTTGCCAAAGACAAGCTGATATTTTTGTCTACAGTTTCTTGATTTTTATTATCTATGGAAATAACCTGTTCTATTTCTAAGTCACTTTTATTTGAAACACCTTGTATGTTTGTGTAGGGATCTTCTGGAAATTCCTCACAACTTTTATTCTCTAAGAGCTCCTCATAATTTTCATTATCATCTGAGTCTATAAGTGGGAAGGGGGAAGTTGTAACATCATATGACAGAAATTCATGCTCTTCAATGTAATCAACTGAGTCATCAAATACTTCATTAGCACTATTGTCAACATTTGCACTGACTGAACTTTCTGCCAAAACCTTACTAATGTCAACAGAACTGTCCGGAAAACTTGAGTAAGTAGATATATCTGGAGCTGTATTACTATCGTTTAATGACAAATCTGAAAAAGCTTTACAATCATTCCTAGACAAAAATGGAGTCCCAGAAAGGTTACTTGTATCAGAGACAGACCACCAATCATCTACTTTTTGTTCACCTATAGTTCTATCTACAACTGTTTTTGTTGGTATTCTTATTTTAGTTTCAGTATCATCGTCTCTTGGTCTCTTACTAGCTTTTGATGGTGTTACTTCAGGAAAATTTTTCTTTGTATCTGGTTTGTTAAAAGAAAGGTATTTTCTTATATCACTGTCAGTTTCTCTGCTGTCTGGTAAATGTGATTCAATATCTTCAGGTTTGGGTGGACTTTGTATGAATATACCACACTGAGATGCTTTTTGTTTGAAAACGTCTTTGTTATCATTTCCTGCTAGAGTGGTTCTCTCTAAAGAAGACGGATCTGAAACAATAAATAAATAATAAAAATCAGTTACTAAGCTGCAGTTTTTTTAAGACAGAAATACGTGTAGTTGGAAAGAAGAATCTAATGAAAAAAGGATGGACGATGGACAGACAACAGGCAATGGAAAAGATTTATTTCTATTTTAGTTCTGTCAGCCAGTAACCAATGGAACAGAACCATTTTAGCGATTTCGGTAGAGGGTTATATAGGAAACATTTGTGTGAAATTATTCTGAAATTGAGCAGTTGGCTTAAGATATGTTCTTTAAAGATTGTTCTACTTTTAGCTCTGGTGGCCATCTTGTTCAATGGAGCAGAACCATTTTAGCAAATTTGATACTGTGCCAGAAGGGAAACATTTCTATAACATTCTATTGAAATCTGGCCATTGACTACAGAGAAGATGTCCTTTAAAGATGTTTCTAGTTTTTAACTCAGGCGGCCATCTTGTTCAATCGAGCAAAACAATTTCAGCAATTTTTGTACAGGACTATAACAGGAAAATTTGTGTGAAGTTATTCTGAAATTGGCTATGTGTTAAGGAGGAGATGTCATTTGAAGAAATTGTTGATGACAATGGTGTTTATATTTTTAGCTCTGTCAGTCATTTTGTTCAGTGGAGTACAGCCATTTTTGCAATATAAAAGGAACATTTCTGTGAAATTAGTTTGAAATCAAGCCACCGACTTGAAAGTAGATGTCATTTCAACATTTCATACCCAACATTTGTGTGAAGTTACATAAATGTAGGCGCTAGAGTGATGAAAATGTTTTTCAAAAAATAGCCACCGTGACCTTGACCTTGAGCCCAGGACCCTGAGAGTCGAACTTGCTCGAGATATTATCAACTCTAACATCAGTGTGAAGTAATATTAAAATCCATCAATAAATGTAGGCCCTAGAGTGATGACAATGTTTTTCTACAAACAGCCACAGTGACCTTGACCTTGAGCCCAGTACCCAGAAAGTCAAAAAATCCATCAATAAATGTAGGCACTAAAGCGATGACAAAAGGTGAACATACATATGTATATATATACATATGTTACGTACGTACTTACGTACGGGACCAACCCTATATCCCCTCGCCACCTCGTTGTGTGAGGGGATAATTACTATTATTATTAAAAATAATAATAACAATAAAAAAATAACAATAATAATGACAATATTTGGCCAATAACTATTGAAAGTTTATCAGTAATTTCTTTTTTAATGTTGTCCAGTCTCCAATCAATAATTTGCTGGGTTGTCACTATAGAACATGAAGATGATGATGTTAATTTCTGTTGAGTAATCTAGTCAATCTCCATGTATAATTACTTAGATATTCAACATATAGAATGTAGCTGCATAACTATAGCTTTGTAACACACATTAATATATACTTCTGATGATGATGTCACATAGTATTTTCCAAGTAAACTTGTATGTCATATTTCATTGTATATTTCACAAATGAGAACAATATTTCGTGGTATATTCCACAAATGACAACATATCCCATAATATTAACTATCTATTTCCAATACTGTATTGAGATCACATGACAGTCCGTAAAGTTCATGGCTTTATACTAGTTGAGTGGTGCTCAACAATAGTTGACATTATGATCATGTCCTGGTACTAAAGCTGGGAGCACATCAACTCAAACCAACCCAGAAGGGCTACAAAAAAAAAAAAGTAATGATGGGGCTCATGGAGACTATGTTAGGCTGACAGAATTAATAATTTATGTTACAGCCTAGCACTCCTACCTTTGATTATCTGCCTTGGCAGATTACACATAGCTTGTAGGTATATTATTATTCAATCTCTGACAGCTGCGTCAGGGAGTCGACGCTTTGGCTCAGTGGTTTGAGTACTGGATTTTTATCCGGACAGATGGGTTCAAATCCCACTAAAGGCGGGAAATTTTTTCAGCTATGCTTCTTCCTTTGTTACGACTTTCATATCGTAAGATGGGGGCTCATCCGGGATCGGACTTTACTTCGCCGAAAATGGCTTTGCATCATCATAAATGATGGCTTCTTTGAAGAGGGGGAGGGTTACGGCCTAGCACTCCTACCTTCGATTATCTGCCTTGGCAGATTACACATAGCTTGTAGGAATATATTCAATCTCTGACAGTTGTGTCAGGGAGTCGACTCTTTGGCTCAGTGGTTAGAGTATTGGACTTTTATCCAGACAGACGGGGTTCCAATCCCACAAAAGGCGGGAAATTTTTTCAGCTATGCTTCTTCCTTTGTCACGACTTTCATGTCGTAAGATTTATTTAAGTGCATTTTATGATCTTTATTTTAAAGACCTTATTTAATTTGTGCAGTATACATCTATTTACTAAAGTAAAATTCCATGTACTGATGCACATTATGCACACATCTCTTTCCAAAACTGTACAACTATTAGCTGAATACCAGTTTTAAATAATATTTGTGGGAGAAGAACCATATAAGTACTTGTGCTTTCGTTCTAATCCCAATTTGTATAATGACTTGCATCATGTTGTAATGATAGTTATGCTACAATAAAATATGTTTAAACCAAATAATATTTATTCACAACCCTACATTTTCAATTAACCCTTGTTCTGCTCAATAAAATAAAATGCCACACCCATTTCTAATTTTCAGCCAATCAGATTACTTGATCCAGATTGTTGCTATAAATTCACATACGTAATGGGAAACAGTGCAGATCCAGATCAGTTGGCTTCTGAAGAAGCCAACTGATCAGGATCTGCACTGTTTGAAAAGGCAGGGTATACCCGGGTTCAGCAGTAATGAAAATATGAAGTACCAATAAAACACTGTCTTTTCTTCAGCTAACTAAAATAAAATAAAATAATTTGTATGTATCAACCTTGGATCTCAAAGCCAAATACTTCATAATATGACTACAATTTTTATTCTACTCTTACAGATTGATTCTTTAAATAATTTTATGCAGTAGTGTTTCCAATAACCTGCCGTAAAGCAAATCTTACCTCTGTTCTAGCCCTGTGCTTTGAGCAAACAAACAAACGCAACTGACAAATTTTTATACCAAGAGCTCCGCTGAGCAAGGCAATATATGCCCATGCGATGCCTTTATTAGGAAATGAAATGATAAATGATCAGGACTTTGTCAGTAAGACTGTCAATAACATAAACAGTACGAATGGACAATAAAAATTACCCAACCTCCCAGTAAGACCTTGATCTTGATCTGACATCACTCATAGGTGAGTTCTGTATATCATCCTGTTTAGCTGAATACCGAAGCTGCAAGAAAAACCTTCCAGTGGTTTAGGAGGTATGATGAGGATACAATAATTTACCATTTGAACTTTGACCATGACCTTGGTCTGACACCATTAAAAGTTCTGCATATTGTGTTTATAAGAGGAATATTTGCCACAAGTTTCATGAAAAAAAAAAAAAAAACCTACCAGTGATTCAGGAAATATGGAGAAATTATTGGAATGTGGATTCTGCACATTGTCTTGATAAGGTGAATATTTGACACAAGTTTCATGTAAAATCTTCCAGGAGCTTAGGCGATGTGACAGACACAAATTATTAACATTTGAATGTTGACCTTTAAATCTGCCTTGACACTGAAATGCATGTTTTGCACAACATCTTGATACCGTAAGCTCAACATCTGACCCAAGTTATAAGAAAGAAACTAGAAAAGATTTTTTAGAAAAAAAAAATCCCCCCCCCCCCCCACACCACACACACACACACAACCCCATCAGACTTGTCATTCTTGTAGGCGACACGTCATCTTATCCTGTTCTACATTTCTACCAAGTATCACCAAAATATTCCAAAGGGTATTCAAGTTACAGAGCGGACAAGAAGTTTTATGCCGATGATGTAGATGCCAACGAGATCCATCCAAAAAACAATATGTCCCCCACCCTTTGGTGTGTGTGTGTGTGTGTGTGTGTGGGGGGGGGGGGGGGGACATAATCACTGTCAAATATAACAAAGGGAGATAATGCCAAATGTTAGAAAGGCAGAGTTGTCATTCTTTTAGGTGACACATTATATCCTGTTTTACATTTCTACCAAATACCATCCAAATATTTCAAGGGTATTTGAGTTACAAAGCTGATTCAAAATCAATTTCAAAAACAAAACAAAGGGAGATAACTCCAAAAGAAAAAAAGCCAGTTGTCACTCTTGTATGTGATGTGTCGTCTCGTCCTGTTCTGCATTTCTAACAAGTATCATCAAAATGTTCTGAAGGGTATTCAACTTACAGAGCACAAAGCATAATCAATGTCAAATATAACAAAAGGAGATAATGCCAAAAGTACGAAAAGCAGAGTTGTCATTCTTGTATGCAACACTTTGTCTCGTCCTGTTCTACATTTCTTACCAAGTATCATAAAAATATTCCACAGGGTCTTTGACTTACAGAGCGAACACGAAATCAATGGATTATCACTGTCAAATATAACAAAGGGAGATAACGCCAAAAGTAAGAGAGGCAGAGTTGTCATTCTTGTACGTCCCACATCGTCTCATCCTGTTCTACATTTCTACAAAGCACCATCGAAATATTACGAAGGGTATTCGAGTTTTCAAATAAAACAAAGGGTGATAACTCCAAAAGTTAGAAAGCCAAGTCATCTCGTCCTGATCTACATTTCCACCAAGTATCATCAAAATATTCCAAAGGGTATTCAAGTTACAGAGCGGACAAAAAGCCGACGCTGACGCCACCCCCCCCCCCCCCCCCCCCCACCATTGTTAATATTTGGTGGACTGTACCCTCGAAAAAAATATTGTCCTGCTCCACATCATGGTCTAACTATAAATTAAGTTTCAGCTTGATCAGATGTAAACTGTAGGAGGAGTTAGCCAGAAGCAAAAAACTTTACAGAAATTTTTAAAGGAACATAACACTGCTAATATTTGGTGGACTATAACCTTGAAAAAAATATGTGCTGCTCCACATCATGGTTTAACTATAAATCAAGTTTCAGTCTGAATGGATGTAACTGTATGAGGAGTTAGCCGGAAATGAAGTTTACAGATATTTTCAAAGGGGCATAACTCTGCTAATATTTGGTAGACTGTAACCTCAAACAATATGTGCTGCCCCACATCATGGTCTAACTATAATTCAAGTTTCAGCTTAATTGGATGTAAACTATAGAAGTTAGCCTGAAATAAAAAGTTTACGGACATACAGACGCCAGACCCCATAAAATAATGCGTCCCGTTTTTCAAATGCACGTATAATAACTCTAATATATGAACAAGAGCTGTCGTAGGACAGCGAGCTCGCCTGCTGGGTACATTTTATATTGTAACATTTTTATCATTAAGCCATATAATATAGGTCACACTGACCTAGATGTATTTGTATGTAAATCATTTTGTCACATAGATATAATAATCCAGGTATGACAATTCTCCATGAAATAGTAATAAAAATAAAAGGCAAAATCACTGAAGCATGAAATATAGGTCACAATGACCTAGATATAGTAAGTGGTCATTCATTGGGTCACATGGAACTAATATCCCAGGTGTGACATTTATCCAACAAATAGTATTCAAGATATAAGGCAAACTCACTGAACCATGAAATATAGGTCACACCAACAGAGATATATTTTGACGTCAATAATCGGGTCACAAGGAACTAATATCCCAGGTGTGACATTTATCCAACAAACAGTATTCAAGATATAAGGCAAAATCATTGAACCATGAAATATAGGTCACAATGACGTAGATATAGTAAGTGGTCATTCATTGGGTCACATGGAAGTAATATCCCAGGTGTGACATTTATCCAACAAATAGTATTCAAGATATAAGGCAAAATCACTGAACCATGAAATATAGGTCACATCAACAGAGATATATTTTGACGTCAATAATCGGGTCACAAGGAACTAATATCCCAGGTGTGACATTTATCCAACAAATAGTATTCAAGATATAAGGCAAAATCACTGAACCATGAAATATAGGTCACACCAACAGATATATTTTGACGTCAATAATCGGGTCACAAGGAACTAATATCCCAGGTGTGACATTTATCCAACAAATAGTATTCAAGATATAAGGCAAAATCACTGAACCATGAAATATAGGTCACAATGACCTAGATATAGTAAGTGGTCATTCATTGGGTCACATGGAAGTAATATCCCAGGTGTGACATTTATCCAACTAATAGTATTCAAGATATAAGGCAAAATCACTGAACCATGAAATATAGGTCACACCAACAGAGATATATTTTGACGTCAATAATCGGGTCACGAGGAACTAATATCCCAGGTGTGACATTTATCCAACACTTAGTATTCAAGATATAAGGCAAAATCACTGAACCATGAAATATAGGTCACAATGACCTAGATATAGTAAGTGGTCATTCATTGGGTCACATAGAAGTAATATCCCAGGTGTGACATTTATCCAACAAATAGTATTCAAGATATAAGGCAAAATCACTGAACCATGAAATATAGGTCACACCAACAGAGATATATTTTGACGTCAATAATCGGGTCACAAGGAACTAATATCGCAGGTGTGACATTTATCCAACAAATAGTATTCAAGATATAAGGCAAAATCACTGAACCATGAAATATAGGTCACACTAACAGAGATATATTTTGACGTCAATAATCGGGTCACGAGGAACTAATATCCCAGGTGTGACATTTATCCAACACTTAGTATTCAAGATATAAGGCAAAATCACTGAACCATGAAATATAGGTCACAATGACGTAGATATAGTAAGTGGTCATTCATTGGGTCACATGGAAGTAATATCCCAGGTGTGACATTTATCCAACAAATAGTATTCAAGATATAAGGCAAAATCACTGAACCATGAAATATAGGTCACACCAACAGAGATATATTTTGACGTCAATAATCGGGTCACAAGGAACTAATATCCCAGGTGTGACATTTATCCAACAAATAGTATTCAAGATATAAGGCAAAATCACTGAACCATGAAATATAGGTCACAATGACCTAGATATAGTAAGTGGTCATTCATTGGGTCACATGGAAGTAATATCCCAGGTGTGACATTTATCCAACAAATAGTATATAAGATATAAGGCAAAATCACTGGACCGTGAAATCTAGGTGACCTGGACCGTAAAATGTAGGTCACCATGACCTTCACTCATTTACACTTAAACCGATGTCACATAGTTAGCTGATGTATAACCAGTTGTGTCTATAACCTGTAGGCATATAAGATTTTACAAATGTGTCCTAGATTTTGACCCCTAGCCCCACTCCAAGGCCCACCCTGAGGTATGAACCCAGGGGTATGTTCTTTTGTAATCTCAGAAGACTCCTCCAGGTACCCAAATTCTAAATATGAATGCTCTATGAGGAGTGAAAGTCAAGATATAAGAATTTGAAAAACTTTAACACAGTATTACAAAGGTGTCCTAGATTCTGACCCCTAGCCCCACCCAGGGGCATGAACCCAGGGGTTTATTCTCTTGGAATCTCAGAAGACCCTCCAAGGTACCTAAGTTCCAAATTTGATGCCTCTGTGAGGAGTGACTGTTGAGATATAAGCATTTGAAAAACTTTAACGCAGTGTGACGGGAACGGGAACGCAAACGCAAACGACCGGGGTGACTACAATAGCTCTCCTTGTACTTCGTACAGGCGAGCTAAAAACAACTCACCTGTGAGGTCAATTTAACTGTTAATTCAACCAGGTAAGAGCATACATAAAATATATACTCTACCAGCTCTGAGCTAATTGTATTAATAAATCTGAATAAGGTAAATCATATTTGCTACTTCTCAACATTCGAATTATTCAATACTCAGTTTGCAAGTAACTGTTCAACAAAAAAAAAAGCAAAAAAAAAAAACAATTAATTTGCAAGTATACTGTTCAACAAAGTTCAATTAAAAAAACAATAAATTTGACCTGTGACATGGAGCAGAACCATTTCAGCAATTTTGGTACAGGGCTATAGCAGGAACATTTGTGTGAAATTATTCTGAAATTGGTTGTGGTTTAGCAGGAGATGGCATTTGAAGAAATTGTTGATGAGAGACAATGACATTTTGATATATAGCTCTATTGGCCATTAATGTCAGTGGAGCATAGCAATTTTAGCTATATTGGTAGAGGGTTACGAAAGGAACATTTCCGTAAAATTATTTTGAAATCAAGCCATTGGTTTGGGAGGTCGTGTAAAGCTTTTTTTCTATTTTCAGCTCTGGCCGCAATCTTGTTTAGTAGAATGGTACCATTTTAGCAATTTTGCTAAAGGGTCATGAGAGAAACATTTCTGTGAAATGATTTTGAAACTGAACAACTGGCCTGAAAGGAGGTCATTTAATTTTTTTTTTTTTTTTTTTTCTTTTCTACTTTTACTTCTCGTGGCTATCTTTGTTCAATGGAGCAGAACCATTTCAGCAGGTTTGATACAGGGCTATAACAGGAACATTTATGTGAATTTATTCTGAAATTGGTCTAGTGGTTTAGATGCCATTTGAAGAAACTGTTGCCTACAAATGGCCTGAGAAGGGACACAAAGTAGTTACAATCGCTCACCTTGACCACCTTGTGCTCAGGTAAGCTAAAAAGTATAATAACTGTAAGTCAGCTTTTTGACCTGCAAATGCTTAGAGAGTGCTAATATCTTCAATAACTATGTCAAACAGCTAGAAATTTCCAATTTAATGCCAAAATGTAAACAAGCAAAACAATGAACAACTTTTGATTGCCACACCATTTTAATGTTCTCTCTTCACTTGTTCACCACTTGTTTTTTGTTATTCTGCTGGTATATTTTACAAAATCAGTTCCCTTCAGACAAAGATATTCAAATGTGTGGGTTGATCTCGTTACGAAAACATACCTATATAATTTTGACCCCCTTAAACCCCACTTCTACACTGTAAAACTGGGGTTTACAGGGGTATGCATGATTTTTCTTATTTCTGCTCAAAAACATAGATTGTGGGTACTCGTTAGAACCGCCTCGGCGAGGCAGTTCTAACAAGTACCCACAATCTATGTTTCGAGCAGAAATATGAAAAATATCAGAACTTTTTATCTGAAAATTTTATTTTTTGATGGTAAAATTTTAAGTATGTTTGAATAGGCGTGTTTTTGTAATGTTACCTTTAGTTTTAAGTGAGCACTGGTAATGTAGTAGGATATAGATGTCGAAAGCTTGAATAAACTTCTTTGAAATTTTTAAACAATTTGTTATTAAAAAAAAATTAAATTGCTAGAACTAGTTAATGAATGTCTATAGTGGAAATGGCATGAGGCTTAACCCTTAAAGCGCCAAGAAAACTTGCATCTGAAAATGTTGTCTGTTTATGTCCTCTGCTGAATATTTTTGCAAACTTTTCAAACCTATTTTTGCATACAGGCAAACAGTGTGGACCCAGATCAGACTGCTCCTAAAGGAGCAGTCTGATCTGGGTCCACACTGTTTGCAGAAGTGACTTTTAAAGTAACCAGCAGAAGACAAAGCAGACGACAATAGTTGTGATTGGCGCTTTAAGGGTTAATAATAGTCTTGTTTCCAATTTCATTCTCATTTTACAGGAGGGTCTGTATGTAGGAACTTTTTTTTTCCTCATCTGAAAGCAGTCCATACGTCTTTTCTTATGTTAATAGTTACCCTCTGATACTGTTACATGTATGATTGCATAATCACAAATAAGATTTATGTGGGACCAATCCGATTAATTGTTTTGATGCTGATTTTTCATATTAAAACAAAGTCTGCAATGGAGTATGCCTTGCTTGGACTGGGCACAGCCCCATTGGAATGAATGGGAAAGAAAAATTATGAAGCTATCCAAAATTGATTTTCTTAAATACAGGTAAATGGATGACAAGAACATGCAAAATAAACATGCCAGAGTGTTGGAGAGTTATCCATAATTTTTTCCCAGGTGAAAAAATCAATACAGTGGCATTAAATTTGAACACTTGGCCAGGAAATCAGAAACAAGATTTTTGGCCTGAATCTATGCAATCAAGTGAAGAAAAAATACCAGCATTGAAATCATTGTTCATTTCTGCAGACGTTTTCTGGGACTGTGCCATAAACTGGCCGAGCATCTTCAATCTTGGAGGCAGCGGTGGCTGTATGCTGCATTGCTGAGCTGGGGGTGTCCTGAAACGTGTAAAATGAAACCTGACTTTATTAACCTTTACCACTATCTGGGTATATTCAGCAGATGACTAGGTGATATTTTTCCCAGAAAACAGGATTCAACATTTCATGCAAATTGTCTCGCATGGAGACAATTTGCATGAAATGTCAAATCCTGTTTTCCAGGAAAAATAAGAAAATATTTCAACATGTTGTCTGCTGAAAAGTTTACCCAGAGTACTAAGCATTAAGCTGTTTCGGAGGTAAAAATGCTATTCTTTATTTCTTCTTTGTCCATGAAAACATATTTTTCAAATCTCATCAGAATCATTTTACTGACACAAAATTAACCCCATAAAGCGCTAATCACAACTACAGCAGATGACACTTTGAACTGTTTCTCATTTTTCATAGAAAATAAGGCTCAACATTTTCATGTGATTCATCTGCCTAGTATGTCAAGTCTTATTTTCTCTGAAAAAAAAAATTAGTTTTAGAATGTCTGCTACAAATATGCTTAACATTTTAAGGGTTAAGAAGATTCATTGTTCATTTTCTAGAGGGAAAAATATTCATTTAAACGCTGTTATCTACTAGAGCTTGGTATAACAATTTATCACTAGCATGCTGAGCAAAAAATTCAGAAGATGATATCTTGAATTATTTTTTTCTTATTTTCCCAGAAAGCAGGGTTCTTCAAAGGAGAAAAATTTTCATATTAAAAAAATTTCAATGCACTAAAATATACAGTTACACAGGGCTCCAGCTAACTTTCTGAACCTGGGGTAAATCACCCCCTATCTTTTTGTTATGTTAGAGGGTTAAATTCAACCTTATCTTTAGAACTGTAGGGATACAATATAACTGAATGAAATATCAACATGAAAGTGAAACATACAAGAAGCAAGCAATGCTTTACTTAAATTGGATTTATGTTGAAGCATGCGTATTAGAAGTACAATAATATATATATAAAATAATAATTACATCTGAATACTGTTCAGATTCATCTTTAAACATACCCTCAGTTGTAAAAACAAGAGGAGTATTTTCACATATAATTTTGGAAGGCTGTGTGTTTTTATCTCCAGTTTCAAAACTTTACATTTTTTTTTTTTCAAAATTCTGATGGTAAAGTACACTGACAAGCAGCTGGTTTACTATTGGAGTTCAAGGTTTCACTGTACATACAACAGCAATCCATTTTAGTCCAGAGATCCCCAAAAGAGTAACTGGCAAACAGTGCAGACCCAGATCAGACACCACAGTATGCAGCATCTAATCAAGGTCTCCACTATTTGCAAATAGTTTAGCCATTTTTCTCTAGGAATATCTAAATCACACAGCCTGACATACATAAAATTGAAATTGGACTATTCCAACTGAATGAAATATCAACATGATATCATCATTTTAGCAAATTTGGTAGATCTCCTGTTCCCGATGATTTGTGCATTGATTAGATATGGGAGAGTTTATTCAGTCTGAAATGGGTTAAAACTTGCAGACTTATGGGGACTTGTTACACTTGGTAGATTTTCTGCCATTTTGTTTACCAGGTAGACAATATTTCTGAGTTCCTGTTTGCTTTCATGCGCACCAAGCCCCTTCTGAAAAGGGGTCTACTTTAAGAGGAAAGAATTTACTCCCAAGGGGAGCAAATTCCTTCCTTTCAGAATAGACCCTTTTCAGACAGGAAGCAAAACAACTTGGACAGAATGAGCTCCTCTCAGCTGTTTACAGTCCCTTTTAGGCACTCTGACTGTGCTCATAGCTCTTGATAAGATGCTGTTTTCAATCCATAAGTATTGATATTTTTCTTATTTTTTCCACAAAAACATGTTGTGGTACTCATTAGAAGCGCCTCGCCAACTTTTTCAGTAATTTTGGTAGAGGGCCATTGGAGGAACACTTCTGTGCAAGTATTCTGAAATCAGGCCATTGGCCAAGGATGAGATGTCGTTTGAAGATTTTCTATTTTTAGCTCTAGCAGCCATCTTGTTCAATGAAGCGGAACCATTGCTGCCATCTTGGATAATTTTAGCTTGTTTCGATCCAGAAGTCATCCTGTTGCTACAGAGCAGGTTTTGGCTCAAGGCTACCAAAGGTTTGTAAGAGATGTCGAAAATCGATTTTCAAGATGGCAGCTGTGGTGGCCATCTTGGATTTTCTATCGGCTCATTTAGCTAATTTGTGTCTACTAAGAGCCCTAATGCTCATCATCAAGTTTCGATTCAACTGGATTATAGAGGAGATGTTCAAAATATCAATTTTCAACATTTTTCCCATATAAATGTAAAGGGCCCATACAAATGCATGGGGAAGCGAATTTGACCTTGCCGTAAAAAGGTCAAATGTCAACGTAGGATCATCATTTTAGCAAATTTGGTAGATCTCCTGTCCCCGATGATTTGTGCATTGATTAGGCCAAAGGGCTTATTTGATTCTGTAGAAGAAGACTTTACCATATATGGGCATGGCAGCCATCTTGGTCAATGGATCATGACCATTTAGCAATCTTTCGTTCTCCTGCCCCAAGGAGGCTCCACATGAAATTTGAGCAACACTGAACCAGAGGCTTCAGAGAAGAAGTGATTTGAAACTATTAACATTTTTTCCATACAAGTGTATGGGGCCCATACAAATGCATATGGAAGCAAACTTGACCTCACAATTTTAGCTTGTTTCGATCCATGTCAAATGTCAATGTACGACCACCATTTTAGCAACTTTGGTAGACCTCCCATCCCTGATGATTTGTGCAAAGCTTTAGCCCAAAGGCATCCTCTAATCTGTAGAAGAAGATTTTTAAAGGTTTTCACCATATATGGGCATGGCGGCCATCTTGGTTAACGGACCACCACCATTTTAGCAATCTTTGGTTACCCCAACCTAAGCAGGCTCCACATAAAATTTGAGCAACATTGGCCCAGAGGCTTCAGAGGAGAAGTTGTTTGAAATTCTCAACATTTTTCCCATACAAATGTATGGTGCCCATACAAATTTTAGCAATCTTACGTTCCCCAAACCTAAGAAGGCTTCGTATGAAATTTGAGCAAAATTGGCACAGCGGCATCAGAAGAGAAGTCATTTGAAAATGTTAACAGATGGATGCACGGACGGACAGACGACGGACGAAAAGTGATCACAATAGCTCATCCTGAGCATAGTTCAGGTGAGCTAAAAACAGTGACTTCAAGTTTATATAGACATTGCAGGTTCAGAATCCTGAGCATCCATACACGTCCTTAAGGCCTGTGCTCTCCGCTGATATTCTACTGTATCTAACAAAACTAATTAGACAGGGAAGGCTTCATGCAGATGCCCAAAAGGCACCTTTTCTCCTGATGCAGCTCATAACTCTTGGATAACAGAATCTGGATAAGAAAAGTCTCAACATATTTGGGACATGGGTAAAAACTACCAACAAGCATTCCTGGAAATTACATAGGTCTAGATAAGAGTGGATATCAGGTAAATATTTTTTTTTTATTTCTCCACGAAAACATATGCTGTGTGTACACATTAGAAATGCCTCATTGAGTATCACAGCATATGATTTTGAGGAGAAATAAGAAAAATATCAATTCCTTTGGATTGATAAAAAACAAAACAAAAAAAAAACCATTTTATCAAGAGCTATGAAATTATGGGCCAACATACAGCGAAACATGTGGCAAACATGCAATAGGCAGGATACAATATTTACCCTAAATATTCAAACACATTATAGTCTTTATATATTTGTCCTAAAATGTAAATATATCCATTTCACTACTGTTGTGCCAAAAACTGCTGGATGATTTGCAATCAGTGCAGACCCAGATCAGACCCCCACCAAAAATGCCCTATTCTGGAGGACTCATTCTGGGTCTACATTGTTTGCTCATGCATGGCTGTTCCAATAATTAAGGTAAATATGACAGATGAGTGATAGAAGAAATTCACAGATTTTAATTGGGTTACAGTCAACCTGAGAAATGATTTTATTTTGGAGAAAAAAATTTAAGTTATTAAATGAATTAAATTTTTATGTTTGTTCCAACTCTGATTGACTGTTTACCCCTAAAGTGTCGATCACAACTGTAGCAGACTACATCCGGATTTTTGTTTTATTTTTCAGAGGTCTTGACAATCATATGAAGTGTTTTGTTTGAGTTAAAGTTTTCATAGCACTAGTTAAGGCACTTTTTTCAATCCAAAAGTATTGATATTTTTCTTATTTCTCCACGAAAACATATGTTCGGGCTATCATTAGAAGCGCCTCGCTGAGGCGCTTCTAATGAGTACCCACAACATATGTTTTCGTGGAGAAATAAGAAAAAATATTTACCGGATACCCTCCCTTATCTAGACCTACAAGTTTTACTGCCCCATCCTGTCTATTATGGTTATGTCCAGTATGGCAAGTTAACCTACTAACACTTTTTTTTAGCATGCTTAGTCCACTAAGCGGTTAATCAGTACAGATGTACTTGTGGGCATACTTTCGTCAGTCCTACTCACACAGTTTTTTGGGTTTTTTTTAGCATGTTTAGTCCACTAAACCGTTAATCAGTACAGATGTACTTGTGGGCATACTTTAGTCAGTAACTGACAACTGCCCTTCTTGAATCAGCAAAAGGGAGAGAATGGCCACAGAAATTATTTCAATCTCAACAAAAGTTCTGTGTAGGAGCTGGGGTTCAAACTTGAGACCCCCAGATTTGCAGCTGGAAACACTATCGACTGTGCTATGGTGCTCATGTGAACTGTCTGCCAAATGAAATGTCAAGACTTATTTTCTCTTAAAAAATCAAAATGCTGTCTGTTATGATTTTGCATGGTGCTTTAAGTGTTAAATAAAATCTCATTAGAAATCTATTCCAATTTAACCCTTGTCCTATTGAATAAATTAAGATGCCACACCCACTTCTAATTTTCAGCCATTCAGATTACTTGATCCAGACTGTTGATATAAATTCACTTCTTGAATGGCAAACAGTGCAGATCCAGATCAGTTGGCTTCTTCAGAAGCCAACTGATCTGGATCTACACTGTTTTCAAAGGCAGGGTATATCCCGGTTCAGCAGGACAAGGGTTAAAAATAAAATTGGATACCACAAGCTGGTTTAAAGACACACACACAAAGTAATGGAAAGAAAGGAAAACAAAACACACAAGACAATTTCCTGACTGATATTGTAAATATATAATCAGACTGTTATTAGGTAAAACTTAACATGGCTAGCAACTGATATTTGGTATTAATAAAGATATCAACCAGTTAACCTTAAGGTGCCAATCACAACTGAAACATGCAGCAGATGACATTATGTGTTGTTTTTTTGTTGTTGTTTTTTTTATTATTTTCAGAGAAAGTAAAGCGTGACATTTCATGTGAATTATCTACAGATGATTCCCCTTAAAATATTTGCTTATTCAAGCTATTCTCATAGAAAAATAAGAAAAATTCACATTGTTTGCTACAATTTTGTATTACACGTTGATGGTTACAATTTACATTTTTCCAAGAAAAGTCCACAGACAAAAAACTGACACATGATTAAAAGAGCGGGAAGAGTGACGTCACACAAGTAACTGCCTAAGGGACCTTCTGGATTAAGACTCTTTAAGACGACTAAACTGCCATTTTTTCTGTGGAAGGTGTGAAATACAGAAAAGAATAGCACATTATCTATAGGTTAATGTATTGTGCAGTTAAAATTGGCCAAACCTCACAGATTTCAGTCAACAGCTTATGGCATGTATGCATCTGCTACAATAATTTGCTTGGCACTTAAAGGCTTAGTACATATCAGCACACATAATGTATCAAGTTCTTTGAATCAAACATTTTCCCCCACTAGAGGTCATGCTATATATCACTCATCTTTGCAAGCTCTAATGCTACAAAAAAGGCAGTCAATAGTAACACTGACCTTAGAAATAAAACAGGGCTGGAAAATAAACAAAAGCAAACTGCATATAAGTTTTGTGATGAAAATATAAGCTATCTTCTATTAACCCTTAAAGCACCAAGAAAAACTGCATCTGAAAATGTCGTCTGTTTATGTCGTCTGCTGAATATTCTTGCAAACTTTTCAAACCTATTTTTGCATACAGGCAAACAAAGTGGACCCATATCAGACTGCTCCTAAAGGAGCAGTCTGATCTGGGTCCACACTGTTTGCAGAAGTGACTTTTAAAGTAACCAGCAGAAGACAAAGCAGATGACAATAGTTGTGATTGGCGCTTTAAGGGTTAATTGCAAATTGTGAAGCCCCATACCTGCCTGCATATACTTGCAGCTTAATCACCTTCACCTCACCCAACCACCCCGAAAAATTTGCTGTTGAACAACATGGCTGAGCAAACTGTGAACATGATTTGCATTCCTTACTTTTCATGCAGGACCCATGTCATAGCTCTAGATAGGAGGGGGTATCCACATAATATTTTTTCTTATTTCTCCATGAAAACATATATTGTTGGTACTCATTAGAAGTGCCTCAGTGAGGCACTTCTAATGAGTACCAACAATATATGTTTTCGTGGAGTAATAAGAAAGTTATGAGTACTTTCAGGATGAAAATCTTTTTGGATCTGGAGCTATGAAATGTATCATTAGGAAGTCAAAGAGACTTTTTAGAATAAGTACAGTAAAATATAAGGAGACAGGATACATCTGGTAATCTTCTGCCATGTTTTACAAGGAAGACTACCTTTGTGATTTCCTATTTGCTTTCCCGAGTATTAATATGTTTCTGAGCAAATTCTTTCCTTTTACAGTAAACCCCTTTTCTGAAGGGAGGCAAAAACAATCTGACAGAGTTACCTACTCTGAAAAAGGGGTATCCTTTCCCAAAAGGTGCCTGTATACTTAAGTTCAATACACAAATGAATCCTTTTACCATTTTTTCATAACCCTTATCTCACCTGGACACATTTTCCTAGAAAGTATAAGAAAAAAAATAACATTTCTGTCAGCTCATAAACAGCACAACCCAGTACTTCAATCACTATTTAATATTCTTTAATGATGATGACTACAGGGTTTTCCCTCAGTTTTGCGGTCTGGGAGTCCTGTGGACTCTCGCCTCAGATATCTGAGGGTGCAACAGCAAAAATCAAGAGTCCACAAATTAAATGATGCATGAAAATGGGTAGAGTGTCTTACTGGATGAGCAGAATTTGTTACTGGGATAGAAATTAAAAGGGGACAGGGTGGCGAGTGGGGAGTCTGGGTGCAATTGTGACTTTTTGAAAAAATTTGGCATAGTGGCCCTTAGCCTAGGCATATTTCTAACTTCATAATAAGGGCCTTTGGAATATAAGGGCAAGACAGAAAGGAAAAGATTCTTTATCTTTCTTGACAGCTGCCTCTGATTCTAAAGGCTGTATGTTACTGTTGAAGTCGGTCTGACATGGCTTTTTTACAAAAAAACGCTTGATGACAAACTGTTTTGCCCTAATGGATGATAATGCACATGTACAATGGGTTTTTCGCTGACTCATTACAGCACACGGTGTTAGAAATAGACCAGTTATAAATAAAAGAAAATACTGGATTCCCACCAAGTACGTAGCTCGCAAATGTATGCAGTGAAACACCGGTAACCAGTTGTTTTCAATCGGCTGTTCTCATAAGTTACCGTTATAGCTCGGATGCTTACGAAAGGGAACTTTGATACAATTACGGAGGTTGCGGATCACAAAACGATACGGATTTTATCCTTGTTCTATAAAAAGATTATGGAAACCATGCGATAGTGAAAGAACTTCAATAGAAAAAATGTATCAAAATCACCGAAGAACAGATTTAAAAAATGATTTTTGGTTGTTTGTTTTCACACTAACACAATTTTGCGAGTCCAGGTGGACGCACATTTTTCTTTTGTGCATCCGAGACACGTTTTTGAGAGTCTCAGACGCAATATCATGTGTCCGAGAAAACCTTGATGACTACCATTAATATAAGCACTAACACCTCACAACAACCAATAGAAGAAGGCACAGCTCCAGATAAGAGCAGGTATCCACATTTAATTTTTCTTATTTCTGCACAAAAACATATGTTGTGGATACTCATAAGAAGCAACTTGGCAAGGCATTCCTAAAGAGTACCAACAACCATAGCAACAGATAGGGCTCTTTTTTCATCCAAAAAATGCTGATATCTTTCTTATTTCTCCATGAAAACATATGTTGTGGGTACTCATTAGAAGTGCCTCGGCAAGGTGCTTCTAATGAGTACCCACAACATATGTTTTCGTGGAGAAATAAGAAAAATATTTGTGGCTACCCACTCTTATCTGTAGCTATGCCCACAACATATATTTTCATGCAGAAATAAGAAAATTATTAATACTTTTCAGTTGAAAAAATGTGCCTTATCTGGAGCTATGGTAGAATTTAAAGAAAGGCTGTATTAAGATATACACATACACTACAACCTCTTTATAACACTATTGTTGGGGTCCATAGCATAAACCATGTTAGTTAAACAACCGTGTTATATCCAAACAAAAATGTATAGATTATATTGAAAAATGACTATTTATGGTCATTTTTCAATATAATCTATACATTTTTGGGATCCATCTTTGATCCGTGTTATATCCAAAACTGTGTTATACGAACCGTGTTATAAAGAGGTTTTAGTGTACTCAGACAACAAGTATGAGAAGACTTTGAAGACTGTAGTAAGGGGACTTGACACACATGATAGAGTTTCTGTCATTTTTTTTTTTTTTTTTTTTTTTTACAGGTAGACAACTTTTATGATGATTTGCTGTTGTTGTTTTTTTCTGCACAGCAAATCCCTTTTGAAAAAGGTTCTACTCTAAAAGGAAAGAATTTGCTGCCAAGGAGAGCAAATTATCTCCTTTTAGAATAGTACCCTTTTCAGATGGGAGCCAAAACAATTTGACAGTTGTCTCCCCTGAAAGTGTATCCATTCCTCTTAAGACATTTACACACTCTTAAACAACTTTAAGGGTCTATACACTTAGTAGATCTTTGGCAGGCTTTTATGTGCCCTCCATTGAAAAAGTAGGGATAAAGTAGGGCTCAAAATTTTGAAAAAGTAGGGCAAAAGTAGGAATTTCAATCATGAAAAGTAGGGATAGTAGGGATGTTCAGAGTGTTTTCAGACTTATAAAAAGATATAATTAGCAAACAAAAGTTTCTCTGAACAATAACACTGCACTACCATGGAAAGGAAATACCAAAATAAATGTTCCAAAAAAGGATTTACAACTGAAGTAAAAATATTTTATGAACTTTTGCAACGTGGCTGCTCAGATTACCGGTAAGCTGATCTGATTTTTACTGACTATGAGCGAGCCAAGTGAGCGAGGAAAAAAATAACAATTTTTGGTCAGTTCAAATATTTTTGGACTAAAAAGTA
Source organism: Anodontia alba (assembly GCA_964016985.1). NCBI lineage: Eukaryota > Metazoa > Mollusca > Bivalvia > Lucinida > Lucinidae > Anodontia > Anodontia alba. Next base: position 10,959,336 of record OZ024834.1, on the reverse strand, counting down.
GGGATAGTAGGGCATTTTCAGAAAAAAGTAGGGAAAAGTAGGAGCACAAAATAGAAGTAGGGAAAAGTAGGAATAGTAGGAAAAGCAGGGCCCGCTTGAAAGCCTGATCTTCGGCCATTTTTTACAAGGGGAGAGAACTTTTGCAACTTCCTGTTTGCTTTCTTGCCCATCAAGCACCTTCTGAACAGGCGTCAACTCCAGTTCTTCCCTTTTAGAGTAGAACCCTTTATCAGTAGGTGGTTGCCTTCCCCTTGAAAATATATCAATTCCCCTTAACCCATTGTAGTCTGGAGACCCCTAAAAGGGTAACTGGCAAACAGTGCAGACCCAGATCAGACGCCACAGAGTGCGGCATCTGATCAGGGTCTTCACTGTTTGCAAATAGTTCAACCATTTTTCTCTAGGAATATATAAATCACATAGCCTGACATACATAAAATCAATATTAGAATCTTCTAATATATAGTGTAGGGAAGGTCATTCAGTCTACAATGGGTTAAATGTGTGTTTGAAGATACTTCCGGGATAATTTTCTCTAGTTCATCTTAAAAACATATGTTGTGAGTATTCATTAGAAGTGTCTTGGTGAGACACTTCTAGTGAGTACCCACAATATAATTTTTATGGAGAAATAAGAAAAATTATCCCAGAAGTATCACCAAAAAGTCATCCTTAACAAATCCTCTGGTGCTTGAGATTTCCCCGCTATTCAGGGATTTGTCATACGCTTATATTGCTTACACTACAAGCTAACAGATTCACCAGTATCTTAACCCTTGTCATGCTGAATAAATTAAGATGCCACACCCACTTCTAATTTCCAGCCAATCAGATTACTTGATCCTGGTTTTTGTTGGAAACTCACATATTTAATAACAAACAGTGCAGATCCAGATCAGTTGGCTTCTTCAGAAGCCAACTGATCTGGATCTACACTGTTTGCTATGACAGGGTATGTCGTGTTCAGCAAGAGAAGGGTTAAGTATCACAAATCAGAGTTGTTAAGACGGAGTATTCAGTGATAATTTTGGAATAATTTTCTCCATTTCTCCATAAAAACATTATGTTGTGGATACTCATTACAAGCACCAAGTATACTATTATGGATAATTAAGAAAAATTATCCCAAAACTAGTAACAGCGTTTTCAGAGAAAACAGATGTCCCCCCACCATGAATTTTCAATTTTTCTACTGCCATGACCCTAAAAATTAGGTCAAGGTCACCAAAATCTAATCAGTCCCAATTTTATATCCATGAAAATTTGGTAAGAAACTTGTTCAAAAGATAGTGTTGACAAGAAAGTGTGATGCTGATGCCAAAGGGATCCGCACCAAAAACAATATGTCCCCCTTACCCGTATGAGTGTGTGGGAGGGGGCTGGGGGTGGGGGGATGGCATAATTATTACCAAATAGTCCTCCTTAACTCTTCTTGAAGTTTGTTCAGGGTCTGCAATGTTTGCTCAGGCATGTTAGTCAGAAAACACATGTATATATAGGGTAACTACCGTTAGTGATTAATTGTATTTACTGTTAATTCTTTAATAAAAATGATATTCAAGAACCTCTTTATAACACAGGTCTTTAAAGCATGGATTTGGATGTAACTCATAAATGTTGTATCCAAACAAAAATGTATATATCAGGTCATATAGAAAATCAGCCATTTTTCAGAGAATCTGTTCAGGAAGAGTATCTGGTGATAATTCTTGGACATTTTTTCTTATTTCTCCATTAAAAAAAAAACACAAAAAAACAACAACAAAAAAACGAATAACAATACCTGTCACCATACAGGATAGCTTGCCTGAACTCATGCTTGTCAATCAAATAAAAAAATCAGAATTCCGCGGAAGGCGGCGTCGCACCTGCTGTGGCAAAAGTCACAGGAGCCACAATCAGAACGTGGTTATTAAATAAGTTTATTATACCTCTGGCATACAAAGTATGTTCTGGGGTATATAGTTTTCGACTTTCTGTCCGTCCATCCGTCTGTCAGTCCATCCGTCCATGCATCTGCACAAATGTTAACATTTTGCGCCAAAGTTTAGTGTGAAGTTTTTTCCTTTTGCATATATTTTTGAAAGCTTTACTCTTTAGGATGTTGAAGTGTGGTTAGTGTTACTACTAGATGATTACAGAATAGCTGACATCATTCTGCTGATGCAGCTGACCCAAGGTCAAGGCCACAGACTTAGAAAATAGTGTGACGTTTATGTCAAAGTTTTACGTGACGTTTTTGTCTTTTGCTTATAACTCTGCAGCCACTAATCAAAAACTTTTCATATTTGGTATGGGGGTACCTGGGAGGGTTCTCTTCCATTCTACATCTATGGACCTCTGGGTCATGCCCCAGGGTGGGGCTAGAGGTCAAAATCTAGGACATCCCCAATAAAGTAGTATATTGCAGTTTGTTTACACAAACAACCTCTTATTAAAGAAGGATGGGCATCAGACATGTTTATCACATCAACATTCAATGTAATAAGGTCAAGGTCATTGTGACCTTATTTTCATGCTTCAGTGATTTTGACTTATATTTTGAACCCTATTTCATGAATTAATGCCTCAATAAAGTAGTATGTTGCAGTTTGTTTATACAAACAACTTCTTAAAGAAGGATGGGCATCAGACATGTTTATCAAATCAACATTCAGTGTAATAAAGTCAAGGTCATTGTGATCATATTTTCATGCTCCAGCGATTTTGCCTTATCTCTAGAAGACTATTTCATGGATTAATGTGATACTTGGAATACTGGTTCTGTGTGACACCATGATTGGCAGCATAACAAATGTAGGTCACCTTGACCTATATTTCATGGTCCAGTAATTTTGTCGCATATCTTGAATGTTAAATGATGTATGAACATCATTATTTGGGATTATGAATTAGTATGATCCAGCAGTTGACCTAAAAGTAAATGTAGGTCACTGTGACCTATATTTCATGGTCTAGTGATTTTATGTTACATCTTGAAGACAATTTGATGTATTACTATCATATTTTGGGATTATGTGACCTATATTTCATAGCCCTGTGATTTTGTCTTATATCTCCCACTGTTTGATACCTAAATGTCATATTTACATAGAATGACACAGTGTGACCCAAACTTTCACCTCAAAGTAAATATAAATCAGTATGACCTAAATTTCATGGTCTAGTGATTTGCTTAATATCTTTTAGATTATTTAATGGATTCACATCACAGTTGGTATAATGCATCAGTGTGACCATCAGATTAATTTCTCAAGTATGTGTAGGTCAGTGACCTATATTTTATGGCCCAGCAAATTTGATTCATGTCTTGAAGACTATTAACTCCAGGAAAGTTGTACTTGGGATGATAGATCAGTGTCGCTCAGAGACTGACATTGTAAACTATACCTTGCCTTAAATTTCATTGCCATTAACTTTAAAATATTTTATAATTAAGAAATGGCACCAGCCAGGGGTATTCGTGACCCTCTGGGCACTTGCTCTAGTTTCATTCTTAGCAGTGCTAGGTTGGAAAAGTGACAAAAATTAAGACAAGGCTTATGTGAAAAGCAGATGCAGATCTTCAGACTATGGAAGAAACATGCGCAAAATTTCAAAAAGATTGGTATAAAATTGTATGAGGAGTTGTGCTCATGAGGTACCCACTGTCTATATATTGAGGGTGAAAAATGACTAAGTTCACAATGTGGAAAAAAATCTGAGGTTAAGAAAATGACAAAGTTAAAGTGGAAAAAGTGACAAAAATAAATTTAAAAATCATATCCAAACCAAGTGCACTTCTGCAGACTCGGGCGAAAACATGTGCAAAGTTTCAAAAAGACCGGTTTAAAATTGTATGAGAAGTTGCAATCACATGGTACTCACTGTCTATTCATCTGAGGTCAGTAAATGACAAAGTTCAAAAAGAACAAAAAAGTGACAAAAAATATGGCAAGTATTATATGAAAAGCATGTGCACATCTTCAGACTATAGAGAAAACATGTGCAAAGTTCTAAAAAGATTAATATAAAATTGTATGAGGAGTTGTGCTCACGAGGTACCCTCTGTCTATATATTGAGGGTGAAAAATGACTAAGTTCACAATGTGGAAAAAGTGAAAAAAATAATCTAACAATTACATCCAAATCACATGCACATCCTCATACCATGAAGAAAACATATGCAAAGTTTCAAAATGATCAGTATAAAACTGTAAGAGGAGTTGCGCTCACAAAAGGTACCCATTGTCTATATATTGAGGGTGAAAAATGACTAAGTTCACAATGTAGAAAAAGTGACAAAAAATTGTCTAACAATTATACCCGAAACACATGCACATCCTCATACCATGAAGAAAACATATGCAAAGTTTCAAAATGATCGGTACAAAACTGTAAGAGGAGTTGCGCTCACAAAAGGTACCCATTGTCTATATATTGAGGGTGAAAAATGATTAAGTTCACAATGTGGAAAAAGTGACAAAAATTGTTCTAACAATTATACCCAAGCCACATGCACATCCTCATACCATGAAATAAACATATGCAAAGTTTCAAAACAATCAGTATAAAACTGTAAGAGTTGTGCTCACAAGAGGTACCCACTGTCTATATATTGAGGTGAAAAATGACTAAGTTCACAATGTGGAAAAAGTGACAAAAAATAATCTAACAATTATATCCTAACCACATGTACATCTTCATACCATGGCAAAGTTTCAAAATGATCGGTTTAAAACTGAAAGAGAAGTTGCGCTCACAAGACACCCAGGGTAAATTTTGATGGAAAGAGGAACGGGTGGACGGACGAACGGATGGAAACTTGCATGCCTAAGCCGCCCATGCTAAAGCAGGTGCGACAATAATGAGGTCCTAAAAATTTTGACTTAAATTCTAATATGAAAATTCTAAGTCTGTGACCTTGACCTTGGCATGACCTAGGCTGGTGGGGCTGGTACTGCGCAAAATTTTGGACCAATAAGTATAATCATACCAAAGATGTATCAAATCGGTGATAAGGTTAGGAAAAAATGGTCTTAAAAACTTTTAACGAAAACTTTAACATCTGTGGACGCCAAGGCCAACGCCGAGGGTAGTACAATAGCTCTCCATGAATGTTGTTCAGGCAAACATATTGTGGGCACACCAAGGTACTCATAATGATTAACCACAACATGCTTTTAAGGACAAAATTGAAAATTATCCCAGAATTATAATAACAAGCCATCTGATTTTTCAATATAATCTATACAGTTTTGGTTTGGGTACAACACAGCTGTTTTGCTAACACAGTCTTTGTTTAGGATTCCTACAATAGTGTTATAAAGAGGTTGTGGTGTATACAGCATCACAATAAATACAAAGCAAGCCACACAGTCTACACATTTCTTACCCATCGAACAATGATTCCAGTTCAGATTCAATTGCATTGAAGCTATAAAAACATTCCAAAATTTACTCCAATCAATTTTTTCCAATAAACATAGCTCCATATAAGGCACTTTTTTTCAACCAAAAAGTAGATTTTTTCTTTTATTTCTGCATGAAAACATGTGGGTACTTATTAGAAGCACCTCAGCAAGGTGCTTCTAATGAGTACCCACAAAGTATGTTTTTGTGGAGAAATATCAAAAATATTATGTGAATACCCCTCTTATCTGGAGCTATGAATAAACATTTTCAAATAGGTGAAATAAAGTTTTACGTCCAGTTTGTGTTTTCCACGATCTGGGCCCGATTGTTCAAAACTAACGATGTCGTTAGTTAACGATTCGTTAAAATTTACATTGAGTGATACGCAAATATGCTGAAATTTTTTGCTGAAAAAATGTGAGTAGCTTTTGCAGTGCAAAAGCTACTCACAGTTTTTCAGCAAAAAATATCAGATTATTGTATATTGAATCTGCTAAAACAAGTAACAAAATGACCCTTAACGAACTCGTTAAGCTAACGATGCTTTGAACAACTGGGCCCAGGTCTCCATTTAGCAGTTTCGCTCTTTATGGTTCAGATCTATATTGTACCTTTTCCCAGTGAACTCTTATCCTGCTGAACCCGGATATACCCTGCCTTTGCAAATAGTGTAGATCCAGATCAGTTGGCTTTTGAAAAAGCCAACTGATCTGGATCTGCACTGTTTGTCATTAAATATTTGAATTTGTATGAACAACTTGGATCAAATTATCTAATTGGCTGAAAATTAGAAGTGGCCATGGCAAATTAATTTATTCAGCATGACAAGGATTAAAATACAGAGACATAATAGAAAAATTTATGCGCTGAGGGTATCCAGACAAATATTTTTTTCTTTTTTATTAAAACGAAAATATACTGAATGCCAAAGGAAACACCCCTAAACTCAACTTTTGATATTTCTGCAATCCGTTGAAATTTCCTTTGCAATATTCCTTTAATGAACTTCCCTGTCGTCTAACTGTGGTCAGTCACTGTACTGACCTTTACGATAGTCTCCTCAAGCGTAGCTACACATGTATGGTAAACAGGTTTTCCATGAGCACTGACCTTGTGCAGGCACATGGTTAAAAATTCCAATACAAATCAACAGCAATTTGGGCACATAACAGAAATCCGAATTAAAATGCTTAATTTTCACTGATGTCAGACGCAACAGTTGAATGTAAACCAGCACCACCATGCGCTGAGACAACAAGATGCTGGGGTTACGTTCGTGCTGTCACTGCCAATTTTGGAGTGGATCCTAGAACCATCAGCTGACTGGTATCTATCTCGTTACCGCCAGACAAACAGTGTTAACGACAGTCTACAAAGTGGCAGGCCGAGGGTGACGACCGCCAACCAAGATAGGCATATCCGACTGACACATCTTCACCAACTATTTCGACCTGCCACTCTGACAGCACACGTGACACCCGGTCAACATAACCCAAGGATAAGCAGTTCTACCATCAGGCGTCGACTGAAGGCAGCTGAATTTCAAAGCCGGAGGCCTTACATAGCCGCGCCACTAACTGTCATTCTTTCCCTTCCGCTGATTCAAGAAGGGCAGTTGTCAGTTTCTGGCGAAAGGATGTGCACAATACTGGTGAACCGCTTAGAGGACTAAGCCTGCCCAGTAAACGTGTGTTAGGTAAACTGACCGCGCTCGACATGACCCCACTGGGTTGACTGGGCCATAAAACTTCAAAACAAACAAAACAAAAACTGCCAGACATCAACGTGCATGTCTTCAGTGCTCTCGCCAACATCAGCGCTGGCTTCAACATCAGTGGCAAACATGTTGTTCAGCGACAACAGTTGGTTCCAGTTAGAAGTGAGCGACGGTCGTGTCAGGATATGGCAAGGATCTGGCGAGCGCTATACTGATGCGTGTATGGTAGAACGTAATCATTGGGGCGGCCCTAGAGCCATGGTATGGGGCAGGATAAGTTATCAACAAAGGACACCACTTGTCATCTTTGATGTTCGACCTGGGCGCAGAAATGGAGTTACAGCTCAACGCTATATCGAAAATGTTCTTCATTCTGTTGTTCTTCCTTTTATGGCAGCTCATCCAGGGATGACAGTCCAGCAGGACAATGCACGACCGCATACTGCGAGAATCACTACACAGTTTCTACAGCAGAACAACATTGATCTCCTGCCATGGCCTTCAATGTCTCCTGATCTGAGCATTTGTGGGATCAGATCAGGCAGAGGATCAACGCTCTCCCTTATCCGCCGCATAAAGTCGCTGAGCTACATCAAGTCGTTCATCAGAGTGAAATGCTTTACCACAGTATAGGATCAATACATTAATCAGATCCATGGGAAGATCCTGTGTCGCTTGTGTTGCAGCTAATGAAGGCCATACTCGATACTGACTTTATCCAGTGTGTATCTGTGAACTTTAGTTTTGATGGTTGTGTCACATGGGAGAACATTATGGAATAACGGCCATGAATAAACTCATTTTTCTTTGACAGACGACATTAAAAGAATTTTCTACCAAATCAAATGGTGAAATTTTGATTGTTCTGTTTGGAATTAAATTTATCTGATTAAATTGTTGTGGGCATTTCTTTTGGCGTTCAGTACAATGTATATATGTTGTATATAGTCATCAGAAAAGCTTTTAAGCATCAGGTCCAGTGAGCAACATACTTACCTTATGTATTCTGATGGACAGGCCTAAGCAAACAGCGTAGACCCAGATCAAACACCATATCTGATCAGGAACTACACTATTTGCCACTCATCCAGTACTTTTAGACACAATAACTGGTGACAAAATGGACTTGTTCAAATATTAGGATAGGTATGGTAATGGGTTAAGGTGTCAGAATTCATGCTCAGTTTAGCAAAAAAAGGGGGATCAGGGTGACTAAAAAGTTAATAAGGAACTTAAAGGAAGTCTACATGATGTAAGATCTCAGAAATATCTTGCTAATTCTAATTAACAGTCCGGCCAAAAAATGTTTTGACATGCACACATGCACGCAGGCATACACACACACAAAATAAAACATAATAATGTGAAAAACATCACGTTTTTCACTAAGCCAACAACCTACCATAATGAACCCAATTACAGTACATACCCCTATAAGCACACAGTAAAGCAAATTTCTTAGCCTTCACATAACAGCCCATGTACTTTTATCTACTTTATAACAGCATATGTTGTTGGTACTCACTTGAAAAATGAGCACCAACAACATCATTTCATTAAAAAAACAAGAGCTGTCGGAGGACAGCGAGCTCGCCTGCTGGGTACATTTTATATTGTAACATTTTTATCATTAAGCCATATAATATAGGTCACACTGACCTAGATGTATTTGTATGTAAATCATTTTGTCACTTAGATATAATAATCCAGGTATGACAATTCTCCATGAAATAGTAATAAAAATAAAAGGCAAAATCACTGAAGCATGAAATATAGGTCACAATGACCTAGATATAGTAAGTGGTCATTCATTGGGTCACATGGAACTAATATCCCAGGTGTGACATTTATCCAACAAATATTCAAGATATAAGGCAAAATCACTGAACCATGAAATATAGGTCACACCAACAGAGATATATTTTGATGTCAATAATCGGGTCACAAGGAACTAATATCCCAGGTGTGACATTTATCCAACAAATAGTATTCAAGATATAAGGCAAAATCACTGAACCATGAAATATAGGTCACAATGACCTAGATATAGTAAGTGGTCATTCATTGGGTCACATGGAAGTAATATCCCAGGTGTGACATTTATCCAACAAATAGTATTCAAGATATAAGGCAAAATCACTGAACCATGAAATATAGGTCACACCAACAGAGATATATTTTGACGTCAATAATCGGGTCACAAGGAACTAATATCCCAGGTGTGACATTTATCCAACAAATATTATTCAAGATATAAGGCAAAATCACTGAACCATGAAATATAGGTCACACCAACAGAGATATATTTTGACGTCAATAATCGGGTCACAAGGAACTAATATCCCAGGTGTGACATTTATCCAACAAATAGTATTCAAGATATAAGGCAAAATCACTGAATCATGAAATATAGGTCACAATGACCTAGATATAGTAAGTGGTCATTCATTGGGTCACATGGAAGTAATATCCCAGGTGTGACATTTAACCAACAAAAAGTATTCAAGATATAAGGCAAAATCACTGAACCATGAAATATAGGTCACAATGACCTAGATATAGTAAGTGGTCATTCATTGGGTCACATGGAAGTAATATCCCAGGTGTGACATTTATCCAACAAATAGTATTCAAGATATAAGGCAAAATCACTGAACCATGAAATATAGGTCACACCAACAGAGATATATTTTGACGTCAATAATCGGGTCACAAGGAACTAATATCCCAGGTGTGACATTTATCCAACAAATAGTATTCAAGCTATAAGGCAAAATCACTGAACCATGAAATATAGGTCACAATGACCTAGATATAGTAAGTGGTCATTCATTGGGTCACATGGAAGTAATATCCCAGGTGTGACATTTATCCAACAAATAGTATTCAAGATATAAGGCAAAATCACTGAACCATGAAATATAGGTCACAATGACCTAGATATAGTAAGTGGTCATTCATTGGGTCACATGGAACTAATATCCCAGGTGTGACATTTATCCAACAAATAGTATTCAAGATATAAGGCAAAATCACTGAACCATGAAATATAGGTCACAATGACCTAGATATAGTAAGTGGTCATTCATTGGGTCACATGGAACTAATATCCCAGGTGTGACATTTATCCAACAAATAGTATTCAAGATATAAGACAAAATCACTGAACCATGAAATATAGGTCACAATGACCTAGATATAGTAAGTGGTCATTCATTGGGTCACATGGAAGTAATATCCCAGGTGTGACATTTAACCAACAAAAAGTATTCAAGATATAAGGCAAAATCACTGAACCATGAAATATAGGTCACAATGACCTAGATATAGTAAGTGGTCATTCATTGGGTCACATGGAAGTAATATCCCAGGTGTGACATTTATCCAACAAATAGTATTCAAGATATAAGGCAAAATCACTGAACCATGAAATATAGGTCACACCAACAGAGATATATTTTGACGTCAATAATCGGGTCACAAGGAACTAATATCCAAGGTGTGACATTTATCCAACAAATAGTATTCAAGCTATAAGGCAAAATCACTGAACCATGAAATATAGGTCACAATGACCTAGATATAGTAAGTGGTCATTCATTGGGTCACATGGAAGTAATATCCCAGGTGTGACATTTATCCAACAAATAGTATTCAAGATATAAGGCAAAATCACTGAACCATGAAATATAGGTCATAATGACCTAGATATAGTAAGTGGTCATTCATTGGGTCACATGGAACTAATATCCCAGGTGTGACATTTATCCAACAAATAGTATTCAAGATATAAGGCAAAATCACTGAACCATGAAATATAGGTCACAATGACCTAGATATAGTAAATGGTCATTCATTGGGTCACATGGAACTAATATCCCAGGTGTGACATTTATCCAACAAATAGTATTCAAGATATAAGACAAAATCACTGAACCATGAAATATAGGTCACAATGACCTAGATATAGTAAGTGGTCATTCATTGGGTCACATGGAAGTAATATCCCAGGTGTGACATTTAACCAACAAAAAGTATTCAAGATATAAGGCAAAATCACTGAACCATGAAATATAGGTCACAATGACCTAGATATAGTAAGTGGTCATTCATTGGGTCACATGGAAGTAATATCCCAGGTGTGACATTTATCCAACAAATAGTATTCAAGATATAAGGCAAAATCACTGGACCGTGAAATCTAGGTGACCTTGACCGTAAAATGTAGGTCACCATGACCTTCACTCTCTTACACTTAAACTGATGTCACATAGTTAGCTGATGTATAACCAGTTGTGTCTATAACCCGTAGGCATATAAGATTTTACAAATGTGTCCTAGATTTTGACCCCTAGCCCCACCCCAAGGCCCACCCTGAGGTATGAACCCAGGGGTATGTTCTTTTGGAATCTCAGAAGACTTGTCCAGGTACCCAAATTCTAAATATGAATGCTCTATGAGGAGTGAAAGTCAAGATATAAGAATTTGAAAAACTTTAACACAGTATTACAAAGGTGTCCTAGATTCTGACACCTAGCCCCACCCAGGGGCATGAACCCAGGGGTTTATTCTCTTGGAATCTCAGAAGACCCTCCAAGGTACCTAAGTTCCAAATTTGATGCCTCTGTGAGGAGTGACTGTTGAGATATAAGCATTTGAAAAACTTAAACACAGTGTGATGGGAACGGGAACGGGAACGCAAACGCAAACGTGGACGACCGGGGTGACTACAATAGCTCTCCTTGTACTTCGTACAGGCGAGCTAAAAACAAAAAAAACATCATTTCATTAAAAAAAAAAAAAAAAAAAAAAAAAATTAAAATGTGAAACGATAATACCCCACCACTATCATGAGGCCAGCATATAACTCTGTCAAAAGTGACAATTGATTGAGTTGGGGTTTAACGACATGTCAACCCTTGTGGGTCATTTTGTGTCGTCTCCCAGAGAAAGGGAGAAAATAGACAGAAGAGATAGCAGAAGAGATGAAAGGGAGGGACAGGGAAGAAAGAGAAACAGGAATGAAAGTGAAGAAACAGAAGAAATAAAAACATCACCTCCCTACCCTTACCTGCTACAAGGATAGCAGGCCTTGCCCAACTATCAGCCAATATCAGCTGGACCCCCCGGGTGACAAAAGATACATGACACCTTTGCACCACCCAACCACCCACGTCAAAAGTGACAAAATTTGCCCATTAGTAATCCCAAAGCAGATTTCCACATTATCAATACACATACCAAATTAGAAAATCTATTGATATTTACTCAAGTTATCTCCTGGAAAGAAAAACAGGGATGTATAGTGTGAAGATAATTCTAATTCTGTCTCAAGTTGACAAAATTTGCCTATTAACAATCCCAAACCAGAACTTCCAAATATCAATGCACATTATATACAGTGATTTGTTTTATAAATTTGCCTCTATGATCTCTGCGTCCTAACCTTGAGGTTGTGACTCCTTTCTGAGACTCTTAGAGCAAACTTTTTGCGAGTTCCAAATTTGATATTTAAAAAATGTTTACATATTACATGCACCTTGTTTCTGAATTTAGCTCTGCCTATGTTTAATAAAAATAAAATGAAACTAATAAAACCTGTCCATTTTATTCCTTGTCCTTCCACTTACCATGGTAAAAATGTAAATTATTTTAATATAGTCTCTATTGTAATAATTACCTGTCCTGGCTGTCTCCCCAAAGTGCATAGGAGATGGTATGATATCTTTCGTGCTTTAGGCTAAGATCATCCGCAGACGGGCTATTTCATCTGTCAGTCAACTGGCGGTACATAATCTACCCAGTGGTTTGATAGGAGGCGTTTTTCAACCAAAAAGTATCTATATTTTTTCTTATTTCTTGATGAAAACATATGTTGTGGGTACTCATTAGAAGCGCCTTGCTGAGGCACTTCTAATGAGTACCTACAATGTTTGTTTTTGTCAAGAAATATTTACATGATACCCTCTCTTATCAAGACCTATGGGTTTGTGTGCAGAGAGCCTGATATGACTGTTTCCTCGTCAAGCCCCTTAATTCTAACAGGACTGAGAGTAGAAGACTGTTTTTAATTTAATATTTATTTTTCTTTTTTTTACAAATATATATCTACTTAAACATTTAGACCGGAGATTTCAAGGGTAATAGTTTGTATTCCAAAGTTTTCGGACGCCTAATTTCCATCACTGATGACAGAGATAAACCAACAGATTTAAATGTTTTCCATTTTCTTTACTATGACACTGAATTATGGTGATTCGATAAAAGTTTGCTCCAAGGTAAAAGCCAGTATTCTAATCAATAACGTAATTTATCTCTGGTACTGGACAACTACTACTGATTATTGCTTGTTTTTGTGACCTCGGCATATATCGTACAGGTCGGATGCTTTCAGTACCTGTTTTACCAATATTTCTACTGAGTCATCAGCTGTGTATTGGTATCTAACAAAAATGAAGTATACTTTTAAAAAATCTTCAGGGAAATTTTAATGTGGCCCATGGACGCAGGGGTAAAAAAAAATCATTGACATACTAAGTTTGGTGAAAATCTACTGGCATTTACTCAAGTTACCACCCAGAAACGAAAACATGGACATGTTTGTGTCCGGCATATTATTCAGGTAAAAAAAATAGACAAAATTTGCCCATTAGCAATCCCAAACCAGATGGCCAAATATCAATATACATACCAAGTCTGGTGAAAATCCATTGATATTTATTCAAGTTATCGCCAGAAAACAACCTATAGTGCGGCAGGGTATAAAAATCTCATAAGCTGATGCTTATAATCCTCTCATGAAGTCCTCTGCTGATCTCTTTTTAAAGTGTGCCTATATTAGGTGGATATTTTACAAGTTCATCCAGTAATTTTGAAAAGCCTAAGCAAACAGAAAAGCAATTAGGTCAAATATGGTATTCTGAGCACATATCACTTACCTGTCTTGGTTGAAGTATCCCATAGGAGAGGGTGGTGTCACAGCAGTTGACCAGGCATAAGGACTGGTGGCTCCCTGGCTGACAGGTGAAGTGTAGACAGCCAATGATGCCGGAGGAGTTGGTGGTTGCGGTGCCGCAGGGTTCAATGGTGGTGGGCGATGGAAGTTCTGTTCTGGAAATGGTCTGACTGATTGGGCCACAGAGTTTAACTGTGGTGGGTGCTGCAGATTCTGCTCAGGAAATGGTTTAACTGGCTGCCCTATATGATTTAATGGCGGTGGATGATGAACATTTTGCTCTGGAAATGGTTTCGGCGGAGGGAATCCAACATAAGGTTGTCCTGCAATTCCAAACTAAACTTATGTAAAGTCAGTTACTATATTTGTATACATGTAGTTTACTTTATTGTGTGTGTGTGTGTGTGTGTGTGTGTTTGTGTGTGTGTGTGTGTGTGTGTGTGTGTGTGTGTGTGTGTGTGTGTGTGTGTTTGTGTGTGTGTGTGTGTGTGTGTGTGTTTTTGTTGAGGTTTTACAGCCCAGTCAACCCAATGGGGTCATGTCGAGCGTGGTATGCAAGTGTGTGTGTGTGTGTGTGTGTACATGAGTGTGTGTGTGTGTGTGTGTGCTCGCGCATGTTGGAGGGAATCCAACATAAGGTTGTCCTGCAATTCCAAACTAAACTTATGTAAAGTCAGTTACTATATTTGTATACATTTAGTTTACTTTATTGTGTGTGTGTGTGTGTGTGTGTGTGTGTGTCTGTGTGTGTTTTTGTTGAGGTTTTACAGCCCAGTCAACCCAATGGGGTCATGTCGAGCGTGGTATGCGAGTGTGTGTGTGTGTGTGTATACATGAGTGTGTGTGTGTGTGTGCTCGCGCATGTTGGAGGGAATCCAACATAAACATAAGGTTGTCCTGCAATTCCAAATTAAACTTATGTAAAGTCAGTTACTATATTTGTATACATGTAGTTTACTTTATTGTGTGTGTGTGTGTGTGTGTCTGTGTGTGTGTGTGTTTTTGTTGAGGTTTTACAGCCCAGTCAACCCAAGGGGGTTATGTCGAGCGTGGTATGTGAGTGTGTGTGTGTGTACATGTGTGTGTGTGTGTGTGTGTGTGTGTGTGTGTGTGTGTGTGTGTGTGTGTGTGTGTGTGTGTGTGTGCTCGCGCATGCGCATGTGTTCAATCTTGTAAGTTAGCCACATCTTTTCCTAGCATTTAGCTTCTTATGATTAACACATTAGCATGCTGGGCAAATATTTCAGCAGACAACATTTTAAACTTTTTTTTTTTTTTTCCTAATTTATTCCAGAAAATAGGATCTAAATGTTTGAAAGTCTAATCCTATTTGCAGGTAAAAAGAAGGAGACAATTTGCATGAAATGTCAAATCCTATTTTCTAGGAAAAATAAGAACAAACATATTTTACTACCTGCTGATGTGTCTAAAAACTGCTAATGGGCAAACAGTGTAGACCATCATCAGATGCCACATTTTGCGACAGCTGATCTGGATCTCTCATAGGTCTAGATAAGAGTAAGTATCAGGTAAATAGTTTTCTTATTTCTCAATGAAAACATACGTTGTGGGTACTCATTAGAAGCGCCTCGCTGAGGCGCTTCTAATGAGTACCCACAACATATGTTTTCGTCATGAAATAAGAAAAATATAGCTACTTTTTGGTTGAAAAAAGCGCCTTATCAAGAGCTATGTCTCTTCTGTTTGTGTGTTTGCACTGGCCTGTCTGTACTAACGCTTAGAGTATATTATAAGGTCATCCAGATGGTGTTTACCTCCATAGTTCTGTGATGTATTATGTTGATATGGCATCAGATGAGGATATCTCGCTGTGACTTGGACCACTGGTTGACCCTGGTAATACTGTGTTGCACCACTGAAAATATAAAAAAAAGGTTTTCTGTTTCACAGTCCTTGACAGTGTTGCTAAAAACTGATATTTAAAAAGTTACTGTATTTACCCAAAATATTGGGACAACTTAACTCCTGACTCTACTTAACCTAAAAGTTAAAGTTTCAACAAAGGAGAATAACTCTCCAAATATAAGTCCAGATATTATGTAATTAGAACTTTACCAAATTAATGAATGCATTTTTGATTTGGATTTTACGGCCCTTTCTAGAATATTTTTCTTATATCGAGCCGATCTTTCATCAAAGGTGGGTGAAAACCTGAGAATCCGGGGAAAAAAACCACCTGTTCATCCTTAAGCAGAACTTAGCTTTCCCACATGTGACCCGAGCGAGGCTTGAACCACAGTGGTGAGAAACCTAATGGATTAAGAGTCAACTCTCGTATCCACTAGCTACAGGGGCCCACAATTAATGAATGCATTATACAAAAATAGATATATACTTGCTATTGCCCAAAAAAATGTGGGCTGGGTGGCCTAGTGGTTAGCACCCTCGACTTTCAAGCAGGGTATGGTGGGTTCAGATCCCGCTCAGGCCGAGACAATTTTCAGACCATATGCCTAGCTCATATTCAATATGCCCTGGGTTGAGTATAAAGTGGACAGGGTGGCACTTGATGATAGACAGCGGCACCAAGTGTGCATGGGTATTCCATGAAAGCAAGGCTGTACAAATACATGTACATAACAATCGCTGCTGCCTCTATATTTGCCTCGAGTGCCTGGTAGCATTAAAACTCTGCACAACAACAACAGCACTGCCCAAAAATCAGCTTCATAGCTTGACTGGTTACAAAGTTTAGAAAAATTACTCCAAAGTGGGACATAATTCTGTAAAAAAATTATCAAGTTTTATTTAAATTTTATTCAGACAATCTACCACGCTAGACAACCACTGTACTCTGAAATTCACAGGAGTCGCTGGTTGGCTACAGTCGACAAGGGCAGAAAGAATACATTTTTTTGTTTACCACGATCCTATAAACGAGTAAGTTCTTTACAAGTATTTATTTTCATGATGGTGTTTTCATTTGGAATTATCAGTCAAATAATTTTGTGCATTCTGGCTCAATTGGAGCCTTCAAAATCTAAAACTAGCTGAGTACCAGCCAATTTCAGGCGAACCGGTGGAATTTTATTTGTCCGAAATGTGTTCATATATAAAATTTTGCTCTATTGAAGTCAATAATTAATATTCTATTGTATCAAACATTGCAGAATAAGAATAAGAGAAGAAATAGAAAGTCTGACATATTTCTGTTTATTGCTAGCCAAGTTATACACAATTTTGTCACTCTATGCCGAATTTCAGTAGTCGCAGGCACTGTACCAGTAGTCGGGTGTCTAAATATGTAATCTGTACCCTGCCGTCAAGTAATGACTGGGCGCAGTCGATGTGAGCACGAACAGCTATATAGGACTAGTCGAAACTCTAGAAGGATATAGATAGATTGGGATGTTCCACTAGAAAATAAGCTGTGAGATTTTAACCAGTTAAATGCAATATAATGCAGATAACTAGGAAGAGAACAAACTAAAACTGGGACTTCTTACACTTTAGAGGTTACGGTCCTCGAAAATGAGTATTTCATTAAATACCTAGGAGTAACAATCATACATGACTTGAGATGGAATACACATATTCAAAACATGTGTACTAAGGCAAATAGAACACTTGGTTTCCTCAGACGAAACCTTTATCAATGTCCTCAGGATGTAAAAGAGGCATCATATATAGGACTTGTTCGCCCGGCTTTTGGAATAAGGCAGCTGTGTTTGGGATCCCCAAAGTAGGACTCTTCAAGAAGAAATCGAAAAAACTTCAGAATATGGCTGCTAAATTTGTAACTAGCAATTTCTACTTTGAAACTGGGAGTCTGACTGGAAAACTGGAAAAAATAAGATGAGAGTCTCTCAAGTAAAGGAGGAGAGACTATATATATATATGTGTGTGTGTGTGTGTGTGTGTGTGTGTGTGTGTGTGTGTGTGTGTGTGTGTGTGTGTGTGTGTGTGTGTGTGTGTGTGTGTGTGTGTGTACAAAGGTCTAAAGAGTGCTGCCAGCATTCCAACAGACGACCTTTTTATCCAAATTAGGCGCAGTAGAAATCATCATTAATTGACTTTTTATACCCCCTGCTGCAAGAACTGACATTTACAAGGGCTCATTCTTCCCTCAAACAATTAAAATTAGAATACCCTTCCAGATTCGATTATTCCTCCGCTAAAGGTCCAGGGTCCAGAGGATGGTGCTGCTAGGTTTACCTCTTTGGTTAGAGCTAGGGACTAATTTTACATATCATAGGTCCTGGTGAATGAATGTCATTGACGTGTCACCAGTAAAAACTCTGATTCTGAACATTTTTTTTTTTTTTTACCATTACTTCCATAAAGAAAGCACATTGTCTCTCAATTTCAAATCTTTATGACGCTCGTGTTACAAATACTGAACATAACACAGTCTGAAACAATAAATATATAAATATAGTGCAATCCAAATATAATAGACAAGTTTCAGATCATTAGCAATTTTTTTTTTTTTTTTATTTGGGATTTATGGCCATTTCAAGAATATTTCACTTATATCAAGCCGATCATTCACCAAAGGTGGACGAAGACCGGAGAACCCAGGGAAAAAACACCTGACTATCCGTAAGCAGAACTTGGCTTTCCCACATGTGACCTGAGCGGGGCTCGAACCACAGCGGTGAGAAGCCTAATGGATTAAGTGTCAACTCTCCTATCCATTAGGCTACGAGGGCCCTGATCATTCGTAAAACGCATTTAATACCATCTCCATTCCCTCCTGCTGAAACACATAAAGAGGCCAATGAAAATTTCAGAACAACATAATTTGCCTGACATTATATGGACATTAACGTTTGTCGATACGTGCGCTCATGCATGCATGCACACACACACTCACACACACACACACACACACAGAGGACTGTATTTTCGACAATTAGACTGTACTGGGTAAAATTATTCATCAGCTCATATCATTTCTCATCTGAGTCTTTGCTTGAATACCGAATGAGTTTCACAACAACAAAATCAATAGAACATGCTCTTGAGGAAAAAAAAAAAAAAACACCAAGGGGTTTGTAAAACACCCAATCCCAAAATTATGCTTGTTTGTAAAAATTTATGAAGCACACAATGTCCGAAATGACACACATTAATTGGGAAGATGAAACTATTTGTTAAAATCTTAAAATCAAAATTTTTATAAAAATGTTCATGTACCTTCATAGTTGAACAAAAATCGTTTCCTTATCAGACAAATGGTATTAACAAGAGTAAATTATTAATGATTTACTACATCATGGAGGTTAAAACTTGGAGGATAGCATGTTAAAATAAACTAACTTCCATATGAGTCAGATTATATCAATCAAATTTTTGAATCACTCAAAGCATTCTGTCTCGATTTTGGTTTGAAAGCAAATGCAGTATAGAAACACGCGACTTATGGGTACAGTTCTCTTTTGTCCAAACTCGACACATGCGTACAGTGATGCCCCGATGACTGGGCCAGTGCATATGACATGTATTACTGGGCGTACAGTATGAAAACCTCGAATAACTTCCAAAATGTACTACCTGCAAGTTTCGAACTTTTGCACATTATAAGCACCGATTTTCCAGTTTTTCTACAATAAAGATAAATTCCAGAACATTTCCATAAATGAACAAAACCTGCTTTTTACCCTTTTTTGTCATAAAATACAAGCACATTATTGCATAACTGGGCACTGCAACGGCTATCGCTTAACTCACATATCTGTTGCTAGGCAAATATGAGGCTGGATATATAAGTGACAATAATCAGTGAAGAATACTTCCCAAAGTAAAATATTTAAGAGTACAAACATTTTTTAAAAAATACCTTCAAACAAAAATGCCCAATTTCTGCACTCGTCGACTGCAGCCAACCCGCGACTACTGCGAATTTCGAGTACAGTGGTTCTCTAGCGTGACTCCTCATCACCAAACAGTCTTAGAAAGATCAAGATTAACTAACCTTTGGAGAGATTTATATTTAGATTTGAATTTTAAAACAAAAAGGGGCATGATTTTACAACAAGAACAATGTTTTCCTCGAAAACAGATGTAACCCATCATGAATTTTCAGTTTTTTAACTGCTGTGACCTTGAAAATTCAGTCAAGGTCACCAAAATCTGATTAGTTTTTTATCTCCGAATTATATATCCATGAAAATTTGGTAAGAAACCAACTACTAGTTTACAATTGTGCAGACAAGAAAGTGCCATGCCAAAAGGATCTGCACCAAAAACAATATGTCCTCCTCCTCTTGGGTGGGGGGACATAATTATAGGTATGCCAGGAAAGAAAATAAAATACAGGTCAGCCACAGCTACAGATAAAAAGGGGTATCCATATTGTATTTGTTCTTATTTCTCCAAAAAAACATATGTTGTGGGTCTTCTTAGAAGTGCCTCGACTCTCTGAGGTGCTTCTAATGTGTACCATAATATGTTTTCGTGGAGAAATATGGAAAATATCAACAGTTTTTGGTTGAGCTAGTTACCTTCCATATGTCTGGTAAGTAGGGGCTCCAACAGGGTGGTGCTGATAAGGCTGGGCGGCTGACTGTGAGAAATACACACCGTAAGTCTGTGCTTGATTAAACTGCCGATTAGGCTGCATGTTGCTTACACCATCCTGCAAATAAAAAGGAAACCTTATATTGTAAAAGCTGGTGAGATGGACTATAATTATCCTAAATACATAGCCTTGGATGAAAGAGGGTATCCCATTAAAATTTGTCTTATTTCTCCATGAAAAAATATGTTGTGGCACCTCAGCAAGGCACTTCTAATGAATACCCACAACCTGTTTTCATAGAGAAATAAGAAAAACTAGAATGTGCAGTCGATGGGCTCCATCCCAAATCCCCACGCTCGTTGCTAATGATGCTAATAGCATGACTGATGGAAGGAAGGACGGATGGTCGGATGGATGGTTGGTAGGATGGATGGATGGAGGCGTTCACAATATCCCCATTGCTTTTTTAAAGAAGTGTGGGGATAAATATCAGTATTTTTCTATTTGAAAAAAAAACCATCTTATCTGGAGTTACGTAAATACATGTATTTGGCCACTGAAACTCCTTTAATAGGTTATCCTAAAACTTGAATAAGTCCTATTTACTATCTGTCAAAGTGTCTGACTGTAGTGTTTCACTTAGCCCCTTTTAGCATGGTGCCATGCCATGCCCAACTTTGCTAGCACCATACCCTTCTCACTTGCACCATGTCCTTTTTGTCTCGAAAAAAAAATGTCTGATTGATCCTGTATGTTCTCACACGTTATCTGTCGATCTACTCAGAAAACCTGTGTATTCATGTGTTTTTACAGTGCAGAATGACACCTGCCTGATTAAACAATGGTCTATGACAATAATCCACTGCTCTTTGATATGCAAAACTACCCTGTAGTAGGCTGGCCCAATTTGCATGAAGTTAGTGTTTTGAATGGCTGCTTATGAAGGTTCATTCTGATCCCTCAAGTCTGCTGACTGATTCTAAGTTGCAGAATCAATCTGGATGAATAAATGGACAGGAGTAATTGGTTAAACTGTTAAAGCCAACTGTACTGACAGTTCATGTTATCTAAACTACCGGTAAAATACACTGTACCTGGTTATATGATCAGAACTGGTCTGTTGTATTTTTTGCCACAAAATTGGCTACTACAATATGAAAGACAACATGATTAGTTTTGCAATTTCTAAATGGAACAAATAATTCAAAGTTTATCAATTAAAATGTCAAAGCACTAGTAAAACACCTTCAGGCGAGGTGTATCTTTTTTTCACTCGTCCTCTCGCAATTTTTGAATGTAAAAGTTCACAGGGATACAAACAGTTATATCAGCAACAGCTTATACATCAAACCTATGTACCATCGACTTGCGTTTAGTCTCAGGATCAAAGAAATTTAGCCATGTCTCATCAGCTGTGATATTGTGGTCAAGAAAACAGTCACCATCTTTCCTCCATCACCTTAGAAAT
Source organism: Anodontia alba (assembly GCA_964016985.1). Taxonomy (NCBI): domain Eukaryota; kingdom Metazoa; phylum Mollusca; class Bivalvia; order Lucinida; family Lucinidae; genus Anodontia; species Anodontia alba. The sequence goes on along the minus strand of OZ024834.1, from coordinate 10,937,318 downwards.
TCCCAGGAATCTTGAACTCTATTAAATTTTTTTCTATCAGAAGCTGCAGAATCCAACTTGCGCACACTTTATTCATATTGAGATCTTTACTGACAATATTAAAGGCAGTCCCATGACTAAAGCCCTCAGTTTCACTGATCTCATGGAGACCAGCCACAACTAGATGTAACAACATCGCTAACATTCTTCAAAACCATTTCAGTGGCTGAACTTGGTCTACCAGATCTTTTGTCGTCCTGTACAGAATCTCCCCCATATCAAAAAACCCTTATGCCAGTCAAACACTATACTTCTGCTGCAATTCCTCGCTTGTTCAGATGTGCACATGAATTTCCAAGCATCATTCAGGCACAACACTGGCATTTAGGAGCACGAGCTGCTTATTTCATATAGCTGGTCTCAATTTTGTCCTCAAAATCTCTGCATAATATGTTCGCACATATGAATAACACCGATGTTACAGAATGATGATGACCCTTTCTAAGTCCAGTGATTGGCTGGTTTATGCAAACAGGACACACTTTTGGTAGATTTAATGGATCTTGATACTTTGACAGTGGCTGCGTTTCTTTTGCTTTGCCGGTCATCGGCCGGTAGTGGTCCGTAATTGGCGAAGTACTCGATTGATTTGGATCACATGACGACGAAATGGCGAGAACGTTTTATTGGAACTTCTCACGTGACCAGCTCATCCAGTAGGCGAAATACCGGCGTAGGCCAAGCTCGCCGAATTTTCACCAAGGTGTGGAATCGGCAAAGCCGAGAAACAAATATGGCCTGGTAAATTTCTGAAGTTTATTTTCAGCGTTTTGTTGAAATCCTGACTATATATTTAGTAAAAAGTACCACCCAAATAATCATTACAGCTCAGTCATATTAATGACCAATCTTACGCTTTGAAGGAGTTCATTGAAACTATTTAGATGTTGTTTTGTTTTTTGTCCAAACAAGAAATAGCTTTTATAAAAACGAGATGTCTGGGAATCAGATGAGCGCTTTCTGCTTTGTCAAAATTAGTTTAACCTAAGCAGTTTTATTTTAAATGAGCTCTGCTGTGCGATTTCCAACCTCTTCTGCGCTGAGCAAAATTGCAGCAGACGACATTTTGATTTTTTCCCTGTTTTTTGGAGACAATCAGGCTGACATTTCATGTGAATGGCATTCATATGAAATGTCAGCCTGACTGTCTCCAAAAAAAAACACCAAAACCAACAACAAAAAAAAAGTCAAAATGTTGTCTGCTGCAATTTTAGAAGAAGTTGGAAATCGCACAGCAGAGCTCAAATGCAGCAAAATAATCGCAAAATTTTGTTGGCACTATATGTCCATTTGGAGTATAGTGAGGGTATTAAGACTTTTCCAGCCCTTGACACAGAGCTGTGTGCTTTGTTTTGTTTTACTCTATTATATGCGGCTTACATGCCCCCATGTAAAATGGTATTTACACGGCAGTCGTTTATCACGAAAAATGGCCAAGGGGTCGCCATTTTTCTCTATTCGCCGGTGGCACTCTTTTCACTCGAACAATAAGTTTGGCCGGTCATGTGATCAGCGTAAGACAGCGTAAGCCGGTAAACAAATGGTTCGGCGTAAAGGAGGCGCATGCGAGGCATTGGCGTACGCAGTTTCGTTGCAAAACAAACGCAGCCATTATGTTTTGACAGTGCTTAATTTCACACTTTGAAGTGTTTTCAAGTTTGTGTTTTTCATTTCAATTTTCACACTTTAAAAACTGAAATTAAATAAGACAATGACTTGTACGTTCTTTATTACTCTTTAATGGCTCTGAAACTCTGTTTAAACTTTTCATCCATAAAAGTATTTTTGAATTTATAAATTTGCACTTTTTTATTTTCTAGTAATACAAAAATGTACTCTTATTTTTATCCCCACCCTTTTTTAAAAAGCCATGGGGATATTGTTAATGCCTCCATCCATCCATCCATCCATCTGTCTGTCATGCTATCTTCTCCTTAACCACTGGGCAGAATTCTACCAAAGTTGCTACATCACTTCCCCTTATGGTAAGGGTGTGCGAGAGCAACATTATTTTTCTGTGCATCTGTCCGTCATACGTCCATTTGTCTATCACACTATCTCCTCCTAAACCACTGGGCGGAATTCAACCACACTTGCTACATCACTTCCCCTCATGGCAAGTTTGTGCAGAGCAATATTATTTTTCTGTGCATCCATCCATCTGTCCATCACACTATCTCCTCCTAATTCACTTGGTGGAATTCAACCAAACTTGCTACATCCCTTCATGGTAAGTGTATGTGAGAGCAACATTATTTTTCCATGCGTCTAACTTCCGTCCATCTGACCGTCATGCTATTTCCCTCCTAAACTACTGGGCGGAATTCAACCAAACTTGCTACATCACTTCCCCTAATGCAGGGCTCGAGAAACTGAAAATTGCCAATTAGTCCAGTCATTTTTGGTCGCATAAATTTACAGAGTTTGCCGAGTCATTTTCGGCCAAATTTATTCGGTAATTTCTGTGATCATTGTAAAAGAATTTCAGTATTGAAATTTCCAAACTCAGATGCTGGTTTATTATTAACATAACAAATGATATACCAACATTGATTTTACACTGGTTGAACTTACCTGTGCATAAGCATAGGTCTAGAAAAGAGTGGGTATCAGGTCAGTATTTTTCTTATTTGTCCACGAAAACATATGTTGTGGCTACTCATTACAAGTGCCTCAGTGAGATTGAAAAAAGCACCTTAACTAGAGCTATGCATAAGTATCGTGTTAATAAAGGGCAATATAGCTCAAAATTATCAGACATGCGTGATTTAATCTACTTTCACAACAACCGAGCACTCAGTTGGTGAAGAGCAAAAAAAAAAGGGAAACAACTGGAAACTCTTTACATCGTGGCAACATTTAGTTTGGATTGTGCAGCAGCTAGCCACTACATTTTTTTCTATCTTTCTATGAACCAGTTAAAAAAATAGTGTTTCAACACCCTAATGCCACTGTAAGGATCAGCACATCTGACCAGCAGACTGAGCACTTTAAAATTACAATGAAGAACATTAAAAATAATTTTAAAACTAGAGAAAGTGCCCAGATGGTCACGAATACCCTCGGCAGGTGCCATTTCTTAATTACAAAATATTTTAAGTCAATGACAATGATATAAGGCAAAGTCAATAAAATACAAGTCACTGACCCATGTGTCGTTTACAAGGTCAATCTCTGATTTTTGAATGTGTTGGGGTTTAACAACACGTCAACCCTTGGGGGTCATTTTGTGTCATCTCCCAGAAAAAGGGAGAAATGAGATAGAAGAGATATTAGAGGAGATAAAAGAGAGGGACAAGGAAGAAAGAGAAGCAGGAATGAAAGTGAAGAAACAGAAGAAATAAAAACATTCCCCTCTCTACCCTTACCTGCTACAAGGATAGCAGGTCTTGTCCAACTGTAAGCCAATATCAGTTGGACGCCCCAGTGACATAAGATATACAACACCTTCGCACCACCTGACCACCCCAGGTCAGTCTCTGATCTATCATCCCAAGTACAACTTTTCTCAAGTAAATAGTCTTCAAGATATGAAGCAAAATTACTTGACCATAAAATATAGGTCACTGACCTGCATATACTTACTTACCGTATTGTAAGGAATAATTTACAGCAATTTTAAAGTTTGTTTGTTTGCAGTATAAGTAAATGAGACCATCTTCATTTTTTAAGATAATCTTGACCGCATGACTGGTCAGCTGATTCAATCAGTGGGGTTTCCATGATGAAACGCGACCTTCACTTGTGTCGTTAATTTCATTGGATTTCGACTGTGTGATTCAATAATTTGACAGTCTGATGGGCAGAGCGAACTGGATCAAAGATTACACTGCACAAGCTCATTAATATGACACATGTAAATTTAATTATGTGATGACTTCTGATTGACAAAATTAGTGATAAATGATGGGACAGCATGTGTGATATGCAGTAGTCCTTTATACAACAGTAGAAGTCAGTACATGGGAAAATCTTTTTGCCACTATTTTTTGTTTGAAAATATTTTTCCGCCACGTTTTCACAAAATGACAATTTCTGGGCCATTTTTTTTATTTTATTGCATTTGACGATAATGGCGATCAGTAGTGCGAACCCAGTTTCTTAATTATATTCCAATTATATATTCTTGAAAATTTAATAAGAATTGAATCACTCACTGGTTCAAAAGATATTGTGCAGACAAGAAAGTGTCACAGAATTTTCAGTTTTTCTACTGCTGTCACCTAGAAAATTAGGTCAAGGTCACCAAAATCTAATCAGGATTAGTTCTTTGTTATGTCCAATTTATATATCAATGCCAATTTGGTAAGGTTCACAAGGTATTGTGCAGACAAGAAAGTGTAACACAGACAAGATCTGCACTAAAATCAATATGCTCCCCCTCCCGTCTTAATTCTCAATATTGAAAGAATCATGAACTAGTGACAGCTTTTTCAGAGTTTAGAGTCACCAAAATCTAATCAGTTCTTTGTTATGTCCCAATTATATATCAATGCAAATTTTGGTAAGAATCCAACCACTGGTTCACAAGATATTGTGCAGACAAGAAAGTGGGTTGCCACCAACAATGGCATCTGCACCAAAATCAATATGTCCCCCTCCCCATAGATGGTGGGACATAAATACATGTGAGCTAACTTCATCTTCAGCGCGGAAACTACCGAGAGAATACTGTGAGATGCCTGGGGTAGTACAATAGCTCTCTGTGAACGTTGTTCAGGCGAGCTAAACAGGTGTGACATTTTGTCAAAAAAAAAAAAAGTTAGTTTTTTCCTGAAAAACTGCTTTTCATCTTGTGCAGTAAACTTTCTAAATTTCAAACAAGAGGCACATGGGCCACAACGCTCATCTGAGATAACTGCCCTCAAGGGCTTAATTGGCAGGATTTATGTAGGGGACCACTACACATTGCTACATACTAAATATATAAGCTGTGGGCCTCATGGTTTCAGAGAAGAAGATTTTTTTAAGTTTTTCCCATTATAAGTCTATGGGAGCTAATGACCCCTGGGGCATAGCCAGTTTGAACCCCAGGGACTTGATTGGCAGGATTTATGTAGGGGACCACTAAACATTGCTACATACTAAATATATAAGTTTTGGGTCTCATGGTTTCAGAGAAGAAGATTTTTTAAGTTTTTCCCATTATAAGTCTATGGGAACTAAATGACATCCGGGGTGTGGCCAGTTTGAACCCCAGGGACTTGATTGGCAGGATTTATGTAGGGGACCACTAAACATTGCTACATACTAAATATATAAGCTGTGGGCCTCATGGTTTCAGAGATGAAGATTTTTTAAGTTTTTCCCCATTATAAGTCTATGGGAGCTAATGACCCCTGGGACATGGCCAGTTTGGGCCCCAGGGACTTGATTGGCAGGATTTATGTAGGGAACCACTAAACATTGCTACATACTAAATATGTAAGTTGTGGGCCTCATGGTTTCATAAAGGAAGATTTTTTAATTTTTTTCCATTATAAGTCTATGGGAGCTAATGACCCCGGGGCATGGCCAGTTTGAACCCCAGGGGCTTGATTGGCAGGATTTATGTAGGGACCACTAAACATTGCTACATACAAAATATATAAGCTTTGGGCCTCATGGTTTCAGAGAAGAAGATTTTTTAAAGTTTTTCCTATTATAAGTCTATGGGAGCTAATGACCCCCGGGGTGTGGCCAGTTTGGGCCCCAGGGGCTTGATTGGCAGGATTTATGTAGGAGACCACTAAACATTGCTACATACTAAATATACAAGCTGTGGGCCTCATGGTTTCAGAGAAGAAGATTTTTTTAAGCTTTTCTCATTTAAAAGTTTATGGGAGCTGATGACCCCGGGGCATGGCCAGTTGCTACATACTAAATATATAAGCTGTGGGCCTCATGGTTTCAGAGATGAAGATTTTTTAGGTTTTTACCCCATTATAAGTTTATGGGAGCTAATGACCCCCGGGGCATGGCCAGTTTGGACCCCAGGGGCTTGATTGGCACGATTTATGTAGGGGACCACTAAACATTTCTACATACTAAATATATAAGCTCTGGGCCGCATGGTTTCAGAGAAGAAGATTTTTTTCTCGTTATAAGTCTATGGGAGCTAATGACCCCCGGGGTGTGGCCAGTTTGGGCCCCAGTGACTTGATTGGCAGGATTTATGTAGGGGACCACTAAACATTGCTACATACTAAATATATGAGCTGTGGGCCTCATTGTTTCAGAGAAGAAGATTTTTTAAGTTTTCCCATTATAAGTCTATGTGAGCTAATGACCCCCGGGGCATGGCCAGTTTTGACCCCAGGGGCTTGACTGGCAGAATTTATGTAGGGGACCACTAAAAACTGCTACATACTAAATATATAAGCTCTGGGCCTCATGGTTTCAGAGAAGAAGACTTTTTAAGTTTTTCCCCATTACAAGTCTATGGGAGCTAATCACTCTCGGAGTGAGCCCGTCTGGACTCCTGGGGTTTGATTGGCAGGATTTATGCAGGGGACCACTAAACATTGCTATAAACTAAATATAATAGCACTGGGCCTCATGGTTTCAGAGAAGAAGATTTTTTAAGATTTTTCCCATTATAAGTCTATAGGAGCTAATGCCACCTACCCCCTCCCCCCCCCCCCCCCCAACACCCCACAAGAGCTTGATTGGCAGGATTTATGTAGGGGACCACTAAACATTGCTAGATACTAAATATGTAAGCTCTGGACCTCATGGTTTCAGAGAAGAATTTTTTTTAGTTTTTCCCATTATAAGCCTATGGGAGTTCACGACCCCTTGGGGCATTGCCAGTTTGGACCCAATGGCTTGATTGGCAGGATTTATGTAGGAGACCACTAAACATTGCTACATACAAAATAAATAAGCTGTGGGCCTCATGGTTTCAGAGAAGAAGATTTTTTTAAGCTTTTCTCATTATAAGTCTATGGGAGCTGATGACCCCCGGGGCATGGCCAGTTTGGGTCCCAGGGGCTTGATTGGCAGGATTTATGTTGGAGACCACTAAACATTGCTATACACTAAATATATAAGCCCTGGGTCTCATGGTTTCAGAGAAGAAGATTTTTTAAGTTTTTCCCATTATAAGTCTATGGGGAGCTAATGGCCCCTGGGATGTGGCCAATTTGAACCCCAGGTGCATGGTTGGCAGGATTAATGTAGGAGACCTCTTATCATCGCTTCATACTTAATCTATTAGCTCTCAGCCTCATGATTTCAGAGAAGAAGATTTTTGAAGTTTCTTTAGCTATATAGCTGTATATAAGCATATGACCCCTGGGGTTTGGCCAATTTGGACCCCAGGGGCTTGATTGGCAGGATTAAAGTAGGGAACCACTCAAGGAACATTTCTGAAGCAATTCTGTCAAAATATCTGCAATGGCTTAACAATAAATGCCATTTTTCTATTTTCCCATTGTAAGTCAATAACAACTTTAAGTTACCATACAAACCAGAGCTTTTGAGCAATAGCAAAGAAAAACACAAAATTTGTTAAGGCTAATATAAAGAATATTTCTGCAAAATCTCAGCCTTGTGTTCCATATGGTTTCTGAGGAGATGATTTTTAAAGATATTCTTCCTTTTTTGCATTTTGGTTGCCATGGCAACAATAAAAATCAGGACAGGGCAGCAAGATCATCTGCCTGGCAGAGGACCATGCAAGGAACATTTCTATAAAAGTTTTGTCAAAATATCTGCAATGGCTTAACAATAAATGCCATTTTTTTCTATTTTTCCATTAAAAGTCAATGGCAACTTGAAGTTGCCATACAAACCAGAGCTTTTGAGCAATAGCAATGAAAACATAAAATTTGTAGAGGCTAATACAAAGAATATTTCTGCAAAGTCTCAGTCCTATGTTCCATATGGTTTCTGAGGAGATGATTTTTAAAGATATTTTGTCTATTGTTTGCATTATGTTTTTCTAAAATAATCATCTGCCTAATAGAGGACTACTCAAGGAACTTTTCTGAAGCAGCTTTGTCAAAATATCTGTAATGGCTTAATAATAAATGCTATTTTTTTCTATTTTCCCATTATAAGTTTATGGCAATTTTAAGTTGCCATGGCAACCAAACTTGATAGCTGATTTTCATAAAACAAAAACCCCACAAACTTTTTATCACACAGTGGATAGATGCTTCAGATGAAATTTGGTCTTGATTGGCCAAGCGGCTTCAGAGGAGACGTCGTTTGAAAGTGTGAATGACACCTATTCTGACAACAACGGACGACGGACCAGTTCCTACACTATAAGCTCCCCCGAAGCCTTCGGCTCTGGTGTGCTAAAATTTACAGTTTTACTCATATTTAATCATAAGTTCTTATGACAATTTACCAAGACTATAGCTGTATTTCGAGTTGTAACTATCAGTACTCCCGATAAGGTTTTGGTACTATGAGTATTTTATCACCTGCTTTTAAGCTTAATGCTTAAATGACCATTTGCAATGCTTAACTCTTAAAGCACCAAGCACAAGTATAGCAGAACTGTAACTTTGTCAGAGAAAATAAAGTTTGGCATTTGATGTGAATTGTTTGCTTAGCAGACAATTCACATCAAATGCCAAGCTTTATTTTATCTGAAAAAAAAAAAGTAAAAACACCTAGAAATGTATTTGTCATAAGCGCTTTAAAGGTTAAACCCTTTCTGATCTAGTGTACTCCTACTGCTCACAAAAAAGTCAATGTGAGGGAAAGTCCTTTATATTAAAAGATGTAAAGTTCACTGAAAAAAAAATTACCCGGTAAATTTGATTTCAATATTGAAATCCAAAATTTCACTGAGTATTTTTACCCCTTCAACTTCAATGTCAATGCTGATTTTCAAAAATTCGATGCTGAAAAAAAAACAACAAACCTTTACTTCCTCTCATCTAGACCTTTCAATTATTAAGATGATACTACAGGGTTCTCACTAGGATTTTAAAAGTAGGAGTCCGGGACTCCTTTTTTATAAAAAGTAGGAGTCCCAGCCAAAAAGTAGGAGTCCCACTCCCAGGGCTTCCATTAACTTCCACACTCAGGAAGTCCCAGACTTCCTACCCCTCAAATTTGGAAGTCCCACAGGAAAATCTAGGAAGTCCCACTTTTTTTCTGTGCTGCGGCGGTCTGCCCTTTCTTTAGTAGAACATAGGTTCTTATTTCAGTGTCACACAGAATCATCATGATACACGCTTCTCTTAGATGTGTTTTAAAAATGTCCTTAACGCTTATTAAAATTCGATCGCATCTTTTTGGAAAGCCTGTACTTGTATATCGGACCTTAGAGAAAGCATCAACATTGGTACAACTTCGCATTCGTTTCAAAGCCCAGAGAAAGAAAAAAGAAAAGAAAATACATGAGAGAAAACACCCAAAACATGTTTTCTTAAAAATAAACTATGCTGAAATTATTTTGCAGAAATGTATTTAATGAAATATTTGTTCGGATTGAAGCTGATCAACACGAGCGAACGAGTTGCTTACTTCACAAAACTTGCGGGAAAACGGCGCCGACTCGTGCAGCAACAAACAAATAAAAGGCAGCTCTCGATGAAATACCAACAGCAAAATGTTCGTTCGCGGAGAAAAGTAAGCAAAAACATCGCAAATCGCCTATATTTAGACTTACTTTGCGTCTTTTCCGCGCTGGTAAACAGAGCAACCGGAACAAGTCTACGCATTTAGAAACGGGTTTTCCGAAAATTTTGACGAAAAATATGTTTTCTTTTCATCTGAAAAATTGCTTTTGTTGTCATGACAAACGTAAGCATCTAAATTCGAATAGATTTTAATTTGCGTTCTGTGCATAATTGTTATTTATTTATTTATAGAATTTCACTCGGCAATTCCCGAAAGTGTTGCAGACGACACATGTTGTTAGCAAAATAATAATTTAAGATTTTAAGACGTGAATATTAAAAAATAATAATGACTTCATATAATTTCAAGGAATATTTTCGGGGTCGCAGTAGAAAATTTAATTATAAAAACATCAATTAATCAACTGAGCACGCGTGACAAATACACGCATTGATCACGCAGCCATCAAAAGGGTGCCGCGACGCTTGACACGGCTGTCAATAAAACTCCCGCAAGCGGAAAGTGGGACGTCCTTAAAGCTCAGTCAACACAGGTAGCGAATTTCCGGTAAGTAGGCGGGGCAAACATCTTACAACTGGTTAAAAGTGGGCGGGCCTTTTGACAATTTTTGGACGTCTCGGGTATCGATTTTGGACGGACAAAAGAAATTTCGGAAGTCCGCGGTACGTCTTTGAAGTTCAATTTGGACGTCCGGTGGCAATCTCAGGGCGTAATATACGCCGTACGTCCGCTTAACGGAAGCCCTGCACTCCCCCAAAAATAGGAGTCCCATTTTTTTTCATGACTCTCCTTTAATAGTGAGCATGTCCCCGCTTACTTCATTCTATAAATACCTGATGGAAAATCAGTTTCCTTATTTTCACATACTTTTTTGTGGGTTTTTTACCAACTGATTTTGGTCTCTGCTTTGCTTTATGTATTCCGAGCAATGTGTGTAACCAACTAGTAGTCATTATCACATATCCTGACGTTGTTACATGTAGTTCAATAGAGTTGGCCCAGAAATTAGATGACCTCACGTCTCCCTCATGGGAAAATAGAGACATCTTTGCAGATCAGGAAGACATGACTGCAGACATGACAACCCTAACCTAATTTACTTGCATGGTAAAGATCGTCGCACTCAAATTCAATACTCCATCCCAACTAAAAAAAAAGTTCGGTTCGTTGCTATATGTATTAAGTGATCTTGAGTGTTATGGATATTAAGTGAAACATATTTTAATCAAAACTAATTAAAGCTCCGCTCCGTTATATGCTATCGCAAACTGATGTATGCAATATATCCGCACATTCTGATCATGGAAACCCGCAAAACGTCATTTCAATGTTTACATTTGCACCGTGCTGCGATCAATACACGCTACGAAAAAATGTCCGGGACTTCTTCACTATAGCTGAAATTTCGATCTACCGCTTTGATTTGCCGAAAAACTCTTGATAATTTAGTTCTATTTTAAATATGTGTCTGACTCATATGCATTTCTGACAAGAAAGTGCTCTACTATGCCACATGGTAATAGTTTGTTTTTTCCCCAAAACGGTTTCCCGCCACGCTGTCAAATGACGCTTCTCTTACGAGCACGCGCTACCGTTACTTACATGCACGTGCTTTCTTCGTGAGGGAGCAATGGAAAATGTAACTTAGACTATAACAGCCCTGAATCGTATACCGTCGACCGGGGTGCATCTAAGCAGTCCCATAAGACTCTTCACAGGTTTACGGGATAGATTCTAGCTTAGGACACTATATTTTTTTAGTGACAAGCAGGAATATAAACCGTTTTGATGCGCAGCCTGATATCTCGCAAAGGGCTAAAGTGCACATATCTGAGACACTTGTCGTCTTTTAACAGAAAAAAGTAAGCAGGCGTTTTTGATGTTAGTGACGAAAATTCAACATCCGAAAATTTTTAAATTGAAAAAAAACAAGAATTCCGCGGAAGGCGTCATCGCACCTGCTGGGGCAAAAGTCACAGGAGCCACAATCAGAACGTGGTTATTAGATAAGTTTATTTCATTCTTAGCAGTGCTTACTTGGAAAACTGGGTTGAAAAAAATGTAGACAAAGTGCCTAGTGGGGCACATATATTCCATGCCAGTCCCATTCCCTCTAATGGCTATATCTTCAGCACTGACTTTTCGTATCATACAGCCCAATGATAATGGAACGTTGACGTAAAATGTGTAAAAGTCACTGGAGCATGAAATATAGGTCAAGGTCACGGGTCAAGGTACCTGCTAATTCAGTACATCAAGGAGAAGCACAGTGCAAGGTATGGTGGTTGTAGGCCTTATAGTTGAGGAGTTATCAAACATCAACGTAAAATGTGTCAAATATAGGTCAAGGTCATTGGGTCAAGGTACCTGCCAAGCCAGTGCAATGAGGTGAAGCACTATGCAAGGTTTAGTGGTTGTAAGTCTTATATTTGAGGAGATACCGAACATTAACATAAAATGTGTCAAAGTCACTGGAGTGCACAATATAGGTCAAGGTCACCAGGTCAAGGTACCTGCCGAGTCAATACATCAAGGAGAAGTGCTATGTAAGGTTTGGTGGTTGAAGGCCTTCGGGACAGTTGAGGACATATGGAAGGGTGACGTAAAAGGTGTAAAAGTCAATGGAGCGCAAAATATAGGTCAAGGTCACCCAGTGAAGGTACCTGCGGAGTCCGTACATTGAGGAGAAGCACTATGCAAGGTTTGATGGTTGTAGGCCTTACAGTTGAGGAGATATTGGACATAAAATGTGTAAAAGGCACTGGAGCGCAAAATATAGGTCAAGGTCACCGGGTCAAGATACCTGCCGAGTCAGTACATCTAGGAGAAGCACTATGCAAAGTTTGGTGGCTAGAGGTCTTACACTTGAGGAGATCTGGAACATTGACGTAAATTATGTCAAAGTCACTGCAGCCAAAATATAGGTCAAGGTCACCAGGTCAAGGTATCTGCCAAGTCAGTACATTGAGAAGAAGCACTTTGCAAGGTTTGATGGTTGTAGGCCTTATAGTCGAGGAGATATCGAACGTCGACGCAAAATATGTCAAAGTCACTGGAGCGCAAAATATAGGTCAAGGTCATCGGGTCAAGGTACCTGCCAAGTCAGTACATCTAGGAGAAGCACTATGCTAGGTTTGGTAGTTGTACGCCTTATAGTTGAGAAAATATGGAACGTCAACGTAAATTGTGTCAAAGTCAATGGAGCGCAAAATATAGGTCAAGGTCACTGGGTCAACATACCTGCCAAGTCAGGAGGTCAGGGAGATGTGTCATGCAAGGTATGATGGTTGTTGTAGAATTGTAGTTGATTAGAATACTAACTTCGACGTAAATGTCAAACTTCGACATAACAGAACTGTTAACAGACAGACGGATGGATGAACGGACAGACGAATGGAAAAGTGGGCACCTATGTCGCAAAGTCCGGAGGTCAGGGAGATGTTTCATACAAGGTTTGATGGTTGTTTAGTTTTGTAGTTGATTAGAATACTAACTTTGACATAAATGTCGAAGTTCGACATAACAGAACTGTTAACAGACAGACAGACAGACGGACGAACAGACAGACAAATGGAAAAGTGGGCACCTATGTCGCAAAGTCAGGAGGTCAGGGAGATGTTTCATGCAAGGTTTGATGGTTGTTTAGTCTTGTAGTTGATTAAAATACTAACTTTGCCATAAATGTCGAACTTCGACATAAATGTTGACAGACGGACGGACGAATGGACAGACATACGGACGAGCGGACGCCTATGTTGACAGACGGACGGACGGACGGATGGACGGAAAATCGGACGCCTATATCGCACCCTGCTACAAGCAGGTGCGATAAAAATGATCTACTAAAAAAAATAATAAAAAACAAACAAACAAAAAAAAAAAAAAAAAAACCCGCCAGCCTCAAGGGATGAAATCATGATACCTGCGGGTGCATTTTCGATGAATTAGTCGGGGTGCAGGCAATACACATTGAGGGAAGGGATCGCATACCGGTGTCAGTCGCATGCTTTAATTGCATGCTTTAATTACTCGATCGCTGAAGTGTGAACTGCCAACACCTGTTTAACTACCGCTTGCTTAGCAAATAACGGTATTGTCGCAGGTGTGAAAAACACGCGGCGGATTACTACTGTTCTTTTAAGATGCTACCGATGGTACGAATAACACGTGGCTGACTTTGGACTTCAGTCAAATAAACCGACCATAATTAGTAGTAGTCCCACGGGAAAAAAACATGCGTCCGGCGGACTCGGCTTTGGGAATTTTTAGGAGTCCGGACGCTGATTTATGCGTCCCGGGACGCAGGATTCTGCGTCCCCGAGAACCCTGTGGAAGAATGAGAAAAATATTTCAAAATGTCGTCTGTTGATAATTTTACCCAGAGTGTTAGGCATTAATATGGTTTGCACAAACAAATTGCACATTGGTCTGTGCATGGCAAACCTACAATAAAACTTGTACGAAGAGACGGATCAGCCTGCACACTCTAAGCCTGCACATCAGTAGTCTGATCAGAGCCTTCGCTAATCGAATGTACCGCCTACAATCTCTGGGTTTAACAAAACGTCTTGTGCGACGAGCGAAGACTCGTGTCAACCTGCCAACTGCACATTCTGATAAAAGCATTCGCTGATCGTATTTACCTTCGATAGCCGGGCTATCCAAAGCGGGATAAACAGTGTGACTGCAACAGCACATTCTGATCAGACCCTTCGCTGATCGTACAGTATGCACCTTCTTTGGACTCCGGGCTGTCCAAGAAGCTTGCTTTATCTAGTGGGTCGATGCAGAGACTGACCTGAGTCTTTGCTGGTCGCACGTACATTGTAGTATTGTACGTTTTGTCTGATTCAGTGAATGTACATTGTAAATCATACTTCAGACATGAGAACTTAGTACCGATGTAATTTTGGTTTGAACTGCAGTTAAACGGCCCAGTCTACACTATTTCGGTCTTGTCGAGCACGCACACTTTTCCAGGGTGGGCTTATTCATGTAAGCTATTAATCATTTCAGCAGAAACTGATAACTGCTCTTCTTGTCTTTCATATACTTTTGACGATGGAGCTTACTTTTGGAGTTACGGCCCTTTGAAAACCGAAACTATTTTAGTGGTTTCTTTAATATTTCTTTTCTTTCCTTCTTTTTTTTTTTTTTGTCCGCTCTGTAACTTGAAAACTATTTGAGATATTTTCTTAACTTTATTAGATTATTAACAGAGTCATGCACATCAAGTGCAGTAGGGGGGGGGTGGGGGGTGGGGGCAAAGTCTATTCCAGTCGTCGATAATCCGAAATAGGGTTGTTTTCGAAATTGTGTTACTCGACAATACTGGGTTGATAAAAGTTTGTTTCATTGAACAACTCATAAAACAGGTGAAGCAATATAAAATAATGACACGAATTACTGGAAAGACCTACCAAACCACTTTGCAAGTCTTTAATCGCGCAAACTTGCAAAATACGTAAACATTATCTGTATCTGTATCAAAGCGTCAGTCAACTGCGCGCTGTTCGAATGGGTGTTTTCGATTGGTAACACACGAACATGGTCGGGTATGAAAGCCACGGGATTTGTGGGACAACTCGGACTCGGCATATAACCAACTCGGTCTATACAAACTCAGTCTTCGCGAAAACTGCAGGACATTCTATCACGAAAACATGCCTATATAATTTTGACCCCCTTAAATCCCACTTTTATATAGTAAAACTGGGGTTTACAGGGGTATACATTATTTTCTTATTTCTGCTAAAAAACATAGATTGTGGGTACTCGTTAGAACCGCCTCGCCGATGCGGTTCTAACGAGCACCTACAATCTATGTTTTTAGCAGAAATATGAAAAATATCAGAGGTTTTTATCTGAAAAATTTTCAGTTTTTTGGAGGTGAAGTTTTCTACATATTTACATAGGCGTGTTTTCGTAATGTGACAAACTGGCAAATTTTCGCTTTGTCCTGCAAAAATTTTCGGCCTGTCTGACAGCTTCCTACAACAGTTTTCAATTGCCAAATTTTAGTAATAGACATTTTTTTCTCTCACTTTTTTGGGTAAAAAGGCACTAAAACAGTATCATCTGAACACTAAAATTATATTTTCTAATCCTAAGTTCTTATCAGTTCATTACGAAAACACGCCTATTCAAATATATTGAAAATTTCACCATCAAAAACTGAGAGTTTTCAGATAAAAATTCTGATATTTTTCATATTTCTGAAAACATAGATTGTGGATACCCACAATCTATGTTTTTGAACAGAAATAAGAAAAATAATGTATACCCCTGTAAACCCCAGTTTTACTAAATAAAAGTGGGGTTTAAGGGGTCCAAATTTTATAGGTATGTTTTCGTGATGTGAGACCAAAATTTGTCTGCAGTCCTGTAGATTTTCCCTTTGTCCTGGAGAAAATTTCTGTCTGACTGACAGCCGTCCCGGCTGTAGCTCTTCAAAAATTTCCGCGAAGACTGCAAACTTGGTCCATAATTAACTGATTAGTCCAATTATCTATTGTTATGTTGAATACTTTAATCCACCGTTACAAACAACCAATTAAAGGTTACCTTTGAACTTAAATAATTTTAACTTGAATTGAGATGACAACTATTTTTAGTGTAAATGTCATGCTTAGCCGCTAAAAGCAAATATTATTTTTTTTTTTTTTTATAAAAATGAAGTTGATGATATTTAATTCATCTTTTTCAGCGAATGTTCGACTTCAGGGAGAAGACAAATATTTGCCTTTAAGTTGCCAATTCTTGACCCTAAATGGGTGATGCTACAACCCTGATTTTAAAAATAATAATAAAAAAAATGATAAATATTTTTTTTCAGAATGAGAATCTTTATCCATAATTCTCGTGCAGGATAACGGGTTTGGAAGTGTGTTGTTTAACGACCCAGTAAACAGATAAGATGATGCCGGGCCGGTCCATTTCGTACACTATTCCCCGACAGTCTTTTTTATTCTGTATAGTGCATATTCGGTAAATACGACTGTAATCAAAGCACTGACAGCACTGGTGGGTCTAATTACGGTTGTAATCAAAGCAGTGAGAGCAAGGCTGTAATCAAAGCACTGACAGCACTGGTGATCGATTGTCTCTGAGTGTATGCCGGATTAATAGTCCTGAACTGAGACTTAGACTGTTTCGTTTAACCCTCAAATATCTGTACTTTAAGCGAACAGTATAGACTCTGATCAGACGCCGCGTTCTGTAGCGTCTGATCTGGGCCTACACTGTTTGCCGGTGTCCCCGTACACTAGCCCAGACCAGATTTTACAGATAACTAATCCTTTTCACGCACCGCTCCGACGTCACAGGAGGAAAAGTGCTGCTACAAACATAACCTTACCTGGATTTTGTATATGGTCAGCAACAGTCACTTGGACAACAGCAGGCGGGAAATTTCTGTAGTAGCTGGGTATATTGATTAACAATCGATCAAAAGAAGTAAATTTTCGGAGGAAAATGTTTTATTTTATTATTTCTGTCCATTTCTGCTCAAAACACAGATTATATGCAGCGATTTTATCGAGCTACTTCAGTCTGATTTTGAGCAGAAATAAAATATACTCCAGGAAACCATCTGTTTTACTATATGAGCTTCGTCACTAGACGTCTTCGGGGGTTCCGATTAGGTAAGACAAAAGAACTAGTCTGCTCAGTCTCAAAAACCACGAATTTTGGCATACAGCAGGCTAAGTAATTATACTTTCCAAGTAGCGAACAACAAAATCGTTGATCAGACTGCGCGGATGTGCAAGTTGATCTGCACCTTTGTTGTTCACACATGCAGTTTGCAGGTTTTCTCACAACGAGGCTCAAATATTAAAGCGGGGTACATTGTTTCAAGCATCAGTTTCACATTTTTTTAATTAACTGTCAATCAACACTTGATTAATCAAGTAGTTAGTGTAACAATTATGTCATTTTCATGGCCCACTGAATGGCTAGTTTTGCCTTGTGTTTGGAATGAAGGTGTTCCTCAGTTTTATTTGTATCCTTCTGCTGTTGATTACCTCACTTGGGGAAGAGAGGGTTAATCTTAGTGCTTTTCGTGCGTTTGTTCGATTTGTGCTTGTTTGTTTTTGTCGGTTTCCTCTTCCTCTTGGTGTCTGGGAAGGGCTGTTCATGACTGTGGCACTCCCTGGACTTTTCTCTTACTTTTTTTAAAAGAGATAATTAAATAAAAAAAAAAAAAACGAAACAAAAAAAAAAAAATTTATCTTTCTAAACTTTTCCTTTTTAAAATACTATCTAAAAAAGTATAAAATAGCTATATAAATAGACGCATAAATGTATAGCTATATGTGACAGTGTGTGCAGAGTTTGCTATGTGCCGAGTTGGTATGGACAGAGTTGGTTATGTGCCGAGTTGTTTATGCGCCGAATTTGCTATGTAACTAGTTGACCCGGCACCAGCTACGGCCGAGCTGCCGAGCCGAGCCGAAAAAGCAAAGCCTGGTGAAGTGTTTTTTTTTTGTATTTGCTCAAACGAGTTCAAGATACTTATTTCTTTTAATCTTATATTACCATATATGTAAAATGATGTATTCACAATTAAAATTTGTATAATTACTTGCTTATTTATGACTTAATATCTAATTTTCCATTCAACAGGGGTATGAAAGCCACGGCCGCGAAAGGGATATATTTTGGCCAGTTTGTGAACAAATGGCAATATTTTATAATCTGAGCATTTGACAGATGTTGCATAAAGATATTTAAAATTACTTTGAATCATTATAACATGCAGAAACTGTTTATGTTTCCCATTATTCTGCTTTTTCATCCAAATAACGAGGATCAGCAGACTCTAAATATAGAAGAGAGTAAGCTAAACGAAAACAACCGAAACGGAAAGCAAAAACATTGACAGGGCCTAAACTTTACAACTACATCTAATACCAGTACGATGACCAGCATTAATGGGAAAAGCTATCAAATTCGTTATAGATGTTGAGTCATAAAAGACTGTATTATTAGCTCACCTGCCCCTTTAGGTCTTTTCAACCGTTTCGGTTATTTTCGTTTAGTTTATATATATATGTTGGGAGTTAATGATTAACAGTGCAAATGATTTGTTTACCTGAGGCCTTTCGACTTTCGCCTTCTTCAGAGGTTTTCCATTTAAAAAATGACACAAAAATGTGAAATTGTAAAATTTACAAATAAAAGTTGCATCAGTTGAAAAACAGATTATGCCCTTTTCGGGCCCATGTTATCTGGCTCGCTGTGGCTTGAGCTTATCATCTTATTTTTTAACAAATCATATGTCTTTCTTTATGTTTTTAAGCTTTTTAGAAGCCGCATAGACTTCTTTTTCAGTCATGGTGTAATCAAGGTCACTACTTTGGTTTAATGTCTCATAGTTATTGAGTTCATTTTCACTAAATTTTGCCTAGTATTGTCAACAGGACTAAACCGAGTATTTAATAATTTATTAAAATGCTGCTTTCAATTCCCGTAGCAAACAATGACAGTCTTTGTCATACCATTTCTTGTTCAATTTGTGAGTTTTTTTTTCTTTTTTAATTTAAAAGTTTTCCTAGGAAGTGTAACGTCCCCAGCAGAAACAATTACATTTGTTACAGCCTCAATTAAACTATCAACATCATAATCATTTTGTCCAGTGATCATGTTAAGACTGTCTATTTTTTCTTGAATTGAATCCGTAAAAGCAGAGATATATTGCGGGTTCAGCTAAGTGCTCAACCAAGCCTCTTTCTCAGATTCTAACACGAATCCTAACCGCAGTTAAAGGAGGCCTCCAGAAGTATTGTGACACTGCATATGCCAGAAGTGGTGTTAATCAGATGTGGATCCTGAAAAACTCCAAAGAGCTTTTAGAAAACCTAAAGGCACAATCTCTTCATTCCGTCAACAGTGTAAAATCTTTTGATTTCTCTACTCTTTACACTACTTTTCCTCATGATAAATTGAAATCTAAATTAAAGGAAATTATCAACCAGTGTTTCTTCCACAAGAATGGTAACTGTCGATTTCAGTATGTTGTCATTGGCTACAAAGACTTCGTTCGGGATCACTCTGATGCGCCACAAAAATACTCAGATGCAGATGTCATAAAGATGCTGGAATATCTAATCGACAATATTTTTGTGGAGTTCGGCGGATGGATATTTCAGCAATCAATCGGCATACCGATGGGTACTAACTGTGCACCGTTACTTGCCAACTTGTTTTTATACTCGTATGAGGCGGAGTTTGCACAAAGTGTCCTCTAAGCAGACAAGCAACACTCGCACAACAATTCAATTTCACCTACAGATATATAGATGATGTATTGTCTCTGAAAAACACAAAATTTGCAGAGTATTTAGAATTCATCTATCCACGTGAACTTGAAATAAAGGAAACAACGGAGACTGCAGCCTCCTCCTCATTCTTGGATTGTTATCTCTACATTGACAATGGAAAGCTTACTACTAGGCTTTACGACAAACGACAAACAGGATGACTTCAATTTTCCCATTGTTAACTTTCCATTCCTGAGCAGTAATATCCCTTCTGCACAAGCATATGGCGTTTACGTTTCACAGTTAATCCGTTATGCCAGAACCTGTTCAAATTATATAACGTCAGTCTGAAAACACTTCTGCAACAAGGTATATCGGAACCCGAATTTTACAGTGACTTAGTGTACAAATTTAGAAAAATTGTAGGTAAATCTAACTTTTCGGAGCAATTCAGAAAACTTATTAACCGTTATAAAAGAATTGGCTATAGCCTCGATATTATGCGGCAGACTGCATGCCTAGTTGTCAACCCAATCATTGTTGATGGCTATGCTTCACTCTTTAATTGCACGACGGCGGTTCGGGCCTCAGACTCAATGACGGCCTCTTCGTAAAACTTTAACCAGTGGGTTGGGGCTTGACGATATGTCTTTGGCTTGGCCCGCCGTGGTTCAACTATTGGTTTTCATTTACTCTGGCATACAGTAGAATTAGCCATGAGTACTCGTCTTTGTTTATTATAGTGATTAATTTGATTTTTATGTTTTCGCTTTGATGCATTGACTGAGTTGGGAGCCTTTATGCGAATCGAATTTTTATGTATTTCTGTATTAAGAGTAGCATCGGGACCCAGGGTGAAGATAGCTAGCTGTGAAAGTGCTTTAACCCCCCCCCCCCCCCCCCCCCGCCGCCGATGGTTTGCTCTACTGACCGTTCTAAGGCGGTCGTCCCGGTGTTAGTCTTACTCTTTGTTGCTTTGTGGTTTATTCTACGAGGCGATTTGTTGTATGTCTTTCCGTGTGTGTCATTTTGTTCTTGTGTTTTTCAGTCCTTTTAGTATTGCGATTACCTCGCTTGGGGAAGAGAGAGCTAATCTTAGTGCTTTTCGTACGTTTGTTCGGTTTGTGCTTGTTTAGATTTGTCGGTTTCCTCTTCCTCTTGGGGTCTGGGAAGGGCTGCGGTTTGTGATTGTGGCACTCCCTGGACGTTTCTCTTACCTTTTTTTTCATGGAGCGTGGGAAAGTGCTAACTACTAGGTTGTTAGCCAGGGGTATAAAAAAAACCAAACTGGTAGCAACACTTAAGAAGTTCTATGGGAGACATCATGATCTGGCCAATCCCTACAATGTGGCAGTTTCCAGAATTGTTTCTGATGTTTTTGCCAGTGAAGCGCCGTAAGTAGACTTCCCAAATCCCGGACATACGCTTCTACCGATATTTCCTTCGTTCAGGCCTATGGGCATGGTGGGTGAAGTCTGTTTACCAAGTAATGCTTACTATCCGCGGATGCCTGATTACACCCTTTATTCTGGGGTCCATGTCTGTTGGTCTGAACATTCTGATTCGTCATTCGTTTATGGATTTATGAGTTTGGATTACGGCTTAGGTAACATGACCGCAACTACTTGATAGAGAGGAAAACACATCTTTTTAATGATAGGCTAAACCTATGTTTAATAAAAGATATTAATGGAAGCTATGCTCGATGAACTCAAACAATTGCTGAAAAAGCCAAATCCAAATCAGTTACGATACAACCTTTTGTTTAGGAGAATTTTATATGTCATGCCAGTTCTTTTCATGTTCTATTAAAAGATGTATATCAAGAACATGATAAAGACCCTTTTTAAGAGCTTGAATAAATTCCTAACCAAGACACAACAAGGCAGACCATCGATTGTAACAGATTCTGAAGTGGATATAGTAGGGGTGATAGAAAACCAAACACACTTTACGCATTTATTCTGTTGGAGACTTTTCTTTAAAGATCATGATTGGATATACAAGCATCTAGGGACAAGACAAGACCGCAAAGAATTGGGTGACGAGGTCGCAAGGCTGTTACAAAGAGACTCCAGAGATGAATGCCAGAACTCCTTACTTGTCTTCAATTACGTTGGAGTCCACCTTTTGTTCAAAAGTTTTTAGGGAAAAATGCTTCCAACAATCGAAAAGATAGCCAATGGACAATTGCACCAAAGATTCAGCATTTTGACAAACAATTCGGAGTTACTGCAAACTGATCAGAAGGTTTTAACTATTTGCTCAAGAATATACGTGAGTGGACATAAACTCCTTTTGACTGCATCCTTCTATCGTTCAAAATGCTACAACGGTTATATCTAAATGAAGTACTCAGAAGAAAAAATGGTATTGGTGCACACACTCTACGCAACCAATATTGAACTGAGAAGTTAGAGGCAGGTCAAATCATATATATGACTCTGTTTGCTGTCCAGAAGACACCATTGGTGCCATCAAAACTTTTCATTCAGGTCCATAATAAATTTTCAACCCTAGTTTACTTCTTATTTCACTTATTTCCAGTAAGAAAATTTGGTCATTTACAAAGCACGGGATGGGATAGTAAGTGTCCTGTTTTTCTAATGGGAAAACACGGGACGGGACATATGTTTGCGGTCTCGTCCCGTGTTTTTCCGTTAGAAAACCCGTGACAGACTTACTAACGGGACGGGACAGACGTTTCCCGTTCTTTTAACGAGAAAACCGGGGACATAATTATTAAAGGGGCGGATATGTCCCGTTTATTTAACGAGAAAAACTGATCATTTACCATATACGGGATGGAAAGTAAGTGTCCCGTTTTTCTAACGGGAATTCACGAGACGGTAAATATACTGTCCCGTCCCGTTAGAAATCCGGAGACAGACTTATAAACGGGACACGATGGATGTGTCCCGTTCATTTAACGAGTAAGCCCGGGACAGGAATATGTCTTGTTATTCTAAAGGAAACATTCGTGACAGATTCGTTAACTACGAGACAGGATGACTTAATAAAAAATGTTTATATCATAATAAACATTACGGGATGGGATAGTATATGACCCGGATTTTTAACGGAAAACACGGGACGGGACAAGACGTTTTTTTTTTCTTTCCGTCCCGTTGTCCCTGGTTTTAGTATAGAGCCGAAAAATAAACGTGGTAATTTTACGATAAAGAAGAAGAATAGGCATTATTTTGGTTTAGACTTACTGAAACAAATTTGTTTTGATAAGTAGCTTTTATCTACTAAAAAAAAATCTTCCCGTAAACGAAGCGTTTCTTTTGCAAAAAAAAAAAAAAAAATAAAAATAAATAAATAAATAAAATAAAATAAAATAAAAAAAAGGCGGTACCTAGAGTTTACCGAAATGAAACCGAAATACCGAAATGAAACCGAAATACCGAAACGGACCATTAAAAATATTGGGAAAATGCTGTTAGTTAGTAAATGCTGGAGCTAAATGGATAACGAAGTATTTTCCTAAATAAATATAAACATAGAACTATAAGGATCAGAGTGCACGGATGCGTAGGCTGATCTGTGCCTCTTTTGTTTGCTAGTAAATAGTAAAGCAGGGTTTCTCATATCGTGGCTCGTATGCATGTACTTCACATTCACTTGATACTTACATGAAATTTTAGACAGAGAAACAAGAGGTTTAGCGAACTGCAAGGTGCTGATCAGAGTGCGCGGATGCGTTGACTGTTTTGCACCTATGTTTTTAGCAGACAGTTTAGCGGGGCTTCTCATACCATGGCTCATATGAACTTCACATTCAATTAATTGAGCATTACATAAAAACTCTTATTGTCCTTGCGCTTGTTAACGTAATTCTCTGTTTCATTCTATCAAAATTTGTCCCAATGTTTGTGTCTCATTTATGCACATGTGCGTTTCAATTACTAAGAATATCAAAACGAAACCAGAAACCAATGCCATAAATGTCATAAATGTAAATTGGACTTTTTTCTCTATATTTTTTAATAGTGCGTTTCGGTATTTCGGTTTCGTTTCGGTAAGTCTAGTTACCCAACCAAAAAGGGGAACCTTCTCTTTCGCACTTTAGCTATACCGAAATGTTCGTTTCGGTCGTTTTGGCGTTAATGCGGATTGAATTGACAATTTATTTCCGGTTTCGTTTTTGATTTGAATTTTAAATGATACATGTGTAAAACTGTATTTTATAGATCACAAAATGATGCCAATGTCTCCAGATCATCTGGGTAAAATTTTATTAACCGAACTAGACAGCTTTCTTTATATTAAATTTGTTCAGCATGTTCACTGAATCGGGGAAACTTTTTTTATTCTTCCAGGAATCCTTTTCATAATCCGTAATCTCTCTTTCATAATTTACTTCTTTATCTCCTAATCTAAGGACACAGATGATGTGCCTTGTACACTCCGGGTTGTAGATTGAAGGCTTAAAACTAACCATCTTGAATTACCTCTGTAACTTGGCTGCACAAGGAAAAACCCCCTACACGGGGCCTCCAGTTCAGATTTTCATCCAAAGAACTGCACCATGTTTTCAAATATTCCCTGCCAATGACACAAAGAAAAGCATCTTCATACAATGAAATCCCCTTAGACTTGCCTGGGATCAATCCTGGTACCCTTTACTATAGACAACCTCGGCATGATGTCATACTCCGTAGCAACCGTTACCAAATAGTCGCCATTTTGGAGGTGAAAACATTGCATGGTAACCGTTATTTATTCAACAATAAGATTACAATGTTTTGCAGCTTAATGAACTTTTTTATCAAGAGAACAGAGCTTAACCTTTATCAGTTATCAAGATTTATTATCTATATTATTTACCGATACATGTGTTAATCGAAAAACAACGAGACTATGCTATTTTTGTTTCCAAATCTATTACCAATGCGAAGGTCGTACATATATATTAAAAACTCAAGTTGAAACATGAATGAGGATAATCAATGAAAAGGAACTTTTCTTTAAAAGCAGAGAGGCAAATTCGTTCAGATACTAAAATTGAATTTCATATTTTTATAACTGGTCAGGATGAGCATGCAGTGATAGCTAAAGTCCCTTGAAAAAAAAAACTATGTCAACAGTTAAAAAGAAGAATTTTTTTTTTTTTTTTTTTTTTTTGGTAACCTTATATCATAATGTCAGTTGCCGCGGCTTTGAATGTGAGTTTAGATTGCTTTTAAGGTCTGCATATGACCTTGTTTTTAAATGGAGAAACGTATTCATTTTCCTTATATGCATTGTTTTTATATTGTTTTTAATTTTTTTTTTTAATACGTGCCGGTAAATTTTCGCTTTCGTTGGACAATGCGTAACCACCATTGACCTAATGTGTGAATTAGGTCAACAAAATGTGCAACCTATTAAAAGGCCGAGGTGAAAGTTCATTTTAAAAGCCGTCCCTGAAAGAGTACCCTAAGGGTATTTTCTTTAAGTCGTGTAATTTTAGGACTAATAATGAACAGCGAATTTAGGTTTATAGGAGTAATAGAGATTGGCTGTTGTTTACAACCGCTCATTCATCCAGGGTCTTCCTAGATAGTTTATACACACTCGGAGACCCGCAAAAACAACATGCTTTACTTAAACTATGTGTATTTAATATTTATGCAACCATTAAGAAAGGAGTTGTAGAAAATGCCCGGATGACCGAGGTTGTCTATTGAGGCCATTGCACTTACCACTGAACATCAGTTTTTAATGTCTCTCACTTTCTATCGATTTTAACCTATCAACTGCAAAAGACTCACTATCTTTCTTTAATCTGTTTTCTCATTTCTTAGCTCGACATTCAATCATCCTGCCAAAAATGCCAGCGAGGACTTAGGTGGTATACCTGAAGATAGAAAGAGCTACAGTACTTCCTAGAGCAGCACATATCACTCTCATACTCTGCTTTGGACATCTCTCAGAAAGTTGTATTTTTTTTTTTTTTTTTGCCTGGCGGTTTACACAGAAATAAGTTTACAAACTTTTGGAATGATTTAATTTTTTTTTTTTTTTTTTTTTTTTATTTAGACTAAACATGTGTTTAAATGTCATAAATACATATATACTGACAAATATATATAGCACATGACTATTTTAAATACGTTATCATTTGAAATGACAAATTCAAAACCTATCTCTTTAAAAGATTAGTAAAAGAGAAAAAGTGTAGAAAGAGAGAGGGGGTTGTTGAGAAAAGTTGGTAGACACGGCTGTTGGAATATTGTTCAGATTCATGTAACACGTGAAAATACAGAAGATTGTTTTCTGCCTGTCTCAGCTGGTGTGTAGTTACCACTAAGACTGATAATAGTGAAACCATTGCTGTATCGAGACCACGGTAGTCAAAAAAAAAAAAAAAAAAAAAAAAAAAAAAAAAAATTCCTTAAAGGACAGCAGAAAACAAGCTGTAATATCAATATATGTTCTAAAGTATACTGTCTTCTATAACTATAAATTCATGGTGCACCTCTTTATCCAGAGTCTGTTTCAATATACCCGTGGCAGATAGTCAGCAGTAAGCAGAACCCAGACACTAACATAAAAGTCATATTGGACCCATGGGTCACTCTGTGCTTGGATAAAAGTAGTTATATACTGGTGTCCACTTCTTAAAAAATTTATTTAATCTATTATTAATGAATAAAGTGTATCTCTCGCTAAGCATTTTTTTCTTTAACAGGCTGACAAAACCTTGAATGCTTAGATTTCTGGAAGCAAATTTGTTTTTGTAGATGTAATATTTTGCTAAACCATAGATATAATTGACCAGTTCTGTTTTACCACCGTATGCAAATAATATGTTTCGATCTTCTAACAATATTTCTAAATTGATATTTGTTGTCAACCATGTTTTAAGTTCAATCCAAAATGTTTTTACTCTTGGGCATCGAAGAAATAGATGATGAATTTTTTCTGGTTGCTCACCACAGTAACTACAAGCCAGATTATCAGTTTTGTTAATTTTATAAAGAAACGAATTAGTTACTAAAATTTTATTATTAATTTTGTATTGAAAGTCGCGCAGTTTTATCTCGTGAAATAACTTTAATGTTCGATGATACATTTTCCATTCCTCTTCCCCTATAGCCCCCATCTCCGTTTGCCATTTTGCTTGTGGGATGTACTCGTTTACTCCGACCAAAATGTCGTAGAAAATTCTACTTCCTTTCTTTGATTTAATTAGGTATTGAAGGTATATATTACATACTACATTTTGTTTAGTTTCAACAATAAATACACGATTCATGTTAATTTGATCTTTCCATACTTGAGAAATATTATTTAATACATGCTGATAGTCTAGAAATGTGCCCCTTATATTATATTTCGCTTTTAACTGTTCAAAACTATAAAATATCCCTTCTTCACTAATAAGATCATTAATTACTCTTATGCCCATATCCCACCAATTTCTTAAGAACAGTTGCCCATTTCCAATGCGATCATTATGCCATATAGGGCATATAAGAATTTGTTTAATGTTTTCTACGGGAACCGCTTCACAAAATTCAGACCAAACTTGCATTAAATCTTTCCAAAATGGATTTTGTAAGTTGGAACTAAGTTTCGCCGCACAAACGCCACCAAACGAAAATATCTCCGAAAAATTTATCGAAGCTAATTCTTTCCACCCACCAGTATCTGATTGTTGTAGTATTCTTCGTAACCATGAAACTTTAAAGAATGATTTAAATTTAATGCATACATGCCATACATCAAACTGTGAGACAAATCTCACAGAATTTTGGCCCTTCTGGACCCGTTTCCCATAAGATTTTCAGATCTCACAGAATTTTCATACCATTTAATAAGCTATTTTTTGAAGAACTAGAAATAAATAACACATTAGCATGGCTATCTCAAGCTTAATTCATTAAATAATGGCTTTAAACTTACTTGTATGTAAGCTTGAAAGTGATTTTCATAAAAATCTCACAGAATTTCATCAAATCTCCCCAGAAAAATTGCAAAATCTCACAGATTTCTGTCAACAGCTAATGGCATGTATGTTAATGCAAAACCTTCTGCCGTAGGTAGAGTTGAACAAAAAGTTTTATTCTATAAATTTAACATGTTTATTGGTTATAAAATATCCAATATTTTCATTTTTTTCCCATATAGTGAAAATGGCTTCAAATTATGTAGAAATCAGTAGGGTAGGTTTATTGAAGACAGGTTTTTCCACTTGTTCTTGTTTCCCCTTACCCGATCCTGTTTCTCAGGTATGGGTTGGTCGGTTGGTAAAATATTTTTTTCTGTTCTTCCCAGAATTGGTATACGATTCAATTTTATAGTAAATGCTCCTTTAAAGGCAATAAAATCAAATACATGAAAGCAGCTGAGATAAAGATGTTTTATTTAACACTGATTACAGTAGACAATTAATTTCTTCTAAATATAAATGGGAATGGCTGACAAATTTGAACCAATACAGCAGAACTTGGACCTGTTCACCAATATGGACCAATGTGTTTTTCCTTGACAATTTTATTAGCTCAATACATATGTCTTCTAGTGTTAATTTATTGTCAAATCTCCCGATTTGCGGATTTATTAAATTTTCTACCCTCCCAGACCCATTTTTCGCTCGAACTGAAACACACAAAACATGATCCGCCATGTTGACGGAGGATGGAAATAAAACGCTTCATGGATGCGAGAAAGCAGTTATATTGATTTCCAAGCGCCTACAAAATCGGACAAGAAAATTCTACTAAAAACTGGACCGCAGATCTAGCATTAGCGTTTTGTGCGGCGCAGACCTAGCATTTTCGATCTTGGACAATAATAAAAAATTTCGTAGGAAATTGAAATAATGTTTTTTCATTCGGGGCTTTTTTTCACGGTCGGTCGAGTAAGGGGAAACAAAAATAATTTTAATTTTGGCCCTATCTCATAATCTGTCTATTTGTTCTGCAACACCATTTTTCATTGATAATCAGAAATCAGCAGAAAAATGTAAATATGCTATAATTTATTTTCTTGGATGAAAATTAAAAAAATTCACTTTACTGTAGAAATTGCATAGGTCAGCAACTTTTGGCCATAAATGGTTAAGAACAAAACAGAAGCCAATCTCAGTAGTTTAGTCAGATGCATGTCCGACTTATGATGAGGAGGTCACAGATTCGATCCTTGTTTGGTATAGCTACACTCTTTTGTGGAGATTGATCATGAAATATTATCTATGGTCATTCTCTCCCAGTCGTCAGCTTCTGGCGGAAGAAAGTGCACAAGTACTTGGTCACACAACTGACAGAAATACCAGAATACCTATGAAAAATACAGGACTACCCTTGACTTCATTACTATTGATATATTATGTATTGTAGTCAAAAAAATACCTTGGCGAAAAGGCCCTGGCCGAAACATATTTTCTTTAACATTCAAGACTCAGGAAGATAACCTTTACAAATTAAAATGTTTTTAATTTCATACAGTTAAATTATTTTGCTACTTTAGCACAACATATAACTTCTTCAAGTTATATGGTCATTGTTTCACCTTCATATTCTTGAGTTATTGCAATTTTTATGGATAGATACATAATTTTTGCTGATAGATCTTTTACATAGCTTTATAATTAAGCAATGAAACTCTGTAGGCATTTTCTACAAATTTGTACACAAGGCTCTTGAAGATCAGGAAAATTGCTACTTTATAACTTACTACACTTATACTTGAATCGTTTACTTAATTAAACCTAAACTAAATCAAAAACAAAAGACAGAAACAGAAAAGACAAATGGTTTCTGATGTGGTCAGTCAGAACATCATAGTTCATTTAATGTTGAAATGCCCATTTGCAAAGTTTTAACCCATTGTAGACTGAATAGACTTTCCCACACTATTGGAAGAGTCCAATTTCAATTTTAGGTAGATGAGGATATGCGATTAAGATATTCCTAGAGAAAAATGGCTGAAGTATTTGCAAACAGTGAAGACCCTGATCAGATGCCACGTTCTGCGGCATCTGATCTGGGTCTGCACTGTTTGTCAGTTACTCATTTAGGAGTCTCCCGACTACAATGGGTTAGTCTTAAAGCACCAAGCAAATTTGTAGCGTCCATTTTTTTTTTTTTTTTTTCCAGAAGAAATATGGCTTGACATTTCATATGAATTATCTGCTTAACAGACAATTCACATGGAATGCCAAGCCTTAATTTCTCTGAAAAAAAAAATCAGGATGTTGTCTGTACTGCTTTTGTCATCAGCACTTTAAATTAAAGGTTAAACCTTTTCTGATCTAGACTAGTGTATTAGTACTGCTCACAAAAGATTGCTTTCATACAGATGTGTTCACTGAAAATGTGTACCCCCTAGATTTGATTTCAGTGCTGAACTCCAAATTTTTTTTTTTTTTTTTTACCCCTCAGTATCAGTTCCAATGCTGCCAGGTTTTCCAGAAATCAATGCAGATCTCTTTACTCACTCTTATCTGGAACTTTGTTTTCACAGCATGACTCCATGTTAACAGTTGTAATAAACATATTTTGTTAACCCTTGTCCTGCTAACCCCGGATAGATCCTGCCTTTACAAACAGTGTAGAACCAGATCATTTGGCTTCTGAAGAAGCCAACTGATCTGGATCTGCACGGTTTGCCATTAAGTATGTGAATATATAGCAATAATCTGGATCTAGTAATCTGATTGGCTGAAAATTAGAAGTGGGCATGGCATCTTAATTTATTCAGCAGGACAAGGGTTAACAGTGGCATGGGAAATAAGACAAACCGGGGCATGGGAATAAGCACTTATGATTGATTTGGCCTAACAGGGCACACACGAAAAAGGACAATGCGGCTTTATGGCAACCATCATATTTTTATTTTTCAGGTCACCACAATGAATCTATGAACCTAGGGTCGCCAACTAGCCCTGCGAATCCTTTAGGGCACCAGTCACAGTTCCTACCTAGCTATCTCCTGGGAGAATCTATGTCACACTCGGTAAGTTTCATTTCAAAATATCTTACTTATTTCTCAAATTCTGGGAAAAGTGAGAAAAATATCACTAATTTGTAATCTGCTGATTTTGCCAAGGGTGCTAAGGGCATGGCTACAGGTTGTAAGCTTTTCTCAGGTGAAAAGTGTAGGTATTTATCTTATTTTCTCCACAAAAGCATAAAATTTAATAAGAAAAAATATGAGTTGCAACATGAGAAAACATACCTTTGGATGTGTGCCCAGCAAAGATTCAGTTCAGCCTGTGCATTTAACACCTTGCAGTGAAGCAGCTAGGAGTGGCCATGGGGCCATTTGCTCACCTAAAATCATTCATGATCTTTTCAGTAACATGGGGACCAGGTGATCCTCTAACCCATTGTATACTGAATAGAC
Organism: Anodontia alba; assembly: GCA_964016985.1. Lineage (NCBI taxonomy): Eukaryota > Metazoa > Mollusca > Bivalvia > Lucinida > Lucinidae > Anodontia > Anodontia alba. Next base: position 10,906,092 of record OZ024834.1, on the reverse strand, counting down.
GCTCCCACACTATATATTGGAAGAGTCCAATTTCCGTTTTAGGTACGTCAGGCTATGAGATTTACATATTGCTAGAGAAAAATGACTAAACTATAAGCAAACAGTGGAGGCCCTGATCAGACGCCACATTCCCTGGGTCTGCAATGTTTGCCAGTTACCCTTTTATGGGTCTCCCGATTATAATGGGTTAAAATCAACTGCATTGCTTATAATTTATGTCCTGACGTCTATTTGAAACATAAATTGGTCATTTGAAAAATTTCATAAGGGCCAATAGTGTCCCCAGATCAATTGGGTGTGGACAAAACACTGCTTTACCATTCTAACAGTAAAATTTGAATATTCATTTGACTGACTGATGATTTGTCTGAAAAGGTGTTGTCAGAATACAGATCACAGACAGGGCAGACATGATCAGATAGTTTCTTTCTGAGCAGTTTCATCTGGGACAACACAGTTTATTAAAGACTATTTCTCCAAGATTTTAGGTGAAATATATTACAGATAGGTAGTGAACCAGCATTTGTTCCCAAAGATGCCATTAAAATGAATTGCTACGTAAAGAAGCTTATCATTATGAACAGAATGATACGTAAGAAAGGCCTTGTTTAATTTCTCTGTAGTTCCTCATAGAACATATGTTTTGGGTTACAATTGCCTCAATGAGGTGATTCTATAAAATGACCAAAACATCAGTTTCTTGAAGTATTAAATACAACTTTCTTGCACAATTTCTGATTGACTCAAAACTGTCACCTCTTGAGTGAAGGTTTTGTGCCAGTCAAATTATCATTATAATGAATTTTGCTGTTGTAGCCAGTGTCAGTTTAAGGAGGGTTCGCTCAGCTTCGCTGTAACACCACAACCTCTTTATAACTATTATTGGGGTCCATAGCATAAACCGTGCTAGTTAAACAACCGTGTTATATCCAAACAAAAATGTATAGATTATATTGAAAAATGACCATTTATGATCATTTTTCAATATAACCTATACATTTTTGGGATCCATCTTTGAACCGTGTTATATCCAAAACTGTGTTATAACGAACCATGTTATAACGAACCGTGTTATAAAGAGGTTGTAGTATATGTGTCTGTGGATATACTGTAGTGATTCTATTCTAGTAGTGAAGGCAATGACATTGGTATGCAGGTTTTTCTGGTCCTTCCATGTTTTCAAATGTCATAAAGTACTTAACCCTTATCATGCTGAATAAATTAGGATGCCACACCCACTTGTAATTTTCAGCCAATCAGATTGCTTGATCTGGATTGTTGCTATAAATTCACATACTTAATGGCAAACAGTGCAGATCCAGATCAGTTGGCTTCTTCAGAAGCCAATTGATCTGGATCTGCACTGTTTGCAAAGGCAGGGTATATCCGGGCTCAGCAGGACAAGGGTTAATCTTGGGGAGAAATCCATGTGATTTGTGCACCTATCATTTTTTTTTCACCTGGGGATATGGGAAATATCCTAAAATTTTGTTTACCAGAGTTTCTGACAAATTGCATGTGCAAACAGAGCAGACCCAGATCAGAGAGCTCCTTAAGTGGCATTCTGATAGGGTCTACACAGTTTGCCATTCCACTAAATGTTTTAAGAAACAATTGCATAAAAACAAACAATATTTCTGCCACAAAAGTATGGAATAAAGTGTTCAAAATTTTTGGAAGTTTACCATATGTGTGCTTCGGATCAAGAAGTCCTGGACTCGAATCCCGCTGCAGGCGTAATTTAGCTCATGACTATACAGCACTTTATTGCACATAACTTCTCATTATCATCCTTCCGTCATCTTGAATGACTTAACCCTTAACCCTTAAAGCGCCAGTCACAACTATTGTCGTCTGCTTTGTCATCTGCTTGTGATTTTAAAAGTCATTTTTGCAAACAGTGTGGACCCAGATCAGACTGTTTCTTTAGGAACAGTCTGATCAGGGTCCACACTGTTTGCCTGTATGCAAAAATAGGTTTGAAAAGTCTGCAAGAATATTCAGCAGACAACATAAACAGACGACATTTTCAGATGCAGTTTTTCTTGGCGCTTTTAGGGTTAAAATGCCAAGAAAACCTGCGTCTGAAAATGTCGTCTGTTGATGTCGTCTGCTGAATATTCTTGCGAACTTTTCAAACCTATTTTTACAAACATGGCAAACAGCGTGGACCCAGATCAGACTGCTTCTGATCTGGATCCACACTGTTTGCAAAAATGACTTTTAAAATCACAAGCAGATGACAAAGCAGATGACCATTGTTGTGACTGGCAGTTTAAGGTAAGGGCTGAGTAATGTTGAAAGGGATGTGAAACACCAAACAATCATCATCATGTAATGAAATGTTCAGGCTTATTCTGGTTGTGGGGATTAGTTTCAAGTCTACTGTCTTTTCGACATCACTTGGAAAGATGTTTCTTGCTTGGAGTTTGATTTTAAATGAAACTCTTTTGTTTTGAATGTGACCATATCTAGAACCATTTGTCTTTTCTGTTTCTGTGTTTAGTTATCAAATATTTACCCTAAAATTAAATTTATAGCCAAAAATTGGTCTTACCTATGCTATTTCTATAGTAAACCGATTTTTTGGAATTTTTGTCTAAGAAAATATTTTTTAATTTTTGATGTTTCACAACAATATCGTGAAAATTTCAGAAAAAATGAACAAGCAGAACTTATTGAAAATCTGCCACTAAGTTACCTACCCTACTGATTTCTGCATAATTTGCAGCCATTTTTATTACGGAAAAAAGTGAAAATATTTGATTTTTTTAAAAACCAGTGACTAGAATAAAACTTTTTGTGCATAGGTTATTACGACAAATGGTTCTGAATTAAATCACAATGAAAGTTCGCAAATTTACTTCTTCTGCATAAAGCGCCAAGCAAAAATCGACTTTTTGAAAGATGTTGAAAGCACAGTAGTTCCCTGAATCTGCATGCCATCTCCTCTGGAGGAAAACAGAAGGCTGATCTGGACTTTCTGGCTATTAGTACTGCTTGGATAGATCTGCTTTCTGAGCTCCCATTTTCAACTGTGTTTCAGCCTGTGTCAAGATTATGGTCTAGTGGAGGTCACAGCCCACCAAAGTCATCCCAGAGGCCATCATCATTAACCTCACCTAACAGTTCTGGACTTCTGACTGGAACTCCCAGGTATGTATTGTGTATATGTAATAGCTCCAGATAGGAGATGTCTCCACATAATATTTTTCTTATTTCCCATTGAAAACAAATGTTATGCAGGGTTTTCCCTGACTCGCATTTTGGCAGTTTTTACCCCCAAAAGCTTGTTCTGGACCCTTAGACTTTTAAGCCAAGGGTCCTGAGTGATGTATATATGATCAATTCCAGATTGATTTTATTGATCTATGCATTTTGTATTTATATCTACTCATGGTTTAAAGTGCAAGAATTATCAATATTTTGGCAAAAGTTTACCCTTAAAGCACTTATCACTTTATAGCAGATGATATTCTAAAATTGTTGGTTTTATTTTTCAGAGAAAAGAAGGCTTGACATTTCATGTGAATTGTCTGCCTAGCAGACAATTCACATGAAATGTCAAGCCTTCTTTTCTCTGAAAATAATAAAAAGTACTTCAAAGTGTTGTCCACTGTAGTTGTGATAAGCGCTTTAATGGTTAACCTCTTTAGAACAACAAACCCCTAAATCTTACTAAAGACCCCTTAACTCCACATATGGGAGTCCGTGGGACCCTCATTTTTAAACCCCAAGGGAAAACCCTGGATACTCTGATATTAGAAGCTTGAGAAATAAGAAAAATATCTGTACAGTTCGGTTGAAAAAATCTCTTTATCTAGAGCTATGATAAGTCTTCAGACAAATGATGTGTTCAGATCGTTTGTATAGTATATGTTGTTGGAACTCATTAGAATTGCTTTACAGAGGTACCATAATTTAAAGAAATAACATACATGCATGTTTTACATAACAGACATGCATGTTTTTATAGAAAGATGAGAAAATTAATATGCAGTTTTCATTTTAAATGAAACATGTATTCGTATAATTATTTTTCTTATTTCTCGGACATTTTTGTAAGAAAAATCAGAGAAAATGTTTTGTTAATGTCTGCTAATGCAACATTTTGGCAGAACAGTGGAATTTACTGGAGCTGTAATATTGAAGAAAGGATATATCAACATGATATACCTACTAAGTATATTTGCAGGTTAGACTCTGGTTTGAGGGGTAAGGATAAAGGAGGAGCTCCACCAATAAAAAGTCTTCTACACGGCTCGGGCCCCAGTCCTAATGTAAACAGTCCATTCTCTACTCCCACACAGGTAACTTTCAGTTAAGTTCGTATTCTCCCTAAGATTTGGGACAGACAGCCCGATGCAAACAGGGTAGACCCAGATCAGATGCCTTTTAATGTGGCATCTGATCTGCATAGGTCTAGAAAACAATGAGTATCAGGTAAATAGTTTTCTTCTTTCTCCTCGAAAACATGTTGTGGGTATTTATTAGCAGCGCCTCGGCAAGGCATTTCTAATGAGTACCCACAACATATTTTTTGTGGAGAAGTAAGATAATATCAATACTTTGGATTGAAAAGAAGCATCTTATCAAAGCTGTGTGATCAGGATCTTCAGTTTTAAAGCCTTTGATGTGTCTAAAAATCACTGGGTAAGAGTGGCAAACACTGTTTGCCACTCTTATCTAGTGATTTTTAGACACATCACTGGCTGATAAAATAGACTTGTTCAAATTTTAGGTTACGCGTTATGATAAATAAAGTACATGTAAAATTATGTGATGTAAGATGTTAAAAGGGTGTTATTGGATATACAAACAGGGAAAACCCCAGTCAGTATGTACAATCCAGTCAGGGCCATTACTTTTCACAAGTAGATTTCTACGTTATCTAGGGGAATTATTAAGGAAAACTTGATGATTATTGTGCAATAGTTTTCTACATTTCGCTATAAAATATATGTTATTGATTCTGAGTAGAAGTGCCTCAGTGAGGCTCTTCTAATGGGTACCCACAGGATACTTTTGTTATTGTTCAAAACTAACGATGTCGTTAGTTAACGTATCGTTAAATCTTTGATCATTAAATATGGCATATATGCTAATATTTTTGCTGAAAAAAAATGTGAGTAGCTTTTGCATTGCAAAAGCTACCCACATTTTTTCAGCAAAAGTACCTGTGAATTAGATATTGTTCTTACTAAAGCAGTTAACATTTTGACTACTAACGAGTTTGTTAAGCTAACGATGCTTTGAACAACTGGGCCCTGGTTTTGCATTAACATATAAAATGAGTCATGGAAATTCCTCACAGATCTATACAAGAGAGGTATCTGCTTTAGGAACATAACTTCCAGAATTATGAAATTCTCTGGGACTGATGAAACTGCATATCAGCTTTTTATGGTATAATTTCAGACACCTTATTCCCGAACATCACACACACCTGGTTTGTCGACAACAGCCCCACCCACAACAGGTTAGTGAAATATATGTAGCCTCTGTTAACTACAGAAAAACCTCTTTATAAGAAGATGGTTTTGGATATACCGGTAAGTCGGTTTAGAGGACATTTGGATACAACACTTCTGGGGCCCATCCAAACAAAAATGTATCGATTATATAGAAAACTGTGCACAATACTGGTTAACCGTTTAGAGGACTAAGCCTGCCCAGTAAACTTGTGGTTAGGTAAACTGACTGCGTTCGACATGACCCCATTGGGTTGACTGGGCCGTAAAACCTCAAACAAAGATTAAAGGGGGTATTAAGTAAATTTTTTTTTCTCCACAATAGATATAGGTTGTGGGTACTCATTAGAAATGCCTTAATGAGGTGCCTCTGATGAATACCCTAACCTTTCTTACATAAGAAAAATATCCATACTTTTTGGTTGAAAAAAGCACCTTAGTTTGAGTTTTATTTGGACAGACAGGTCTGAGCAAACAATGTAGGCCCAGATCAGATGCCACAGCATGTAGTGTCTGATCAAAGTCTTGACAAAGTCAGCAGTTTTCAGGCACAACAACAGGGAGTTAAATGGACTTGTTGAAAAAAAAAACAAGTACAGTAAATGTCCTAAAATTTTGAACATTTTATTCCATATTTTTTTTTTTTTTTTTTTTTTTTTTTTTTTTTGCTTAAATTTTGATTTTTATGCAGTTTTTTCTTGAAATTCTTAGTGGAAGGGCAAAACAGTGTAGACCCAGATCAGACTGCTCCTTCAGGAGCAGTCTGATCTGGGTCTGCTCTGTTTGCCTATACCATTTTGTCAGACACTTTGATGTTCGAAATTTTAGGACATTTACCGTATGCTTAGTAGTTAAGGTGTCCAAATATTTAGAGTAAATATATTGTAGTTAGTTAAAACTGTCTTCCATAACATACAAAACAGCAAAAGCTTCCTAGTCTATCAGTTTTGTCAATTTTACAATACATATGTATTGGGAACTACATGTATTTTTATTTGGTGGATTTTCTGCCATTTTTGTAAGGGAGACACCATTTGTGACTGACTGTTTGCTTTTCTGCACACCCAGTTCCTTCTGAGAGGGGTCTACACTAAAAGGAAATATCGGTAATTTCCTACTAATATTAAGAGTTTTACGATACTTGCAATCTGTCTTTTAACTCTGTGATCTGTCCTGTTATTTTTCTTAACCTTTGCATAGTGGCAGTAAGATACAATGCTTGTAACCCTCTTCATGGGTAGGTGGGTCGAGGTTCTGTGTTGCAGTATGTAAAGATATAAGTTCATACCTTTTAGAGTAGACCCCTTTTCAAAAAGGTGCCAAGAACTTTCGACAGAGTTTTCATCCCTGAAAGTGTATCCATTCTCCTTAAAGAGGAAGGCAGAAAAGCTTATGTATCTTAACCCATTTACGTCGAGTGGAGTCTCCAGACTATACTGGGTTAAATAAGTTAATTTATGATTTTTAGACATTTGTGTTACTATAGTTTTATATTTTTAAAGTTACTGTACACAGTTTTCTTTTATTAACACTACAATATAAGTTAGTAATTTTCAGTCTGACAGTAGATGCATATATCATTGTTATCACTGATTATACTGATTTATTCATAAATGTTTATACTGACAGGTCTGTCCCATGGTCTACAGGATAGTGTTTACACACCAGACCTTTCTCTGCATCAGCCCTCACATATACCAACATCTCCAGCACAGTTAGATCCATTTTATACTCAGGGGTAGGTATAATAATTGTATATCTCAGAAATCACTAAATTTCTGTCATTATTTGGTGCTATGGCCTTTTTCATACAGGATTGTCATTTCTTGGAAAACCATTCAAAGGATTTGTCATATGATAAACCAATGATATGACAATGGAAAACCCAGTCAACTGTTTATCAGTATTTTTCATATTATATAAACTTAAAAGTCAGAGTTATTTCATAGGACTAAAATTGTTCAGAAGAAATGTATTTAGAATATTGCCAAACTTTTCTGAAGTACTGGGGCTTACTTTATTTATCTTGTATTCAGATAAACTGACCTAAGCAAACGGTGTAGATTCAGATCAGGTACCACAGAATGTGGCATCTGATCTGGATCTACACTCTTTCCCACTTGTCCAGCAAATTTTGACATCAACAGGCATGTTCAAATTTAAGGACAAGTATGGTAAGGTATTATGGAGTCCGAATATTAAGGGTAATTGTGGTATTCAATTTGCCAGTTTTATGGTGGCTTTCAAAATCATTTACTGTTCTTATTGCAAGCATTTCTTTGTATAGATAGGTTTAGAAATCTAAATAAAAGCACCGCAAGCATAATACCCCGCCATAGCAATGTTTTGTTTATGTATTAAAGTTATTGTTGTGAAAATGTCTGGAAAGAAAATGATGGAGGGACAGATAACAATCCTAAACCAGATCTTGATAATATCAATGGACAGATAACAGTCCTAAACCAGATCTTGATAATATCAATGCATATAGCAAGTTTGTTTAAAAGGCCTTGTTATTTACTCGAGTTATCGTCCAGAAACGAAAATATGGGCATGTCTTGGGCAGATAACTCCGTAAAAATTTGACAAAATTTGCCCATTAGCAATTCCAAAACAGATCTCCTTAAGGTCAATGCATATAGCAAGTTTGGTTAAAATCCCTTGTTAGTTACTCAAGTTATAACTTATTGTCTGGAAACGAAAATATGGGCATGTCTCGGGCAGTTAACTCCGTAAAAATTTGACGAAATTTGCCTGTTAGCAATTCCATACCAGATTTCCTTAATGTTAATATATATAGCAAGTTTGGTTAAAATCCCTTGTTATTTACTCAAATTATCATCCGGAAATGAAAATATGGGTGTGTCTCGGGCAGATAACTCCATAAAAATTTGACGAAATTTGCTCATTAGCAATCCCAAACCAGATCTCCTTAATGTCAATGCATATAGCAAGTTTGGTTAAAATCCCTTGTTATTTACTCAAGTTATCGTCTGGAAACGAAAATATGGGCGTGTCTCGGGCAGATAACTCCGTAAAAATTTGACGAAATTTGCCCGCTAGCAATCCCAAACCAGATCTCCACAATATCAATGCACATACCAAGTTTGGTGAAAATCCATTGATGTTTTCTCAAGTTATCATCCGGAAACAAAAAATGGAAGAATGGATGGACAGACACAGAGACGTCCAACATGAAACCATAATACCCCGCCACTATTGTGTGGGGGAGTTTAAAAACACCATATTTATACCCAATATTTGGACACATTAACACCTTACCATGCTTGTCTTAAAGTTTGAACAACTGTGGAGGAGTTCCAAACAGTGTAGCAGTGGACCCTGATCAGACCCTACATTATCCTGTGTATGAAATCAATAGCTCCAGATAAGGATGCGTTAAAAGAATAAGTATTCTCATTTCTCAATAAAAACATATGGTTCTTCTGAGAAATATTGAAAACTATTCCTCAATTATCCTTTTATGCATCTTTATCTAGAGCTATGAGATCTGGGTTTTCAGGCTTTGTTCAGGCCATTCACTCCCAAGACTTGGGATTAATATGTTAGATGTTTTGATTATGAATGGATAAATTTGATCTTGATAGTCAGACACTTTAATTTCTTATCCTAAAATTTGAACAACTTCATTTCACTACCTGTTGATGTGTCTAAAAACTGCTGGATGAGTGGCAAACAGTGATCAGATGCCAGGTTCTGCAGTGTCCCATCTGGGTCAGAACTTTGAAGAGGCCTTACTTAGGGTAAATAGGATACAACAGATTGCATTGTAATGCAGCGGTATGTTGGTCTGTGCTGTTGACATGTCATGAGATTTTTTTAACTTAAAGGTGTTCTCTCATCATTATCTTCCTTTTTCTTCCACAGGGACTTACTGACCACTGAAGATGTTCTAGATGACACATGGGTTACAGTGTTTGGGTAACTTTTAGCTTTTATTTTCACCTGCAGTAATCATAAGGTGTTTAGATCTGGACTACCATGTACTATATATTTTCTACGGTCATTCTCTTCCTTCCGCAGATTCAAGAAGGGCAGTTTGCAGTTAATGGCGAAAGTGTGTGCACAATACTGGTTAACTGCTTAGAGGACTAAGCCTGCCCAGTAAACGTGTGGTTAGGTAAACTGACCGCGCTCAACATGACCCCATTGGGTTGACTGGGCCGTAAAACCTCAACACAAACAAAACCATGTACTATAAAAAAGAGACACATTGAAAAGAAGGAAAAAAAATATTACTATGTGAAAGTCAGTCTTTGACACAAGCATAATGATATGATAAGAGGTTTGATAAAATAATATGAATTAAAGATAAACTTTTCATTAAATATAACAATCACAACAAACTGATTTTATTCCACACAGTAAGAAATTAATAGAACTTTTCCACCTGAGAGGCTATAATTTGATATTACAAACTTGTCATTAAAACATACGTTAACCCTTAAAGCGCCAAGCAAAATTTGTAGCAGACAACAATCTAATTTTTTTGTTTTTTTTGTTTTTTTTTGTTGTTTTTTTTATTTTTCAGAGAAAACAAGTCTTGAAATTTCATATGATTCTTCTGCCAAGCAGACGATTCCACATGACATGTCAAGACTTGTTTTCTCTGAAAAATAAAAAAAAAAAGATATAAATTGTCAACTCCTGCAGTCATTACTGCCCAATGTTTGTCCAATTTTCCATGTCTGCATCATTTAAGAATCCTGATCTTTCGAAAAATAGAATTAAAATGTATTTTTGTAAGTACATCAGATTTACCACTTAAAAATTAAATTTTGTAAATGCACTGAAATTTGTGTGTGTGTGAAAAAATATGAAACGCTCTTTTTTTTTCTTTTTCTTTTTTTTTTTTTTTTCATGAAAATACCTGTGTTTTTAAATGTTTTTTTTTTTTTTTTTTTTTTTAAATATTAAATGCAAATATTGTCTTTTCTAGTTACTCCATTAATTATGAACAAATGTACCCTGATTAACCCTTAAAGCGCCAAGCAAAATTTGTATTGGATGACATTTTATTTTATTTTTATTTATTTTTTTTTTTTTACAGAGAAAATAAGTCTTGACATATATGAATTGTCTGCTTGGCTGACAATTCATATGAAATGTCGAGACTTTATCTCTTTGAAAAATAATAATAAAAAAACCCCAAACAAATATTAAAAAAAAAGGCCCAGCTCAGATGCTGAAAATGGTGTTGGCTCTGATCAGGGTGTACACTGTTTGCATTAAGTACAGGAATTTCTGTAAAATATGGTAACAATAAAAGTAACCAGACACCCCTTCTGTTGAAAATGACCTGTCCAGAGGCTTGAGGTAGAAGAGTCCATTCAGCATGAGTTCTCCATTTTCAGGTTTCCACCAGCAGCTGTGTCTTTTGTCTTACAACAGTTTTCACAATATGGAAATATATTAAAACATGTGGTAAGTACATGTGAAATAAACTTTGTATTTATGAACAGGGATTTTTCTGACTCTTTTAGAACGAGCCTGGTATCCGTCACTTGGAAAAAACGCTGACATATTGCCCAAAATTGGGAATTAAGTAAGAAGCTTATTTAGATCTATACAATACCTATTTTGGTAAATTTCTTTCTCAAATTGTGATTTTTTTTCATAAATATTAAAAAAAAAAAAAAAAAAAAAAAAAAAAAAATACCTACTTCTTTGCATTTGGAATAGGTCCTTTTACAAGACCTAGATCTATAGGAAGAAAAATTCCTGATGAACCACCAGAAACATCCTGTTACATTACATGGGAACAACAAAAAGTATGCACCAGCCTGACAGTCGTTGTGGTTTGGTCATCATATACAGTTTCATAAAAAATAGGAAAGTTCATGATCAGACTGTTCAGATGGTTAAGGCTAAATAGAATAAGACAAGTTATCTGCTGATGCAGCTGTAATATTGTTTTCCCAGGAAATAAGCTTTGACATCTCATGCAAATTGTCTCCTAGGGAGACAGTTTGCATGAAATGTCAATGCATATTTTCTGGGAAAAATTGGAAAAATATTTCAGAATGTCTGCTGAATTTTTTTATCCAGTATGAAGATGCAGAACAGTAATGCTTTTCCCTGTTTTCGATTTAGAACTGTGTTTGCTGCTGTTGTGACTGGTTCTTTAAATAGTAATATTTAAACTTCAGATATCAACAGATGGTAACTGGATGCATCTCCACTACCAGTCTAAAATACAGGCCAAGAAAGCACTTAGTAAAAATGGGAAAGTACTCGGGAACAGTATAATGGTGGGAGTAACACATTGTATAGATAAGGTAAGAAAAACTATACCAAAGCTAGAAATCATAAGAAGAAAAGAATTTAACATTTTGAGTAAGGCTGCATTGACACTACATACTTAATCTGGATCATCTCGATGCGGATCAAGTTGATCCGGATCAAATTGATTGGCATCAAATTGTGTTCACATTAGGACACATTTGATACAGATCAAGATAATCCACATCAAGTTGCGTTCACACTATGGGCCAACTTGATCCAGATCAAGTTGATCTGGTTCAAGTTGATGCAGATCAAATTTACGTTGCTGCAATGTGAACGTAATAAGAATGTGAACACAAATTTGATCTGGATCAACTTGATGCAGATCAAATTAATCGGGATCAATTTAGTCCATAGTGTGAAAGCAACTTAATGTGGATCAACGATGTGGATCAACTTGGTTGCTAGTGTGAACGCAATTTAATCCGGATCAACTTGATCCAAATGAAATTGATTCGGATCATGTCTCTAATGTAAACGCAGCCTTAGTCTGTAAAATGGAGATTGCCATATTATGTATCCAGAATTTCAGATAGAATGATTGTTTTACCAACAAGCATACATATTTGTACCACGGGCCTCTGTGGCTTAGTTGGATGACCTCAACACAAACAAACATATTTTTACCAAGTACATGAACTGTATTTACCCTATTAAAGTATTTAGACACACAAGACTGAGCAAAAGTGTCTGAAATAAAGTGTTGTTTTTTTTTTGATGAATTCAAATCAAGTGTTCTTGCATTTCCTTTTGTGGTAATGGACCAGTTCTTTTAGTATTAAAACAAACATTGTTTCTCTTAATCAGTTAACACGTGAGCCATGCTATGAGAAAATGTCTTCCAGGCATAGGTGAACAGTGAAGATCTAGATCAGCCAGCAAAGCTACACAGTCTGATAAGGACCTTTGCTATACATTGATATATTCTAGTAGCCATAGGTTTAGATAAGAGTGGGTATCAGGTAAATAGTTTTCTTATTTCTCCACGAAAACATATGTTGTGAGTACTCATTAGAAGCACCTCACTGAGGTGCTTCTAATGAGTACCCACAACACAGTTTTTGTTGAGAAATAACAAAAAACAACAACATTTTATCAAGAGCTTTGTTCATTCAGTAGTCAGACAGCAAAGGTTCTGATTAGACTGTGTGGATGCTTTCACAAAAGACATATTTTCCCATTGCGTGGATTACAATTATTTCTCAACTTTTTCAGAAGGTAATGGAAAGTGACAAGGAGAATGGAGGTTTAAACTTGAGCAGTGCTCAGTTTGGCACTCCAAACACTAGTATCATGTCTCCACAAGTGAGTGGCATGAAGAAAACACCTATACGACCACTGACAGCTGCTTATAAAGCTGCCAGAAGTGAAAATGAGGTAAGTGTTTTGTCTATTATCTGCTGCCTGTGATCTCTGTATATTCCACACAAAAGGGCATGAGCAAACAGTGTAGATCCAGATCTAAATGCTCCTAAGGAGCAGGTTTGTCTGGTTTTACACTGTTTGCGATTCAGCCAAATCGTTTTAGACACATCATCAGATAACAAAATGGACTTGCTAAAATTTCAAGATAATTATGGTAAGGGATTAATGGAATTATGCTGAGTAGACTTCTGCCTTAACTCTTTGGACAGACCCATTTCCTACATTTGGGGTGTCTGATTAGCTTTTATTATCATCATGCTTTGTAGAAATGTCTGAGCTTAACGCAAACAGTGTAGACTCTGATTAGATGCTGCATACTGTGGCATCTGATCTGAGTCTTCACTGTTTGTCAGTGTCCCTTTTATAGGCGTAAATGGGTTAAGGTGTCAGAAAATATCCTAAACATTCTAGCAATCAAAATAGAAAGGGAAATTTAATCAGGGGTTTCTCATACTAAGCATTATGCAGAACACAAGAGTTTTCTTGGAGAAATAAGACACAAAGCATCATTTTTTATGTCCTCAATGAGGCAATTCTAACAAATATCAAAAACATTTGTTGCTTGCAGTATTGAATAATAATGTTCCTGCATGATTTCTGATAATTGCCATCTCTTTAGGGAGGGTTTCCAGTGCTAGTCAAATTGTCAGTATAACAAATTTTGTTGTTGTATCAAGTGTCGTTATAATGAGAGTTGACTGTTCAAATATAAAGAATCATCTGACAATATGCAGAGCAGGGCTCGGGAAAACCAAATTTCCTTCAGTCCCAGACCAAAATTCAGAAATTGGGACCGATTGGAGACAGTAAAAAGCTAAAAAATATCGGTCCCATACTGATCCAATACAAAGGGAATTTTCTCCGATTCTGTCAGATATTTAGGATATTCTCCAATTCTAAACTTACCTAGCTCAGATCTCAATCCGTTAATTACACATGACTAATCCAATAATCGCCTCGAGTCAAGTTGTGTAAACAAATTACCTGAGATCTCGTAGTTCATCGCGTTATCCCGAATCTCGCGACATTACAGTGGTCGTGTGAAAGTAATTAGCTTTGGGCTAAATAAACGCTCGAGGAGAAATGGAATAAAGTTGTAATGGCTAGCTGCAGCACAAAACGAGGTCTTTACCCAGGACAGGCAGGTATCAAATATGATCGGTCACCATTTGACATAAAACAACACATTAGAAACACATAGTGAAAAGAAAATAATCTCAGGAAACCAAAGAAGTACAATAACATGGTACATTTCGTATTTTTATTTTTTCTTTCTTTCCGGTTTTACATGATGGGTAGTGCAAACAACAATTCTTGTCCTGGGGTCTTGTCTTGTCTTGTATATGGCCCCGGTAATTATACTCTCAGTCATATCAGGTTGTCTCCCCTGTCCACATGTCAATCAAGTATGTCTTCTATCATGTCAGCTTTGCCTACGAACACGTTCTAGTCTTGTATTTGCTTTTACATGCGTAGCTAAATGTCTTTAAATGTTTGAAACCAAGAACTCCACCAAACACAACAGTGTACGACCATTGTATGGAAATTGGGATTAATTCATAGGACTTCACTTATTGTCATTAGTTTTCGTGACAAGTATCAATTTTTTTTTCCTATGGAAATTAGTTAGGTGATGACGTCATCGGCTGGACCGATTCATTTTTCAATATTTCCCGAGCCCTGATGCAGAGCAGCAGAACCATAACTGACAAACCCCTGGATTGTATCATCTACCACTAAAATCTCCTACGTGGAAATTATTTTTATTCAGCTATCAAAGGGTCAATGAAGTAAACTGACAGTGCAAGAGAAAGGTGTTTCATTGAACATATACTTTGAACACTTTTCAACATATCTTCAGATAAAGTGCCATTTTCAACCTCAAAGTATTGATATTTTACTTGTGCCTCCACATATGCTGTGGGTACTCTTTAGAAGCTCCTCATTGACATGCTTCTAACTAGTATATATATATATATATATATATATAATCGGATTTTTGATTAACGTGCCGGTACAGGGGCAACATCCACATCAGTGGGCCCCCTTCCAGATAGCTGGCTTGCTGCACGCATGGCAGATCTCACACCATCATAGTATCAGCAACATATGTTTTCATAAAGAATATCTGGGCTCGGTTGTTCAAAACTAACGATATCGTTAGTTAACATACCGTTAAAACTTTGATAATTAAATATGGCATATGGGCTCGGTTGTTCAAAACTAATGATATCGTTAGTTAACATATCATTAATACTTTGATCATTAAATATGGCATACAGGCTAATATATTTGCTGAAAAAATGTGAGTAGCTTTTGCATTTGCAAAAGCTACTCACATTTTTTCAGCAAAAATACCTGTGAATTAGATATTGTACTTACTAGAACAGTTAACATTTTGACCACTAACAAGCTTGTTAAGCTAACGATGCTTTGAACAACTGGACCCTGAATACTTTTCTTATCTGAAGCTATGTTTCTAGTCATAAGTAATACAGTGAACTCTTGTAACAATGACAGCATTTTGTTCCCAAAGATGTTGCCATTAAAACGAATTAGCTGTTGTAAAGAATCCTTAATGGACAGAACGATATGTAAGAAAGGCCTTGTTTTAGTCTCATTTCCTCATAGAACATTATATTTTGAATATTTGTTAGAATTGCCTCATTGAGGCAATTCTAACAAATATCCAAAACATATTTTGCTTGACGTTTCAATGCAACATTTTTGCATAATTTCTCATCAACTGTCACCTTTTGAGTGAAGGTTTCATGACATTCAAATTGTCATTATAACAAATTTTGTCGTGGTATCGAGTGTCAGTATAAAGATGGTTGAATGTATATGGGTCAAATAATGATAAAGTGCCATAATGCATATACTTGTACAAAGAGAAAACATGCCTGCAGATCTGTACAGTCTTATCATACATGTGCTGGAAGATTCTACTGGATGCAAGTATGCCTCAGATATGGGTAATGGTCCTGAACTAACTCTGACATGTGAATGGTAACTGTTTCCATATAGGCTAATGTCTAGGGCCAGATTGTTCAGAGAATTATTACCTCAAAGGCCAGTCTGCTGTAGGTGTGGAAACCTTGCAGTTAATGGGGTCATTGAGGTCAGAGTCAGGTCAGCTTGGGATATAAACAAAACACACAGTTGGCATCAGCTGATTCATTCAGCTAATCCAGCAAATCATAAAACCATTGACTTAAAATTCATTGTTCCAAGAACTGGAAAAGAAATAAAGCCTGGTACTCTATGGAGTTGGTGACCTCAGCGTGTTTTAAAACTTTTATGCTAGGCATAACCAGCATGTTTAGAGTTCTGTGTATGACTATGTGTCAGTACAACATGTTCTATTCTATTTATAGTTTGTTTTGGTCATGTGACTTAGGTCATAGGTGAAATGAGACTCGGCTGTCAGTTATCAGTAGAAAGTCTGAAAAACTTGAAACCACAATTATTTAATTCAGAGTTCCTGTGGTATAATTCTAAAATTTGTTTACCTAGGTTCCTGAAGGCTAAGTGTGCATTGCTGTAATTTTTTTCCCAGGAAAAAGCTGGAAGGCAGAATTATTGAATTTTATCTTGAAGAGAATTTTTTAATTTTCACCATTATCAATTTGGGGGTGGAGCTTCTCCTTTTATAGCAAAAGCTGTGGTTTTAGGCAGTTGTTACATTAAGGGAATTGGATTCACTTGGTAGACTTTTTTTGCCATTTTATACAAGGGAGATAACTTTTGTGACTTCCAGTTTGTTCTGCACACCAAGTCTCTTCTGACAACAGACCTACACTGAAAAGAGTTTGCTTCCCATGGGAGCAAATTCTTTTGTTTTAGAGTAAGATATTTTTCGGAAATGAGGTACTTTGGCTGAAAGTGTATCCATTCACCTTAACCCTTAAACTGCCAGTCACAACAATTGTCATTTGCTTTGTCATCTGCTTGTGATTTTAAAAGTCATTTTTGCAAACAGTGTGGACCCAGAGCAGTCTGATCAGGTCCACACTGTTTGCCTGTATGCAAAAAAAATAGGTTTGAAAAGTTTGCAAGAATATTCAGCAGACGACATAAACAAACAACATTTTCAGAAGCAGGTTTTCTTGGCATTTTAAGGGTCAGTATGATGTTAAATATTAAAGTAGAAAATTGAAATACACATGTATGTATAATATAAAACGTTGAAGTTGGCAGATTGAGTTTATTAAGCAAAGGATGTTTTTGAACAGCTGGGCATAGGACCTCTTTACATGACTGTTCATGTATGTTTAATTTTGTAGGTTTTACCAAACAGTCAAGCTCCTAAAAAGGATGGTGGATTTGTTAGTAAAGCAATGGAATACATGTTTGGATGGTGACATCCACCAAGTTTAGACATTTGAATAATATTATAGTGATATTTACCTGGATAGAGGGGAAGCCATTGATCTTGTCTTTGAAGACAGAAGTAAGGTCACTACGAGATGGTTGTATTACCATTAGACCACAAGAGCCCTGTATGAACAGCCTTTTCACAATCATAAAATGGAATCGGAATCTAACATACTTATAGATATTTTTAGACAAAAAATATACAGTATTCGATCTAATTACCGCACATACCCCTATAAGCGCACAGTTATTCCGTAGTCTTTAGATTACAGCTGGTGTTCTTTTTTTCTTTACTTCTTTATAAAGGCATATGTTGTGGGTACTCATTTGAATTGCATCGACTTGTTGATGCAATTCAAATGAGTACCCACAACATATGCTTTTAAAAAGAAAATCAGAAAAAAAATCGCATAATCATCACCAAATAAGTCCTTTTCTGATCTTTTTATAGTGTATCCTTAATAGGTAGATACATATTTTATCACAACTGAGTGTTCCCAGTAATTTTGAAAAACCTAAGCGCACAGTGCGGTAATTAGGTCGAATACGGTATTACATCAGATGTAAATGCATCAAGATAGATGCATATAGATCAGTATAATTTGAGCCTTTATATTTCACTAGTATATTCTACAGTGGTCAGACATCCTCCAGACAAACAGGGAGGGCCCTTAGCAGACTATGGATTTATTGACTGATTAAGGCCTTTACTGTTTGCTCTATCATAGTATATATTTTTATGAATAAGAGAAAAAAAATCAAATACTATGCTTGAATGCAGTACTTACTGAAATGACATTATGTTTACTAGGCTAGTTTACGCTGGTCCTGCTGAACCCGGATGTGCCCTGCTTTTGCAAACAATGTAGATCCAGATCAGTTGGCTTCTGAAGAAGCCAACTGATCTGGATCTGCACTGTTTGTCATTTAGTATTTGAATTTGTATCATCAACCTGGATCAAATAATCTGATTGGCTGAAATTTAGAAGTGGGTGTGGCATTTTAAGACTAAGGCCCCTTTATGTATGATACAGCTGAATGGTTTTTCTTATTCATAAAAACATTTACTGTGGAATAAAGACTTGTTGAGACTGTTCTGATGAAAAATGCTCTACAGTTGACTCTCGTTCTCGACTTGGATTATCTTGAATAAACGCTTATCTCGACCTGAAAACCTGGTCCTTGTTTTAACATGGAAACTTAACAAAAGGTTACAAAATATTGTGGAAAAGAGGAGAAATCCTCTTTTTCACAATATGTTCAAAATATCTCTAATTTCAGGAGTCAAATTACATATCCGTTCATTTAATATGGTTGTTTGATTTATTTTTCCTTAATTCTGCAAATCTGATATGTCGACCTACGGATATCCCGGATATCCCGAAGTATTTCAGATAGTTCCTTGGAGTACGAGATAACGAGAATCGACTGTAATTATATGCCAAAATATCTGTTTTTGTGGAGAAATAAGAAAAAAAAAATAGCTCACTAGATACCTGGAGCATTGTTTAAAAATACATAGTACTGTAAGTTGTATATTCTGTATTTATGCTGTGTTTTAATTTTAGCTCTTAGCATGCTAAGTAAAATTTGAACAGCCAGCCTCGGTGGCTCAGTAGGATGCACCGTCCGACTGGAGACCAGGAGGTCGCAGGTTCAACCCCCCGCTGAGGTCGGCAACATTCTTTTGTGGAGATTGATCATGAAATATTTTCTACGGTTATTCTCTCCCTTCCACTGATTCAAGAAGGGCAGTTGTCAGTTTCAGGCGGAAGAATGTGCACAATACTGGTTAACCGCTTAGAGTACTAAGCCTGCCCAGTAAACATGTAGTTAGTTAAACTGACCGCGCTCGACATGACCCCATTGGCTTGACTGGGCCGTAAAACCTCAACACAACCAAACAAAATTTGAGCAGACAACGTTATGAAATATTATACTTATTTCCTCAGAATATGGGGAATGGAATTTGATGTTTCATGAAAATTAAGGAGACAATTTGCATGAAATGTTAACCCTGGGAAAAATAGGAAAAATAATCTAATTGTTCCCTACTGAATTTGACTAGAAAACACTGAAAGTTAAAGACTCACTTTTAACCTCTCACTTCTAACCTGGTGTAGATTCTAAGTGGTAGAGGAAAAATGGTAGACACGTGACGTGAGCTATGGTGTGAGAAAAGGTCATATTGTCATATGTAAACAGTAAAGACCCATATCAGCCTTTGGGTTATGCAGTCTGATGGTGGCCTCTGCTCACCATACATTTTACAGTACCCATGATACTGTAAGCAGACAGTGAAGCTCTGGGCCCAGTTGTTCAAAGCGTCGTTAGCTTAACAAGCTCGTTAAGGGTCATTTCGTTAACTGTTTTAGCGGATTCAATATACAATACTCTGATATTTTTTGCTGAAAAAATGTGAGTAGCTTTTGCACTGCAAAAGCTACTCACATTTTTTCAGCAAAAAATTTCAGCATATTTGCGTATCACTCGATGTAAATTTTAACGAATCGTTAACTAACGATGTCGTTAGCTTTGAACAACTGGGCCCAGACTGTTGGTCCACAGGCCCATCTGGACCTTTTGTTGTGTGTATATGTGGTCAGACCCTTTCCCATAGCAACAGATAAGGCGCTTTTTTCATCCGAAAAATGCTGATATCTTTCTTATTTCTCAATAAAAACATATGTTGTGGGTTCTCATTAGAAGCGCCTCGATGAGGCGCTTCTAATTAGTACCCATAACATATGTATTCGTCGAGAAATAAGAAAAATATTATGTGGATACCCCCTCTTATCTGTAGCTATGCTTTCCTCTAGACATGGCTCATTTATTCTTACTTGAAAGTTGTCTTTGGCTTTTCATTTGACTAATCTCATAAGCATAATGTCATCTTATTCAGGTACCATATTTACCCTAAGTATTCAGACAGACAGACCCGAGCAAACAATGTAGACTTAGGTCAGAAGCTGTAGAATGTGGCATCTGATTAGGGTGTATGCATGTATACTATTTGCTCATCAGTTTTTAGACAAATCAGCTGGTAGTAAAATGTTCTTATTCCAATTTTCGCACAAATATTGTAAGGAGAGAAGCTGTCCAAATATTAAGGGTAAGTACAGTATTCCAGTATTCTTGAAAAAAAAAAAAAAAAAGGGGGGAGGGGGGGGGGGTTGATTGGAACATTATTGTAGGAAGTGTTGTAAGATTCAAAACAAATGACAAGCCCTATTTTCAGACAGAGAACATCCTGACCAGAGTGTAATATCCCTTTCTCAACATATGAACTTGTTGAGATTCAAAGATTACAGAATCTGTTTTATATAATAAGGGGAGAAATGTCAAGACAGATTATGCTGAAGTAACAGAGCTATTGATGACAGTATTGATGTTTGTTTATTTTTTCACCAAAAACATGGTAGTGCTCTTTTGATTCTGAACAATAGGGCTTGAAAGGCTTTTAAGCACAGTTTTTAAAAATGAAAATAAATCCACCTCTTTGTACTGTAATTTGATATCAGTGCTTCTATCACAGTTTTGTTATCAAATTCCCAAATATGCTTTAGCATAAAGCTTTAAAGATTGGAAAAATAAGAAAAAATTCAAGCAGGATTTTATTTGTGAAATGTATATGAAAATGTGCTATGGGCAGCTTTGTTGTAGGTTCGTGTTAAAAATAAATTAAAAAAAAAAAAAAAAAAAGCAAGAACTTTAATAGCTGATCAGGTTTATGTAGAAATAAAGAAAATATCAACACGTTTTCATTGGAGAAAAAGTGCTTATGACATTACCCTGAAGCATAGCTCCAGGTATTAAAAATGCTTTTTTTTTTTTTTTTTTTTTTTACTGCTGCCATCTAGAAAAAATCAGTTTTAGACTTGTCTCGATACATTGAGTGATCATGGTGCAAGCACAAATGAAGAGTGAGGTATCTACTGTTATCTCGTAAATGCTTTGAGTGCTTAAATTTAATGCTTAGCATTCTGGGTAAAAATTTTAGCAGACATTTTGAAGTATTTTTCTTAATTTTCCCCAAAAACAATATGACATTTCATGCAAATTGTCTCCAGTGAAGACAATCTGCATGTAGTGTCTGCAGGCAGGTCCGACCTTTCACTGTTCATATCTCAATAATGTAATTATACCCTGCCACACGATAGTGGTGGGGTATTATAGTTTCACATTAGACGTCCCTGTGAAGGTCAGAACAGAATCTTTGTTGAAATATTTCACCATATCTGATAGTAAAGATTCTACACAAATGTGCAGGCTGATACAAGCCTTTGGTGTTTGTTCGTGTGTTCTATGAACATTTTTATATTGAATGTGGCACGTATGAAACTTGTGGGAAAGTCTACCTTTTCTCCTTCCTAGTTCCAGACAAGGCTTTTGTCAGCCGATTAGTACCAATATTTTTCTTATTTCTCCATGAAAACATACACTGTGGGTACTCATTAGAAGCGCCTCAGCGAGGCGCTTCTAATGAGTACCCACAATGTATATTTTTGTGGAAAATTAGAAAAATATTGTGTGGATACCCCAGTAATCTGGAACTATGTAGTTTGTGAACAGCAAAGATACAAGGTATCTATGCATTCTCACTGGGCAGGATCTGTGCTGTTCACTATATTAATACACAGGAATCCCTTTATAACATGCTTCATTATAACATGGTTTTGGAGGTACAACAGTTTAAAGATGAACCCCAAAAATGTATTTAAAAAAATGTTTAGACTATAGGGCAAATGACCATTTATAGTCATTTTTCTATAAAATCTATACATTTCTGTTTGAATACAACAGGGTTGTTTATTTAACATGGTTTTTGCTTGGGATACCAACAATAGTGTTCTGTTGTAACTATTTCAGGAAGTCCAGATATTGTGATAAATAAAACTGGTCAGGTGTGTGGATGCACAAGCTGGCCTCTCTCTCGGCCTCTCTCTGTCAAGGGAAACAAAATGGTGTCTTCAAGCATATGCAAATAAGAATATAATGACAGCATTTCCCCATTCATTGTCTGACAGGATCATTGTTGTCGAATATCTCAACAGAGCGCAAAGCTCAGATGAGACTGTGCAGACTGGTAGAAGGGTCTGAATCTGTCCAATTTGGATATGCTCAAAGACATGTGAGCCAGCGCATGACAAAACCTAGAAAATGGCACGTGTGCCCAGCAAAGACTTGGATCAGCCTGGGCATCTGCCCAGGCTGATCTGAGTCTTCGCTGGACGCACATGCCATTTTCTAGGTTTTGTCATGCAGTGGCTCATATTTCACTTGACATGGCCCATTTGGTGAAGTGTTGTTTTTCCAGTAGCATCTTGTGTTGAATTTTGAAAATATTTGTGAATGAAAGGTGAATAATAAAAGCTAACTATTTTATTTTTTGTTCAGGTTAGTTATTGCCCATACACTGTTTGGGTTTTACCTTTCACCTTAAACTACTAAATTTTGACACTGTTTGCTAGGTAAATATTTCAGCAGACAAAATTTTGAAGTATGTTTCTGATATTTTCCTAGAAAATAGGATGTCAAGTTTCATGCAAATTGCCTTAAATGTCAGATCTTATGTTCTAGGAAAAATAAGAAAATATTTCAAAATGTCATCTACTGAATTTGCCCATAGAATTTTTCTTATTTTTCCAAAACATGAAAAAAGGAAAAAGTAAATAAATAAAAAAATAGATCTTCAGGGAAATCCACAAATGAGGAGTTACATAAAATGTCAAGCCCCCTCCACCCCCATCCCCCTTTTTTTAATAAAAATAATCAATTATTGATAACCACTATTTTTTGAAATCATACTTGAGATTAACAGGTTTTGTTATACACCTTCATACAAACCGATTTTATGTTTTGATCCCATAAAAATATTTGAATAGTTTTTGAATGATTCAGTATCCTTCATACATTTAGTAGCTGGCCTCGGTGGCTCTGTCAACTGCACATCAGACTGGTGATCAGGAGGTTGCGGGTTCAATCCTCGACGGGTCTGGTAACATTATTTCATGGAGATTGATCATGAAATATTTTCTACGGTCATTCTTTCCCTTTCGCTGATTCAAGAAGGGCAGTTGTCAGTTTCTGGCGAAATAATGTACACAATACTGCTTAACCACTAAAAGCAGTATAAGTGTGGCTAGGTAAACTGACCATGCTCAACATGACCCCATTTGGCTGACTGGGCTGTAAAACTACAACTGAAATGAATCATACGTTAGTACACTGTACAGTGAAAAGCTGCCCAACTATGGTTTTATATTGTGCATGAGAAGATTCGTCCTGTGGTTCAGGTTCTGTTCCAGAAAATTATCCACATCTTTCTGTTAACCCATTTATGCTGAGTGGATTCTTTGGGCCAATCCATTTACAATAAAAGAAGTGTCTGGTTAGTTTGTATTATTACCGTATTGTATAGAAATTCCATATTTAATGCAAACAGTGTAGACCCGATCAGATGTCATGCTCTGCAGCATCTGATCTGGGTCTACACCATTTGCCAATGTCACTATTATTGGATGCAAGGCATATATGGGTTAAAATGTTGTCCATCCATGTTTGTGGTCTAGAAAACTTCATGTTGTTTCATGTTTTTTTAGCTTACAAGAGCCAAAGGTTCTTGGGGAGCGCATTGGATAGATAGTGGTCCATCGGTGGCGATATTTGCATCATCAACATTTTCAAACGACAGCTCCTCTGAAACTGCAAACTGCTGGGCTGATTGAAACCAAATTACATGTGGAGCCTCCATGGGGTTGGGGTAAGGTATGGGTACATGACCAAGGTGGTCATACATGGTAAAACCTTTGAAAATCTTCATTTTGAAAATCTTCTCAGGAACCAATGGCCGATGAACTTGAAACTGGGTACTTAGCAATGGTATCTTTTGCCCTACCTAGTTTGTTCAAATGATGACCCTTGGTTGACCTTGACCTTTTTAAGGCTTTTGTATGGAAAAAGGTGAAACAGTGGATTTTTCTGATTCTGTTGTAGCCTGTGATTCATACAATCAGCTAAATGAATTTTAATAAATCCAAAGGTCAAGGTCATTTACTTCCTTTGTCCTAGATGCCTCAGAATCAGTATTTTTTACTTTCCTAAAACTGCTGGGCTGACTGATGCTTTACATGTGGGCCTCAATATGATGGGGGATGAAAGTTTGTGCTTGGGATCCAGGTCGCGTGACCAAGATGGCCACCGTGCCCATATATGGTTAAAACACTTTGAAAATCTTTTTTGTTTCAGGACTGAAAGCCCCATGATCTTGAAACTTAGTATGCAGCATTAGGACTCAGGCCCTACCAAGTTTGTCCAAATGGTGACCCATTGTAGACCTTGACCTATTTTAAGTTTAGGTCAAATTGGGTATTTTAGGCTTTTGTAAGGGAAAAGGCCAAACAGTGGATTTTTCGGAAGCTGATGTAGTTTTTGACAAAGTTGATGTATGCAATCCACTCAATGAACTTTTATAAATACAAAAGGTCAAGGTCATTTACTGGCCTTGGTACTAGGTCCCTCAGATTCAGTAGTTTTAAAATCTTCTCTAAAACCGCTGGGCTGGTTGAAACAAATTCCATATAGAGCCTTAATGGGGATAGGAAATCAAAGTTTGTTCTCGGGATCTAGGTCACATGACTGGGATGGCTGTCATGCCGATATCTGGTAAAAAGGATTTGAAATGAATATCCGGTGACCTTGTAACCTGTAATGCAGAATTGGGGACTCTGGCTCTTGCTCAAATACTTTCTTTGATTTTGGCCTATTTTACAACAAGGTCAATTTAGGCCTCTTAGACTTTTGTATGGCCAAAAGGCAAAACAGTGGACATTTAGCTCACCAGAGCTGAAAGGCTCCCGGGGAGCTTATAGGATAGCCAATGTCCGTCTGCTGGTGTCCTCGTCGTCAACACTTGAGCTCTGGTGACCGTAGTGGCCCATGGGCCTCTGGTTTAGTTAACGTTCTGTCCATCAAAGATTGTTCTCTGGAAGACTCCATCTGTGGTTTAGGTTGTGCTCCAGAAAAAATTATATTTCCTAAAGCTTTAAAAGACGCTGGAGAAAATCAGAATGCACCCTGATCGAAAATAAGCTTTTGTTACTTCATGAACAGTTTTAGGTAGGTTGAACTTTTAAAGATGGTAATATGAAGTAAAAGAAAACTCTCAATTAAGCATTTGTCACAGCAACAAAACTGATCGCATGTACTGCTGCAGTGAAAAAATGGAACACATCACAAAAACATGCCTATATAATTTTGACCCCCTTAAACCCCATTTTTATACGCCCGTTTGAAAAATGGGATGTATTATGTTACGGGGTATGGCGTCCGTCCGTCCGTAAACTTTTTCGTTTCCAGCTAACTCCTCCTACAGTTTACATCTGATCAAGCTGAAACTTGGTATATAGTTAGACCATGATGTGGCGCAGCACATATTGTTTCGGGGTTACAGTCCACCAAATGTTTGCACAGTTATGCCCCTTAGAAAATTTCTGTAAAGTTTTCATTTCCGGTTAACTCCTACATTTTACATCCGATCAAGCTGAAACTTCATATATAGTTAGACCATGATGTGGAGCAGCGCATATTATTTCGAGGTTACAGTCCACCAAATATTAGCAGAGTTATGCCCCTTTGAAAATTTCAATAGACTTTTCGTTTCCGGCTAACTCCTCCTACAGTTTACATCCGATCAAGCTGAAACTTGGTATATAGTTAGACCATGATGTGGCGCAGCGCATATTGTTTTGGGGTTACAGTCCACCAAATGTTTGCAGAGTTATGCCCCTTAGAAAATTTCTGTAAACTTTTCATTTCCGGTTAACTCCTCCTACATTTTATATCCGATCAAGCCGAAACTTCATGTATAGTTAGACCATGATGTGGAGCAGCGCATATTGTTTCGAGGTTACAGTCCACCAAATATTAGCAGAGTTATGCCTCTTTGAAAATTTCAGTAGACTTTTCGTTTCCGGCTAACTCCTCCTACAGTTTACATCCAATATAGCTGAAACTTCATGTACAGTTAGACCATGATGTGGAGCAGCCCGTATTATTTAGAGGTTACAGTCCACCAAATATTAGCAGAGTTAAACCCCTTCGAAAATGTCTATTAATTTTTTGTTTCTGGCTAAATCCTCCTACAGTTTACATCCAATCAAGCTGAAACTTGATTTGTAGTAAGACCATGATGTGGAGCAGCGCATATTGTTTCAAGCTTACAGTCCACCAAATATTAGCAGAGTTAAACCCCTTTGAAAATTTCTATTTTTTGTTTCTGGCTAAATCCTCCTACAGTTTACATCCGATCAAGCTGAAACTTCATAAATACTTACATGATGATGTGGAGCAGCACATATTATTAAATATTTTTAGGTTACAGTGCACCAAATATTTGCAGATTTATGCCCATTTGAAAGTTTTTGTAAACTTTTCACAGCATATTATTTAGAGGTAATAGTGTGCCAAAGGCTCATATGAGCTTATAATACAGCCATGCTTCTGTGGTGTGTCCTGCATCAGAAAGCACTTCTCCCTAGAAGCAGCAAACTTCTCCCTTAATTTCTTGGCCAGCTTGGACCCTTAGGTTACAGTTCACCAAATATCAGCAGAGATTATGCCCAAATGAATTTTTTTTAATTTTTTTTTTTTTTTTGTAATTCCACTTACAGTTTATATCCGGAGCACTGAATTATACAGGAGCCAGTTAATGTGCTGCATCTTATTACTTGCCACGGGCATATAATGCCCCGCTTGGCGGAGCTCTTGTTATACAGTAAAACTGGGGTTTACAGGGGTATACATTAGTTTTCATATTTCTGCTCAAAAACATAGATTGTGGGTACTCGTTTGAACCGCCTCGCTGAAATATGAAAAAATATAATTTTTTGTCTGAAAATTTTCAGTTTTTGGTGGTGAAATGTTCAATATTTTTTAATAGGCTTGTTTTCGTAATGGACGTGTTATACTCTCTGAGATAAACTGGGTTGCCAGAAAACCCGAACCATAATTTCTGACCAGCTGTTTGAGATTACTGAGACTGTGTTAGTGTTCCTTTTTTGTTTGCATCTGAATAAGTAACTAAATGTTTGAAATGCTCGAAAGATCTGAAGAAAGTTGCAAGTTATGGTCCCTAAAATGTCTTGAGTTACATGCTGGAGATAAAACATGGATAATGATATTTTGAGTCCTAGTGTCGCATAAATAACAAGCATTAAAAGGAAATCAGAGATGGCAAGTGATTGCCAAGGGGATAAAAGCACTCGAAAGGTTCTTTATGCCAAGTTTATGTGGTAGACAACATGCAAAGAAGCAAGAACCAACACATAAGTTCTACAAAGTTCTATGAAACATTCTACAAGAAAAAAAATCCAAGTAAAACTCTGAATGACTCACAGAAACTAAATTGTCCAGGCTTTCAAGAAGCGGGAAAAAACCAACAACAAACCCTTCAGCCCCGCCCCCACCCCCCAAAAAACAAACAACAACAACAACAAAAAAAAAAAAAAAAAAAAATTAAAAAAAAAAACAACAACAAAAAAAAAACAAAACAGTTTAACCACTTGACATCCTCGACCTCCATGTGACAGATTCCTGTTCCTTTTGTTGACACAAGATGCACTCTAAGAAACGTTACGCTTCTAGAAGCATCTTATTCTCAAAAAATTACTTAGGGAGATTACTTCTCGGCATTTTTCACCATGGACAGCTCTTGGTACCCAGCTAGCATTCTACGTAAATCTATAGCGGACCGTTATCGGCCCGTCAGGTACCCTGACGGGCCGATAACGGTCCGCTGTAGATTTATGTAGAATGCTTACTGGGTACAAGAATAATGTGTCGCTTGCTTTCTCTTGCTTACCCGTATTTACCCAAAGTATTAGGACAGACAGACCTGAGCAAACAGTAGATTTCATAGTCTACACTGTTTGCCACTCATGTATCAGTTTTAGGCACATCAACAATGACTAAATGATTAAAACGAACGGTATGAAAAACAAATGGTATGAAAAACGAGTGGTATGAAAAAGTCCGAATAATTTGGGTATGTTCGATAGTTGTGGTAATGTGGAGCAGTGAAAGTCCACTTCCCAGAAATCTGAAATTCATGTGTTTGTTTCGTCTAAAAGGCGGGGGTGGTCGGGTAGGGCTAAGGTGTCGTGTATCTTGCGTCACCGGGGAGTCCAACTGATATTGGCTTACAGTTGGGCAAGGCCTGCTATCCTTGTAGCTGGTAAGGGTAGAGGGGGCATGTTTTTATTTCTTCTGTTTCTTCACTTTCATTTCTGTTCCTATTTCTTCCGTGTCCTTCTCTTTCAACTCCTCTACTATCTTTTTTCTCCCTTTCTCTGGCAGACGACACAAAATGACCCACAATGGTTGACGTTCGTTAAACCCGAACACAATCAATCGTCTGAAAGACGGACAACAAACGTGAGGCCCCAAGGTCGCTAACAAGCCACGTGACCTTTACTAATCGTTTTTTTTTTTTTTTTTTTTTTTTTATCAGATGTTGGAATTCAGATTCGGCCCTCAAGCTGCCAATCCTGTTTAGACGTCAGGAGGCAGGGTGACTTTAACCCGGAAAGATGGCTGAAGGATGCACTTAAACTTTACCACTCTCTGGGCTAATTCAGCTGCCGAGGAATAGATGATTTTTTCTTATTTTCCCCAGAAAATATGCTATGACATTTCATGCAAAATGTCCCCCAGGATACAATTTACATGAAATGTCAATGCCTATTTTCTGGAAAAAGTAAGAAAACATTATTTCAAAATGTCGTCCGCTGAAAATTTTGCCCAACATGCTAAGCGTCAAACGTTATTATCCGAAGCTACTAGATTGGTGAAAGATTGATTTCTATTAACTTCATTGTTTCAGAAGAGAAAGTAGATTGCTACATCATTATGATCTCATTGCTCAAAGCAATAAAACACTTAGCAACTGAAATGTAATAGTAAATGTCATCAGTTTAAATGTTATATTCGTGTGATCACTGATCCGGAACGAACATCGCCTATTAGTTGTGTAAGATCAATTGAAAATGGCTGCTGAAAAAAAAACCAAAAAAAAAAACAAAAAAAAAAAAAACCTTACTCCATATGCGAACAGCGAAGGCCCAGACCAGACTGCGCATGCGCAGTCTGGTCTGGGCCTTCGCTGTTCGCCAAAAAATATCTTATATAAGGTAAATTGCAAAGATTCCGACAAGACTGCGTGGATGCCCGGTCATCTCTAGATCTTCATGGTCCATACGGAAGAGATGGTCATTTTTATACTGCAGCCCCTGATCATTATTGCACTTTTATTTCCTTTCCCTTTCTTTTAGCAAATAATTCATATAGCGAAGCATGATCAAGTATTGTTTTTCTCTCTCTCAAATAACAAGAATGACAAACCAAGTCACAATAAAGAATCAGACCTGCTGTGAGGTTCGCAATGAAAGCAAATATTAGCGAAAAGTTACGCATAGGGTTTCTGCAATTAATCTAAAAGAGCTGGACGCACTTGGGATTTTGTCCACCATTTTTAATAAGGCAGACAACTTTTTGTGACTTCCGTGTTGCTTTTCTACACAACAAACCCCTTTTGAAAAAGGGTCCAGTCTAAAAGGAAATGATTGGTCCCCAAAGAGGGGTCGGGGGCAAATTCTTTCCTTTTAGAGTAGACCCCTTTGCAAAAGGGAGCAAAATCAGTTTTGACACGAGTTGTCTGCCTTGAAAGTGTACCAATGACCCTTAAATATTTGAACAATCATGTCCGAGCAAGTCAGCCCCACCCCATCCGAAAGAACATTTTGATCAGGGTCTGTACGCGTTGACAACGAGTTTGCAGTTTAGATACATCACCAGATAGTCCAATGGACTTGTTCAAAATATTTACTGTCTGCCAACGTGACATTCAGATTACTACAGGTATTCAGGATGAGATGGTTTCTACACGGCAACGAAATCTCGAAATATGTTGTCGTAAAATGTCTGACCAAGAACTATATAAAGAATAGTTTGTCAAACAATATTCCAGTTCTTTAAGGAGTTCCGGTTGGGATTTCTTTAGCTCTTAACCTGATGAAAATTAGCAGCAGGCAACTTTTTAAAACTATTATCTTAGTTTCCAAAATGTTGTCATCACGTTCTTATGTGGATGCCGTAATATGTCGCCCCATAGTTCATCTTTGATATAGTGCTGATTTCATTTAATCCTTGTCATACTGAATATATTAAGATGCCGCACCCATTTCTATTTTTCAGCCAACCAGATTACTTGATCCAGATTGTTAACACAAGTTCACATACTTAATGACAAACAGTGCTTCTTAAGAAGCCAACTGATCTGGATCTACACGGTTTGCAAAAGCAGGACCCATCCGGGTTCAGCAGGACCAGGGTTAATATGTTCTGGCCTTTTGGTACCGTTGATCTCATATATTATAGGCGAAAACAGAGTTTCGCCCAAAGCTACTGGGGCATGTTGCATTTGTTATTATTCCCCGCATGAAGAGACTGAATCAAACAGTCTGTTATTTTCTGATTTTTATTTGTTATATATCCCCAAAGGATCCTCATTTCAGAATATTTGACATTTCTTCAAGTGTTAAACCCTGCTTTCTGGAAGAAAAAAAAACTTAATCATTTTATTGTTAGCTGGTTTTACCCAGGGAGTGCTAAAATAATTTCCCAATGCAAGTCTTCTGCAAACATTGAGATGATGTAAACCCCCTTTTTTGCTCGACGAGGCTCCACAAAGCTACCAAATTTATCTTCTGGTACAGCAAACAAAATTAAAAAATAAACCCATGTCAGTCAGGAGACTCCCAAAAAGGATAACTGGCAAACATTGCAGACCCAGATATAACACCACCGACTGTGGCGTCTGATCAGGGTCTCCACTGTTTGCATGTAGTTTAGCCATTTTTTTTTGGAATACCTTAAATACATAGCCTGACATACCTAAAATTCAAATTCGACTCTTACAATATATAGTATGGGAGCAGTTTATTCATTGTAAAACGGGTTAACAACAATAATAATAATAACAATAATAAATAAATAAATAAATAAATAAATAATAGTAGTAATTACAATAAACAAGACAAACAAACAAACAAAACGACCAGTTTCACGCTGATTGAGGATAATTCTGTGTCGGGAGGCGATCGATGTGTGGAATTGAGCAGTAAATTATTTTACCGTACCGAGTGTTGCAGTGATTCCAATCAATCGGATCTATATTGACTTCATTCAAGCAATTCTTGATCAGAATGGTAAGCCGATTATATGGACGATTTCATGTCATCCTGTCTTAAAGGATGGCAATGTGATGGCTAACATGAGAAAAGAACCCATATACCATATTCGGACAACGATTGCCCAACTAAGTCTACACACCCGAGCAACCTGATAGAGACCGTCATTGCTCACATAGTAAATACCTTGGAATATATAATCAAATAGCGAAAGACCTGATCAGACTGCTCAATTGTTCAAGCTCATGTAGGTTTTCGCTGTTCGAATATGTTCTTTTCTTACGTTGATTATATACGGTATTACCTATATATTCGGACACCATAAGTCCTTACCGTACTTTTCCTAAAATTTGAACAAGTTCATTTTAGTATCCGTTGTACTGTCTAAAAACTGCTAGATGATTAGTAAGTAGACCGAGATCAGATGCCGTGTTCTGTGGCATCTGATGTGGGTCTTCACTGTTTTTCATTGGTCTGTCTATGCGAATACTTACAGGTAGTAATTAGTAGTGTAAATATGGTAATATATTTCATGCTGATGGATTGACTTTTTGAAGTATTGTCAATATTTCAATTTTTCTGAGCTGTATTCTGATATGTTTGACTTTTCGTATTAATTCCTTTAAGTATCCGGATAGACAGACCGGAGCAAACATTGTAGACCCAGATCAAACACCGGAGCCGTCTGATCATGGTTTACACTATTTGCCGTTCACCCACCTGATTTTAGGAAAATATAAATTTTGTCTTATAGCCTTGCGACCGTAGGGGCGATGGGTGCTAGAGCCCACCGTGCCTTAGGCAACAGCATGCGAAAGGCGAGACACAATCCTCTCCTTTCGCTGCATTTAACCTTTATATGAGAGGTATTTATTCACTGCTGGGTGAACAGAAAGAGTCGACGGTTTGAGCTGGGCTCAAACCCACAGCACCGCAGTCAAACACTAACAACTCAGCAACTGAGTTGAGGCACAACACAAAAGTGGTCATTACGAAAACACGCCTATTCAAATATATGGAAAATTTCACCTCCAAAAACCTGAAAATTTTCAGATAAAAAACCAAAAAAAACTCTGATATTTTTTATATTTCTGCTCAAAACATAGACTTGTGGCACTCGTTAGAACCACCTCGGCGAGGCGGTTCTAACGAGTACCCACAATATATGTTTTTGAGCAGAAATATGAAAACTAATGTATACCCCTGTAAACCCCAGTTTTACTATATATTATATAGGCATGGTTTCGTGATGAAAGAGGTCTTGATCAAGTTCTTGAACAAGTATGGGAAGGAGTTATGGTGTCTTAATATTTAGGGTAACTATGAGTTTAAATGACCCCGACAGCTAGACGTTAAAACAATGAGTTATAGAGAAACTGAATCTCATTAATGGTATTCGACAAAATTTGGTCACAATTATTTTAGTTTTCTAATGGAGTCACAGCATGACTTTTCGCATTTCAGTTTCCATTTTTGGACTGAAACAAAAACAACAACAACAAAAAGAAACAAAACAACAACAACAAACAACAAAGCTACAGTACGAGTCTAAGGCGCTGTATGAGAAAGCTCACTGATAACTAGGATTCGTCGTGAAAATGTGTCTGAGCATATGCGAAATGTCTGATCATCTTATGCTACGTAGTCTCAGCTCGGCCCTTTGCTATCCACTTTAGCACTCTACTCTATCCAAGGATTCTATAAGCAGACTGCGAAGGCCTGGATCAGACTGTTTGTATCGCAGGCTGATTTGGGCCTTAGCTGTCCGTATGTTATTACGAAAACACACCTATTCAAATATATTGAAAATTTCACATCCCAAACACTGAAAGTTTTCAGATAAAAAAATCTGATATTTTCATATTTCTGCTCAAAACATAGATTGTGGGTACTCGTCAGAACCGCCTCGGCGAGGTGGTTTGACGAGTACCCAAAATCTATGTTTTTGAGCAGAAATAAGAAAAATAATGTAACCCTGTAAATCCCAGTTTTACTATATAAAAGTGGGGTTTAAGGGGGTCAAAATTATATAGGTATGTTTTCGTGATGGACTGAAGACGCCAAGATATGACTGCGCAGCGGGGCCCATCTAAGAACAACGAAGGCCCAGATCGATCATCGCAGCTAAACAGTCTAATCTTGACATTCTTTGTTCATGAATGTACAGTATCATGTAAGTAGACATGGCCAGACTGCTCATGCGCAAGCTGATGTAGTCCAACAACGATACGATACGCTCCGCATTTAAAAGTTTAGCACCACAGCCCAACGTATCACTTCGAAATAATCGAAATTTCAAGCAATGGTCTTAGCTTAACCTTTACCACTCTCTGGGCATTTTCAGCAGACGACAAATTGATGATATTTTTTCTTATTTTTCCCAGAAAACAGGATTTGACATTTCATGCAAATTGTCTCCTTGCATGAAATGTCAAATCCTGTCTTCTGGGAAAAATAAGAAAAATATTTCAAAATGTCGTCTACTGAAAATTTTACCCAGCGTGCTAAGGGTTAACCAGCACTCGAGGCACATAGAGATAGGGCATGTGTACCTGACGTGGAGGGATCCTTCTTAAAGGGACTGATTACACTTTCAATTGAGACAACTCTGTCAAAATTCCTTCTGAAAAGGGGTCTACACTAAAAAGAAAGAATTTGCTCCAAAGGGCTTGGTAAACAGGAAAGCAAACATGAAGTCACAAAAATTGTCTACCTTGTAAAATGGCGGAAAATTTATCATGTGTAACCAGTCCCTTTAACTCTTTCGGCGCCAACTTTCAGACGACATTTGTCGTCTGCTTTTTTATTTTAACAAACTATCGTTTGGAAAGACGTTTATATGTAAAGTTGAAAGACTGAATGTCAAACAGCGTAGATCCAGATGAGACGGCTCATTGAGCCGTCTCATCTGGATCTATGCTGTTTGCAAAAGCCTATTATTGTCGCCTGTGGCAGTGAAAGAATTAAGGTACGACAGAATTCTTGTAAAAGTAGTTATGCCAAAGTTATCATAAATATGTGGCACACATGCTTGTGCCAAAAACAAAAAAAAAAAAAAAAAAAAAAAGCAAAAAAAAAAAAAAAAAAAAAAAACATAACAAAACAAAACAAAACCAACTGTATACCAAGAACAAACTGCTAAATGAACAGTGTGATCAGGTCACTATTCAGTTGGAACAAAATAGACATCACCAGATAAAAATGGACGCTTTCAAATTTTAACGCTTAGCGTGCTGGGTAAAATAGCAGCAAACAATATTTTGAAATATTTTTTTTTAATTTTCCCAGGGCAATTTTCATGAAATGCCAATTTTCTGGCAAAAATAAGGAAATAGGCATTGACATTTCATGCAAATTGTTTCCCAGTTTTCTTATATTTTCTTTCCAGAAAAAGGATTTGACATTTCATACAAATTGTCTCCTATGGGACAATTTGTATGAAATGTCAAAGCCTATTTTCTGTGAAAAATAAGAACAATATCATCATTTTGTCGACTACTAAATTAGCCCAGGTTAACATAAGCAAGTAAATAGATTTAGATGTCCGATTTGTTTGGGTAATGACGGTAGCTGAAAATGATTACAGTAGCGACTATAAATAGGATTTTACCCCCTGTTGTTTCCATAAGTGTTTATTTATGTTCCCATATCATTTTATTGATCTAAAAGGATTATTGTCCTTGGTTTGAATTATCTCATTGAGATTCTTTGTGACAGTCAATGAAATATGAAGTCAATAAAGTAGCCATTAATGAAAGATTCGACACAATGATTTACTTATTTTTCTTCATAACGCTCAGAAAGAAACTATTAAAAGTCACTCAAAAGTTTCTTATTGACCATGTTTGGATCAATAGGTTGACATATTTTCTGTCAGGGTTTTCGTAATGGTTTTAGAAAGATATTAATGACACCTATGATAACACTTAAAGAAAATGTTTCCCGCTCAAACGCCACAAATGTGAACATACCGTATGCGTGAAAACCACCCGCCCCCCCCCCCTCCCCCGCCCCCCCCCCCCCCCAAAAAAAAAGCCAGAAAAAAAAAAAAAGAACAGCCCGTCAATTCCAAAGTTACGTATGAAAGACAAGTGGTTGAAACATATATTCGATCGCGGTATCACAGTTTATCTCCCAGGCTAAAATCTGCCCCTGCCACTGCGATATATTTATCTATCTACTGATACTGCATCACCTACTCGCGGGGATTATGTGCAGGTGTCCGGTGTGCTTCAGACCGTGCGTCAGTGCAGTGAAAGTTAAAAATAAGACAAAGAGGTGAAATATAGTGAGGATGAAATAAAGATGATAGGTTAAAATGTTAAAAGTCTGATCAAGACAAATTGCAAGGATAAATGGTTAAAAAACAATGCTTCCGGTCTAAGGCATGGAGTAGGTCAGACTGCTGACTGCCAGTCTGAAGGATTCAAGGTCTAGCAGCAATGCGATGCTCGGAGGCAGCCTATTCCATTGAACAATGGCGAGGGGGAAAATGAGTACTTGTAATAGTCGGCGGATGTGTGGATTTATGTAAATGTCAGTGAGTGTGACTTTGAATGTCGTGTAAAAACTCGGGGGTGCACAACATATGGTGGCATTGGTGCTGCTACAAGCCCATGCATTATTTTGTAAAATAGACATAACCGTGCATCTGTACGCCTGTCATCAAGAGACCTCCATCCAAGCTCTCCGAGCACGCTAGTAACACTATCATAGGCTGAATAGCGACTAAGTGTCCAACGAGCAGCCCGCCTCTGAACCATTTCAACCTTGTGAGTTAGTGTTTGGGTGGGGGCTCCAGACAGGAGAAGAGTATTCAAGGACGGGTCGCACTAGGGTTTTGTATGCTACCTCTCTGATGCGCGGGTCTTTGGTGCGGATATTTCTTTTGATGAAACCTAGGGTCTTACTAGCAGAAGTGACAGTATTTTGAACATGGTCATTCCAGGTTAGATGATCACTGATTGTTACTCCCAGGTACTTGGTGCTACTTACTGACTCCAATACATGGTCATACAGGATATACTGTGAGGGGACAGGAGACTTGGAGCGTGTAACATGTATAACTGGACACTTACTGGGATTAAATTCCATGTCTCATTTTAAGGACCAATCACCTAACCTGCCAAGGTCTTCTTGGAGCTGTTTGGCATCTTCCAGGTTAGAGACTGCAAGGTAGACTGCGGTGTCATTTGCAAATAACCGTACCTTTGATCTGATGCCATCTGGAAGATCGTTTATGAATACTAGAAATAGTATTGGTCCCAGCACTGAGCCCTGAGGCACTCCCGATGTAACGGCTACTTGTGAAGACTTCTCGTTTTCCAAGACAACAGTCTGCGTACGATTAGAAAGAAAAGCTTTGATCCAGTGAAGAACATGACCCCGAACGCCCTACTGGTGAAGCTTATATAGTAACTTTTCATGACTGACCTTATCAAAAGCCTTACTAAAGTCTAGTAAGATAAGGTCAGTCTGACGTCCCTGCATGGCATTCCGAGACATGTCTTCCACAAGCATTACCAACTATGTCTCACATGATCTCTTCGCTCTGAAGCCATGCTGGAGGTCATATAGCAGATTGTGAGAGTCTAGATGGGCGACCAGGTTTGATGCAACTATATGTTCCAGGACTTTGCATAGTATACAAGTCAAAGTGACGGGCCTGTAGTTTGAGGCAATGGTATATATAAGTATAAAATCATGAAATGGTTAAATAAATTCTTCTCTTAAACTTCTGGGCCAGTTTTCATTAAATTTCATGGGGGGGTGGGCTTTCTCTGTCGAATGGGGACTGAGAGTTTGTTCAAATAGTTAGCCGTATTTACCAAGATGGCCGCCATGCCAATCTATGATAAAAAAAAAAAACAAAAAAAAAAACAAACAAACAAAACAAACAAACAAAAACAAACAAACTTTTCTTCTCCAGAACCAAGGAAGTCTGAGGCTGAATCTTGACACAGGTATCAGAGAAAGAAGGTTATCGTCAAAACATTTTAAATAGCGAAAGCGTTAATCAGAACATACTA
Source organism: Anodontia alba (assembly GCA_964016985.1). Classification (NCBI taxonomy): domain Eukaryota; kingdom Metazoa; phylum Mollusca; class Bivalvia; order Lucinida; family Lucinidae; genus Anodontia; species Anodontia alba. The sequence goes on along the minus strand of OZ024834.1, from coordinate 10,868,238 downwards.
AATGGAGAATCTAGTCAGAACACATCAAACTGAGAAGGTCATAATCAGAATATATTATACATGCTAAAACAAAATATTGATTAGAATAGACCACGATCAGAACATATTTAATAGAGAAGGCAATGGTCAGAACATATTAAATAAAGAAAGCCGTTCTCAGAACGTATTAAAACGAGAATGCAATGATCAGGATATATTAAATAGAGAAGGCCATGATCAGAATATAAAACAGAGAAGGCCATGCTTAGAACATATTAAACAGAGAACATGAGAAGGCCATGATCAGAACATGCTAAATGGAGAAGGCAATAATCAGAACATATTAGATAGAGAAGGCAATGAACAGAACATATTAAATAGAGAAGGCAATGGTCAGAACACATTAAATAGAGAAGGCCAATGATCAGAGCATATGAAATAGAAAAGGCCATGATCAGAACATATTAAACAGAGAAGGCCATGATCAGAACATATTAAAAATTCTAATGCACTCGCGTATGTAACGCGACGTCTGATTGGATAACGTCAAAAATTTGCGACGGTATATTCTGCGATATACTGTCGCAAATCTGACGTCGTCACGTAACGTCGCTTCTTATTGGCTATCATTTGGTTTTACGCAGCTCACGGCACTTGTCGTTTTGTGCAAATAGTACATTTTCTCAATAGAAAAATGAATAAATGCATTAGAATGGGGATAACTGCATCAAATTTGTCATTTGGGGAGGGAAATCGGCGGTTTTACGGTCGCAAATTACGTTTTACGGCTCCGTTGACGCGTCGCCGTAAAACGAAATTTCCGACCGTAAACCCGCCGATTTACCTCCCCAAATGCCAAATTTGAATGCAGTTATCCCCTAAGTGAAGAATATACTAAGACAGAGAAGGCCGTGATCAGAGCATATTAAAACAGAGAAGGCCATGATCAGAACAGTAGATAACAATATGATTAGAAATTCTACCTAATAATTGTACTGGTTGGATTATATTGACTGGAAATAGATTGTACTAAGTCAAATGTAATTTTCTCACCTACTTTTTGTATTGGTTACCTCCGTATTAGAGACGCCTTAAAAGCTACAGAAATTTATTGCACTATAATTTTCTTGAAGTCTCCATTGACGTCAATGCAAAATACGATATTCTGAAGTTTGTTTTCTATTTAAACTCTTTTCTATATGTTTTCTTCTTATTCAACATAGATGAATAAAAAAATAAATTCAATCAGCTCTTTAATGATATATAATTGTTTTTCATAATTTGATAAATTGAACTGAGTTGTCTGTTTAAATGTAGTGTGAGTTGATACAGGCAAGGAAATACAAGTATTAATACTGAACTTCTATATTTTCATGACCCCATATTTCATTAATATTGTGGATAAAATCTATGGAATTCAATTTGTACCGAATCAATTTGATCGGCGACCTACCTTCCGTAAACTTCATAACTTCTAACCCCAGGTGGTAAATTGAATCATCTGATTAGAGTGTAAATGGAATTATCATTTTAATGAATTATCAGTTCATTTATTCACTTGGGAAACTTGAGTGAATTGAGCAATACTTTTTTTTTCGTTATTTCACGTTCGCAGTTGTCTTGTTGCTTGTTCCTACTTTTTCGTCTGTCATGTACTCTGAAAGCCACCTATGACTACTTTTCTTCTGCTTCTATCAAGTACTCTGAAACAGTCATGCCTGACTATATTAACCCTTCTCTTGCTGAACACGTCATACCCTGTCTTAGCAAACAGTGTAGATCCAGATCAGTTGGCTTCTCAAGAAGCCAACTGATGTGGATCTGCACTGTTTGTCATTAAATATGTGAATTTTTATCAAAAGCCTGGATCAAGTAATCTGATTGGCTGGAAATTAGAAGTGGGCGTGGCATCTTAATTTATTTAGCATGAGAAGGGGATTAACAGAAGACAGTTTAGTGGTGGAGGAAAGCCCGGGTAGTTTCCAGTTGTATAGAGACTGGGAAATGCCCTCTGTGAAACCACCACAACCATTCACACATGATCGAGTCCGTATGTCCCCAGCTAGACACGAACCTATACGGCAGAGGTGTGCAGCTAGTCGTGACAAGAATCTCACTATCGACTGAGCTATCCCGTCGCCCTTTCTTTTACAGCTAGTATGTCTTTTTTCTCAGTTAAGTATATATTTTTTATATTCATATTTCTTAAATAATAGTAATAAAATAAATTTATAAAAAAGATAATAAAATGAATTAAAATTTTAAAACGGATTTGTGTTGACAAAATAGCTAGGAGACAATGTACATGAAATGTCAACTCCTATTTTCTGGGGAAAAAAAAAGAAAAGAAAAATACTGTTAATTTGTCGTCTACTGAATTAGCCTATAATGGTAAAAGTTAAAGTAGTTTGATTGATAATCACGAGGCTGACAGGAAAAGAACAACACATCTTACAACACAAAATGTAGAAATGTAAAAATTTCAACACTTTGCATTGATAGGTACGTGTACAAGAATTAGTTCGCTATTTGCGGATGGCTCTCTGAAACTTGTGTAGCGTTTGCAGGGTCTTCCATGAAGTTAAGCATCAAGGTCACCCACCCAGGTACTAACCAAAATGTGCGTTGTTTAACTTCGTGAAAGAGCCAATCACATTAAAGCTGGTTTCTACAGCACGGCTGTAGAAGAGATTTATATACCGATTCCGTTACATTTCTCCCCATCTTCGCTTGACTTCGCCCCAAAGTCACCAACACTGCCCACCCTGTAGACCCGAGGAAGGAGCCTAGGCAAAGCTGGCAGAGACACTTACCTCTGCTACTGGGATCCGGAGATGATGGTGGTGTCATCTCACACCCCACTACTGTAACCAAATGTAGCGTTTGCCGGGTCTTCCACGAAGTCATGCGTCGCGGTCACCCATCCACGTACTAACTGCAATAATCGTGAAAAAGCCAGTCTCTCTACGTCGCCACAAACCTTGCTTCCACAGCAGGGCTGTAGAAGTGAACTATATACCTATTCCATTTCATTTCTCCCCCCTCGTCTCTTAATTTTGCTTCGAATTCACCATCACTGGCCGCCCTGCAGACTTGCGGAAGGAATCTATACAACGCTTCCATGGTCACCTACCCCTGCTATCTTGGTCCGGTGTCATATCTCCTCCCACCACTGACACCAAATGTAGCGTATGCAGGGTCTTTCACAAAGTCAAGCAGCGCAGTCACCCATCCACGTACTAACTGCAATGTACGCTGTTTAACTTCGTTACTTTCTGAAGTTAAACAACGCACATTGTGGCATCACGAAAACATGCCTATATAATTTTGACCCCCTTAAACCCCACTTTTATATAGTAAAACTGGGGTTTAGAGGGGTATACATTATTTTTCTTATTTCTGCTCAAAAACATAGATTGTGGGTACCCCTTAGAACCGCCTCGTCGAGGCGGTTCTAACGAGTACCCACAATCTATGTTTTGAGCAGAAATATGAAAAATATCAGAGTTTTTCATCTGAAATTTTTCAGTTTTTGGTGGTGAAATTTTCTATATATTTGAATAGGCATGTTTTCGTAATGGTAAGGAGGTACCTGGATGGGTGACCTCGATGTTTCTTCTTCAAAGTCCACAGACATTCTGCACAACAAAGATTCCTCATGTGTCTACTAGGTCTTATAGCTCCAAACTAGGGCGGGGAGACAGAATGTTTTAGCTCAGCCATACGAAAAAAATGTCTATCTATTCGTCCTCGTCCGTGTCTATAGATTATTGCGGAAAGAGCCCGTTCAAATAGGCAAGTTGTTGTCGTTTTCCATTTCCTTGTTCTAACAAAAACCATGATAGGCTCAGCGTATGTAGCAAGAAACAAGGTATTCGTATTGACAAACTTATATATACATAACCGTATAGTCATTGTTGAGAACACTCGCGTACAATTACTTACAAGGTTATCAAAATATTGTGCCTGAGTGTTCTCAACGATGACAATACGGTAGTTTACCAGAATCTGCAAATGTAAGTACTTTCATCCTAGATTTATACGCTGAGCGTATTTTATTTTTCATCAAAACAACGAAGATAATAACAAAAACGACTGACCGATTTAAACGGGCCCTTTTCGCAAAAATCTATAGTCTTTTTTACTGTTTTGCATGTCTTAGGCCCCCCCATCCACCCTCTTGTCTTTATGTGTATGCGTGTGTACTTGTGTATGTGAGAATGGTTGCTCTGGGTATTCGCTGTTTGCGTATACCAGGTATCATTTGGTGGCATTATCATTCGATGGCATCGATATTTATTGTGTTTACTCTAGATATTCGGGCATCCTAATTCCTTACTGTACTTCTCCTAAAAGTTGAACAAGTGGCGATGTGTTTTCAGGGGAATTGATACGCTTTCAAGGGAAACGATCCTGTCAAATTTGTTTTGCTTCATTCTGAATAGGGGTCATCTCTAAAAGGAAAGATGCTCCCCGTGGGAACAAATTCTTTTCTTTTAGAGTTGTGTCCTTATTGGTAATAAATTCTGCCCTTTTACAATTGACGCCTTTCCAGGAGGGGACATGGTATGCAGGAAAGCACAAAGGAAGTCGCCAAAGTTGTCTCCGAATTGACAGAAATCCACCAAGTGTATCTAGTACTCTTTAATTGCTGGATGAATGGCGAACTCTCTCCAGGCCTCGCTGTCAGAATACTTAGGGTCACGTCACGAAAACATACCTATGTAATTTTGACCCCCTTAAACCCCACTTTTATATAGTAAAACTGGGGTTTACAGGGGTAAACATTATTTTTCTTATTTCTGCTCAAAAACATAGGTTGTGGGTATTCGTTAGAACCGCCTCGCCGAGGCGGTTCTAACGAGTACCCACAATCTATGTTTTGAACAGAAATATGAAAAATATCTGAATTTTTTATAAAAAAATTCCCTTTTTTGGGTGTAAAATTTTCAATATATTTGAATAGGCGTGTTTCCGTAATGCATTACAGTATACGAATTGTATGTAAAACATTTCTCAAATATATACAGATGAAGGTCTCCATCCATGAAAGGCCACAATCACGAAGCACTGAAATAAGAAATGAGGAAATAACAATGGCATACAAATTGGCACATTTACAATAAAATAAAATAAAATAAAATGGAATACAAAAAAACGGACTGCAACAGTTAAGACGCCTTGGTATGATTAGCAGTAAAAAAACAACTGGCGTGCCGCACTTTATGCCTAGCGTCCCATAAAAGGGACATTCGCAAATAGTGCAGTCCCAGATCAGACACCACAGAACGCGGCGTCTGATCAGGGTCTACAATGTTTGCATTAACTACATGAATTTCTTTAAAACGTGGTTATAATAAAAAGTAATCAGACGCCCTTCTATTGGAAATAGACCTGTCCAAAGAATTGAGTAGAAGAGTTCACTCAACGTAAATGGTTAAACTAGTTTTGCTCGCGCGAAGCCTCGGCCTTAGTTCTGATGGAGCTCCAAAATACAAATATGCAGATATCTCCTCGTTTCACTTTTCCTGTCCTATCCTTCTGTTGCTCTACTCTCATCCAAGGCTTTCTTATGGTATAAAAAAATAAACCACTTGATGTTGCTGTATTTTGAAAACTGAACTACTTTGCATTTTGATCAGTACATATTTTTTCATGTAAAGTTTTGTTGTATTAGAAACCGTAAAGGCTGAACAAATTTTCTGCTCTATTCTGTTCTGTCATTGTCTGGGGCTTGACTCACCATCATCCATAACTGGGTTAATATCCATGCACGCTAAAACATTCCACAGGTGTGTCTTTTTCTGCTCTGTTTTTTCGAGGGAAAAAGATAAGTAGATTATATGAAAATATTTTTTGCATCTTTTCATAGAAATAACGTGTAAAATATGAAGAACATACATTCCCACATATAAAACGTATGTATGGGCACATATATGAAACATATGTAGACAGTCTACCGTTTTAACCTCCTGCAGCAAGAGAGATAAGTAGGCCACTATAGCGAACTGAGATTTAGCTGGCGGCTCAGCGAGTGCCTTTTTTTATTTGTGGCTTTCAAAACCAGAGTCATACATGTTGCTAATCGCTCAGAATTAAGTTTTCGAATTAACTGTTTGAATAAAGTTGTTATATAAAGTTTTAAAATCCTAATTTGAAAATTGCTTTAAACATGATATAAAACATTGGCTGTAGGTGGAATAGTTATAACACCATCAATCATTGCTCTCTCCAGCTGAGTATAAAGATGAAAATGTTAAATTACTTTCTTCAGAATCTATGTTTAGATGCACAGATTTTAAACTTATTATTTCTTATCCAATGTTGCGCGCATCATTGCTTTCGACATTTGATTTCTTTTGCAAAAAAAAAAAAAAAAAAAAAAAAAAAAAAAAAAAATGTTAATTCTGCAAAAATCTCATACGCAGACCTTTCTTGCCAAAAATACATTAGAAAAAAGTGTTTATGTTACCTTTTTGGAATACACGTGTATTTTTCTTTTATGGGGACTTATGTACCATTTCCCATGTATGGCACCTCCCCCCTCCCCCTCCCCCCCCCCCACACACACAAACAGATCCTGACCAGTTCGTCTATGTGATAGTCAGTTTTCTGGACCTTTGCTGTTTGCATGTGAAGCTTCAGGCACATTTTCTAACATGGCCGCAATCTTATATCACATATGAAAGAGCCCCAAGTTAAAGATAACTTTGATGTATTTTAGTTCACCTGAGCACGAAGTGCTCAAGGTAAGCTATTGTGAAACTTTACCAGAACGTTTGTCTTGATATTGTCTCGGTCAAGTTTGAATATGGGTCATGTCGGACCAAAACTAGGTCACCAGGTCAAATTGCTTTAAAACCTTATACATCCTCTAGAGGCCACAGATTTGCTTCAATCTTCATGAAACTTTACCAGAATATTTGTCCTGATGATATCTCAGTCAAGTTCGAATATGGGTTATGTTGGATCAACAACTAGGTCACTAGGTCAAATTGCTTTAAAACCTTGTTCACCCTCTAGAGGCCACAGCTTTGCTTCAGTCTTCACGGAACTATACAAGAATATTTATTAGCTCTCCTGAGCACGCAGTGCTCAAGGTGAGCTATTGTTATGGTCCTGTGTCCGTCGTGCGTGCGCCGTCCATCGTCCGTCGTGCGTCGTCAACATTTTCCGTGTTCACCTCCAGAGGCTATAGTTTAACTTGAATTGTCATGAAATTTTACCAGAATGTTTGTCTTGATAAGATCTAAGTCAAGTTTGAATATGGGTCATTTCGGGTCAAAAACTAGGTCACTAGGTTAAATTTCCTTTAAACCATATTCACTCTCTAGAGGCCACATTACCAGAATGCTTGTTTTAATGATATCTCGATGAACTTCGAATATGGATTAAAAACTAGGTCACTGGGTCAAATTGCTTTAAAATCTTTGTTTACCCTCTAGAGAACACAGTTTTGCTTCAATCTTCATGAAACTACACCAGAATGTTTTTCTCGATGCTATCCTGGTCAAGTTCGAATATCGATTATGTCGGATCAAAAAGTAGGTCACTAGGTCAAATTTCTTTAAAACCGTGTTTACACTTTAGAGGCCACAGTTTTGCTTCAATCTTCATGAAACTATACCGGAATGTTTGACCTGAAGATATTACAGTCGTTTGAATATTGGTCATGTTGGTTCAAAAACTAGGTAACAAGGTCAAATCTCTTTAAAACTTTGTTCACCTTCTAGAGACCACAGTTTTACATCAATCTTCATAAAACTACACTAGATTGTTGGTCTTTATGATATAATAGTCAAGTTCGAATATGGGTCATGTCAGACCAAAACCTAGGTCATTAAGTCAAATTGCTTTAAAACCTTGTTCATCCTCTAGAGGCCACAGTTTTGCTTGAATCGTAATGAAACTTTTCTAGAATGTTTGTCTTGATGATATCTTGCTCAGGTTAAAAAATGGGTCATGTCAAATAAAAAACTAGGTCACTAGGCCAAACTGCTTTAAAACCTTGTTTACCCTCTAAAAGCCACGGTTTTGCTTCGATCTTCATAAAACTTTCCCAGAATATTCATTTTGATGATATCATGGTTAAGTTTGAATATGGGCCATGTCGGATCAAAAACTAGGTCACTAGGTAAAATTGCTTTAAAACACCGTTCCCCCTCCAGAGGCCACAGTTTTTCTTGAATCTTTATGAAACTATACCAGAATGTTATTCTTGATGATATCCTGGTCAAGTTAAAATATGGGCATGTCAGATCAAAAACTAGGTCAAATGGCTTTAAAACCTGGTTCATCCTCTAGTTTGAATAATCATCAGGGATATAGCTTCATGTTCGTCTTGATGATTTCTAGGCCTAGTTCAAAACTGGGTCTCTTGGAGTCAGAAACTAAGTCACCAGGCCAAATCAAAGGAAAACCTTGTTAACACTCTGGAGGTCACATTTTTGAAGTGATCATCATGAATCTTACACAAAATGTTTGTCTTGATGATTTCTAGGTGAAGTGTGGGACTGGGTCACTTATGACGTATATTGCGCAGTCCAGTGACTTTCTTAATTTTTTTTCCGTTTAGGTCAGTTTCTCAATAATTTTTGGTCCTACAGAGTGATATTTGGCACTTGTGAAGTGTTTGTGTTTAGGTCAGTTTCTCAGTAACTGTTGCTCCTACGGCCAGTGATACTTAGTACATGCATACATCTTAGCATGGCCTCTTGTGTGCAGTTATCCATATTTGAATTTGACCTCTATTTCACAGTCCATTAGACATGCTACACTGTCTTACTTGTTAATATAATCATCATGGTCAGAATGTTTGCCTTGATCAGTTCTAGGTTAGGTTCCCTAAATGCTGTGATACTCAGGAGCGTTACAGGGCCGTCATGGCCCTCTTGTACTTAGAATATGTTTAATATTCAATATTCATGTGTCCAAAAATTAAGAAATCATAACATGTGCTTTACACATGTGACGATCACTATATAGCTTTCGTACGTGGAATATATTGAAGTATATAAATATAGTTATATTTATCTTTTTGTTTTCTTTTTTTCCCTCATAAACAGGCCCCGAGGTTATAAAAAAACAACAACAAACAAACAAAAAAAAAAAAAAAAAAAAAAAAAAAAAAAAAAACACTTTTTTTTTCATGCTCAACTTAGATAAGCATGAAATTTTCTCTGCTAATAAATATGACAGTGTCAACAATAGTTGGCATTTTCATATTCATTAGCAGAGAAATTTTCATGATCAAGTGTGTTTAGCAAAAAAAAAAAAAAAAAAAAAAAAAAAAAAAAAATGCAGTTGTTAATAATTTGAGATTTCTCAGCAGCACAAATTTAGCCGAGTTGAGCATGAACAAAGGTTTTATAACCTCGGGGCCTGGTGAGTTTTCTCTGTCAAAAGAGGAGAAGCGACAACATCTCGTACCTTAACTCTTAAAGCGCCAAGAAAAACTGCATCTGAAAATGTCGTCTGTTTATGTCGTCTGCTGCATCTTCTTGCAAACTTTTCAAACATACTTTTTGCATACAGGCAAACAGTGTGGACCCAGATCAGACTGCTCCTTTAGGAGCAGTCTGATCTGGGTCCACACTGTTTGCAAAAAGGACTTTTAAAATCACAAGCAGATGACAAAGCAGACGACAATAGTTGTGACTGGCGCTTTAAGGGTTAAGAGGTTTGGATGCACTTAACCACTTTTGTGACCGTTTTCTTTCCTGCACGTCAATTTGCCTTCTGTAATAGGGGTTTAAAGGATGTTTGTGCGTCTTTGCATCTGTGATTTAATATGTGGCATTTGTGTTGTCCTTATTTGTTCATCATCTCTCCTTCTTTTGTTGCCTCGGGAGTGCTGTGCTTCGTGATTGTGGCATTTCCTGGGTATCTGCACTAATGACGGCCTCAGTGGCTCATTTGGATGCGCCGTCCGACTGGAGACCAGGAGGTCGCGGGTTCAACCCCCGCCAAGGTCGGCAACATTCTTTCGTGGAGATTGATCATGAAATATTTTCTACGGTCATTCTCTCCCTTCCGCTTATTCAAGAAGGGCAGTTGTCAGTTTCTGGCGAAAGAATGTGCACAACACTGGTTAGCCGCTTAGAGGACTAAGCCTGCCCAGTAAACGTGTGGTTAGGTAAACTGACCGCGCTCGACATGACCCCATTGGGTTGACTGGGCCGTAAAACCTCAACACAAACAAATTTTCACTGATATGTTTTACTTAAAAGGAAATAATTTGCTCAGAAAGGAAGCACATTCGTTACTTTTAGAGAAGTAAAACATTTACTGCAAAATGATGCAGTTTGTCTTCCTTCAACTGTAGACCCTTTTTTTACAAGGGCGACAGATTTGTCTCCCCTGAAAGTGTACTCATTCTCCCTGAACTATTCGAGGTTATTTGTCCGCGGCTTTTACTATCATTCTTCAGACGGACAGTGAGACTTGAATCAAAATGAAAGTTATGTTAATATTTTACTGTTACTGGGTAAGAAAATGGCTGAAGTATGTGGATTAGATATGATTATGTATTATTATACAGATCTTTTTTTCATTGACGCTTAAAGCTCTATGGGCAAATTCAGCAGAGAACAGTTCGATAATATATTTTCTTATTTTTCCCCCGAAAACAGGATTTGAAATTTAATGCAAATTGTCTCCAATTTGCATTAAATGTCAAATCCTATTTTGGGGAAAAGTAAGGAGAATATTTCAAAATGTTATCTGCTGAACATTTTACCCAGCATGCTATGCGTTACAGATATTCAGCTTGTTTAACAAACTTGTGGAAAACGGTGAAATTGTTCCATTTTATGAGCAAATACTTTCCTTTTAGTTTGGATCCCTTTTCAGAAAGTTTGTTGTGTAGTAAACGAAACATGAAGTCACAAATGTAATCTGCCTTGTTCAAAATAGCGGAAAATCTGCCAGGTATACCCAGTCCTAATAAAGCACTTTGTAAGCTTTATTTCTGTATATGGAAAACTTCCTGGTGTTTTCCTGCACAGTTTATTTACATATTATCATTATTATTCATTGGGGTGTAGCGAAGGTGTCGTGTCTCTTACCTCGCTGGGCGGCAACTGATATTGGCTTATAGTTGGGGAAGGCCTACTATCCTCGTAGCTGTTAAGGGTAGAAGGGGGCGGGGGGTGTGTTTTTATTTCTTCAGTTTCTTCACTTTCATTCCTGTCCCTCTCTTTTCCTTCCCTGTACCTCTCTTTCATCTCCTCTACTATCGCTTCTGTCTCTTTTCTCTCTTTCTCTGGGAGATAACACAAAATGACCCACAAGGGTTGACGTATCGTTAAACCCCAACACAATCAATTAATTATTATCCTCGCGCTTTTCGATGAAAAAGCGGGGATATTATGATACCCCCGTCCGTCCGTCCGTCCGGTCGTCCGTCCGTCCGTAATGTCACACCATTGCTCCGAGACCGTTTAAGCTAGAATCTTGAAACTTTCACAGGCGATAGCCCTATGGATGAGGATGGAGGAACACATTCGGATTTTGATGTAACCCCTGGGGACAGGGCCAGAGGTGTGGCCCCAAAGGGTCCAAAATCCATTTTGTACAAACATAGTCATGTTGCATATCAAATCAAAGGTAATGAAGAGTAGAATACAATGGTGCAAAACATTTTGCCCCGGGGCATGTCTGGGGGTCACCAGAGGTCAAAAAGTAGGATTTTGGGTCCTTGTTTTTATTGTCACACAACTCCTCCTAAGCTTTTTGAGCTAGAACCTTGAAACTGTCACGGGTAATAGCCCTATTGATGAGGACTGGAGGAACGCATTTGGAATTTTGATGTGACGCCTGGGGGCGTGGCCAGGACCCCCGCCCGAGGTGTCCAAAATTCATTTTGTACAAACATAGTCGTCATGTTGTATATCAAATCGCGGGGATATGCGATGGCGTGCCATCGACTTGCTCTAATTATTCATTGGGAAGTCAGTGTTCGTTCTACAAACCAGTAATTACCACGCTACCTTAAGCTCAGAAAGGCGTTATCCAAGTTTTTACAGTTTTATTTACGCATTTGCATGATTTTACCGATTAAAACATGTGAATATGCGTCATCACCCTAAATGATGCATTTAAATGATGTATTGAACATTTTTTTTTATTCCTGTATATTTTTATTGCATTGAGTATATCAACTACTGTAAGTCTGAAAACCAAATAAACGTATTTGATATTTGTATCCGTATTTACTCAAAGTATTCAGACAGATAGGTCTGAACAAACAGTGTAGATCCTGATCAGACGCCTTAGAACGCGGCGTCTGATCAGGGTCTTCACTGTTTGCCTCTTATGAAGCAGCTTTTGGACGGACCGAGAGGTAGTAAAATAGCATTGTTCAAATTTTAAGTCATATATGGCAAGGAGTTAAGGTGTCCGAATATTTAGAGTAAATACCGTGTGTTTTTGATGAAAAATCTGTACAGGGTGCCAGACTCCGAGGTTATAAAACTTTTTTCATGCTCAACTGAGCTGAGCATTAAATTTTCATAGTTAACAAATATGAAAATGCCAACAATAATTGGCATTTGTATATTTATTAGCAGAGAAATATTCGTACTCGTCTATGTTTAGAGAGAAAGAATTTGCAATTGTTAGTAATTTGAGATTTGTTAGGAGGAAAAATTTCATGCTCGGCTGAGTTGAGCATGAAAAAAGTTTTATAACCTCGGGGCCAGAAATGTTTGCAGACACGTGCGAGTCCCATTTACTTAAAAAGAAATAATACATATCCGTATCTGACTTTAATATTATATACCGAAATTGATATAAATATTGGAACATATAACTGTCTTAAATTTGAACAAGTCCATTTTACTACCTGTTGGTGTATTTAAAAACTGTTGCATGAGTGGCATACAGTGTAGATCCTGATCAGACGCTAGCCTAATCAAAGGTCTAATATGGATCTACACTATTTGCCAAGACCTGCCTGTTCAGGGTTAAATGCGGTCATTTTTTATGCTACTGTTTTAGTTACATTTATAAAACAGATCTGTTTTCGTCAAATAAATAAAACTTATTTTAATAATGTTGTCAAAAATCTACTCTAAAAAGGGGAATATGTTTTTTTTTCTTTCAGAGTTGACCCCTTTTCAGAAGAGGCTTGGTGTGCAGGAACGCAAATAGGAAGTCGCAAAAGTTTTCTCCCTTGCAACAAATGGTAACGTTCGGGAAAGTTTTTGAACAAAATATTTTGCATCCTCTGAACCGTTTTTAAATACCCGTCTCGAGACCTCAAATTGGAGAGTAGTCGATATTCTCGTTGAGGAGACTTGATGTTAGAGTGAATGCATTATATGAATAATTGTTTCATAAAGGAAATAATAAATTATATAAACGGAATAAATATTTTCGTTTGTTTGCTTTACAAACACAATTATATAAACTTTATTCGCATAGGCCACCAGTTTGGCTGCACCAAACGGCAATTCAGGGAAAATCGCTGACGTCCGCCGAAAAACTGTCACAACTGAATGGACAGCTTGCAAACGTTCGCGAAAGCTTTACTGAATGCAGCCTATGTAGACCACCTTAACTGCCTGAGAGAAAGGGGCATGTGTGTGTGTGTGTGTGTGTGTGTGTGTGTGTGTGTGTGTGTGTGTGTGTGTGTGTTACCTTAAGTACAATTACTCCTTTCGTTAAACTTTTAAAATTGCTCTCGTGCAAAGGATAAAATCTAGTTTCTTACGTCACATATTTCTTTGATTTGCAAAATTCATTGCAAATTTGTATAGTCGAAAATTAAAGTACACAGTAATTGTGAGCAGAAGCCAGTCTTGGGGTTTGCCACACTGATAATTGTTCAGAAATTGAAATTGGACAAAAGACTGTTGGTAATGAGATAAGTATAGAAATTAAAATAGTCATAACTTCGATTTAAAGTGTATTTAAGGTGAACAACCGCAGAAATAAACCAGACGCTAATTGAATAATTATCTGTCTTTCTACATTAAAAAGAAGACAGTTTTAAATTTCTTTTTCATACGGTTAAAATTCCCTTTGACCATTATAATGTAGACATTTTTCAGTAACAAAGGAGCAACATTTAAGCTCCTCAAGTTCGTTTGTTATATTCATTGCTATGTTTCGATATATACATCACGAAAACATACCTATATAATTTTGCCCCCCTTGAACCCCACTTTTATACAGTAAAACTGGGGTTTAAAGGGGTATACATTATTTTTCTTATTTCTGCTCAAAAACATAGATTGTGGGTACTCGTTAGAACCGCCTCGCCGAGGCGGTTCTAACGAGTACCACAATCTATATTTTTGAGCAGAAATGTGAAAAACATCAGTTTTTTATCTGAAAATTTCCCGTTTTTGGAGGTGAAATTTTCTATATATTTGAATAGGCGTGTTTTCGTAATGGACCTATTGATTCTAATAATGACAGATAATAATGACAGATGATACGTAAGTATAAAATAGCTCATGTGAATGTCATACGAATGCATAGAACATACATGGGGTAATGTAATATAAGGAAAAAACAAATAATCCTACGGATTTTGTTATTCTAGGATATTAGAACAATACAGGTGCACAATATATCACCTCATACTGCAATAATGCTACATGCCTAACCCAGTTGATGTGGGCAGAGTTTGACGAGCAATGCTACCAACAGATCATCAGCTACTCCGGCCACTGTGAGCAGAATTTGACGAACAGCGCTACAGATCTCCACCTTACCCGACTATTGTGGGCAGATGGTTTGTTGGGCAATGCTACAGATCTCCAGCTACCCCGATGGCGTGAGCAGAGTTTGACGAACAATGCTACAAATCGCCAGCTACCCCAACTCGTGTAGACAGAGTTTGACGATCAATGCTATAGGTCTCCACCTGAACCACCTGGAGTAAGCAGATGGTTTGTTGGACAATGCTACAAATATCCATCTGGAGTGGGCAGATATATAGTTAGAAGCTCACAAAACTGACACAGCTGAAGTGTCAGTTTTCTGAGCCAGACGAGCTAGTTTCGGCTTATTAGGCCTCATCTGTGACCATCGCTAGTAGTATAGGATACTACTATCGCTCAAAGTTTTGAGAATCTTGGAATTGATTCATTAATCTTAAAGGACCAGACCATGTTAGGTACGCTGTAGTGAAGTACAGGGAGACGTTTTCAGAATGGAGGCAAACTAATTTTGACAGAATTGTCTCCCCTGAAAACGTATCAATTCTAATCAACTGCTATATACAGTCGAACCTCGTTATCTCGAACTCGCTTATTTCGAATTACCGCTTATCTCGAAGTGAAAATCTGGTCCCTGTTTTAACATGAAACTATGACAATATATATATATATATATATATATATATATATATATATATATATATATATATATATATATATATATATATATATATATATATATAACTTCAGGAGTCAAATTACACATTTATTTGTTAAATGTGGTGGTTTATTGTTTTCCTCACTCTCTTAACTCTGATGAGGTACGGATATCTCGAAGTGTTTCGTAGAGTCGACTGTATATGTATTACCATGAATGCCGATGCACATGATACGCAATGTGGGAAAAGGGCCATTATATCGAAACCGTGGGCAATGAGGGCCCAGCTCTGACAGCACATTATAGGATTCTGATTAGGATCTTCGTTGAACTCTTACAGCCCTGTTTTGACTGCATGTGACATAAAGTGATAACAAATGAGCCAGCGGACGAAAAACCCTACAATAAGACTTATGCGACCAGCGAAGACTCAGATCAGCCTGCGCATCCGCGCAGTCTGATCAGAGTCTTCGCTGATCGCATGTAACTTTAACAGTCTCCAGTCGATCAAAGAGGGATATACAAGAACCCTTGCCATACTAGGTGGATGCACAGGCTGCTGTGAATCTTTTCTGGTTACGCAGGTCTTATTGTAGGTTTTGTCGTCATGCGCTGGCTCCAATGATGCCACCATCACAAAGCATAGTTTACCAATGACAACAGGGAGAAAAGTAAACAATACGAGAGACGGTACGCACTTTACAACCGATTGAAAAGCAAAGAAATCAGTCATCCTCTTCCCCAAAGAGATGAGGTCAATGCCAGAAAGGAACTTTAGCATCAGAACAAGGAAACATGACGCACGAAAACAAGACAAAAATATAAGCCACCGCGCGACAAAACCTACAAAATGGCATGTGCGCCCAGCGAAGACTCAGATCAGCCTGGGCATCTGCCCTGTCTGATCAGAATCTTCGCTGTCCGCATGAAGAAAGCTTGGGTCCTTAGCTACCCATTAAGCGAATTTGTTTGTTTGTTTGATTTGGGCTTAACGTCGTTTTCAACAATCTTTCAGTCATATCGCGACGGTGTCTGGTTGTGACAGGGAGCTCAATGCTCACTTTTAGAGTGCTGTCTCACTGAAATATCATGCCCCAGACACTTTGACATGATATTCCACCCAGTCACATTATACTGACACTGAGCTGACCATTTCCGATTCCTTAGCGCCAAGCGAAAGAGCAGCCAGTAGTACCATTTTTAAAGTCTTTGGTATGACCCGGCCGGGGATCGAAGCCGCAACCTCCCGGTCACAAAGCGGACGCTCTACCACTGAGCCACTGTGCCGGTAATAGTGTAGACTCTGATCAGGGGGCGGATGCTAGTTTCGTCATGCGCTGGCTCAGATACAATCAACGGTTGACCATAATGTGAGAACAAAAATGGGACTTGACAGGCAGAGAGAATACCTACAAAGAAAGAACAACACAAGACACACCGCCTTAGAACGTTCACTAGCAAAAATCATTGGAGTTTAAATCAATTTTATTGGTATTAAATTTTCAGCCGGCGTTAACTGTTGTTACAACACAAAATAATTGTTTGGCTTGCATAGAGGCAGGCTCCCCAAGTCAACCAATGAAACAATACAGAAAAAAACTTGCAAAATCAAATTAAATTACTGTGAAACAAGGAGAAAGACTCGTGGCAATCGTCAACAGCCAGACTCTCTCAGCTAGAGCTAAAGAAAACCACTGGTTGAACCACGGAGGGTCCGAACAAAGACATTGTTCTTAAACAGTCGACTCTCGTTATATCGACTTCGCTTATCACGAATAACCGCTTATCTCGAAGTGAAAATCTGGTTCCTGTTTTAACATGGAAATCTAACGACAGGTAACAAAATATTGTGGAAAAGAGGAGAAAATGCTCCTTTCTCTTTTCCAGAATATTTTCAATATATCCCTAACTTCAGGAGTCAAATTATATACCCAGTCAGCATTCTACGTAAATCTATATCGGGCCGTCATCGGCCCGTCAGGGTAGCTGACGGGCCGATAACGGCCCGATGTAGATTTACGTAGAATGCTAGCTGGGTATATATTTGTGAAATGCGGTTGTTCGATTTATTTTTTCTTCAATCCTGCAAAACTGATATGAGGTACGGATATCTCGAAGTATATCAGAGAGTCCCTTGGACTTCGATATAACGAGTCTACTGTATAATGTATAATACCGCTTAGTCTTTTCATGATATAGGAGAATATGTTTTGCGTTTCTCTCGCCATGTCTTCCTCAAACGTGTTTTCCCCAGATTTAAACATCATTTAATGTTTAAAAGTATTATAAGCAGGCATGTGGAGAAAGTCCGGGGTAGCTACAGGATAAAGTAAGATGACACAGTGGTTTTAAACCAATCAAATAAATCACTTAATAAAACCAGGATGCACCATACTCCTGGAGTTTTGCAATTTACAGTATCTATAACCGGACAAGGAAGAACACATTCGGTTTCTTTTAATAGAATGAGAGTTTTCATTAAAAGGCCCCCTTTTTTATATAGCAAGCAATACTGTGTAAATACATGCGTTAGGCCGTAAGCTAAACCTGGGCGCTTAGGGGCGACCACATTAGTGTACAAAATTTCGTTCTTATGCATAAGCACGATATATGCAGACGACTCTCATTATATCAAACTTCAAGGGACCAGAATTCGGTTTGAGATAACAGTCGTTTAAGATAAAATGAATTGAACTATAAGGAACATATGGAAAACTAAAACACTGTTGTGCTTTTTTTTTTTAGTTTGACTAAAGCAGGAGTTTGAGTTATTAAATAACGAGAGTCAACTGTAGATTAGTTCGGATATTATTTGTTTCCAATTCGTCTCAAATTACATTGTCAGTTGTTTCTTACACTTGTAACCGGTCGGGCATCTGTATTATTGAAGTCATTTATTTTTTACCACTGGAGCATCAAGAGCGGTGCGTGCGCATGCGTTTAATGCTCAGAACACATGCTGTTCACCAAGAAATGCATAAACATTTAAGTAATAAGAAAGCCAACTGCGATTGCCATGATCAAATAACACTTTGCATTTGTTAAAAGGCGTTGTTTTTGCATGATGGTGGATCAGTTATGATTGAGTAAAATTAAATTGCCATGCTGGTTTAACTTCAAGGTTTAAACTAATCATAATGCATGAGATATTTCTCAGTAGTCATCTTTCTTTTTATAGCAGTCAGTTCTTTATTACAACAGATAGGGTGTGATGTCTCGCTTCACGCATTTGTATGAAATCGTTATATTTTAGTGGTATGGGATAATTTTAGATCTAAGTACATCTAGTTCATACTCGACATATTCTGTATGTTGTTAAATGACTTAAAATAGCGGTCACAAGTAAACAACTTAGCACCTTAGCTCCTTTCCATAACTCCTTTCATATTCATTTTAAAATTTTAACAAGCTTTTCTGAATACTTGATGAGGTGACAAATATGTTGTGACACGGTGGCCAGCAGTGTAGACCTTGATCAAACTGACCTTTTATCAAACAGTTCTTTTGGAGCAATTCGGTCTGGTCTGCTGTGACACTGGTCGCTCAGACCTGTCTACCAAAACATTTAAAGACATGAAAATAAAATGTGTCTCTGTTATTGTCTTATCACTGATAAGATACTGGACATAACAAAACCATGTATACTGTCAGTAAACGGTAGACATGTAGAGACCCAACAGGGGAATTTGGTACTGGCTTATTTTGCTGACCCATAGGTAATATCCCCTCCAAAATATTTATTACCTCTCTGAAGGCCTCTTTACCACCCTTGCTGGGATCGCATAATCACCACTTTATGACATGTCTTTGATCTCTCTTGCATTCTGCCTAGGTAGGGCCAATAAAACCATTAGTGAGTGAATGATACCAGTTTTGGTCTTCTTTTAGCTGTGCCTTTAAGGTATATATGGTAAAAGCAGAAAGTACCAGTAACAATGATACATTTTAATTGTTGTCTAGAAATGCATTGTTATTTTGTACAAAGGACTAGATTTTCATAACGTTTCTTTATAGATTCTGAACATCATTTTCAATAGGTTCTTTCCTGACATCTTATATCACCATTAGGAAGGCGACTATTGTTTGAAATATCAGTGTAACAGTTGTTTTGAATAAAATTAATACATCAGCCACCATATTTGCCCCAGTTACTGGGACAGACAGCCCTGAGCAAACGGTGTAGACCCAGATCTGACGCCGCAAGCGTCAGATCGGGGTCTACACTGTTTGCCACTCATCTAGGAGTTTTAGCTATATCACCCGAGAGTAAATAAACGTGTTCAAGCTTTTTGAGAAATATGGTAAGGAAAAGGTATTCGAATAGTTAGGGTATATACGGTATTACTTCGTTAATTCACAGTTTGAGTATATTGATTCCGGAGACATATGGCCATTATGCTGAAAACTATAACGGCTTCTACTCTTACATTATAAAAAAATGAAACTACTATTACAATTTGAAACAAGATGAAACATTATATATTTCATCTACTGGTCACTAAAGTGAATTACGAGTTAGTGCAGACTTACGCTATAGCCTCTTTTTTATAGTCCCCTTTTGGTGAGAAAAAGGCTATGAATATTATATTTTATAGCCCCTTTTCATTATGAAAACACGCCTATTCAAATATATTGAAAATTTCACAACCAAAAACTGAAAGTTTTCAGGTAAAAATTCTAATATTTTTCATACTTCTGCTCAAAACATGGATTGTGGGTACTCATTAGAACCACCTCGCCGAGGCGGTTCTAACGAGTACCCACAAAATATGTTTTTGAGCAGAAATAAGAAAAATAATGTATGCCCCTGTAAACCCTAGTTTTACTATATAAAAGTTGGGTTTAAGGGGGCAAAATTATATAGGCGTGTTTTCATGATGTAGTGGGAAATGGGCCATGAATTGCCACCTTTGGGCTGGCAAACAGGTTATAAATTATAGCTCTTTTTGCCGAGAAAGGGACTATGAAATAGTGTAGGAGATGTTCAGGAAGAACCACAATCAGAGAACATAGCCTACCAATGACACCAAGAGGAAGAGCAAACAAACCAAGACAGACAGGACGCAAGCTACAAACCAAAGAAAAGCAAAGCAAACAGCTCCGTCTTCCTAAATAATGTGATCGCAACCCTAGACAGGATCCACTAAAAACAGCAATAAGACCACAAACATGACAGACCACGAAAATGTCCCGCGGCGAATATAGCCACAAGTCCAAACAAAGAACAGACAACCCCAGAACCATTTTTTGTGCCAAATTGGGCTGTAAACAGTGACTAGAGATGATAGTCTCGGGCTATAAACTATGGTATATTCCAACAGGATCTGAATCCTTGGCTAAAGTATTTGCATCTATGTAGGAAAAATCTTGTCCAAATTGTTCCTGTGGTATGCTAGAATCCTCTTATCACTTTCTATTAGCATGCGCAAGATATACACATACCCGACAGTACTATTTTTCTGTTTTACAGCACCCATTGACTGCTTCAGTCATTTTGAATGGTATACCAAACAAAACTGTTGCAAACAATAATTTCAATACTGAAACCGTTTAATATGTAAGTAGGTACAGCTATATATTCTGGTAACAAAACGATTTGCTTAATTGTTTAAGGAAAATGCTTTTCAACAACAACAACAACAACAACAACAACAACGACAACAACTGAATGTAGTTTGCCGTCCTCACTTCGTTGCCTTATGATGTGCTCTCTCTCTCTCAAAACTGGTTTAAGTCCCTAGTAAATTTCCTACTGACCATTCCAAGGCGGTTCCCCTGTTATACTTCTTTGTTCCAGCGCCGGCGGTTTCATATGTAGCATTTGTTTTGTCCTTATTTGTTCCTCATCTCTCCTTCTTTTGGTGCCTCGAAAGGGTTGTGCTTCATGATTGTAGCATTCACTTTTATTTTTGTGTTACAGTTCATACGGCAGATAGTGTCTGTACACCGACCAAACTAGAACAGGATAAAAGCATCTATCATTTCATTTCAGACATTATATTCACGTTTTTGTGTTTGGCATTGGGAAAGTTAAAAAAATTAAGAGATCGAATATCAACAAAATTTGATCTTATCTAAAAATCCAGTGTTGTATTTCATCACAATTTCGAGCAATTATGTGGTCTTTTGAGCGAGAAATTTAAACCATATGCTCAGTGTGTCAATTGATGCTAAACGCATGAAAATTGCCTTTATGCAATTTACGGGCACCGCAGGCCCTGATCAGCCTGCGCATTCGCACAGGCTGATCAGGGACTTCGTTGCCCGTTTACAGAATCAACAGGTATTGTAGTATATATCGACGAATAATGTCCAGATTAGACCGCACGGACGCGCATTATCATCTGGACTTTCGCTGTTTGCATATGGCATAAGGACCATTTTCCCAGGTTGATCATCAATTTGTCGGAATACAAAACGTACATCGGTATATTTGGAGGTACAAAAGATGTTACAACATACCTACATCTAAGGTTTAGGGCACTGTTCTCAAAATGGTGAATACTCGGGTATACAGCAGCTGTATTGTCCGCAACATGATAAAACGTACCTTCTTGCATGAGCGCCCAACGAAGACTCAAATCAGACTGCGCGGATGCGCATCCGCGTAGTCTGATCAGAGTCTTCGTTGTCCGCAGGGATGAAATTTACTTCCTGTCTATCCAAAAATGTGCCCACTAATCTGATCAGACTGCTTGAATGCGTAGGCTGATCTAAATTTTCGCTGAGCGACATGTCCTTAGGTATGTTCCCTTACGTTGAGACTCGATTAATTCCGTTCAAGAGTATCACTGGTACGACATTAACCCTTGTCATGCTGAATAAATTAAGATGCCACGCTCACTTCTAATTTTCAGCCAGTCAGATTACTTGATCCAGGTTATTGATACGAATTCAAATACTAAATGGCAAACTGTGCAGATCCAGATCAGTTGGCTTCTGAAGAAGCCAACTGATCTGGATCGACACTGTTTGCAAAGGCAGGGCATATCCGGGTTCAGCAGGACAAGGGTTAATTGACAAATCCAGTTACTAGGTTAGATTAAAGGACTATTTCAAATTATTCCGCTGTTATGAGAAATTGTGGCTAGACAGGCGATGTTAGCATTGCTTGTCAATACTCAGAATTTCTGTTTTGTTTGTTTCACAAAAGTACATACAAAGAAGTTGGAACAGCATGACAACATGATCAAAACAAAATAGGTTGGGCAGTGGTATTCTGATGTTAGTGACATTTCAGCAGCGCTTCAATTTTCTTGGGTAGGCGATGACCTTCTTATCCGCATTTGTAGAGTCCTGGTTCCTTGGAGTGTCTTGAGGAAATATTTTCTAAACAGGTAGATGACTAAATAGGCTACATAGCCAAGTTAGGTCAAGGGAGATAAATAAAGGTTATGATACAAACACTTTAACTCTTTCGCTGCCAAATTTCAGACGACATTTGTAGTCTGTTTTTTTTTTTCAGTCGTTTTTTAAACAAACTACTGCTTGGAAAGAAGTTTATATGTAAAGTTGAAAGCCTGAACGTCAAACTGAGACACGAGCCGTCTCATCTGGATCTATGCTGTTTGCAAAAGCCTATCATTATCGCCTGTGGCAGTAAAAGAGTTAAAGGCATTCTGGTATATTCGTATTTTAAATATTTTCATAATAAAATCACCCGTTGTGTTCTGTATGTGTTTTATACCCCGCCACGAAGTGGGAGCAGGCAGTTGGTTTACCCCCGACTGTCTGGCCTGTCCCTTACGACCTATCCGTTCGTCCAGACATTAGTGACGCCCCATGCAACACTTTTTTGTTTTGTTTGTGTTGAGGTTTTACGGCCCAGTCAACCCAATGGGGTCATGTCGAGCGCGGTCAGTTTACCTAACCACACGTTTACTGGGTAGGCTTAGTCCTCTAAGCGGTTAACCAGTATTGTGCACATTCTTTCGCAAGAAACTGACAACTGCCCTTTTTGGATCAGCGGAAGGGAGAGAATGACCGTAGAAAATATTTCATGATCAATCTCCACGAAAGAATGTTGCCGACCTCGGCGGGGGTTGAACCCGCGACCTCCTGGTCTCCAGTCGGACGGCGCATCCAACTGAGCCACCGAGGCCGGCGCAACACTTTTTTAACCAAGTAAATAAGAATCCCTGATAAAGTTCAATGTTTAGCATGCTGTGTAAAAAAAATCAGTAGACGACATTTTGAAATAACCAGAAATACTTTTTATGGGTCAAGCACTAAAGTCAAAATTCTACTAGATGTAGTAAAGTAATCACGGTAAGAATATTAGAATTTGTAAAGGGTATTATTTAACAACAAAACCAATACAATTAGAAACAATTAGAAAGCAGACTTCACAAATATTTATGTCTTTCTTCCTCTGCTACTTAGGCAGTGATATTGGAGGCCATCCTGGTTTGCTGACGGGAAATTTAACAAGCACAATTTCACAAGTAAGAAATATCTTTCTTGCCTACATCACCACGCACCAGTCCAACATATACTTGACATTTCATGTGACCTCGTTCTTTTAAGGAGACGATTCTCATAAAATGTCAAACCATATTTACAATAAAAAATAAATAAATAAACGTATTTGGTTTTGTCTGTTAATATTTAAATGAAGCAGGTTAAGAAGTAAAAAACCAAAAGACAGACAGACCATTAAATCTTTCATCAGTACAAACAGGTTTATTTCGACCTGGTTGAAAATGTCATCGTTGGGTCACTGTTTTTTCGGTCAGTTGACGGAATTTTAAAATATTTGAACCATGCCATCGGAAAATGTGTCTTCGTGTATATATGTGAGTTGCAAGGCCGAATCAGACATTGGCAGTGCATAACAGGTGAAGTGACTAGATGCACTGAAATTATGGAAAAGTTAACACTAGCACAGTAGGTCTTGATATTAGCACCAAATATACGTTACGTAAAATTAATATTTCAATAAGAAACTACCCCTTGCAAAGATTACATGCATAAATAAAAGTTTACGCTTGACAATATTCCAAATGTCACCTCGCCCAAATTATAATCTCTTGAACATCAATTTTCTGTCACTATCCGCCGCCCTGTGGAATTTAACTATTAGCACTCTTTCACAAATTGGGCACGCGTTTTCTTAGTTTTTTCCCCCAGAAAATAGGGTTTGACATGAAATTTACATGAAATGTCAAACCTATTTTCTGGGATTTTTTTTATTTTATTTATTTTATTTTATTTACTTTTTTTTTGGCAAAAGCTTGTTTGCTGAAATATCTCAAGATGGCATTTTAAAATTGGCCTCCTCATGCGAAAGAAATCTTTGGAGCACAAAAGAATATCAAATGCCTAGATTAGCCAGTTCTTCCTCAGTAGAATCAGATTTTTTTTTGCATGTTATATATACTACAATATCCAAAGATTCTGAAAACTATCACGAAAACATACCTAAATAATTTTGATCCCCTTAAACCCCACTTTTATATAGTAAAACTGGGGTTTACAAGGGTATACATTATTTTTCTTATTTCTGCTCCAAAACATAGATTGTAGGTACTCTTTCGAACCGCCTCGGCGAGGCGGTTCTAACGAGTACCCACAATCTATGTTTAGAGCAGAAATATAAAAAATATCAGAATTTTTATCTGAAAACTTCCAGTTTTTTTTTTGGTGGTGAAATTTTCGATATATTTGAATAGTCGTGTTTTCGTAATGCGAACAGCAAAGGTCCTGATCAACATTTATGTATGTCCGCAAAAATCCCCGAAGACATGTTGCCACGTGGTGCGGCTCTAATACAGTCGACTCTCGTTATCTCGAACTCCAAGGAACTGTCTGAAATACTTCGATGTATCCATAGGTCAACATATCAGATTTGCAGAATTAAGGAAAAATAAATCAAACAACCACATTAAACGAACGGATATGTAATTTGATTCCTGAAATTAGAGATATTTTGAAATATTGTGGAAAAGAGGAGAAATTTCTCCTCTTTTTCACAATATTTTGTAACCGTTTGTTAGATTTCCATGTTAAAGCAGGGACCCGGTTTTTAGTTCGAGATAAGCGGTTATTCGAGATAATCGAAGTCGAGCTAACGAGAGTCAACTTCTTTTTTTACACTCGGACAATGGTACTTGTCTTTTCTTTTAAATCATTTCCTTTAGTCCTTGGGAGACGATTTGTAGGAAACCCCAAAGCCGGTTTTCTAAGGAAAATATTGTCTGAAATGTGTCTGAATTGCCATGTGCCCATTTTACCTGGAAAATGCTAATAGTAAACAAACGCTTAGCATGCTTGGTAAAACTTTCAGCAGACGACATTTTGAAAATTTTCGTATTTTTCCTAGAAAATGGGCTTGGCATGCCTCCTTAGGGAACATTTTGCATGAAAAGGAGACAATTTGCATGAAACGTCAAAGCCTATTTTCTGTGAAAAATAGGAAAAAATATTGTTAATTTGTTGTCTGCTATTTTTTTACCCAGCATGATAATCGTTAAGCGAACATGAATGAGACTACTTTCTGCATCATTACAGGTTAAATCTGAAATTATATGCAGTCCGTGTTTTGAATATATGATTCCATTTTTTTACAACATTTAACCATTCTCTTGCTAAACACGACATGCCTTGTCTTACCAAACAGTGTAGATCCAGATCAGTTGGCTTCTGAAGAAGCCAACTGATCTGGATCTGCACTGTTTGTCATTGAATATGTGAATTTCTATCGAAAACCCAGATTAAGGAATCTGATTGGCTGGAAATTAGAAGTGGGCGTGGCATCTTAATTTATTCAGCATGACAATGGTTAATCTGCAGTTATACTACAGTTTATCCAGTTGACTGTCAGAGTTTCCTTCATAGTATGAAATTTTGCATTAATGTTCAAAGACCTACACTAGTGGGTTTAACGTGGGAAATATCTCCAGAATAGGTTGTATTGCACGAAAGAATAGAATAATTTTATTCATCCAATTATGGACCTTCTCAGGCATACATAAGCAACTGACTACATAGGCAATGACTTAAGTATAACATCATACATATAAAGATAAATGATAAAGATAAATGAAGCATCTATTTTTGTGTCTGCAGAGTACTTTTTATAGCAGGATTGCCAGACAGCTTAACCCTTCTCTTGCTGAATACGACATGCCCTGTTTTAACAAAACAGTGTAGATCCAGATCAGTTGGCTTCTTAAGAAGCCAACTGATCTTGATCTGCAATGTTTGTCGTTAAATATGTGAATTTATATCAACAATCTGGATCAAGTAATCTGATTGGCTGAAAATTAGAAATGGGCGTAGCATATTAATTTATTCAGCATGACAAGGGTTAATCACATATAACAGAACTTCAAAGGCTGCAACATCTTTGAGACCATGAACATTTGTTCTTGACATGGATACTTCGAGCCACTTGGAGTTAATCATAGCACCAGGTCAGGAGGCAGATGCGGATAATTTAGGTGTGTCTTGTCCATCTTCTATAAAACAATGATATGAATGTAGTCATTAAAATCGCATCGATAAGGCGATTCTAATGTGTACATACAACATACTATCTCATGATAAATTAAGAACATTTCCCTAAAATATCCCTAAATATTTGTCTTCTTGAGCTATCGGGAGCATTTGGTTTAAACAATATTTTATTCATTTAAGTTCACATATATACATCGCATAATGTTATATGGTACAGGATTTGATAAAAAGCTAAAAGCTTATATAAATCATCTCCTGAAATAGAAATAAAGGCATATTTACAATACGTGAATGGTAGATAATAATGATGTATGTTTATGAAGTACACAATAATAATAATGATAATAATAATAATAATAATAATAATAGTAATGATGATAATAATAATAATAATAATAATAATGCCTACCGTCGTCCCAATCACCATTATTATTGCAACTCCTAATAATAATGATAATAATCCAGTAACAGCAGTAATAATAACAACACAACAATAATAATCATTGCGATCATTATTGTTGCCATTACCATTACCACTACTACTACCAATAATATTAATGATACAATCTACTACATTGACTTGAAAGAAACGATGATAATGATGATGATAATGATAATTATGATGATATCGACGGCGATGACGACGATGACGACGATGATGATGATGATGATGATGATGATGCGAGGACATGCCATAGTTATAGTGATATTTTAGTTATTTACATCGGTACATATATCGAGAATTTCTTTGAGAAGAGCGTGCACATTTGTTCTTAGCCCAGCCAGCATTCCTCACAAATCCAAATCGGCCACTATCGGCCGATAACGGCCAGATTCAGAATTATGCAGAATGCTTACTGGGAGAATGCTCATAAGGGTATTTATGTTACAATTACGACAATTTTGTCCTCGCTCAACATATACGATGTAGCATTCTACACTGTCGATCGACAATACCCGTTAAAGTTTCATTTTGAATAACGTTGCATATTTATTTAAAGGGTATTTAGTTTATCATTTGGTGCCGCTTGATGTGTATTTTTGTTAAAAGATCAAACGAAACGTTTAGAGTGTATTATGAATTGTTGGACCTGAGAAAATAAAACTTCATTCTCTACCACAGAAGCATCAGCTATACCATAAAGAGCCTGATTAGTGTTCAGGGTAGGAAGATAGTTCGAAAGATACCTTCTTCTGGTGACTGCATAGTTTGGGCATTGGAAAAAGAAGTGATAGGTATTTTCGAATCCCCCACATGAACATGTTGGGCTAGGGACGATATTTTTCCTGTAGAGATGCGCATTTAAGGAACTGCATTCCATTCTGAGTCTTGCATGCAAGATCTGGCCAATACGAGAGCCAGTATCGTAATATTTCGGAAGTTTTTTAAGATTATTATTAAGTCGATATTTGAACGAAGCAACAGATGGTGCGGTCTTAATCTCGTCAGACAGATCATTCCAGGCACGTATTGTTGATGGAATGAATGAGTTATAAAACAAGTTTGTTCGCACATGAACATTGCGAAGATCGCTGGAATTTCTCAAGTTATATGTAGTAGTATTTTGAACAATTGGTGGGATAAGGGATTGGAGATATTCAGGTGTAAGGCCGTTTACCATTTTATAAAAGATAATTAGTTTGTGCTTCTCGCGCCTAGCTTGTAGAGATTCCCAGCCGAGGTCATCAAGGAGGTTCTTTATGCTACAAAGTTTTGTTCCACCTGTTATAATTCGCGCTGCTTCATTGTGTACTGCTTCTAGTTGCTTTTTACTTTCTACAGAGGCGTTGTCCCAAACTGCGTCACTATATTCAAGCAAGGGTCTAATAAATGAGATATAAATTTTTTCGAGGGCATGTCTGTTAATTTTAAATTTCATTGAACGTAACAAATTTAGTCTAGTCCAGGCAGCTGCTGTGATATTGTTGATGTGTTCAGTCCAATTGCAGTTATTGGTGAACGTCAAGCCTAAGTGCTTGTGCGATGAAGCATCAGTGATATGTATTCCGTTCATATACAGGGGTGGATGCAGGGGCGGGTTACGTTTCAATGATAAGATTTGGGAAATAGTTTTAGCAGCGTTGAAATCAACCAGCCACTGCGCAGCCCATGTATCGATACGGTTCAGGTCATGATTTAAAATGGTGGCTGCAGTGTTTGGATTTTCAACTATTATATAAAGGCTTGTATCATCTGCAAACAATCTAACTGATGCTTGGAGCTCGTTTACGATGTCATTGATGTAGATGAGAAATAATAACGGCCCCAAGATAGATCCCTGGGGCACACCGGCTAGGACATATGTCCACTCAGATGTCTGACCGTTTATGACAACTCTTTGTCGTCTGTTGGATAAATAGCTAGAGAACCAGTTTAGAGGTTCATCGCAGCAGCCCATATCTCGTAGTTTGTGTATAAGTCCCTGGTGCCAAACCCTATCAAACGCCTTGCTTATATCACAGAAAACCACACGAACTTCCTTACTGTTATCGACAGCTTCGCAAAACATATGGTAAGTATGGAGGAGTTGGAAGGTCGTGGAGTCCCCTGGGATAAAGCCGGGCTGAAAGGGGGTTAAGAGTTTGTGTTTGCTAATGTAATTATACAGTACTTTATGTATGCATCGTTCCATGCTTTTGCCTGGTTGACAAAGTAATGATATCGGCCTATAATTCGAAGGCTTTGACCGATCATCTTTTTTGTAACATTTCCGTCCTTCCAAGAGGATGGAAAGTGACCTAGCCGAAGAGAAGAAGTATATAAGATTGAATAAGGCTCTGCAAGAATAGACGAACCTTCTTTGAGCAATCGAAGACTCATAAGATCAGGCCCACTAGCTTTACTCGTGTTAAGGCCGTCGAAGACGTCTTTAACAGTCTGTGGACTGATCTCGAAGATTTCCAGACATTCATGTGAAAAGGTGTTCGGAGGTGGCAACGGTGTATTGTGATCATCAACTACAGATTGGGAAGAAAAGTATTCATTCAACATGTTTGCTTTTTGGAGGTCAGTTTCTGCACATTTATTGTTGAGGTTAAGGGTAGGTATCGCTTGTGAGGATTTTTCGAGTTTTAAGATTTGCTTGGAAGTTTTCCAGAAAAGTTTAGAGTTAGGAGTTTCATCGGTGAGTATACTTTCAAGCTTGTTAAAATAGTCTTGCTTTGAGTTCCGGATTAGGTTTGTGACTGTGTTTCGTATTTTTTTAAACCGATTCCAGAAATATAAGTTCTTTGTTTTCTCGAATTTGTTGTAAATTCTTCGTCGTCTACTATAAGTAATTTTATGTTGCATGTGATCCGGGGATAATCATTAGGACGAATACTAACAACTTTATTTGGAATTGATTTTTCGGCTGCATCAAATATTGCATCAGCAATGATTTGCACACCGGTATCCAGGTCATGGTCTCTGATTTGAGATACAAGGTCGTGCTCGCTTAGAAGTTGTCGGTATTTTACAAAATCAGCTCTTTGATAGTTCCATATTTTTCTTTTGTATGTTCTGGCTTTTGGGCGGATGAATTTTAAGAAGACAAATACTGGACAGTGGTACCTCGTAAGATCGGGAATGAAAGGATCCGCCACACCCCAACTTAAGATATTGTTTGTATTTCTAACGATGATTAGATCAATTAGAGACGTGGATTGTTCCGTAAAGTGTGTGGCCTCATCTATTAGTTGCCTTAAACTGAAATGCTGCAGCAAGTCTTTCATTTTATTATTACTATCAGAAAACATATTGTAATTGAAGTCGCCTGTGATAATGATATCTTGAACATTAGTGTTGTATGCGCGGTCGATACTCTCCAAAATTAAATTAAAATACTCGAAACTACTATTTGGGAGCCTGTAAATACCGCCGATTAGGACTTTCTTCGTCTTTATTGCGGTTTCTAGCCAGACAGCTTCAAGTCCATTGATTTCAATGTCTTTACGGCGCTTGCACGATAGTGTGTCGCGCGCATATATCACAACACCGCCTCCGGGTTGGTAATTTCTGTCTGTCCGAAAGGGTGGCAAGAAGTTTTGTAGCGATATGAGATCGTCAGTGATATTGGGTTTGAGCCAGCTTTCCGTGAAAACAGCTATATCATATGTCACTGTTTCAGCTCTTATTAGATCTATTTTAGGTAGCAGACTTTGAACGTTGAGGTGTAAAATGCTGAGATGATTTGCGAAGATTTCCTGAGAATCTGAACTGGAAAAGCTTGTATCATTTGCAGAACTCGCTGAAGTAGGGCCGGGGTTTGGTTGGATGTCACCACTTTAGAGCAGTAATCTTATTAGCCATGCAAGAAAACAGACTGTGAACAACATTCCTGATGCATCTGTACGTAAAAATAATGTTTCCAATGGGCAGAGACTTTTTTCTAATGTAATGCTGACACGATTTGATGTGTTTGTAAGTTTCGTTACTCTGCTGCAGAGAAATGATTATACTTAGACTTGATATGTTATGTTTATGGAGATTGTGAATCCATGTTACGAGTACCAAAATCAAAAGCAGGTGACATCTATTGTAACTCAGTCGTTTATCGGCACCCAGTTTTAAAGTTTTGGATACACCATAGAAGCTGCCAAGACCATCTGACCCGATCCTTTCAGGTTTCAGGTTTTACAAAGTAAGAGCTCAAGTAGGATCACAGAGGGTCCTGTCGGCCGCCATGGTGATTTTGAAATAATTTGGTTGCATTTCAAGAGATGTGTAGTGGACATTTCTAAGTCTTATCATGGTAATGTCGATCGACAATGAGTGAAAAAATGAAGTAATAATGCACATACAAAAGAAACAAATATGATACAACATGCAGAAAAAGAAATACTCCATAACAATGCCTGACTGACATGAGGTAAGATACATCACAATTTGGCATATGGAAGATTCTACTTTCGTATATGATTCTTTATAAAATACAAGTTAACTTTATGCTGTCACTATTCCAATTTACAAGTAGACACTGTGTCGCATCTAACCAGTTTTATTCCTCGTGTGTTCTATCAACTTAAATTATATAAAAAAATATGTAGACGTTACTGTAGCCTTCTAGCAAACAGTGTAAACCACCATCAGTCACTGTATTTATTGTCTGATCCGGATCCGTACTGCTTGCCATTGTCACTGGATATAAGCGGGTTAAAAACCAGCGTAATTAAAGGACGATACGCCAAAATTTCCTTTGCTTATCCTTGAACTGTGTGTTGCTCAAACGCAATATAAATACGAACGATCAATATGGGTGCCGATCGGACGGCACGGTCGCGCAGTCCGGGCCCCACCTATGTTGGTCGAACATTTATTAAGTCAGATTATCTCAATACAAATTCCATATACTGCATACCTCAGTTTGGTCAGGAAGTGTAAAGAGCAAACAGTGCAGACCCCGATCGGGAACACTATATTGTGTTCGATCTGGATCTGCACCGTTTGTCATTGTCACTGGTCGTTAGAAGTTTTTTTGTTGTTTTTTTTTTTTTCGCACCAGCGTAGTTATAAAACGAACCACCAACAAAATTATTGGTTTGATACTGACCTGTGTAATGCTCAAGCACAAGACAAATCCGAAAGAACAACAAGAGTGCCGATCAGACTGCGCAGTCCTGACCACACTCATGTTGTTCGAACATTTCATAAAGCAGATTCTCTCATCACATTATTCGTACAGTGTATCCCCCATTCTTTAAATCCAAGCATTAGAATTTTTAATATACGAATGCTACAGCTGTAATGTACTGATTTCGGACAAGTTATTTTGTAATACTCTGAATTTACCATACTAACCCTAAGTACTTGGACAGACAGACAGGTCTGAGGTAACAATGAAGACTCAGATCAGAGGCTCAGTATACGGCATTTGACTAGGGTCCACACAGTTTGCCACTCATCCAGCAATCCTCTATCAACGGGTAGTAAAGTAGACATTTTCTGTTTTAGAATAAGTTTGGCGAGGGGTTTAGGTGTCCCGGTATTTAGGGTAAATATAGTATAAAAGTTCTGTACTTTTTTCTCTCTTTTATAAGAATGAAACTAATTATGGTACAGGCGACCATTCTCATAGCTTTGGTAAGAATATATCCAGAGTAAGGGGAATTGGCACATGTTCAGGAAAGACAACTCTGTCAAACGTATTTTAGTCCCTTTTGACATATGCCCAGGTAAGAATCAGGTCATCCCATGCCCCCCCCCCCCCCCCCCCACCATCGTGGGACAAGAGTCATTATGCCATATGTGAACAGCAAAGGGTCGGAGTGGGCAGCTTGCGCATCCACACAGAGTGGTCAGTGTCTTTGTTGATCACTTACGGAATCATTGGATACTTTAGTATAACAGCCTCATCGCGGAAACATTACGAAGACACGCCTATGCAAATATATTGAAAATTTCACTACCAAAAACTGAAAGTTTTCTGATGTTTTTCATATTCCTGCTCAAAACATAGATTATGGTACTCATTAGAACCGGCTCGACGAGGCGGTTCTAATGGGTACCCACAATCTATGTTTTTGAGCAGAAACAAGAAAATTCATATATACCCCTGTAAACCCCAGTTTTACTGTATAAAAGTGGGGTTTAATCGGGGTCAAAATTCTATAAGTATGGTATCGTAATGAAGGCGCTTCGGACACCCCGTCGAATCAATGATGTCAATCTGTCAGTACGAATGTCCGGTCCATTATCGAGGCCACGGCTAGTTCTGTCGTTGGTTTCCCCTTGACCTACCACTTATGTGAGCGAACAGCATAGGTTCTACCTGAACCTTTCTATATAAAGGCACGTTTCCCATGACACGACTCATACATCAAAACATATTACTCTGTATCAAAAATGCAAGTGT
This sequence comes from Anodontia alba, assembly GCA_964016985.1. Lineage (NCBI taxonomy): Eukaryota > Metazoa > Mollusca > Bivalvia > Lucinida > Lucinidae > Anodontia > Anodontia alba. Next base: position 10,834,642 of record OZ024834.1, on the reverse strand, counting down.
ACTGGACCATGGGGTTCGACCAAGACATTTTATCACATGGACTGCTCAGAGAGTTAAATAGGTCCTTTTATGATAACATCTTGAAATTTCATATGGAAAGTTTGAGGGTTCATGTTGCCATAAATAGATTTTCTGGCCATGTTTATACCAATAAAACTATTTGATCATGGCGACAGAATTGATCAAGGGGTTTGAAAACGTTTAGACCCGATTTCAAGTATTTGTCCAGACGTGTGAATAAACAGTAAATCTGCATTTCAAATCGGTCAAATAGCATATCATGATGTGAAAATGCTGCATTGCCGTGATACACTAATTCAGTGGCGTAGCCAGACCGTACAGCCAGTTTTGTTTTTTTTTTAAAAAAAGTTTTTTTTAAAAAAAATAGGTCTTATTAAAACTGCTTCCAAAATGTTATTCTAAAAGAAAAGAAGTATATGGGTATCTATGTTTGTGTTTGTGTTGAGGTTTTACGGCCCAGTCAACCCAGTGGGGTCATGTCGAGCGCGGTCAGTTTACCTAACCACACGTTTACTGGGCAGGCTTAGTCCTCTAAGCGGTTAACCAGTATTGTGCACATTCTTTCGCCAGAAATTGACAACTGCCCTTCTTGAATCAGCGGAAGGGAGAGAATGACCGTAGAAAATATTTCATGATCAATCTCCACGAAAGAATGTTGCCGACCTCGGCGGGGGTTGAACCCGCGACCTCCTGGTCTCCAGTCGGACGGCGCATCCAACTGAGCCACCGAGGCCGACTAGGGTATCTATGTAAGGCTCATATTCTGGCTATCCTATTTAGCTATCTTCCAATTGAGCTGGTCGCTTGGCCAGTCGTGGATGTTGCTGTTCTTTACTCTGTCTCTCCGTATCGGATGTAGCCTGTGATTTGTGACTGTAGCCCTCCCGGAACTTTATTATTATTACTATTTTATTGTTGTTGCAGTGGAGGGTATCGTGTCGTGTTTGCGATGCTCTTATTCATAACTCCAGATAAAGCACTTTTTCAGCCAAAAAGTATTGATATTTTTTTTTATCTCTCTACATAAGCATACCCAGCTAGCATTCTTAATAAATCTATAGCGGGCCGTCATCGGCCCGTCAGCTACCCTGACGGGCCGATAACGGCCCGCTACAGATTTATAAAGAATGCTAGCTGGGTGTGTTGTGGTACTCATTAGAAGTCCTAATATTTTGGGTAAATACAGGTATTAAAACCTAAAAAATGATGAAAGAAGAAAAACGATCCAAATAAATCCCATCCATTCACAGTTTGTTTATGTCATATCATCCATTCAGATTTTGTTTACATCAGATACGCTCAAACGATATTAACGCGTATACCATGTATCAATGATGGAACGTACGAAAATTTATTTTGTGGGATATAATAGTGTCAGGGTCAATTTGAGGTAAAAACACTTTGAATCTGGAAAAACGTTTGTGGTGGGTTTGCACGCAGGCTCTCGTTTGGGACTAGTATTAAGCCAGATCATTTAAGACTTTCACTGGGTATCTGAGCGATCGTTGAACCCGTGAGAAAGGTCTTTAGAGCTGATGCGGAAAGCGAAGGCTAAACACTCTAACATTTTTTAGATATCGGTTTCCACAGAAATGGGTTCAGAGATCCCCGTTTCCATATGTTGAATTATTTCTGAAACTCGTGCAGTCTGATCAGAGCCTTTATTGTCCACAGATAATCACTGGATACTGACTATGCCAACAAACAACAACTGTGAGGCTTTTCCATTACGAAAACACGCCTATTCAAATATATTGAAAATTTCACCACCAAAAACTGAAGGTTTTCAGATAAAAAATCTGATATTTTTCGTATGTCTGCTCAAAACATAGATTGTGGATACTCGTTAGAACCGCCTCGCAGAGGCGGTTCTAACGAATACCCACAATCTATGTTTTTGAGCAGACATAAGAAAAATAATGAATACCCCTGTAAATTCCAGTTCTACTATATAAAAGTGGGGTTTAAGGGGGTCAACACTATATAGGTATGTTTTCGTGATGGGTTGGTTTAGCAACAGCTAGCCTCACTTTCAGATTCTGACCAGTTCCTTGCAAGTTTGCAATAAATATATGTCTACTGAAGTCTATGAGCATTGGTGCAAATACGCCATATGGCATAAAATTCTCTATGTAATTGTAAATCAGTTGTTCTGCCATCCAGATTTCTGGCCTCAATCTGAAATTGCCAAGCAAAATTGTGGCAGATGACAGTTTATTATCATGTTTTACAGACAAAATAAGATTTGACATTCATGGGACTAGGCAGACGATTCATAAGGAATGGCAAGCCTTTTTTTTTTTCAAAAAGAAAGAAAAAAAAAAAAAAAAAAAAAAAAAAAAAAATAAATAAATAAAAAAAAAAAATAAATAAATAAAAAAAAAAAAAAAAAAAAAAGAAAAAGAAAAAGGAAACAAACAATATATTTCAAAATGTCATCTGCTACAACTGTGATTGGAGTTTTAAGGGTTTAGATGCTTTTGCTTTCTAATTTTTGTTTGATTTCACTGCAGTCGGTGTTAAGTACCGGACATCCCAGTGCAGTTTTTTTTTTCCCCTAAGGACTACTGAGCCCATTCTGGCAGTTTGGAAATCAGAGATCCGCTTTACCGGGGTGGGATGGTGTGGTGGAGCTTGGCGTATGCAGCCCTGCAGACCGTCTCAATTACACCGAGAATTTCCAGTGGGGTGGGGCTTGACGATATGTCTTTAGCTTCAACTATTGGTTTTCATTTACTCTGGCATACAGTAGAATTAGCCGTGAGTACTCATCTTTGTTTATTATAATGATTAATTTGATTTTTGTGTTTTCGCTTTGATGCATTGACTGAGTTAGGAGCCTTTATGCGAACCGAATTTTTATGTGTTTCTGTATTAAGAGTAGCATCGGGACCCAGGGTGAAGTTAGTTAGCTGTAAAAGTGCTTTAACCACCCCCCCCCCCCCCACCCCGGTGGTTTACCCTACTGACCGTTCTAAGGCGGTGGTCCCGGTGTTAGTCTTATTCTTTGTTGTTTTGTGGTTTATTCTACGAGGCGATTTGTTGTATGTCTTTCCATGTGTCATTTTGTTCTTGTGTTTTTCAGTCCTTTTAGTATTGCGATTACCTCGCTTGGGGAAGAGAGAGCTAATCTTAGTGCTTTTCGTACGTTTGTTCGATTTGTGCTTGTTTGGATTTGTCGGTTTCTTCTTTCTCTTGGGGTCTGGGAAGGGCTGCGGTTTGTGATTGTGGCACTCCCTGGAGTTTTCTCTTACCTTTTTTTTATTCTTTTATGTCTTCTTTGTTTCCAAAAGCAACCTTTATAGAACTTATTTGACTTCACTGTCGCGGATGTTAAGTGTCCTAAGGCGGAAAAGTCTCCCCGTACTTCATCATGGTACAGTGTTTTTTTTTTTTTTTTACTTTCTTTGGTATCATTGAGTCTGTTAGCTTGTAAAATCGAGTTCCACTTAAGTCCGGTGCGGTGCTGGGGCGGGTCGGGGCGGGCGGCCGGGCGGGCGGGGCGGGGTGGGGCGGGGCGGGGCCGGGCCGGGCCGGGCCGGGCCGGGCGGGGCGGGGCGGGGCGGGGCGGGGCGGGGCGGTGGTATGCAGCACTGCAAACTATATTTCTGTCATATCAAAATTCAATCGAGATTCCGATTTTCATTCTTATATGTTTTCTCTACGTGGGCAACTGCACGATGGTAAGTGGAAAGACAATCTCTAGATATGTATACCTGGCGAAATGTCATTGAAAGAGAGTATATAGGTCATAGATGTTGGATGTGAACTGGCAGGAGGCGCAGCCACTCTATCATAAATAATTCAGCCACTCTACCATAAATAATCTTGAAAAAAGGAGCTTACAGTAACAGTTACGATTAAGGTTAGGATTTAAATTATTAATGGATAGAGTTGTACGCTCGTATCATACATAAATGCAAATACTGCAAGTTAGAAATGAATCGGGAAATGGCTCAAGGTTTTTCCACGAACCATTACAAACAATGTTTAGCGGACCATACCCAGTAGGCGTACAACGTTAAAATGACGTCGTATCAACGTCGATGCGACGTGATCACGTCGCATCGACGTTGATACGACGTCATTTTGATGTTGTGTGCCTGCTGGGTAATGATACAGATAGCGAGATCATATACACCTACAAATAAATATAAACAACAATATCAAAATCAATTGCAGCCAACGCAATCATCTGCGTTCAGAAGTGCAAGATACTCTCAATTGTTTTTCTGCCCTGGATTTCTACTCCTGTCGGCGCTCGTCATTAGGTACAGGGATCCAGGGCAAAAACCATAGCTCTCACTTTGCACTTCTGAATGCATCCATGATAATCTTGTGCTGTTGAATTAGGCCAAATAAAAAATTATGTGTGTTTAGGGTAACATGTTAGAAAAAAATAGGTAGGGTAGGCATGGATTTTTTTTTTTACATTTTTTTTTTTATGAAGAATAATACCATAATTACCAACTATATTTGGACTTTGCACATAATGCACATAAAATTTTACCAAGTCTGTTTGATTTTCCTTAAATGTTTCTAAAAGTACTGATAGAATGGCAAACAGTGTAGACCCTGATCAAACTGCTCCTTTGATCTGGGTCTAAACTGTTTGCTCAGCCCTTCTAATCGGAATGTTTAGCACTTTTTTTGAGAAAACATGAAAAAAATTGCTGTTTCATCAGGAAAATTAGGTAGGGTAGGGTTACCCTAAATACACATTTTTTTTTTTATTTGGCCTTACCTATCGAGTAACCTTTTTTTTTTTTTTTTTTTTTTTTTTTTTTTCAATGCCTTGAAAGTGATAGCTTGCCATATACTCGAGTAACATGTAAAGGTTGTATTTATGACAAAGCTCTGAAACAGATACCGTATGATATATGTAGGAGAACTGATACACTTCCAAGGGAAGCAACTATATCAAAATTGTGTTCCTTCCCTTCTAAAAAGAGGGTCTGCTCTAAACGCAAATAATTTGCTCCCCACGGCAGCAAATTCTTTCCTTTTAGAGCAGGCCTTTTTAAAAGAGACTTGATGTGCTGGAAAGCAAACAGGAAGTCACCAAAGTCGTCTCCCATATACTAAATGGCAGAAAATCTACCAGGTATATCCAATCCACTTTAGGAAAATCACAACAGAAAACCCAGCATTAAGTCAAGAACACAACCCAGCTAACACACAACGTCGCCGGAACGTCGTTAAAACGTCGATGCAACGTCACGACGTTGCAGCGACGTTGTAACGACGTTTTTACGACGTTGTGTTTTTGCTGGGAATACATTTGAGTTGCAGTGTGAGAAAACATTATTATGTCATATGCGAAAAGCGAATGCCTGGATCAGAGTAGCATCGGGACCCAGGGTGAAGTTGACCGGCTGGAAAAGTGCTTTAAACCCCTCGGGATTTTATTCTACTGACCGTTCTAAGGCGGTGGTCCTGGTGTTGTTCTTACTCTTTGTAGCTCTTTGTAGCTTTGTGGTTCCCGCATTGCTTTCTGTTTTCTTTTTTTTCTGTATGTGTTGAGATGCTAGCATTGTGGTCACAATCTTCAATAGCTACCCATTACTAGTTGTTATGTGGTCACCTTCAACAGCTGCCCATTTTGCTTTCTGTTTTGCTAGTTGTGATTAAGAGTGGAATCGGGACCCAGCGTGAATTTAGTCGGCTGTAAAAGTGCTTTAACCCCCTTCCCCCAGTTTATTCTACTGACCCGTTCTAAGGCGGTGGTCTTATTCTTTGTTGCTTTGTAGTTTATTCTACGAGGCGATTTGTTTTAAGCCTTGCCTTGTATTTTTCAGTCCTTTTAACATTGCCTCTTCGGTTTGCGCTTGTTTGGTTTTGTCTGTTTCCTCTTCCTCTTGGTGTCTGGGAAGGGCTGCGGCTTGTGCTTGCGGCATTCCCTGGATTTTCTCTTACCCTTTTTCCAAGAGGAAGACCCAGTTTCCGAAGGCAGCGAAAACAGTTTAACCAGAGTTGTCTCCCTGAAAGGGCATCCATTTCCCTTAAATCTCCATATTTTATGACTTGAACTAGTTTTGCATAAAGTTATTACGTTACCTTATAATCTCGCAAGGATATGCGGGTCACTGCGGGATCTTGTCTTACATTTTATACCAGCAGATATATAAAACGGGGTTCGGCGATATTAAAAATTTCGAACATTCTTGCATATCCTTATCCACATATATAATTTCGTTCTTTGGGCTGATTACGTGCGGGAATAATTGTCACGATATGGCAATCTCCCAGTCAGCATTCTACGTAAATCTATATCGGGCCGTCATCGGCCCGTCAGGGTAGCTGACGGGCCGATGGCGGCCCGATATAGATTTACGTAGAATGCTAGCTGGGCTATTTGTTTTTACTAGTATTCATTAGGGGAAGCTGAGTCTGAATCTAAATTCAAATGAAGCTATTCTTAATTAGAATATACATTGGATACATCTGTAATCAAATAAAACAAATCTCTAATTGTAGATATCTTTAACTCATTTAGAACTATTTAGATAGTTTTAATTCCTTTTAGGTTAAAGAAATCTTAATTCTTTCATCATTAAATAGCTTCAATTGAAATAAAGATATCTTTAATTCAAATAGATATCATTATTAGATTCAATTAAAGATATCGTTAATTATAACGAATTAAACAGTCGTTAATTGAATTTGCAATATCTCTAATGCAATTAAAGGTGTGAAATACATAGATCTTAAATCAAGCTGTCTTTAATTCAATTTGTGGATTTTTTATTTATCAAAATTATTCAAGATATCTTTAATTCAGTTAAACATATCTATAATTCAATTAAACATATCTTTATTTTAACAGAAATGCCCTTTCTTAAAAAAAGAAATTTTAAACAGAGTTAAAACTATTTTAATTGGATTACATTTATCTCCAGACATCCCTGATAACGCTTAGCATGCCTAGTAAATATTTCAACAGACGTCATTTAGGAATGTTTTTCTTGTATTTCCCAGAAGACAGGCTTTGCTATTTCATGCAAATTTGGAGACAACTTGCATGAAATGTCAAAGCCTGTTTACTGGGAATAATAAGAAAATATAATCAATTTGTCGTCTGCTGAATTAGCCCAAAGGTTAATGGATTAAAGCCCAAATGGAACGCCATGTTTCTAAAGGAGAAAATTCGCACGAAATGTCACAAGAAAATATAATCAATTTGTCTTCTACTGAATTTGCTTAAAGGGGAACGCAATATAAATTGTAAGTATATCTTGGAGTAAATTGCTTAACAAGCCATTTATTTTGATACAAGAGTTTTCAAAATCGGCCTAGAAATAAGGAAGTTATGGTGGTTTGAATATACGAGTATTTATAATGGCTGTCATGGATGCTGCCATACTGTAGGCTTTGTGACGTCACACAGCCCAAATTAAATATGCAAACCAAATTATAAAGGGTTTTTAACAATAATTTTGCTACAATTGTTTTTATAATCTTTTAATTCTAGTGACAAGCAATAATTTCCCCCAAAATAAACCAACTTTATGAGAATAACTACATTTATGAAACGAATTTCAATTTTTAAGGAACCTCATTTAATATTCAAAATGGCGGCCTTTATGAAACGAAATTCAATTTTTAAGGAACCTCATTTAATATTCAAAATGGCGGCGCCCATTCCACCAATGTTAAAATATAAATTGTCTATAACTTACTTAATTTTCTACCGATTTTGATCAAATTTTGTGTCAAAAGTTATTGCTTGTAAAGTTCTTAAACTTTAAAGCACAATACCTTTTAAGGTTGCGTTCCCCTTTAAAAGCTAAATACGTAAAACCCCAAATGGAACGCCATCATCACGAAAACATGCCTATATAATGTTGACCCCCTTAAATCCCACTTTAAACAGTAAAACTGGGATTTACAGGTGTATACATTATTTTTCTTATTTCTGCTCAAAAACATATATCGTGGGTACTCGTTAGGACCTCCTCGCCGAGGCGGTTCTAACAAGTACCCACAATTTAGGTTTTGAGCAGAAATATGAAAATATCAGAATTTTTATCTAAAAATTTTCATTTTTTGGTGGAAAAATTTTCAGTATATTTGAATGGGCTTGTTTTCGTGATGTACTGTGAGCTCTTGATAGGTATCGTCAGTGTTGTTGGGACTGACTCTGTACTCAGACGACTTTCACCTTAGATGCTAATAAAGATAGCTAAATGAACTAAATTACTTCCATCATATCGAATTTCAATCCGTTTTATTGTAGCAAATTTGATGTGCCTTCAAAATTCTGAATTTGAATACGATATGATAACTTGAATAAAACTAGTTATAAATAGATATATATATAATCTGGGTCAGTATTTTAGTAGAATAAAACATTCACCGACTTGGTAGCTATTAACCTTTATACATGTTTATACCGTTCTCTGAGCTAGTTCAGCACAACCAAATAATTATAGCTTTTTTTTGCCAGAAAACAGAATATGACATTCCATTGGAGATAATTTGCATGAAAAGCCAAAACCTGTTTTCTGTGGAAAAAAATGAAGTAAAAAATCCAAAAAAAAAAAAAAAAAAAAAAAAATCAAATTGTCGTCTGCTGAATTTTTTACCCAGCAAACTGCAAACTTAGTGTTAAATTGAAGGAGATGTATAAGACAAGTTTGGCCAGTTTCTGTTATAATGTAATGTATAAGACAAGTTTGGCCAGTTTCTATTATAATGTAATGTATAAGACAAGTTTGGCCAGTTTCTATTATAATGTAATGTATAAGACAAGTTTGGCCAGTTTCTGTTATAATGTAATGTATAAGACAAGTTTGGCCAGTTTCTATTATAATGTAATGTATAAGACAAGTTTGGCCAGTTTCTATTATAATGTAATGTATAAGACAAGTTTGGCCAGTTTCTATTATAATGTAATGTATAAGACAAGTTTGGCCAGTTTCTGTTATAATGTAATGTATAAGACAAGTTTGGCCAGTTTCTATTATAATGTAATGTATAAGACAAGTTTGGCCAGTTTCTATTATAATGTAATGTATAAGACAAGTTTGGCCAGTTTCTGTTATAATGTACACGGTATTCTAAAATTCGGACATTGTGTGTATGTCCGTAGGTGTGTGTGTGTGTGTGTGTGTGTGTGTGTGTGTGCTTCAAAATCGTAGTCAGCAATCTGGAGTGAAGTCTTAAATCCCAGTTACTTGGCATAATATTCTCCATCCAGTCACATCAGCCTCACACGAAGCCTACCACTTTCAGCTTTGTTGACTATAATTTATGCTTTTACAGCGCCAAGTAAAGGCAGATACAAGCTACAGTCGGTGGCCTCTGGCGATTCAATCAGGGTAGACATCCGTGATTTTCCGCACGCCAAGCAGACGCTATATCTGCTGCTGTACAGAGATAATTAAAATTCAGGCGGCAACAGTTGGATATAGCTTTCCCGATGTATCGAATGTTACCAGTTTTTAACAAAGGCAATAGGAATGAAATGCTGACTGAAGTTTGTCAGTTTATTCAGGAACTTCTTTCCTTTTAGAATAGACCCATTTTGAAGAGGGAGGATAACAGTTTGACAGAGTTGCATTCCCTGAGGTGTATCTATTTCCCTTAACCTGTCCATATGAGCCACCTCATAACAAAAGCAACAAAATGGATGTACGCCCAGCGAAGACTCAGATCAGACTGAGCATCCGCCCAGTCTGATCAGAGTCGTCGCTGTCCGCATGAACAAAGCTTGGGTCCTTTGCTACCCATTTAGCGCACAGCGAAGACTGATCAGACTGGACAGATGCTCAGGCTAATCTGAGTCTTCGCTAGGTGCACATCCATTTTGTTAGTTTTGTCATGAGGTGGTTCAGTTATTATCTTCAGAGACTGGTGAAGGTTATCGCTAGTCAACCGCGGTAAGGCCGGTCTTCCTTAGCATATCTCCGGGGTGGTTAACCATCTCTTTCAGCCGTATAATTCAATTTACTACGAACCTTGTCAACCACACAGGGAAGATTTAGTACGCACCGTAAGGAAAACCAGCCTCATGTCTCATGTAAACAGGGAAACCCCACATCAGAGAGCACATAGTCATAGTCTGCTCTGAGCCTTCGCTCTCCGTGCGTACGGCTAACTTTGCGTGTCGAGAGTGAATATGGAATGCACTGATTAATCTACACCCATGCGTAGACAGATCTGGGTAATTGCTGTTCGCATGAGGCGAAAATATTTTTATTTGTAACCACTTTTACCTTAGCGCTTAGCGTGCTGATTAAAATATTCAGCCGCTGAAACATTTTGAAGTATTTCTCATTTTCCCCAGAAAATCGGATTGACATTTCATGCAAATTGGACAATTTGCATAGAATGTCAGATCCTATTTTCTGGGAAATACAAGAAAAGCATCATCATTTTGTCGATTGCAGAATTTGCCCAGTGTGTGGAAAAGGTTAAAATTACAGTAATAGTATAGTACGGTGCCTGGGTCTTTTCAATCCATTCATCTCCAGCTTAACATAATTTCTGTATGAACTTTTTACGATGCGTCAGCCCAAAAATATTTTTGTTTTCAAACCGCATTCAAATTTTACAAACATATAAACAGCGATGGTCATGAAGACCTTCATGTGCCTTTAAGACAGCCATTTCAAATTATATAGTTGTCCAAAAACGAGTTAAAGCTGTAAATAAGCTGCATAAACAAGGTAGGTACAGATTTCACAAACCTGTATGCCAGCATGTAAGCCTAGTGCTATAAGTTTTCCGATCGACCTCGAGGTGGATATGGCCGTCTTTGCATTGGCTCCATGGAGGAAGGTGGTGTGCACGTGTGAGCAAATACCAAGACATGATAACAAACGTTTTATGAACAGGCCTTAAACACGCAGAGATCAGATGTCTGTACATCATTTCCATTGTTGTCGCGAAAAACAGATTCCTTTCCAGTGAACTTTATACAAAAGCTTACTATTTTTATACATTTCTTACATGATTTCAGTGGATCTTGATACAATACTGACGGTCGAAAACATTTACAAAAGCATACTATTTTTATATATTTCTTACATTATTTCAGTGGATCTTCATACAATGACGGTCGAAAACATCTGCCCTCTCGGGTGTCTGATCTGGATCTACTCTCGTTCTGGCTTCCGATTTCCATTGAGCCCTTTATACAGTGTTTTGATTACATGTGTTTCACTGTGATGTTTCTGAGATGAGATAGAGGACCCTTATGCCGACCGAACATATATTTGTAGTTTGGAGATGCATCGGAATTTCATCACGATAACACATCTATATAATTTTTACCCCCTTAACCCCACTTTTATATAGTAAAATTGGGGTTTACAGGGGTATACATTAATTATCGGATTTCGGCTCAAAACATGGATTGTGGGTACTCGTTAGAACCGTCTTGCCGAGGCGGTTCTAACGAGTACCCACAATCTATGTTTTGAGCAGAAATATGAAAAATATCAGATTTATTTCGTCTGAAAATTTTCAATGTTTGGTGGTAAAATTTTCAGTATATTTGAATAAGCGTGTTTTCGGAATGAGGGTGTAAGGGTAAGGTTTTGCGCTAGTAAAACCAATTTAAGCCCCCTAATAACTTTCGTACTGACTGTTCCAATGCGGTTCATTTGTTGCAGTTCTTCTTTGTTTGTGCGTCTGTGGTTTCATATGTGGCGTTTGTTTTTCATTGTTTCGGATTGAAGTGGAATCAGACTTGACACAAAGCTGAAAGTCTACAGATCCGTGGTGCTGCCAACACTATTATACGCATGCGAAACTTGGACAGTTTACCAACGGCATGCCGAAAGATTGAACCACTTCCATACAAGCTGTCTTAGAAAACTTCTAAGACAAGATTCCAGACACAGAAGTCCTGAAAAGGGCATGAATGCAATGTGCATACTCTTCTGAATTGGCACAGTTAAGATGGACAGGCCATGTTACCAGAATGCCTGATGAACGTTTGCCAAAGAAAATCCTCTAGGGAGAGCTACGAATGGGAAAATGCTCCCATGGTGGTCAGAAGAAGCGATACAAAGACACACTCAAAACCTTCCTTAAAGACTTCAACATGTACCAACAGAGTCGTGGGAACAGATTGCACAGGATCGAACAAAATGGCGAGGCCTCATAAGAAGGGGTGCTGGTGAATACGAAGCAAAAAAATCAGTGAAGCCGAGCAGAAACGTGCGCAGTCGGAAGGCCAGAGCTATGGCATCACCAACAGAGCTTTCTTCCTCAGACCTCTCTAGTTCTATCTGCAACAGACAGATTAGAGCTAAGATTGGTCTCATCAGCCATCTTAGAACACACAAACAATAACACTTCACGCATTTGATTAAGATTGGTCATTGTCAGTAATGACAGACGAACGAACATGTGGCGTTTGTTTTTCATTGTTAGTTCCTCATCTCTCTGTCTTTCAACGTTGTAGTTTCGGAAAAATCTAACCAGTGGCCTCCGAGAAGATGTGGCAACAAGATGTTAACAGTTAAATAAAGAGGAATTATCGGCTTCAAAGATGGCTGCCTTTCGGCCATATTAGTCGACGGACAGGAATCGTTTAAGACGAGACACGTATAGGGGTTGAGAGGAATCCATATGTAGTTTCGACGAAATGTCTCCGTTGGTTACGGGGGAAATTCGATAATGGGAAAAATTCCAAGATAACTGGCGACCATATTTGTGAACGGACCGGAACCAAATTTGGGCATGAACAACTAGACCACTAGGGGAACATCCCAGACAAGTTTCGAAAACGTCTAACAAGAGATGCGATAACAAGAAACTGTTCATGGACGGACGCCGGACAACTCCCCCCTCCCTCTTTGCGGGATAAACTCTACCGTAGGCATCCACCAATTACAATCCGTGAAAACAAACAAGACAATTGCAAGGTTTGAATACCGGGATCGCGCGGGATGCTGTAGAGAGAAACGGGTATGAACTAATTCATATCCTGCCTTTTCGCGGATATGGCACGTAGTGATCAGTTTTGTTCCGGAACGTAAAAACGATATCGGCAGACGCATTTCTGGTCCGATAAAAAAGTCAAGGCAAAGTTTGAGGAGTGGGTTGACGTAAAGCCATCCCCACTCCACCCACCCCTTCACGAGATCTTAAATTCTAGAATGGTGGCACTGTAGTAACAGTAGTTGTCAGATTTTTAACGTAGCAGGGCAACATGGTCACATAGGGGCTACGCTAGAAAAATCTGGATTAGTTTTACTGGTTGAAACGAACCTATTTATAATTCACAACTAGGTTCGCCCAGACACCGTGCGTGTGAACAGTCGTCCAATCTGTAAGATTCAGAATTTAGACTATCGGCCAAAAAGGTTGAGCTTTCAATCTCGTACCTCAAGCGTGTCAATTTCGACTGCATAATACATTTCGGTACTCAGCTCGAGTCATGAGTAAGATACACTAGCTAGTCACATGTCGGTCATCGCCGGAAAGGCTGCAGGGTGGGTGTCCTCACCCTGGTGCCGAGAGGCTATCCTCACCCTGGAGTCTGTTGGGTGTCCTCAACCAGGTCCGCGTGCCGTAATTTTGACGTACTTAGAGTAGGTCTTACCAAGTTAACTTGGCGGCACCAGACGAAGTAGTGGTGGTCCTCCAACTTCCCCTAAGGGATCTAGACTAGATCTCTCCAGGACGTCATACTAGTATGCTGTGTTTGTCTGTTGTACGCCAGTTCATTACGAAAACATGCCTATTCAAATATATAGAAAATTTAACCTCCAAAAACTGAAAATTTCCAAATAAAAAACTGTGATATTTTTTTCATATTTCTGCTCAAAACATAGATTGTGGGTACTCGTTAGAACCGCCTCGCCGAGGCGGTTCTAACGAGTACCCACAATCTATGTTTTGAGCAGAAATATGAAAAATAATGTATACCCCTGTAAACCCCAGTTTTACTATATAAAAGTGGGGTTTAAGGGGGTCAAATTTATATAGGTATGTTTTCGTGATGTGAACGTTTCAGTATCTCCATATTGGTTGTACCATGGCTCATCGTACTACTTGCTTGTTGGCCCCTTGATGAAAATCCAGTGTTTATTCTCCCGATGGTAGACGAAGTAAGCTGGATCAATGTTGATTTTTTCGACTTCTCTGGGTTGCTGGTGGCTTCTACGATGACCTTGTACGTGGTGGCGTGGACGTCCTGGAGGTCGTACTTCTCGTGGAGAGGGTAGTCATCATCCATCTTGACGTGGAAGTACTGTGCTGGTTGTACTTGTCGTGTACTTCGGCGACTTGATCCTTGGTTTCTTTGTAGGAGGAGAATCTGGAGAAGGAGGAGGTGTTGTAGGTAGCATGATGGTAGGTGAAGGGGTGATCTCTGCTGTCTGTGGCTGGCGTTGGTGTCTGACGGTGGTAGGTGCTGTGTTCTGCAGTGTCTGGATGGCTAGTGGTGGCGTCTCCTTCTTTGGCGTAGCTGTCGACGTGCAGGCGTCGATCCGGTCGTCGGTCTGGTTGCAGCTCTGTACTGGCGAGGCCACTGGACCCGAACTAAGTCCTTCCCGTCGGACATTCTCCAAAGTGGAGAGCCGACAAAGTTGTACTCTTGTAATGCATTGAGTAGTACAGCTGGTATCACAGACATGGTTATTCGTTGGTTAGATCTGAACACTTCGAAGGTCGAAGATCAAATGAAATGATATATCACGCAGAAGGGTAATTACATAGAAAATGGGGAGAACGATCTCGAACGGAAGTATGTATTATGGTTGACTGACTTCAGGCTTTTGTCCTCTTTGGAGCGGAATTAGCGGAATTCATACGCCATGTAGATATTTCGCCATTTCCGCTCAAGGCATTACGAAAATACGCCTATTCAAATGTACTCTAAAAACTGAAAATTTTCAGATAAAAAAAAACTCTGATATTTTTCATATTTCTGTTCAAAACGTAGATTGTAGGTACTCGTTAGAACCGCCTCGGCGAGGCGGTTCTAACGAGTACCCACAATCTATGTTTTGAGCAGAAATAAGAAAAATAATGTATGCCCCTGTAAACCCCAGTTTTACTATATAAAAGTGGGGTTTAAGGGGGTCAAAATTATATAGGCATGTTTTCGTGATGAAACAACTTTTGTGACTCCCTGTTTGCTTTACTGCACACAAAGCCCCTACTGAAAATGGGTCTGCTCTAAAAGGAATTTGCTCCCAAGGGGGGCAAAGTCTTGCCTTTTTAGAGTTTTACACATGTATGTTGTAATGTCCCTCACAAAATGATTATTTTCTGTGGTTACAGCAGCATTTGTCAACATCTTTCCTGATGACCAAAATTTTATGGTCCACCCAAACTGACTGATATGAACCATTGTTATACTAAAATTTCAATACATAAAACATGCTGATGTATTCAAACCTTGCACTTAGATTCATCACTTGAATCTGTTACTATATAACTTGAAAGGTCACTGTAACCCATTTTTTTATTTATTTATTTTTTTTTTTTTAGAAATATTGAGTTGCATTCATATCCATCTCCAGATATACCATTCACATAAAATGTTAAATCTTATTTTCTCTGAAAAAAAAAAAAAAAAAAAAAACATTTTAGAAAGTCATCTGCTACCAATTTGCTTAGCTCTTTAGATTTTAGAGTTCATTATGAAAACATGCCTATTCAAATATACTGAAAATTTTACAACCAATTAAAAATGGAAAATTTTCAGATAAAAATCTGATATTTTTTCATATTTCTGCTCAAAACATAGATTGTGGATACTCGTTAGAATTGCCTCAGCGAGGCAGTTCTAATGAATACCCACAATCTATGTTTTTTTAGCAAAATAAGAAAAAAATTGTGTACCCCTGTAAACCCCAGTTTTACTATATAAAAGTAGGGTTTAAGGGGGTCAAAATTATATAGTCGTGTTTTCATGATGAAATGAAATTGCACCTTGAAAATTAACATGCTTAGTCTGTTGAAACTATGTGCTGCCTTATTTATCCTAAAAATTGGGACGGACAAGCCTGAGGAAACAGTGTAGACTCAGATCAGATTCTACAGCATCTCACCTGTCCAGCAGTATTTTAAACATCAACAGGTAGTAGCTGTTCAAGTTTTTTTTTTAATAAGTATGGTAAGACATTAAGATGTCCCACTTTCAGGTTAATACTGTATATCGTGTTTGACCTAATTACCACACTGTGCACTTTGGTTTTTAAAACATTCTGGGAAAACTTGTGGTAAAATATGTATCCACCTATACTAAGGTTACACTTAAAAAAATAAAATAAAATAAAAAAAGATTAGTGAAGGACTTATCAAATGATGCTTATGCAATGTTTTTGTGTTGTCGTTTTCTTCTGATTTTCTTTATAAAAGCATACGTTGTGGATACTCATTTGAATTGCATCAAGTTGATGCAATTCAAATGGGTACCCATAATATATGCCTTTATAAAAAAAAAGACTAAAAGTACACTGGCTGCAATCTGAAAACTACAGAATGGCTTGACTGAGTGCTTTTTAGGGGCAGTAATTAGGTTGAATACGGTACATACTAAATCCTCCTAAAACCTGCAATTTGAGAAAGTTAGGGAAACCTTTTAGGATAATGGGAAATACCTGAACACTCATAAATACAAGAAACCTTACTCTTATAAAATGTCATTTAACCAAATTACAAGTATTTTATGACTCCTAACATATCTGGTTTTAAGGTGTTTAAAAAGCTAAGACACAATACCTATTTTCTAATTTAAAACTGCAACACCAGCTCAGCAGGCATATTCTTGCTGTCTCATGGTATATGTCAACATGCCACAAAGTAAAATTTTTTTCAGTTTGTAAGCTGGATTACCATATTGCCCCAAATTCTGGCCACCAGGGCCCAGTTGTACAAAGCGTTAATAGCTTAACAAGCTCGTTAAGGGTCATTTCATTAAGTGTTTTAGCAGATTCAATATACAATATTCTGATATTTTTTGCTGAAAAAATATGAGTAGCTTTTGCACTGCAAAAGCTACTCACATTTTTTCAGCAAAATATTTAAGCATATTTGCGTATCACTCAATATAAATTTTAACTAACGATGCCGTTAGCTTTGAACAACTGGGCCTAGTACTTTAGACTGTACTTCTTCTAATTTTTAAATACATCCATTTAAACTACCATTATAACCCCAAATTGGGACAAACAGGCCTGAGCAAACAGAGTAGACCCAGAATGCAGCATCTGATCAGGGTCTACACTGTTTCCAAGTCACCAAGCAGTACTTAAACACATCAAGAGGTAGTGGATCAGACTTTATCCAATATTAGGACAAGTATGGTAAGGGGTTAAGATGTCCCAATACTTAGGATAAATATAGTACCAGGTTTTGTTTGCTTGTGTTGAGGTTTTACAGCCCAGTCAACCCAATGGGGTCATGTCGAGGGCGGTCAATTTACCTAATCACACTTTTACTGGGCAGGTTTAGTCCTCGAAGTGATTAACCAGTAGTGAGCACATTCTTATGACAGAAACTGACAACTGCCCTTCTCGAATCAGTAGAAGGGGGAGAATGACCGTAGAATATGTTTCAGATTCAATCTCCACGAAAGAATGTTGCTGAGCTAATGGGGGTCAAACTAGCAACCTCCTAATCACCAGTTGGACGTGCATCCAACTGAGCCACCGAGGCTGGCACACAGTACCTGGTGTTGTGTTTAGAATATGCTGGCTGAATGACAAGTAATATAGACCCTGATCAAACTGTTTTTATCATAACCTTTTTCGAACAATTCCATTTGGCTACCTGGTGTGTTTAAAAAGTACTGACTGAATGGGTCTACATCAATTCCTCAGGCATAGACATGCAGGCCATTTGGACCTCCACTTGATATAATTGCCTTTAGATCTCTTTTGTCCAGCATGGCTCACTCCATAAATTACTTTTGTTGAAGTACATGTATCTAAACTAGTAATGGTGTTTTCAGAGAAAACAAATGTCCCTAAACCATGAATTTTCAGTTTTTCTACTGCTGTGACCCTAAAAATTAGGCCAAGGTCACCAAAATCTAATCAGTTCTTTCTTATGTCCCACCAAAATCAATATGTCCCCCTCCCGATTGGTTGCGGGACATAAAAATTGCTGAATGAGTGGCAAACAGTGTGGCATCTGATCAGACACCATGTTTTGTGGCAGCTGATCTAGCTCTACAGTTTGTTCATGCCTGTCTGTCCAAATACTTAGAGTAATTACAGTAGTCCTTACCATATTTTTATCCTAAAATTTGAAGTCAATTTTTCTACCATTTGATGTGAATGGCAAGCTATTTTAATGTTTATTCTATAAATCAGATATCTGATTTAATATATCAGATATCTTTTATAATATATTAGATATCTGATATATTATATCAGATATCTTATATAAATAAGGTATCTTATATGTTAAGATATCTTATATGCTATATACTATATAAGATATATTAATTGACATATGATAGATGCTATATAAGACATCTGATATGCCATATAAGATATCTTATATAGCATATCAGATAACTTATTTACTAAAGAAGATATCTCATTTATTCAATTAAATAAGATATCTCATTTAGTACATCAAATATCTTATTTAGTAAACCAGATATCTATATTTAATAAAATATCTTATATGGTAAATAAGATATATGTGAAATTAAATATCTAATATGATATATCAGATATACAGGATATAAAATATCTAATATAGGATATAAGATATCTGAATTAGTGTATCAGATATCTTATATTCTATATTAGATATCTTTTTTTAGATGTTTTATATCCTATATAAGATATCTATGATATATAAAATATCTATTTTGCATAATAAATAGTAAAACAGCTTGCCAGCAATGTGTCTAAAAACTACTGGTAGAGTGGCAAATTGTATAATTCCTGATCAGAGATCAGATTATGCTGAACCTGTTCTTATTGCTGAGGCCAGTCTATCTAAATATTTAGGGTAAATATGTTAAAACCTTTGTCCTGCTGAACCCAGATGTGTCCTGCTTTTGCAAACTGTAGATCCAGATCAGTTGGCTTCTTCAGAAGCCAACTGATCTGGATCTGCACTGTTTGTCATTCAGTATGTAAATTTGTGTCAACAATCTGAATCAAATAATCTGATTGGCTGAAAATTGAAAGTGGGTGTGGTATCTTAATTTATTCAGCATGACATGGGTTAATATTAAAAGTACTCTAAATATTTTCCTCCTTGCTTGGCATACCCTAAAATTTGAATAAATTAATTTGAAAATTCCACACGCTCTATAACATGCTGGTGGAATGGCAAACAGTGTAGATACTGATCAAACTGTGCCTAGGGCCAGTTTGATCAGGAGCTACATTACAAAAACAAGCCTATTCAGATATACTGAAAAATTTTACCACCCAAAAAAAAAAAAAAAAAAAATCAGATAAAAACTCTGATATTTTTCTTATTTCTACTCAAAACATAGATTGTGTGTACTCATTAGAACCACCTTGGCGAGGCAGTTCTAATGAGTACCCACAATCTATGTTTTTGAGCAGAAATAAGAAAATAATGTATACCCCTGTAAACCCCAGTTTTACTATATAAAAGTGGGGTTTAAGGGGGTCAACATTATATAGGCATGTTTTCATGATGCACTGTTTGTACAGGTCTTCTGATCAATCATTTAGTGTAAATATGGTAATTATAATATAGATTGAACTTCGATGAAGTTGATGTCGCACCTGCCCCACAAAAATTGATGTTTATTTCAGGTAGAAGAAATTAATATAGAAATTTCATTGAAAGCATATGCGTTTTCTCATATGATGCATGAGATGTTGGTCTCAAAAGGTACCCCAAGTCTTTTTTTGATTGTGTTGGGGTTTAACGACACGTCAACCCTTGAGGGTCATTTTGTGTCGTCTCCCAGAGAAAGGGAGAAAAGAGATAGAAGAGAGAGTAGAGGAGATGAAAGAGAGGGACAGGGAAGAAAGAGGAACAGGAAAGAAAGTTAAGAAACAGAAGAAATAAAAACATTCCCCCTCTACCCTTACCCACTACAAGGATAGCAGGCCTTGCCCAACTGTAAGCCAATATCAGCTGGACGCCCCAGTGATGTAAGATACACAGCACCTTCGCACCACCCGACCACCCCCACCCCAAGTCTTTATACGTTCATAAAATCTGAGGTAATAAAATGACAAAGTGGAAAAAGTGACAAAAATAAATTTGAAAATTATATCAAAACCACATGGACTTCTGCAGATGTGGGAAAAAATGTGCGGTTTTAAAAAGACCAGTATAAAAAGGTACCCACTGTCTATACATCTGAGGTCAGAAAATGACAAAGTTCACAAAGTAGACAAAAGTGACAAAAATTAATGCAAGGATTACATCAAAAGCACATGCACATCTTCAGACTATGGAGAAAATATATGTGCAAAGTTTCAAAAAGATTAGTATAAAATTGTATGAGGAGTTGTGCTCATGAGGTACCCACTGTCTATACATTGAGGGTGAAAAATGACCAAGTTCACAATGTTGAAAAAGTGACGAAAAATTATCTAACAATTATATTCAAATCTAATTCACATCCTCATACCATGAAAAAAAAACATGCAAAGTTTCATAATAATCAGTACAAAACTGTAAGAGTTGTGCTCACAAGAGGTATCCACTGTCTAAATATAAAGGGTGAAAAATGACTAAGTTCACAATGTGGAAAAAGTGACAAAAAATGATTTAACAATTATATCCAAATAACGTGCACATCCTCATACAATGAAGAAAACAGATGCAAAGTTGGTTTAAACAGTATTTATTATTAATAAAGTTCAATACATACATACATGTACAAGAACAATTTTCAGAAGCCACAGGATCTGACGGTAAGGGGCGAAGCTTATATTAGTCATCTCCTGGATCTTCTAGATATGCAAAGTTTCAAAATGAACAGTTCATACAAAACTGTAAGAGGAGTTGCGCACACAAGAGGTACCCACTGTCTATATATTAAAGGTGAAAAATGACTAAGTTCACAATGTGGAAAAAGTAACAAAAAATGATCTAACAATTATACCCAAACCACATGCACATCCTCATACTGTAAATAAAACATATGCAAAGTTTCAAAATGATCCGAACAAAACCATAAGAGGAGTTGCACTCACAAGAGGTACCCACTGTCTATATATTGAGAGTGAAAAATGACCAAGTTTACAATGTGGAAAAAGTAACAAAAAATAATCTAACAATTATATCCAAACCATATACATATCCTCATACCATGAAGAAAACACATGCAAAGTTTCAAGATGATTGGTACAAAACTGTAAGAGGAGTTCCATTCACAAGACACCCAGGGTAAATGTTGAAGGATGAACAGATGAACGCTTAAGTCTCCCTGCTAAAGCAAGTGCGACAAAAAGGGGATTGTATTAACAACAAACAAAGTTTTTATGATGATGATATCTGAGTTTATTTAATGATGTAAGAAGATAAATATTTGCATAGATTTCTTTTCAGCTGATAACCAGATAGAAAATATTACAAAATAACAATATGATATGATATATTGATGTATAATTCTTCACATATAAATGAGTAAGGTACCATATGAATCGGAATGTTGCAAGTATTATTAACCCATTGTAGTCAGGAGACCAGTAAAAGAGTAACTGGCAAACAGTGCAGACCCAGATCAGATGCTGCAGAATGCAGCATCTGAACAGGGTCTCCTTTTTTTGCAAATAGTTAAGCCATTTTTCTCTAGGAATATGTAAATCTCATAGCTGGACGTACCTAAATTTGAAATTGGACTCTTCCAATATACAGTGTGGGAGAGTCTATTCAGTACACAATGGGTTAATTGTTGACCCTGCTCCTGCTGACCTGCTTAAGTTGAGGTTTAACATCCCAGTCAACCCATCTGGGTTATGTCAAGTGATAAGTTTACCTCATCATACTAATCCTGGGCAGGCTTAGTCCTCTAAGCTGTTAACCAGGGCCCAGTTGTTCAAAGCTAACGACGTCGTTAGTTAACGATTCGTTAAAATTTACATCGAGTGATACGCAAATACGCTGAAATTTTTTGCTGAAAATGTGAGTAGCTTTTGCAATGCAAAAGCTACTCACATTTTTTCAGCAAAAAATATCAGAATATTGTATATTGAATCCGCTAAAACAGTTAACGAAATGACCCTTAACGAGCTCGTTAAGCTAACGACGCTTTGAACAACTGGGCCCAGAACTCATGCACATACTTTTATCAATAACTGACAACTGCCCATCTTGAATCAGCAGAAGTGGGAGAATTATTTCATGATCTATCTGCACGGAAGTTATGTGGCCGGGCTAGGATTCAAACTTGTGACCCCTAGATCTGTAGTCAGACTCACTACCAACTGTGCTATGGAGCCCAGGGAAAGTATAATTAACGTTCACTGGACATACAAACCATTACATTTCATGCATATGTAACAGACAGAAAAAAAAAAAGCCTGTTGAACAAAAAATGGGCATTGTCAACTGCCTGGTACTAACCCTTAATACTTAGCATGCTGGGTAAAAAGCCAGGTAAAAAGCTCTGCAAATGACATTTTGAACTGTTTTTGTTATTTTTCCTTGAAAATAAGATGTGATATTTCATGCAAATTGTCTCCTTAGAAGACAATCTGCATGAAATATTAATGCCTATTTTCTGGGAAAATAAGAAAATGTCATCTGCTGATTTTTTTTTTACTCACCATGTTAAGCATTAAGCATATGAACACTTCTATGATTATGACATTCTTTCTAAAAATGAGACTTTTATAATAATAATTTAAATGTGGTCCTAGTTATTACAACAATGGAACAGTCTAACATGGTTTAGACCTTTTTGCGAAAATTCTCTTTAAATTACCAGCAAATATTAATAATACATAATTTATATGCATGTAACCTTGAACATTCTCAGACAGACTTGTTAACACTTAGTACTCTAGGTAAAATTTTCAGCAGACAACATTTTGAAATATTTTTCCTTTTTTTTTTTTACCAGAAAACAGGTTTTGAAATTTCATGCAAATTGTCTCTAATGCAGACAACTTGCCTGAAATGTAAAAACCTATTTTCTGGAAATAAAAGAAAAATGTCATCAATTTGTCGTCTGCTTATTAGCCCAGGGAGTGGTAAAGTTAAATCAGAAACTATGCTATGTGTACTTTACTTTTCATTATAAATGAGCAAGCACATGACAAAACCTACTATAAGACTTGTGCAACCAGCAAAGACTTAGATCAGCTGCACAATCAGATCAGTCTTTGCTGATCACATGTGCCTTCCACAGCCTCCAGGCTATCCAAAGAAGCATGAGTGAGAACCCTTAATGCCATACTGAGTTGATGTACAGGCTGATCTGAGTTTTTGCTGTCACACAGGCCTTATTGTAGGTTTTGTTGTGCACTAGCTCAAAAAGGTTCAAACATGCAAAAAAGGTAATAGGCTGGTAATTATAACTCACTAACATCCTTCAATTAATTCACACCCCTTCTATTCAGTAAAAAAAGTAGCCCGATAAATAACTTTCATATTTCTCCATGAAAACATATGTTGTGGCTACTCATTAGAAACACCTCACTTAATACAAAAACAGTTAGGAGTATAGTGGTAATGTAGTGTTTTAACCCTTGTCATGCTGAATAAAGTAAGATGCTATACCCAATTCTAATTTTCAGCCAATCGGACTACTTGACACAGGTGGTAACAAATTTAAATACTGAATGGCAAACAGTGTAGATCCAGATCAGTTGGCTTCAGCCAACTGATCTGGATCTACACTGTTTGCAAAGGCAGAGCATGTCAGGGTTCACCAGGATTAGGATTAATGCTAAGCATGCTGGGAAAATATTTCAGATGACACTTTGAAACATTTTTTTTTTTTACCACATGGAGTTGGAGTTTTATGGCCCAATCAGCATGTCAGTTCATCTACTCACATGTTTCCTGGGCAGGCTTAGTCCTCTAAGCAGTTGGTTAACCAGTACTACTTGTGCACATACATGCTTTCTCCAGTTACTGAAGATTTCCCGTTTGAATCTGCAGAAGTGACAGCATGGCTATAGAAATGATTTTACTATCAATCGTCACAAAAATTATGTGGCTGAGCTGTGATTTGAAAGCCACACCTGGACCTGCAATCAGACCCGCTACTGACCACACTATGGAGTCCAGCAATTACACTTTCTTCCCCCAGAAAATAGACTGACACTTCATGCAAACTGTCTCCTAAGCCTATTTTCTGGACACAAAAAAATACACAAGGAAAATTATCATCAATTTTTCATCTGCTAAAGTCCAGAGAGTGGTAATGGTTAAATATGGCAACGTACTAAAACACTACCATTAACACTATACTCCCAACTGCATTTGCATTAAACTATCAGAATTTAAAATCACAATTTCAACATTAACACTAAACATTAAAACTTATACTCTCAGGGTAATTTCAAGTAAGTCATGCAGTGAAAATGACAAATGGGCTTCAGCAACAGATCTTACCATCTTTATACTTAATTTTTGAACATTTTAACTCTTATCATACTCTAAAATTGGAACAACTCAATTTTACTACCTCTTGATGTGCCTAAAAAAACTTCAGGACCTGATCAGATGCTGCAATCCATGGTATATGATTTGGATGTACACCGTTAAATTTTCTAAGGCCTGTCTGGACCAATATTTAGAGTATGATAAATGTCCTAAAATTTCGAACACCAGATTCTGACTAAATGCCATATGCACACAGTGCAGACCCAGATCAGACTGCTCCTGAAGGAGCAGTCTGATCAGGGTCTACGCTGTCTGCCATTCCATTAAGCATTCAAAGGAACAACTGTATAAAAAGCAAAATTTAAGCCAAAAAATTATGGAATAAAGTGTTTGACATTTTAGGACATTTACCGCAAATTTATTAACATTCATTCAGACATAAAGTCCCATATCAGTATGCTCAGCCTGGAGCATTATTAGTACTTCTCTGAAAGAATGTTACCATAGTTACCCTATGTATTCAGACAGACAGGCCTGAGCACAGAGTAGACTGAGATCAGACCCACAGAATAGGGTGTCTGCATGACTGAGTCTACATTTGCCACTCATCCAGCAACTGACTCCTCCGTCAGACAGTTATAACCACGCCCACGTGAATTTCCTTAGATAAACTTTGTATTGATATACCTGTGCTTACCTGTAAAAAGCACTTGTTGATTTGTTTGTCTAACTAAAAACATTGACAATTACCTTATTAGCTATTTTGAATGGTCAGTTGCGGTTGTCAATTAAATGGTCAAGTGACTTGACGGAGGAGTCAATTGTTAGACACATCAATGTGGAGAAAAATGGAATTGTTCAAAAATTTTAGGATAAGCATGGTATTGAGTTCAGGTGTCCGAATACTTAGAGTAACTACAGTACCCTTTATTTGCACCTGTTAACTCTTTCGGTGCCAAATTTCAGACGACATTTGTTGTCTGCTTTTTTCATTTCAACAAACTATCGTTTGGAAAGACGTTCAGATGTAAAGTTGAAAGACTGAATGTCAAACAGCATAGATCCAGATGAGACGGCTCATTGAGCCATCTCATCTGGATCTATGCTGTTTGCAAAAGCCTGTTATCGCCTGTGGCAGTGAAAGAGTTAAATGAAATGCATGGTGAAAAAAAGGGCCTCTATTACATATTCCGGCAATGATGGTCTACATAAGCCTGTTCATTTGCACAGTCTGATCAGACTGTATGAATGTCCTGAGTTTGATTTGGGCCATCAATGCCTGCATATATTATAAACATTGGTTTTTACTAATTAAAATACTTCATAAATTAAAACACAAACAAACTATCAGCTGAGATCACTTAAAAGCAGATTTTTCCATCAGATGATGCTAACCCTTTCACCCCTGAGTTTCTGAAATGTTCTCTCCCCATCTTTGAATTTGGACTGTCATTGTTGAAAACAGGAGTTTCAGTCTTACTGAAAACGGAATGGCAAACAGTGTTGATCCTGATGAGATAGCTCATTACAAGCCATCTCATCTGGATCTACACTGTTTGCATAAGCATCTCCACTGGTCTACACAGTTGAAAGAATTAAAGTCGAAGCTGGGATCAAAGTATGTAAAATGCAACAAATAATAGGTGTGTTAATGAGAGAAATTCAAAGGTAATTAATTATGAGATCCACAATAGTATTTTTAGTAAAAAATACGATTTTGTACAATAGTATAAATACTAAAGTTGGTTTGTAATAGTATAAACTTGTATTTTTCTTCTGAAATAAAATGAAGTGTATCTGAGCCTAGATGTCTAGATGTCAAAACTGCTGTTTAAGGAGCTGTTAACCCTTGCCATGCTGAATAAATTAAGATGCCGTCGCCCACTTCAAATTTTCAGCCAATCAGATTACTTGATCCAGATTTTTTATATGAATTCACATACTGTATGACAAACAGTGTAGATCCAGATCAGTTGGCTTCTTAGAAGCCAACTGATCTGGATCTACACTGTTTGCAAAGGCAGGGATTATCCGGGTTCAGCAGGAGCAGGGTTAAAATGAAATATGATATGGAGCTGTCAGATATCAACATACCAGTTTCTGTATTTATTTTATAAAAAAAATAGGATATCTAATAGTACACTAGTAAGAGAGAGATCAAGTTTAAAATTGATTTCATTTCTCATATTATTATAATTAGCTGATCAATGTATGCTCTGGATCACTTTGTTCCGGTGATTTTGGTGGGCACCCTTGCTGAGAGGCATGCGCCAGCGGACCCATTTGGGGGAATAGGGTTTATAGATTAACAATAGATAACATTTACTATATAATATAGATCATAATATAGTTGCTTTTTATTTTATTTTTTTTTTTGTTCCATTGTTTCTGTCTTTCTTTCTTAGTAATTATTTTCTGTCATTTGGAACTCTTTCCTTGATTATTCATTTGTTAGTATATTTTGATGCATCTGTATATGCCCCTATGTGAGCCGAAAATTCGTAATAAATATCTTGTATCTTGTACTAATGAGCAGTCACAATAGTTTTTGGTAAAAAAAAAATCAATGAAATACATGTACTTAAAAAAATACACTGGGATTTTTTAATGAAAAACAAAATGAACTGCATAATAAATCTGAACTACCAGGTAAGCTTTATCTCATTGTTTTTGCTGTGCAAATTCTAATCATATTTTGTTTTTCATAAAAATATCAGTGCAGTTAATGTAATACCTCCTAAACCTTCAAATTTTTATTTAAAAAAAAAAATAATAAAATAAAAAAAAAGATAAAGCAAAATAGCATGCTTCCCACTGGCAGAGGTTGACCCACAAGCATAAGGCATAAAGCACTGTCTTGAGAAAACAAAAACAAAAAAAAACATATATCATAGCTCCAGATAAGAGGAGTTATCCACTGAATTGTCTTCTTATTTCTCCAGGTAAACATGTTGTGGGCACTCATTAGAAGCGCCTCTGAACTTTTCGTTTGAAAGCAGTGGCTTATCTGGAGCTACAATATATGTCCCAAAAACTCCTTTACAAAGGGCGTACCTCACAGTTTACATGGAAAATAAAAATAAAACTATTTATTGGGCTATCACTCTAACCTGCAGTGATATCGTAATAACCCTAAGAATTGGGACAGAATTGCCTTTGCAAACAGTGCAGACCCAGATCAGATGCCACAGAATGTGGCATCTGATCAGGGTCTACACTATTTGCCACACATACAGCAATATTTTAGACACATCAACAGGTAGCAGAAAGAACTATTTCAAATTTTAAGACATGTATGGTAAGTAGATAAGGTTTCCCAATACTTAGGGTTAATATAGTACTTACAAGGCTAATAAACATAAAAAAAGAAAGAAAATACCATATTTATCCACAATCTCTGGCCAGCATAACTCCTTACCATATTTATACAGATGTGTGTAAACCCAGTGGGCACACAACACTGAAACAACGTCAATTCAACGTTGGTTCAACGTTTTGACATGTGAATCAACGTTGAATCGATGTTGTTTCAGGGTTGTGTGCCTGCTGGGAAGATTGCTACCTGAGTGGCAAACAGTGAAGACCCTGATCATGATGACAATTTGGTATTTTACATCCCTTTCAACATTATTTTAGTCATATTGAGATAATGTTAGGGTGATAATGAAAGGCTCTCTACAATGAAATGCCATACAGACATCAACTTACCGTATTCGACCTAATTACCGCACATACTCCTATAAGCGCACAGTCAAGCAATTCCATAGTCTTCAAATTATAGCCAGTGTACTTTTTGTCTACTTCTTTATAAAGGCATATGTTGTGGGTACCCATTTGAATTGCATCGACTTGTCGATGCAATTCAAATGTGTACCCACAACATATGTTTTAATAAAGAAAATCAGAAAAAAACACCAAATAAGGCCTTTGCTGATATTTGTTTTTAAGGGTATCCTTAGTAAGTAGAGTCATATTTTGAAAAACCTAAGCAAACTGTGCGGTAATTAGGTTGAATACGGTACACTTCCAGTGGGATTTGAACCCGGGACCTCCTGGTCCGAAGTCGAGAGCACTAACCCACTCGGCCACCCAGATGCTAGATTCTGATTAGCATTCTGTAGCATCTGATCTGGGTCTACACAGTTTGCTCAGGTCTGTCTATTCAAATACCGAAGGTAAATATGGTGCTTAAAACAGTATCTTTTAACAAATCAACTAAAACAGAACTTCTAAAATTAACATATTTTTATACTTAACAAGAAAGACTTTTCAAATAATAAGCAACCATCTTAAATTTACTGGCCTCCACTAACAAAACAACTCCAACAATACTTTAACCCTTAAAGCGCCAAGCAAAACCTGTAGCAGACGACAATATATATATATATATATTTTTTTTTCATTTTTAGAGAAAAAAAGTCTTGACATTTCATGTGTATCATCTGCTGAGCAGATGTCAAGACTTTTTTCTCTGGAAAATAAACAAATAAAAAAAATATCAAAATTGTCGTCTGCTGTAGTTGTGATTGGTATTTTAAGGGTTACTATCACGTTTTTAAAATCTTCATAAAAAACTATAATATACAGGAATTCGCTTCCCCAGGGAACAAATTCTTCCCTTTTAGAGTAGACCTCTTTCCAGAACAAGAAGTAACCAACACAAACAAGAAGTAACCAAAGTTGTCTCCCTTGTAAAAATAGCAGAAAAATCTACCCAGTGCATCAATTCCTTGAAAGTTAACACTTAAAGGGCCAATCACAACTGCAGCAGACGACTTACAAATTTTTTATTTTTATTTTATTTTTCAGAGAAAACAAGTCTTGGCAGACGATTCACATGAAATGTCAAGACTTGTTTACACTGAAAAAAAAAAAATTAGAATGTCGTCTGCTACAAGTTTTGCTTGGCACTTTAAGGGTTGTGATAAACAGTGTAGACCCTGATCAGACTGCATTCTGTGGCATTTGATCCAGATCTACACTGTTTGCTAAGGCCCGACTGTCTCAATACTTACGACTATTATCGTTCTTTTTTTTATTTAACAGAGAATATAAACTGATATGAACTATAGATATTCTGAAGGTAACACATAATAACGGTATGTCCATTAGCAGAATGTTAGTGTCCTCTTTAAGAATAAATCTGTAAATTTAACCCTTCTGATGATGAATAAAATAAGACGCCACAACCACTTCTAATTTCCAGCCAATTAGATTACTTGATCTGAGTTTTCGATGGAAATTCACATTTTTAATGACAAACAGTGCAGACCCAGGTGAAAATGGTACTGAAATTTCAGTGAAATTTCACCCAAATTTCGGTGATATAGCGAAATATCAGTGATATTCTGCTGTTTGACCAAAATTTCATAAAATTCCAGTGATATTTCAGTGAAATATCATTTAAATTTTGGTGATACAGTGAACTATCAGTGATATTCTGCTGTTTGACTGAAATTTCATACAACTCCAGTGATATTTCCGTGAAATTTCATTTAAACTAGTTTAAAAGCAGCTTACAGAATTTCATCAATATTTTGGCCTTTAATTCAAGAAAAAGAAAATACAAAACTGAAATATGCATGGAAGGAAAATTTCTATGAATCAAAACTAGACTGTATAGCAGTGCTTTTTGTGTGCTATGCAAGGTGTATCTTCTTACTTAGTTATATATATTTTTTCATCTTAAATCATTTTGCCACGGAAAATAGAATAGATTTTAGTTCATAGTGAAATCTCATCAAATTTCACTGAAATATCAGTGAAATATCAGTGATGACATCATCACTTCAGATGCATGATGGGGAAAAAATGGCTGCCTAGATAATGGAGGGATTTTCAAAGTTGAGGGAAAAATTAATTATGAGGCAGTTTCTAGATGGCAAATATCACAGAACATTAGCTGATACAGTGAGTACAAATGAGACTATGTACAGTTTAAAAGATTTTGTAGGAGAACTGTAAGGCAGAAATCAAGCAATATGGTGGCAGTTATAGTACAGTTTGCAGGAGCACATGGTTTTTAAAGGTCAACAGTTTCTAATGATTTTAGTAATAGTGTTAGATTAAACAATTAAGTATGTTGCCTGGCCCTAGTTAACACAACTTTGACTGAAAAAATATAACAAACATCACCATAAGTAAGGGGCTGTTGACTTTTGTTTTTTTCTTAAAGAAAAAAGATAGTCATTTAAAATGGGTGGGGTAGAATATGGCATGTAAACAGAGACTGAGCTGTAGGAATTCATTATGCAGCCACTCAGTGAAAAGAGTTTGTTAAAGTTGTTTTATTTCCCCATGACATTTTATGGATGATCTAATATCCATCTTTTGCCCAGTATACATGTAATTAAAAGATATATAGCCTTTTGGGAACAAGTTAATATTACAAATAAGTTCAGTGATACTTCACTGGAAGTTTTATGAAATTTCAATGAAATACATGTAATTTGCTTAAATATCACTGAAAGTTCAATGATATTTCTCAGGAATATCACTGAAATTTCACTGTAATATCATAGATCTATCAGTGAAATTTCATTTAAATTACAGTGATAAATTTGGTCATAATAATTCCGAAATTTTGCTGAAATTATGGTGATATTTCAATGAAATTGTGGTGATATTTCTGTGAAATTTCAGTAGAATTTCTGTGAAATTTTGGTAAAATTTCAGTAGAATTTTTGTGATATTCTGATGAAATTCTGCTAGAATATTGACCAAATTTATCAGTACTTTTCCTATGAAATTTTGGTGAAATTTCAGTAGAATTTTGGTGATATTTCAGTGAAATTTCGTTAACTTTTTCACCTGGGGATCCAGATCAGTTGGCTTCTTCAGAAGCTAACTGATCTGGGTCTACACTGTTTGCAAAGGCAGGGTATATCTGGGTTCGGCAGTACAAGGGTTAAAATATGGTCAATTTCATCTCTACTTACAAGAAAAAATTCTGTTAGATTAAGACAAGAAAAGATCACCCTATCTACTGTAACTAGTCAGAGACCTTAACTCCTTTCTGTACTAAAGTTTGAACAACATAGTCTATTTGACTATGTGTTGATATCTAAAACCTGCTAGGAGAGCTACAAGCCGTGCAGACCCTGGTCAGATGATGCACTGATCTGGATCTACACTGCTTGCTTTATCTGTCTGAATAATTAGGGTAAATAAGTTAATGCAGTGTACTTTTCAGTGACGTAGCCAGTAGAGAATTGTTTTTGCACACACCCAGAAAAAATCTAGTAAAATTCTCCCTACTATTGCTTACGAAATAGGGGCTACTCTTAAAGGAAAGAATTTGCTCCCAGAGGGGAGCAAATTCTTTCCTTTAAGAGTAGCCCCAATAATATAGGAAGAAATGCTGGGTGTTCTTGCAAATATTTTTCCTTATGCATATGCGTAATGAATGATATGCCAATGGTATTGCCTATGCCAATGGTATTGCCTAATGTGTAAGAGAAAATGCGTACCATGATATGACAATAAACGTAACCCACATAAATGATTTTAATGATGCATCTACTATATATCTCTTCTACTGTCTGTAGTATAAAAATAATTAACTGTACACAAATTGCTTCAAAGTGTACATGGCAAGCATACAGTGTCAGTACTCAATTTAGCACTTTTAATATCTCAGACTATTAAATTCAATTATTTTGGCTTTGTACATTGTTTGTGTATTGCATCTGACACATCACTAGAGTTTTAACCACAAGGATTACCATATTCAACCTAATAACTGCACATACCCATAAAAATGCAGTCAAGCAGTTTCGAAATCTTCAGATTACAGCCCATGTACTTTAATCTACTTCTTTAGAAGAAAATCAGAAGAAAATATTGCATAAGCATCATTAAATGTGCCCTTGAAGAAGACCTCTCCTGACCTTTCATTAAAGTGTGCCCTAATTAGGTGGATAGTCTATTACTAATTTTGCCAGTAATTTTGAAAACCCTAAATGTGCAGTACCATAATTAGGCTGAATATGGTAATTCAATTATTTCAGCTTTGTACACTATTTGTGTATTTCATCTGATAAATCATCAGAATTTTAACCTCAAGGAATATTTTCCTTATTGCACAATGCTCACTTTTTGTTTCCTATTGAAGAAACACATTTTCCTTTGTAACTGTAAGCACTGTTTTGCTTTCCTATGCAACCAGCCATACAGTCCCCAGTTTGGGTTATCCAAATAATTTTTACTGTCTTAGACTTTGTAAAGCAACTAACCCTGTCACCAGGTTAAAGCTGCAACTATCTTTACACTCATGGGTTTAGGTACTGAGGTAACCATACAGTCAGGTCATCATGTACCAATCAGATCTGTAATGTAACAGCTGTGTATTGCGTTACTGTTCCCATTCTTCTCAGACCATGGTTTGTTCAGCAGTGAGATGAAACCCAACTGATCTAGATATATTTACCAGTCTGAAACCGTATTTACCGTATGTGTTTGGCCAGACAGGCCTGAGCAAACCAGCGTAGACCCAGCTGAGACGCTTCAGAACTTTATAGGGTAAATACAGTATTACCACCATCTAGTTGACATAGCACTACAAGTGACAGGACCTCTCATCTTGCCTGGAAAACAAAAGAGAAAAAACAGTTGATTATCTCTTGACAAACAAGTCACAGTTACCATATCAATGCTAAGTATTCATAGACACGTTTGAGCAATCAGTGTAGATCCAGATCAAACTATTCCTAAAAGAGCAGTCTGATCAGGGACTATCTGTTTGCCAATCAGAGAGCATGTTTAAGACATACATGTATCAGCTAGCAATAAAATAAGACTCGTTCAAACCTCAGGTATAATCATTATGATAAAGAGTCATGGTGATCAAAACATTTAGGGTAAACATGACAGTTTGTAAACTGTATTTTTATAAAGCTTTGAATAATGTAATAATATCTGAGCCCCTTAAACAGAACATTACCCTAATCAGTGTAAATATTCGGACACCATAACTCTTAATACCATAATACCATATTTACCATAATTAATTGGGCACCTCAACTCCCGACCATCATTGCTCTAAAATTTGAATAAGTACAAATTACTACCCAATGTTGTGTCTAAAAATTGCTGGATGAGTGGCAGTGTAGACCCAGATGAGACACCCACATTCAGCGGTGTCTCATCTGGGTCTACACTGTTTGCTCAGGCCTATCTGTCCAAATAAATACAGTAAATATGGTAACCCTAATTATGGGGACAGACTGAGGCCTGAGCGAATGGTCTACGGCATTTTTCTATTTTGTTTAAACAGACTTTTTTTCTTTTCTCCACATTAATACAGCATAAATTCCATCATGAAAACACACCTATATAATTTTGACCCCCTTCAACCCCAGTTTTATATAGTAAAACTGGGGTTTACCGGGGTATACATTATTTTGCTTATTTCTGCTCAAAAACATAGATTGTGGGTATTCGTTAGAACTGCCTCGGCAAGGCGGTTCTCTAACGAGTCCCCACAATCTGTGTTTTGAGCAGAAATATGAAAAATATCAGAGTTTTTTATCTGAAAATTTTCAGTTTTTGGAGGTGAAATTTTCTATATATTTGAATAGGCATGTTGTCATAATGTATATTGTGGGTATTTATTAGAATCACATCAGCATTTAACTTCTAAAGATAATGATCTGGGCCCAGTTGTTCAAAGCTAACATGTCATTAGTTAATGTATCGTAAAAACTTTGATCATTAAATATGGCATATACGCTAACATTTTTGCTGAAAAAATGTGAGTAGCTTTTGCATTTGCAAAAGCTACTCACATTTTTTCAGCAAAAATAGTTGTGAATTAGATATTGTACTTACTAGGTCAGTTTACATTTTGACCACTAACGAGCTTTTTAGCTAATGATGCTTTGAACAACTGGGCCCTGGTGTTTTACATCTCTTTTATAAGTCATATCTAGATAATGGAAGGGTGATAATGAAAGGCTCTGTGCAATGAAGCCATGTACAGTATTAAGCTGAATTCTGCCTCCAGGAGGGTTCGAACCTGGGACCTCATGATCTGAAGTCTGGAGTGCTTACCACTCGGCCACCCAGATGCTTGCATTTTGAATGAGAACCCTCAATATATCTGTGTTTTCATTGAGAAACAAGAAAGATTTTCAGAATAGACACCCTTATCTTAGCCTCCATTTCTCATTTAATACATACTAATTTTACACTTAAATCCCTAGTCCTGCTGAACCTGGATATGCCAGTGTAGATCCAGATCAGCTGGCCGGAGCCAACTGATCTGGATCTACACTGTTTGACATTAAGTATGTGAATATATATTAACAAACAGGATGAAACAATCTGATTGGCTAAACATCACAAGTGGGCGTGGTATCTTAATTTATTCAGCCTGAAAATGGTTAACCCTTAAAGCGCCAGCCACAACTATTGTCGTCTGCTTTGTTATCTGCTTGTGATTTTAAAAGTCATTTTTGCAAACAGTGTGGACCCAGATCAGACTGCTCCTTTAGGAGCAGTCTGATCAGGGTCCACACTGTTTGCCTGTATGTAAAAATAGGTTTGAAAAGTTTGCAAGAATATTCAGCAGACGACATTCACAGATGACATTTTCAGATGCAGGTTTTCTTGGCGTTTTAAGGGTTAACATTGTCACTTGTCAAAGAATGCCTGTAAATAATTAATAAATAGGCATATTGTAACCAGTAACAATTCCCACTAGTCAGTAAGTCTTTAAATTTTATAACTGCTGATTAGGCATTCATAGCTTTATGAATTTCTTGGGAGATTACAATCAAACAATGCTATGATGCAAAACACTTGCATGTTGCTACAAGTTATAATTTGACTATTTATATAATCATAACTTCAGATAAGGCACTTTTATCAGCTGAAAAGCACTGATATTTTTTTTATTTCTTCATAAAAACATATGTTGTGGTTACACATTAGAAGCACCTCAGTGAGGTGCTTCTAATGTGTAACCACAACATATGTTTTCATGAAGATAAAAGAAATGTATTATGTAGATACCCTTCTCATTTAGATATGATGAATGAAAAATAGGTGCTGATTCAACAGATATCATCACGAAAACATGCCTATATGATATTGACCCCCTTAAACCCCACTTTTATATAGTAAAACTGGGGTTTATAGGGGTATACGTTATATTTCTTATTTCTGCTCAAAAACATAGATTGTGGGTACCCGTTAGAACCGCCTCACTGAGGCGGTTCTAATGAGTACCTGCAATCTATGCTTTGAGCAGAAATATGAAAAAATATCAGAGATTTTTATCTGAAAATTTTCCGTTTTTGGAAGTGAAATTTTCTATATATTTGAATAGGCATGTTTTCGTAATGTGCACCAAAGCTGTATGTACTGTTTGCTCTGAGACTGTTTACATGTCAACTTCTATAGAAAGGTGCAAATACGGTTAAAAAGTACAATGGCAGTTAACTGTACACATTTAGATGTTTATCTTTCTGCTTTGTAGGCTAACAGTGTAGTATTCCACAAGAAAGCTGTTATTAGGTGAAATTTGTGGCCCAAGAATACATAATTACATTTCATTATCATTGTGAGAAAATATTTTTGACAGTAGTAAAACTATGGTATTTTTGACAGTAGTAAAACTATGGTACTTAAACATGGGAATTTAAAAGCTGAGTAGCAATCAGTCATATTAACGCTTTGCATGCTGGGTAAAAATTTCAGCAGACAACATTTTAAAATACTTTTAAAATACTTTTTCTTTTTCTTTTTCCCCTTTTTCTGGGAAAAATAAGAAATATGTCAAATTGTCATCTGCTGAATTTGTCCATAAAGTAGAAAAGGTTAAAATCCTTGAATCGTTACTATTGGTTCAGATGTGATGTTAATTAAAGAGATGATTCAGGATATTTTTTTGTAATTTTGCACTGAAACAGATCTTCTGGGTACTTATTTGAATTGTCTCAAAGAGACCTCAAAGGCAATTCCAGTAAGTACCCACAAGGCAAGTTTTGGTGCAAGTTTACAAAAATGAATTTATCTTCTGAAAATCTACTTTATCAGGACCTACAAATTTTAACTTTTACTTATATGAGTCATTGTCTGAATATTGTAATGACACTTTTAAAATTTCATTGTTAGTTTTTATAAATCTGTGTATGTTGCTGTCAGAATTTATTTAAAACAAATGAACAGTATTTTTCTTCTTTTTTTCTTTTTTTTTACCTTTTCTTCTTTTGTGTAAAAACAGGGAATGACATTTAATGTGAATCATCTCCTTAGGAAACAGATCATGATTTAAATGAAATGCTAAATCTTAGTCTCTCAGGAAAAAAAAAAAAAAAAAAAAACAGCTTAGAATGTCTGCTAGTATTTTAATGCTACTATTTTGTACATACCCACCATTCCTTATTTTGTCAAGCTGTAGCTTGACAAAATAAGGAATGGTGGGTATGTACAAAATAGCATGCAGCCACTCATTGTCAGATTTAACAAGTCTATTTGTAAATTCAGTAGGATAACATGTGCAAGCTTTCTTTATCAACATGGGACAGGGATGAATAACTTTATCCAACTGTTATGATCCCAGTTATAGCGGTTACAACAAAAGTATCAGACAAGCACAGACCTGGACCAGAATGCATATCTGCACAGTCGTATCAGTATGTATGCTGTTCACTCAGTCTTCAAGGTCAATATGGTAAGTCAGCCAATTACAACCAACAAACTGCAAAATGTGCAGGCTGGTCTAGGTCTATACCTAACTACAGGCTGGTTATGGTCCATACCTTGGTTGAGTGTGTTGAGTTTATTCAAGAGGTCCATATTAAAAATGAATACCATATTAACTTCAAAAATGTACTGGGACAGACAAGCACTCTGCAAAGCCTTAACCTATTTTAGTCTGGAGACCCCAAAAAGTGTAACTGGCAAAAAGTGCAGACCCAGATCAGATGTTGCAGAATGCGGCAGCATCTGATCAGGGTCTCCACTGTTTGCAAATAGTTTAGCCTGACACATATAAAACTGAAATTTGACTCTTCCAATTTAGTGTGTGGGGAATTTATTCAGTCTATAATAGGTAAATTAGAATTAAGGTTTTTTTTTCATACATATATTCTAAAGTTTCCAATGACTGCAAAAAGCCCTCAGCTGTGCAGACTGATGTATGCTTTTAACTACTCCTATTCTCTACAAAGTTTTCTCTTCTTTTCAAACACTGAAAAGCTTTATTGCTTTCTTCAATGAAAAACTACAAACGGCTATGATAATATTGATCAGTCATGCCTGCAGCTTAATGTAAAAGTCTGGGTAGTTCAGGAAGTTCAGGTTATGTTCGTTAATTTTTAGTTCTGTAGCCAATTGTCAAATGGTAAGTCACTGAAAATATTTTTACTCTGTGGAAAATCATTAGTATATCAACGGTTTCAAAAAAAATAGAATTTTAGTAAATCCTTGCTACCAACAAGATAAACCATACTGATCCATAGTTCCTACTTCTAATGCTTACCACAATTTTTGGTGTGGAGACATTAAGAAAAATGCCAATTCCTTTTGGATGAAACAAAGCCTACTGAACCTGGATATATCCTGCCTTTACAAACAGTGCAGATCCAGATCAGCTGGCTTCTTTGGAAGCCAACTGATCTGGATCTGCACTGTTTGTCATTCAGTATGTGAATACATGTATGTATCAACAACCTGGATCAAGTAATCTGATTGGCTGACAATTAGAAATGGGCAAGGCATCTTAATTTATTCAGTACGACAAGGGTTAACCTTAACTAGAATTATATGCAAATTAGTGAAAGCAACATTAAGAAGCACCCAAATACATTATGTGAAATTTTTCAGATTGGATGGTTGGTTTAGAGTTTAATGGCCCAGTTAACACTATTAAGGTTAGGTTGAGCCCTTCAGTTTACCTAAACACGCTTTTCCTGGGCAGGTTTATTCCTTTAAGTGGTTAGCAAGTACTTGTACACATTCTTTTGCTAGAACCTGACAGCTGCTCTTCTTGAATCAGCAGAAGGAAGAGAATGACCATGGATCACTCTCCAAAAAAGAATGTTGTTGGACTTGGTGGGGATCAAACCAGGGACCTCCTGATCACCAGTCGGATGCCCATCTGACTGAGCCATAGATGCTGACATGATACTCATTTAACTACTTTGCAAACAGAAGGCAATTAACCCTTGTCATGCTGAATAAAGCAAGATGCCACAGCCACTTCTTATTGTCAGCCAATCAGATTGCTTGATTAAGGTTGTTGATACAAATTTACATATTGAATGACAAACAGTGTGGAGCCAGATCAGTTGGCTTCTGAAGAAGCCAACTGATCTGGATCTACACAGTTTGCAATGGCAGGGTATATCCAGGACAAGCAGGACCAGGGTTAAGTTGCCTCCTTTAGCACAACTGGTTACTTGCCTTTGTTTCACTGGTAAAGGGAGATAATAAAATTAGACCAAACATTTTAGTGTTCAAGTTTTCAAAACATTACAGTATCTATATAAAGTTATTGTATCTAAAACACTGATATTTATGTGGTCAAACAGTATAAGTTTTCATTATCATGCAATCATGTGTTACATGTATATATTAAGTTCTTATATTCATGTATATATGCATAGCTCCAGATAAGAGGGGCTATCCACATTATATTTTTCTTATTTCTCCATAATAATATACATGTATATGTATGTTGTGGTACTCATTAGAAGTGCCTTGGTCTAGGCACAATTTTTTATGAAGAAAAGATAAGATATTAACCCTTAAACTGCCAATCACAACAATTGTCGTCTGCTTTGTTTTCTGCTTGTGATTTTAAAAATCATTTCTGCAAACAGTGTGGACCCAGATCAGACTGCTCCTTCATGAGCAGTCTGATCTGGGTCCACACTGTTTGCTGGTATGCAAAAAATAGCTTTGAGAAGTTTGCAAGAATATTCAGCAGACGACATAAACAGACGACATTTTTTCAGATGCAGTTTTTCTTGGCGCTTTAAGGGTTAACACTTTTCAGTTAAAAAAAGCACCTCACCTGTTATTTGTAAGCATTAACCCTTAAAGCGCCAAGCAAAATTTGTAGCAGATGACAATTCTTTTTATTTTTTTATTTTTTTTTTTATTTTACATAGAAAACAAGTCTTGACATTTTATGTGAATCGTCTGCCAAGCAGACGATTCACATGAAATGTCAAGACTTGTTTTCTCTGAAAAATAAAAAAAAAAAATAAAAAAAATTGTCGTCTGCTACAAATTTTGCTTGGAGCTTTAAGGGTTAACATTTCATGCAATTACTGTACATCATAAATATTAATTCTTATAATTTGACATGCAATTTTGTGGTGAATAACCCAGACATTAATAGATCTGGCCTTCTCTATTCTCTATTCATCAATAACATATGTAACCTAAGTATTGGGACACCTTAACTCCTTACCACAGAGTAATTGTTAAGTATTTGGTGATAATTCTTGGATAATCTTTTTCATCATAAAAACATATGTTGTGGGTACTCATATGTTTTTATGGAGAAATAAGAAAAATTATCCCAGAATTATCACCGATGATTGACATTTAAATGACATGACAACTCTTTTGGGTCATTTTGTTTTATCTCCCAGAGAAAGGAATAAAAGTATTATGAGGGTCCTGCAAAAAGTTTTGTCACTGGGTTCGGATTACTTCAGTGCTACGTTTTATCAAACATATGTTTATTACTAACCTTCAAAGTACTCCCCCTTTACTGAAACACATTTTTGTAACCTTTTTACCCAGTCACGAAAAGCATATAAATAGTCTTCTTTTGGTATCTGTTGGAGACACTGATAGCTGCCAAGAGAACTACAAGACGTATACTTATTTCCAGAAAGCATTTTCTTAAGCCTTGGAAATAAAAAGAAGTCACAGGGACTCAGGCCAGGTGAATAAGGTGGATGGTTTAAAACTTTCACCTTTTCAGAAGCCAAAAAAGACTTAACAACCTCACACTTATGAGAGGAGGCATTGTCATGTAAAAGGTGAACTCGATCCTGACCATCCTTTGCTTGTCCGTTCTTATTGTAAAACTCTTTCACTTTCTTCAGTACAGAATTCTTGTAGAAGAGGCCAGTGACTGTATGACCAGATGGACAAGGCACTTGAACGACTGGCCCACTTCAATTAAAGAAAATTGCGTAAAACATGTTTTTCCAACTTATGGTTCTCTTGGCAATTCATGGCCGTTTTTTATCTTTTCGCTTCCATTGCTTATTATCAGTCCTTTGTGACTCAAACATGTGCACCCATGTTTCATCACCTGTTAGCAAGTTAGAAATAACCCAACTATTACAGCCTTTGTATGTTTTCAAAAGTTTCCGAGCACATTTAAGGCATTGTGTCTTTTGCTCCTCGGTGAGCAAATGAGGTAACCACCTAGCGCAAACCTTTCTCAGGTCCAAACACTTTTTCAGAATTGTTTGCACACTGCCCTCTGATATGCCAGTACAACTAGCTATATCTTTGACAGACAATCACGCATCCTATTCGACCACAATCTTTACAGCAGTGATGTTAGCCTTGGTAACAGAGGTTTTAGGCCTTCCAGGACGGGTATCATCTTCAACAGAAAATTTCCCAGCTTTAAAAGCTTTAACCCACCTAAAAACTGTGTGCATTGAAATGGTCTGAGGTCCATATAT
Source organism: Anodontia alba (assembly GCA_964016985.1). Classification (NCBI taxonomy): domain Eukaryota; kingdom Metazoa; phylum Mollusca; class Bivalvia; order Lucinida; family Lucinidae; genus Anodontia; species Anodontia alba. Next base: position 10,793,477 of record OZ024834.1, on the reverse strand, counting down.
ACCACACAATTCATTAAATATCTACTTTGAATCTATATTAAGCCTAAAGCAGAATTTAATATAGCTGTGAATTTCAGTCTTCTGGTCCATGTTCCAATGTAAAAAGTAAATTGGTCAGTGTATATGACTGCATCTATTTCAATTTGAAATAACTCGGTCAGTTGGAAAGCAATTTGCATAAAATAAATGGGTTTCATTAGCTGTTCAACAGACCATTCAAGTGCAGTGAAGCATTTTAAAATATACCTGGGATAAAACTATGGAAGCCTATTAGTGACAGAACTTTTTGCAGGACCCTCGTAGAAGAGATAGAAAAGAAACATAGGAGGATGAGAGGAAATGGGAATGACAGTGCAGAAAAAGAAGAAATACTAACAAACCCTTTCCCCACCTGCTGTAAATACAGCAGCCTCTTACTCCTACCCTACCATGCACATGCAATAACTCAACTTTTCATGTGGTTTTATGATGTATACATATGATAGCTATAATATTTATGCAAAATAATATTCAGGGTTTTCTACCAGTCTTACGGCGAAGACTATCTCAACCCTTAACCCATTGTATACTGAATAGACTTTCCCACACAATATGTTGGAAGAGTCCAATTTCAATTTTAGGTACACCCGGCTATGAAATTTACATATTCCTAAAGGAAAATGGCTAAACTATTTGCAAACAGTGGAGGCCCTGATCAGACACCACGTTCTGCAGCATTTGATCTGGAACTGCACTGTTTGCCAATTACCCTTTTACGGGTCTCCCAATTACAATGGGTTAAAGCGACAAACACAACTGCAGACGACAACAATTTGATATTTTTTTTTCTTTTCAAAGAAAATAAGTTTTGACATTTCATGTGAATTGTCTAGCAGCAGACAATTTACATGCAAAGTCATGACTTATTTTCTCTGAAAACTAAACAAATAAATAAAATTTTAGAATGTCATCTGCTACAAATTTTGCTTGGTATTTTAAGTGTTGATTTTTTTTTTTTACAGTTTTACTTTACAAGTCTATCATATTTAACTTTTGGTTTGATGGACAGGCCTGTGCAAACAGTCAGACCCAGATTAATACCATAGAACAGGTCATTTAATGAGGGTCCACACTGTTTGCCACTTATACAGCAGGTTTTAGCTAGATCAACTGGTTGGAAAACAGACTACAGATGATTCTGATTTGACTTAAAGTAATGATTGCTTCATTCTTTGTTAATGAAAACCCTGAATAATCTAAGAAGATATTCATGCAAATAAGCAAAATGATTCTACAATTATTCATGCAATTATATTGAAAAAATAATGTCTGTTTTACATGAGGTCTGCATGCAAATATTTAACCTTTACCACTTTCTGAGCAAATTCAGCAGATGACAATTTTGACTATTTTTCTTATTTTTTCCCACAAAACAGACTTTGTTATTACATTTCTAACAATGAATTACCTATTTTTCTCTGTGAAAGAAAAAACCTGGTAATCGCTCACCAGTGAATTATTTCATTTCTTCAAATGGATTGTTTTCACACGCTAATTAGTGACGTAATTAATTCATTTACTGAAGGATTGTGCGATCTTTCGCTTAAACCCATTCGATACACAGAAAAATGTTTGAAAATATCATTATAATTTGAGACCTTTATTTATTATCGCAATTAGAAGTGAAATCCGATGGCATTAATTCTTTTGTTCAGCAGTTCAAGGTCGGGCATCTCTCATTAGCATATGAAATTCCCAAGTGTCACAAACATTGTGTGTGGGAAAAGTATTAAACAGTTTATTCATTTGTTTTTGATCAATTACGGAAAAATAACTCACATGTGTTCTAGGCTTTTGTGTAAAAAACTTGTTCACTATCGCTCACTCGATTCTTACTCGGAAGCCTTAGAACACTAGCGAATTATTTCTCCGTAATCAGTCAAAACAAACAAACTCTACAAATTTCATGCAAATTGTCTCCTTAAAAGTCAATTTGCATGAAATATCAAAGTCTGTTTTCAGGGAAAAATAAGGAAAATATTTCAAAATGTCGTCTGCTGCAATATTTACCCAGCATGCAAAGCATTAATGTGCATACCCTTGAAGATCATAGTCTGTATTATTGTCTACAGAGATGACACTGAAACAAATATTTATACATTACCATATTTAGGCCAGAAAAAAAAATATCTGTGTTTCAGGGGACCCTTGAAAAAAAAATAGGAAAAACCTTTTTCCTTCCTTTTTCAAATTAATGGAATATCAAAGAATTCCTGCTATTTTCTTCTCTGTTATAAATATATCATGTTTCACAACTGGTTCAATACTTTACTGCATCATTTTCAGATCTTCAAAACTTCACTAAATTAATGCAGACAGTTGTAAATGCCCCCAAAATGTAGACATTTTTTCACATTGACTGAGAGAATGGCGATTGCCATTTTGGAGGAAGTCAACAATCGCGCAGATGCTGATTTCAAGCATCTGAAAGATGTCTGTGGTGGTCACACTATTTACTGAAATGGAATTAAACAGCTCTGGATGAAGCAAATGATGCCAAATTGGCAAAAATCAAAAAAAAAAAAAAGTTTACCTACTGGCGGCCATTGGGTAGGGTCAGTCAGGCCACCTGAAACACAGGTATTTTTTTTTCTGGCCAAATATCTCAAATATTCAAACTGAGATGTCTGACACATGCAATGTAGACCCAGACCAAACTACAGTTTGATCAGGAATTATGCTGAGTTCTATTCTGCCAGCACTTTAAAATGACTAGACACAAATGGTATATTTTCAGCCATTTGTTACAAGGAAGACAATTTTTGTGGCGACTTCTTGTTTATTTTGCCCACCAAGCCACTATACAAAAGGGATCTACTTTAAAAGGGAAGAATTTGCTCCTTACAGGAGCAAATTCTTTCCTTTTAGAGTAGACCCCTTTTCTGGAAGGAAGACAAATCAGTTGTAACAGATCATATAATAATTCTGGGCACTGAGAATTTTTATTAGCAGTGATAACCTTGCACCTGAGGCTGTGTTGAACCTGAGGCTGTGTGAGTGAGCATGTACAATATCAAGCTGATTTCCAAGACCACACCCAGCTGGCACATGACATTTATACAATGTCCCATCAATGTTGATGCAACATTGCATTAATGTCGATGTGAAGCTGTCTAAATGTTGCGTGCCGGCTAGGCATTGACATATTTAGTACCACCATTCCATTATACCTAGCTCAGGGCAACTAAGCATAAGTTGTTACAATTTTAGAATATAGTATTCAACATAATTCAGGGGCTGAGGTAAGAGTTTATAATGATTAATTTCCCCTAAAAATAAGATGTGACATTTCATAAGAAAATAAGGCTTGATAATTCATGTGAATCATCTGCCATAAGCAGTAGATTCACATAAACTGTCAAGGCCTTATTTTCTTGGAAAAAAAAAAAAAAAAAAAAAAGAGGCAGATGACTAACATGAAACGTGAATTCTTATAGTCTCAGAAAAAGTTCTGAAAATTGTTTGTTGCTATAGTTACTGGCCCTTTAAAGTTTTATTTTTTTATTCCTTTTTGTATTTGCAGCTTTATCAGCTTCTGATGAGATGAACATATGTTTCCTTGGAGATTTAAAAATTAATTATTTTAGTACCCACCCTAGTAGAGTCATGCAGAAATGTCTGCCTCAGCTGTTACATTGACACTAAATGCAATACAGACAAGACGTTCAATGAATAAGCTTTCAATTATTTTATGTTGCTACAAACCCTTAACTAAGATGTTAAAGCACCAAGCAAAATTTGTAACAGACAACTTTCTAATTTCTTCTTACTCTTCATAAAATAAGGTCTGAAATTTCATGTGAACTGTCTGCTTGGCAAATGTTTCACATGAAATGTCCACACTTATTTTTTTATGAAAAATAATAAAAAAAATTAAAAATATTGCCTCCTACAATTGTGATTGGTGCTTTAAGGGTTAATGTGTCAGTCATAACTGCTGAATTTGTTTCTTTTTAAGCGAGAAAATGAGGCTTGAAAATAAGGCTTGATATTCATGTGAATCATCCACATTAGTTTTGTTCTCTATAAAGAATAAAAAAAATCAGGTTGTCATTCACTACAAATTTGCTTGGCACTTAACCCTTGTCCTGCTGAACCCGGATATACCCTGTCTTTGCAAACAGTGTACTGATCTGGATCTGACTGTTTGCCATTAACACTTGTCATGCTGAATAAATTAAGATGCCATGCCCACTTCCAATTTTCACCCAATCAGATTATTAGATCCAGGTTGTTGACATAAATTCACATACTGAATGACAAACAGTGCAGATCCAGATCAGTTGGCTTCTTCAGAAGCCAATTGAACTGGATCTACACTGTTTGTAAAGACAGGGTATATCCGGGTTCAGCAGGACAACAGTTAAGTATGTGAATTTATAGCAACAATCCAGACCAAGTGATCTGATTGGCTGAAAATTAGAAGTGGGTGTGGCATCTTAATTTATTCAGCAGGACAAGGGTTAAAGTATCTAGATAAATATGTACCATATTTAGCCGACATACTGTGGTAAGTCTGTGCAACCCTGCGCAGACAATGCAGAGTCAGATAAGACACTGCAGAATGCGGCATCAATCTATGTCTATACTATTTTTCACTCATCAAGCTGTTTTTCGACACATCAAAGAAGTAGTGAAACAGACTTGTTCAAATTTTAGGACAAGTAAGGTAAAGAGTTAAGGAGTCTAAATATACAAGGTAAATATGGTATTGTTTATTTTTCCATGCAAACATCTCACTGTTCAATTGGGTTACTACTCAGTACCAATATGACAAACAAACAATTTTGACAGAGTTATCTCCCCTTTAATCATGATCTATTATCGCCTTATTTGGAGCTCGAGTATTTCTTCCTTAACCTTTACCTCTCTCTCGCACATCTGGGCCCAGCTGTTCAAAGCGTTGTTAGCTTAACAAGTTTGTTAAGGGTCATTTCATTAACTGTTTTAGTGGATTCAATGTACAATATTCTGATATTTTTTGCTGAAAAAATGTGAGTAGCTGCAAAAGCTACTCACATTTTTTCAGTAAAAAATTTCAGCATATTTGCGTATCACTTGATGTAAATTTTAACGAATCGTTAACTAACATCGTTAATTTTGAACAACTGGGCCCTGGTAATCTTGAAAGGGGTAGCCGCTGGTTATGCACTCAAAATCTTTACGCAAACTTCCGGCCATGACTTATGAGACATACAAATGTCAAAAATCGCCAAGTTCAACTGATTTATTGATTTTTCGTCAATTTCATAGACATATTTTGAAAAATTGGACAATGCTATTCCCAGCAACTTTCATTTCTACGTTGAAAAAGATAGGTGTGGGCTTGAAAAAAACAAGCGGCTAATTTTTTATTTCAATTTGACTTGGAGATGGGTAGTCTGATATTCCTGTTTTGACTGTTTTTCCAGTGTAAAATGCTGGTATTTTCAGCTATCGGGAATATGAAATACTTATTTAACATATAAAATAAAACGCACTGCAACCTACATCTATATAGAAATACATAAGATGCTAAACGTCACAAGTATTTGTTTTTGGGACTGAAATATTTATGCCGAATAGGACTTAAGAGGCTGACTACCCCTTACGGGGGCCTTAACCCTTACGGGGACAAGAAAGCCAACTGTCAGGTGTCTGATTACAAGGCCTGATTATCACTTATGGGAACATTAGCTATTATCAGAATGTGCCGCTTTTAAAAACATGCAGATTTTAGACTAACCAGTTTCAAAATATTCCATTTACATATAAACAATCAAACACCATGAATGGTTTTGCAAATGAGACAGCATGTGTCAACAGGGTTTGTATGTGACTTTTGCCCATATTTGAAGCTCTCAATTGAGCAAAATCATATAAAAGTTGTTACATTACGAAAACACGCCTATTCAAATAAATAGAAAAAAAAATCACCTCCAAAAACTGAAAATTTTCAGATAAAAGCTATGCTATTTTTCATATTTCTGCTCAAAACATGGATTGTGAGTACTCGTTAGAACAGCCTCGGTGAGGCTGTTCTAACGAGTATCCACAATCCATGTTTTGAGCAGAAATAAGAAAAATGACTTATACCCCTGCAAACCCCAGTTTTACTGTACTGTGGGGTTTAAGGGGGTCTAAAATATTATAGATATGTTTTCGTGATGTACTGTCGTAAAAATCTCTTTGTGTAAGAGATTCTTGTCCCTGTAAGGGTTAATGCTCCCGTAAGGGATAGTTGGCCTCGTAAGTCATGTTTGGCACAAATATTTCAGTCCCTGGAACAAATGCTTGGGAAATTTAGCATCTCATGTATTTCAACATGGACGTAGGTTGCACTAAGTCTTATTTGATATGTTAAATAAGTATTCCATAGCCCAGACAGCTGAAAATACCTTCATTTTGCACTTGAATAAAAAGGTCAAAACAGTAATATCGGACTACCCTTCTCAGGGAGAAATTGAACTAAAAATTAGCCGCTTGTTTTTTTGTCAAGCCCACACCTATCTTTTCCGACACAAAAATGAAAATTTTGGGGAATAGTATTGTCCAATTTTTCAAAATATGTCTACAAAATTTACTAAAAATCAATAAATCAGGAGAACTTTTCCATTTGTTGACATTTGGATGTCTCGTAAGTCATGGCCGGAAGTTCGCGTAAAGATTTTGAGTGCATAACCAGCAGCTACCTCTTACAAGATGACCAGATGTTATGTGTCTTGGCTAATTCAGCTGACAACAAATTGGAGACAATTTGCATGAAATGTCAAATCCTGTTTTCTGGGAAAAATACGAAAAATATTTCAACATGCTTTTGCCGAAAATTTTACCCAGCAAGCTAAGCATTAAATCAAAGGAAGTGACATTATTTTACTGAATACTAGGGTAAATACAAAATTGATTTCAGTTCAGTTCAATTTATAGACTTTGAGCAGAGCCACATTCAGTAAAAATCAACATTATGGTATAGCAGTATGTGAACAGCAAAGACTCAGATGATCCGATATCCTGCACTTCTGAACAGTCTGATCAATTGCTGTCATTCACACGACAGACAATTAAGAATGCCAAAATAATCCACCACACATGTGCATGTTGATCAGAATGTTCAGGCACACTGTTGGTCTTTTTGTGATGAATCCTGCTCATTTATAGATTTTTACTTAAATGCATACCAAATTTACCCTAAATATTGGGACACCTTTCCTGCTAATTTTACTTGTCTTAAGGTTTGAAGAAGCCCATTTTACTACCTGTTAAGGTGTTTAAAGATTACTAGATGAATGGCAAACATTGCAGACATTGATCAGATGCCACACAGGCATGTCTATTCAAGTACTTAGAGTTATTGCAGTAACAATCTGTCACTGTCAGCTTATGAGAATTAAGCATGCAGAGCCGGACTTTGTGAACTAAATCCTAACAATAACAAAAGACAACCTTCAAAGAGCATGAAATAAATCAGGATAATTATAGAAATTATCATTTTTTTATATGCTTGACTACAAGTTAACTTTAGGCTTCTATTTTTGCATGATATAATTCTTTTAACTCTGTGATTGGTGCAGTAAATCATAAGACCTCATATTAAAATCTTTGTTTGATTATGGAATGATTTCAGAGACCTTGGTGCATTTCAGGCAAATATTTAAGGATACTGAAAACACTTGGTACATTTTCTGCCATATTTACAAGGGAGATAACTTTTACAACTTCTTGTTTGCTTTCATACATGCAAAATCCCTTCTGAAAAGTGGTCTACTCCGAAAGAAAATAATTTGCTCCCAAATTGTTTTCTTTTGGAGTAGACCCCTTTTCAGAAGGGAGATTAATCAATTTCTGAAAGGGTTATCTCCCCTGAAAGTGTATCGATTCCCCTTAAGGTCATACATAACTCCAGATAAGAGGTAGAGAATGATTTAAATATGATGATGATGATGAGTTTACATCTCTTTCAGTATTTGAGTGATACCGTATTTACCCTAAGTATACAGACACCTCAACTCGTTAGCATACTTGTTCTAAAATTTGAACAAGTACAATTTACTACCCAATGTTGTGTCTAAAAATTGCTGGATGAGTGGCAAACAGAATGTTATGTAGCGTCTCATCCGGGTCTACAATGTTTACTCAGGCCTGTCTGTCCAAATACAGTAAATCAAATACTGAGATAACAAAAAGGTGAAATGGAAAGGAGCTGTGCAATTTGCACCATACAGTCATAAGCAATGAAGGCACAGACCAGTCTGCACATTTATTCAGTCTAACAGGGTCTTCTCAGTTTATCAATCTATTCTATAGTACCAACTGTTCTGTAAGTGGGCAACAAAGATCCTCATTAGACTGCAAAAATATGCATGCTATTTTGGGGGGATTTATTAATGTATGTGACAGGGTCCCTTTTCTCAAGTTACATTACATTATCCTAAGGTTGCTTTTTTTGTACTTTTACACAAATCAATCCTTAACCCTTAAAGCGCCAAGAAAACCTGCATCTGAAAATGTCGTCTGTTTATGTCGTCTGCTGAATATTCTTGCAAACTTTTCAAACCTATTTTTGCATACCGGCAAAGGAGCAGTCTGATCTGGGTCCACACTGTTTGCAGAAGTGACTTTTAAAGTAACCAGCAGAAGACAAAGCAGATGACAATTGTTGTGATTGGCAGTTTAAGGGTTAAAGCCCTAAGCAAAGTTGTAGCAGATGACACTGAGATTCTAATTTTTTTTATATTATTTGTATGAGAAAATAAGATTTGTGAAGTTATCATTGCTAGCAGATAATTCACATGAACTGTCAAGCCTTACTTTCTCTGAAAATACACACAAAAAATAATGTTTTTTATTGCAGTTGTGATTAGCACTTAAAGGGTTAATCTGTATTTATAAAACCAAATAATCTCATTTAATCAGGGATAGTATTTAGAGAAACAAAATGCCAGCAGACTGTCTCCTCTCATACCTTATAGCATTAAATTAAATAATTCTACAATTATGCACAATTTAGGTGTTGAAACCTCAGCTGGTAGATTAAGTAATAATCCATACTATTTACATGCTTTCTTTCTCAAAGAAATTCTTTTTAATATCTCTGATTAACTTGACAAATGTTTGGTGTGTTTTCAGAAATATAGCATTATAAACTAAATGTGTCTCTAGGGCAATAGCAAGTGTCTATCACATACTTAAATATTGAAGGCTTACTGGTAATTGGTAAACAATAGATGATACACTGGCAAAGCTGTTTTACTATAAACACTTATTCTATTTTTTTAAAACAAAACATGGAACCTTTAACATTTAATTTGTGAATATCTTGGACACCAGTGGATTCTTAAAACTCAAACTTTGGCTGAAATACAGAATGAAAATGCCTTAATGTTCAGTGAAAAAGAGATAATTCATTTATCACTTATTTTGAAGTTATTTCAGAATTTTGGGTTTTTAAAGTCATATGTATGCAATGGTTTAGCAGAAAATCCTTAGATAGGATATTCAACAACTGCTAGCTGTTCTGGAATAAGTTAAGTGGTATCTCTTCCATGTTTCCTTGAAAATATAGCAAGCCACTTCATTTGAATGAAATGCCAAACCTACCATTTGTATTTCACAATTTCAATATCAAGCCTTATTTTGGGGGAATGCCCGCTAATTTAGCACTAACAAAATCTATGGTAAATATTCTAAAATTTCAAACCCAAACTGTCTGACAGAATGGCATAGGAAAACAGTGCAGATCCAGAGGAGCAGTCTGATTTGGGTATACACCCTTTGACATTCAACAAAGTATTTAAGAGACAACTGCATAAAAACCAGCATTAAGGCAAAACAGTATGGAATGAAGTGTTCCAAATTTTAGGACATTTACTGTACAAACTGCCAAAGAATAAGTACTTACGTTACTTGACTGCTGGTTTGTCCTTTCGAAAAATCCACCACTGTTTTGAACCCTGTTGGTCCATACACCTTCGTTGCCACTGCTGGTGAGTACTGGGAACCAGAAGATTTCCCAGGTGAAGGTGGTGTATCAACTGACATTGCTGGTGACACAGGAGTACTGTCAATTGTTGATACACTGTTGCTAGGTGAAACACTCCCACTTCCTCCTCGCTGACGTAAAGATATTCCATTTACATTAGGTATATCAGAATCTGGCACTGACTTAGATTCATTAAAATCCCTTAAAGGACTACTATATTTTTCCATAAATCTCCCTGATTCAGTTCGAACTGGAATATGGCGGAAATCTTCCACCTGCGCCCGAGCCATAGTCCGAGAAGGTGATAAACCACTATCAGAATCATCACTAGAATAAAGAGGGTTCCTTGACTTAGAAGCCTTCTTTTTGTCTTTTACATTAGCACCAGTATATTGATAACTAGCAACAAATTCATTTAATGTTGTATCTACAGGTTCACTTACATGTTCATTATTCAGATTAGGTGAACTAGCCCACAAATGTTTATTAGCACTGGGATCTATTGCTTGCATCCCACACGGCTGCTTTATTGATTCGGGATGCAAAATGTCATAAAGAATAGGATTTGACTTTCGTTCATATTGCTGAGGAAGTCCTGTATAAGTCATATTATTCAGAAAAAATGCCATTTGTTGAGAAGTGGGTGGAGTTTGAAGACCCAACATTCGCATATATTCTTCTAAATTATATGTTAAATTAGGAACAGAACCATTTAGCAGTGGTCCATTAGGCTGACCATAGAGTCCTGGATTTGCTAAATAAGCATTCTGAGGTAGCTGTTGATTAAATAAGTTTGAGAAGGGAGCTGTTTGTGGGGTGTCATTTCTGTTGCTGTAGTTTGGTGGGTAAACTCCTGCTGGTGGAAGTGGTGGTGCAGTTAGCACTGTGTAGTTCTGCTGTTGTTGCTGCTGCTGCAGTAATTGGGCATTTATCTGTTGTTGCAACTGTGCAGCTTCTAGTCGCTGAAGTCGCTCCCTTGTTTCAGCTTCTCTAATTTTGTGCATTTCTAATTCTAATTCCAGCTGCTTTCTTCTCTCCTCTTCAATCCATTTTTCTTTTTCTCTTGTAGTATCACTAACTCTGTCCTGCTTTTTATCTCTTTTCTTTTTCTTATCACTTTTTATTATTTCTTTGTGTTCACTTTCTATTTTATATTTAGAATGAATAGACTTTTCATCTGGAAAGACAACTAATTCTCCCTTATCATTTACATAAGCCACACCAGCACGCTTTATATTCTGAGCAATTTTCTCTCCCATTCCTTCATCACTACTTTCATCATCAGTATTCACATCTCCATTTGGTACAACACCAACAAATTCCCTTGTTTCACTTTCAAAGTGTTCATTTTCAGATTCTGTTTCAGACTGGAACCCATTTGATAAGCGATGTTTGTAGGAAGTATCTTGGCTCAAACTTCCTTTGTTTGTGGGTCTCATCATCGAAAATTTCCAGTTTTTAGGAGCATCCTCAACAGGCTCCATATCTTCAGCCTTTTGTTTGCGTAAGAGTTTTCCAGAAGCTTTGCTTATGGAACCGAAAGCACTTTTGACACTCTTATGCACAGACTTCTTTAATTTTTTCACACTACCAAACTTTCTACTTTGGTCCTCAGCAGCATCTGGATTTTTCTTATATTTATTTCCCTTTTGTTTCTTCTGTGATTTTAAATCCGCCACAGAATTTGGAATTATACTAGATTTAAATCCTTCAGAGGCACCCTTTCTCATAGACAATTCCTCTCTATCTGACAGATCATCATCAGACTCTAAATCATCCTCAGGAGTCCAGTCAAATGATTCTGTAGCTGGTCTTGGGGTTTTCAAATTACTACCACTACTTTTAGAAGTAGATGTCTGTTTCCATGCATTCTGATGAGAATTTGTTTTATTTAATGTTACATTTTTATGATATCGAGGTTTTGGTTTCACTTCAGGGGGCTCACTAGATGAATTTTTCCTTTCATCATTTTGTGGTCTTTCCACATTGTTTTCCGAATTTAAGCTAATTTTCTCATTTTCATCCAATACTCGACCTACTAAACTTGCATCAGATGCACTTGTCTTTAGTTTGTCATCTATTGTTCCCTCAACTTTTACTCTTTCTTCTCGTGCATTACATGCTTTTGCAAGCAATTCTCTGAAAATTTCATGAGGATCTTTTGGTTTTGGAAGTACAGGTGTTGTCTGTTTGACCAGTTTGTGGCATTTTGCTTGTGCTGTTACTTTTATGTCATGTTGCAACAGAGAACTTAGTCTTCTAACTGGGTCACCAGGTGATGAATTTGCCCTTTCAAAAGATGGTGCATGTTTCCGGTCATAAACAGTAGAAGAATGGTGTCTTGCCAGTTTTGGAGATGCTTCTTTTTCTGACTCAAGCAATGCTTTTCTTTCAAGAGATTTCAACTGACTGTTTGCATCATCATTGTTTTCTTCACCAATGGACTTATCTAGCTCTTCCAGTGCAAAAATCTCTTCTTTACCACTATAATCTTTAGAAAGATTGGGCACTTCTGTTTTAAAATCTCCTTTTGAACTTTCAAAAACAAGTCTGGACTTTGAGGATGGCAAAAATTGATCTTCTTTAACAACAGACTTATCAGTCTCTTTCAATTCTTCTGTAGGTGGTTCAAGGTCATTAGATTCTTGTGAAATCTGTCTCCTTGCTGCTTTTGATTCTGACAATGTTTTTATTTCAAGTAACCATGGTATCTGACCACCCAGATTTTCAGGAGTTTTTGGAGTAATGTTTAAACTTGGAGTTTTCTTCAGAAGTATTTCTGGCTTACCATTGGACATGCTATTTTGACGTGACACACTAACATTTCTCTTCCCTGAATTAAGATTAGATGACTTTAGCTGGGGAGGATGGGGAATATTGTTCTGTGCTGGTGCTACAGCATATCTTGGAAGAATAAACTGACGTCTTGGAGATTCAGATAAGTCATAATCGGGCATAGGTTCATTTTCAACAGTGTACATAGAAGACTGAGGCTTTTTCATTGGAACTCCACTTTTTGAAGGCGGAGTAGGTGGGGCAGGTGGGGGCTGAGAAGGTGGTGGGGGTGCTTTCTTCTTTTTATTGGTTAGCCCCGATCCTGTACTTCCAGTACTTCTTGTTGAAGCTCTCGAATATGCATCTCTAATAAATTCCTGCTTTTCGACATTGTCACTTAGATCAGCACTAAGATCACTTATCTTTTTACCAGTTCTCCTTTCGAGTTCTTCAAGGGTTTTCTGTCTGCGATGTTCTGCCAACTGAACATATGTTAACTGGTATGCATAATCAAGATTGAAGTTGTTCTTCACTGGAAGAGACACACCAGGGTATGACTGATAAAGAGGATCTATTTTTCCTCTATCACTTTCTTCAGGCTCTTCAAAAATGATATGTTCCTGACCAGTTAGATTTGATGCTCCTGACGCTGACATCTGACGATGATGTGTTGGTTTATATGGAACTGACCCATTTATCTTTACACTTTTCTTTGACTCATGTTTAAGAATTCCATTTGGTACTGGACTGACCTGAGAAACTGGTCTTTCATTGTCTATGGATGCATTTGGTATGTGTCCATTTTGTACTGGTGGTGGAGGACGAGGAGGACTCTTACTTAGATTTTCAATATTTTCTTCATTTTGTGTATTTTCTATATCTTCATTTTCATTATAAGCAAAGATATCTTGATATTCAGGGTTGAATTTACTTAATTCCATGGAAACTGGTCGAAGTTTCATGACTGGTAGTTCTTTTGGAAGAACTTGATTCTCAGGACTGTGGTAACTTGGGCCTTTAGGACCCAATTCGCTGATAGGTCTTGAGCTTGGTGGCGCATCTGGTCGTGACGGAGGACGACGTACCACATCCACTGATGATACAGGAGGTGGTTGTGAATGGTGATTACCCATGGTAGCTTGTTACATCAACAATACTTCAGCCTGAAATGATAAAAAAAAAAAACATTGTTAGACTACAATACAATTAACTGCTATCTTTGCCCAATCAACTATCTGTAACAACTAAGCTTGTGGTTGTCTGGTGGTCTTTGAATTTAAGACCTCCCAAAAATAGATACTTGAACACTGAGCACTCTGGGTAAAAATTTCAGCAGACACAATTTTGAAATATTTTTAATGACTTTCTGACAAAACAGGTTTTGCATGAAGTGTCAGATCCTATTTTCTAGGAAAAGTAAGAAAATTATCACCAATTTGTCATCTGCTGAATCTGTCATAGCACGTTAAGTGTTAATAAAATGAGCATACATGTATATACATCCTGTTCAGGATCTTTACCCTTATAAAAAATAGAAAACATGTATATTTACTCTAAATATTTGGACATATTATCTCTCTACCATAATTGCCCTAAAAATTGACTAATAAAATCTAAAAGGGTTCCCCTTGGAAACAAAGAGCAAATGAAAGGATGAAAATTGGCAGACAGCAATGATACTGATCAGACTAGGTGGATGTGCAGGCTGATAAGTGTCTTGGCTGGACCCAAATCACAAGGTACATTCTCTTAAACTCAGGTTCATGAACAGTAATGCCCCAGACCAACCTAGGCCCAGTTGTTCAAAGCTAACGACGTCGTTAGTTAACGATTTGTTAAAATTTACATCTAGTGATATGCAAATATGCTGAAATTTTTTGCTGAAAAAATGTGAGTAGCTTTTGCAGTGCAAAAGCTACTCATATTTTTTTCAGCAAAAATTATCAGAATATTGTGTATTGAATCCGCTAAAACAGTTAACGAAATGACCCTTAACGAGCTCGTTAAGCTAACGATGCTTTGAGTCCCGGTTTCATTGAGACTTTTCATATGACAGCATAGTTGTTTGCAGAGCTGCATATGCCGTCCAGTGCCCACTTAATTAACCCTGGTCCTGCTGAACCTGGATAAGCCCTGTCTTTGCAAACAGTGTAGATCCAGATCAGTTGGCTTCTGAAGAAGCCAACTGATCTGGATCTTCACTATTTGCCATTCAGTATGTGAATTTATATTAATTATCTGGATCAAGGAATCTGATCGGCTGACAATTAGAAGTAGACGGCATCTTTATTTATTTAGCATGAGAAGGGTTAAGCATAACTCCATTTTCCAAGATATTAGAATGGCCTTGATTATCCCAAGGAAAATAAAAATAAAAACTGCACTATAAGCCTAGTTCACTATTGGCTGACTTGTCTAACAAACTACCGGAAGTTATTACTAAAACAAGCCTATTCAAATATACTGAAAATTTTAACACTAAAAAATGAAATTTTCTGATAAAAAAATTCTGATATTTTTCAAATTTCTGCTCAAAACATAGATTGTGGGTACTCATTAGAACTGCCTCAATGAGGTGGTTCTGACAATTTTACTACATAAAGGGGGTCAAAGTTATATAGGTATGTTTTTGTGATGAGTGGCAAATAAAGCAGACTCTGATCAGATGCTGCAGAATGCTTCATCTGATCTGGCTCTACGCTGTTTGCTCATGCCTATCTGCCCAAATTCTTAGGGTAAACACAGTGTATCAAAAGACAGTCATGCATGCACATTGATAATTCATCTGCAACCATCAAAATCACATTAATTCTGCTTTTAATGTTTTAGCCTTTACCACTCTCTGGGCAAATTCAGCAGACAACAAATTGATGACATTTTCCTTATTTTTCCCAGAAAATAGACCTTGGCAATTCATGCAAATTATCCTCTGAGGAAAAAAATTTGCATGAAATGCCAAAATGTATTTTCTGGGAAAAATATTGCAACTGTATCTGTAGAAAGTATCCAACATGCTAAGTGTTATAAAAGTTAATTTATATTCAAAATAAAAAAATTAACTTTCTTCATACAAAAGATTAGGACTATGCTGTCATGGCCCCAGATAAGAGGGGAGTACGGATCATATTTTTCTTATTTTTCCACAAACATATATATTGTGGGTACTCATTAGAATCACCTCACTGAGGTGCTTCAAATATCTACCACAGCATATGTTTTCATGGAGAAATAAGAAAAATATCAGCACTTTTTAAATGCACTACTAATGTTTTCATGGAAAAATAAGAAAAGTGTCAGTACTTTTTGACTGAAAATAAAATACCTTATCTGGCGCTATGACATTAGAAAATATTAAGATGCCTTGAAGAGCCCTGTTGATCACATTTATATATTAACCCTTGTCATGCGGAATAAATTAAGATGCCACGCCCACTTCCAATTTTCAGCCAATCAGATTACTTGATCCAGGTTTTTTGATAGAAATTCACATATTTAATGACAAACAGTGCAGATCCAGATCAGCTGGCTTCTTAATTCAGAAGCCAACTGATCTGGATCTACACTGTTTGCAAAGACAGGGTATATCCGGGTTCAGCAGGACAAGGGTAAACCCTTGTAATGCTGAATAGACTTAGATGCCACACCTATTTCTAATTGTCAGCCAATCAGATAACTTAAATCCAAATTGTTGATATAAATTCACATACTGAATGACAAACAGTGCAGATCCAGATCAGTTGGCTTCTTCAAAGCCAACTGATCTGGATCTACAGTTTGCAAAGACCAGGCATATCTGGGTTCAGTAGGACAAGGGTTAATACAAAATAGGTACTGAATTTAAATGAACCATTGCCTTTGATCTAACAAAATCAAATTCATCAACTTAATTATTTTGAACTCACAACCTGGTACACCTGCATATGTAATAATAATAATCCCATATGTCACAAAATCAGTTCATGGCAATCAATACCCTATTTACCTAAAAATTTAATATAGGAACACCTCAACTTGAAAACAATCAAAGCGCCAAAGGCACTGAAATGACAGATTCTATCAGAAATTCATCATAAAAAGTCTTAATTTGTATAAAACATTTACAAGAAGAACGTCTAACGGCATTATGGACGGGTTTATCAGAAAGGTTAACCAAAAGGTAAACCTGCCGGGGTTCGCTATTTTAAAGGACAGATTTTTGAAAACCCGTCCAATAAAAAGGTTTCACATTTGTTTAAAAATGTAGTACTACAAATTCAGATATCAAATGCTTGCAGAGGTATATATATATAGTGCCATGAAGTTCCACTTGATGTTTTGAAGTTTCAAAAGAAATATTTTGTCTCAAAATGTTGCAAAAAGCCAGTTATCACATGCAATAAAGAGCTAAAATTGTGATAAATTCTCTTCAATAACTTAATACCTGTACTTAAAAAATGGTTGCAAATGACGGCATTAAATTTGCTGTGCAAACCTGCAAATTTAAAACAAGATGCGAACCTTTCGTTGGGTTCTTTTTAAAGAAGCCAACTTGTTGTCTACTTTCACTTTCACAATCGAGCGTTCAATAAGAGGAAATAACCAAAGTAGCAATAGAGATTTTCAACACTTTCCTTTTTTTCTGATAAATAGTTACACTTTAAACCCAAGCATCCTTTTTATTAAAATGCCGCAGATAAAATATTTTAATGTTAAGCAAATCAACAACAGCGAGATTACATCTTGTAATGTTTGACTAAAGCCCTGTCCCTTTAATCCGACAGTATTGAATTTTTTACACACGTCAGACAAATGTACAAGTGCTCTGTGTAAAAGTTTTATCATACCATATTTTGAAATTGTTATTTTCCCAAGGAGACAGTATTTGACATTTCATGCTAACTGATTCCTCATTTGAGACAATTTGCATGAAATGTCAAATTATGTTTTACGGTAAAATATCTGCTATTTTTTGACACGCGGGTCATGAGGCAGCGCCTGTTCTATTTATAGCTAACAACAAATTGCGCAGATCAACCTTACAACCTATCTAACGCACTCAGATAATATCGAAGAAAACACTTTACAGCATGATTATGAGCACAGCCTTTTTTTTCTTTTTATTATCATGCATAAAAAATCTTCAGAATCTATATTAAATTTGGAGAGTAATAGCTGATTAGACAGTGTTTATATTGCTGGTAACAGTGGCTTACGCTCTAGTTTCTCGCGCCACGTCTTTAGTCCAGCGCAGGCGTATTGATACACAAGTATTTTGATATGTTAACCCTTAGACTGCATACAACGACTGTAGCAGATGTCAATTTTATTTTTTGTCTTATTATATCAGAGAATTTCATGCGATTCATCCGTTGGCAAACAATTCATATGAAATGCTTAGTCTGGTTTTCTCTGCAAATAAGGGAGAATTCTGAATGTCGCCTGCTTTAAAAATTGCACGGCGCTATAAAGATATTAATAGCATCGGACTACATTTTGAGCGGACACATATTTCAGTGGTAGTGAAAGCCGGAAGCAACTTGAGAGCCGGAAGCAACTTGAGAACGCTTCTGCCAGCAAGGAATGACAGATAGAAATCTGTCATTAAAAATACTAAATAGTCCAATTTTACTACCTGGTGGTGTGTCTAATACAATATTTATGTCCCACCACCATAGGGTGGGGTGGGGGGGGGGGGGACATATTATTTATAATGTGGATCCCGTCGGCATCGGCGTAGCCACTTGTCTGCACTCTATCTCCTTATTGAATGGACAGATTCTGGCCAGACTTACACAAATATATCATCGGGAGGGGGAAAAATGCTGATTAGATTTTGGTAACCTTGACCCCATTTTCAATGTCACAGGAGGGCTTAGATTGTTGGAAAATGGGGCATAGCCTCTTGTCCGCACTCTATCTCCTTATTGATTTGACAGATTTTAGCCAAACATACTCAAATATATCATTGGGAGGGGGAAAAATGCTGATTAGATTTTGGTGACCTTGACCCGATTTTCAAGGTCACAGGAGGGCTTAGACTGTTGCTAAATGGCTTGTCCGCATCCTATCTCTTGAAGGAATGAATAGATTTTAACCAAACTTGCACATCTATATTGCTGGGACATGTAAAAGAACTGATTAGATTTTGGTGACCTTGACCCCATTTTCAAGGTCATGGGAGGGCTCAGATTGTTGGAAAATGGGGCTAGCTTCTTGTCCGCACTCTATCTCCTTATTGAATGGACATATTTTAGCCAAACTTACACAAATATATCATTGGGAGGGGGGAAAATGCTGATTAGATTTTAGTAACCTTGACCCCATTTTCAAGGTCACAGGAGAGCATAGGTTGTTTGAAAATGGCTTGTCCGCATCCTATCTCTTGAAGGAATGAATAGATTTTAACCAAACTTGCACATCTATATTGCTGGGACATGTAAAAGAACTGATTAGATTTTGGTGACCTTGACCCATTTTCAAGGTCACAGGAGAGCTTAGATTGTTGGAAAATGGCTTGTCCACATGCTATCTCTTGAAGGAATGAATAGATTTCTACCAGACTTGCACATCTATATTGCTGGGACATGTAAAAGAACTAATTAGATTTTGGTGACCTTGACCCCATTTTCAAGGTCATGGGAGGGCTTAGATTTGTTGGAAAATGGTTTGTATGCACCCTATCTCCTGAATGAATAAATGGATTTGACCAAACTTGTACAGCTATGTTGTTGAGACATGGAAAAGAACTGATTAGATTTTGGTGACCTTGACTTCATCTTCAAGGTCACAGTAAGGCTTAAATTGTTGGAAAATTGCTTGTCTGCACCCTATCTCCTAAATGAATGAATGGATTTTGACCAAACTTCTACATCTGAATTGTTGAGACATGGAAAAGAACTGATTAGGTTTTGATGCCTTGACCACATTTTGAAGGTCACACTAAGGCTTAGATTGGTGGAAAATGGCTTGTCTGCACCTTGTCTCCTGAAGGAATGAGTAGATTTTGACCAGACTTGCACAGCTATATTTTTGGGACATGCATCGGAACTGAGTATATTTTGGTGACCTTCACCCCCTTTTCAAGGTCAGACTAGGGCTTAGATTGTTGGTAAATGGCTTGTCTGCACCCTATCTCCTAAAGGAATCGATTGATTTTGACCTAACTTGTACATCTATATTGTTGTGACATGGAAAAGAACTGATTAGATTTTGGTGGCCTTGACCCCATTTTCAAGGTGACACTTGGGCTTAGATTGTTGGAAAATGGCTTGTCTGCACTGTATGTATCTCTTGAAGGAATGTATGGATTTTAACTAAACTTGCACAGTCAAATTGTTGTGGCATGGAAAATAACTAACTTTATTTTGGTGATCTTGACCCCATTTTCAAGGTTGCAAGAGGGCTCAGACTGTTGGATAATGGCCTGTCTGCTTGCTCTCTGCTCAATTAATGGATGGATTTTGACCAAACTTGCACAACTATATTGTTGAGACAGAGACAAGAACTGATTAGATTTTTTGTGACCTTGATCCCATTTTCAAGGTTACACAAGAGCTATGATTTTAGAAAATGGCTTGTCAGCACCCTATCTCATTAAGGAATGGATGAATTTTGACCAAACTTACATATAGGTATATTGTGGCCTTGAGTTTATTATAGACACAATCTATTTTAACAATATGTCTGTTCAAACTGGTAGGGGGACATATGTTTTTCTCCGAAAACGCTGTTCTAGTTACCCAAGTATTCAGATAGATAAACAGTGTAGACCCAGATCAGATGCCACAGAACTAAGGTTCTAAAATGTTTGCTACTCATCCAGCTGTCTTCAGACACATCATTCCTTGAAAGCTACACATAACAAGTCACTGAGGCACTTCTAATGAGTACCACAACATATGTTTTCATGGAGAAATATAAACAATATTTCAACTATATCCATTCTTACCTGGAGCTACAGAACTGCTCCATTGATTGTGTTGGGGTTTAACAACATGTCAACCCTTGTGGGTCTCCCAGAGAAAGGGAGAAGAGAGATAGAAGATAGTCGATACTTAAGAGTACGTATTTTATGTTCTTTAATCCTTGTCATGCTGAATAAATTAAGATGCCACACCCACTACTAATTTTCAGCCAATCAGATTACTTGATCCAGGTTGTTAATAAAAATTCACATATTGAATGACAAACAGTGCAGATCCATATCAGTTGGCTTCTTCAGAAGCCAACTGATCTGGATCTACACTGTTTGCAAAAACAGGGTATATCTGGATTCAACAAGACAAGAGTTAATATTACAAAATCCTTCCCAGTTACAAATATATGCTCCTTTGTTACATGCTGTATAAAAGTTCAGCAGGACATTTTGAAATATTATTGTTATCATAATAGTTTTCCTCAGAATAATGCTTTGTCCTTTCATGCAAACTGGTTCCTTCTGAGGACAATTTGCATGGAATATAAAAGCCTATTTTGAGTGGGAAAATAGAAAATAGCATCAAGTCGTTGTCTGCTGAATTTGCACATTATGTTCCTTTATTACAAAATGCTCCCAGTATAATATATCTGTACTATGGAACAGTTCCCTAAAAAGTTTGTATGCCTTATTCAAAGGCTCCATATTTCTCAAAACTAGACATTTTTATCCAAGAAAGGTTTAATAAATTGATATATGGTATTAATACAATCATAAAATGTGGCACCTGACAGTGTGTAAAATTTCAGTAAATCTCTTGTTCTTGAAGTGGATAAAAAATGAAATGATTTTTTATCGTATCTCTGAATTAATGCTGCCAACATTCATTCAGAGAATTCAGAGGTACGATACAAAATCATTACATTTTTGACCTATTTAAAAAAACGAGAGACTAAATGAAATTTTACAGGCTGTCAGATGCCACATTTTATGCTTGTATTAATACGGTATATCAATTTATTTCACCTTTTTTGGATAAAAAAGTCTACTTTTGAGGAATAGGAAGCTTTAAACTAGTTTACTCTTTTTTATGAAAAGCATTGAAATTAAGTTTTTAGCCACAATATTTTCTTTATTTGAGCTTCACCTTCATGCTCAAGGTACTTTATATCTAGCTATAGCATCATAATTTCTGTTTCAGCTGTATGAATTCACCTTTGAAGTTTTCACATTTATCTACATACTACTGTATTTACCTCAAATATCTGGCAATCTTAACTCCATACTATACATGTCCGAAACCTTGAGAAAATCCACTACCTGAGCCACAATGGTAGAGAATGCACTTTTAGACATGTGCAACCAGCGAAGACTCAGACCCGCCTGGCTATCCAAACAGCAATGATTCTGATCAGACTGTGTGAATGTATGTTTTCTCTAATATCAGCCTATCTATTTTAACACTTGTCAAGCTGAATAAATTAAGATGCCACACCCACTTCTAATTTCCAGCCAATCAGATTACTTGATCTGGGTCTTTGATAGAAATTCGCATATTTAATGACAAACAGTGCAGATCCAGATCAGTTGGCTTCTTAAGAAGCCAACTGATCTGGCTCTACACTGTTTGCTAAGACAGGGCATGTCATGTTCAGCAAGAGAAGGGTTAAAAACAACTGGATGAGAGGCAAACAGTGTAGACATTGATCAGATGCCATACTTTATTGGGTCTGACCTAGTTCTAGGGTTTGCACACGGCTGTCTATCCAGATACTTAGGGCAAATATAGTACACGGATTTAGATTAACATAAAATGGCATAGAGTGGTAGATTGTGTTTATGAACAGAAATGTGGCCTTCACAATATCTATCAAAATTTCTGTTCATAAACTCGACCTACTGTAATAACTTTAAGTATTAGGGCAGACAGGCCTGTTGAACAGTGTAAACCCATAACAGACACTACATAATGTGGTGATTGATCAGGATTGTTTGCCAATCATCCAGCAACTTTTAGACCCCGGCATCGACAGGTAGTCAAAAGGACATTTTACAATTTTAGGGCAAATATGGTAAGGTGTCTAGGTGTCCCAAAATTTAGAATAAATAAAGTATATAGCTGTAACCTAGTGTTTAACCATTACCACTCTCTGGCAATATGGTATTTCAAATTAATGGAAAAACCTTATCAAAATATGCTTACCGTTTTCAAATATATAAACTTCCATACAAAATGGCTTAAGTGAAGTTTTATTTCACTCATATAGATCACCAATATCTCATAAACGTATTTCCACCACTCATCAAAATATAAATATATATGTATAACTTTTTAATTATTTTTTTATTCCAATGAACTGAACAAACCAAACTAGTTTGGATTCACAAAATAATTGGTCATAGTCACAATATAAATATCCACGACTGGTCCTGTCAAGTGCTCAAATAGTAGCTCAATCCCCTTATCACAACCTTCTGTAGAAAAAAACCTACACAATTTCTTACCTCAGTAGGTTTAAAAGGATTAAATATTCAAATGATTCAATTGCAATGCTCATGTCAGACAATGGGATTAGCCAGATCAATACTGTACAAGTGGGAACAAAACTTTAACCTTTACCGATTCAGCTGAAGACAGTTTGAAATATTTTTCTTATTTGTCCCAGGAAACAGGATTTGACATTTCATGCAAATTGTCTCCTTAGGAGACAATTTGCATGAAATTTCAATGCCTGTTAAAGGACAAATAAAAATATTTCAAAATGTGGTCTGCTGAAATTATTACCCAACATGCTAAGCCTTAATATCTTAAGTTCAGTTAGTGGGATGAGATTACCAATGAACTGACATATTTTTAATTAATGATACAATTATTTGGGATATATTGAGGGTAGATCAAGATCAAAGGTGTTAATATGGGTATGTCCCAGAAGTATAAACAAAATAATCCTGATGACAGATATGTCATGAAGATTAAACGGTTTAAATTACTTGATCTAAAAAAAAATCAAGGACTAATCTCGGTCAAATTAATTGCTATTTAATTACCATATATTTCTTGTAAGAATAACTTCCCTACAAAATTTGACCCTTGATGCTTAGCAGGCTGGGAAAAAAATTTCTGCAGAGGATATTTTGAAATATTTTTCTTATATTTTTTCCAAAAATGGATTTTGACATTTTGTGCAAATTGTCTCCTACTGAGAAAAAATAAGAAAAATATCATCAATTTGTCATCTGCTAAATTTTCCCGGAGATGGCAAGGGATAAAGAGCTATTCAAAACTATACATGAAGTTACCATAAGCAGACAAACTATATGGGGTTTAAACTAGATTTTCTTGTGCCATACCATTTGCCCTTAATTCAGATGCAGCCCCAATTTACAAATATGTATTTGCTCCATCTAAGTGTCCCCTTCCTCTCAGTAATCATCATATTGTTCTAATACATTTTTAACCCTTAAAACGCCAAGAAAGCCTGCATCTGAAAATGTCATCTGTTTATGTCGTCTGCTGAATATTCTTGCAAACTTTTCAAACCTATTTTTGCATACAGGCAAACAGTGTGGACCCAGATCAGACTGCTAGAGGAGCAGTCCAATCTGGGTTCACATTGTTTGCAAAAATGACTTTTAAAATTGCAAGCAGATGACAAAGCAGATGACAACTGTTGCGATTGGCAGTTTAAGGGTTAATTTACTTCATTGCAGCTAGTGTTTTTTTTAGTGCTGTGGTTGCCATAAAAGGTCCAGTACTTCACCATAGTGCAGATTATATTTTTATTTCCTTTGGGATCATTGAGCCCATTCAGGTTACTACCAGAGCTATGCGGCATATGCTGCTTTGCAAACTACATTGCTCTATATGAAGATGCTAATTTAGCCCTTGTCCTGCTGAATAAATTAAGATGCCACTCCCGCTTTAAATTTTTAGCCAATCAGATTACTTGATCTGGATATATATATCTATAAATTCACACTCTTAATGGAAAAACAGTGCAGATCTAGATCAGTTGGCTTCTTCAGAAGCCAACTGATCTGGATCTACACTGTTTGCAAAGGCAGGGTATATCCGGGTTCAGCAGGACTAGGGTTAATAAAACAGTCTTCCATTTACCCTGAGTATTCAGAGAGACTTTATGATGCAGACTACTGCATCTGATCAGGATCTACACTGTTTGCCATTCATCCATGTAATATTTGATGATGATAATGATGATGATGATGACTTGGTGTTTTACATCCCTTTCAACAAGAGAAAAGGATAGGGTCTGGTAGACTGTGCAGTGCACAAGCTGATCTATTTGCGTATGTGTCCAAGTCTGAATTACTGGCCAATACTAACAGTAAATTCAAGTTGGAATTTGCTTTTTTTTTTACCTATAACTCAGCATGCAACATTTTAAAATATTCTTTTTATTTTTCATGGAAAATAAGTTTACATTTCATGTGAATCATCTCCTATGCAGACGACTGATATGAAATGTCCTGAAAAATAAAAATAAAAAAATAAATAAATAAAATGACATCTGCTACCAATTTTGCTTGGTGCTTCAACTCTTTCCCCACTAGTGATGATTTTTGCCGTCTGCTGATAACCTTTGCAAACAGTTTGGACCAGATCAGGCCTGACAAAATGTCGGGCTTGATCTGGATTCAAACTGTTTGACGCTCTGATGTTATTCCTGACAGACTTTTTGTAAAAGTTAATTTAAAAAAAAAATCCACAGACGACGAAAAAAGCATGCAAAATTACCCAGTATGCAAAGAGTTAAGCCTGTTCTAATGTAGTGAGACACCCTAGGCACATGAACTCTATACCAGAAACTGGATTATCTGAACTGGCTGGAGATATACTTCTTATATAGGATACCTCCCTCAGACACAGAGCGTAAAGTGGCGGTCCAAGTCTAGATCTGTAGGTTGCATAAATTTTGAAAGAGGTCTTAAACGAATGAGCTTTTAACAACCAAACACAATGGTTAAAGTTCATCATTTAGGCCATCTTTCAAAATTTGAAAAGCAGTAAACAGGTCGTACATATGTTTATAGTCTGTCAGCAGGTGAAAAAATGATGAAAGGTTGCTTTGAGGACTACTCTGTATAACATATATAATCCCCCAAATTTATACACAGTCTGTTCAATAGCCTGATACAGAAAAGCTGACATTTAATAGGACATCAATGGTCAAGTGCTCTAAAGCATTCGGTTAGTTTGAATTCTTGATTAACCCATTGTTGTCTAGGTAACTAGCAAACAGTGCAGATCAAGATCAGAATGTGGCCTCTGATCAGGGTCTCCACTTTTTTGCAAATAGATCAACTATTTTTCTTTATGAATATCTAAATCGCATAGCCTGACATACTTAAAATCAAAATTAGAATCTTCCAATATACAAAATGTATAATGTGGGAGAGTTCATTCAGTCTACAATGGGTTAATGATATATCAACCCTTGTGTGTCATTTTGCACGATTTGGAGAGAAAGGGAGAAAATGGACAGAAGAACTAGTAGATGAGCAGAATGATACAAATAGAAGAGACTGAAGGAAAACAGTGATTGACAGAGCAGAAACAGAAGCACCCTTCCCCCACCCACTGCAGGTACAACAGGCCATAGCTCTTGATAAGATGCTTTTTCAGTCCAAAAATTATTGATATTTTTCTTATTTCTCCACAAAAACCTATGTTGTGGGTACTCATTAGAAGCGCCTCGGTGAGGCGCTTCTAATGAGTACCCACAACATATGTTTCCATGGAGAAATAAGCAAAATATTTATCAGATACCCACTCTTATCTGGACCTATGGACAGCCCTTTACCATCACCCTAACACCCAAAGGATCAGGAGTTTCTCATCAATGAGATGCACTTGGCAGAACTGAACTTTACCCTATATATTTCAACAAAAATGCCTGATTTACGGGATATGCTCATGAGAAAGACAACAAATGAATGTCCCCCGCATCCATACTGACCATGACAATTTGGTGTTTTACGTCTTTTTCAAAAGTATTATGTGTGTAAAGACATATCAAGAGGAGAGATACATGCTAATCAAAACATTGAGACTGTACAATGAAATGCCATACAATCAGGAGCTGAATTGTGCCTGAGTCTAGCCCCGGATTCAAACTAAGGAGTTTGCAATCTTCAGCCAGGAGTGCTAGCTGCTGCTCAGCAATGCAGAAGTCTCTTCCTTTAACCCTAAATATGTCATGCTGAATAAATTAAGATGCCACATCCACTTCTAATTTTCAGCCTATCAGATTACTTGATCCAGGTTGTTCATACAAATTCAAATAATTATTGACAAGCAGTGCAGATCTAGATCAGTTGGCTTCAAGAAGCCAACTGATCTGGATCTACACTGTTTGCAAAGGTGGGTTATATCAGGGTTCTGCAGGACAAGGGTTAAAATGATAAGCTTACCAACTCTGAGGCATGTCCCAGTTATACCAATGAAGGTTTGGTGAGAACTTGCCTATTGTTTCAGGAGATATTTCATACAGACAAAAAATCATATTAAGACAAAATAACTGCCATGCCAACACCCATGTTGAGTTTGAAAATGAGGCTGAGGTCATCAAAATCTAAACCCTTTTAGGCATGTAACAACAATAAATCCATGCATGTTTGGAAAGAATCAACCAGCTGATTCAGAAGATATACAAAAGAAATTGTCACACCAAAACCTGAGGTGATCTTGAAAATGAGGTTAACCCTTGTCCTGCTGAGCCCGGATATACCCTGCCTTTGCAAACAGTGTAGATCCAGATCAGTTTGCTTCTGAAGAAGCCAACTGATCTGGATCTGCATTGTTTGCCATCAAGTATGTGAATTTATAGCAACAATTCAGATCAAGCAATCTGATTGGCTGAAAATTAGGTGTGGCATCTTAATTTTTTCAGCAGGACAAGGGTTAAGGTCAACAAAACATTATCAGTTCTTAGCCATGTTCTCAGGCATCCATGCATGCAAGTATGGAATATATGTCTGGTAACTGGTAGAAATGTAGAATAGGACAAGAGGACGTGTTGCATACAAGAATGACAACTCTGCCTTTCTTACTTTTGGTATTATCTTCCTTTGTTATATTTGACAGTGATTATGCTTTGCACTCTGTAAGTCGAATACCCTTCAGAAGATTTTGATGATACCTGGTAGAAATGCTGAACAGTTTAAGAGATACTGTGCAGACAAGACTGTTAAGCTGTAAATGATGCGAACATCAATAGAATCCACACAGACAACAACTATAAGTGTCCCAATCACACTTGATAGGGGACATGGTTACAGTATACACTGTTATAAGTCCGGTAACTTACATGCATCACACTTTTTCAGTTACCAGGCATATATATGTGCCTGCTATGATCTCAGAAAGAAGGGTTTATTAAAGTGTTAATATAATCTGCACTACATGTATTTCTTCAGCTAATATTTGTTTCAAGAAAGACAAAATATGCAAACCTTATATTTGTGTATAGCACTAAGGGTTGATGGATATACATGTAGTAAACATAAATGAACAAATATGTTTACAGGCCCTTATACTTATACAGAATCAACCACATTTGCTAAACCATTTGCTAAACCACATGTTCCGTTTTAACCCATTGTAGTCAGGAGACCCATAAAAACATAATTAGCAAACAGTGCAGACCCAGATCAGATGCCACAGAACAGGGTCTCCGCTGTTTGCAAACAGTTTAGCCATTTTTCTCTAGGAATATGTAAATCTCATAACCGGACGTACCCAAAATTGAAATTGGACTCTTCCAATATATTGTGTAGGAAAGTCTATTCAGTATACAATGGGTTAAAAGTAACACTTACTATCACTCTGTAAAGCTATGGATGAACTAGAACAAGTTATTTGTACATTTGTTTGATTTGTACATGTAATATGACAATTATGCTAATGTATCTGTCAACATTTACCCCTAGGGAGAGGTGTAGGTGGCGTGGAGGAATTACCAGGGACAGAATTTAAATCTCTGCCATTAAAAAAACTGACCCAGAGAAGCTAGAGCACCTGAGACAGACAGGCCTGGGCAAACAGTGTAGACTGGTCAGATGCTGAAGAATGAATGCAGCATCTGATCAGGGTCTACACTGTTTGTGTTGCGGTTTTACGGCCCAGTCAACCCAATGGGGTCATGTCGAGTGCATTCAGTTTACCTAACCACACATTTACTGGGCAGGCTTAGTCCTCTAAGCAGTTAACCAGTATTGTGCACATTCTTTTGCCAGAAACTGACAACTGCCCTTCTTGATTCAGCAGAAGGGAGAGAATGACCGTAGAAAATATTTCACGATCAATCTCCATGAAAAATGTTGCCAACCTCGGCGGGGGTTGAACCTGCGACCTCCTGGTCTCCTGTCTGACAGTGCATCCAACTGAATATGTAGTCTACAGACACATCCAGGCACACTGAAGCCCTGATCAGACTGTGCAGCAATTTCCATGCAGGCTGATCTGGGGCTCTTTGCTGTCATACAAATATATGCCTGAAGACATGTTTAAATGCATGGTGTGGCCCAACTGAGATTTTTTTCAAAATTTGCACTCATATGAATAAAAAGAAAACCTGACACCAAATCTATCATGTTTTAGTCTGGTTTAAAATGACAGTTTAAAACAGATTTAAATTGTAAATCTTTCAAAGCGCTTATATGGCAGAGAGTTTCATATATACCCATGTTAATTATTATCTTGGTAAATAGATTTTTTAAGTGCCCCCTGACTTGAATACTAAACAGGTCAAGCCAAGTCATAAATTGAAAATTTGACAGAAAAATTTTGTGGTAAAATATTAACTCATCTTAACTGGTAGGACTCCAAAAATATGTTTTACCACTCTCTGGGCAAATTCAGGAGATGACAAATGAATATTTTTCTTAGTTTTCCCAGAAAGTAGACTTTGACATTCCATGCAAATTTTCTCCTTAGGAGAGAATTTGAATGAAATGTCAGTCTATTTTCTGTCCAAAATAAGCAAAATACAGTCGAACCCCGTTATCTCAAACTTGCTTATTTCGAATTACCACTTATCTCAAAGTGAAAATCTGGTCCCTGTTTTAACATGAAACTATGACAACAGGTAACAAAATAATGTGGAAAAGAGGAGAAATTGCTCCTAAGGAGCAATTTGTCCTCTTTTCCACATTATTTTATATATATTTTTTTAACTTCAAGAGTCAAACTACATATTCATTTGTTAAATGTG
Organism: Anodontia alba; assembly: GCA_964016985.1. Lineage (NCBI taxonomy): Eukaryota > Metazoa > Mollusca > Bivalvia > Lucinida > Lucinidae > Anodontia > Anodontia alba. The sequence continues at coordinate 10,763,578 of OZ024834.1, read as the reverse complement.
GTTGTTCAATTTATTGTATTCCTCACTCTCTCAACTCTGATATGTCAAGGTACGGATATCTCGAAGTATTTCAGTGAGTCCCTTGGAATTCGAGATTACAAGAGTCGACTGTATTTCAAAAAAAAAAAAAAAAAAATCATCTACTTATATTTTTAGTCAGCATGCTAAGCATTAAAAACTTAATTAAGTTTTTTAGAAAAATTGATGCAGAAAACATATATTTTTCTAAGTTTTTCCATGAAGAGATAGGATAAGGTACTCATTAAATATTGCTTCTCTGAGGCATTCTAATGAGTTCTACACAAAAAAATCTTTCACCATGAAATAAGAGAAAAAGGTGAGTATATTTATCTCAATAATCCTCCAAAATCTGGAGCTCTGAAAAATGGTGGTATTATCCCAATATATTAATAAGGACAAAGTAAGAATATAGATATAACCTTAGATAAGAAATAATTATGAATGGTAAGTGTACTGCAAAAATCACATTACAAGCAAATTATAATCAGTAGATCTCTGTGTCACAATCAGGTTAAAAAGAGTTCATCAGTAATGAAAAATTCATCATTTTAACCTTTAACCCATTTTAGTCTGGAGACACTCAAATGGATAACTGGCAAACATTGCAGACCCAGATTGGGGTCTATACTGTGATTTGCATTAAATACAGGAATTTCTATATAAATAGTGATAACAAAAAATTAACAATAAGCAGTGCTTATTAGATACACCTGCTAGGACCAAAACATAACTGATGGACGGACATACAGACAGACATGAAAACACTATACACCGCACAAACACTGTCTGTGATGGGTCAGGGGATAACCAGACAATCCGCTATTGATTGATTGTGTTGGGGTTTAACGACACGTCAACCCTTGTGGGTCATTTTGTGTTGTCTCCCAGAGAATGGGAGAAAAGAGATAGAAGAGCTAGTAGAGGAGATGAAAGAGGGGCAGGGAAGAAAGAGGAACAGGAATGAAAGAGGAGAAACAGAAGAAATATAAACATTCCCCCTTTACCCTTACCTGCTACAAGGATAGCAGGCCTTGCCCAACTGTAAGCCAATATCAGTTGGATGCCCCGGTGACGTAAGATACATGACACCTTTGCACCACCCAACCACCCCCTGACAATCCGCTTTTTGAAATAGACCAGTACAAAGAGTTATGGTGGCCTAGTCCTCTCAATATAAATGGGTTAATTTGTCTAAGAAATGCTGGATGGATAGCTAGCAATGTAGACCTGACTGACTGTTCAGATTTTTAATGCTACCAGGCAATTGAGTTACATAGAGGCAGTGTCAGAAAATCTGGATTAGTTTTACTGACTCCTGGTTTGGCTTAAAACGGGCCTAGTTATAATTTCCAACTAAGTTACCAGTTGCCCAGTAGCCGTGCATGTACATGTAAATAATCAGTCTGTAAGTTACAGAATTTTGAACGTTGGCCTGAAGGGTTCGAGTTTAAAATTAACATCATGGTGTTTTGTCCATGTGTTATTCTCTGTCTGTCACTGTAGACCCTGATCAGGTTTCATTTAAAAATCCAGGCCCAGGTGTTCAAAGCGTCGTTACGAGTTCATTAGTGGTGAAAATGTTAACTGCTCTAGTAAGTACAGTATCTAATTCACAAGTATTTTTGCTGAAAAAATGTGAGTAGTTTTTGCAAATGCAAATGCAAAAGCTACTTGCATTTTTTCAGCAAAAATATTAGTGTATATGCCATATTTAATGATCAAAGTTTAAACGACATGTTAATTATTATTATTTTTTTTTTTTTTTTTTTGATTTGGGTTTTACGGCCCTTTCAAGAATATTTCACTTATATCGAGCCGATCGTTCATCGAAGGTGGGCGAAAACCGGAGTACCCGGAGAAAAACCACCTGACCATCTGTAAGCAGAACTTGGCTTTCCCACATATGACCCGAGCTAGGCTTGAACCACAGCGGTGAGAAACCTAATAGATTAAGAGTCAACTCTCTTATCCACTAGGCTATGGGGGCCTGCGACATGTTAATTAGTTTTGAACAACTGGACCCTGATATACTTTGACATCCAAATAACTTCTTTTAGATCTTGTGATGTGCAGGGAATGCTTAAGACTTATAGCTCTAGATAAGAGGGAATATCAGGTACATATTTTTTTTTTCTCCACAAAAACATGGTAAGGCACTTCAAATGAGTACCCACATCATTCAATTTCATGAAGAAAAAATTAGAAAAATAACCAAATTTTTTGATCAACAAAAGAGTCATCTAGAGCTATCAGAAGACTTCCTTTTTTTGTGGGAAGCCTTGCGTGATTTTACAATGTTAAATCCATATTTAATGATCCTTGCTTAAGTATTTTAGAGAACTGTTTAAAGCAGTGTAATAATATCTAATATGAAACAGGTTTTTTAAATACCAACACATGTACTACTAAAAAAGTAGACTTGATCTATGATTGTTTAATTCTAGTCTTTCATTTGAAAATCAACAGAAATTATAAAAATATTTTCATATTTTTCCCAGAAAACAGGCTAAGACATTTCATGCAAATTGATTCCTCGTTTGCATAAAATGTCAAAACTTATTTTCTGGAAAATATAAAAATATTTCTATACGTCACCTGCCGAAAATTTTACCCAGAATGTTAAGTGTTAACCCTTCTCTTGCTGAGCACGACATGCCCTGTTTTAGCAAACAGTGTAGGTCCAGATCAGTTGGCTTCTGAAGAAGCCAACTGATCTGGATCTGCACTGTTTGTCATTAAATATGTGAATTTCTATCAAAAACCTGGATCAAGTAATCTGATTGGCTGGAAATTAGAAGTGGGTGTGGCATCTTAATTTATTCAGCATGACAAGGGTTAAGAAATTAATTGTCTCATGTGTACTCTTCAGCAATACACTTCTTACAAATATTGTTTTTTTTTTGTTTTTTTTTTTGTTTTTTTTTTTTCATGTAGTGATGCTAGTTTGGTGTTTTACATCCCTTTAAACAATAGTTAAGTCATATTGAAATGAAACCAAAAGCTCCATACAGTCATGAGCTGAATTCCGCCAACAGTGGAATTCGGACCCTGGGCTGAGGACCTCATGATCCTAACTTAAGAGCCCTAACCACTCGGTGCCTGAAAGTTTTTTAGTTTCTATTTTTTTTTTTTTTTTTCATGTGAAATAAGAAAACTGAATGGACATGCCAAGCTAGGAGCCTTTTATTTAGATAGAGGACTTGTTAAGGAGGAGTAATTTGATGATAATTCTGGGATAATTTTCTCCAGTTCTCCATAAAAAATGTATTTTACGGATTTTCAAAAGGATGTGGAAAAATATGATTGTCTGGTGTACATAGTTTCCACTAGACAACATACACCATTAGTCACCTTTAGAAACATGATTTTAATATTTTAAACTGAAATTAAAAGGAAATCTTCAATGTTAACACTGTTGGTGAACACTATGGTCTACCTTTTGCTTTTGTTTTGTCTGACAACCTGATATTTATTTCTGGGTGTAAGTACTTATAAGGAGATTGAATTTCAAAACTTTTGGCTTTACATGCACTAACTGACTGAATGCTTTAACCCTAGTCCTGCTGAACCTGGATATGTCCTCACTTTGCAAACAGTGTAGATCCAGATTAGTTGGCTTCTTCAGAAGCCAATCTGGATCTGTACTGTTTGTCTTTAAGTATGCCAATTTGTATTGACAAGTTGGATCAAGTGATCTGATTGGCTGAAAATTAGAAGTTGGTGTGGCCTCTTAATTTATTCAACATGACAAGGGTTAACAAAGACCAGTTTGTGCTTATTAACATTGTTAAACAAAACAATCATTTCAACCATCCCCTTTCTTTAAGCTCTTGTTTAATTAGTGGAATACTACAGTCAAACATCAAAACTGTGGTTAAAATTTGTGAAAGATCTATACCCAAATCCTTTTCCTTTAAACCAACTAGAACTGGTGGGCTTTTCTTGGGTTTTACAGGACCTTCAACAATATTTCAGTTGATATATATCAGACCAATTTTGTGTCTGTTTGCATGCATTTAATTTGTATAGCCCTGCTTTCAAGGACCTAACATGCACATACAAATTGTCAATTATCTGTAACCATGTTACCATATTAACCGTAAGTATTCAGACAGACAGCCATGAGCAAACACTGTAGAACCAGATCAGATGCGGGAGAATGCAGCATGTGATCAGTATCTACACTGTCTGCCAATCATACAGCATTTTATGACACATGAACAGGTGGTCCAATGGACTTGTTCAAATTTTTGGACAAGCATGGTAATAAGGATGTAGGTTAAATATGGTATAATCAAGTCTTGTTAGGTTTAACAATAAGCATGCCATATGATGAGCAGATAACAAATTAACCCTTAAGGTGCCAATCACAACTGCAGCATACAAATTTTTTTTTTTTTTATTTTTCAGAGAAAACAAGTCTTGACATTTCATGTGAATCATCTGCTTGGCAGATGATTCACATGAAATGTCAAGACTTGTTTTCTCTGAAAAATAAAAAAAAAAAAATTTTTGAATGTCGTCTGCTACAAATTTTGCTTGGCGCTTTAAGGGTTAATATTTTTTTTACTACTGTATTTACCCTAAGTATTGAGACACCTTAACTCCTTACCATACTTGTCCTAAAATTGGTAAAAGTCTATTTTACTATATGTTAATGTGTTTAAAAATAGTGGTGGATGAGTGTCAAACAGTGTAGATCCTGATCAGACGCCGAAGAATGTGGCTTTTGATCTGGGTCTATCACTGTTTGTTCAGGCTTGTCTGTCCCAATACTTAGGGTTGTTACAGTAGTCTCAGAAAACAGGAGTTGTCATTTCATCAAAATTGTTTGCATGCAGTCAATACCTATTTTCCGAGAAAAATAAGAAAATACGTCAATGATTGTCTGCTGAAATTTTTACCCAACTAAGCCTTTCCTAGCTGGAATGCAGCTTTGAACTTACAAATCCAAAATTCGAAGCAGGCATCCATAAGGCAGTCACTGAGACCTGTGACCAAACCCGGCCAAGAAAAGCTGATGAATACCAGCTAAAAATCTTTTTTTATGGAAAAATTCTTAAAGTATAATACTTATTGGAATAACTACTTATATGTAAAGGTATGCAGGGATGTGTTCATGAAAGAATATTGCTATCTGGTTCAGAGGCATTCCCACTATAAATATCTGGGCCCAGTTGTTCAAAACTAATGATGTTGTTTGTAAACGTTTTGTTAAAACTTTGACCATTAAATATGGCACATATGCTAATATTTTTGCTGAAAAAATGTGAGTAGCTTTTGCATTTGCAAAAGCTACTCACATTTTTTTCAGAAAAAAACCTGTGAATTAGATATCATACTTACTAGAACAGTTCACATTTTGACCACTAACAAGCTCGTTAAGCTAACAGCACTTTGAACAACTGGGCCCTGGAGTTTAACTGTCTTCCCGTTATCTGGAGCTATGAATGTTATACTAAATTGTCACAATAAGACATAATACCTCACTTCTCTATGACAATACCAACAAGTTAAAATGACTAAGAGGAGTAAAACAGTAGATTTTTACTGCCCTATCCATCAAAATGACATGTACTGCCAACAGCAAGTTAAAGATGACTTTATGATATAACCAGTAGTGCTCTACATTTAGTTCTTTTTTCTGTTTGGGGGGTGGGGGGCAGTTACGGCCCTTTCAAGAATATTTCACTTATATCAAGCCTATCGTTCATCAAAGGTGGGTGAAAACAGGAGAACCCAGGGAAAAAAAAAACGTAAGCAGAACTTGGCTTTCCCACATGTGACCAAAATGAGGCTCGAACCTCAGCGGTGAGAAACCTAAGATTTAGTTCTAGTTGAGGTTTTGCGACACAGTCAACCCATTAGGGTCATGTTGAGTCAGTCAGTTTCCCTAACCAAACTTTTTTCTGGGCAGGCTTAGTTCTCTAAGTGGTTAATTAACCAGTACTGATGCACATATTCACAGGTAGTAAAATGTTGAAAGTGGTCAGTTAACCTGTTCACACTGTTCCTTGGCAGGCTTAGTCCTCTAAGCTGTTAACCAGTGCTTGTGCACATACTTTCATCAGTAAACAGTACTCTTTTCTTATTTCTTCATGAAAACATTCTAATGACTCACCCCAGCATATGTATTTGTGGAGAAATAACAATACAGATGATTGAAAAAGCACATAATCTGGAACTATGAAGAAGGCAGGAAGGGACCTGGATAAGTCTGATGCATCTGGTAGGTCGACTGGTTCCTATTCTTTAACCCTTAAAGCGCCAAGCAAGATTTGTAGCAGACGACATTTATTTTTATTTTTTTAATTTTTCAAAGAAAACAAGTCTTGATATTTCATGTGAATCGTCTGCTTTTTCTAATTTTTAAAAGAAAACAAGTCTTGATATTTCATGTGAATCGTCTGCCAAGCAGACGATTCACATGAAATATCAAGACTTGTTTTCTTTGAAAAATTAAAAAAAAATATTTCAAACTGTCGTCTGCTGCAGTTGTGACGGGCGCTTTAAGGGTTAATATACACTCAACATAATGCATATAAATTAGCTGCTTATAGTTATCAGCACTGAGAGGTGCATATCCAGACATAATATTTTTCTTATTTCTACAAGAAAAAATATGTTGTGGGTACCCATTATAAGTGCCTTATAAAGGCTCTTCTAATGAGTACCACAACATTAATTTTTTCAAGGAGAAATAAAAAAGAACATTAGAACTTTTTGGTTGAATAATTAAAGTGGCTTATCACCATTTCTTTTCTCTAGTCCTGCAATAATACTTTGGTCACAACTATGCTGGTCATGTTAAAGGTCCTTTTTAATTCATCATGCCTTGGTTGAACCTGACATCACGACTAACAGCGATTTGTTAAAACATCTCATTCATAATCAACATCAAAAACCACAAGAGCCACAATGTCGGAAAACATACCTTCTGATGTGTGTCCACCATGAAGATTCAGATCACCCTGCACATTTGTGCAGCCTTATCAGAATCCTCACTGGATGCATTTTGGATAGCCAAGGAAGTTTCTTCATGCAAACAACACAGTCTGATCAGACAGCGTGGATGTGCAGGGTGACTTGCCCCTTTGTTGGGTGGAAAAGTTTTCTCTGGTAGCGGCTAACAATCATCAGAAGTTAAAAACTTACATGTATATCAAATCGAGAAAAGTGAATGCCCTGACCTGGAAACCACACAACAGGACAGCTATAAAATAGGGTTTGTCATTTCATGCAAATTGTCTCTAAAGGAGAGAATAATATGTTGCCTGTGGTATTAATCCTGAGAGTGGTAATGGTTAACATATAAACCAGGATTCCAGAATTGTTATTCTTAACTCATTTTATTTTCTAAAAATATTTTCTCTATTAACCCTTGTCCTGCTAAATAAATTAAAATGTCACACCTATTTATATTTTTCAGCCAATCAGATTACTTTATCCGGATAGTTGTTATAAATACACATTCTTAATGGCAAACAGTGCAGATCCAGATCAGCTGATCTGGATCTACACTGTTTGCAAAGATAGGTATATCCGGGTTCAGCAGGACAAGGGTTAAAAAACTGGGTGTATAAATACAGAGATCAGTTTGATATTTGATAATTACCTTGTCTGGTAAATTAGAGAAAGCAACATGGAGATGTTCCTGTGATGCCTGAGTGGCAAGAAAGTGAATGATCAAAGTAACAAAACTGAATGATTATTGCCATAAACTGCCTAGTCATGGGACATTAGTGAAGTGAAACTAGAAATGATTGACACCTTTGATTTGATAGGTTACATAGAGATCCTGGTTTCAGGTACCCCACATGACTAATAAAATTATAAAAGGAAAATTGTTACTGTAGAGATAAAATGATTAAAATTTCTCTTTTTCTGACATCACCCCCACCCCACCCCTTTCTCCCTTTGTACCCCCCACCGGCAAGGTAACCAAAACATACCGGACACAGGGATGGACAGACATGAAAATACCCCACCCCACCTTCCCCCTCCCCAACAAAACACATGCTATGCCCATTCCTTCGATTAGCTGACCAACTGTCTAGCCACACAGTGAAGACAATGATCAAGTAGGCGCACAGTATCTGTATACAAACATAAAAAATAAATTACTTACTCAAGTTTATATAATCCTAGGCCTGTGACCAAGAGTGCATTATGGGAAGATATGACTGACAGATCTAACATTCTTGTGTAAGGACGATATATCTTACGCCTAATCCTTAGAAAACCTGAAATTAGATCAATTTCAACAACATAATAATATTTATATGTTCTTATATAATACATGATTGAGTCATAGTCAAAGCTCCAGATGATGTTAATTTTTTTTCAACCGAAAAATAGATATATTTCTCACTTCGCCCTGAAAACATATGTTTTGGGTATTCTTTAGAAGCGCCTCAGACAGGCGCTTCTAAAGAGTACCCACAACATATTTCAGGGAGAAATAGCTAAGAAAAACATAATGTGGATACCCCCTCTTATCTAGCGCTATGTATAATACATGTACTAGAACAGGTTAAAGCAAAAAGATGTCCTAATGCTTTACCCCTTGTCCTGCTGAATAAATTAAGATACCACGCCCACTTCTAATGTTCAGCCAATCAGATTACTTGACCTGGATTGTTGCTAAAAACTGACATACTTCATGGCAAACAGTGCAGATCCAGATCAGTGGCTTCTTCAGAAGCCAACTGATCCTGATCTACATTGTTCGCAAAGGCAGAGTTCCGGGATCAGCATGACAAGGGTTAATATATACTTGTCCTAGTATTTGAAAAAAAGTCATGTTACTAAAAGTCCACAGTCATGTTATTTCTAAAAACCATTGGAAAAGTAGCAAACTGTACAAACCCTGATCAGACATTGCATCCCATAGCACCTGACTGTTTGCTTGGACCTATCTATCCCAACTTTTAGGTTTAGTACACTGGAACCTTTTTATAAGACAGTTCAATATAAGATGGTTTCCGATATATAAGGGTTTAAAGGTGGACCCCGAAAAAATGCATAAATTATATAGAAAAATGGCTATTTATGGTCATTATTCTATACAAGCTATACATTTTTGTTTGGATAAAACATGGTTGTTAAACAAACATGGTGTTTGCTTTGGAACACAGAGATAGTGATATAAAGAGGTTTTGGTATATATTAACAGTCAAAGAAATTGTTGTATATATTAACAGTCAAAGAGGTTGTGGTATATATTAACAGTCAAAGAGGTTGTGGTATATATTAACAGTCAAAGAGGTTGTGGTATATATTAACAGTCAAAGAGGTTGTTGTATATATTAACAGTCAAAGAGGTTGTGGTATGCATTAACAGTCTACATCCTTCAGACTAAACATCCTTGTCAATAATATGTCTGCTCTAAATATGACACAATTTATTCTGTTCATACATTTATGGTTATAACAGGTAACATAATTATTCATAAATAATAACTGTCAGAACATTCTCATGCATAGTAAATGGAAAAGAGTAACTTAATGCATCTTTTTTGGCTCAAGGGATTACATTTATATGACACAACTCCAGATAAGGCACTTTTTTGACTGAAAAATAGCCCTACATGTAATTTCTTCTTTCTCCACAAAATTGTATGTTGTGGCACTCATTATAAGCACCTTAATAAGGCACTTCTAATGAGTACCCACAACATATGTTTTCAATGGGAAATAAGCAAAATATTATGTGGATACCCCCTTTTATCTGGCGTATGTATATGTACAGTCGACTCTCGTTATCTCGAAATCCAAGGGACTCTATGAAGCACTTTGAGATATCCGTATTTCGACATAACAGATTTGGGGAACTGAGAAAACAATTAATCGAACAACTACCTTTAACAGAATGAATATGTAATTTAACTTATAAGTTAGAGATATATTGAAAAGATTGTGGAAATGAGGAGAAATTGCTCCTACGGAGCAATTTCTCCTCTTTTCCACAATATTTTGTTGCCTGTTGGTAGATCTCTGTGTTAAAACAGGGACCTGATTTTCACTTCGAGATAAGCGGATATTCGAGATAAGCGAGGTCGAGATAATGAGAGTGGACTGTATATGTCTATACAAACAGAAAGTTTTGTCGAGAGGGAAGGTGGGGAAAAGGGGGGGTGGGGGGAGGGGTGGGGGTTGAGGGCAGTGTTTGGTCAGAACATATTACATGTAATATTTTTCTACATGAAACTATATGTGCTCCTGTTGGCATTCAACATATTCCCCCCCACCCTCCTATGTACAATCCAAGCATATATTCTGTAGTAAGTAAGTAAAGTCACTTTATTTAAAGAGAGCACATATATGAAGAAATAAGAATAAAAAATGCCTTTCTTACATATCATTATGCACTAAAGGTTCTGTACAACAGCAAATTCATTTTAATTCCAACATCTTTGGGAACAAATGGTGCCGTTGTAATGATACTTCACTGTAGTAAAGTTTTAATGTTACAATTAAGTGTACCAAATGGATCAACCTTGAGGGATCAACTATCGACACATAAAACAATAATTAAATTCAATGTTTTACCCACCATATGACTAATATTTACTAAGTTATTCCAACATCCTCTATGATGAAAAAAATATTAAGTACATCAAATCTTTAGTCAGATATGAGTAACAGTAAAAAACATAAACTTGGATGTTGTAAATATTGATTATCATGATTATATCAGAAAAGCTAAACAACTTTTTGAAATCTATTAAAAGGGGAAAGTTGAAACATCTGTGATCAGTAGGTGACAGCCTGGATCTAGCAGTCTGAAGACAAGGTAACATGCTGTGTAAAAAGTTCAGCAGACGACATTTTGAAATAGTTTTCTTATTTTTACCAGAAAAATGGGCTTTGACATTTCATGCAAATTGTCTCTAATATTTGCATGAAAGGTCAAAGCCTATTTTCTAGGGAAAATAGAAACATTACACATAGCTCTAGTTAAGGCGCTTTTTGAATCAAAAAAGTATTAATAATTTTCTTATTTCTTGGGAGGCCCTTCTAACGAGTACCCATTACATATGTTTTTGTGGAGAAATAAGAGAAGTATTACATGTGGATACCCCCTCTTATTACATAGCTACTGTATAAATATCAAATGATTAGAAATGAGCGATAACATACGAGGAACAATGTTGCCAATATTTCTCAATACCAGCATGCAATATCAAAACTGCACTTTCTTTAGATCAGTAATGCTTATTTGTTGACCATTTACAAATCTAAAACTTTATTACAATTGTGGAATGTTGAGGTTACGTTTGACGTCAAAATTGCTGACAACATTTTCACTTGACGTCATGAAATATGACGTCACGCTGGACCAAAACATCATATAAATTACCGTACTCTTAAAGTTTGAAAATCGCAACTGAAGTAACACAACTGATTTTTGCTCAAATAATTTGTTTTTAACTACATTTGCTGCAAAACAGCAACAGTGCAAAAATGATATGTTGATATTGCACTAGTGCAAAAATGTTATCACTTTCTGATATCAGTTTTGCACTATTACAGAAAGCACTATTTGCAGTGTCAAATTAAACAAACTACAGAATAAGAAGCAAAACGAGAGAACAATATTTATAGCTATACAATGAATGGGTTATTGCATTGATATTGTCCCTCGTTGGGATATATACGGATGCTCGCAAGCTCGCGTCCTTCGATATATCCAAACTCATCATCATCATCATTGGATGTTTGATTAACATGCAGGTACAGGAGCAACATCCACATCAGTGGGCCCCCTTCCAGGTACCTGGCTTGCTGCACGCATGGCAGATCTCACACCAGATCTCCAGGTATGTCTATCATGTTGGTCGATAGCCAAGACCTTCAACTCTCTGCGATCCCTCTGTCAGCTGCTTCCGTCATCTTGGGTGGGCCTCCCAGGCCCATGCTTTCCATCAACCTGTAGGTCAAAGGCTGTCTTGACTGCACCATTGCAGCATTCCACATATCCATACCAGCGGAGCCTTCTCTCCTTCAGAATGAGGTTCAGATCCTCAATGCCAATCCGTGTAAGCAGCTCACTGGATCTGGTGGTAACAATGTCTTGCGGCTTGACATTGCAGATCTGCCCAATCATTGCCCTGTCATTTTGCTGCTGACGTTGGAGGTTTGGCTTTGTCAATGGCCAAGTCTCACTGGCATGGAGCATTGTGCTCCCCACACAAGAGACGTACATGCTGCCATGTGTCTTGAAAAGAGAGGTGGTGGGACAATATTCACCAATATCAATGCAATAACCCTATATTATCTAGAGCTATGAATATTTTATCAGTTTGGCATCTGCTAGATTTGCCAAGAGAGTGGTAAAGATTAATTACAACATTTGAGTTTGTTTTGCTACAGCACCCAAAAATGCATTATGCTAATAAAAAGCAAATCTAATAATGACCAAGTTTTACCAGTTTGCCCAGAGAACTCTTTTTCTGGCATTTAGTTAAATTAAAATGCCACACCCACTTCTAATTATCAGCCAATCAGATATTTTGATCAAGATTGTTGATACAAATTTACATACTTAATGACAAACAGTGTAGATCCAGATCAGAAGAAGCCAACTGATCTGGATCTACACTGTTTGCAAAGGCAGGGTTTATCCGGGTTCAGCAGGACAAGGGTTAAGATGCCACACCCACTTCTAATTTCAGCCTATCAAATTGCTTGATCTAGGTTGTTAATACAAATTCACATACTATATGGCAAACACTGCAGATCCAGATCAGCTGGCTTCAGAAGCCAACTGAACTGGATCTACACTGTTTGCAAAGGCCATGCATGATCCGGGTTCAGCAGGACTAGAGTGAGCATGCTAGGTAAAAACTTAAAGTGAAACCACATTCTGAAACATTGAGAAATAGGGGTTGACATAACATGCAAATTGTCTCCTTAGGAGAATCTTTCAGTGAAATGTCAAACCCTTTTCTCTGGTTAAACTATTTATCCCTGCGCTTTTCAAAGAAAAAGCGCGGATATTGTTATACCCCCCGTCCATCCATAATGTCACATCATTGCTCCTAGACCATTTAAGCTAGATTCTCAAAACTTTCACAGGTAATAGCCCTATGGATGAGGACTGGAGGAACACATTCAGATTTTTGATGTGATCCCTTGGGGCAGGGCCAGGGGGGTGTGGCCCCGAAGGGTCCAAAATTCATTTTATACAAACATAGCCATTTTGCATATCAAATCGAAGGTTATGAAGAGTAGAATAATGGGTGCAAAAATGTTGCCCCAGGGGCATGTCTAGAGGTCACTAGAGGTTAAAAAGTAGGATTTTGGTCCTTTTTTTTTGGATTGTCACCCAACTCCTCTTAGGCTTTTTTAGCTAGAACCTTGAAAATGTCACAGGTAATAGCCCTATAGATGAGGACTGGAGGAACACATTCTGAATTTTGATATGACCCCTGGGGGCAGGGCCAGGGTGGTGTGGCCTCAAAGGGTCCAAAATCCATTTTGTACAAACAGTCATGTAGCATATCAAATCAAAGGTTATGAAGAGTAGAATACAGTGGAGCAAAAACTTTTGTCCCGGGGGCATGTCAGGGGGTCACTAGAGGTAAAAAAGTAGGCTTTTAGGTCCTTTTTTTTGATTGTCATCCAACTCCTTTTAGGCTTTTTTAGCTAGGACCTTGAAACTGTCACAGGTAATAGCCCTATGAATGAGAGCTGGAGGAACACATTTGGAATTTTGATGTGCCCCTGGGGGCAGGGCCAGGTGGGTGTGGCCCCAATAGGTCAAAATCCATTTTGTACAAACATAGTCATGTTGCATATCAAATCAAAGGTAATGAAGAGTAAAATACTGTGGTGCAAAACTTTTGACCCGGGAGCATGTCTGGGGGTCACTAGAGGTCAAAAAGTAGGATTTTGGGTCCCTTTTTTTTTGATTGTCACCCAACTCCTCTTAGGCTTTTTTTAGCTAGAACCTTGAAACTGTCACAGGTAATAGCCCTATGAATGAGAACTGGAGGAACACATTTGGAATTTTGATGTGCTGGGAAATATGCAATGGCACTGGCGTGGGATATGCGATGGCGCGTCATCGACTTGCTCTAGTTGCAATTTGTCCCTAAAGAGTACTTAATGTCAAACATTCTCTAAGAATACAGTATTGCACCCTAAGTACTGGGGCAGACAGGCCTGAGCAAATAGCGTTGACCCAGATCAGATTGTGTTTTAAATTTTTAACACTTTTCCTGCTGAACCCGAATATGCCCTGCCTTTGCAAACAGTGTAGATCCAGATCAGTTGGTTTCTGAAGAATTCAACTGATCTGGATCTGCACTATTTGTCATTCAGTGTGAATTCATATCAACAAATTGGATCACAGAATCTGATTGGCTGACAATTAGAAGTGGGTGCGGCATATTGATTTATTCAGCAGGACAAGGGTGAATTGTTTAATGACATGTCAACCCAAGCCATTCATTGTGTGTTGTCTCCTAGAAATAGGGAGAAAAGGCAGAACTGGTAGGTGAGAGGAAAGCAATATTGAAGAGGATGAGAGATAAAGAGAATGACAGTACAGAAACAGAAAAAAAATTACTAAAAACCCCTTCATCCCCCATCTACAAGTACAGCATGGCCTTACCACCATTCTACCACCCTGACCACAGAATGGGATGTCTGATCAGGGTTTATGCTTTTTGCTGATAGATTCTTTAACCCTTGTCATGCTGAATAAATTAAGATGCCACACCCATTTCTAATTTTCAGCCAATCAGATTACTTGATCCATATTGTTGATTTGTTTGTGTTGAGGTTTTACGGCCCAGTCAACCCAATGGGGTCATGTCGAGCACGGTCAGTTTACCTAACCACACGTTTACTGGGCAGGCTTAGTCCTCTAAGCGGTTAACCAGTATTGTGCACATTCTTTCGCCAGAAACTGACAACTACCCTTCTTGAATCAGCGGAAGGGAGAGAATGACCGTAGAAAATATTTCATGATCAATCTCCGCGAAAGAATGTTGCCAACCTCGGTGGGGGTTGAACCTGCGACCTCCTGGTCTACAAATTCTCATATTTAATGACAAACAGTGCAGAGCCAGATCAGAAGCCAACTGATCTGGATCTACACTGTTTGCTAACACAGGGTATGTCGTGTTCAGCAAGAGAAGGGTTAAGGTCTTAACCTTAGGTTAGCAAACAAAGGCCCTGACCAGACTATATACGAGTGCAGAATGATCTGGGTCTACACTGGTTGCATCTGTCATATGGTTGTTTTTTTTTACAGGGCTGAGTGAGTGAGCTTATATATGGAGTTATTCTAGATCTGGAAGTGGTTTAATGAATATCGTATATACCCTAAATACTGGGACACCTTAACAAACTTTATAGATTTATCCTAAAATTTTAACGTCCATCTTTCTACCTATTGATGTATCTAAAATACTGCTGGAAGAGTGGCAAAGAGTGTAGACTATTTTTTTTGATAGAGCTGAGGTTTTACAGCCAAGTCAACTCATTAGGGTCATGTCGAGGCAGTCAGTTTGCCTAACCACACTTTTACTCGGTAGCCTTATAGTTCTCTAAGCTCTTAACCAGTATTTGTGCACATTCTTTCACCAGGAACTGACAATTGCCTCGAATCAGCAGAAGGGAAAGAATGACCACAGAAAAATATTTCATGTTCAATTGCCATGAAAGAATGTTGCCAGACCCGGCTGGGATCAAACCTGCGACCTCCTGATCACCAGTCAGACACACATCTGACTGAGCCACTAAGACTGGCATAAAAAGTGTAGATCTAGATCAAATGCCACATTTTGCAGCATCTTACTGGGTCTACACTGTTTGCTCAGAGCTGACTATCCCAATACTTAGGGTTATTATGGTACCCATGGCAATGTCAGGTAAAAATCTCTCATTCAGTGCTTGACCCTACAAGAATGTGGGTGAAATTAATTAATTGGTAACCAGTGCTTGACAATACATGTTTGTGTTAAGATTTATAAATAATAAATAAAGAGCATTATAAGAAAAGAGATCTTAGGTATTATATAACAGTGGTTACACACACATACAGACTCATGCATGAGTCTGTATGTGTGTGTAACCACTGTTATATAATACCTAAGATCTCTTTTGGCAATTCCAGAGAGTCTGAGCAGGGCCATCTTTTTCTACCTTCTTGTCACAGGGTGAAAAAATTACCCAGGATTGAATTCAAACACTTCAGATTCTGATGCTCTACCCACTGAGCTATCCTGCCACCACTGTCACAATTTCCCTTATAACTAAATTGAGATTCATCAAAATTCAAGGCCAGCTGGGACACTTATTTTCATACTGTTTCATGCTATCAGATACGGTCCTTAGCCCCCAAATGTCACGGGGTGAAAAGAATGTACAGCTGTAGCAGGCCTGAACCTGGCACCCTAGGATTACCATACCAGTGTCTGGGCTAACTCAGCAGACAATAAACTGACAACTGTCTCCTGAGAAACAATTTGCATGAAATGCCAAGAACTTTTTTCTAGGAAAAATAAGAAAATATTTTAAGATATCATCTGCTGAAATTTTTGCCATCATTTTTGTAGACAACCACAAATGCACCTACAGCTTTCAAGGCCCTGATCAGATAGTATATGCCATATTGCCCATGTAACCACAATCATCTCGAAGACAGGCCTATATACAGTTGACCCTCGTTATCTCAAATAACCGCTTATCTCGAAGTGAAAATCTTGTCCCTACCTAAACATGAAAATCTAACAACAGGTGAAAAATATTGTGAAAAAGAGCAATTTCTCCTCTTTTCCACAATATTTTTGCTATATCTCTAACTAATTACATATAAATTTGTTAAATCTGGTTGTTCAAATTACTTTTTCCTCAATTCTGCAAATCTGATATATCATAGTACAGATATCTCGAAGTATTTCAGAGAGTCCCTTGGAATTCGAGATAACGAGAGGGTCGACTGTAGTTTTAAACCCCACTTTTATAGAGTAAAACTGATGTTTACAGGGGTATACATTATTTTTTATATTTTGCTTGAAAACATATATTGCTGAGGCAGTTCTAACGAGTACCCACAATCTATGTTTTGAGCAAAACTATGAAAAATTTTCAGTTTTTGGAGGTAAAATTTTCTATATATTTGAATAGGTGTGTTTCCGTAATGCATGTCACAGTGCATCCCGGTTTTTCAAAATTACTAGAAAAAAAATGTTGTAAAATATCCACCTCATAAGGGCATACTCAAAAGAAAGATCAGCAGAGGACTAAATTATGAGGGGAGTATTTAATGACATTTACAGGATATTATTTTCTGAATTTCATTTTAAAAACGGGAAATAAGAAACACACTGACTTGTTGAGGTTATTCTCATGAGTACCCACAACATTATATGTTTTATACAAAACTGGATTGTAGTGTACGGGCTGAAATTGAAAGACTCAGAAACTGCTTACTGTGCACTTATAGGGCTATGTGGGGTGGAGTAATTACGTCAAATACACCACAACCTCTTTATAACACTATTGTTGGGGTCCATAGCATAAACTGTGTTAGTTAAACAATTGTGTTATATCTAAACAAAAATGTACAAATTATACTGAAAAATGACCATTTATGGTCAATTTTCAATATAATCTATACATTTTTGGGATCCATCTTTGAACCATGTTATATACAAAACCGTGTAATAACGAACCGTGTTATAAAGAGGCTGTAGTGTATGGTATACCAAAAGAGGAAGTAAGCTTGGTCTTCTCTGCTAGCATGTGAAGTGACTGCCAAAAACAATCTTTTTTTCATGTCGCCACTACCTGGTTTGTTTTGAAGTATATAACTAGGAGAAAAAGGAAGCTATTAGTGCAAATGCATTCAAATATGTGGTATTAAATTTAATACCTACACACAATACCAAACTTGGGCAAATATTTGCTTTTATCCTCTTATCATGTTGTCATACATTGAACAACAAATGCTTTATATTGACACAGAATATTGGAAGATTTCAATTAGAATGCTTATTAGACATAGAACTTATACCTGCCTGACTACCAGAAATTCAGGGGCAGATCCAGAGTAGGTTCAAGGGGGACAGTTTAACTCCCTAGAAAAAGGGATCTTGGGGGCACAAGATTCTGCATCAAAAACTTGTATTTTTGGGCACAATTTCTTGACAATATGAGAAAGTTTCTTGTAGACATTCTGGGTAATAACTAACCACACTAAAAAAGTGTATTTATTCTTTCCCTGCTAGAGGCAACTTTTGTCATCTGCTGATAACCTTTGCAAACAGTTTAGACTCAGATCAGGCCTGATAAAACATCAGGCCTGATCTGGATCCAAACTGTTTGACACTCTGATGGTATTTCTGAAATTTTTTTTTTTGAAGAAGAAGTTAATTTTTAAAAAAAAAATCCACAGATGACAAAAAAGCATGCAAAATTCAATCCAGTATGCAAAGAGTTAATCCATTTAAGTGACATAAAATTTGATTCCAGATAATCATTTGGATACAACCACTGTGCAATACAGGATTGGACGGAATCTCTGCATTTTGAGGTCACCTGCATGTGTATAATTTTTATGCAGTGAATATAAGTATGGTAAATGTCCTAAAATTCCAAAATCTTAAGTCCATACCTTTTTGGCCTAAATTTTGCTTTAAATACAGTTTTTTTTTTTTTTTTTTGTCAGAGACTTTGGTGTATGAAATTTTAGGACATTTGACTGTACTTATTACAATCAAAAGGTCAAACTGACAAGTCGGCTTGGTCAGACATATAATTAAATATTAAAGTGCCAAGCAAAATTTGTAGCAGACGACATTTATTTCTATTTTTTTAATTTTTCAGAGAAAACAAGTCTCAACATTTCATGTGAATCGCCTGCTTGGCAGACGATTCACATGAAATGTCAAGACTTGTTTTCTCTGAATAATAAAAAAAAAAAAAAATTTTGAATGTCGTCTGCTACAAATTTTGCTTTGCACTTTTAGGTTAACAACTAATGCTTTATGTTACAGAAACCTCCTTATAAGATGATTCATTATAATAGGGCAGTTTTTTTTTTTTATATTATCTATACATTTTTAAATGGTTATTTTTCTATATAATCTATACATTTTTGTTAAATAGTCATTTTTCTACATATACAGTTTTGTTAAATGGTCATTTTTCTACATAATCCATACATTTTTGTCTGGATACAACATGGTTGTTTAGCTAACACAGTTTTTGCTTTGGATCCCAGCAAAAGTGTTATAAAGGTGTTGTGGTGTATTTGTCAAATCTAGATTATGTATGGTGATAATGGTAGGCTCCATGCAATCAAGCAGCTTACAGTCACAAGCTGAGTTCCGCCTCCAGCAAGATTCAAACTTGGGACCTCATGAACCACATTCAGGTTTGGTAACCATCTAGCCATGCTTTAAGGTAAGCCTGTGTGCCTTGGTATATGCTTCAAGGTCAAATATACCGATACCTTTCCTCAGATGTAATATTGGTATACAACCAACTCCTACAGTCGAACCCCAATAGCTCGAACACCGATGGCTCGTTTACCGTGGCTAATTCGAACTCGGTTTTGAGTCCCTACAAAATTCTCCTGACAGTTCAAGAAAACAAATATTTAAGGAAATTTTCTTATTTATCATGAAATTGTATGTTGTGTGTACTCATAAGAATTGCCTCATCGAGGCAATTCTAATGAGTACACTCAACATACAATTATTGTGTAGAAAATCAAAAAGATGTCCCTATGTTATCGCTATTTGCTTCCCAACCTGGCACCGTGATTAATCTTCAGTGGCTCGAGAATAATCCATTGTATAGAGGTTGGATTCTCCACCATGTAATGTCTCATGAGGATTGTCTACTCATGTCCTGCTAACTTGGGGAATCAGCGAGAGGTTAATGACATGATGACATTACTTAATAAATGAAAAATAACTTTTAATAACAATTTCTTCACTTTATTGTATAAATGATAGTTCTATAGTTAAGGTTCTTCAAGTTCTTATAACAATACTATTTTATTAAACACAATAATTTAAGATGTTACAGTCCAAAATATATAATGCTGTTCACCTATGAAGCTTCAAGATCTTACTGCTTTTTTCTCTCTCAAACCACGCTCTTCTTATTCACAAATTTGATACAAGATAAGGCTACTATGTTTCCAGTGAATACTTTCCCAGGGTCAGTAGGGAGGTCTGAGTTAGTTCAGGAAAACTGATGAATCAGGTATGTTGCTTTACAAATATGGAAGGAGTTCCTGGCTGGGAACCATCCTCTGACGGGGAACCATACAGAATGCTATCAACATGTGTGGGAAATAAGATAAAAATCAAAATGACCTTAAAAATCTGGTAGGAGGGAAAACGGGGTTAGGCAGGAAACAGCACACATGAAACTAATTGGATGCAGAGGAGTGGGAAATATATATATCAATATATTACAAACTACCCATGTCTTGAACAGTTTTCCATGGTCCCAAAGACGTTCAAGCCATTGAGGTTCAACTGTACTAAGAAACTGGCCAAAGCTGGTGTACCAGAAACTAAGGTCAATATAGGTAGGTTACAAATCTCTGACTGGGCTAGGCCTAAAAAATAAGCAAACGATGTTGCCTATCACTGTCAAAATGGCTCAGTCTATTCATAAATTTGGTTGAACAGGCTGTTCCACTACATTAAATTGGCACTCTAATTTTTGTTATTATAAACATGAAATGAATGACTAAACCTGGTAGATGCAGTCAGTTGTCATATGGTCAGAAATACCTATACATGTATACAATATCATATACGCAGTGAAGGTTTTAATCAAAAATGCTTAATGTCCTTTTCCAGCACCTATTATTGAAAATGAACTTCCCCGGACCAATCCATCTTTAGTCAGCCATTAGAACTACCGTATCACTTACACAACCAAATGTAACAATAAAGAGAGGAAAGAAAGAATTGAAAAGAAAGAAACTTCAAGTGTATGTTTTTTGTATGTTCATCATGATAGAAGCACAAGATTATATAACTCAATCAGACATAAGTATTTTACTGAATTTCAAGGATTGTTTCTTAGAGGTGAAAAAGTAATTATAATCAATCTAAATGCCGATTTAAAAAATGAATGTATCCAGGGGAAGAGCAATATTTAGCTGCTCCCGGTCAGGACATAAAATCTTACTATATCAAGTACTGATAGATGAGGATTGTTTGGTGTTTTATGTCTATTTCAACATTATTAACTCTTGTCCTGCTGAACACAGATATACCCTGCCTTTACAAACAGCGTAGATCCAGATCTTCTGAAGAAGCCAACTGATCTGGATCTGCACTGTTTGCCATTAAGTATTTGAAATTATAACAACAATCCAGATCAAGTAATCTGATTGGCTGAAAAGTAGAACTGGGTTTGGCTTCTTAATTTATTCTGCATGACAAGGGTTAAAGTCAAATCAAGACAATCGAAGAGTGATAACGAAAGGCTCTGTGCAATAAAGCACTGTACAGTCAAAAGCTGAATTCTGAATCTTGTGGGATTCAAACCCAGTACCTGATGACCCGAAGTCGGGATCACTAATCAATCAGCCAGCTGGATGCATCACAAGTATGGATAGACTGTATTGGGTGTCCTTTCACAGATTCAGTTGTGTTCCAATCATCAAGACCTTAATTCTTACAGTTATTGAGAAAGTGATCAAAGTTAATAAATTCCAAAATTTAGGTTAAAGCTGAATAGTGATTAGGGAGGCTGTACTACTTATTTCCTGTTCCAAACTGCACCCTTAGATATAATCCTGGTCCTTCCCCTGTATACATATAGTTACTGAGAAACTGACCTAAACACAGTATGATGGTAGAATAAGTAAAGTCAGTAGATCATCATAGGTCTAGATAAGGGAGGGTATCCGGTAAATATTTTTCTTATTTCTCCATGAAAACATATGTTGTGGGTACTCATTAGAAGCGCCTCGGTGAAGCGCTTCTAATGAGTACCCACATCATATGTTTTTGGAGAAATAAGAAAAATATCAATACTTTTGGATTGAAAAAGCACCTTAAGTAGTGCTATGGATCATGGAAAGTAGCCATGATCAAATACTTATGGCAAGTTTGAGCTGTGATCTACTACATCCAGATAGGATCCAACTACCAAATCCCTTATACATACTTAGAAGCTGCTCTGAAGGCTGAGGCTGGATATAAACAAAATTTATGAAACATGAAAAGAAGGTCAAAGTTAACATATAAATGTAGATATTTCACTAGCTGCTCTCCTCCAAGATTAAATCTTGGTACAAGAACCTAACTCTTACAGTTATTGTGGAACTGACTTTAAACGTGACCCAAACATACAGGATAAACAAACCTTGGCAAACACAGAGAAGCAAGAACACAACTATGGATGGTGGGCTTCTGCAGCTCTCTCCTTGATGCAGTATGGTCCAAGTATGCAGTCCTTAGAGCCCTTATAATAACTTTATATACATTCTAAAAACTGACCAAAACACACATCATAAGCATATAATTAATCAAGCCAATAAAGCATGAAAACTAGATTAAGGTCAAATACTGACTGTAGGCTTCAGCTTTTCTCCCCAGATGCAACAGTGGTTCAAGTATAAAGATTCTATGCCTCACAGTACCAAGAAAATAACTGACTTAACACTGGTTGCCATATTTACCCTAAGTATTTGGACCTCTTTTAACTTCTTACCACACTTCTTATCAAATTTGAACAAATCCATTTCACTTCCTGATGATTTCTCTAGAATATTTCTGGGGGAGTTGCAAGCAGTGTAGTCCCTGATCAGATGCCACATTCTGTGGCATCTGATTTTGGTCTACACTGTTTGCCCAGGTATGTCTGTCTGAATACTTGGGGTAAATATTGACAGAAATGGGAATGTGAAGGCTAATGCATACTTAGACAGATTATTACATCAGGGCTTTAGCATAAGTTCTGCTGGGCTTTTGCGAAGGAATGCTAAAAATCAAAATGACTTAGAATCTGAGTGGGTGGTATCCTACAGTAGTTATCTTGTTCAGAAAACCATGACCGACATACAGTCTACCAAGTCATTATTTGCCCATAAAATTAACAACAATAGCAATTAGTCCAATTTGATCAGACTAATTGGAAAATGTATTGTCTATGTTAAAAGCACAGACATGTTAAGACAATGTACGTATGAGCAGTGTCATGCTAAAGGGACTGTACCACATGACCAAAGTGGTGGCCCAGACCAGACCCATTTTATTGAGAAAACAGAATTTCACCTGAATATTTTACAAATCCCATAGCTTCTTTCATTTGGTCTGGGATTAGGCGCTGATAAAAATGCATTGGCATGCAGGCTAGTCAGGAGGCCTCCATTAAGTCTAAATGATGGAGATAATTTTGCAGTTAACCCTTAAAGTGCTGAGAAAAATTGTAGCAGAAGACCTATTTTTATCCCCACACTTTAGAGATGGGGAAATTGTGAATGCCTTGGTCCGTCCATCACACTAGCTCCTCCTAAACCACTAGGCAGAATTTAAACAAACTTGCTACTAGACTACTACCTATTTCCCATGACACAGATCACATGTTGACAGTCAAAAGATTTAAACAAGTTGTCAACTTACTGAACATGACCAATAACAACTGGCAGGGCTTGTCACTGGCAGAATACAAAATTCTTACATGCAAATTTCTTGTCTTAACCTACATACAACATGCCAGAAGTTGACTCCAACAAACAATATTATTTCCTGTTTATGAAATGTCATTCTTTACCTAACATACAAAGGCAGCCAACATCCAGTAAACATAGGATACAATATGACGGTTTGGCATTTTATGTCCCTTTCAACATTATTTAAGTCATATTGAGATAATGGAAGGGTGAAAATAAAAAGCTCTGTACAATGAAGGACCATACAGTTGTGAGCTGAATTTAACCCCAGCAGCTAGGATCTGAACACTGGACCTCATTATCTGAAGACAGGAGGGCTAACCACTAGGCCACCTGGATTTTTCAACAAAGAACAAGAAATTTGTGGGAGGTGGCATAGCTCCAGAAGAGTGGGGGTATCGGGTAAATATTTTTCTTACTTCTCCATGAAAACATATGATGTGGGTACTCATTAGAAGTGCCTCTGTGAGGCACTTCTAATGAGTACCCACATCAAATGTTTTTTTCGTGGAGAAATAAGAACAATATTAATACTTTATGGCTAAAATAAGCACCTTATCTGGGGCTTGTGTTTGTATCATATCTGTCGAATTCTGTCAGTTATATTTTTCAGAAGCACAGTTGTGCACTGTCCTATGACAACGTTGCTCACCTGAATGGCAACTTGTCTGTCAGTGGTGCAATTATTTTAACATAAAATTCCTCAAGTCAGGTCAATGAGGACAGGTGGGACATTTTACAAATAAAACTTTGAACCCATGTCTTAAATCAGGTTAACTAGCAGGCATTCAGGAGACACAGACCTTTAGAAAATTAAGACAAAATGTTTCAGATGAATTCTTTTTTCATGGCCTTGACCTCGATCACTGAGTGAGATGTAGGTGGTACTGGATAGTACTTTGGATCTGAAAAACTCTTACAGCTAAGTTTATTCCAAGGTACCACCAAGAGCAGAGTTTTTTGTAGGCTTTGGTATTTTATGCTGACTGCTACTTTTTACAAATGATATAATGGGAATTAACTTTTATTCATAACATTAGACAGGACCCTAACACTATTAACAACAAAAACAAGAAAAACGCCTAATGGCATTATGGACAGGTTTTTCCAAAAGGTTAAAACCAAAATGTAAACCTCAGACGACAGCCAATGCCCGACTCCCACCCGCCCAATGCACACCCAGACATTGCTATTAAAGCTGTCTAAAAATGAACACACGGAGAAAAAATAAATAAACGGGTGAAAATGTGATTTATATAAGGTGGGCCAAACTCACAACCTGGAAACTTCTCACGTGTATGTTTCAACAAACTAACCAGTTGAGTTCCATAACCAGTTGAGCTATAATTCAATAAGCGGGCAAAATATATACTTTCTCAGTCAGGCAGAGCAGATAAAGGGGAAAATATCAAGTGTTGAAAGTCTTCCTGATGACAATCAGCTTTACCAGTACGAAAACATGCCTATTCAAATATATAGAAAATTTTACCACCAGAAAATAAAAAAAAATCAGATAAAAAAAATCTGATATTTTTTTCATATTTCTGCTCAAAACATAGATTGTGGGTACTCATTAGAACCGCCTCAATGATGAGGCAGTTCTAACGAGTACTCACAATCTATGTTTTGAGCAGAAATAAGAAAAATAATGTATACCCCTGTAAACCCCAGTTTTACTATATAAAAGTGGGGTTTAAGGGGGTCAAAATTATATAGGTATGTTTTCGTGATGATTGACCCTGGATTAGTTCAATATTAAAAGTACACTAACATGACAGTAAACAATCTTTGATCTATGCTCCTCTTACTATAGCTATGGAAGAACACCAATACTTTTTTGGTTGAAAACAACAATATTACCAAAATCTGTGAATAAAGTCCATTATCTCTGAATAAGGCACTTTTTTACAACAAAAAAAAGGGTTGAATTTTTTTTTTATTTCTCCACTAAAACATATGTTGTAGAACTTGTAGGTACTCATTAGAAGTGGATGTGTACTCATTAGAAGTGCCTTGCAGTGGCACTTCTAATGAGTACCCGCAACATTTGTTTTTGTGGAGTAACATGAAAAAAATTGATCTGGATACTCAATTTACTTGGAGCTATGACCAGACTACATTTGGAACATTGTCGATGTGAATGAGCATCAAGAATATAAAGTAGCCTTTAAAACAGAGCATGTTTAAGAATTGACACACAGGTAAATACACTACCTTAACCCTTGTCATGTTGAATAAATTAAGATGCCACACCCATTTCTAGTTTTAAGCCAATCAAATTACTTGATCAAGATTGTTGATATAAATTCACATCCTTATTGGCAAACAGTTCAGATCCAGATCAGTTGGCTTCTGAAAAAGCCAACTGATCTGGATCTACACTGTTTGCAAAGGCAGGACATATCCGAGTTCAGCAGGACTTGGGTTATTATGCTTAGCATGCTGGTAAAAAATTTCAGTAGACAACAACAGAGATTTTGAAAGATTTTCTTCTTTGTTTTCAAAAAAATAAGGTTTGATATTTCATGCAAATTGTCTCCTAAAGCGACAATTTGCATGAAATATCAAAGATTATTTTCTGGAAAAAAGTCTAAATGTCATCTGAATTGTTTTACCCAACATGCTAAACATTAACTTGATACAGTGGTCTTGCAGTATCAGTGGTATTACTGTTACCTGTAACAAAAGGCAGCAGTTAAATTTTTGTCAGCCCCAGGGTTTAGTGTGTCATCGTAATGTTAGTTATACAAGCATTAACCCTTAAAGAGACGGTCACAACAGCTGCAGATGACATTCTAATTTTTTGCTTTCATTTCTTTTTCTGAAGAAAGAACATTCAACATTTCATGTGAATTGTTTTCATGAGAATTGTAAGACAATTTTTATGAATATGAAGATATTTTTTCTGAAAAATAAAAACTATATATTTTAAAATACTATCTGCTGCAGTTTTGAATAACCCTTTAATGGTTAAAGCAGTAACATGGTCAGCCTGAATATTTACCATACACCAGCCAAAATGAACAGCTCATACATGGGCCTATAATTATCTGGGCCCAGTTGTTCAAAGCTTTGTTAGCTTAATGAACTTTTTAGGTGTCAAAATGTTAACTGTTCTAGTAACTGTTCAATACTGCTGAATGAGTGTCAGTGTAGACTCTGATCAGTGGGAGACTACTGCTCTGCAGCTTTGTTTGTTTGTGTGTGTTGTGGGGTCATATCGAGCACGGTCAGTTTACCTAACCACACGTTTACTGGGCAGGCTTCCTATTCTAAGTGGTTAAACAGTATTGTGCACATTCTTTCACCAGAAACTGACAACTGCCCTTCTTGAATCAGCGGAAGGGAGAGAATGACCGTAGAAAATATTTCCTGATCAATCTCCACGAAAGAATGTGGAGAATGTTACCTTTCTTATTTCTCAATAAAAACAAATGATGTGGGTACTTATTAGAAGCGCCTCAGTGAGGCGCTTCTAATGAGTACCCACAACATATGTATTCATTGAGAAATAAGAAAAATATTATGTGGATACCCCCTCTTAAGGCTCTTATCTGTAGCTATGCCTGGTCCCCAATGCTTCATACCAAGTTTCAGTCTTTGACCTTTCAAGTCCTAAGAAGAAAATTTTCAAAGGGTTTTTTACCATATACATCTACAGTGTATGGGCATGGCAAATATCTTGATCATTTGACCCAAATTTCATGAACAAATTTCAGTCCCCAACTCCAGAGGGATTCCACATGTAATTAGGCTTCAATTTGCCCAGCAGTTTTAGAGGAGAAGACAAAATTATGAATCTGAGGCATCCAGGATAAAGGTCAGTAAATGGTAGTTATAAAAGTGGCCATCTTGATCATGTGACCCAGATCCCTTGAACAAAGTTTCATTCCCCTATCCAACAGAGGCTCTACATGTAATTTGGTTTCAATCAGTCCAGCAGTTTTAGAGAAAAGTTTAAATGAAGATAAAAATACTGAATCTGAGGCATCCAGGTCAAAAAATGACCTGCACCAACCAGGTCAAAAAATGACCTGCAACTTGATATTTATGAAAAAATCATTTAGCTGACTGCAAACATCAACTTTGATGTCATAGGCTACAACAGCTTCAGAAAAATCCACAGTTTGCCCTTTTCCCATACAAAAGTCCAAATAACCAAATCTTACCTTGTTGTAAAATAAGTCAAGGTCAACCAAACTTGGAAGAGCCCAAGTCTCTAATGCTGCATATCAAGTTTCAAGGTCACCAGCCATTCGGTTCCTGAGAAGATTTTCAAAGGTTTTTACCATATATGGGCATGGCAGCCATCTTGGTCATGTGATCCAGATATTTGTTCCCCCTCCCCATGGAGGCTCCACATGTCATTTGTTTCAGAGTTTCAGGAGATGTCATTTAAAAAATGTTGACTACGCTGCATGCTGATGCCAACACGGACAAGGGAAGACTGCCGATCCTATAAGCTCCCCCAGAACCTTAGCCTCTGATGAACTAATAATGCTTGACATTTCATGCAAACTGTCTACATGTCTGCAAGGCAGATAATTCACATGAAATGTCAAGCCTTGTTTTCTCTGTACAGTGCTCCAGCTAGGATTTGAGAGCTAGGGCAGTTTGCACTGTCATACAAGAATGAGGGCACCCTGTGTCATGTAATATGCATGTTTAGTATGAAGACATGTTACAAAATATAACCCCATTCCACAAAAAATGCCTAAAACCAGAATACACATAAAACTGACCTTTTAAACATTGATATCTTTTCTTATTTTGGTCCAATTTTCATGAAATTTGCATCAACATGTCTGGAGTTGAAAGAAGGCAGAGGGCAGCTTAAGAAAGGCAGAGGGGCGGCATGAGAGGCTAGCATAAAATGTTAAAAAGAACTTTCAAAATGCTGTCTGCTACAGTTATGACCAGCACTTTAACCCTTGTCATGCTGAATAAATTAAACTGGCAAGCCCACTTCTTATTTTCAGCCAATCAGATTACTTGATCCAGGTGGTGATACAAATTCACATATTTTATGCCAAGCAGTGTAAATCCAGATCAGTTGCCAACTGATCTGAATCTGCACTGTTTGCAAAGACAGGGCATATTTGGGTTCAGCAGGACCAGGGTTAAAGGTTAATTTGAAAATTAAATAAGGAATTTAACTGTTAAGAAATGTACAAAAGAAAAAGTAAATAAGAAAACAAATGTCAAAACCTGGGCTCCAGCAATGTTGTTCTTTTGGTCATAAAGCTATTTATATTTTTAAATGTATTTACCACATTTACCCATAGTATTCGCTAGCTCCAGATAAGCAGGGGTATCCACATATTTTTCTTATTTCTCCAAGAAAACATATGTTGTGGGCACTCATAAGAAGGGCTTCTAATGAGTGCCACAACATATGTTTTCATGGAGATATAAAAAATATCAGTAACTTTCAGCTGAAAATGGTGCCTTATCTGAGCTATGGTATTCAGAAAACCAGGACCCAGTTGTTCAAAACTAACAATGCCATTAGTTAATGTATCCTTAAAACTTTGATCATTAATATGGCATATATGATAATATTTTTGCTGACAAAATGTGAGTAGCTTTTGCATTAGCAGGAGCTACTCACATTTTTTCAGCAAAAATACCTGTGAATTAGATAATGTATTTACTAGAACAATTAACATTTTGACCACTAACAAGCTCATTAAGCTAATGATGCTTTGAACAACTGGGCTCAGAAGCCTAAGTAAACTGCAGACCCAGATCAGAGGCAGCTGATTCTTGCCCTGGCACCCATCTAGCAGGTTTTGGACGTCAACAGTTAGTGAAATTCACTTGTTCAATTTCAAGACATGTATGGTTTTATTCTTGGTAAAGATGGTATACTTATTAACCCACTGCATACTGAATGAGCTCCCCCATACTTGTAATGGAAGATTCTATCTTTGATTTTAGGTATGTCAGGCTATCTAATTTACATATTCCTAGAGAAAAATGGTTGAACTGTTTGCAAACAGTGGAGACACTGATCAGATGCTGCATTCTGTGTTTCAATACCAGTAAAAAAAAAATCATAATTTAAGTAATTCACTTGTCTGATCTATTGATTTGATATTACAGTAAGCTGAATGTAAAAAAAAATCAATTTTGTTTGTCCTAACCTGTCAAAAGGATAAAAAGGAATGTAAATATTTTAAGATTTATACATTGACCAGTTTGAAAACACTGACCATTCAAACAATTCATTCAATATGCCACTGAAATATAAACTCCTTTAATGCTTAGTATGCTCAGGGCAAATTCAGCAGACAACATCTCGATGTTTTTTGTTTGCTTTTTTTTACCAAAGAAAAGGATTTTCATTAGGAAAGCATGTCTATTCAAATGTGTAGAAAATTTCACCTCCAAAAAATGAAAATTTTCAGATAACACACTGCCCTTTGCAAATTCAAAGACAACTAAAAACATTTTTTCCCCTCAGAAACAACAAAAAAAGTTGCTGTCAGGAGGGAGGAATAAAAATAGGAATAAAATAAAAAAAAAAAGCTTGGGTTGATCAAATAAAATAATTTTCAAAAAAAAAAAAAAAAAAAAAAACAACAACAAAAAAACATGCAAAAATGTAATATTTCAGTCACAAATTTGAAGGGTAGAGACCTATAAAAGGAGAGGCTAAAATCATTGCGCAGGGTCTCCTGTAAACCTAAAAGTTAAAAACAGATTGTGACCTCAGTCTAGTACAACCTGCTAGTTTACAGGTCTGGCTGCTGATTATGTCACTGCAGATTTTAACAAAAGAATTGTTTTGCTTGGCCTAATCATCTCTAAATGTCAACACTGTATTCTAAGGGACAGGTAGCTGGGTAGATTTCTATTGATTAGATATGTATCAACTGGTGATTTGAACAATTAAACACCAATTAAAGATAATAGTGAAATGTTGACAGCACTTTCATCTCCAACCTTAAAAAGCAAAATTATTCCCTATGGGCTTCCAGCCACACCTGATAATTTTATGGCCTTTCAACATCATTTTTGAAAAATAATAAAATATATGGAGATCAAACAGATAGTCTATATCAGATCTCTAGATAAAAAGTTAGTCTGACACAGCACAAGATAAAGGACTTTTCAACCAAAAAGTCATACTTCCAGAAAAGGCATTTTTTCCACAAAGAAATATTGATTTTTTTTTATTTCTCCACAAAAACATATGTTGTGGTACTCATTAGAAGTGCCTCATTGAGGCACTTCTAATGAGTATCACATCATACATTTATACTGAAAGGAAAAAGAAACGCAGGGTAAATTTTATTCCTAAATTTCATTCAAGTTTGAAAATGTTTGTTAAATATTTTACTATGATTACAAAACGGTACATGTATGTAACAAAAGTTCCAAATTTCATTGATTTGTGATCAACAAGTCTCGAGTTACTGAAGTTCATTGGTAGCTACCCCCAAATCTTGAAATCAAAATCAAACTAAAAATCAATATTGGGTGTGCCTCCCTCTTGCTGCTGTTACTGCCCTAATTCTCCTTTTGATAGAGTTAACCAAAGCATTGACAGTTCGCATCGGGATGTTATTCTATTCATCGATCAAAGCATTCCTTAGTTGTGGGAGAGTTGCGGGGGGATTTCGGTGCTTCCTAACCCTTCTGTCCAGCTCATCCCACATGTGCTCTATTGGGGTCAAATCTGGGCTGTACGGTGGACATGCTAGTGGTGCGATGTTATTGTTTGCCAGGAAATCCCAACAAACTCGGGCAACATGTGGACGGGCATTGTCCTGCTATTGTTACACAAGCGGAATTGCAACAGGACGCAAGATCTCATCCCTATACCTTACCATAGTCATATTGCCTGCAACAATAATCAACTGTGATTTTATCCCATGAGCAATGCCTCCCCAGACCATTCGATCCTGTTCGACAACACAGGCGTCGGCAAAGCGTTCTCCGCGACGTCGGTACACACGACGTTGACCATCTGCGCGACAGAGAGTGAACCTAGACTCGTCCGTAAAAAGAACTTGTCTCCACTGCCTCATCGGAAATAGCCTGGGCGCATGCGCCATCAACCATGCCATACGACACAACCTACGTGCCTGGGTCAGAGGCAGACCAACGTATGGACAATGAGCTCGAAGACCAATCTCACGCAATCGACTTCCAACAGTCTTCGGAGAAATTTGTCGATTATGCGTACCTACTGTATTAAGGGCAGTTTCGGTAGCAGTGAGATGACGATTCCGCAAATGTGCCAGACGGATTGTCCTGTCTTGACATCGCGACGTCATGCGTGGACGCCCAGACCGCGGTCGGTCTGCTAAATGCCCGGTCTCCCTTAAACGTCTAACAAGACATTCAATTGTTGAGACGTTAACCCCAAAATGATTGGCAACTTGTTGTTGCCTCTGACCCTGCATCAGCAATGCTACCCCTACCCCTCTGAACACCAGTCAATCGTACCATGATTGAAAAAGAGTTCAAAGTAGCGTAAAAATGAAAAGAAAAATCGGTAAAAGAATTGAAGAGCATTGTGTATCGTTGAAGTGTACCAAATGGTGTGAGGAAATCTTGTGCTGAAGGTTTAAACATGCTTGTTTTGCACGAAATTTTGGCTTTCCGTATTGTCCGTGCAATGCACTGTGTAGTGCACGATTGAATGATTTCACACACTGGGTAGATAGCACATCGACCAAAGACTCATATACCCACGGTTCACATTCACAGGACAACCTGTAAAAGTGTATAGCTACAGTAAACACCGTAAAAAATGGTTAAAATAAGAAGGAAAAAACTCTACCCTGCATTTCTTTTTCCTTTCAGTATAGATATTTCTCCCGAGGAGAAATAAGAAAGATAAATATAATCTCATTATCTGGATACCCTCTCTTATCTGGAGCCATGAAAAATGGTGGCATGGTATTTTTCACTTATTTATCTTCATACATGTCCCCCAGCCTCGCCCCCAGCATAGAGGCAGATCAGCATGCACCTTCACGCAGTCCAATCAGAACCTTCACTAGGCAAATTTTGGACAGCCAAGGAAGCAAAATTTCTTCATGTGGACAACAAAAGCTCTGATCAAACTGCATAGATGCATGCAGGCTGACGAGTCTTTGTTGGGCGCTGTCAGAAGGTATTTTTTCACATTGCGGCACATAATGTTGTGGTTATTGGAAGCACTTCACCGATGTGTTTATGTAAATGAGCATCACAACTTATGTTTTCATGGAGAAAAAAGAAAGTTTTCTCAGACAGCTCTTTTATTTGAGACTTATCTCCAGTCTAAGTATTTTGGAATGGAATATTCTTCAACCCAAATTTTATGCTGAGTGGACACTGGGCCTTTTAAATGGGTTAAACCATTTCACTGTAATAGACTGATAAATTGTTTTCTTTGTTGATGAATAGTTATCTTATTTCTCTTTTACCTGAACATACATTTACTGGGCAGGCTTAGTCCTCTAAGTGATTAACCAGTATTGTGCACATTCTTTCGCCAGAAACTGACATCTGCCCTTCTTGAATCAGTGGAAGGAACAGAATGACCGTAGAAAATATTTCATGATCAATCTCCACGAAAGAATGTTGCCGACCTTGGTGGGGGATGAACCTGCGATCTCCTGGTCTCCAGTCGGACGGCGCATCCAAATGAGCCACCGAGGCCGGCTAAGTATTTTGGTGTTCAGATTTCTATGCATGCATTTAATAACATCATTCTTGCTAACAACTATATAACATACTCTGAGCTAACAACTATATAACACAATTTGAGCTAACAACTATATAACATACTCTGAGCTAACAACTATATAACACAATTTGAGCTAACAACTACAGTCGACCCTCGTTCTCGAATTCCAAGGGATTCTCTGTAGCACTTCGAGATATCCGTACCTTGAAATATCAGGGCTGTAGAAGTGTGGAAAACAATAAATCGAACAATCACATTTAACAAATGAATATATAATTTGACTCCTGAATTTAAGAGACATATTGAAAATATTGTGGAAAAGAGGAGAAATTGCTCCTTAGGAGCAATTTCTCCTCTTTTCCACAATATTTTGATACCTCTTGTTAGATATCCATGTTAGAACAGGGACCAGATTTTCACTTCGAGATAAGCGGTTATTCGAGATAAGCGAGGTCGAGATAACGAGAGTCGACTGTATATAACATATCAAATTTGAGCGTGAACTTAGAAAAAGTAAGGAGATAAAAAAAAAAAAAAAAATGGGTGACAAGTTCCAAATCCCTGAAGATTTGGCCTAATACTTATTTCACATGAACTGTCCAAATACTGAGCAGCCTGTACGAATCTAGTTTTAAGGAAACTGCATGAAAAATTGCTGATAAAAAAATTAATGGACTAATCTGTAATACATTCAGAAAAAAAAAAAAAAAAAAAAAAAAATGAACGATCAATTTTACTACCTACTGATGCAGCTTTACTCTTTCCCCGCTGACGACTTATGTCGTCCGTCTGCTAATTACCTTTGCAAACAGTTTGATCCCCAGATCAGGCCCGACAAACTTTGGACCTGATCTTGATCCAGACAGTTTGACACTGTGATGGTACTCCTGAAAGATTTGTTTGAAAAAGCTGATTTAATGATATACAAAAAAAAAAAAAAAAAAAAATCCACAGATGACAGAAAGGGATGCAAAATTACCCAGCATGCAAAGAGTTAAAACTAACCTGCATAAGTGGCAACTAGTGCAGCCCCGAAAGACTCACAGTCTGGGTCTACATGTACACTATTTGCACAGACATGCTTATTCAAATAATTAAGTTACATACGGTATTAGAAACATCCAACAAAAACATGTCTGGTATAGAGTGTTGTTTTGTACTTCTAGTGTAACCAAAAACATGAAATCTCTTATAGCCCTAGGTGAACTTGACCATCAAAACTTGACAGCTACAAGATATTAAAGCTTAAAGCTTTAAACAACTCTCTTGGGTAAAATTTTTGCCAGACAACACATTTAAACATTTTTCTTATTTTTCCCAGAAAACAGAATCTTAGACATTTCCCAAAAATTGTTTCCAATGGTGACAATCTGCATGAAATGTCAAATCCTGTTTTCTGGGAAAATTAAGAAAAATATCCGTCATCTGCTGAATTTACCCATAGAGTGGTAATGGTAAAACCACAAGCATTTCACCTCCTAGTAAAATCAGAAACCGGATTCCACATCATGTTAATATGAATCACCCTGTGAAATTCACCTATCCCAATACTTTAAACAAGTTATATGAAAGAAAGTAATAAACATATATCAGAATATCACTGACCATTTACCTGTGAAACTATCAAGTTTACACCTGTTGTGTAAATCAATAGATAATCCACTTATGTAAGATCAAAATATAACCAAAATCTCACAAAACATCCTATATGTCCTAATGGTAAAATACATTCCACTTTTTTAAGAAATAAATATATCTATGAAGATATTTTTTCTCATTTTTTACCTTGCGAAAATTTGACACACTCCTCAACAGTCCGTCACATTTATGGTCGCTTGTGCGCGACAAAAAAATAAAAGGCGAACCATCGGTGTGGAACAAAAGATCGTATATACCCACTTCGATTCAGTACAGGTTGACAGCTTATTTTATTTATCCAGACTAAATTGCTGCAGGGGTTGTACCTTGACTGTTTTGAGCGCATTTTACTGCTAAAAGGTGTATTGTTGAAAAATATTTATTTTAGTACATTTTAAAACTCCAGCACATCTATGTTTCACTGTCAAACTAATTAGGTCGCTTCACATCGTCCCTGAAGGAGAGCATCCGGATTCGACCAATTAGAAACAATCGATAGCAGTGTATATGTTTAAATGGGTGCATGGTCCTAATTTTGTTTCCAAACATATACCTAATCACAGCTGTAGAAAACAACAATTTGATTTTATCAGAGAAAATAAGGATTGATATTTCTTGTGAATCGTTTCCCTAGCAGACAACTCATATAATCCATACAAAATACCAAGTCTAATTTTCTCTGAAAAATAGTAAAAAAAGTTTAGAATATTTTGCTAAGCGCTTTAAGGGCGATTGGGAACTGAAAGCCAACTCCACACTCTAGTTTTTAATTCAAATTTTCTACGTTTAAGCAAATCGCCAAATGACAACTAGCAACTAACATCACACCCTATCTGACAAGTCGATGTTCCGAAATTCAAGTGATCTGGCAACTGGCATCAAGTAGCCAACCACACACTGGCTGCCAATTCATATTTTCGAATTCAGGCGAACTGGCAACTGGAAACTGCAGTCAACCACACTTTGTGTACCAATGAAAATTTTCGAAATTTTGGCGATTAGGAAACTGAACTGGTGGCCAATGTCACACACTGTCTGACATTTTAAACATGCTAATTCATATTGAAATAACACCAGGCAACTAGCAGCCAACTTAAGTCTGGCTGCCGATTAAAACTTACGAATCATATTCATAACGACTTCTCGCTCGTTACGAACTTCAAGCGAATCGTATTCATAAAAACTTCACACTATATTAAAGGGTGCATTCCACAGTTTCGCACTTTTGAACAAAAATGTCAATAACTAGGGGTAGGGCTAGAAACCAGTCTGAAAATACTTTTTTGCTGCAGATTTTGACCAAAACTGAAGTTTTATGCTTGTCAGTTATTGTTAACACTGATAAAAAAGACTTTTCTTGAGGTCACATGACCTTTTTATAAAACAGTGTAGGTAAAATACGAAACTGTTGAACTCTGTCTGGTACCCAGTTTTACCTTGTCAAAAATTGTAGCATGCTTTTCTGTGGATTTTATCTTAAAAACGAGGTGGCTTACAGGTATTGATTTCTGGATAAAAGTAATATTCTGTAGGCGCTCTGTCAAATTTCCAACTGTTTCAGACCAGTGCATTGTCCTGGAGTTGATGATAATCATTCGAAAACTGCACTTTTTGCATAAATTTGGCCGCAGTCGGAGGGGGGTGGGGTATTGTTTACATTAGTGCAACAGCAGGTTTTGGTACATTGCAGTTATTTTTATGATGCTTAAATTATTATTTGGTATGTTTGCAATTTATTGATACAGTACCTAATGGACAGGTACTGTTATATTTGCTGTGATTGCATTTTATGTATGTGAGGACTGTAAACAGATAGAAATGCAAGTCAAAACTGTGGAGTGCACCCATAACTGCCAATTAAAACGTTGAGCGAAAAGACAACTGTGAACTGTCATCCAACTGCACACCGCGGCTATGTTAATTCATATCAAACTGGCCATTGGCAATAGGAATAGGTAGCCAATTTCAGACTCTGGCTGCCAAATCCAACGTGATATTGATACTGACCAGGCAACCAATTTCACGCTCATGCTGGCAATTCAAACACGTGAATTCGTATTGATCTGGTGACTGGGAACTGAAACCCACCTTCACAATTTGGCTAATCAGTTATTTTTTTCTTAGTACAAGCAAATCAGCAAATGGTAACTGGCAGCCATCGTCACACCCTGTTTGCCAATTCAAATTTTTGAATTTCAAGCGAATGGAAAACTGACAAGTGACAGTCAGCTTGACACTCTGGCTACCAATTAAACTTTCGGAACTGGCAACTGGCAGCCAACTTCATATTCTGACTTTCAATTCAAAGACGCATAAGGCAAATACGATGTCCAACTTTTTGTCTGCTTAGACTTTATCTTTCTTATGAAGATTTCTATTTCGCTGTTTCTTTTAACTATTTTGGTAATATTTAATTGAGAGAATATATTCTTCACTTCCGATGCTCAAATTTTTTCGTTAGAATAAGAAATGAGGTAAAGTCACAATATTAGTACATTCAGCGTATAATAAACTACATTAAACATGTTGTTTCTTGTAGGTAACGTAATAAATTCTGTCATATGTCAGCTGACATGACAGTAAAATGATGTATATTGAAGTAGTAAAAATTAAAAAAGTAGTATTATCTGAAAAAAAAAAAAAAAAAAGACAAATACTTTGACGCGTTATTTTTATTTGCAGACCAAAATCATTCGGTCAAGGTTAGTATGCTAAGGAAAATGACCAGGTACTTGGTTTATAAGAATGTCCACCCCTTTTATCCCTAAACTTTTGACTGGCGTAGGATGAAGCCGCCACTGTTGAAAGCTGATTAATCTGGGCCCAGTTGTTGGAAGCTAACGATGTCGTTAGTTAATGTATCGTTAAAACTTTGATCATTAAATATGGCATATGTGCTAATATCTTTGCTGAAAAAAATGCGAGTAGCCTTTGCTCACTTTTTTTTTCAGCAAAAATATCCGTCAATTAAATATTTTACTTACTAGAGCAGTTAACATTTTGACCATTAACGAGCTCGTTAAGCTAACAAAGCTTTGAACAACTGGGTCCTGGTTTTCACTGCTGTTCTTCAGCCTCTGCGTCTTCCTCAAGATTTATCCTTAACCCATTAAAGATCGAATAATCTCTCCCACACTATATATTGGAAGAGTTTATTTTCGATTTTAGATATGTCAGGCTATAAGATGTAGATATTCCTACAGACAAATGGTTGAACTATTTGCAAACAGTGGAGACCCTGAGTCTGCACTGTTTGCCAGTTACCCGTTTAGCGGTCTCCAGTCTTCACTGGGTTAAAAGTCGGACTAGCTTGCAAATGTCGCAGGTCCAGCCGAAATCGACCCTTTCAAAAGCAGACAGATCTTGGTCAACATGGCTGTTATTCAGTCGG
Source organism: Anodontia alba (assembly GCA_964016985.1). NCBI lineage: Eukaryota > Metazoa > Mollusca > Bivalvia > Lucinida > Lucinidae > Anodontia > Anodontia alba. The sequence goes on along the minus strand of OZ024834.1, from coordinate 10,725,172 downwards.
TACTATTTAGACAAGTCACCAGGGCCTGGATTCACGATCATTCCTTGAAAATTTGAACACCTAGAAGGAGGCATCTCTAAGTAAAATCATCACATTTTCTTCGCTCTGCCTGATGAAGAGACCCAGTGGGCACACAACGTTAAAATGACGTCGTATCAACGACGAAGCGACGTGATCACGTCGCATCGACGTTGATACGACGTCATTTTGATGTTGTGTGCCTGCTGGGGAGCATCTGATTTTTCTCGTATTAACCCACCTTAGACTGAATAAACTCTCCAACACAATATATTGGAAGAGCCCAATTTAAATTTTAGGTATGTAAAGCTATGTGACTTAGATGTTCCTAGAGAAAAATGGCTAAACTATTTGCAAACAGTGGAGACCCTGATTAGACACCACATTCTACGGCATCTGAGCTGGATCCGCACCGTTTGCCAATTATTCTTTTGGGGTCTCCAGACAAATATACGCATCTAAATAAAATGTCTCTTATCTTTAGTTAGTATAGTCCGAATCAGTCAAGCGAAACTTCCTAGGACCAAAATCTGAGACTGACTGGAAAAAGTGAGCTTTATTGTCCCCGCCTTTTCGAAGAAAAACGGAGGGACACTGTTTTCGGCTTTCCGTGGTGCGTGGTGCGTGGTTCCGAATTTTTAGTAGGTACCTTGTCCCCTTAACTCCTCCCACAGTTTTTTGTCCGATCCTTTTGAAACTTTACAGGTGCTTTAAGGATGGTCTGAAGATATGCATGTGTTTTTTTTCAGAATCCTGAAATTATTTTTTATCACTATTTACACATTTTGAACTTAGACATTTTTTTGAGTTCTAATATTACAGAAGTCTATAGGGAGTAGGTACCTTGTCCCCTTAACTCCTCCCACAGTTTTTGGCCGATCCTTTTGAAACTTTACATGGGCTTTTAGGATGGCCTGAAGATATGCATGTGGATTTTTCAGAATCCTGAAATAATTTTTATTACTTTTTCCGCATTTTTAACTTAGACATTTTTTTAGTTCTAATACTACAGAAGCGGATAGGGAGTAGGTACCTTGTCCCCGTAACTCCTACCACAGTTTTAAGCCGATCCTTTTGAAACTTTACAGGTGCTTTAAGGATGATCTAAAGATATGCACATGGTTTTTTTCAGAATCCTGAAATTATTTTTTATCACTGGTTTCCTGCTTCAATACTTAGGTAAGTGATACAGGACCAATGGTCCTCTGGTTGACTTACCCATTTTTAACAGCTCAAATAAAAATAAGGCGGGGGACATAAATTCCCTATAGAATTTGCTTGTTATCTTTATTATGTTTGAATAATATTAAGCTGATCTTGCTGCCAATTTCCTTGTCTGCGAACTAATTTATACAACAAAAAAATGCATACAAGCTTACCTACATCATAATAAACAGCTCAGCTCAGGGCCCAGAATTTCATTATCAGCACGCAGGTTGATCTGGGACTTCGCTGTTTGTGTAGCATGGAGTAAATGTTTAGAGGCTGAAAGAAAGCGCTATCTAAAGCTACGGGAATGACTTAACCCATTAAAGCCCAGCGTCCCCTAAATGGAACATAAGCAAACAATATAGACCCAGATCAGACGCCGCAGAATGCGCGTCTGATCTGGGTCTATACCGTTTGCATGGCATATAGGAATTTCTATAAAACCTGGTGACAGTAAAAATTAATCGAACGCCCCTTATATTGGAAATGGACCGGTCAGAAGATGAAAGGTAGAAGAATCCGCTCGGCATAAATGGGCTAATGACTATGCAAGAGACGGAAGTAGTAGCTAAAGGAAAAGCAGCCAAACAACCCATACCATGTTTACCGTAAATATTTGGGCAAGCAGACCTGAGCTTACAAGGAAGAATCAGATCAAACTGTTTCTAGCAGTTTATCAAGATTAATTCTTTTGCCATATTTTAGACAAATGAGTTTATTCAGCTTATAGGAAAATACAAATACTTACTTTTATGCTTGTTGGTAAAATTGTTGGTAAAATATTAGTGAAGATACCCAGGAAATGCCACAATCATGAGGTAGCGCCCTCCCGAAGCACCAAAAGAAGGAGAGGTGAGGAACAAAAGTAGTATAGGCTAGTACAGGTTGGCACAATGCCAGCCTATACTACTAACAAACAACGACAAATCAAACGCCACACACGAAAAACCACCGACGCACGAAGACGAATTACAACAGAGGAAATGTCTTGGAACGGCCGGGAGGAAAACTGCTGGGGGCTTAAACCAGATTTACTCGCGCGAAACCTCGCCCTTATTTCCTAATGCAGCTAAAACATTGGTTGAAACAATACACACAGACAGAAAATTGAACTCAAAGTGGGCAACTATTTAACCCTTGTCATGCTGAATAAATTAAGATGCCACGCCCGCTTATAATTTTCAGCCAGTCAGATTACTTGATTCAGGTTGTTGATACAAATTCATATACTTAATGACAAACAGTGTAGATCCAGATCAGTTGGCTTCTTCGGACAAACAGTGTAGATCCAGATCAGTTGGCTTCTTCAGACAAACAGTGAGGATTCAGATCAGTTGGCTTCTGAAGAAGCCAACTGATCTGGATCTACACTGTTTGCAAAGGCAGGGCATATCCGGATTCAGCAGGGCTAAGAAGCTAGCCACAACTAAAGTTGGCAGCATTGGGTAGACCTACTTGAAGATCAGGAACTGTAACTGTCACTGTCATGCAAACATCCGTATTTGCCCTAAGTGATCGGACCCCTAACCCCTCATCATTCTGTCCTCATATTTGAACAAGTCCATTTTACTGCATGTAGATGTGTCTAAAATTTGCTGGATCAGTTGCATCCAGTGTAGACCCTGATCAGACGCCGCATCCTGTGGTGTATGATCTGGGACTACACTGTTTGCTCAGACCTGTCAGTTCGAATACTAAGGGTACATACGGCATTCTTTATAGATTTGTATATTCTGAAATGCTATACCTTTGGGAATATATGGTGTTAATAGACAAAATAATCGTTGCGGATGCGCAGTCTGATCAGGGCTTTTACTGCCCACTAACGGATTCTTTGGATAGTACAGAATGTAAGAATAGAGAACAAAGACCCGGATGATACTTTACACATGCACAGCATGATCTCAATCTGCTCATGTTGCGGCCAGAAATAACCAGGAAGAAGGATGCAAAGAGAAGAAAGTTTCGTATCTTTGTCATTCTTCCTGATTCTTTCTGGTCTTTTTTTCCCGCCTGTATTTCTTATTCTTGCACTCATCTTGTGTGTGTGTGTGTGTGTGTGTGTGTGTGTGTGTGTGTGTGTGTGTGTGTGTGTGTGTGTGTGGAGGGGAAGGGGGAGGTGGGTATGTACAAGCACAAACAAGCGATCTTCTGCAAATAAAATGGATACTCTTGTCAACTTAACATTACGAAAACATGCCTATTCAAATATACAGAAAAATTTATCTCCAAAAACTGAAAATTTTCAGATAAAAAACTCAGATATTTTTCCTATTTCTGCTCAAAACATAGATTGTGGGTATTCGTTAGAACCGCCTCGGCGAGGCGGTTCTAGCGAGTACCCACAATCTATGTTTTCGAGCAAAAATAAGGAAAATAATGTATACCCCTGTAATAATGATGATGATGATGATGATAATAAAACCACCGTCCGCTGCAGTTGTGATTAGCAATCCAAGGGCTCATAGAATAACTCTTAAAATGGCTACCATCACGAAAACATGCCTATATAATTTTGACCCCCTTAAACCCCACTTGTATATAGTAAAACTGGGGTTTACAGGGGTATACATTATTTTCCTTATTTTTGCTCGAAAACATAGATTGTGGGTACTCGCTAGAACCGCCTCGCCGAGGCGGTTCTAACGAATACCCACAATATGTTTTGAGCAGAAATAGGAAAAATATCAGAATTTTTTATTTGAAAATTTTCATTTTTTGGTGGTAAAATTTTCAGTATATTTGAGTAGGCATGTTTTCGTAATGTGAACTATACCTACCCGAAGAAAGTTTTAAGTTCCCGATTTTTTGTACTAGAATACATACACATACGTAAAACAAAAAACATAAAAAAAAAAATATTCCAGGAATTAGAGTATTTTAATGCATCTAAACATCAAACTCTGCGGTAGCGATTAAAATTTATAACGCAAGATGAACCTGCACGAAGACTGCTCGTTTATGCGCTTTTTATCACTACACTGTATATACACTGTTGGAAATGACCGCGACCTAGTTGAGATGTCTGGCTTAAGTGATCTGTTAACACCTTGTTTTCATTAGTGGATTTCAGTTTTATCAACAGAATTGTTAAATGGTGCAGTAATAGCCTATAATGTCCCAAGGCCGGACGCTGTAATTGAAATACCAGATTTCAGTGATAAAGTTCAAGCCTGTATTGTAAATGATATCTCAAGTAAAACAGACTAAATTGAAAACTGGCATGGTTGCCCGATTTGGTAAAAAATTCAACCCGCGCTCTACCCAAAATGACACGGAGAGCCTGGTTAAACCAGCTTTATCCTTGGTGAAAAACATAAAAATGAATGCAGATCTGCGTAGTCCTTGTTGATGTGTTCAATTTTGGGAGTAATAGCCAGACACGGACACCTGCGCTTATGTATGTGGCGTAACGTGAGATACGGGCAAACGGAGGTCCAAATCTGCCTGCGCTTTCTCGCAGGCTGGTCAAGGCCTTCGTTGCTCCTTAAGAATTTATTGCATACTGTAGAACACATCGACGAAAAGAATCATCTGTGATCCGAATATGCGTAGGCCTCGGACCCATCAATTGATGGGTCCGAGGCGTAGGCACAGTTGGAAAGGTGTTTTCGATGCTCGCATATGGCATAGGGGCCCTTTTCTCCCGCTGCATATCTTACGAATAATGTTGGACTTTCTCAAATCGAACCTCATAAATGTCACACACTTTCGCCAGGAAAACCAACTATTTAACAATAATTCTTCGATGCATGGTTGGACATATTTCTCAATCTCATTAAAAAATCGACAATTTGCTATTTCTGTTTTGTTGGCTACATTTTAAGGGGACTGCCCATCACGAAAACATGCCTATATAATTTTGACCCCCTTAAACCCACTTTTATATGGTAAAATTGGGGTTTACAGGGGTATACATTATTTTTCTTATTTTGGTAAAAACATAGATTGTGGGTACTCGTTAGAACCGCCTCGTCGAGGCGGTTCTAACGAGTACACACAATCTATGTTTTGAGCAGAAATATGAAAAAAATATCAGATTTTTTAATCTGAAAATTTTCCTTTTTTGATTGTAAAATTTTCAATATATTTGAATATATATATAGGCGTGTTTTCGTAATGAATAGGTATCCAACTTTAGTAACAAAATCACCGACAGAAGATCAAATCCGCACTTCCAAGGCACAAAAATCTCTGACATTATTCCGAGTAAGCATGATAAATACTACCATATTTCTAAACGCAATTCTGATAATCGCTTAGTTTAAGAACCAAGAGACTTAAGGCTTCTAAAAGCTATCAAATATTTTGATTTGGCTTCAATTGCCATATCATTTATTTTTGTTATTCCTGTGGCTTCAGCAGTTTTGTTGCCATGACAACCAACATTTGACCTTCAAATTGAAAATGACCTTGCCATGCAACAAATACGACTTGCGTAGTTTGGTCAGTGTCTACGTTGTTAGTTAATATAATGACTAACTGGTGGCATATATTATAACCCATTGTAGTCGGGATACCCGTAAAAGCGTAATTGGCAAACAGTGGAGACCCATATCAGACGCCGCAGAACGCGGCGTCTGATCAGGGTCTCCACTGTTTGCAAATAGTTTAGCCATTTTTCTCTAGGAATATGTAAATCTCATAGCAGGACGTACCTAAAATTGAAATTGGACTCTTCCAATATATAATCTGGGAGAATCTATTCAGCCTGCAATGGGTTAAAGTCATTATCTGTTTGGAGGCTCCTCCTTGATCGTTCATGACGGAAAATGGTAAAATGACAACCAAACAACTGAAGCAGTTCCAGCTAAAAGAATGAGGTAAGTAAGAAAACTATGCAATAAGGTACATCTCAAATCTGCATGAGCAAACCTACCATGATGGCGCCGTTTGATCTGGATCTGAATCGTGTTTTGCAGTGGATACGCCAAATGCAGTTGAAACTCGATCAGCCGTTCAGATTCAGAGTAAACATAATGGCTATGACGGCCATATTGGCTGGCGATAACCACGCTCCACACAAAAGCAACCAACCATTCAACCAGAGATAGGCCTATGTCCCAAGGATGAAGGGTGATCCACATGCAGTTTAAGCACAATCGGTGTTGCGGTTTCGGAGATATGGTCTTTTATAGTTTTCTTTGTTTCATGGTAGTTTTGTGATTTTTTCTTGTGTTGTACTGAGATACTTCACTGCATATCTACTTGTAATTTTGAGCTGCATCAGAATTAAAGGCGAGTTTCCAGTTAATTATTTCAAGCCCTCTCCACTCCCCGCCCTCTAACTCCACCGAGGTAGTTGTTTCTGCCGACCGTACCTCTGTTGCAGTTCTTTTTTGTTACAGTTGCAACTGTGCCGTTGTGTTTGTTTTATTGTTTGTTCCTGAACTCTTCTTGTTTCTGGGCCTCGGGAAGGCTATATAGCTTGATTGCCCCATTTCTTGAATTACAGTAAAACCTCAATGGCTCGAAACCCTTTGGGACCACGGAAATTTATTCGAGACATGGGTAGTTCGAGCCACTGAAGGTTAATCATGGCGCCATGTTAGGAAGCAAATGGTGATAATTTAGGGAAGTCTTTTTGATCTCTTATACAATAATGGTATGTCGAGTGTACTCATTAGAATACACGCAACATACAATTTCAAGATAAAATAAGAAACAAATTTCTTGAGCTATCGGGAGAATTTCGTAGGGACTTAAAAACGAGTTCGAATTATCCAAGTTATACGAGCCATCAGTGTTCGAGTCATCGAGGTTTTACTGTACCTTATTTATTGATGTTCAGTTGCTGAGTTGATTCGGTGTTTACCTATATGGTCGCAAACTCTGGTGCTCTATGTGCAGTTTGAGCTATATGATGTCATGGTTCCCGCTTTGAGACTAGTTCCCAGTTTCATTTCGCAAATATCCCAGTAAGCATTCTTTATAAATCTATAGCGGGCCGTTATCGGCCCGCTGACGGGCCGATAACGGTCCGCTATAGATTTACAAAGAATGCTAGCTGGGAAAAGATCCTATTCTAAGGATGCTCCATATGCATATGGTGTCAGTCGCCTTGTTATTTCGAAGAAGAAATTGTTTTAATATTTGGCCATATATGGTCATGACAGTCATCATGGATAACTGTTGGAAACTTGAAGAAATATTTTGTCCAAAGGATGCAATCTGACGCGCCACGCACGAAAAGGACTCTTATGCAAATTAGTGTACAACGCAGGCTCAGATCAGGGCCTTCATTGTCCACAAAAAGAATCAGTGGATACTATAGTATATGTCGACGAATAGATAATGTCCCGATCAGGCTGTTCGAATGCGCATGCTAATCTGGATCTTTGCTGATCGCATATGGCATAAGAACTCTTTTCTCACGTTGTGCATCATCTGTAGTCTGTGATTATGGTACTTCCTAAACTTTTTCATTCATTTTTTCATTGTTTGCTTTTTCTAAATACCAAGAACTTTCTGTAAAAAGGAATCTATCTAAAAGCAAAGAAAGAAAGAAAGAAAGAAACAAACAAATAAACAAAGTAACAAACAAATAAACAAACAAACTTGCTCCTAAGGCGAAGAAATCGAGTCTATTCTATAAAAGAAAGGATTTGCTACCAAGGAGTGTTTTGTTTTAGAATAGACCCCTTTTCAGAAGGGAGACAAACACAGTTTTGACAGAGGTGTCTCCCTGAAAGTGACTCCACTTTCTTTTACTCCCCTCATGCTTCCAAATACATCAATTTGTATTGATTATCTCTTACATTTTACCCCTCCGTCAACGGATGGGGTAAAATGCTAAGAGATAATCAATACAAAATGATGAGTGATGCCCTAACCAGGAGCGTAGCCAGGCAGATGCTATGAAGCCCGAGCTTCAACATAAAGTTGGCAATTTAACCTTATTTTCACCTCAAATTTGTTAAGATGAGATCAAATGGGCCGGGGCCACAGCATTTCCTACAAGACTATATGTCCGCTAAGCAATGACTCAGATCAGCCTGCGCAAATGCGCAGGCTGATCAGTCATTGCTTTGCGCTAATTAGCTAAATTCCCAAACTTTCTTTAGATGAACGCTGGGCGCAGATGCAATCGAAGGAAATGCTGTGCCTCGGCCGAACCTTCAGAGATTCTATTAGTAGGCTTCATCTTCATAAAGTTCCTGGCAACGACCCTGCTAATGATCACCAAAGGTTAAGGGACAGATGTGAAATTAAGGGGAATGGAAACATTTTCAGGGGTCTCTAAAAAGAAAAAAAATCTTTCCTTTTAGAGTAGCCCCTTTTCAGAAAGGACTTGATCGACAGAAAAGCAAGAAAAAAAAAAAAAAAAGGAAGTCACAAAAGTGTCTCCCTTGGCGGAAATGGCGTGAAATCAACCGAGAGTATCAGTCACCTTAAGTGAAACGATGATACATTTTGATAAATCAGTTCACGGACCCAGGCGTACAATTGCACCAAAAGTAATTGATGAATCCAGATAATATCTATTCCAGTTTATTGGTCAGTAATTGTTTCTCTGCTTAGTACGAGGGGTGCTTTCAATGAGTACATGTAATGAGAAATAAGATCGTAATTTACGATTGAATCACGCCGTGAGAAAATGATGTGTTCCGGGAAGATGCGGCCAACTAAAATCCAGATCAATATGCGCATCGATGCATCCATGCAAGTGTATAGAAACACTGTATTCATATAGTCGACACTCGTTACCTCGACTTTGCTTATCTCGAATAACCGCTTATTTCGAAGTGAAAATCTGGTTCCTGTTTAAACATGAAAATCTAACAGCATGTAATAAATATTGTGGAAAAGAGGAGAACATTATGAAAACATGCCTATTCAAATATATTGAAAATTTCATCTCCAAAAACTGAAAATTTTCAGATAAAAAACTCCGATATTTTTCCTATTTCTGCTCAAAACATAGATTGTGGGTACTCGTTAGAACCGCCTCGCCGAGGCGGTTCTAACGAGTACCCACAATCTATGTTTTTGATCAGAAATAAGAAAAATAATTTATACCCCTGTAAACCCCAGTTTTACTATATAAAAGTGGGGTTTAAGGGGGTCAAAATTACATAGGTATGTTTTCGTGATGAATTGGTCCTATGAGCAATTTCACCTCTTTTCCACAATATTTTCAATATATCTCTAGCTTCAGGAGTCTAATTACATATTCATTTGTGAAATGTGGTTGTTCAATTTATTTAATCCCCAATTCTGCAAATCTGATATGTCGAGGTACGCATATCTCGAAGTGTTTCAGAGTTCCTTGGACTTGGAGATAACGAGAGTCGACTGTACATTGTAGTAACGAATGCCAAGGATTCTTACCAAATTATGCGGGCTGTGCAGGCTAATTTTAACCATTTCTTTTCTCGTAGACCCAGAAGTCCAATTTCTGACAAAGTAGGGCGATATGCTTGAAATAAGTATTCATTTACAAAAAAAAAAAGAAAGAATAAACCATAGAGTAGGAAAGGTCTTTCCGAGATGCATCTCAATACAACTGAAATTGTAAGGGTACCTAAATTGCTTAGTTGCTGATACAGGTTTTCAAAAATAATGCCCTCACTTTTATGAAAATATTTCATCCAGGCCTTCGTTGTTCATTTAGAGAAGCACAGAATACCATGCCTACCCTAAATTTTAATATAGACAGGTTTGAACAAAGAATGGAGACCCAGGGCAGACGCAAAATACATAGTCTAGTCAGGGTCTATACTATTTACTATTTTCCCCTCATACAGCAGGTTTTAGACGCATCTATAGGTAGTCGAAAATAGATGGTCAAATTTAAGGATAAGTGTGGTAAGGAGATGAAGTGTCCCGTTATAAGGGTAAATATAGAATACCCTAGACGTCACACACACACACACACACACACACACACACACACACACACACACACACACACACACACACACACACCTGGTAAAAACTGTATACCGTGCGGTAGCCAATTTCAACAGTTCAAGTGTTTGGACATCCTCCAGGACTTGAGACCTCAAGTGTTTAAACAATTTTGTCAAACGCCTTTTAAACATAAAATATCAAGCACCTTGCATGAGAATTATTGAAAGAAAACAAATACCAGAACACCTCAAGACAAGGTAAAGTACCATAATTATCCTGAATATTTCGGGCACATCAGCTCCTTACCATGCTGATCCTAAAATATCAACAACCCAGCTAGCATTCAGCTCGAATCTATATCGGACCGTTATCGGCCCGAGAGGAATCCTGTCGGGTCGGTAACGGTCCAATATAGATTTAAACAGGTTGCTAACTAGGTTAAGTCAATAAGATCACCTGGTGAGGTGTCTAAAATCTAAATGAAGTGGCGGCATGGCAAACAGTGTAAATCCTGAGCGGTCTGATCTGGGTCTACAGTTTACTCAGGCATTTAGGGTAAATATGGAGCAACTTTGAAGTAAAAGTGAACCACATTAAGATTATAAGGGCCTTCATAGATCAGGGTTACCAATGATCGGCCCGTGTATACGCGCTGCCCGAGATTACTGAATTTGTCCAGGACATTCGTACAGACGTGTCTGATCAAATGGCACTGACCCAGGGATGATAGTAAGGAGTGCTTCTGCGAACAGCTATGATCGATCTGCGAACATCTATGATCGACCTGCGTATCCGCATTATCCGAGACTGCCGTAGTTACCCTGAATATTTCGTGCAGACAAATCTGGCCCCGAGGTTATAAAACTTTCTTTTTGTGCTCAACTCGGTTGAGCATGAGATTTTCTCTGCTGATAAATATGAAAATGCCAAAAATAGTTGGCATTTTCATATTTATTAGCAGAGAAATTTTCATGCTCAGCTATATTTCGCAAGAAAGAATTTGCAATTGTTAGTAATTTGAGATTTATTAGCGGGACAAATGTCATGCTCAGCTCATTTGAGCACGAATAACTTATAAAACTCGGGGCCTGAGCAAACAATGTATATCTGGATGTTGCCTTAGGAAAGAAATTAGTACATCTATTAAGATATAATTCTTTGAATTTTTAATTAGTGATTCTACAGTAAGCTGACTTCATCGTATCCTTTTGCCCCTGTTTTCTTATGTCTTCATTCTTTCCTGTTATTGCTGCAAGGTGAGAGTTCGGAATAATTGTCATAAGGATCATTGCATTTACTTTTTTGACATGCTAAAACACAACGGTTGTTTCTTATGTTTCGGCCATGAAGCCTTTTTCGGGGATTGACATTGTTTCAGTCAAACCAGGAGAGAGCCGCATCCATTGAGAGAACATCCAGTAAAGAACGTTTACTGAATGTGGTTTTGTCCTGATATGGATGCACAAGTGAAACTGGAGAACTCCTTGAAAAAGGCCTCACGGCCGAAATGTTGTAACCCAGTCAGCATTCTACGTAAATCTATATCGGGGTCATCGGCCCGTCAGGGTAGCTGACGGGCCGATGACGTCCCGATGTAGATTTACGTAGAATGCTAGCTGGGAAGCAGTTGGTAAAAATAATTACTAAACTGATTAGTACGTTAGGGATATAATATTTCTGACATGTCTCAGATGTCAAGTGACATTTGGCTTTCGGGCTTTTAATACAGTAGGAGACGTTCGTATCATGTCGTCTTTTTTTTTCCAATTTCCAATTTCACCATCATAACATCTACATTACATTTGAATCACCTGGGTGATGTAATTTTCGCAATTTTTGTAAGTACACAGATCATTTTTGTGGAGGGGACATAATAGTTGTCGATTCTCAGTTCATTTAAACTTTGTTACATTTCTGGGCCCAGTTGTTCAAAACTTAACGAAGTTGATAGCTAACATGACGTTAAAATTTCCATCCATTCATATTTTTGCTGAAAAAATGTGAGTAGCAAAAGCTACTCACATTTTTGCAGCAAAAATATCAATGTATATGAAATAACGTTAGATACAACAATTAACAAGTTTGTCATTAACGGACTCATTATGCTAACGATGCTTTGAACAACTGGGCCTTGATAAATAAGAAAGACACTATATGAACCGTAACGGGAGGTACCTTCTGACATTTGCGCCCAACGAAGACTCAAATCAGCTTAGGTGGGTATTCAGACAGCCAAGCAAGTGGACACGATTGACGGTCGGGAATAAGATTACATATATATTTTGCAAAGCGAGTCTTCGAAAAAAAAAATCTAAAGAACATTATTACTACAAATTGTAATAAGCGCAACCTCACACGACCGCTTATTATCAGCAATTGACTTGTGGAGATTTGCTACAACTTAATTTGATTCGCAACATGAGAAAAGCGCCCATACGCCCATAACAGCGAAGACCAAGATCAGATGGCGCGCATATCTCCCCTGTCCGTTTGTATATTCTAAAGTGTCAACTGAGCTGCGTCATGAGAAAAATGCCTCTTTTGTGTATATGTGAATAGTACAGCTCTTAATCACCCAGCGAAATTTCAGAATAAGAGCATTGGTCCATCAGTATATTCTTACAGTATCAAGTGATTCGATAAGCGGACCTTCCTTGTCCGCCTATGCCACGAAGGTCAGTTTCTCATGGACCTGTTACAGGGATGCTTTTAGCAGGCAATTAAGGCTTATTCAGACTGTGCGAATGAGGAGGCAGATGTGGGCCTGCATTTCCGGCATGTCATACGGGTCGTTTTCTTGTGTTATCTGAGCCGCAACGTCAGAAAACGTACCAACGGACATGAGCCTGCGCATTCACGCAGACTAATCAGAATCTTCATTTAGAGCATTTTGGATAGCCAAGGATGCAAAATTCCTTCATGAGAACAACGAAAACTTTGATCAGACTGCGCGGATGCGCAGGCTAATTGGAGTTTTCCGTTCGGACGCACATTGTACTAAGGTACGTTTTCTCACGTTGCGGCTCATTATACTTTTTATCGCAATACATAATTTACATTAATTTTAAATTATTTTGCCTCTTAAGTTCAAAAGTTTACGGAGATAATCAACAAAGGAGTGAACCAAGGTAAATTAAGCCGTATCACTCCATAAGGTGTGTTAAAACAAATACGAACACCATAAGCGTGTTCCCTTCTAAAGAAAGCGAATCGTCCGGAAATGACACAAAACATTGTTTGGCACGACAAGCGGTTCGCATTGTGTAAAAACGCAAAAGACGACTCTGGTGGGTTACGCATCCATGTTACCATTAATGCAAAATTTTCAATAATGATATTAATGGTTTGAAAAATTTTTTGTACGAATCTTTACAGAGCAATAAAGCACAGAACGTAGTCTGTATGACAGCTATACAAAAGGGATCAAGGAGAAAGTCGACTGACTTACTTGAATACGTATGCCAATGACCTATCTGAATCTGTATCCCAGATATTAGTATTGATAAATGTAATATCTTTAAAATGTTTATATTCAATCTATATATATATATCCTCAATAACAAGTATAACTGTTTTCCTTTGTTTTACTTTTAGCGACGTCACCATTGACACCAAATGAGCCCACCAAGCGAAAGTATGCCTTCGGGTCATGTACGCGGATGCGCAGTCTGATCAGGGCCTTCACTATCCGCTAACAGAATCATTGGATTCTGTAGAATGTATGAATGGAGACCAAAGGCCCGGTGATATTTTGAGCGTGCGCAGTCTGCTCTAAAGCTGCGCATTTTGTGCATAGTACCCTTTTGCTTGATGCGGCCCAAACGGAAAATGGGTTAGGAGACGTGAGCAGTGTTGCATTCAACATTACATTTCATGAATAGACGCAATAAAACAGAGTTTATTTTCGTATATGTGATGTGTTTGATTTTGCTTCCAAAGGGGGGTTTGTGGTGAGGGGGTGGAGGTTTGGGTGTGTCGAAGGGTCGGGTACACTACGCCACCGGGGCATCCAACTGATAGCGGTTTCCAGGTAAGGGTAGAGGGGGGATGTTTTTTATTTCTTCTGTTTCTTCACTTTCATTCCTGTTCCTCTTTCTTCCCTGTCTCTCGCTTTCATCTCCTCTACTATCTCTTCTATCTGTTTTCTTCCTTTCTCTGGGAGACTCCCACTCTGCAGAAATTATTAACCATATTAGTGAGGAGACCCTCAAAAGGGAAACTGGCAAACAGTGCAGAGCCAGATCAGATGCCAGAGAACGCGGCGTTCGATCAGGGTCTTCACTGTTTGCATTATGTACAGGAATTGTTATAAACCATATAATAGTAATAATTAATAATAAAAACTAACCAGACAGCTCGCTTTTGGAAATAGACCAATCCGAAGAGTTGTGGTAGAAGAGTCCGCTCGATGTAAATGGTTAACAAACACGATGATTGTGATTTTATTGTTTCTCGGCTGTGAAAGCTATTGCAGAATGGAACGGGTATTTTATCTAAATTTTTTCAAGAGTAACAATTTCGTCATCGAATCTCAAGAATTAATAAGTGCGTCCAACGGGAACTGCGAAGCAGTTCCCCGAACCGCTCCGCAGTTCGGCGAGCAGACGCATTACTATAGACTACCGATGTGATCAGTGATATGTGTGACCAAAAATGTGACGGTCCAACAAACGCTTGGGTGGTTCGGTGCTTATCCTGAAAAACAATGAGCGTTCCGTGATTTGCTTAGTTACTGGTGTTAGTCTTACTCTTTGGTATAAGTCGCTAACCCGGTGTTAGTCTAACTCTTTGGTGCTTTCTGGTTTATTCTGCGAGGCGATTTTTTGTATGTCTTACCCTCATATGCAGGAATTCTCGTACTACAGGTACTAATCCGCACCAATCGGTCCCTTCTGTGACGTCACAGCATGTCGCTAGTTCTCAGACAGGTACTAGTGTGGAAATGTATAGGATTATATAGGAGCCCATCATTTAACTAATAAAATCATTTATTTTCAATAATACAAGATATTATTATAACCTCGCAATAGATGGGAAAATGTATCTGCTTCAATTTGATACCAAATTTGTTGAAATAAGATAAATTTTAAAATGGCCCAGATTGTAATGAATGCTACAAGGGTTTTTCCTTATTAAGTCTTTGTATTTTACAACAAAAATGAAAAATTGCCTTGATTCAATCGCCCAAAAGTCATATTTTTTAAAAATTTCTCCGTTCATTATAACCTCTCATTCGATAGATTTATTTAATATCTATAGTTATGTAATAAAATATTGAATAAATTATTTTATTAAAAATGGCCCACAGGTTGCAGAATATAGCTATATTTTAAAAATGCGGAGAGAAAATGTGTAATGATTACACAGACGCAGGTCTTGTGTACACATGATACTAGCATGAATTGCAAAAGAGGTTGTAAGAATTGGAAAATAAAAAAGAATTGGTATCCATTGATAGTATTATAAAGATTATTTAGCTTCAAAAAGGAAAACAAAGATATATATTTATGATAATATAAACTTATTTATTTAATTTTTGTTTATGTCGAATTATGTTTTTATTCGGCAATTTATTGAAGCTTTAATGAAAATTTGATATAATTACTTTTGACCATAGGAAAACTACAAACTGCTTAATTACTTTTTTTTTTTTTTTTTTTTTTTTTTTTTTTTGTTTAATGATGAAAAAAAATGCTTTGTCGGGATACAAGAAAAATACCTAAATGCGCGGCCACTCTTGCGATGTTTTCTTAATAACAATTACTGCTAATGAATGCCAATTATGTCCTTATCTTGACAAAAGAAAACAACGAATTCACTTTTTACATAATTGACATACATGCTTATGCGCAATTTTAATTGCACAAACAGAATCAAATCCAATATTTGATCTTTTTGCATAAACTAGCACTTTAATTGACACGATTTGCTCATTTTAGATTCCTGTACACAAATAAGGACTAAATGAATGAGATTGAGTCTCTCTCTCTCTCAAACGTTCTCTAAATCTGTGAATAACAAGAGTCTCTCCAAATAAAAGCAGCATTAAATATGACGTGCAACCATTGTAGTTCCAGATCAGCATGTGCATACATTTTTTTCTCTCATAGAATGTGCAAGCTCTATTCAACATGCGGTGTTAAATATGTATATTTAATAAAAAAATATAATATTTAAAACAAAATACATTAAAACAAAATGATAATTGATATTATTTTCAGAAATTTTGTTTCATAAAATGGTTATCTAGGAAATTAAAACATAATGATACTAATGATATTATTATTATTAGTAGTAGTAGTAGTAGTATTTACTACTACTATTATTATTAGTATGTTGTACATCACAATTCCGAAGAATAAATATTATTAAGCTGGTCATATTCGAAATGTTTTATTTGTAAAATAGCCAAATGGACAGTTTATACTATCGTACATGTGTATTTAGGGGTAAAATATTGGTAATAACCGTATAAACCCTATTAGACACATTAAATTACTATCATACTGAAATTTGATCAAGTCCGTTTGGCTACCTATTGACACAGCTTACACCTGCTATCTGAGTGGCAAACAGTGTAGACCTTTGTTAAAATACTCTGTGATGTAATGTCTGATCAGGGTCACTGCCTTTTCTTATGGTGTGTTTATCAGAATCCCGAGGTTAAATACTATAAACCACTTTCTCAGTCAGATTAAAAAAATTGTTCAGTACACACCTTTTCAAACATTACTCTAAAGACAATTGTTTCAAAAACAAACCCGAGATCCCAGATGATTCGATCAAGTTCTACTCTTTACAACACTTGCCCTATCTTTTTAACAATGCCATTACAGAACCAGCTGATTTGTCTAAACATTGCTGGGTAAGTGTAAAATAGTGTAGACCCTGAACACACAATGCGTAATGTGACATTTGATCTGGGTCTACACCATTGGCACAGACCTCTCTGTCTAAAAATCTAGGATAGTAGTAACAGTCATAATCCAAGGAAAACGACATTTTATCCATATTTGCTAATTACCCAACACAAAAATAACACGAGTCTCTCCAAATAAAAGCAGCAACCATTGTAGTTCCAGATCAGCATGTGCATACATTTTTCTCTGATAGATTGTGCAAGCTGTATTCAACATGCAGTATAGACTGATCAATGTATTTCAGCGGACACACAGACTAATCGGGTCTACATTGGTCGCATAATTCAAAAGGCCCATTTTTTTTTTTTTTTGAAAAAGATTCAATCATAATTGTTTCTTATGTTACTTGAAGACATCTCAAAGTTCTTGAAACGATCAACAAAACATTTTACTTTCATTTATATTAGCATTAAAAAAATTGTTCAAACATATATAAATACAAGTTAAATAACAGCACGTTGTTTATTTTCTGGTTCCATTTGTCTACCATTATTATTATTATCCCGTGGGAACTAGAAGCCTCAGGCCACTGGACAATGTAATAATAGCTTAATCTATACCTCATGCAATAAAAACAAAGTGGTCAAAATATCAAATGAACATCAACATTTGAAAAGGACCATTATAACTATGTCAAGGAATATGGGCAAACAAAGCACCATCTTTAACCGTGTAACTAAATAAACACTAATTACTGTAGAATATATTGATTAAAATTTAAAATCCTGATCAGAGTGTGCAGATGCGCAGACTGATCTGGATTTTTAGTGTTTGCATAATACATAATTTCCCTTTTTTCATAATCTGACACAACTGCCCTTTATCTGAGACAGGTCACGTGGTCCTGCAATTCATGAGATGATAAGATAAAACTAGAAATAGCATATTCTACATTAATTTTTATGAAAGTGTTTTGACAGTTTGTCTATTTTTTTTCTCTTAAGTTTAAATGATTGTTAAACAACGTTCATGCATCAAGGGAAAAGTGATGATGATATTCTTATTTTTCCCAGAAAGTAGGCTTTGACATGTCATGCGAATTGTCTCCAACAGAGACAGTTTGTATGGACTGTCAAACTTTATTTTTTGTTGTTTTCTTTTTTGTGGGGGTGGGGGAGGGGTAAAAATGTTAACCTTTAACCTTTTCCACTCTCTGGGCTACTTCAGCAGCAAAAAACTGGTGATATTTGTTGAATTTTCCCCAGAAAATAGGATTTGACATTTCATGCAAATTGTTTGCAATGGAGATGCTTTGCAAGAAATGTCAAACCATTTCCTTTTTTGGGGTGGGGGTGATATTTGATCCCTAAACGTTTATCACTTTCTGGGCTAATTCAGCATGCGATAAAGTGGTTATTGTCTTAGTTTATCCAGAAAATAGGATTTGACACTTCATGCAAATAGTCTTCATTGGAGACAATTTTCATGAAATGTCAAATCCTGTTTTGAAAATAAAACATACAGAGGAAAATTGTTCAGGATAAGTATTTGGTGATTGTATTTTTTCTCCATAAAAACATATGTTGTGGGTACTCATTAGATGAGCCTCACCAAGGTTCTTCAAATGAGTACTCATAACATGTTTTTGCTTCACCGAGGTGCATCAAATTAATACCTACAACATATGTTTTAATGGAGAACTGGAGAAATTTGTCCCATATTTATGTTGTCTGCAAAACTTTTACCCAAAGTGCTAACTGATAAGTACTATGCTAATTCGCGCCACCAATGGGTCCTAAGTTTATGAAATAGCTAATTGTCTTTATGCTGTGAACAAATAGCCCAAAGCTATTTATGTACCTCTCTTGAAAGAAATGTCCTGTTTGTACACCTCTGTCCAGCTGATGGTCTGTGTGAGCTTTGCAGACTGGTTTCAAACTACTAAATTATCAAATTACCAATAATTTAAACCTCTAAATTTGCGTGTGTGTTTTTTTTTTTTGTTTTTTTTTTTCTAATCATGTATGTACCCTTATACTACTACTATGCTCAGGCACAGAATGGCCAGTAGGATTGTTTAGCATAAGCATCTGCACATACTGATCTTAACAATCAGATCTGTAACACACATTAAGCAAAGAGCATAACCTTGCTCAGAAAGCGCAATGGGGTCTTGGTCCACAAAGGGCACATACCTGAAGGTTGCTTAAAACACAGTAATATTTGATATTACTCATTTATGCTAAAAAAGGGATATTGACAAATAGATAAGAACTTTAGACCCAGATCAGACGCCGCATATCATGGTGTCTGGTGAGCATTGATTAAACACACTTGATTGCATTCTGATTAATAGGTTTCTTTAATCTGTGGTGATAGTACTGATGTGAAATAGGTTACCTAGATCACCTTAAAGAGTAGATAGCTTTAATTACTGTACTAACAAATGTCTTAGGATAACCTAACTTAATAACGGAGGTATGGAGACTGCCCTTTGAGGTTAAGAAGTGGATGACATAGGTCTTTCCCCTGTACTCATTATCCATATGCTTTTTTTTTCTTTCTTTCTTTCTTTCTTTCTTTCTTTCTTTCTTTCTTTCGTATTGTAACAACAAATGTCTTAGGATAACTTAATAACGGAGGCATGCAGACTGTCCTATGATGTTAAGAAGTGGATGACATAGGTCTTTCTCCCGTATTCATTATCCATAGGCTTCTTTCTTTCTTTTATTTCTTTAGTTTATGGTTATCATAAAGTAATTTTTTTTTTATTCATTCATTCATTTTTTTTTTCAAATTACTTATATTTAATTAAATTTTCCCATTTGTTTTCTCCAGGTGAAATGATCTTTTTTCTTTCAAAAATTGTACCAAACTATCATCAGTAATTAAATACAACCTTAATTAATCAACTCATTTGTTCTCTTAGATTAACTATTGTTCTTCATTTTAAAATCTTACTGAATTACCATTCATTAAATATAACACTTTTTTGATTTATTAATTGCTTTTGTTTTCTTAGGTTAAACTATTTAAATTCGTTTAAAAATCATATTGAATTATCTATAACTAAATACAACACTTTTTATTCAATTTGAAATAATGAAATAATAATAATAATAATAGTAATAATAATTTATTTTAATCAATTAATTAATATTTTGTTATTATCATTATTAATCAATTCTTAGGTTAAACAATTGATATTCTTTTGAAAATCATACTGAATAATCTGCTGACATTCATTCATTCATTCATTCTAACTCGGACCTATTCCAGTGTATATTGGGTCCAAGAGCAATGCATCCACACATGATTTAATCTGAATTGTAGTAGTACTGTTGGTGTGTGACACTGGGTTGATTACACACCAGCTACACAGGTAAGACGACGCTTACGGGCCTCCAGTCAAAGGGAATTAATCGAAACCGATCTAAATTGGAATATCGATAACCTGAGTGACAGTTCCTGTAGTACGATAATTCCTGGTAGTGGTGCCATTTTGTTCTTGTGTTTTTCAGTCCTTTTAGCATTGCGATTACCTCTAATCTTAGTGCTTTTCGTACGTTTGATCGATTTGTGCTTGTTTGGATTTGTCGGTTTCCTCTTCCTCTTGATGTCTGGGAAGGGCTGCGGTTTGTGATTGTGGCACTCCCTGGACTTTTCTCTTACCTTTTTTTGGCAGAGACTATTGACACGGCGTCCGTGCCGATGATAGCAACGAAACAGCCAACAACGCCAAGTATTCCAATTGCAAGGGATTGAATCACGAGACTTATGACGTCAGCCTCCAAAATTTGCGATCGCGGCCATTTTGAATTTTGTCTCCAGTTCGAATTTTATTTCTATCCATTCTCCGTCTATTTACAAGCTAAGCATGATTCGTTTTGTGCATAAGGTACACTTTGAAGTAGATAACACATAGACTTTACGCTCTTTTAACGTGATAATCTTAAAAACTTCGCAGGTAAGCGAACGATAGTATGTTTTCGTTGTACCTTCATCGGCATACACTAGTTTTCGGTATTCGGAAAGCATACCCCCGCCGCCCACCCACCGCTCATCGGGGCCCGCGAAATAGATGGGCTGCCTAAAGCCTCCATGCCAGAGCTGCTAGTAACTAAGCAGGACCCGAATTCATGTGATCGGTCGGGTTAAAGTCCCACAAATTTCGAGGCAATGTCTCTGAACTATTGTTGACTTGGACGTTATATCGCAATTCATGCAGTGGATTAGAAGTCAAGTGTGGTCTGAAATCAAATTCAGGTAGATCTGGCCAACCCACCTATGAAGCATTTGATGATAATTTGGACGCACGGATATAGGTAGCACCTATTAAATTCATATTGATTAATTTAAAAGTAAACACAGAAATACATCGAAACCTATGCGAATTTTGTCTCTGTGAACTTTAAATTTGGTATGTAAGTTTAATGGCTGAAGATTTGTTTCTTTGAACCTTGAATTTGGTACTTAAGTTTAAATGGCTGAAGAGATCTATGTGAGATTTGTTTCTTTGAACTTTAAATTGGTACGTAAGTTTAAAGGACTGGAGTCCCATGTGAGATTTGTTTCTTTGAACTTAAATTGGTACGTAAGTTTAAATGGCTGAAGAGACTAACGTGAGATTTGTTTCTGCGAACTTTAAATTGGTACGTAAGTTTAAGTGGCTGAAGAGACGAATCCTTGTTTTGAAATGTTCATCACAGGATCCTAAGCGAACTTACAACACCTCGGTCGAACTATACCTCTGCTGCTGCTCTTTTATCGGGTCATTACGAAAACATGCCTATTCAAATATATTGAGAATTTTACCACCCAAAAAAAGAAAACTTTCAGATTAAAAATTCTGGTAGTTTTCATATTTCTGCTCAAAACATAGATTGTGGGTACTTGTTGGAGTACCCACAATCTACGTTTTTGAGCAGAAGTAAGAAAATTAGTGTATACCCCTTTAATATGTTAGGAAAATTATAATGGGGGGTTAAAGTGTGCGAATATTTAGGGTAAATACCGTAAAAGGGTGTGTGGTTTGTTGTTGCTGTATATGACTATTATTATTATTACTGTTATTTATACCATTCCTGTATTCAATTCAAACAGTGTAAACCCTGATCAGAGACAGCGTTCGCTGTGATTCTACACTGTTTGCCAAAGCCGGGAAAATATGTAACATCATACGGAACAGGACAACTATTTCAAGGGAAATCACTCTTTTATAAAGACAGGTCTTTATGTGATCGAGTTAACTTTCCTTGCAAGTAAACAAAGCGTACAACAGCAGTATACATTATTGTGATCGCCGTCGGTACGAACCTTCATTAGGGTGTTAATGCGTAATGTTATGTCTTTTTCGGACCATTTGTGGTTCAGCCAGTAGCCTTCTTTACATCTGGGCCCAGTTGTTCAAAGCATCGTTAGCTTAACGAGCTCGTTAGTGGTCAAAATGTTAATTGGTCTAGTAAGTACAATATCTAATTCACAGGTATTTTTGCTGAAAAAAAGGTGAGTAGCTTTTGCAAATGCAAAAGCTACTCACATTTTTTCAGAAAAATAGTATCGTATATGCCATATTTAATGATCAAAGTTCTAACGATACGTTAACTAACGACATCGTTAGTTTTGAACAACTGGGTCCTGGTTGTTGGTTGTCAGTGTCGGAGATACTCACCACAAGCACTAGTCCTTGTTTCATCAAAGTGATTTCATTTGATTTACACGTTTTTCTGTGAGGTTTCATTGACTGATTTAGAGACGGAATTATTTTGTTATTTTACAGCATTTGAACCTAGGATGAAGGTTTGGCACCAGTAAAATCGTTTTACACTCCCGGTAGGTTTGGTTTAAACATATTTTATTTCCATTTATTCCATGACAGTATACATTGAAGCACACAGGAAATAGGATCAGAACGAAAGTATAATTACTTATTTGGTTCTTCTCCTTAACAATGGTAATTGTACAAATGGTGACGGAAATATGTTAATCAATATGGATCTCAATTTGGAAATGTGAATTTTAAATACAGAATCAAAAAAAAAAAAAAAAAAAAAAAAAAAAAAAAAAATAAGATAATCAAACATATCAAATACTAGACTAGCTACTAGTTGGATATCAATATTATTTTCATCACTGAAATATAATTATTAATTTACTTAAAGAATTAAGGACCATCTATTGCTTACTGTTGCCGCGCCTCTTTGATAGCAGCAACTCATCTTGGAGATATCATTGATGTCACAGACCAACTATTAGAGACTGGCTATACAAGGCATCATACATAAATTTGAATCAGCTTATAGTATGGACTGATAATATGTGGCATCAAGGTCTAGGAGGTAGTCTAATCAAATACATAATGGGCAATAAAAAATCAGGAAATATATAATAAGTTCAAATATTAAAGTAAGTCCTACGGCTGACAACAGGCTCAATTCTAATGCCAGTACCAGGTCTGGTAATATCTGTCGTAGAAGTCACTTTAATACTAGCACAAGACTAAGGATTTTTATGAGGGGACAGGGGCAGCGCATCCCGGGTGAATATCCCACAGAGTCAGTCAGCCTTTGAATAGAGAGAGTTGCATGTACATAACATTTTATTCTAAATAGTTTCAACAGTTAAAATCGTTTTGTGTACTTTTGAACTTATTCAGATATGATAAAATTTGTTGTATAAGGTAATGAAGCATCTCCAAATTACAGAAGATTAACTCTTTCGGCGCCAAATTTCAGACGACATTTGTCGTCTGCTTTTTTTTTTTTTTAATAAACTAACGTTTGGAAAGACGTTTATATGTAAAATTGAAAGACTGAATGCCAAACAGCGTAGATCCAGATGAGACGGCTCATGATGAGCCGTCTCATCTGGATCTATGCTGTTTGCAAAAGCCTATTATTATCGTCTGTGGCAGTGAAAGAGTTAAGCGGTATTGTTTGATGCTGTGATACAACGGTAAAGAGTTCGTTTCTCTGCGCGGTGTAAAACGAACAACAAAGTAAGTAATGATGTGAATTTTCTACTAGTCCGCAGCGGCAAAGCGGAGAATCAGTTATATTTTTTCAATAAACATCATTGTTAAGACTGCTACATTTTGTTCGAAGACGTGTATGCAAAATTTGCTTTTTTTCTATTACCTGTGTAGAAATATTTTGGAACAGACGTTCTACCACGGGTTAAATAATTCTTGAAGGAGGTAACCGAACTGGAACGTTTTGCTTCCTCGGACAGATTGTTCCACTCCCTTACAACAGAAGGAAGAAAGGAATGGTAATAAAGAATGAATTGTAAGTTAGGTTTTACTACTGACAATTCTAAGGCGATGGTTATTGAGTTTGTTCGGTCTTTGTAAGGCTAGTTGCTGTTACGATACAGAGCAGGCTATTTAAATAACGAACGGTTTTCCACGGGTAAACAATACGTCATTTGTTTGTCCGAAACTTGCAACGGTTTATGAAGTTTGTCATATCAGGTACAAAAGCATGGGGACAATAATGAAAGCTGTCATATTTGTCGTCTGCAATGCATAAAATAACAGTTAAACTTTCGGACAAACAAAGCTATTTATAGTTCAGTACCTATATAAAATCATTCCCTATTTGTTGCATTGTTTGTTTTTGTCTTTCCGTAAGTAAGGTTCTCGTAGAAGATACCTTTCCTACTATATAAGTACATTTTCTATGTACGAGTCAATATAGATCCGATCTTAAGAAAGTCCAAGGAAATTCCCAGCTACTCGTAGTATTCTTTATAAATCTATAGCGGGCCGTTATCGGCCCGTCAGCTACCCTGACGGGCCGATAACGGCCCGCTACAGATTTATAAAGAATGCTTACTGGGTTAAAAGTCTCGAGAATCTCCAGGAATTCTCGCACCGGTTGATTATAAATACCCCTAATGGAAAAATAGGGCATAGCGTTAATTAAACAGGCGAGGTGTACGCATATAGCGACGTAAGAGACCTTAGTCAGATTTGTTCGGTGAGTGGTCTTTTATTTATTATTTTAATTATTGGTTTTCATAGCATTGCGAATTTCGGAATATCCGCTTTGCATATCGAGGCTGTAGAGTGTCTCCACGGTATGCAAAGGTTGGTTTTCGATTGGAACAGCGCAGGCTCAAGCTTGTTGGGTACAAATCTAATATTTCCGGTACAACCAGTAAGGTATTTAATATGAGATCTGCATTTTTTACCGATCGTATGCACGAATTTAAGCAATTAGTATGTAGGCACGTGCGTACACAACACGCACACACACACACACACACGTACAGAAATACACACATAGTACTCATGCGTATAAGCGCATGTGCATATGCACTGTCATGGTAGTGTCCGCGATGACATATGTGAGCGCGAATGCGGGCATACGCATATGTACGTGTACGTGTGGGCATGCGCGTAGACATATAGACGCACTGACACACGCGGTTTGTTACTATCTTGTTCCTAAATCAAGACAGTCATTTCAATTTGTGGTAATTGGTGTATGCCCTGAGTAGACATCGCATGTTTTGGGTATTTGATGGTACCTGCTAATTTTGCCAGCAATCGTAATACGTTAGTAAGCGGTGTAAACCCTGGGCAGACATCGAGTCAACGTTTATTACCTGCTTATACTCTAATGATTGCTCAACTAGTGGTAAACAGAGCAGACCCTGAGAAGACATCGCGTGCGATGTCTGATCGAAGTCTGGACTGTATGCACAGGGGTGCCTGTCCGAATGCTTAGTAGTAACCAGGGAGATTAAAATTACTGTTTTTGCTAGCTTGTCAAACTGCCGATCCTTTTTAGTTGTTACATCTTGATGTGTTCAACGAGTGCTGGACGTGTCGTAAACCGTGTAGACCTAGAACAGGCGTCGCGTGCGATGTCTGATCTGGGTCTGAACTGTTTGCGTGGTCTGTCTGACTGAATGCTTGGTGGGGTCTCGGCGAACCAAACGGTGTGGACCCTGAATGGACGTCGCATGAGGCGATGGCCCTGAGTGGGCTGCGTGTGATGATGTTTTTGGAGAGTGTCGGGTGTGCGATGCATGGTGTGGACCTTGAGGGGTCATTGCCCTCTGTCGTTGCTGCTACGGGTGTGTGGTGGATTGTGTGGACCCTGAGTGCTTAGCATGCGGTCTCTAGTCTGGGTCTTGATCTGGATTGTTTGAACGGGTTTGTTTGTCCAAATGCTCGATATGGTTAATATTGACCAAAATAATTTACTGTTTGGTTTGCCTATCAGATATTGGGTCCACTTCTGTAAGTACTGAAGTGCCTGGAGTATGCATTGTGTCTGAACTGGGTCTGGACTGTTCGCGAGAATCTATTTGTTCTAATCTTTGGAGTGAACTTTAATGCTTACACGTCAGATTTTCGGTCAACTTTTATTGTGTGCTGTTGTGTCTGCGACTGTTATACACAGGACAGACAGAAGGCCCCCTCAGCAGATGTCGCGTGCGGTGTCTGGCTCTGGACTGTCTGTGCGGGTCTATTTGTCCTAATGCTTGGAGTGAATCCTATAAATTAGCTATATTTCTTTCTTTTCGGATCTTCTGTCCGCTTTTCTTACATGCTGATGTATCTAATGAATGTTGGATGTGTGGCAGATGGCACAGACCCTGACCAGACGTCGGGTGCTGGACTACTTGCGCGCATCTATCCATGCGAATGATTGTTGGGAGTTCTTGGCGAGTAACAAACAGTAAAGGTCCCGAACAGACGTCGCATATGACGTCTGATCCAGGCCTGGATTGATTGCGCAGATCTGTCTGTTCGATACATATATATTACCTAAGTTTGTACAAAATGTATATAATTATGTTTATATTTCCATAAATAATCATATGTACATTATTATCGGTCTCCTCTACTACTACCCTTAGTATCTACTGCTCATACACCTAAGTACTAGTGTATCTAACTGACGTCTTACCTATCTACACACTAATCTGTTCATCGCTATACCTTCTGCTATTTCTACATCTATTACAGACAATGCTCAAGTACATTATTATCATTTTTTTTTTCTTTACGACTTACTTTCAAAATACAATATCGACCGAATGATTAGCACAGATTGTGTAACTATATATATCCATTTACCCGGATGTCTTGATTGCTGCAGCGTTGGACCAGTCATTCAGATAAAATGATCTGACACAGTAGCGATCTTCTTTAGGGATAAAACATAATGCGGTTAACAGGACCTCCTAAGTACATTCTTTCGTTTGTGTCCATTGGCTGCAGCAAAGGATATACACAGTGTCCTTTGACTTCTACTGAATTTTCAGCACTGTTAAATCTGACAAATGAACTTATAAACTGTCAGTTCCAGTAAAGAAGCATAACAACTAAATTCCACAGAATTTAATAACTTTTGTGTATAAAATGAAAATTTCTCTTTACTACGTTTCTATTACCTGTTTTTCTGTCTGTTCTCTTGCAATCTTTGTACTATATACTTCAGGGGACCTTCTTTTGGTTTATATCCGACCGAACCGATTCGCGATCTTCAAAGTGTTTTACGCCTTGGTAGACAATATTTCGTAATGACTGTAAATATAAATACTTACAGATCGCGAATCGGAATATATTACAGTCTCGCATTGAGGTTTAAGAGTATCAAATATTTTACAAACTTTGAATTTTTATTATTCGTAGGGATGTTTCTCTTCAGATCTGGCGATATAGAACTCAATCCTGGTCCAAATAGCAATAGCAGTGATAACTTGAACAGCTGTAATACTTCAACTAGTGATTTAGAGAATGACAGCCTATCCGACATCTCATCTACTGTATTTCAGAAATATTTTTCTCTTGTACATTACAACGTCCAAAGCCTTTTACAAAAAGTAGGCTCAGTCGAATTAGAACTTAACAATTTTGACGTGATTTCTTTGACCGAAACTTGGCTACAGCAATCTAATCTAGATTCTGATATCAAGTTTCAAGGCTACAAATCACCATTTCGTCATGATAGACAAGCGGATGCGCACGGTGGAGTAGCAGTTTATGTTAAGGAAACGTTTTATTCTCGTCGAAGGGATGATCTTGAATTACGTAACGTTGAATGTGTTTGGGTTGAAATTCTGATAAAAAACAAACCTGTACTTATAGGAACCTTCTACATACCACCCAACTCTAACGCATCAGTCCTTTCTGACATTGAAACGTCTATAGATCTTGCACATGATACTGGTATCAAAGACATTATTATTACTGGTGATTTTAATCTTGATCTATTAAAGAAGAATACACGCAAAAAAATAGATGATATTTGTAATCAGTACAGTTCTTTACAACTGATAGACGAACCTACTCATTTTACAGAACATTCTTCCTCATTAATCGATATATTAATTTCAAGTAATCCCAGAAATGTTGTTCATCACGAAAACATACCTATATAATTTTGACCCCCTTAAACCCAATTTTATATAGTAAAACTGGGGTTTACAGGGGTATACATTATTTTTCTTATTTCTGCTCAAAAACATAGATTGTGGGGACTCGTTAGAACCGCATCGGCGAGGCGGGTCTAACGAGTACCCACAATCTATGTTTTGAGCAGAAATATGAAAATTATCAGAATTTTTCATCTGAAAATTTTCATATTTTGGTGGTAGAAATTTCAGTATATTTGAATAGACGTGTTTTCGTAATGTAAGTGGAGTAGGTGAGCCTTTCCTGTGTCAGAACATCCGCTATCATTGTCCTATTTACTGTTTTTATAACTTGATAAAAGAACATACTTTGAGTTTTAAATGGAAAGTATGGTTATATGATAGAGGTGATTATAATTCGTTAAGGCAAGAGACAAGTAATACTAATTGGGATGATATTATAAATGAAGACTTAGATATTTATGCAACTAATCTTTCAAATCATATAATTTCGCTAGCCGAGAAACACATACCAAACAAATACGTAACAGTTATAAATGCAAAACCTATGTGGTTAAACAGTCAGCTACGCAGAATGATCAGAAAACGTAAACGTCTCTTCAAGAAAGCTAAACGAACAAAACTATCGTAAGACATGAATCTCTATAAATAATACAGAAACGAAGTTACAAAACTAATTCGCAAGTCAAAGAAATCTCACATCGACGATATAGCCAACAAGTTAAAAACACAAAAACCTAGCAGTAACGACTGGTGGAAATATTTGAAACCAAATATTAAATCATCAAGCAGTTCAGGCATTCCAACGCTTTTAAAGGACGACATAATTTACTCCAATGACATAGAAAAGGCTAATATTTTAAATGATAACTTTATAGGACAGACAAATCTTCAAGATAATAATAAGGAACTTCCAAAATTGAATATCAGTGATAATACATTCTCAATCCACGGTATCAAATTAAACCCTAATGAAGTCAAAGATATACTGCAGAATCTCCAGCTAGGAAAGTCTTCCGGAACCGATGGAATAAATAACAGAATACTTAAAGAGCTCTCTTCTGAACTGGCTAACCCATTATGTTCCCTGTTCAATTCATCTCTGTCCTCAGGTTCCTTTCCTTCTTCCTGGAAAGAAGCTAACGTGACTCCGATCTTTAAAAAAGATGATGCATCAAATGTTTCGAATTACAGACCAATATCTCTTTTGAATACTATAGGAAAGGTCATGGAAAAACTTGTGCACAAACATGTATTCAACTTCTTTCTTTCTAACAATACAATTTCCAGTTTTCAATCAGGTTTCGTTATGGGCGATTCAACTGTAAATCAGCTTGTATACATGTATAATACTTTCTGTAAGGCATTAGACGAAGGTAAAGAGGTGAGGGCGGTCTTTCTTGACATAAGCAAAGCTTTTGATAGAGTTTGGCATCGGGGACTTCTTCATAAACTAAATTATGTGGGTATCAGAGGGCGCTTGTTGGACTGGTTCTCCGATTACCTAACAAACCGAAGACAAAGAGTTGTTCTTCCTGGTTCTTGTTCTGATTGGTCTTATCTAAAAGCCGGTGTACCACAAGGTTCGATACTTGGTCCTCTGCTATTTCTTATATTTATAAATGACATCGTTAATGACATTAATTCGAATATCAGATTGTTTGCTGATGACACTATACATTATTGTCGATACTCCGCAAATACCTCATCTGTTATGAATAACGACCTTTCAAAAATTAATATTTGGGCAACAAAATGGCTTGTCACTTTCAACCCTGCTAAATCTGAATCTCTCTTAATTACAAGAAGACGTACTGATCTACAGCATCCTCAACTGATACTAAATAACCAACCGATTGAAAACGTTACCTCCCATAAACACCTTGGTTTAGTTTTGTCAAATGATGGAACCGGGCATAATCATATCGAGCTTATCACATCCAAAGCTTGGTCAAGAATAAATATAATGCGAAAACTCAAATTCCATTTTAATCGCAAGACTTTGGAGATTATTTGTTTCTCATTTATATGACCCATACTGGAATACGCAGATGTCGTATGGGATAATTGCACTCAGTTTGATCAAACTGAGATTGAGAAGGTGCAACTGGAAACCGGTAGAATAGTATCTGGAACAACTAAGTTAGTCTCTCTTGCTTCACTGTATAATGAATTGGGATCGGAAAAGCTTAGCTCTCGACGAAGAAAACATAAACTTGTTCTTTTTTACAAAATGATCAACAGACTTTCACCAAATTATTTGACACAGTTAGTTCCTGATCAAGTCGGTCAAGCGTCTTCATACAGTCTAAGAAACGCTGAGAATTTGCAAAACATCCATGCTGGCACTCAACTATATTACAAATCCTTTCTACCTTCAGTAGTCAGAGACTGGAATGCTCTACCTGTTTTATCAAGAAATTCCCCCACAGTGGAATCTTTTAAAAGATCTCTGAGTACTAACTCACGTGAAACACCATCCTATTTCTATGTCGGTGACAGACTAGGTCAAATACATCATGCAAGACTTCGAACTAACTGTAGCTCTCTATTATTTATACCATAAAATATCATTGAAGACCCGAGATGCACGTGTGGACTACCCGAGACGAACAAACATTTTCTGTTAGAATGCCGAAAATATAACGCTATAAGAATGGATATGTTGCATGAAGTATCGCAGTTCTGCCAACCAACATTACATACCCTATTGTTCGGGAACATGGCTTTAACAGATGAAGCGAATGAATCAATTTTTAAATATGTACATAAGTTTATCCAAAGAAGCAAACGCTTTGAAATCTCCTCTTGAACTGTCCTACAAACTGACATGTATCAATACTAATTTCCATATAGCTAGTAACATAATATGTTGTCTGAATATTGTTTAGTTTTCTAATATAACAATTCATTTGTAGTTTAAAATCGGTTTTAATCCATAAGTCTCAATGCTTGAAGTAACTGTCCTACAAACTGACATATATCAATACTAATTTCCATATAGCTAGTAACATACTATGTTGTCTGAATATTGTTTAGTTTTCTAATATAACAATACATTTGTAGTTTAAAATCGGTTTTAATCCATAAGTCTCAATGCTTGAAGTAAGATTTGATTTTTATCTATTTAAAGTAGGGCCCCCACATCACTCTCTTTACTTCTCGCCTATATTACGTGATTGTGCCTGGAAAATGTTATTTTTTTATGTCGTATTCTAATACGTCTCTATTATACATCCACTTCTCTCCAAGCTCTTAAACTGCACTCTCATTTCGCTTCTTTTCTTTCACCTTTCTTTTCCTTCGTTATTTATTTAGTTAGTTAGCTAGTTAACTACTTGTACATGCATGGTCACAACGATTTGATTTGATGCTCAGGAACTGAGGGAAACGAATTCACATAAGCTGTATAGCTTTTTTTCGAACCCCTTTTATATATTAACATACTCATGTAATGTCTATGTAGATGTATTGATGTATTGAGAAATATATGAAATAAAATATGTTTAAACCAATTTGCGCAGACGGAGCAATTTGATCTGGCACATTGTTGTCTAAATCAAGATTGGTATTTCAATTTGCGCAGACGGAGCAATTTGATTTGGGCACATTTCTGTCTCGGAGTTTAGTGAAGGAACACATTGTGAATCAAATAATTTTGATTCTCGAGTTCTCCACCCTAGATTCTAACCAAGTCCTATTGAAATATTGTAAACAATATTATTTCAATAGGATATATCGCTAAGTTTGTTGGCATTGACAGCGGTTAATAATGCCTTCACGGCATTCGGGTACCGACATCTGAACGTCGTAGCCCCATAGCTATTCGAACATATAAATACATGTAATGTTAATAAAATTGGAAACCGAAGAAGTAAATTTTCATTGACTGTGAAAGAAATGAAGCTTGTGTTTTGGCTTTTGATATCGACCGACGGTGTCGACAGTCAGTAAATTGTTCACTGTCGATGGCGCCGGTATCGGCAGCCGAGAGGTTGGTCACGGGGAAGTCACGTCGACGTCAGTGATTGGTTATCTATAACGTCGGTGACTCGGCCGCAACGTCATTGAAGTCACTCACTCTATCCGGCAGCGTGTGTCGTCATTGTATAATAATAGTATAGCATGTTAGCAAAAAAAAGTGTAAGAGAAAAGTCCAGGGAGTGCCACAATCGCAAACCGCAGCCCTTCCCAGACACCAAGAGGAAGAGGAAACAGACAAAACCAAACAAGCGCAAATCGAACAAACGCACGAAAAGCCCCAAGACTAGTTCTCGCTTCTCAAGCGAGCAAATCGCAATGCTAAAAGGACTGAAAAACACAAGAACAAAATAACATAATGCAAGACATAAAACAAATCGCCTCGTAGAATAAACCACAAAGCAACAAAGAGTAAAACTAACACCGGGACCACCGCCTTAGAACGGTCAGTAGATTAAACTACCGGGGAGTTTAAAGCACTTTTACGGCCAGCCAATTTCACCCTGGGTCCCGATGTAACTCTTAATACAGAAAAACATAAAAATCCGGTTCAACTCAGTCAATGCATTAAAGCGAAAACAAATCACTATGATAAACAAAGACAAGTACTCATGGCTAATTCTACTGTGTGACAGAGTAAATGAAAACCAATAGTTGAATCACGGTGGGCCAAGCCAAAGACACATTGTCAAGCCCCAACCCATTGGTTAAAGTTTTACGAAGAGGCCATCATTTAGTCTGAGGCTCGAACCGCCGTTGTGCAATTAAAGAGTGAAGCATAGCCATCAACAATGATTGGGTTGATAACTAGGCATGCAGTCTGCCGCATAATATCCAGACTATAACCGATTCTTTTATAACGTTTAATTAATTTTCTGAATTGCTCCGAAAAGTTATATTTTCCCACATTTTTTTTCTAAATCCGTACACTAAGTCACCGTAAAATTCTGGTTCCGATATGCCTTGTTCAAGATTCATCTTGTTTAATTGTAGAATGTAGAGTTAGGTTAGGGTGTTTTTGTTTATTTGCTATAGGTGTCAGAACTCTCCTTTCTTGGTCGGGGGCTCTGTTGACCGATTAGCTACTGGGGAGACATAGCTTCTACGATTCATCAGTGATACAAAATACTTGTCCTGACAAATATAAGGAAGCCAATACAACTTAGAAGAGAAGAGCAGAACTAACAAGTACGCAATAGTGGAATGTTTGGTATACCAGAAAAGTGGAAGTTCTGAAGAAATTACTTAGTGCTAGTGCTATAAAAGAAACATATAAAAGCCATAAAGGATAGATAAATAGAGAAAAGAAATATATAAGGCTCTTAACCCCTCTGGAAACAATTATTCGTGGAGATATCGTGTATTAATGTGATAGACAATTTATGTAACTGTCCTAATAGCGAACGGTTTTCCACGGGTAAACAATACGTCATTTGTTTGTCCGAAGCTTGCAACGGTTTATGAAGTTTGTCATATCAGGTACACATTACGAAAACACGCCTATTCAAATATATAGGAAATTTCACCTCCAAAACTGAATTTTTTTGAGATAAAAAACTCTGATATTTATCATATTTCTGCTCAAAACATGGATTGTGGGTACTCGTTAGAACCGCCTCGCCGAGGCGGTTCTAACGAGTACCCACAATCTATGTTTTGAGCAGAAATAAGAAAAATAATGTCTACCCCTGTAAACCCCAGTTTTACAATATAAAAATGGGGTTTAAGGGGTTAAAATAATATAGGCGTGTTTTCGTGATGCAAAAGCATGGGGACAGTAATGAAAGCTGTCACATTTGTCGTCTGCAATGAGTAAAATAACAGTTAAACTCTCGGACAAACAAAGCTATTTATAGTTCAGTACCTATATAGAATCATTCCCTATTTAGGGAGGAGTATTCCCTTCTCATCGGCACGACAACGCTCATACTTGGCCTGGAATTATACTGGTTGTTTATAAGTTGATTAATTAACCAAATTAATCAAATAATAAACCAGTATAGTTTTCGGTCATGTAAAGACTGTTGTCGAGGCCGAAGCGAAAGGAGTGGTGGAAGTTGTTGTGTCACTATTTGTCATTATGCGCTTTACGTTGTAAACATATATGTAAAAAAAACCCATAGGAATCTAACTGTGTTAGAGTTTTCTGTGTAGTTAATACATTTAGGCGTTACCCAACCTGGAGCATAACCAAACGAAAGTCACTCTCGTTCCGTCCTGACCGCTTTAAGGCGTAACAGGTGCCTGCTCCCCTCCACACCTGCACCCTCACTGCATGTAAAATGAAAATCTAAAATTTAAAGCCCTGTTTGAATTCTAGTATTTTGATCACCTGCAGTACAAAGTACAAACTGCCCACATCGCTTGCTGTTTTGGTTTTTTAATGTGTCATATTTTCTTGTCCTGGTGCTAGCATTGCGGCCACCTTCTGTTGCTGCCCTCCTTGAGTTTTGTTTCTTTCTGCTTGTACTTTGTTTTTCTATGTACATGTATTGTGGACATTTTTTGAGCATAGGGTGAATATTTGGCACCAGTAAAATCGATTTAAGCACCTGCTATTTTTTATTCCTGGCTGTTCTAAGGTGGTGGTTATTGTGTTCGTTATATCTAGGATTTATGTCTCCTTGCTGAATTTTAATATAATGGTCACTTGCTGTACGACTCCCTACTCTATAACTTTATATGACGGTCGCTGATGAGGTCTGGTTAGTTGCAACTAGCTACTCTGACATAGAAAACATGGCACTTCAATTGTTTTCAACTTTGTGATTGCGATCGCTGCTTCCAAGAGTCATTTCTTTTATAATCTATTTACCAGCTACAGATGGTATTAGTTCCGTGTTGCGGCCGTGGAACGTCTCCGCGTAATATGTATATTAGTGTAGATTATATTTCTGTACTTTGAGGTCATTTTTACCACTCCGAGATTTTTGAAACTTTATTATATGGTCGCCGATGAGATTGGGTTCGCTGAAACTAGCTTGTCTGGCCCAGAAAATTTGATATTTGAGCTGTTTTTAGCTTATAGGTGTGATCATCGCTCTCAAGAATCATTCTTTTTAGAATCTATTTATCTTCACTACACATTACGAAAACATGCCTAATCAAATATAATGAAAATTTTACCACCAAGAAAATGAAAATTTTCCAGAGAAAAAATTCTGATCTTTTTCATATTTCTGCTCAAAACATAGATTGTGGGTACTCGTTAGAACAACCTCGTCGAGGCGGTTCTAACGAGTACCCACAATATGTTTTTGAGCAGAAATAAGAAAAAATAATGTATACCCTTGTAAACCACAGTTTTACTATAAAAGAGTGGGTTTGAAGGGG
This sequence comes from Anodontia alba, assembly GCA_964016985.1. Classification (NCBI taxonomy): domain Eukaryota; kingdom Metazoa; phylum Mollusca; class Bivalvia; order Lucinida; family Lucinidae; genus Anodontia; species Anodontia alba. The sequence continues at coordinate 10,689,524 of OZ024834.1, read as the reverse complement.
GTCAAAATTATATAGGCGTGTTTTCGTGATGATTTGGTGTTAGTGCCGTGTGGCAGCCGTATTTGACGCCTCTCTGTATTCACTATAGTATAATCTATGTTTTAGGTACTTCAGCTGTTTTCAGTTGTATGAGTGTGTATATTTCCCTCATGGGTCATTTCTTTTGGAATGCATTTACTGTTGACCATTCCAAGGCGGTATTTCTATTGCAGTTTCTCTTCGGTTTGTTTTCGGTGGAGTGTTGTTCTGTCATATCGTTTCGTGTCATTCTAACCTTATTCGATATTTTGGGACGGCTATGTTCTGTGATTATGGATTTCCTGGGTATTCCTATTTCCTATACATGAGTATTTATATTCGTTACAAAAACATGGCTATTCAAATATACTGAAAATTTACCACCAAAAAATGAAAATTTTGAGATAAACATTCTTATATTTTTCATATTTCTGCTCAAAACATAGATTGTGGGTACTCGTTAGAACCGCCTCGGCGAGACGGTTCTAACAAGTAGCCACAATTTATATTTTGAGCAGAAATAAGAAAAATAATGTATACCCCCTGTAAACTCCAGTTTTACTATATAAAATGGGGTTTAAGAGGGTCAAAATTATATAGGCGTGTTTTCGTGATGACATATATTACATATTTATAAGGAAGTTGAATCAGAATTTCGGGGAATGTTTCGATAGAGTAAAACTAGTTTAAGCTTCCGTCCCTCGCATAGTTTTTCTTTCTGTTGACCGTTCAAAGGCGGTTTCTCTGGTTCAGTGTTTCTTTGTTTGTATGTCCGTTATTTCATTTATGTTGTTGTATCTTATGGTGTGATCTTCTTTGGTGCTCCAGGCAGACTGTGATTTTAGCATTTCCTGGCTAACTTCATTTGCATTTCCCTCTTATTCTTTTTTTTTTCATACAGAATTTATTGTAAATAAATCAGTAACGCGTAAAGCAGCATTTTATCAATTAATAGCAAAACTAATAGAAAGTAACGACCAGATCAAAATACCATTGAGCAATCCAGATAGAGTGACTTACGACGGAAATGTTCAAATAATCTTCTAAATTGTAGATTTCTGTGTTTATAAGTGTGTAGCTTGTTGAGGTTAGGCAATCTTTTTGATATCTCATCTGGAACAAAAGATGATATAAAGGTGGCTATCGGATACAACAGATTTATATATCAATTCATTTATTATGTTTGTTTTGTCTCATAACATGGTGAAATAATCAGAAAAAAAGACACTTTCTTGACAAACTATGAGCGTATATGATGTATGAAAATAGAAACTTCACTGGTCACAAAGCTGTGTCTGTGAAAGACATCGACCAACATGTCGGAAAGACATCTAGTGAAAAACTGTTAATATGCGGCAAAACATGTCCTGCCAACATACTCAGAATCACTTCATCTCATTTTCGTTCAACTGTTAGTCCATTTCTATTAAATATTACACAACTCTGACCGTGCCACCCACTATATCTTCATATACCATAACTGCACTTTTTGACAGTTGAACTTGTACTGGGATATAGAAACGTCAACTTCACAGCCACCGCTTTAGAAGATAACTGTAATGACCTACCGATTACCAAATGAGACAGTTTGAATGATATGATATTTTAGGATAAATCAGAAAACTGTTTTAAAATGATGCTGTCATGCTGTTACTTAAATTGAGCGGATTAAAGTTAAAATCATCGTTATAGACTGCCAGTAATAAGTCGAAAATTCGACACAAGGAAGACGGAATGTTAATGAAAGATACACCCGTTGTAAGAAATCTCCTAGGGCGGTGGCTGTAAAGTTGACCTTTCTGTATCTCAGTACAAGGTCAAATGTCAAACAAAGCAGTTTTGGTATATGACGATATAGTGGCACGGCCAGACGATTCACATGAAATATCAAGCCTTATTTTCACTGAAAAGTAGTTATGCTTAGCACTTTAAGATTTAATTCCTTCCCCATCTGGACCCTTTCACAAAATTTTATTTATCGGAGTTTTACGGCACAGTCAATACTTTGAAGGTCATATCGAGCCAGTCAGTTGACCAACTCACACTTGTTTTGGGCAGGCTTTGTTTTCTAAGCAGTTAACCAGTACTTTGTGTACATACATTTGCCAGTAACTGACAACTTCCATTCTTGAATCAGCGGAAGGGGGAAAATAATCGTAGAAGTGATTTCATGATCAATCACCATGGACGTTATGTGGGTAAACTGTGATTCGAACTTGCGACCCTGGATCTGGTCGTACGCACTACCGACTGCGCTATGGAGACCGGCTATTTCACATTATACCACTTGATATGTCAGTGTTCAATGTCAACCCCGCGGGGCTATTTCTTTTACGAAATCCATGTCTTTTTAGGTTATTTGAATCATCATCAGATGCTTCGAAACAATCGTTTTGTGAAAATAAATCTAAAAAAGCCGTTTGAAAGCAACATCTAAAGCACAAAAACGTCACCGGATAGGTGAGATTACTTGTAAAGTATAACAGTGTGGCAATTATATTTATACTATGATCTACATATATTCCAAGATGGTTCTGAATATTCACATAGTAGTAGGGCACCACACACGTCGCTCCTATAACAGAACAGAGTATGTAGAAATCTGCGCTGGGATTTAACAGCCCTCTGTTTGTTGTTGTGAGTCTATGTAACAGGCAACCACAGGAAAATACACATATGTATGGCACTAAGTTGATGAGAACTGTAAAAGGTATCCAAGATGACATACTGGGGTTGATCGTAGAAAAATCAAGAGAACACAGTCCAAGGTCTGAAATAGATTAAACCAATGATCCGTAACATGAAAGAATATCTCTTTAATGCCATATGCGAACAGCAGAGGCCCAGATTACAAGTTCAGGATCTCCTCTGTTCATCAATGTATGAGCTCCTCCAAATAAAGACCGACCTTGTGACATATGAGACAAGCGTAGACCATGATCAGTCTGCACATAAACGCTGTCTTATCTGTGTCTACACTGGTCGTTTACTTAATGCATGGCTCTGAATCATTATTTTATCGAATGTACATGTCATACGGATGATTTCTGTTTGACAGGGCTCATAAAATACAATAAGTATCCAATGTTTCTGTATGTGGGTACTGAAATCACTGATCAGACTGCTGCCCAGTAAACACACAGCGTCACAACAACGTCGTTACAACGTCGCTGCAACGTCGTGACGTTGCAGCGACGTTGCAACGACGCTGTGGCGAGGTTGTGTGCTTGCTGGTGATGCGCGAGCCTGACCAAACACTTATGATAAATATGATAGTATTAAAAACATCTGTCACATGTATATTGAAAGAAGTTTGCTGCATAATGTGGGGAATTTCGGGGTTTGCCTGAATTCTGATTAAATATGACGTTTCAGCATACAAAGTGCTGAAAAATACATCTTGTTTTTGCCTGTACATATGTTTTTAATATACTCGTATATAAAATAAAATATCAGGACCCAGTTGTTCAAAGCGTCGTTAGCTTAACGAGTTCGTTAAGGGACATTTCGTTAACTGTTTTAGCAGATTCAATACACAATATTCTGATATTTTTTGCTGAAAAAATGTGAGTAGCTTTTGCACTGCTGCAAAAGCTACTCACATTTTTCAGCAAAAACTTTCAGCATATTTGCGTATCACTCGATGTAAATTTTAACGAATCGTCTACTAACGACGTCGTTAACTTTGAACAACTGGGCCCAGTATGCTAGTTACACAAAGCTCAATACATGCAATTACGAGACATAAAATGCATTGTCCAACGCGACAGCATGTTGGTGTTGATCGGTCATATCACATGTCAGACGGCCCATGTTAGGCTGGTGACCTTTTTGTTTTCTTCTTTGTCGATTATTAAGGAATAGAATTATGCAGATTGTCAAAACATGGAAGCATAAGATGTTGTGGTTTAGATAAGTTGTTTAAGTACACGTCTTAAATATATCTTACTCAAAAAATGAGACTGTACTGGACTAAAGACGAAGAGTAATTGGGCCTTATATTTGTCGCGGAGGCAGAATACAGGGACATGCTGTCTGGACACTAGTCCGCCACTTGTTTCCTTTACCATCGTACAATAGCGGCTAATGTAAGTTTGACAGGTTTCGGATGACATAGCTGGGTTTCATCGCAACCCGTCGTCCTGTGTATATTTTCTTTATTTAAATACTTTCATAATTCTGCGCATAGCATAAACTTAGTGTGTTCTAATATCTACCATCCTACTGAAATTGTCCTTTGTGCATATGTATTTATGCTTTATTTTGCATTTATTTGTTCGTGTCATTGCACTCGGATGTGTTTACCTTATTTTGTATGCTTTCGTATACTGAAGGAATAAAAGATTCTATATGTGCTGTATGGGGGCCATAAAACGTCTCCCCGTACACACACACACACACACACACACACACACACACACACACACACACATATATATATGTATATATATATATATATATATATATATATATATATATATATATATATATATATATATATATATATATATATATATATATATATAATGCTGTTTTTATTTCATCCAAAGGAGTTACATTTACAATCAGAAATGCATCAGGAAGGTAGTCTTTCGTGACTGTGGCCTTTCCTGGGTTACTTCATTTATATTTTACCTGCCATAAACTCACATTTTGTCTGAAAAGCTGTAGCTTACCTTGGAAAGCTAAATGAACTCTGTTATAGTGAAGCAGCTCCTTTTCATCAAAACTGAAGTTAAATTCTACTTTTGGCAATGTACCATTGCACACTGAAAACCGTGTTAACAAATTAGAATACAAATTCTTGGTCAATACCCCTTGATAGAATCTGTCGAGAAACAACTGTAGACATGCCCTTTTAGCGAAACGAAGTAGTACTATCAGAGACATATCTAATATTATTCTAGATTCACAGTCATATTCCTCTTCCAAATACGTTTGTATAGCCATGGCAACATTTTCCCTATTAAAACCAGCTTTGGTATTTATTATGTTGTCTTTTAAACAAGGGTTATGACCTTTTTGCGAAAAGTTGTCCGAAAGAGTATGAAGTTCTTCAGTAAGTATAAATCTGTTGAACGTTAATTCTTGAGTGATATTTGTAGATATTTTGTCGCTTATTCCAATCTTCAATTGCAGACCCCCTGAAACAGAAAAAAAGAACAGGAATTCAGTAAAGGAAAGCAGCCTGTTTCATTATCTACCCTAATGGCGTAGATCACTTTAGAGTTTTGCCATTGTTTTGGAAGCACTCTATCAAAGACCATAGACTGGTTTTCCATTGACTGCTTGAAGTGAATGGGCGTAGACGATCTTCCATTGACTGCGTAACGAGGATAGGCGTTGAAAATCTTCCATTGATTCCTTATTGAGAATGGGCATAGACACCATTCAAGTTTACCACTGCTCCGGAAGCCCTTTATTAAAGGTAATGGACTGGTCCAATGCTATTTTCCATTGATTGCTGAACATGATTATACCTAAAACCTTGGACTTGCTGAACCACTCTATCGACACACCATTTAAACATTGAGACACCTTAACCCTTGTCCTGCTGAACCCGGGTATACCCTGTCTTTGCAAACAGTGTAGATCCAGATCAGTTGGCTTCAAGAAGCCAACTGATCTGGATCTGCACTGTTTGCCATTAAGTTTGTGAATTTATAGCAACAATCCCGATTAAACAATTTGATTGGCTGAAAACTCTCATGTAGACAATCTGAAAGGTTATCATTGTTCCGGTACCACTTTATTAAAGGTCATGAGATCAGTTTTGTAATTTTGGATGCATTGATACTGCTAAGTGCAGTTAATAGTTTCTACCACTAAAATATCATAGACTGGGCTTATTTCTGACAATGAAAAAGTCAAGTTTGGATTCACTGAAATAAGTTATAGTTTAAACTCTTTAGAATATTGTTGTTGTTTGCCTCGTGAGAAAACATGATACATCGTGAAAACTAATAGGAGATTATCCTGTATGACATACTGTATAAATGTCAATATTTCCTTTACAAAGAACATGTAAATCTTACATTGTTTTTCTGCCTAATAAAACATACACATAATAAAAAGAAAACACGATTTCCCTCCATTTCTTTTGCAGTGCCATGAGTACACCTACTAATGAATAGACCAAGCTTTTTTGTGAAAGCTGACACTTGTTATCTTTAATGAAGAGACTCTTAGACACTGAATAGTTATTTTCTCTATTTTTTCTTTTGTTTGCGAAGCTCCCCTTTTTCACACCCGATTTTACATCATACAAGGAGAGAACCTACCTCTATGGAAGGAGTATTCTCCCCAACCATACAAAGGACTGGTATGTATAACTAGGAGCATAAGATATAGCCCGTAAACCATTATCTTCAAATTGGTGTTCGAGAAGGTTGCTAAGTGGTCCGATGGCGCCAGTATACAGTGACACCTGGATGGGAAAGAAAGAAATATTTATGAATATGATAAAAATGTATACAGTAAATATGGAAGGTAATATGAGTTGATTACCGTTCTATTCCGAAGTTTTTGGACACCTTCACTCCCTACCATACCCGTGTCCTACCCAGCAAACACACAACGTCTTTACAACGTCGCTGCAACGTCACGACGTTGCAGCGACGTTGTAACGACGTTGATACGACGTTGTGTGTTTGCTGGGTAGAACTGACACAGAGTCTATTTTACTATCTGTTGAGCTATCTAAAAACTGCTGGAATGAGAGGCCAAAAGTGTAGACCCTGATCAAACGCCGCGTTCTGCGGCATCTGGTCTGAAGTCTACACTGTTTGCTTTGGCATGTTTGTCCAAGAATATGCACTTAGGGATATTGCGGTATCCGCCTTTACAAATGCACGGAAGAGCAATGACTAAGTTTGCAAAGGGAGGCATGTAAAGCGCATATCTACTCTCTCTCTCTCTCTCGCTCTCTCTCTCTCTGCTTCTTTCTCTACGTCACCAGATTTGGGTAATAAATATAAAAACTTTCAGTGTCTTAAGTATTAGAACAAACAGGTCTAAGAAAATAGTGTAGAACCAGATCAGACGCCGCAGAATATAAGGACCTATCATTGGTGTGAGGGATAGATATATAGAATATTACGTTTTTTTTTTTTTTTTTTTTTTTTTTTTTATCTCGGCCCTGGTCTCGGCCCGAGTTGCCAGTCTCAGCCCGAGCCGGAGCGGCGATGATCAAAACAACCGTGTTATATTCTATGTATCATATTTGCATAAAATATTTTAGGATAAAAGAAAAAAAAATATCCTTAAAAGCAAGTTTATTCCTTAACTACTTGTTACAAATGCTGGCACACTCTGACGTTAACGTTTTCCAATATCGCCCTATGGAAACGTTACCGCGATCAAACTACAATAATTTACGTCAACGTAGTGCGTGCAAAAGAGCACATTTGGTGACGTCGCATGTAAACATCTAATTCTGTCGACGTCCGCTGCAAAAGAGTTCTTTGAACAACATCGCAATGATGTCGGTGTACTGTTATGTTTTATGTTAGAATCGAAAAGCCATTTTTAATGCTTCTCTGTCTTTTAATGCTTCTATTTATTACTGTCAGTTTAACATTTTTATGCCATGTCTCAGTGAGGTGCTATAGGGCCGATAGGTTGTCTCAAGGACGGGACAGACTTCTGTCCCAGCCCACGAGACAGCAATTAGGACTCTGTAGGCGAGATGGCAGCTACTAAGAGGGTGGGAACAGGGGGCCAGAATGTGTTGTCTCAAGGGCAATACAAGCATTAAGTATATGATAAAGAAAAATCCGTCCCGAGGATCACTGTCTGGCATCATGAGGCTTGCCATAAAGGAAAACTGACACTATTGCAATGTTTTCCAACAAAATCTTTTGCAACGGACGTCGACAGAAGTAATGTTTACATGCGACGTCAACAAACGCGACCTTTTGCACGCACTATTTTGACGTGAATTAATGTAGTTTGATCACGGTTACGTTTCCATAGGGCGTCAAGGAAAAACGTTAACGTCAGAGTGTGCCAGCGTTAATAACAAATCGTTAAGGAAAAAAATTGCTTTTAAGGAGATTTTTCTTTTATCCTAAAATATTTTACGCAAATAAGTATATGATAAACAGAATATAACACGGTAGTTTTGAAGTTGGCCGTGGTCTCGGCCCTCGGCCTGTCTCAGCCGAGCCGGAACGGCGAGGGCTGAGACAGGCAACTCGGGCCGAGATCAGGGCCGAGAGTAAAACAACCGTGTAATTTTCTATATATCTACCCCTCACGCCCATGATAGAATCTTTTTCTTGCACACCATTCATTTCTGAACGTAAATTCTTTTTATGCCCCCCCCATTTTCAATGGGGGCATATAGTATCACCGCTGTCCGTACGTCCGTCCGTCCCGTCCGTCCCTTCCGTCACGTACGTAACACTTTTGGTTTCCGTGCGATATCTTTTGAAAGGATTGGTGTATTGGAATGAAATTGTATATACAGGTATATAATCATAAAATGTAGGTCAAGTTCGATTTAGGGTAAAATCCGCCAATTATTTTGGGAGTTATGGCCTTTTTCAACAGAAAAATTTTCAACTTTGAAAAATGGTTTCCGTGCGATATCTTTTGAAAGGATTGGATATTGGATTGAAATTTTGTACACAGGTATATAATCATAAAATGTAGGTCAAGTTCGATTTAGAGTAAAATCCATCTATTATTTTGGGAGTTATGGCCCTTTTTCCACTTTGAAAAATGGTTTCTGTTCCATAACTTTTGAAAAGATTAGTATATTGGATTCATATTTTATACACAACCTTATAATTATAAAATATAGGTCAAGTTCGATTTAGGGTAAAATCCACCAATTAGTTTTGGAGTTACGGCCCTTTATCAATGTTGAAAAAAGTTGAAAAATGGTTTCCGTTCGATATCTTTTGGAAAGATTAGTGTATTGGATTCAAATTTTATATACAGGTATATAATTAAAATATGTAGGTCAGGTACGACTAAGGGTAGAATCCACAAATTATTTTTGGAGTTTTGGCCCTTTTTCAACTTTGAAAAATGGTTTCCGTTCCATAACATTTTAAAAGATAAGTAAATTTGATTCATATTTTATACACAAGCATAAAATTATAAAATATAGGTCAAGTTTGATTTAGGGTAAAATCCACCAATTATTTTTGGAGTTATGGCTCTTTATCAATGTCGAAAAAAAGTTGAAAAAATGGTTTCCGTTCAATATCTTTTCGTCCGGACCCCGCCCCCCCCCCCCCGCTCCCGGTTTACCTTTGGTTAACCTTTTTTCAAAGTTGTATGTTACCTTTATTCTTCAGCCGATTGCTTTCATATTTGGTAGGGACGAAGAGGACGACCACTAGGTGTGTCACGTGCAAGAGAGATAACTCTAGCTGACTCTGTTTTGGAATTACCTCCCATAGTTTTTAAATCTTGTGCGGCCCATAACTCTAAAACCCTTTAAGGTATTTTCATGATACTTCACAATTAGGTAGAGGACATTGAGTAGGCGTGTCGCGTACAAGAAAGACAACTCTAACTGACTGCGTTCTTGAGTTATCTCCCATAGTTATAAAATCTTATGCAGGCCATAACTCAATACCCCTTTGAGATATTTTCTTGATCAAGTTGTAGAGGACATTGAATAGATGTGTCACATACAAGAACAGCAACTCTAGCTGACTCCGTTTAGGGAGTTATCTCCCATAGTTGTTAAATCTTGTGCGGCACATAACTCTAAAACCCTATAAGTTATTTTCATGATACTTCACCAATAGGTAGAGGACATTGAGTAGGGGTGTTGCGTACAAGAATAGCTCTAACTGACTGCGTTCTGGAGTTATCTCCCATAGTTATGAAATCTTGTTCAGGCCATAACTCAATAACCCTTTGAGATATTATAATGATACTTGATCAAGTTGTAGAAGACAGTAGGTGTGTCACATAACAAGAACAACAGCTCTGACTCGTTTCTGGAGTTATCACCCATAGTTGTTAAATCTTGTGCAGGCCATAACTCTTCAACCTTTTGAGATATTTTTATGATACTTCATCAAGTTGTAGAGGACATTGAGTAGGCATGTCAAGTACACAAAAGACAAGTCTGACTCCATTTTTTGAGTTATCTCCCATATTTGTTAAATTTGCTGATGGTCCAGGCATTAACTTCTCTACCAGTTGAGATTTTTTGTTGATAATTAATAGGGATGCTTAAACATTAAGAAGGAGAGTTGCATTTAAAAAATTGTAACTATGGGTTACTCATCACTCCATTTATTTTCAATTATCTCCCCTGGTTGTAAAATCTTGTGCAGGCCATAACTCCTTAACTAGTGGAGACATTTTAATGATAGTAAGTAGAGATGCTAAGAACATAAACTAGGTGTGTCACAATATGTAAGGACAACTCTGACCTATGGAGTGTTGGAGTTATCTCCCTTACTTATACTGCGGATGCAGATTTATCAGCAATGCATGCAGCAGGCTTTATTTTTCTCATTATTTTTGGATTCTTTGTTGAAAATCACTTACTAGCGAACACAAAATTGAGATTCTCAGACTTATGGTTTAAGAGTTACAGGCCTTGCAGGCAAAGGGCCTTATATTTCTCATTATTTTTGGATTCTTTGTTGAAAATCACTTACTAGCGAACACAAAATCCAGTTTCTACGACTTACAGTTTGAGAGTTATAATCTTTGCAGGCAACAGGCCTTATTTTTCTCATTATTTTCAGATTCTTTGTTGAAAATCACTTACTAGCAAACAAAAAATCCAGTTTCCATGACTTACAGTTTGAGAGTTACACTCATTGCAGGCAATGGGCCTTATTTTTCTCATTATTTTCAGTTTCTTTGTTGAAAAACACAACTCCAGTTTCCACAACTTATGGTTTTAGAGTTCTGTGTCTGATTCACAGTTGTGGAGTTATCACCCACTGCAGGATTAAACAAGTGTATCCCTTGATAAAATTACATCTCTGATGCCCTAGATTGAGAAAAGACGGCCATTTGGGGTGCGGTCTGGGGATTTGCCATCTCTTTTGATGGCTATTTTTTTCAAGTTAACTCCCCCAAATGAATTTCTAAGCCAAATTCTTGTGCACTTCATAACTTCTAAATGGTTTGAAATATTTTGATAATATTTGGTAGAGGCATAGATAAGGACAAGTAGGCATGCCCAGTATAAGAGAGACAATGCTGACTTTCTTTGTTAGGTACCTGAAGCCGAAAGCTTGTGCGGCCAAAATTGAATTTTGGACGGACTTTTCATAAATCTGTCCTTTAAAATAGCGATGTCATGGCCGGCGGGCATTTGGTCTTCCGAGGTTTACCCTTTCATTTACCTTTTGAAAAACCTGTCCATAATGCGTTAGGCATTTTTCTTGTTTTAAAAAAGATTGATATGTGTATTGGATTCATATTTTATACCCAGGTATATAATCATAAAATATGGCCAAGTTCGATTTAGGGTAAAATCTGCCAATTATTATGAGTTATGGCCCTTTTTCAACTTTATTTTTTGCAAAATACCTGCGTTTGAGTGAGGATGGCCCTGGGCGGGGGCATCTGTGTCATACTGACACATTTCTAGTTAATAATGCAGTCATTTCGATTGCTGACGTCCGCCATATTGTGATGATATAACTGTAGCGTTTAATGACGTCATTGCGTTCAGTGACGTAAACCTTAACGATGGCATACGTGATGTCCATTATTTGTTTGTTTGTATTGAGGTTTTACGGCCCATTCAACCTAATGGGGTCATGTTGAGCGCGGTCAGTTTACCTAACCATACATTTACTGGGCAGGCTTAGTCCTCTAAGCGGTTAACCAGTATTGTGCACATTCTTTCGCCAGAAACTGACAACTACCCTTCTTGAATCAGCGGAAGGGAGAGACTGACTGTAGAAAATATTTCATGATCAATCTCCACGAAAGAATGTTGCCGACCTCGGCGGGGGTCGAACCCGCGACCTCCTTGTCTCCAGTCGGACGCGCATCCAACTGAGCCACCATTACAACCAGTGCATATCAAACAGGTGAGAATTCTCGATTTTTATCTTTCCCTGGGTAGAAAACCTAGGTAGGATAAGATTTTCTACCTTTAAATTAAATCCAGGATTTCCTTATCTGGTGTGCAATAAATATCTAGACTGTTTGCCACTTCCACAGAAGAAATGGTTACTGAGATACTGATTACCTAGCGGAAAGAACCAGCAGCTGCACCGACACACTGGTTGCACCAAGTGCAGTGTGAAAGATGCGTTCATGTTTCGGTAATTAACCCCATATGTAGCATATATCTCAAAATACTGGTCTTGGCCGATAACAGTCCGATACAGATTTAGGAGAACACCTGCTGACATTGCCATGAGATGACTCGCCGACATACCTCAACTATATGCATTTCTATAAAAGAATTTTTTTCAAAAGCCAACCAGGAAAATTAACCCTGGTCCTACTGAATCTGGATATACACTATAACAGGGTAGATCCAGATCAGTTGTTACGTAATATTATGTGAATTTGCATCAGCAACTTGGTTCAAGAAATCTCACTGGCTGAAAATTAGACGTGGGCGTGGCATCTTAATTTGTTCAGCATGCCAAGGATTGAGACAACACATTTTTGTGGAAACATGTAAAGCAGCTGGAAATTAACGAGAACACACCAAGGATTCCTGGTGAATTAGCAGTCAATAACGTGCCACAAACACGAGGATATAGTCAATAATCTTAAATCTTATTTCGCGAATAGAAGAGACATATTAAAAACGTGTCATCCTACAAATTTCAGTTCAGAATACAGCTTTCAAGAATTTAATACTTCTGTCACAGTGGTGTAATTTTTAAAACACATCTCTTGAAGATCTAATCGCGACCACAGAATATTCTGACGTTTGTAAAACATTGGGCGTTGATGGACTGTCTCCAAAAAATCTTAAGTAATCCGCCAACATTCTAGTCCGGCCAGGAATGAATGGCGGCTACTGATGTCTGTGGTCGAGCCCATGTGGTCTAACTAGTGGTTTTATTTTTGTTCTGGCTTCTGATCGCCAGGGAGCCGTCTTCTTTGTTTCATCGCAGTTTAGTAATTGTCTATGTTTTGCTATTACGCTAATGAAGCAGGGGACCGTTCTAAGACCGAAAACATAATTGTTACTTGGAAATGTGTCAGAGTTAAGGGCGAGGTTCCGATCGAGGAAAACTTACGAAGCAGTTTAAGGGCGAGGGTTGTGGCCACGTAAAATCGTATTAAGCCCCCAAGTAATATTTTACTGACCGTTCCAAGGCGGTGCTTCTGCTGTGGTTTACTATTTCTGTCATTGTATGTCTTTGCTTGTATGTCCTGGTGAAATTTTTATTTTGGATAGCCGTTTGGCCAATTTTTGGGAAAGAAAGTGTCCTTTTGGCTTTTTGCTTGTAGTGGTTTGATTGTTGTGCCGTTGATTTAAGTGCGTCCTTCTTTCCCTTTAGTGTCTTGGACGGAAGGTATTAGGTAATTGTATCGACTCCTGATCATTGCCTTCCTTTCTATTGCTGCCGACCGTTTCATGGCGATTCCTATGTTGTAATTATTCTGTTTGCATCACGAAAATATACCTATATGCTTTTGATCCCCTTAAACCACACTTTTATATAGTAAAAACTGGGGTTTACAGGGGTATACATTATTTTTCTTATTTCTGTTCAAAACCATAGATTGTGGGTACTCGTTAGAACCGCCTCGCCGAGGCGGTTCTAATGAGTACCACCATCTACATTTTGAGCAGAAATATGAAAAATATCAGATTTTTTATCTGAAAACTTTCAGTTTTTGGTGGTGAAACTTTCAATATATTTGAATAGGCGTGTTATCGTAATGGCACGTCGGTTATTGTAGCTGTGCTATTGTGTCTTCTTTTGTGTGTTCTTTGTTTCCAAAGACAATCCTTTAGATTTTTATTGTGACTGGTTGTTTCTCATCCCTTCTTCTTTCCGTACCTCGGGAAAGCCGTGTGTCGTAACTGTGGCAATTCCTGGGTAACTTAATTAAAATTGTAATTACTGTTCTCTAAACAGAGTACGATTTTACGATTTAGTACAATTTCCCATCGAAGTGCAATATTATTTCTGTGTGCTGTGATTTGAGCAAATTCATCTTCAAGTTGTTTTATGTTTAAATAGTCTTCCTATTCATGGTTTAAGTGCCCCAAATAAAGGATTCATATTAACTGAAGGAGTTTATCTAACAAAATCGAATGCCTGGGCCCAGGTTTACAATCTTTCCTCAGAGTTAAGGTCTACCTTAACTTAAGGTCTGAAAATTTAAACTATGGAATAAGATATTTAAAGTCAATTAAACTGAATAGTTTTATGTAAGTTTAGTAGACGATATGGAACTGTACTTATTTCATCGTTGAAAATCAGCTTTTATGTGATAGCGCAAAATAGGCTTTGCAAATCTTGATTCTCAAAGTTATTGTCGGTCTTAACTGTGAGGGACGTTCGTCTGTCATTACTGACCATGACCAATCCTAATCAACTGTGTGATGTGTTATTATTTGTGTGTTCTAAGATGGCTGATGAGACCAATCTTAGCTCTAAACTGCTGTTGCAGATAGAACAAGGGAAGTCTGAGGAAGAAAGCTCTGTTGGTGAAGCCTTAGCTCTGGCTTTCCGCTGTGCACGTTTCTGCTCGGCTTCGCTGATTGTTTTTGCTTCGTATTCACCAACTCCCCCTTCTTATGAGGCCTCGCCACTTTGTTCGATCTTGTGCAATCTGTTCCCACGACTCTGTTGGTATGTTGAAGTCTTTAAGAGAAGCTTTGAGGGTGTCCTTATATCGCTTCTTCTGACCACCATGGGAGCGTTTTCCAACTTGTAGTTCTGCATAGAGGATTTTCTTTGGCAAACGTTCATCAGGCATTCTGGTAACATGGTCTGTCCATCTTAACTGTGCCAATTTCAGAAGAGGGACGACTGTAAACCTGGACCCTGGACATATATTAAATACTTTTCCCTGTTTTCTATTCATAACGTGCATGTATATATGTGTATATGATTTGTACTATAGGAAAAAGTATAACCTTGTCCGGCTTCTGGTTCCAAGCTGTATTCCATCAAAACGAAAATTTGAACCAGAAGTTACCGGTCACCCGGTCAAGGTCATATTTATAACTCTAGTATGTCTGAATGTTCAATGTATTTCTTTATTTATTAAGGATCATAAGTTAGATAAGTGTAGGTTTAATATGTCATCCTCAGCAATATAGACTTACGTGGCGGTATAACTCCGAGAGAGATTAATCTGCAAAGGAAGGAAAGGAAAACAGCGTACAGTGGTCGCTCTTTGAAGTGTATCCATTCATGTAAAAGGGACTTGATACGATTGGTGTATTTTTTTCAGATTTTACAAGGAAGACAACTTTTGTGACTTTCTGTTTGCTTTTCTAAGCATCAATCCCATTCTGAAAAAGGGTCTACTAAAACAGGAAAGAATTTGCTCATATATAATCAATTCGACAGAGTTGCTTTCTCTAAAAGTTTTACCATAACCTTAAAGTGCATTTTAAATAAATTCTTGGCCGCACCATGCGAAAACGTGCATTCAGGCATATGCGGACAGCAAAAGGCCCAGATAAGCCTGCGTATCTGCGCAGTCTGATCATGGCCTTCACTGTCCGCTAACAAAATCATTGGATACTACAGAATATATGAATGGAGAGCAAAGGCCCGGATGATACTTAGCGCATGCGCAGGATGATCTGAATGTGCATTTTGCGCATGGTCGAAGGCACTTTTCGCTTGACGAGGCGCATGTTTAAGGAAAGACTCTAAACTCACCGTTCAAAGGCAGCTAAAGCAATCATCCATGCACTTCCTGAGATGAGCACTTGGCTTAGGAAGCCATACAGCTGGCATAACGGTTGATCGAAAAGCCATCGCCCTGAAACGAAATTTCTGCGAGTAATGTGTAACGATCAAGTTTAAAATAACTCTACATACATACAGGACTTGCCACTACATTCACATATTGTTTTCAAGAAAGTATTTACCTACGTATTGGGACAGACATGCCTGATCAAACTGCGCAAACCCATGTCAGATGCCACAGAACGAGGTGGCTGATCAGGGTTTACAGTCTTTTGCCACTTCTCCAGTTAATTTAGACATGCCTGCAAGTAGTCACATGGATCTGTTGAAAATTTTGGCCGAATATTGTAAATGAAGGAGATGTCCCAATATTACGAATAAATACTATATTTACTTGCTGCATCTTCGAATCCTGCTCTGAGGTCAGTTATGTCCCAACCATCCCATCAACCTCCTCCCACGCCCCCTCACCCCGCGCAATAAAGTGAGTGTCAAATAGCCATTGTATACTATTAATTTTTCAGGCATGACACGTATTTAAATTTTATTGACAAATTCAGCAGATGACAAATTGATCATATTTTTCTTATTCTTCTCAGAAAAAAGGCTTTGACATTTCATGCAAATTGCCTCCTCAGAAGACAATTTGCATGGATTGACAAAGTCTGTTTTCTCGGAAAAAATAAGGAAAAGATTTCAAAATGTCGTCTGTTGAATTTTTACCCAGTGCGCCAAATTCTATATATACTCTTGGCCTCTCGTATAAAAAATATTTAATTTTACAAATTTTAATTTTAACAAAGTCTAGAACACCGAATACATTGCAGACACCTGCTAACATAAACCCCTTTATACCGAGTGGACTACTCTATCTCATTTGTTTGAACAGATCCATTTCCAACAGAAGGGGCGTGTGATAGGTTTATAATTATCATTTTATAGAAATTCCTATATTCAAATCAAACAGTGTAGACCCTTATCAGATGCCGCGTTCTGTGGCGTCTGAGCTGGGTCTACACTGTTTGTCATTGTCCTTTTTTGCGAGAGGGGCGGGGGTGGGGGCATACGCATAAATTTGATTTACTAATGCCTTCTGAAAGAACAAACAAACACACACACAAACAAACAAGCAAACAAACAACAGCAACAAATAAAACAAACGCCACACAAAAAGCCTCAGCAAGCATTATAGACCCGGATCAGACGCCACAAAATGCGGCGTCTGATCAAGGATTACACTATTTGCTTTTCATCAAGCTAATGTTAAGACATATCAACAGGAAGCAAACAGACATGGCCCCAAGGTTATGATTTGTTTTTTTCATGCTCAACTGCTAATAAATCTCAAATGACCAACAATTGCAAATTCTATGTTTAGTTGCTAAATATACTAGATAGAGCATGAAACTTTCTCTGCTAATAGATATGAAAATGCCAACTATTGTTGACATTTTCATATTTATTAGCAGAGAAAATTGGCTGAGCATGAAAAAAAATATAACCTCGGAGCTTGATCAAGTATGGTAAGGAGTTAAGGTCCTAAAATTTGGGTAAATAAGGTGAACTGATAATCTTCAAGGAGGTCCCTCTGACCTCAAATCATATGCACCCCGTATCTATTTCAGAGAAAGCTCTTAAAGAGAGTTTTAGAGTTTTCTCCCTTAAGACTAGCCGCATCCCAAACTCCTTTTTGAGAAAAGGGGCGTAGCCAGAACGAAATGCTTTTTACGCACACCCAGGAAAAAAACCCAGAAAACAATATGTCTAGAATCGCTTCTGAAATAGGGGCTACTCTTCAAGGAAAGAATTTGCTCCCTGAGGGAGCAAATTCTTGTCTTTAAGAGCAGTCCCTATTGTTAAGAAGCAAAACATTCATTTTAAAAGTCACTGTATTTTACATATTTTTCTTACGCACATGCGCAATGTGTATAATGAGCGTTACGCCTTTGGACAATGAGCTTAAATACGAGAGAGGCATATTCTTATTTGCTGGGTTGGTCTCCCTTTAAGAAGGGAATCGAAATATTTCTGCTTTGAGTGCTATCTCTTTGAGGTGTAAACACTCACCTGATTAACCCATTTATGCCGAGTGGACTCTTCTACCTCACCGTTTTGGATAGTTCCATTTATAAAAAAGGGTGTCTGATTTGTTTATAATACAATAAAGTTTGTTTTTGTGTGTTTTTTTTTTAATAGAAATTTCTGTATTTAATGCAGACAGTGTATACCCAGGTCAGACGCCGCGTTCTGCGACGTCCGATCTGTATCTATACTATTTGCCAATGCCCCTGGCATAAATGGGTTAATACATAAACCAGCGCACGACAAACCAATATGACCTGTATGACCAGCAAAGACTCATACCAGCCTATACATCCACCCGTAATGCAAGGGTCCTCGTTTATTCCTCTTAGCCTGGAGGCTCTAGAAGGCTCCGATCAGACTGCGCGGATGCGCAGGATGATCTGAGTCTTCGCTTGGCGCACAAGTTTTATTGGAGGTTTTTTCTTGCACTAGTTCACATGTTAAAAGAGCTAGTAAGGACGACTTTTCAAAGGAGAGACTGTTAAATTGCTGTACAATTAACAAAATATGAAAACAAATATAGTGGGTTGCGTTGTACGACTTAAAATGTATTTTGATGGCAAGTTAGTCTATCAGTTCAGAATTGTTGTTTGTAATACTAATTTTTCGGAACATTTACAAAAGATTGTCAATCGTTACGAGAAAAGAGACCTGTTACAACATGAATGTTATACGGTAAACAATATGCATGTTTGTCATTGGTTGATAACTTTGTTTCCCTCTTTAATTACACAACGGTGAGTCAGACCCCAGACTGAATTAACGTCGGGTCATTCCATAACCTGTTTTAGAAGATTGGAACCTGACTATTGCTGTATGTGGTCATGCCCATCGTAGTATACATTGTAGTGATCTGTTGCTCTGGTTTCAGATTACCATTGAGGCCTCTTCTTTGTTTCATTGCAGTTTTGGAATTAATTGTGTTTTACAGTATCATTTCACTGATGAGGCAGGGGTCCCTACGCGGACCGAACACATATTTGTAATTTTGAGCTGCACCTGACTTAAGAGCAAAGTTTCGATAGAGTAAAACTTGTTACCCCATTGTAGTCTGGAGACTCCTAAAAGGATAACTGGCAAACAGTGCAGACCCAGATCAGACGCCGCAGAACGCGGTGTCTGATCAGGGTCTCCACTGTTTGCAAATAGTTCAACCAATCACATAGCCTGACATACTTAAAATTGAAATTAGAATCTTCCAATATATAATGTGGGGAGTTCATTCAGTCTAACATGGGTTAAGTTCACCCCAATCCCCAATTTTTGTTTCTGCTGACTGTTCGAAGGCGGTTCCTCTGTTGCATTTCTTCTTTCTATGCAATGATTGCAACTGTGTCGTTATCATCACAAAACCATCCTATATAATTGTGACCCCCTTAAACCCCAATTTTATATAGTAAAACGGGGGATTACAGGTACACATTATTTTTCTTTTTTCTGCTCAAAAACATAGATTGTGGGTATTCTAACGAGTACCCTCAATTTATGTTTTGAGCAGAAATTTGAAAAAAATATCAGAATTTTTATCTTAAAATTTTCATTTCTGGTGGTAAAATTTCCAGTATATTTAAATAGGCATGTTTTCGTAATGATGACTTGTCAATATTTGATACTCATCGCTTCTGTACTTCGGGAAGGCTGTCTTTCATGGTTGTGGTCTGCTCTTTGTAACCTCATTTATATCTTTATATTTATTGACACGAAGACAATTAGTTTAAGCATCATTAAGCACTTCCCCAAGTTGTCAAGGGAAATTTGTGTTTAAAATTGATATGCAAATAAAAGAGGTATTTACGTAATAGCTTTTATTATGCATCCCGTGAAGTTAGGCCATTATTAGCCATAGGTTTAGAAGTGGGTTAGACACAAATTGTCTCTTTTCCCAGAACGCCACACTTATACAATTAAGCCGAGTGATTGAAAGACAAAGCCCGCATTGTAATATATGAACAAGTCAGAATATCAGTCTGAGACGAAATAGTAGCATTTAATCCATAGTCCTAGTATCCATGCATTACGTTAACAAAAATATGTGAAGATACCCAAGAAATGCCACAATCACAAAGCACAGCCCTTCCGACGTGATCTTGATGCATTGAGATATAATTCTAACATGACGTTAACGTTTGCTTTTTGCCCATGTGAGAAACTTCTATCTCACATGACCACGCTGGTCCTAAGAATAATCCACTTAAAGGTGGGAGAAAAAGAAGCCATCTCGAGCCAGTCCATGCAGGATAGGGAAATCTCACCTTCGGCAAGCCTCGTCCCTGTTGAAATTCCTACCCCACGGGTGAGATTTACCTATCCTGCAGGGACACTCATGATAGATTCTTGTATTCCCAAAGCGCCTTATGAAAAAGTTTACATGATCAAACTACAATAATTCACGTCGTCAACGTAGTGCGAGCATGTGAACATTTACTTCTGTCGACATCCGCTGCTAAATAGTTCTTTGGAAACATTACAACGATGTCGATTTTCCTTTATGTATCATGATCGCCGTCACTCCACCACCATGCTTTATTCGACGATAACTCAAAGTAGAGAAAAAATATTTCTTAATTAAAGTACATTGATTACTTAGTTTATAACAAGCTTAAGCGACCTGCGAAGCAGGTCGTCACCTGTAAAGCAGGGACGAAGCTTAAGCTCGTACTATAGTTATCGTGAGTCTCTTACATACTATGCAGAAGAGTTCGCATGCCACGGGTGACTGGTTTCCCATATCTACAGCGGAGTGTATCGGCTTAATGTTGAACCCGAAAACCAACGAAAACCGGTTGTATCGCTTCTTCTGACCACGATGGGAGCGTTTTCCTACTTGAAGTTCTCCATAGAGGATTTTCTTCGGCAAACGTTCATCAGGCATTCTGGTAACATGGCCTGTCCATCTTAACTGTGCCAATTTCAGAAGAGTATGTATACTCTGCATCCCTGCCCTTTTCATGACTTCTGTGTCTGGAATCCTGTCTTGCCACTTGATCTTTAGAAGTTTTCTAAGACAGCTTGTATGGAAGTGGTTCAGTCTTTTGGCATGCCGTTGGTAAACTGTCCAAGTTTTGCATGCGTATAATAGTGTTGGCAGCACTACCGATCTATATACTTTCAGCTTTGTGTCAAGTCTGATTCCACGTCGGTCCCAAATACTTCCACGTAGCCGGCCAAATGCTGCACTAGTGATGGTAGGCTCCTTGTAAGGCTTTCCAGGTGCTGGCTGATATACTACCTCAGTCTTTTTTATGCTGATTGTGAGATCATAACTGTCACATGAATCAGATACTTGATCCACATCTTTTTGCATTTTCTCTTCTGTTGGAGCACACTTTGCCATGTCATCAGCAAAGAGGAACTCGTCTAGCACCTGTGTCTGCACCTTAAATTTAGCTTGCAACCTTCTTAGGTTAAAAAGTTTTCCATCAAAGCGATACCTAATAGGTATACCATTGTCACCATCCTGGAAAGCATCTTTAAGCATGGCAGAAAACATCATGCTGAACAGTGTTGAAGCTAGTACACAGCCTTGCTTAACTCCATTTGTCATAGGAAATGGATCAGAAAACTCGTCATCACTTTGGACCCTTGCAAGCATACCATCATGGAACTGCCGCACCATTGCTATGAATCTGGCAGGACAACCAAACTTTGCCATAATTTTCCAAAGTCCCTCACGACTGACTGTGTCAAATGCTTTTGTAAGGTCGACAAAGGTCATGCAGAGGTCCACATACTGTTCCTGGCATTTTTCTTGAAGCTGTCGTGCTGTGAAGATCATGTCTATTGTTCCTCTGTTTTTCCTGAATCCACACTGGCTTTCTGGTAGAAGCCCTGATCGTTCCAGGTGTTCATACAATCGGTTCAGTAGGACCCTAGCAAGAATCTTCCCAGCAATTGACAATAAAGAGATGCCTCGATGATTGTCACATACTTGAGGATTCCCTTTCCTTTTGAATAGGTGGATAATTGTTGCATCCTTGAATTCTTGAGGGATGGCTTCTTTTCTCCACATGATGTGAAATAACTCTGTCAGTTTCTCTGCAACTGGAGGACCTCCTGCTTTGTAGATCTCTGCAGGTATTGCATCTGATCCTGGAGCCTTGCTAGATGACAGGAGTTTTATTGCTTTCACTGTTTCAGAGACGGTTGGGAGCTCATCAAGCAGCGGATTACATTCCACCTGTGGTAGTCTGTTGTTGATAGCGAGGGTGCATCCATGTTGTCTTTCTGCGAATTGGTAGACGAAAGACTGTGTTGGTGATCAGTAATTCATGCTCTGCACACTTCCTTAAAAGGAGGAGTCCATTGCTGCTGCACTTCCCTACACCTTCAGATCCAATCACTCCTTCCCAGGTCTGGTGGTATGTGCCCACTCTGGCATTGAAGTCCCCGAGGAGGATGAGTTTGTCTGTCCGGGGTGCTGCAGAACTCACAGAATCCAAATCATCATAGAACTTGTCTTTAACCTCATCTGGGTTGGTCATTGCGGGTGCATAGGCACTTACAATTGTTGCATGCCTCTTGCCAGATAAGGTAAGTCTAAGCGTCATCAGGCGGTCATTTATGCCTTTGGGAAGTCCTGAGAGCTTGCTGACGAGGTGTGACTTGATGGCGAATCCTACTCCTGCTTCACGCCGCTCTTCTTTCTTGCGTCCACTCCAAAGGAAAAGGTAACCAGCACCAACTTCTTTTTAAAACCCTTCTTCTGCAAGACGAGTCTCACTCAGAGCTGCAATCTCGACTTTGTATCGGTCAAGTTCTCTACCAACTAGAGCTGTTCTTCGCTCAGGTCTGTCAGAATTAGAACTGTCCATTAGGGTGCGCACATTCCAAGCGCCGATGGTTAGGGTATCACCTTCATCTTCCTTTTTCTTGTTTGACCGCTAAGTGGGATTCCCGCTGATCGCGGTTAACCAGTCAGGAGTTTTGAAGCAGGCAATTGTTTAGGGCACCTTTTCTAGCCCCTTCCCCATGCTACGGGGGTGAGCAGTGCGATCTTAAAAAGGTCTGCTCAGTCGCTCAGTTCGGCTGCCGAATTCCCCATACTGCTTCGCTCTTAAGGAAAGCGACCATATAGAACCAAGCCGCCTGTGTGCAGGTCCGCAACTACAGCTACCAGTTTTTCCTCACCTGCTGCTTCGCCACTCGCCCATA
Organism: Anodontia alba; assembly: GCA_964016985.1. Taxonomy (NCBI): domain Eukaryota; kingdom Metazoa; phylum Mollusca; class Bivalvia; order Lucinida; family Lucinidae; genus Anodontia; species Anodontia alba. The sequence continues at coordinate 10,666,425 of OZ024834.1, read as the reverse complement.
GCCACAGGGCTTTTGAATGACAGATACGCTCCGCTGCAAACAAGGAAAGCCAGTCAGCCACCGCAAGCGATCTCATTGGCTGTAAAGAATCGTATAGCCAATGAAATAGACGGATACATTTTTACGTCATTGACACGGATGGCTGCAAGACTGATCTGCGTTTTAGCCGCCATTTTTAATCTGAGATTTCTCTCGCATTAAACAACATTTTCGTGTATTTAAGGGTATATACTGAAGTATTGCTGTAAAAATGGATTACATTCCCACAGCATATAACAGGAATTATGCATAGGGAAGAATTGATCGCTGACAACAAGATAAAGGTAGGATATGCGGTGATTTCAGCCTCGGACCCATCCGAGTTTCAGCTGATTGGCGATCAGCTGATCGTTCGTACTTTAGCGAATTTCATCTGTACACACATGCTGCACAATGGTTTTCTTGTCAAATTGTGTCGTAGCTCGTGTTATTGATAAACATCATAAGCATCCATAAAGTTAATACCTAGAAACCGAGATACATTGTATGGCATAATTGATAGCAGTAACGACGCCGTGGAGAGTACTACGCCCCACCCCCATGCCCAAAAGCCAAGGCAGACCGATCGACACGGACGCACCGGTTGCATGCCATTTTGTAAATGCCTGTCAAATTAGTGGTGTTTTTAGGACACGCTTCCATTGTAACCTGAAGGCGTCAAATTTGGATATCAAGTATGGCAGATTTTGGGTGATTCAGACTGGGTAATATAGCCATACTACTCATTTCAGAATTGGTTAGACTTTCAACATCTTGCAACATTTAAAACTTTGACAGCCTGTTGTTCATATCATTGATAACATGTAAATAATTATTCCAGGTTTGACAAAACCTCATCAGAAGCAGTTTCACAATTCAAAAAAATGACCTCAGAAAAAGAAATGAACATGAATATCGTTCAGTCATTTGATAACCTGTCATTCAAACTCAAAGATCAATTCTTTCTTGACAAAAATAATGCTGAAAAAGACAAGCTATGTGTCATTTAACATAAACAAAGCATCACCTGTCAGTACAAGTGGCTTTCTTTGAGATAGAGTGTAATAAAGAAAGTCTAATGGATTCTGAAATAAGAAGTATTTAGTATCAAATCAACTCTCGGACCTATTTAAACAGGCTTTGTCTAGCCGGCGACTTTGCATACCTGCTGAATAAAAGAAAAAGAAAAAAAAAATGCACAAAATGCTTGAGCTCGCTTCATAGGTAACACCTATTTATTTCATATTACTTAAAGACGTGTCTGTGAGAAGACAAATGACTAACGTTATGTTTTGGCCATGGCGTACATGTATTGTTCTAGAAAATAGGTACGTATTTATCATATTTATCTAAGTAAACGTGTTTTTATTCATAAGAAAGTCTCCATGAAGCGGTTCTAACGAGTATCGAAACATACTTTTCCTAGAGAAATAACAAAAAAATACCAATAGAGGATGACTGAAAAAGAGTCTAGGTGTGTTCCCGTAATGGTGATAATGTGTTATTTCATCTTTATATTTGAAAACATAATGCATGTAAACGTTTATTTTTTTCCGCTTCAGTCGTATGTTTTAATTTTGTTCCACAGTTTTCAATAGTTTACTGGTTAACTCTTTCTCCGCTAGTGGCGACTTTTGTCATCTGCTGATAACCGTTGCAAACAGTTTGGATCCAGGTCTGGCCCGACAAAACATCGCGCCTGATCTGGATCCAAACTGTTTGACACTCTGATGGTATTCCTGAAAAACAAATATCCACAGACGACAAAAAACATGCAAATTACCCAGCATGCAGAGTCAATAAAGACACATCCGCGCATTTCACCAATATAAACTACTGCGTGTATTCCATTGGTCAAATAGTACGCCATATTAAACTCTATATTCGTAATGTATAAATAGTCCGACTATCTTTACCTCCTACTTCAGCTCAGATAACTATTTTCTTTTCTCTACCGAAGTACTGTCATATTGGAATAGTCCTTAGTTTATTAGTGCATAGAGACAATTAAGTCTTCAATAACAATGAGAACAAGATTTTTTGTTTATTTCTTAGACAAGCGCAGGCGCGACTAGCTTGTGACGTTACGACTAATGTTACCGATCAAATAATATACGTCAACAAGCAGACGTGCAATAATACTAATATGCAAGTGTTTACACCGGCTTTTTTTGGGTACAAGACGGGTTTATACAAGACAGTTTCAAACAGACATTTTTTTTTTATTTTACAATGCCCACTGTATTTAACAAACTGTGTAAATATAAACGTGATAATTATTACTTTCCTTTCCAGTTATTCACATTTCAACATATCTGAAAATGCATACAGTATCGACGTGCAGAGGCATCAGTAGCGCAGAATAACGATCGAAATATAAATTTACAGTCGTCGGTAATTTCTGCGATGTGCTTCGACTATGGAAACGTCTAAAGGTCAAACGTTTAACATTAGATCTGTGTCACATATTTCAAGACATTCTCCAGTTTAATCTGAGCCGATTATATTTTTTGTTTTATGCTAAGAAGACTTCCTGATGCTTAATGATCATTTGATGGAGCAGGAAAACGGTAATAGTTTTCTATTAAGACAGGAATTTAATCTCTTAGAATCGATTTGCACATTGATAACGTCTTGACATAATATTCTTGAAAGACATTAACGGCACATTTCGTTATACAGAATCCACAATTACACCAAGTGTTCTAAATAAACCGGCTTTTTTCAGATAGAGCCGACTATTATTGATTAACTATTCGACGTATGTTGCTTTACTTGTTAGTATCTTCTAGGCGAGGCGATCTAATGAGTACACAAGGTAGAATTTGGTGGAGAAATCATAAGACATACGAAGCTTATCGTGAGAAACAGATTTCGAAAGGTAGCCCAGCAAACACACAATGTCGCATCAACGTTGTTACAGCGTCGCTGCAACATCGTGACGATGTAGGGACGTTGTAACTACGTTGTGTGTTTGCTTGGTTACCGTATTCGAACAGACCGGCCTGCAAAAACAGGGTAATCTAATGTCAGAACACACTGTTTGCCACTCATCCAGCAGTTTTAGAAATTTCACCAGGTAGCGAAATGGACACGTTTATATGTTTAGGACAAGTATGATAAAGAGTTAATGTGTTCGAATATTTAGGGTAAATACGACAGATAGGGATAATGCTTCCATTCCACAGTTTTTTTTTTGCTTACCCATTTCAGCTCTGTAGACCAAATCAATACCTTTGCAAACAGTGTAGATCCAGATGAGATCTCATCTGGATCTACACTGTTTGCCATTATGTTCTCGTGTTCTGACTGCTGCCCTGTTTGCAATGATGGACATGCCCACATTCAAAGAGGGAAGAGTCTACTTCTGAAATTTAGGGATTAAAGGGTTAGCGACAAAGAGAATACTCACTAGTGGTTGGGGAATGAAAAACAAGAGGTCCATGGGTTACGATTCGCTCATCCGATAAAAACAGCTATTGCATATCTGCAAATGCCATGCAACTTCTTCCAGTATTGCCACAGCAACTAGGACACAAATTTGACCATACCCTAAAAAGGTCAAAGGTCATCCTAGTATCATCATTTGAGCAAACTTAGTAGACTTTGAGTCCCCGATGTTGTATACCAAGATGAAGACTCAAGATTTCTTAGTTCTGAAGAAGAAGGTTTTAAGTGTTCACCATATATGGGCATGACAGCCGTCTTGTTCAAATAGAGCGGAATCATTTGAATAAAATGTCAACATCTTTTAGACAGATGGCCCCATGTGAAACCTGGGTAAACTTGTTCAAGCGGTTTCAGAGAAGATGTTTAAAGATTTCACGATTTTGTACATATACATAGCCTAGGGGCAAGGGCAGATAACCGCCAAAATTTTAATGGTAGCTAAACAGTTTTACTTCTTTAATCAAACGTTGTAAGTTTCAACCATTAGTCTTTAACACACATTGAGAAAATGACTTATCAACATTTTCCCCATACAAATGTATGGGGGTGCAAATTTGACCTTGCTGTAAAAAGATCAAAGATTATAGCATATATAACAAATTTGGTAGACCTTGAGTCCCCAGTGCTATATACCAAGATGAGCCTCAAAGCTTTCAGGAGAAGAGGATTTTTAAGTGTTTACCATATTTGGGCATGGCGGCTATCTTGTTCAGTGGCGCGGAATCATTCAAACAAATTGTCAATACTCTTTAAACAGAAGGCATCATGTGAAATTTGGTGATAATTACTCAAGCGGTTTCAGAAAAGAAGACATTTAAAAATTACACAATTTTACACATGTATATAGCCCACGGCAAAGGCAGATAACCTCCAGAGGACAAAATTTTGATTGTAACTAAAAACGTTTTACTACTTTAATCATAAATTGTAAGTTTCAGCCATTTGTCTTTCATACATTTTGAGAGAATTACTTTTCAACATATGCCCCATACCAATGCATAGGGGCGCAAACTTGACCTTGTCGTAAAAAGGTCAAAGGTCAACCTATAATCATCATTTGAACAAATTTGGTAGGTTTTGAGTCCTGGATGCTATATATCAAGATTCAGCCTCAAACCTTGCCTGGTTCTGGAGAAGAAGACTTTTAGTGTTTTTGCCATATATGGGCATGGCGGCCATCTTGTTCAATTGTGCGGAAGCATTTGAACAAATTGTCAATACCCTTTCGACAGAAGACCCCATGTGAAATTTGGTAATAATTGCTCAAGCGGTTCCAGAGAAGAAGACATTTAAAACTTACACAATTTTATACATATACATAGCCCAGGGGCAAGGGCAGATAACCCCGGGGACAAAATTTTAATTGAAACTAAAACGTTTTCATAATTTAATCATACATAGTTCAGTCATTTGTCTTTAATACATTTTGAGAAAAGACTTTACATTTTCCCTTACAAAAGCATGAGGACGTAAATTTGACCTTGCCGTAAAAAGGTCAAATGTCAACCTAGGGTCATCATTTGAATCAACTTGGTAGACCTTGAGTCCCAGATGCTATATATTAAGATTCACCCTCCAAGCTATCTGGGTTCTAGAGAAGATTTTTTAAGTGTTTTTACCATATATGGGCATGGCGACCATCTTACTTAATGGACTGTGCCCATTTATATAAATTTTTAAATCCCCTTTAACAGAAGTCTCACATGAAATTTGAAGTAAACTGGCCCAGGTGTTTCAGAGGAGAAGTCGTTCAAAGGTGTGGACGGACGGACGGACGGACGACAGACGACGGGCGACGGACGGGGAGTGATCATAATAGCTGATCTTGAGCCTTCGGTTCAGGTAAGCTAAAACAAGCAGAGGCGAATAAATAAAGTTTCAAGATTTTCCTAATTGGTTCAGGTATTGAAACCCAGATTTCAGAAATTACAATATTCAATTTTTTATTACATATTCCAGTAGCCTGATGTTTGAATTATAGTAGAAAAGAAATATGGGGAAGTACTTTTAGTTACCTTTCCCTTTGGGAAACATGTCTTGCATCAGAATGACGATTTTAAAATATACTGATTTTAAAATTATGGTAAATCAATATAGTCTGTAAGCGTGTCTGGTATATCTGACATGAAATCTCTTTCTCATTTCCGGTTAAAATGCAAAATTGAGTGTTTTTCATAAAGTTGTGATAAAAAATGCCCCCCTCTTCCCACCCCCTCTCCGACCAAAATTTCCATTCATACATATTACGTAATTATATCAGGACAATATCTCCACCAAAGGGCATCTTGGGTCTAGTGAGAAAACATATTTTTATAACAACTTTCTTTATACGATTCTTTACAACAGTCAGTGTTGTTTCTTCGTCATTGTGATGCAAGAAATATTTCCCAAAAAGAAAAGTAAATGTAATTTCCATCGTTTTGAACATGGTATTAATTCAGGAGTTTTCGGGGTGAGGTAAACAGGTCTGAATTATCTCCCCGTAAAATTAAGCCAGAAGCATACATTTTCCTTTCGCCTATGATTCAGACAACGGGCTATCGGAATATGTAATAAAAATTGAATATAATAATTTCTGAAATCTGGTCTTCAACACCTGAGCCAATTAGGGAAAACCCTCGCCTTACTGCAATATCTCCTCTGGTAACAAACTGTCTCTCGGAGACTGTATCAAGTGTATTCAGTCTCTTTAAGTGGATTCTTATAAGGGGATATGTAGCGTTTAGTGCAAACTGTAAATACATGCTCAAGACGAGAAAAGAAACTTTGGTGATAATGCAGACAACGAAGTCCCTGATCAGAAAGCATACCCAAATAATCTGATCAGGGCCTTCATTGGCCACTCATATCAAGAATTGACACAGCAGAAATTATCAAAGTAGAGAGTAGGTCCTGATCAGACTTTGCTGATCTGGGCATTCGTTATTCGCATTTGGCATAATGATCCCTGTATTGCATTGCACTGTGTAATATATGGTTTGGAAAAGAAATGAAATGCACTAATTAGCAAAGCCAATGAAATTTATGAGTTACGCTGGTATAAAATTTGGCACTATGCATATGTTCTTTGGAAAATGTTTTTCGGAACATATGCGGTCAGCAAAAACTACGGTGCTGTTGTTCTCCGCTTTGAGAATCATTGGATACGGAAGATGATATTGGCAATCACTAAAGAATCTGATAGTGATCTGCGTTTTTGCTGTTTACATATGCAAAGAAGATCCTTTTTCACATGATAAAGCTCAAATTATATCCGGGAGTTTCATGTATTACGTAGCTCCAGGTAGGAAGATAACTTGAATCGAAAAATATTGATATTTTTCTTATCTCTCCACGAAAACATATGTTGTGGTACACATTAGAAGCGCCTAGGCGCTTCTAATGTGTACCACAACATATGTTTTCGTGGAGAGATAAGAAAAACATATTACCTAGATACCCCCTAATATCTGGAGCTATGTATTATATGAATAATGCTATGGGAAAGGGTGTGTTTGAGTGCATGCTGAATGACTTCCAATCATACATTCTACTGCACTGTGTGATTTTCTAAAGGTACCAGGCAAATTGCAGATGTGCGGGCTGATCTGGGCCTTCACTGTCCGTTTATGCCAAAAGACATCTTTTCTTGCATGTCGCGACCCAAACTGTTCTTATTTGATCGAGTAGGGTTTCGGTCGGACCATTGCAATAAGGGGATCAATCAATCAATCAATCAATTAATCAATCAATCAAACAAGCAATCAGTTAATCAATCGATGGATCGATCGAACGGTCGATCAATCAATCAAACATTGTGATGAGGAAACATGCTATATCCTATATGCAGATTACAAAGAATTATGTCAAACTGCACATCCGCGGCATCAAATTAGGGTCATCGATATCCGTCGATGAATGCTATGTTTTTTAAGAGAGGCTTATTCATTTTTTGCATTTCTACGACTTCGTTACTAAAAGTAGTGGAGGAATTTAACAGCATATGCATTATTTTTGGCATGTTAATGCATTTCCGACAGCTGTGTCTTTCTAACATATTCTTTTAAATGCATTTCCGACATATTCGAATCCAGCATATTTTCTTTCTAAATATGGTATCATATTATTCAAACATTATTTCTCAGATGTTAATCCCTTCGAGTGTTTAAATCGCACCCTACGTACCAGAGTCGCAACCGAATTGCCATCTTCGGGGATTTGATGCAACGTTACACGTGTAAACTTTGATACTAGGGCCTCGTATTAAAGGTGGTTGTTCGATTAATTGTTTTCCTCAGTTCCGCAAATCTGATATGTCGAAGTACGGATATCTCGAAGTGTTTCATAGAGTCCCTTGGATTTCGAGATAATGAGAGTCGACTGTACTTGGTTATAATAACGTTGAGCAGTCCTTTGAAACAGTATTGATCCAGTCCATGATCTTTCGTAATGAAAGTGCTTCCAGAGCAATGACAAACCGTTAAGATTGTCTACAACTATGACAGTCCAACATTATTTTCAACATTTTACTTGACTATTTCAGTAGTGCTCAAAATTCCAAAAACATGCCCCGCTAGAGTAAATTGTTTGTATATGAATTAATTGATGTCAAAAACTCGTGTCCATCGTCTAGTCATTACTAATTATAGATCTGTAGTGATATACTCGTAGAATGAATCTTTTATTTGACTCCTAAGTTAGAGATACATGTAACTGAAAATATTGTGGGAAAGAGGAGAAAATTTCTCCTCTTTACCACAATATTTTGTTGCCTGTTGGTGGATCTCTGTGTTAAACCAGGGACCAGATTTTCACTTCGAGATAAGCGGTTATTCGAGATAAGCGAGTTCGAGATAACGAGAGTCTACTGTATTAGCCTTCACAAAAAGCTTGGTCTACTGCTGTCTGCAAATTTGTCACCAGTGTTATCTTTTTTTTTTATATTAGAATCTAATTTAAGAAATCACCATAACAAATTCGAGCCAAAGGAGTTTTATTGGACTATCTAATATACAGACAATCCTCTTTATACCGACATTCGGTACAACGATAAAATTCATTATAATGATAATTTGACTGTCAGGAAACCTCCCCTTAAAAGGTAACAATTAGTACAAATTATGCAAGAATATTGCAATTTTAAAATACTTTAAAGAAACATATGTTTTGGATATTTGTTAGAATCGCCTCAGTGAGGCGATTCTAACAAATATCCAAAACATATGTTCTATAAAGAAGTAAGAACAAAACAAGGCATTTCTTACATATCAATCTGCTCATTAAGTATTCTGTACAACAGCAAATTCATTTTAAATGACAACGTCTTTGGGAAGAAATGTCGTTGTAACGAGGGTTCACGGTAGTATTACCAGTTCGCTGTCCGTATGTGGCTCTAAGGGATAGTTTCGCACGTGGTCTTAATGCTTGGCACTCTGGTTAAGAATTTCAGTAGATGACACTTTGAAATGTTTTTCTTATTTTTCCCCAGAACACAGGATTTGGAGACAATTTGCATGAAATGTTAAATCCTGTTTTCTGGGGAAAATAAGAAAAAATATGATCAAAATATCGTCTACTGAATATACCCACAGAGAGGTGAAGGTTAAGACACAGTTTCGCTTGGCCCTGCTCATTTATGATCACATTCTAAGAGACATCCATTATTGATGTTAGCGACATCCTCTTGTAATGAGATTTTTACGTGTGTTTTATAGAAATGAACTGATAGGAAAACATTTTCCAAGCTTGTTTCTTGCGTCATGATCATAAATTTAATTTAATTTGATAACAACGAACAAATATAACTATCACAGCAATAAACAGCGAAACAAAATATCAGCCGCGAAATGGCCTTTCTGAAAATAAGGACAACGAAGACCCACAGTATGTGAACATACCTATGTGAAGTGCATACCCTTAACAATAACCCATGATAAGCCATTTTTATAGAAAAAATCCTTCTTTTTACACAAAATATATGTTGTGGGTACTCATTAGAAACGCCTCTGAGAGGCGCTTCTAATGAGTACCACAGCATATTTTTGTGGAGAAATAAGATAAATATAAATCTTGTTAGCTTCTTAACTAGAGCTATGTAAAGTTTGTCTTTTTCACCATATAATAGGGAAATAAAGAAGTATTTGTTTATTATGACTGGTTTATACAAAAAAAAAAAATGGTTGCAAGAAGTAAACAATAAATTAGAAATTGGGGTTCAGAACCGCAAAATTCTGAACCCATTACGAAAACACGCCTATTCAAATATATTGTAAATTTCACCTCCAAAAACTGAAAATTTTCAGATGAAAACCTCTGATATTTTTCATATTTCTGCTTAAAACATAGATTGTGAGTACTCGTTAGAACCGTCTTAACGAGGCGGTTCTAACGAGTACCCACAATCTACGTTTTTAGAAGAAATAAGAAAAATAATGTATACCCCTGTAAATCCCAGTTTTACTATATAAAAGTGGGGTTTAAGGGGGTCAAAATTATATAGGCATATTTTCGTGATGCCTCGTCCCCCCTCCACAACCACACACACACACCACACACACACACACACACACACACACACACACAAAGCAATATTATCCGGGTAATATGGAGGTACATTACATAAACTTGTTCTCGTAAATAAGCCGTCTTAACGACAGCCAAAGGGGTCGAAAGAGTCCATTAAGTTGAAAATAGACTGCATTTCAAGGACAGTCGGAGCCGTTAAACCTCTAAGCAAATTGGCAGCAGATGGCATTCTAAAATTAATTTTATTGTTTTTTTTTTCCCCAAGAGAAATAAGACATGGCGTTGCCAATAAATCGTCTGCTTAGCCTTAGTTTCTTTGAAAAATAAAATAATAAAAAAAAAAAATCAAAGTTACAGTCGTCTGCTGTACATAGTTGTGATTAGCCTTTTCACGGTAAATATCCGCGCTCTCGTTCTGAGCTTTCTAGAGAAAGATCGTAAATTACATCTCCAAAGTTCATTGTATCTCTCTCATAACTGTGCATGAGTTGTAAACACAAAATAATGAACCAACAAATATGGACTTTAGATACCGATGTTTGCAGAGGATATTTTATTATTTTTAATGCACTAGTATTTTTAACCGATTATAATTGTTTTAAATTTCAGCAGTTTTCACATTCGTGTTATTGTCAAGATATGCCGCCTCACAGATGCTCGGGGGGTGCCCCCCTCCCCCACGCCCCGAGGACAGATGAGTTTTTATTGGTAGACAACGCTTCATGGGTTTACATGTTGTTAACCCATTGTAGACAGAATGAACTCCCCCACATAATACACTGGAAGATTCTAATTCCGATTTTAGGTATGTCAGGCTATTTGATTTAGATATTCTTCGAGAAAACATGTTGAACTATTTGCTAACAGTGGAGACCCTGATCAAACGCCGCGTTCTACGGCAGCTGATCTGGGTCTCCACAGTTTGCCAGTTACCCTTTTGGGGTTAATAGGACTGGATAGACTCGGCACTCCTTCTGAAAGGGATCAACTCTTCAAGGAAAGAATTTGCTGCAGAAGGGAGATGTCATTTGACCAGTTCGTTCTTTTGACTCTGGGATTATTCTCAAATGCTTGATCGTATATGACAAACCAGTCATCCCCTAAAGCACAAACACTGCGCATTACAAAAACAAGCCTTTTCATATATTGAGAATTTTACCAACAAAAAAGAAACCTTTCAGATGAAAAATTCTGGTAGTTTTCATATTTCTGCTCTAAACATAGATTGTGGGTACTTGTAAGAACCGCCTCGGCGAGGCGGTTCTAACGAGTACACACAATCTATGTTTTGAGAACAAATAAGAAAATTAATGTAAACCCCAGTTTTACTGTATAAAAATGGGGGTTTAAGGGGGGGGGGGGTCAAAACTATACAGGCGTGTTTTCGTGATGGACAACGCATAATCTGAGATGACGAGCGATTCAACAGCACCTTACCGTTTTGTATATTATGTCAAAACCACAAAAAAACAATATTATGTATTTTAATCGCACTTAGCAAACTTATAATCAAATACTTTCTGAAAGGAATGGCTCTTGAGAGAAATGGACACACTAACTAAACTGTGAATAACTACTCTATTTTCAACATCGTTTGGAAAAAAAAAATAAATAAATAAAAAAAGAAAAAAAACTTGTACATATCCTACCTGACATATCTATTCCTTTTTGTTTTTAAGAAATTTCTCGATTAAAAAAAAAAATCGCACACGAATCTCAACACTTGTCTAGATACATTTTCGCAATGCAAATAAAAGGCATCGACCTTAGACGAAAATAGCCGGCGGGTTTTCAGTGTTGTAATTGGGGACCATACTTTTAAGAACGAGAGGTGTTCCTACCAGCGCTCTTTGCTTTCCTTTTTGTTGCTAACGAGAATAAACATCGCTGAGAAGGTAAAGACTTTGGTAAAGGGGTGAGACTCCCATTTTCTAATCCGTAGTGTGTTCTTTGTTTCCAAAGGCAATCTTTTTGACGTTTATTTTACTATACTGCAGCTGGTATTAGTGCCGTGTGGCGGCGGTAGAACGTCTCCCCGTACCTCACCATAGTGCAGATTATATTTCATTTCCTTTGGGATCATTGGGACCATTGTGGTATATTTGGAAAAGGAGTTCTGCTCATGTATACACTTGTGGGCGTAAACAGTGTTGCAAACTACATTACCGCTTATGAAGTGTCTCTGTAAAACCGAGACACCCATTTTCTAATCCGCAGTGTTTTTTGTTTTTTTTTATTTCCAATGGTAATCTTTTTGACGTTAATTATATGATTTATGACCATTGTAATAAAATAAAAATAATTTAGTAAATAAAACATAATTATAAATAAACAGAAGCCAGAATATACCTTTCGGAAAATGTACTAATCCGGTGATCACGCCGCGGAGCAACGAAGCCATCTTGAATCAGCAATATAAACCAGGTAAAAGCCATTTCTCAGGATAAAAAAAAAAAAAAAAAAAAATATTTGAATAGTTTTATAAAGTAAAACCAGAGGTCTAAATGCGTGTTTTCAAGGATGACAAAATGTTTAAAATACGAAGGCTATATGAATGCTTTAATAAAGTTTTCCCATACGAAAACGCGTTTCCAAACTATGTCGAAAAGAGAGTAGTTTCGGCCGATAAGCCTCATCAGTGACCCCATATAATTTTTCAAAACTCCTGGAATGGGCTCAATAATAAATGACCAGAAAATACTACATTATAGTGAAGAACTGGGCAACATATTAAGGCCGCCACATGGCACTAACACCAAATGCGATAAAGATAAATAGATTCTACATCACGAAAACATGCCTATATAATTTTGACACCCTTAACCCCCACATTTATATAGTAAAACTGGGGTTTACAGGGGTATATATTCGTTTTCTTATTTCTGCTCAAAAACATAGATTGTTCTAACAATCTTTTTTTTTTGAGCAAAAATATGGAAAATATCAGAATGTTTTATCTGAAAATTTTCATTTTTTGGTGGTAAAATTTTCAGTATTTTTGAATAGGTATGTTTTCGTAATGAGTAGTTTCGGCCAATAAGCCTCATCAGTGACCCCATATAAAGTTTCAAAAATTCTGGAATGGGCTCAATAATAATAAATGACCAGAAAATACTACATTATAGTGAAGAACTGGGCAATATTCAGGCCACCAGATGGTACTTACACCAAATGTGATGAAGATGAATAGATTCTTCATCACAGAGACATGCTCATATAATTTTGATCCCCTTAATCCCCACTTTTATATAGTAAAACTGGGGTTTACAGGGGTATACATTATTTTTTCTAGCTTCTGCTCAAAGCATAGATTGTGGGTACTCGTTAAAACCGCCTTGTCGAGGTGGATCTAACGAGTACCCACAACCTATGTTTTGAGCAGAAATATGAAAAATATAGAATTTTTTATCTGAAAGTTTTCATTTCTGGGCGGTAAAATTTTCAGTATATTTGAAAAGGCATGTTTCCGTAATGAGTAGTTTTAGCCAATAAGCCTCACCAGTGACCCCATATAAAGTTTCAAAAATTCTGGAATGGGCTCAAGAATCATAAATGACCAGAAAATACTACATTATAGTGAAGAACTGGGCAACATATTAAGGCCGCCACGTGGCACTAACACCAAATGTGATAAAGATTAACAGATTCTACCTCACGAAAACATGCCTATATAATTTTGACACCCTAAACCCCAACAGTTATATAGTAAAACTGGAGTTTACAGGGGTATACATTCTGTTTTCTTATTTCTGCTAAAAAAAATATAGATTTTTCCAACGAGTACCCACAATCTACTTTTTTGAGCAAAAATATGAGAAATATCAGAATTGTTTATCTGGAAATTTTCATTTGGTTGTAAGATTTTCAGTATATTTGAATAGGCATATGTTCGTAATAAGTAGTTTCGGCCAATTAGCCTCATCAGTGATCCCATATAAATTTTCAAAAATTCTGGGAAGGGATAAATAATCATAAATAACCAGAAAATACTACATTATAGTGAAGAACTGGGGCAACATATTAATGCCACCACATGGCACTAAATGTGATGAAGATGAATAGATTCTTCATCACGAAAATATGCTTATATAATTTTGATCCCCTTAAACCCCACTTTTATATAGTAAAACTGGGGTTTACAGGGGTATACATTATTTTTCTTATTTCTGCTCAAAACATAGATTGTGGGTACTCGCTAGAACCGCCTCGAGTACCCACACTCTATGTTTTGCTTAAAACATATATTGTGGGTACTCGTTAGAACCGCCTCGCGTACCCACAATCTATGTTTTGAGCAGAAATCTGAAAAATATTAGAATTATTTTATCTCATAATTTTCATTTTTAGTGGTAAAATTTTCAGTGTATTTTAATAGGCATGTTGTCGTAATGAGCAGTTTCGGCCAATAAGCCTCATCAGTGACCCCATATAAATTAAAGAAAGAAAGTCTGGACTGGGTTCAATAACCATAAATGGCCAGAAAATACTACATTATAGTGAAGAACTGGGCAACATATTAAGGCCATCACACGGCACTAACACCAAATGTGATGAAGATAGGTAGATTCTAAAAGGAATGACGCTTGAGAACAATGAACATATTCACGGCCAAATTGAAAGATAGCTGAAGTGACACGTTTTCTCGACCAGACTAGCTACTTTTGGCCAATTAGGCAAAACCATTGACCCTCATATAAGTTTTCCAAAATCCCGGAATTTGCCAAATCATATGACAACATAATGACGGTATAGGGAATTAGTCCAAGTTTAGGTAACTCAAACTAAGTAGTTTCTGAACCCTGATTTTCATCGGGACCCAGGGTGAAGTTGGCTGGCCGTAAAAGTGCTTTAAACCCCCCGGTGGTTTACTCTACTGACCGTTCTAAGGCGGTGGTCCCGGTGTTAGTCTTACTCTTTGTTGCTTTGTGGTTTATTCTACGAGGCAAATAGTTTTATGTCTTACATTGTGTTATTTTATTCTTGTGTTCTTTTAGCATTGCGATTACCTCGCTTGGGTAAGAGAGCTAATCTTAGTGCTTTTCGTACGTTTGTTCGATTTGTGCTTGTTTGGTTTTGTCGGTTTCCTC
Source organism: Anodontia alba (assembly GCA_964016985.1). NCBI lineage: Eukaryota > Metazoa > Mollusca > Bivalvia > Lucinida > Lucinidae > Anodontia > Anodontia alba. The sequence continues at coordinate 10,651,366 of OZ024834.1, read as the reverse complement.
TTCCTCTTGGTGTCTGGGAAGGGCTGCGGTTTGTGATTGTGGCACTCCCTGGACTTTTCTCTTACCTTTTTCTGTTGGCCGCTTGAAGGCGGTCTTTCTGTTGCAGTTACTATTTCTGGTTACTTGTTTTGTTTTACGAATATTGGTGTGTTGTTTTGTGATGTCATTTTCCACCCTATTCAGTGCCTTGGAAAGGCTGTATTCTGTTAAGTGGCATTTATTGGAAATCTCCTATTATATTTTTCTTATTTCTGCTCAAAACATAGATTGTGGGTACTCGCTAGAACCGCCTCGAGTACCCACACTCTATGTTTTGCTTAAAACATATATCTGAAAGACAAATCAATGCTTATTTTGAAGAATAAACGTAAAAAAAGATTGCCCTTGGAAGCAAAGAGCACTCTACGGATTAGAAAACGAGAGTCTCGGTTTTATTGAGATCTTCATAAGCAGTAATAAAGTTTGCAACACTGCTTACGCCCTCTAGCGTATACATGAGCAGAACTCCATTTTCAAATAAACCACAATGGGCCCAATAATCCCAAAGGAAATAAAAATAATAATAATAATAATCGACTTTATTTATAGAGGGTAACACATTTAGTAATCTAGTACTAATCTTCCATGTGGCCCTCTTTTTTCCTGGGTAGAAACCAGTACTAAGCAATGTGGATAAAGTCTCTTGCTCAAGGAAACAACACTTGCAGTTAGTGGGGATCGAACCCGGTACCTCTCGATGAGTCCGGCGCTTTACCACTGCACCACAGCGCTCCACGCTGAAATATGATCTGCACTATAGTGATATACGGGGAGACGTTCTAACGCCGCCACACGGCACTAACACCAGCTGCAGTGTAGTAAAATAAACGTCTAAAAGATTGCCCTTGGAAACAAAGAACACAAAGACTAGAAAATGGGAGTCTCGGTTTTATTGAGACTCTTCATAAGCAGTAATGAAGTATGCAACACTGCCTGCGCCCTACAACATATACATGAGCAGAGAGATACCACAATGGGCCCAATAAGCCCCGCCCCCTCCCCCCGACCCCCCCCCCCCCCTCAACTCATACAAGAAATTATGAGGTTAGTGATGTATTCAGAACATAATTATTTTACACACATCCCGGAAAGAATTTAGAACAAAAGAACAATCCTCGATCCTATTATCGTTTGCTAAATTGGTGCTACTCTTTAAGGAAAGAATTTGCTCCCAGAGGGAGCAAATTCTTTCCTTAAAGAGTAGCCCCTATGATGAAGGAGGCAACTATATTTTATATTGGGTGGTCGCTCTTTACTGTAAATATTTTTTTCCTAACGCATATTTGGAACGAGTTTAATGAGTGTTACGCCTATAGAAACGTGAAGGAACCAATAGGTGTGTATGGTTTTAGACAGTGTATTTGAAAAGCAATAAAAGCACGTCTCCCCGCCGAAGCCTTTACAATCGGATTTCATTTAGTTAAGCTCTAAGATTATGTAGCCTTAATGTCAGGGATTGGGCATGTTTGACGTTGCATTTTAACAGCTCATTTTGCCTCTATATCTTGGGAATTGAGAGTTTAGGAACAGAATCCCAACTGGCTTTTTGCAGAAAATCTAATGGTAATGTCATGATAACATCAAACCGACCGTGGGTGTCCATGTTTTAAAACATTATCCAGTAATAAATTATGGTAAGGAGTAACAAATCGTCCCGATCAACAGCTTTCAACGATATGTTGACTAGAATCAAATGTATTAAACGCCGATATATGCATTAGTTCTGACATGTCAGCAGGTAGTAATCAAAGCATTGAGAGTACTACTCGGGACGGTTGCGTAGTAAGGGTATTTAAAACATCATTGTAATTTCCTTTTTCTTTATCAAATATTTATGTGTTTTGACGAGAAATAATGAAAGAAAATTTTAGATTGGTTTTAACCCTTTTCAGCCTAGCGTCCCATGAAAGAGACATTGACAGTGTAGACCCAGATCAGACGCCGCATAATGCGGCGTCTGATCAGGGTCTACACTGTTTGCATTAAATAAAGGAATTTCGGTAAAACACCTATAAAAATAAAAGCCATCCAGACACCCCTTCTGTTGGAATTGGACCAGTCCGAAGAGTAAAGGCAGAATAGGCCACTCGGCATAAATGGGTTAACTGAATTCTAATGAATTCTAAATCTGACAGTTTTAAAAGTAGATTATTTTGTGATACAGTGTCATTTTTTTAGTTGTTACCTTCCTGAATGTTAGATGTTCTGCATGTGTTAGCCAGTTTGCAATGTTTTTATGCTCCGCATGTTGTTAGCACGCTAACCTTTGAGAATAAAAATGTGAACTAAATCATATATAAATAGCGCATTTCCTGGGCAGCAGTGCATTTACCTGGTCTGAGCAGAGCCCTTGCAGTATGTTAACATATGATATTCTACTAATGAATACCCATAGCATATGTTTTCATGGAGGAATAAGACAAAATACTGCTTTAAACATAGTGCCTTATCTGGAGCTATGCTGAATGCAACATAATAATGTAATAACCCCATGTATTAGGACAGACAGGCCTGTGCAAACAGTACAGACCAAGACCAGACATCGCAGAACGACTTAAGGTGTCTTACTGTTATGGTAAATAAGGCATGTCGGTAAATAAGAACGGTCCCGATCAAACTATGGGAATGCACAGATTTATTTGGGACTACGTTGTTTATATATTATTTAACCCACTTAAAGACTCCATATCCCACAAAATGTGGCTTTTAACAGCCTGTAAAATTTCATTTAGTCTCTCATTCTTCAACTGGATAAAAAAAACATGAATTTCTTTTTTTGTTTTTGTTTTTTAATCGTATCTCTGAATTAATGTTGGCAACATTAATTCAGAGATACGATATCTTTTTTTTTTTTTTTTTTTTTTTTTTTTTTTGATCTAGTTAAAAAACGAGTGACTGACTGAAATTGTACAGGCTGTCAGGTGCCACATTGGATAATAAAATGTCTATTTTTGAGGAATATGGAGTTTTAAGCCTCAGCTAAGGGATATTTGCAAACTGTGTAGACCCAGATCAGGCGCAACAAGGTCTATACAGTTGCATTAAATATAGAAATTCTACAACAGATGGTAACAATGAAAACTAACCAGACATTCCTTATATAGGAAATGAACCAGTCCAAAGAGGTGAGGTAGAAGATTGGGTTAACATTTGGCATAATGGGTAAAAATTTCAGCAGACGACATTTTGAAATAGTTTTCTTTTTTCAGTAAAATAGGCTTTGGTATTTTTTACAAATTGTCTCCTTACAGACAAATTGCATGAAAAGTCAACGTGTCTTTTTTCTGAGAAAAATAAGAAACAAATATCATCAAATTGTCGTCTGCTGAATTAGCTCAGAGAGTGGTAAATGTGAAGACCAATTTTCTCCCTGCACGACCAATCACTGTGAGCGCTTTCAAGGTAAGTGAATATACACCTCTAGAGTTAACTGCCATTTTCCAAAGGGAGACCATTTCTAGCAGACAAGAATTTGTTTCTTTAGTATTTGATTTTTTGTTTAGAGATGGGGCTACATTTAGATTAAAACATATTCTTCAAAATAACTCTTTCCTTTAAGAGTAGCTCTAAAAGAAAAGGAGGCAAAGAGTTCCATGTTCCCTTGAAGATGCACTAATTTTTCATACGTTCTTGGTCAAGTGGTACCTATATGCACTAATGCAACACAGTTGGATTTGTTTTCATGTTCTTAGTTGTTTTGAACTGACGTAGTAATGTAGGCGTGATCCAGAGGAACTGAACACGACAATGGGGAAGCAAATTAAAGCTTCACTTCACAAAAGAGCTGTAGCACAGCATTTCCTACAAGATTGCATTTGTGCCAAGCGACGGCTAATCAGACTCTTCGTTGTGTGCCTGAAGACATTTTGAATCCTTAGTGACCCATTGAGTGCTCTGCAAAGACTCTGACTCTGTTCAGACTACGTGGATACGCATGCTGGTCCGAGTCTTCGCTGGACGCACAGTCTTGTAGGAGATTCTGTGCCACGGCTCAGATCTTTACACCTTGTATTATCTTGAGAATATCAAATTTATTTCAGTAAAAACTATCTAATAACTTCTAACTGTTTACAAAGTTTTAGTAATTACAGTCTGCCATGGGCGAGAACTTTCAATCATTGTCAAGCGTATTTGACATCGGTTTACAAAAGTCGATGTCAGTATCTTATTACATCATATTTACCATAAATATTCGCAGCAAACAGTGAAGACCGAGATCAGACGCGGTGTCCGATCAATGTATGCAATGTTTCTGACCCATCCAGCAGTTTTTAGACACTTAAAGAGGAAGTAAAATGGCATTGTTCAAATTTTAGATCAAGGATGGTAAGTTGTTTAGGTGTATGATAATACCAATCATAGCTCCAGATAATAGGGGGTATCCGCATAATATTTTTCTTAATTCTCTGTGTAAACATATGTTGTGGGTACTCATTAGAAGCGCCTCATCGAGGCGCTTCTAATGAGTGCCACAACATATGTTTACACAGAGAAATAAGAAAAATATCAGCATTTTTCGGTTGTCTAAAACGTCTTATCTAGAGCTTTGCCAATGGTAAATAATGTAATCTATGAGGAATGCAGTATATTATCGCAATTTATAATAATAATAATAATAATAATCATAATATGCATTTCGGATTTACAGACTTCTTTTTCCATTGCTGTCCTTTATTTCGTTCTGTTCTGAGGCATTACGAAAACATGCCTATTCAAAAATTTTACCACCAAAAAATGAAAATTTTCACAAAAAAAATCGGCTGTTTTTAATATTTCTTATCAAAACATAGATTGTGGGTACTCGTTAGAATCGCCTCGGCGAGGCGGTTCTAACGAGTACCCACAATCTATGTTTTTGAGCAGAAATAAGAAAAATAATGTATACCCCTGTAAACCCCAGTTTTACTATATAAAAGTGGGGTTTAAGGGGGTCAAAATTATATAGGTATGTTCTCGTGATGCTGTGTTTTTTTGTTGTTTTTTTTTTGTTGTCATTTTATGCCACTAGATCATTATCCTGTTCGTTTTTATGCTATTTTCCAGGAGTAATTCATTCGGAGACCTGTACGGGAGTCACTTTTTGTCAAAATACTGGTATTTTCAGTTTTGTTCTTCATAATATTCTAAAAGATGTCAAGGTATACGCCTGCCGTTGGAGCATATATTTTTCTTGTTTACACACAGTGACGTATTATCTCTGTTTGTGGTCATTATTTAGAATTCTTTAGCCAAAGCGCTAAAAGTAGGAGGGTCCCCTCCATGGACAACTGCTATTTCGTCACTGAAATGAGATTTATTTCCATTTCAAGAAAAAACTAAAATTCACACCAGTTTTGATTGGAGCCACAATTATCATATACCCATTTCTGTTGATTTGAGCAGATCAAAACCAAATCACCCGATTGTGGTATACATTACGAAAACACGCCTATTCAAATACAGTCGAACCTCGATAGCTCGAACACCGATGGCTCGTTTACCATGGCTAATTCGAACTCGTTTTTCAGTCCCTACGAAGTTCTTCCGATAGCTCAAGAAAACAAATATTTAAGGAAATTTTCTTATTTTATCGTGAAATTGTATGTTGTGTGTACTCATTAGAATCGCCTCATCGAGAAAATGAGTACACTCAACATACAATTATTGTGTAGAAAATCGGAAAAAAAATCCCTAAATTATCGCCATTTGCTTCCTGGTTTGGCACCATAATTAATCCTCAGTGGCTCGAACCACCCATGTCTCGAACAATTTTCTATGGTCCCAAAGATGTTCGAGCCATCGAAGTTCGACTGTATATTGCAAATTTCACCACCAAAAACGGAAAATTTTCAGATAAAAAACTCTCATATTTTTCATATTTCTGCTCAAAACATAGATAGTAGGTACCTGTTAGAACCGTCTCGGTGATGCGGTTCTAACGAGTACCCACGATCTATGTTTTTGAGCCAAAAAAAGAAAACTAATCTATACCCCTGTAAACCCTAGTTTTACTATATAATGTGAGGTTTAGGGGGGGGTCAAAATTATATGGGAATGTTTTCGTGATGAAAAATGATACGGACAGAAAGACAGTTGCCACGTAATGGGTGTCGGCATAACTGCGGAATTTTTGTTTCTCTTGGATTGGGAATACTGAAACATTTTTACGGCTAAATCGCATCTGTCCTTGGTAGGGACCGTTCACATTTTCGGCGCATTGACTCGAGCGCTCTAAATAACCACGACAAGTCGAGAAAAAACGTAAGTAGATATTAAAGAATTTTATTTTCCACCAACTAGGACTCACCTCAAATTTCCTATTGGAAATTATAAAGAATGACATGTAAAAAGTTTGACATGTTGAGTTTGCTTTTAACAGAAAAAAAGATAATCACTATATAATCAAGCGATGTAAGCAAACAGCGAAGACGTTAAGAGGACTGGACGCACATTGTAGATTTTTGGCCATTTTATTTTACAAACCAGACAACTTCTGTGCCTTAATGTTTGCTTTTCTGCAAACGAATCCCTTTTGGAAAAGGAGTCCCCTTTAAAACGAATCAATTGCTCCAAAAGGGGGCAAATTCTTTCCTTTTAGGTTAGACACCTTTTCAGAAGTTAGAAACAAGCAGTGTATCAATTTTCTTTAATCAGGGCCCAGTTGTTCAAAGCGTCGTTAGCTTAACGAGCTCGTTAAGGGTCATTTCGTTATCTGTTTTAGCGGATTCAATATACAATATTGTGATATTTTTTGCTGAAAAAATGTGAGTAGCTTTTGCAGTGCACTGCAAAAGCTACTCACATTTTTTCAGCAAAAAATTTCAGCATATTTGCGTATCACTCAATTAAAATTTTAACTAATCGTTTACTAACGACATCGTTAGTTTTGAACGACTAGGCCCAGACTGCTGCCTGGATTTGAATGTCGCTCATGGCCTCACCTAATCAGACTGACTTCAGGCATGACTGACAGATACAATGATGAACTGTCAGCCTGAAGTGATGCTTTAATAATTGAGAACAACTGATGCTTGACTGAGAATAATACAGTCTGGATTGAGAATATAGTAGGCCTTCTAATCTAAAGGTTACCTAAGAAATACTGAATGTCGCTGAATGTCGTGATATTCATAAATATTACAATGTTGAAAAGTCGACAGAAATCATGTAAACATGGAGGCATGACTGCATTCTATAAAGCATTAAACTCGAGAGTGCTTTTCGCAAACTGTTTGATTTTCTGAACGGTTAAATCATCAGAGTCTTCGTTATCCGCATCAAGAAACTTTGCATCCTTGGTTATCTGAAATGCGCCAAGTGAAGACATTACGAAAACAAGCCTATTCAAATATATTGGAAAATTTACCAGCAAAATATGAAAATTTTCAGATAAAAATTCTAATATTTTTCTTATGTCTGCTCAAAAACATAGATTGTGGGTACTCGTTAGAACCGCCTCGCCGAGGCGGTTCTAACGAGTTTCCACAATCTATGTTTTGAGCAGAAATATGAAAAATAATGTACACCCCTGTAAACCCCAGTTTTACTATATAAAAGTGGGGTTTAATGGGGTCAACATTATATGAAGCATGTTTTCGTGATGTTATGATTGGACTTTGCGTATGCGCAGTCTGAGCTGCATTTATACTGGGCACACATGTGCAAAGATACTATTTCTGACGTTGCGGCTCTACTAGACTGATGAAGATTAAGTGTTTAAGTTTTATCATCCCGGGTACCATGGGTAATCGTACACGATCAGAGCCGGTATCTTCTATGATTAATCTAATTTCTAATTTCCAGAGACCTGTTGTCTGTTATCATATAAAACGCGTCTAAAATTGAAACAGACTGTATCAAATCTACTGTCTATTAATAAACCAGACTGTACTACCGTATTTACCCTAATTAATGGGACACCTTAACTCTTTGTCATACTTGTACTAAAATTTGAACACTTTATTGCTTTTTTAATGTACCTAATGTTGCTGGATGAGTGCCGAACAGTATATACCCTGGTCAGACGCCGCGTTCTGCGGCGTCTGATCAGGATGTACACTGTTCACCAGGACGGTCTATCCCAAATACTTAGTTTAAATACGGTAAAGCGACTGGCGTATATTCTGAAGCAAAATAAGCGGCTGAAAAGCTGCTTTGGTTCATTAAAAGCCATGGTGCTTTTATTGATCTTGGCTCAGCAAAAGTTATGTGTTTATTAAGAAACAACGAAGGAATTTTACCACAGTAAATGAGGATAATTAGGTTTCTATAAGACAAAATGCACTGAAATGTAACTAATACAGTCGAAATCGATACAAACCAGCTACTGCAAGTGCCGTTTTCTGTCGTTTCGACTTAAAGGGTTATACAATTTCAAGGAAACTCTGTCAAAATTGATTCTGCCCCAAAACGAAAACATACCTATATAATTTTGACCGCTTAAACCCCACTTTTATATTGTAAAAATAGGGTTTACAGGGGTATACATTTTTTTTTTAATTTCTGCTCAAAAGCATAGATTGTGGGTACTCGTTAGAACCGCCTCGGTGAGGCGGTTCTAACAAATACCCGCAATCTATATTTTGAGTAGAAATATGAAAAATATCAGAATTTTTATCTGAAAACTTTCAGTTTTTGATGGTGAAATTTTCAATATATTTGAATAGGCATGTTTTCGTAATGCTTTTCTGAAAATGGGTCTACTCTAAAAGAACAGAATTTGCCAGGGAACTAATGTTTTCCTTTTAGAGATGAATCCGTTTTTAGAAAGAAACTGATGTTAATGAAAATAAACATTAAGTCTCTTCAGAGTAAACAGCTTTTCAGAAGGGGACTGATGTGCACGAAAGTAAATATGAAGCCCTTTTAGAGTAGACCCCTTTTTAAAAGGGTATTGGTATGCATGAAAAAAAGGAAGCTCAAAAGTTTTCTTCCTTGTTAAAAATGGTAGAAAATCAAATCTACCATTTTTTTCCACAAGCAACGGTTGTATGCAAGTCGGAAACACCTACCAAGACGAGGCGTTTTACCAATGTGCCACGATCCGTATATGTTAGGACTACAAAAAGAAACAAAAAAAAAAAAGAAAAACAAACACAAAAAAAAAAAAAAAACGTTTGACAGAAAAATGGAAGCCATATGTTGCATATATAACTGTGTGGGTAGGGTACCTAAGGTTTTAAAACAATATCTATAAACGCTGCCCTTGAAGAACACAGAAAAAATGAAACTTCGAATTTAGGTTTCATCGAGAATTGTGGCTGTTAAAAAATAATAATGAAAACAAAAACAAAAAAAAACAAAAAAAAAACAAACAAAAAAAAAAAAAAAAAAACAACAAATAAATAAATAAATAAATAAATGAATAAATAAATAAATAAAAATAAAACAAATGAGCGGTATTTGCAGAATTTTTGTTTTGTATTGGCAGGATACCAATTTTCGTAAACAGCGATCACAATAGCGCCTCTAACGAATATTCAGAACATATGTCCTGAAAGGGCTTCTAATGAGTACCGACAACTTCCCAGTTAGCATTCTTTATAAATTTATATCGGGCCGTTATCGACCCGTCAGCTACCCTGACGGGCCGATAACGGCCCGCTGTAGATTTATAAAGAAGATCGTGTATTAATATTTCCCTGCTGCAAGCTATACGTTGTTATTTGCTAATTCTGTACTGCGGCAAGGCAATCTTTATTCATGTCCCTGTCTGCAGCAAGCTAATCTTTTGTCGTGTGCTAATATTTCGCTGCTGATAGCCATGCGTTTGTGTGAATACTTATCATTAAGTGGAGCAAGTTAATCTTTTATCGTGTGCTAATAGTCCCCTTCTGATAGCTGTACGTTTTTGTAGGCTAATCATGTATTGCAGAAAGGTAATCTTTTATCATGTGCTAATATTTCCCTCCCGCAAGCCATATGTTGTTGTGTGTTAATCATAAACTGCAGCAAGGTAACATTTTATCGCGTGGTTATATTTCCCTGCTGCAAGCTATACTTTGTTGTATGCTAATGAGGTAATCGTTTCCCCTGCGGTAGCATTTCCCTGGTGATAGCCATACGTTGTTGTGTGCCTATCATAATCTACAGCAAGGTAATCTTTTATCGTGTGCCAATATTTCTTAGCTGACAGCCAAACGTTGATGTATACTGCAACATGGTAATATTTTATCGTGTGCTAATGTTTCCCTGTTGCAAGGCATAAGTTTCTGTATGCTAATCATCACAAAAACATGCCTATGTAAATCTGACCCCCTTAAACCCCACTTTTATATAGTAAAACTGGGGTTTACAGCGGTATACATTATTTCTCTTATTTCTGTTCAAAACCATAGATTGTGGGTACTCGTTAGAACCGCCTCACCGAGGCGGTTCTAACGAGTACCCACAAGCTATGTTTTGAGCAGAAATATGAAAAATATCAGAGCTTTTTATCGGAAATTTTTCAGTTTTTGGAGGTGAAATTTTCTATATATTTGAATAGGCGTGTTTTCGTAATGCATAAACTGCAGCAAGGAAATCTTGTATCGTGTGCTAATATTTCTCTGCTGCAAGCCATACGTTGTTGTATGCCAATCATATACCGTAGCAAGATAATCTTTTATCGTGTGCTAAATTTTCATAGCTGATAGCCATACGATCTTGTGTGCTAATCAATAACTGCAGCTAGGCAAGATTTTATCGTTTGCTAATATGTCCATGCTGCAAGCCAAACGTTGTTGTATAGTGATCATAGTCTGCAGCAAGGTAATGATTGTTTATAATATTTGGCTAAAACGACCAAAACAAACCAGGCCAAACCGACCAAAGGCCAAATCGACAAAGAACCCGTTGGTAACAGCTTTTACCCATTGTGCAGGCGGTGCTGAAGTACTGATCTCAAAAGCTACCAATTATAATGGAGCCATGGCAAGAAGTGAAGAGAAACAATCAACAAAAGCTACATTATTAATCCGATAACAATAAGTGTCACGCACTTTGTGAAGCAGTTTAATTCCTTTGGGGATATGAGCCGGAGCACAGCACTTCCTACAATATTGCACGTGTGCCCAGCAAATACTCAGATCAGCCTGTGCATCCGCACAGACTGATCAGTTTTCGCAGAACACTTTATGGGAATTCAAGGATTCAAAGCACCATCAGGGGAACCCCATAGACATTTTTTCATCTGCGTGGAGGTGCAGACTGATATGAGTCTTCGCTGGGCGCACATGCAATCTTACAGGAAATGCTGTGTCTCGGCTCGTATGAGAATGTAATCTAGGAGAGAAAATCGGACGACGGTATATTATGGCAAATGCATATGAGAAAACCCCGCCATCATCGTGTCGTGGGCAGATAACTGTCAACACTTGACGGATGACGTGATTAAATGGCGGATGATAATCGCGTTTTCTTGTCTCGCTGATATAATTCTCAAAATGTAGGGAAAAAAGTCGTTTTTGGAGGTAGAAACTGACTCTGTTTAAACTATGATATAGTTGACTTGACTTGGTAATTCGTCATTCAATCTGGATATTTCAAGGCATAAAAGGAATAAAACTGCCGGTAATCTGTTTTATATATGACCATCGACATCCGAATAGTGCTCAGTTTGTTGACATTTATGTCTTTAACTGTTTTTCATTCAAATCTGTGAATGAATGACTGTATAGACGACACACGCTCGATTAAAAAAAAAGTATACTGTTCACAAAAAGTTAGTACAGCACCACTAGTATGAGCTTGGCATCAACACCTGTGCAAGGCAGCAGTGAAAAGCGGGAATTGCCATCTCCAGAATACACCACTGAACTGAAGAAAAACCGTCTGCAGTCTGATACACAGTCTGATACGGAATTATCTACAATGGAGGATACCCACTCATCGTCTGAAGGTTCTGCCGGGGAGCTAAGTCAGCAAAGCCAGATCACCCTGACTGATATTGACCTGCAGAAAATTGGTGCAGTGCTTCAACAAAATTTTAACCAGCAAGTCACTCAACAAATTCAAGAGTCATTCCAAACACAGGTCTCACAGCTGGTGAATTCTATAGTTGAAGGTGTATTGGCGGGCTTGCATTCTAAAATCGCTTCCCTGGAACAGGAGAACTCGAATTTGAAGAAACGTGTAGAAAAGCTGGAAATCAGTGCTGACAATGCAGAACAGTATAGTCGTCGTAACTGCTTGCGAATTTCTGGTGTTCCTGAGAACAATGACGAAGTTACCGACAACATCGTTCTTGACCTAGCAACAGCTATTGATGCTGATATCAAACTCGAGGACATCGATAGAAGCCACCGCCTGGGAAAGCCTAAGTCTCGTGATTCTAGTGATGATACTCCAGCTAGACCTCGTGACATTAACATCAAGTTCAGCACATATCGTGCCAGGCAGAAGGTTTATAAGGCGCGAGCTCTCACTAAGCAGCGCGGGTACAAGGGAATCTTCATTAATGAGGATCTAACAAAGAATCGCAGCCTACTCTTGTATGAAGCGCGTCGTCGTTTTAAGTCTAAACAACTTCAAGGTGCCTGGTCTTCTGATGGAACTATATTGATCAAACATTTTGATAACACTGTAGTGAAAATTACTAGTGTTAGTCAGCTCCCTGTATTTGTGCCACTTGAACAATCTCGAAATTAATCCGAATAATGTGCGAACTGTTAACAGTGAAGTGAAGCCTTTAGCAATTTAGGATAGTTTACTACAATTTCCAAACTATTGTAACACAACCACGGTGGCTTTATATGGATCGATTTCTGTTTACTGACCATTACGTCACATGGTTAATGTTGTAGTTTCTATGCCAAACATGAGAATCCCGAGCTCCGTCATGGTCAGTAAACACTCATTGGTTGTCATAAAATGCCTCAGCGTGCCTGTTTTAGATCAAGTATAGATATTCTCATTAGTTGAAATTTAACGCTTTCATTACCTGTCCGATCATTATATGATAGAATCTTATTCTGCCATTGTTCGAATATCGAACAGATATTTTTATTTTCACAGACGTTTTGGATCTACTTCAACGTAAGTTCACTCAATAATAGTTTGGACCCTGGTAGGATTGTTAATCTCTCATTTGGATCTAGGTCTACACTGTTGTCCAGACCGGTCTGTCCATGTTTTTGATGTAATTGCGGTAAAATTAGTGACGTGGTGTATATATATATATATATATATATATATATATATATATATATATATATATATATATATATATATATATATATCAGTTGCACTTATACACCGACTGAAAACCACGCACAGCTAAACATTTTGCCGTACTTTTCCGTACAAATTAAGTTATTCCATGTCGTGTCATCGATAGTCTAAAATGAATCAATACTGGTCGCTCATACTTTTAAGTCAGGATTCTTAAGGTAAAAACGGTTAAAATGGTGACACGATTTATTGTAGCATAATAATATGTTATTATTATGCTAAAACCGTTGTTGTCAATACATATTCAGCTCGAGGCAGGTTGTCGTAGTCTCTCTGTGGATCAGGACGGCTTATTTAATGACCATTCCCAGCCAATATGATGACGTTGAACAGTAGACATGGATCGAATGGACAAATTGCAAACTTTCATCGCACTGCTCAAGCAGTCTGATCTGGGTCTCCAGTGTCTGATCAGGGATGGTCTGTCCGGTATTCTGTGGGGAGATCGGCAAGCTGTCTGTACTGCTTAATTGCCAGAGATTAATGATTTAATATTAGTTTGTTCTGCATTCGTCGCAGGTCGATAGATTCGGGGACGAATCTATTTAAGCAGGGGAAATTGTCGCAGGTCGACCGTGTGGCTCGGTAGCTCAGTTGGCAAGAGTGCTCGCACGGTATGCGAGAGGTCCTGGGTTCGAGTCCCGGTCGGGTCATGTTCTTTTTCCTCCCCTGTGACACATATGTAGGTTATAAATAACAACACACCTCATAACGGAACAAAATATAAGGGGAAAATGAATTTTGTACATTTTGAGCAGTTAGACGCACAGGTTTAAAAGCACCCTTCGTCAAAAAGCGAGTCTGATGAATCTATTCCTTGATACTACTACAAAGCTGTTATTTTGGAAGTCTGGAATATGATCTACAGAGTAATCACTCACTATCAGCTCTGAGCTCCCTTGCCACTGACCCATTTTTGCCGAGTGGGCGCCACTGTCTCAACTATTTGGGCCGGCCTGTTTCCGGTCGCAATCTGTCTGACTGTCTAATTGTGCTTCTTGTTGTTGTCAGTGAAATGACAGAAGTTCCTTGATATAATGCAGGCAGTGATGGCCCTGATCAGACGTCGTGTTATACGGAGTCTGATCCGGGATTGCACTACATGCCATTGTGCCTTATTTGGACGTAAGCATAAATGGATTTATGGCATTAGAAAAGTATATATTCTTCAGCAAATATAAAGTGTGAATTACTAAATTATTTGCATATCTTAATATGTATAGTACCTACAATAAGTGGATCAATGGTGCATCTATTTGAGCCGGCCTGTTTCCGGTCGTAATTTGACTCACCGTTTTATTGTATTTCTTGTTTGTTGCCTGTGAAACGTCAGAAGTTCCGTAATATGATGCAAGCAGTGAAGACCCTGATCAAACGCCGTGGCATACGGAGTCTGATCAGGGTCTGCAATGCTTGCCACTGTGCCTTTAATGGCACGTTATAAATGGATTGATGGCATTAGTAAAGTATATATTTTTCATCAAAAATAATATTTTACTAAATTATTTATCATTTGCTGCTTTGTCAGTGTTCTATTATTTGCATAACTATCTTATCTGTATGGTACCTACCGTACAAATATGAGATAGAGCCTATAGCAAGACACAGCAAATCATTATAAATTTGGCATCTTCGACATGTTTTGAACTTAGTCATTGTATGCATGTGTATTAGACACTCAAATTTTGATAAAACTATATTCATGGTATAACACTTAGGAGCTGTTGGAATTGCGGCTGCTAACTGATTGGAAAACCCACAGCACGATAAACTTTTAAGTTATCTGTAAACCCTCCATTCTTTGTTATCATGTCTATTTTTGTTTTCTTCATTTTTATATGGTTTTACGAATTCCTTCTATGCACTTATGGGTATTTGCGGGTAGCGCTCCTTGGCCATTCCCGTGGATTCATCATTTTATCACTTGTATGCGAGTTGGCACACCAGTTGCTGATTTGTTTCTATTTCTCCTTTCAACAATTAAATTGTTTATGATGTGAAACAAGTATCAGTAGCTGATATGCCAACATACTGTTGCATGTACAAGTTCTCAATTCTACTTCATTTTCTTATGTTTTTTAGTATCACGATGCAGACGATTTTGTCTTACTCATTCATTCTTCAGCTGAAACAAAACGAATATGTAGCTAACAATATTATTAATCACAACTATTGTAAAAATTTAACAAAAGGAAAGAATCACGAAGCAAACGCAAAATTTATGTTGTATGTTTATATATGTTCTTTTACTGTAATGTTGATAGCATGGCTGTCTGTATTATTACTATCTGCTGGCGATATTCATCCGAAACCAGGCCCATCGTCGTCAACATTATCAGTTACCACTAGTTCAATTTCTTGCATCTCTTCTACATTTATAAATTCATTGAATATAAGTCACCATCTGTCTTTTGTTCACTACAATGTCCAAAGTCTGGCTTCAAAACTAGATGTTTTGCACGCAGAGTTATTCCATTTTGACATATTGGCTTTTACTGAGACCTGGTTGAACTCGTCCCTTTCTAAAAGTGATATTCGTCTACAGTCTTTTAACAGCCCTGAACGCAAGGACAGAGTTGGAGACAGTCACGGTGGTGTCATAATATATGTAAAGGAGGGTTTACATTATAGACGCAGGCAAGATTTAGAACCTAGAGGTATCGAATGTATATGGATT
The DNA here is from genome assembly GCA_964016985.1 of Anodontia alba. Taxonomy (NCBI): domain Eukaryota; kingdom Metazoa; phylum Mollusca; class Bivalvia; order Lucinida; family Lucinidae; genus Anodontia; species Anodontia alba. Next base: position 10,635,462 of record OZ024834.1, on the reverse strand, counting down.
GAACTTTCAAATAATCATAAACGCACGCTTTTTGGCTTATTTTACAGACCACCCAATTCCGATTTTGCTTATTACTCCCTGATAGAAGACTCTTTACACCTAGCTGTTGACTCAGGCATAAATGACATAATTATAACGGGTGACTTCAACTTCAACATGCTACATCTGCAATCATCGCGGAAGATACATAGTTTCTGCACTCAATTTGCATTATTCCAAGCTATAAACGAACCTACTCACTTTACTGAAACTTCCTCTTCCCTACTGGATATTCTCCTCGTAAGCAATAATTCCCACTTAATAGTCAGTGGTGTTGCGGATCCATTTCTGAATCAAGAGCATCAGTATCATTGTCCAATTTTCGGTATATACAATTTCTCTAAACCCAAGTCAAAATCCTTTACCCGGCATATATGGAAGTACGATCAAGGGGATTATAACCTATTACGCAATAAAGCTGCATCTACTGACTGGGTATCCCTAGAAGATAATGACATAAACACACATGCAAAGAATGTCACTGATTACATACTATCCATATCAAAATTATGCATCCCAAATAAAAATATAAAAGTTAGACCTTCCGATCCACCCTGGATAACTACATTTATCAAACGATATATTAGAAAACGCAAAAGGGCTTATAGAAAAGCTAAACAAACTAATTTGCAGTACCATTGGGATAAATTCAGGAAACTCAGAAACAAAGTAGTCTCGTTGATAAAAGAATCGAAAAGAACATGTGATGAAAATATCGCTAAGAAGTTGAAGTCTGATTCCCTCATTTCTACACTGGTGGTCCACTCTAAAAACTGTGATATCTCCCACTGCCACCTCGTCCATCCCACCTCTGGAAAGCAATGGACGTATATATACTGATGAGCAAGACAAGGCTAATCTACTTAATAATTATTTTAAGGAACAAACACTTTTAGATAATAGTAGCGCTGAACTTCCAGCTTTACCTCCATATAATATCGAATCTACTTTAAATTCTATCATCCTCACCCCTTTAGAAGTTGAATCTATCCTAAAATCACTACCGATTGGAAAAGCATCTGGTCCAAACGGATTAAGCAATCGCATTCTTAGAGAACTGTCAAAAGAACTAGCTTTTCCACTATGTGTCCTCTTTAACCGATCCCTCAGTCAAGGTGAAGTTCCTAGACAATGGAAAGAAGCAAACATATGCCCTATTCATAAAAAAGATGATCCCTCATTAGTAAGTAATTACAGACCCATCTCTTTGCTAAACTCTGAAGACAAAGTATTTGGAAGGCTTATATTCAAGCACTTATACAATCATCTTCGAGATAATAACGTTCTATCATCTTTACAGTCCGGGTTCATACAAGGAGACTCCACTGTAAACCAACTCACTTTCTTGTACAATACATTCTGTCAAGCCTTAGACATGGTCAAAGAAGTTAGAGTTGTCTTCTGCGACATCAGGAAAGCATTTGATCGTGTATGGCACGCAGGGCTTTTACACAAACTTAAGGCAGCAGGTGTTCAGGGAGAACTTCTCAAATGGTTTACAAATTATTTAGCTGAAAGAAAACAACGCGTTATACTTCCTGGTGTCGCGTCAGACTGGACGTATATTCTTGCTGGAGTGCCGCAAGGCTCCATACTCGGGCCAATACTTTTCTTAATCTACATTAATGACATAGTCGCTGAAATTGGCTCCAACATTCGCCTGTTCGCTGACGATACTAGCCTCTACATTATTGTTGAAAATCCTATTACATCTGCTCTTTGCCCTAACTCAGACCTTTCGAAAATTTCTATCTGGGCAAACAACTGGTTAGTTGACTTCAATCCGATCAAAACCGAATCAATGCTGATATCTCGAAAACTAAACAAGCCTGTTCACCCACCCCTGTTTATGCAAGAAGTACAAATAGCTGAAGTGTCATCTCATAAACACCTAGGCTTGATTCTGTCCAACGACTGCACTTGGCACCAACATATTGATTACATAACTAAAAAAACATGGAACAGGATTAATATTATGCGAAAACTCATGTTTAAGTTGGACAGGAGTTCTCTAGAAATAATATTTACAACTTTTATAAGGCCCTTACTTGAATACGGGGATATAGTATGGGACAACTGCACGCAATTTGAAAAACAAGAAATTGAGAAAATCCAAATCGAAGCCGCACGAATTGCCACTGGAACAACCAAACTTGTATCTCTCAATGCCCTGTACCAAGAAACTGGCTGGGTTACACTAGAAAAGAGACGGGAAAATCATAAACTCGTCATGTTCTACAAAATGTATAATGACTTAACTCCGTCTTATCTTTCTTCTTTAGTACCACAGTCAATAAACAATCTATCCCAATACAGCCTCCGAAATGCAGATAACCTACAGTCTATTCACGCTAGAACTAATTTATATTTTCAGTCTTTTCTACCATCTGTGGTAAGAAAATGGAACGACTTGTCCGATGAAGCAAAACGTTCCAGTTCGGTTACTTCTTTCAAGAATTATTTAAACCGCAACAGAACGTCTATTCCAAAATATTTCTATACAGGCAATAGGAAAACACAGATCTTGCATACACGTCTCCGAACAAAATGTAGTTGCTTAAACAGCGATCTCTACTCCAAAAATATAACTGAATCTCCATTTTGCCGCTGTGGACAGGTAGAAAATTCGCACCATTATCTACTTGGTTGTCCGTTTTACATCGAACAGAGAAACGAACTCTTTAACGCTGTATCAGAGTATCAAACAATATCGCTTGATCTTCTACTATATGTCGATGCCTCTTTACCATACACAACAAATGTTCTTATATTTGAAAAAGTCCAAAAGTATATAAGCGACACAAAACGCTTTTAACTGTTGAAACCATTTAAATAAAATGTTCTGTACATGCAACTCTCTATTGAAAAGTTAGTAGATTCTGTGGGATACTTACCAGGGAAGCGCTGCCCTTATCCCCCCATTTGTTTTTATTAAAATCCCTTAAGGTCTTGGGATATATTAAAGCGACTTCTACGACTGATATTATCAGCCTTAGAAGTGGCATTAGTATGAACCAGTTAACAGTTATGGCTCTTTAATTGATATTCTGACCTTACTGTCATTTCCAGTATATTTTTTTTTTTTATTTATTTTTTTTTTTTTTTTGCTTTCCTTATCTTATCATTGCTCTTTATATTATTTTTTTTTATATTTGTTTGTTTGTGTTTTTTTTCTTCTTTTAATTCTGCATCTTTAATTCACATTCACAAATTGAGATCCATATTGTTTCAAATTTTTTCCGTCACTATTTGTACAACTGTAATTGTTAAGGAGAAGAACTAAATAAATAGTCATACTTTCGTTCTGATCCTATTTCTTATGTGCTACAATGTATAGTGTTATGTAATATTTGGATAATAAAATATGTTTAAACCAACACTTGACGAAATTTGCCAATAAGCCATTCCAAAGCAGATCTCTACAATATCAACGCACATATCAAATTTTGTGAAAATCTATTGAGATTTACTCAAGTTATTGTCCTGAAAGTAAATACTGATGTATTACGGGTAAATAACTCTGTCAAAAATGGACGAACTTTTACAATTAGCAATCCCAAAGCAGATGTCCACAGTATCAATGTACATACTAAGCTTGGTGAAAATCCATTGATATTTACTAACGTTATCGTCCAGAAATGAAAATACGGACGTGTCATGGGCAGATAACTGTCAAAAATTGACGAAATTTGCCTATCAGCAGTCCCAAAACAGATCTCCATTATCAACGCACATACCGAGTTTAGTGAAAATCCATTGATATTTACTAAGGTTATCATCCGGAAATGAAAATACGGATCTGTCGCGGGCATATAACTGTTAAAAAGTGATGAAATTTGCCCATTAACAATCCTAAACCAGATCTCCCCCCCCCCCCCCCACCCGACCCCAGCCGAGGTCGGCAACATTCTTTCGTGGTGATTAATCATGAAATATTTTCTACGGTCATTCTCTCCCTTCCGCTGATCCAAGAAGGGCAGTTGTCAGTTTCTGGCGAAAGAATGTGCACAATACTGGTTAACCGCTTAGAGGACTAAGCCTGCCCAGTAAACGTGTGGTTAGGTAAATGACCGCGTTCGACATGACCCCATTGGGTTGACTGGGCCGTAAAACCGCAACACAAACATACATCTCCATAATATCAATGCACACATCGACTTAGGTGAAAATCCATTGAAATTTACTCAAGTTATCATCTGGAAATAAATACGGACGGACGGACGTACGACAGACGAACGGACACACGGACAGCCAACGTAATACCATAATGCCCCGCTACTATCGTGTGGTGGGGTATCAAAAGGACAGCTCTTACTTTGTTGCAGTTGTCATGATGTCTGTTGTTTGTTATGACCATTGCTCAAGGGTGGCAATCTTTGCATTTAACTCTTATCATACTGAATAAATTAAGATGCCACACCCTCTTCTAGTCAATCCGATTACTTGATCCATGCTGTTGATACAAATTCAGACACTTAATGACAAACAGTGCAGATCCGGATCAGTTCGCTTTTTAACTGATCAGGATATACACTATTTGCGAGGCAAGGTATAGCAAGGTTCAGCAGGACCAGGGTTAAAAACAATCAGTTGCTATACAAAGCAAATCTGGTCATCATCTTGATATAGTTTTGAAATCTTATAAAAACAGCATATGTATAGTTAGTGAAAGGTTACCTGACAAGAACAGAAGTACTTAGTACAAATAAAAAGGAATTGCTCATAAGTACGCAAAAAGCCTTACAAGGCTTTAACACAGGCTACTCTATCTAGGTGCAAGCGAGAAATTACAAACAAGTAGGTGTCTACAAAACAAGGACAGTGATCACTTCAGCGGCTAGATATAAAGGGATACCGTTAAGCAGCATTATGAAGCAGACAAACTGGAAAACTGTAAGGACTTTCATTTTTTTATCATAAAGAGGATACGGGTACTACTTCCAAGACACAAGTGTAGACTGCAATAGAGAATGTCAAGGATATTTTCACAAATGCCTTGTTTCGTTTTCTGTGCCGATCATTTTGTTAAGAATCAACTGTGAAATCCCTGTGTGGTCCACCAAATGAGTTGTGCAGTCGATACAAAGGGACGATTAAACAAAACTTGACTTCGAAGAGGGACTGTTGCATTCGATCTAAATTTTATCGAATGCAAAGATCTTTGGGGGTCATAGACCCAGCCGTTTCACTCATACTCCACCCGTCTTGTAATTAGGATATTTGATCCTTCAGTCATTCAGTAGCCCACAGTTGTGTACCCTTCCACATCCTTGGTCTGCTGGTGCTTTAAAGATTGATGTTTGGATGCTGATTGTCACGTTATCTTTGTGTGATTCCTAAAAAAAGTTTGCAGTCGGTAAAATTCGCATCAAACTGCAACTTACCCTCTTTGAAGGTAAAAAAAAGGTAAGAGAAAAGTCCAGGGAGTGCCACAATCACAAACCGCAGCCCATCCCAGACCCCAAGAGGAAGAGGAAACCGACAAATCCAAACAAGCACAAATCGAACAAACGTACGAAAAGCACTAAGATTAGCTCTCTCTTCCCCAATCGAGGTAATCGCAATACTAAAAGGACTGAAAAACACAAGAACAAAATGACACACGGAAAGACATACAAAAAATCGCCTCGTAGAATAAACCACAAAGCAACAAAGAGTAAGACTAACACCGGGACCACCGCCTTAGAACGGTCAGTAGAGTAAACCACCGGGGGTTTAAAACACTTTTACAGCTAGCTAACTTCACCCTGGGTCCCGATTCTTTCCTAACGGTTAGTAAGTTTTCTGAATTGCTCCGAAAAGTTAGATTTACCTACAATTTTTTCTAAATCTGTACACTAAGTCAGCGTAAAATTCTGGTTCCGATATACCTTGTTGCAGAAGTGTTTTCAGAGTGACGCTATATTTTTCTAACAAGGCACTGTGTCTGCGATAAAATTTCGAAAACGCCTTACGAAGTTTAAAATAACGATAACCCTGCCTAAGAAGTTTAGCAGTAAGGGCTTTATTATGGTAGTTAAAGTCATTAAGATTTAAAGATTATAACGGTTAATAAGTTTTCTGAATTGCTCCGAAAAGTTGGATTTACCTACGATTTTTCTAAATCTGTACACTAAGTCAGCGTAAAATTCTGGTTCCGATATACCTTGTTGCAGAAGTGTTTTCAGACTGACGCTATATTTTTCTAACAAGGCACTGTGTCTGCGATAAAATTTCGAAAACGCCTTACGAAATTTAAAATAACGATAACCCTGCCTAAGAAGTTTGGCAGTAAGGGCTTTATTACGGTAGTTAAAGTCATTAAGATTTGAAGAAGCTCTGGCGAATCTAATAAGTTGAGATATGTATACCCCATATGAGGTACGCCGGGGGACATCGCCATCCAGAAAAGGGAAATTGACTATATCAAAATCAAAATCGTCCCGTTTATCATAAATTTTGGTGGAAACTGTACCATTAGATATACATAGATTCAAATCCAAAAAAGGTGCCTCGGTATCGGAAGAATTTGCTCTATTTAATTGGAATTCTGTAGGGTATACCCGGTCCACCATTTGGTCAAAGTAAATATTGTCAATATTTAATAAATCATCAAGGTATCGAAGTTGAATTGAAAGCCTCAATAATGTCAGCCTGATTTTCACGTGAGAGAGACTTCATGAAATCTCTCTCATAACAAAAAAGAAACAAGTCTGCAACAAGAGGAGCACAATTAGTTCCCATCGAAATAGTAAAAGTTTGCCTATAAAGTTTAGTTCCAAATCTAATAAAAATATTATCCAAAAGATAAACAAGGGCATCACAGACTTTTTGACACGACCATAAATTGTGATTATTATTTAAGTATTGTTTAGTCCTCCCAATGTGTGGATATATGAAGGCAACTGTTAGCCGAATGGACGGGCATTCAGGAAGCCTTACGTTATAAGTATGTCAATCAGACATTGGCGTTTGCGGAAAAAGGAAACATCTGTTCAAGGAACCTGCCAACATGTTTTAAACAATGTCGGGCAAATGACAAAACACCGTAACAGTAAATATCCACTGTGTTCGGACACCTTAACTTTTTACCATAATTTTCATGAAGGAAGAACAAGTCAATATTATTACCTTTTTTATATGTCTAAAACTTGTGAATGAGTCGCAAGTGTAGACTCTGATGATTGATTATATTAGGGTTCAACAACAAGTCAACCAATGTGAGTCATTTTGTGTCGTCTCCCAGAGAAAGGGAGAAAAGAGATAGAAGAGATAGTGAAAGAGAGCCTCTTGAACAGGGTAGAAAGAGGAATAGGAATGAAAGTAAAGAAACAGAAGAAATAAAACATTACTCCTCTGCACCGTCTGATCTGGAGTTGTAGTGTTTGCCGTCTGGTCTGTCTGTCCGGATACTTATGGTAAATACGGTATACTGTGCCAAAGATGTTTGATAACCTCCACGATATTTAGGAGACTGAATACACTTACAGAGGAGGCAACTTTGTCAAACTTGTTAGACGTCCTTCCGAAAAGTGGTCTACTCCAAAAGGAAAGAGTTTGCGTACTCTTTTTAGATTAGACCTCTTTTCAGAAAGGGCTTGACGTGTAGGACCCAGTTGTTCAAAGCATCGTTAGCATTACGAGCTCGTTAGTCAAAATGTCAACTGTTCTAGTCAGTACAAAATCTAATTCACATGTATTTTTGCTGAAAAAAAAGTGAATAGCGTTTGCAAATGCAAAAGCTACTCACATTTTTTCAGCAAAAATATTAGCGTATATGCCATTTTCAATTATCACAGTTTTAAAGATACGTTAACTAACGGCATCGTTAGTTTTGAACAACTGGGCCCAGGTCAGCAAACAAAATGTCACAAAAGCATCCCTCTTGTCGAAATAAGTCGGTAAAAGAAGGCGACGTTCATCTAAATAAGTGCACGTATAATTATAGTCGAAAATACCTCATGCAGTGTTCAGTTACGTAATATAATACCAAATGCATTGATTCAACGCTTAGCATGCTGGGTAAAATTTTCAGCCGACGACATGCATAAATACTTCTTCTTATCTTTCCCAGAGAACAGGTTTGACATTTCATGCAAATTGTCTCCAATGGAGACATAATAGTCTCAAATTTGCATGAAAGTTCAACTCCTGTTTTCTGGAAAACCAATAAGAAAAACAACATAAATTTATTGTCTGCTGAATTAGCCCTGAGAGTGGTAAAGGTTAAATGACTACTGTCATCTGTAATGAGGAATTCAGAATAATGTTGATGTAAAACTGATGGTTTTGCAGAATTAACGCTTTTAAGTCAAACACGTGTAGACAACAAATCTCAGTGCCCTTCTACAATAGTCCTTGTTTTACTGCATGTTACATAAAAGATAAGGCTACCGATTTTTGTTTGGATTTTTTTAAACATTACACTCGTGGACATAACGTCAATATCGAGCACTACATGTGCATAGACGATCCTGGGACGTGTCCCGGATTGAGTATAAATTAAAGAGATTCTTCTAGTGAAGCAATGAAATATGCAAGGCTACTCATACTAGACTATCTAGTACGAGCTTCCGCAAACCCCATTTCATCAAGAAAACATGCCTATATAATTCTGACCCCCCTTAAACCACACTTTTATATAGTAAAACTGGGGTTTACAGGGATTTACATTATTTCTTTATTTCTGCTCAAAAATATAAACTGTGGGTACTCGTTAAGACCGCCTCGCCGAGGCGGTTCTAACGAATACTCACAAGCTATGTTTTAAGCAGAAGTATGAAAAAAATATCAGAGTTTTTTTATCTGAAAATTTCCAGTTTTTATAGGTGAAATTTTCTATATATTTGAATAGGTGTGTTTTCGTAATATTTCAGTTTTGCCAGAATGGGCTAAAAGATCAGAAAGGGTCAGCAAATTGGACCACAACTAAGCCGGGACCAGCAAATGAAATGATTTCAACAACTCGGCCGATTCCCACAAATGGGTCGTTAGTTTTGTTCATTCCCACAAACGGGCCGATAGTCTCAGCAAAGGACATCCAATGCCAGTTTCACTATGAAAATGTGGACGGTACAGTGCCTAGCGCTAGTGGTGAAGCTTTTAGAAAATTCAGTAGACTTCTGTGAACACAAATTCCGTCCACACAAATGTACCTTACTTTACTCACTATAACTGAAATTCGGGCTCCACAACATTAAGAAAAGTTCGCCGAGTAGATATGTGAAATAAATGACACGCATGAACCCAGTAAGCATTCTACATAATCTATAGTGGGCCGCTATCGGCCCGTCAGCTACCCTGAAGGGCCGATAACGGCCCACTATAGATTTATGTGGAATGCCAGCTGGGAAGTTGTGTATTTTGATAGTATATTTCTAATGAGCTCCAGCTAAACGGCAGAACAACATCTGCCAACGAGGCCCCATGTGACCTTCATTTATTACATTTTCAGCAGTGATTTTTTTCTGTATTAATGGTAGCATCGGGACCCTGGGTGAAGTTAAGTGCTTTAAACCCCCGGTGGTTTGCTCTACCGACCGTTCTAAGGCGGTGGTCCCGGTGTTAGTCTTACTTTTTTGTTGCTTTGTGGTTTATTCTATGAGGCGATGTGTTGTAGGTCTTTCCGTGTGTCATTTTGTTCTTGTGGTTTTTAGTCCTTTTAGTATTGCGATTACCTCGCTTGGAGAAGAGAGAGCTAATCTTAGTGCTTTTCGTACGTTTGTTCAGTTTGTGCTTGTTTAGATTTGTCAGTTTCCTCTTCCTCTTGGGGTCTGGGATGGGCTGCGGTTTGTGATTGTGGCACTCCCTAAACTTTTCTCTTACCTTTTTTTTTTTTTTTTTTTTTTTTTTACTGAGATTTAAATTATAATTTATAATTCACCGAGTGAATTATTTCATTTCGCAAGTTTTGACGTCATTATTGCTAGACGACGTTGCTGACGTAGTTAGCAACAACAATAACAATTATGGACGTTCTGCGGAAAATCTGAAAAAAAAAAAAAAAAAAAAAAAAAAAATCATGGAAATCAGACTGCAATTTTCACATCCACTCGGCGTTTTTGAGGAAACACCTGCATCACAAATATAAAGTATGATTTTCTTGATAATCCAGTTCAACTTTCGTGACATTGTTTTGTCTGTATTTCAAGCACAGGATGATTTTTGCATTAAAGTGAAAACAAGATGGTGACTGACTTTCAAACTAAATCACGCCTCTTGAAATTCATTCACTGACTGGAACTATTTTGGTAGGAATCTTACGACATGAAAGTCGTAACAAAGGAATGAAGCATAACTGAAAAGAAAATTCCCTCCTATCGTGGGATTCGAACCGGGTCCTCCAGCTTAAACATCCAATGCTCTAACCACTGAGGCCAAAGAGTCGACTCCCTGACGCAGTTGTCAGAGACTGAATATGTACTTAGAAGCTTTGCGTAATCTGCCAAGGCAGATAATCGAAGGAAGGAGTGCTGGGTCGTAACAGGAAATCATAACGGCTGAATGTAAAAATTCAAAGGTAAAACATGAATGAAAATGTAATAAACGGTTTATTTGGTTGTTTTGACCGATAACGGAGTAATAATTCACTCGTGTTCTAAGGGTTGCTTAGGTACTAAAAAAAATACTTTATTAAGACTATATTAGGCACATTTCATTGCTAATTCTTATCCCAGCACTACTGCTAAAATTTCTTGACCATTGCTTGTCTCGTCGCAATTAAAGAACGTAATTAAATACTGGGAAGAAATTTAAGAAAGATTGGTTAAACATATAAGTCAGTCATTTACAAGCTCTGGTGGTGAAATTGAGTATAAACTTATATGGATATGTTTTCGAGCGTCCAGTCTGATACGTTTTCTACGCTTTTAATTCACTTTCTGCTTCTTCTTGATCTAATTGAAGGAATATTTAAACGAGAAGATTCAGTTACTTACAAGTAGCTTAATGAAAATGAATCGTTTTTCACTCATGAGGATCAAAGACATTGCATTTATGATATTTTCTAAATACTTATAATGCTCTTATTTTTCGACTTCTTAATTCTAAATCCATTTGTTAGGATAATGTGTAAATGAAAGGTAAATGCAAATGTTCACAAAGGGGCGAAACCTCCATAATTTCAAAATTTTCCATCCTTAAAAATTGCTTTTTTTTCTAAGTATCAGTTATTGCCCTACTTTCATAATCAAGATTACCTTATACATTGTATATCGCTATCAACAGTTATGCGATAGCACAAATTTGCAATTATTTGACTCGTTAAACCATTTGTTTTAGCCTCGGACCTAATAATACCCGGACTTGTCACTTATGGAACTGCCAAAATATGTTGTCTTGGCTTGATTTTAACGCTATTTTACAGCACTATGGTCATTAAAAATGATTTTGTATAATAACTAAAGTTGTAAATAAATTGTTTTTAATAGGTTTGGTTGAAAATTGTTCAGTCACAATTAATAAAATTGAATTTATACCATCATTTTGGGTGAATTTCTTATGATTTTCTGCTAAAAGTGCCGAAAATAGCTAAAATGGGTACCTAGGTTTCTTGTTGATGTTTACAAACAATGTTTGATTTTCCTTAAATATAATGCTGTAGTCTTACAGATAATATATTTAACTATTGCTTTTTGAAAACAGATCTCAGATATTTTGAGAAATAAATGAAATATGAGCATTTAAACTGCAAATACAAAATTTTGAAAAATCAGTCACGACAACATATTACCATAGTTACTAGTCCAGTGTATATTGGGCCCAAGTTTTAGCTATAGGCAGATTGTGTATACACAGTTTGACACTCATCCAGCCATTTGTAGACACATCAACAGATGATAAAAACGTATCCGTGACATTAATAAGTGTCTTATACCGCAATGCTTTCAGCATATATTTGTAAACCATTTAAGCAGTAACAGATCAAAAACCCTATATAATTAGATGGTCAGATCACAAAGTACATAAATAATTTGTTTGTGATTTTACGGTCCAGTCAACCCAATGGAGTCATGTCGAGCGCGGTCAGTTAACCAAACCAGACTTTTACTGAGCAGGCATAGTCCTTCACGCGGTTAACCAGTATTGTGCACATTCTTTCGCAGAAACTGACAATTGCTCATAAATAGCACATGCTAGGATTATTTTATACCCATAATGGTTATATTCCGTAGACGTCGTGGACCTTATAAATGCGGACCGAACATATCTTTGTAGTTTGGAGCTGCATCAGAATTAATAGTGAGGTTTCGCGCGAGTAAAACTGGTTTAAGTCCCCACCCTAGGAGTTTTGCTGCTGGCCGTTCCAATGCGGTTTCTCTTTTACAGTTTCTTTGTTTGTGCGTCAGTGGTTTCGTATGTGGCGTTTGTTTTGTCCTTATTTCATCACGAAAATGTAGCTATATAATTTTCACCCCCTTAAACCCCAATTTTATATAGTAAAACTGGGGTTTACAGAAAAATTATAGATTGTGGGTACTCGTTAGAACCGTCTCGTCGAGGCGGTTCTAACGAGTATCCACAATCTATGTTTCGAGCAGAAATGTGAAAAATATCGGGATTTTTTTATCAAAATATTTTCATAGTTTGGTGGTAAAATTGTCAGTATATTTGAATAGGCATGTTTTCATAATGTGTTCATCATCTCTCCTTTCTTTTGTTGCCTAGGGAAGACTATGCTTTGTGATTGTGGCAGTTCCTTGGTATCTTTACTTAAACGTTTAATCTATAAAGTATAGGACACGCAGGGTGACACGGAGCTTTTCAAATAATGGGTAGTAAGTAGACGTGTTTAAATTTGAAGACAAGAAGTTAGTTGTCAGAATATTTAGGGTAAATACGGTTATTAAGCCTTTTTGTTCACATCTTCTTCACGTGCATTTGCAGGATAATTGTATGACACAGTGTTTGGTTCGTTATGTAAATAATCCCTGCATTATTCAGCACATTATTCACTTTGACCGACAAATGCGGTTTTATGAAGTCTATTATTCTTCCTTTATTGTGCAATATTTCCGTATCGTAATGAAATGGTCCGTAACGTTAGGAAACGTAACTTCTGATATGTGCGCCCAGTGAAGTCTGATCTGAATCATCACCGGGTGCATTTAAGATAGCCAAAGATGCAACGGAGACTCTAATCAGACTGCGCGCATGCGCAGGCAGATTTGAGTTCGTTAGGAGCCTATATCAGGAGGTATATTTTCTCATATCGGCTCAAATTTTTTTTGACGTAATGAACGCAACCGAAGCTTGATATTGGACGATCGATCTTCACTCCGGTGGCAACAACTATTCATTAAAAACATAAATCAGAACTCATTTCAGTTTTTCTTCTTTTCTAAAGCCCTCGCATCCTGTGTTGCTTGCTGTGATCATATCAGTGTAATCAATTTGGAACTGGTATTCGAGAAAATAATTTTTTTCTTTTCATTTGTATAATGATATACCATGCATTGTTTTTAATGCATAAATCACGATCCACCTTCTTCGGTAAATTACGACTTTCCGTAAACTGGATTGTGATTATTGGTCTGGCTATACGACGTAGCAGATGACTATCTCTATCGATAGTCAGCTTTAGCAACAAAATGTATCGCTCATTACGAGTTTAAAAACTGTGAATTTAAGATCATATTTGGTGCACATTCAAATTCTTTTGTGGAATAGATTAAAAAAAAAAAAACGAAGATAAGTGATCCCATTACGAAAACATGCCTATACAAATATATTGGAAATTTCACCACCAAAAAACTCAAGATTTTTTCCGATAAAAATTCTGATATTTTTTCACATTTCTGCTCAAAACATAGATTGTGGGTACTCGTTAGAACCGCCTCGGCGAGGCGGTTCTAACGAGTACCCACAATCTTTGTTTTGAGCAGAAATAAGTAAAATAATGTATACCCCTGTAAACCCCAGTTTTACTATATAAAGGTGGGGTTTAAGGGGGTCAAAATTATATAGGTATGTTTTTGTGATGCGTTCACAAAGCTTTGCTTGCGTTAATGACCCTGGCCGTGCAGAACAAAAGGCTGGAAAGTACGTAAATGGTGAATGGCTGCGTCTGGTTCTAGATAAATTTACAAAAGCATCTAAGCAGTCTGATCAGGTCTACGCTGTCCTCGTATAGAACCTTAAAAAATATAACAATCTGTGTAGGGCCTCGATCACTGCGCGGATGCGCATGATCCGAGTAGACTGATCAGATTGTATGGATGCACAGTAGGATCTGATTATGCAGATCGCTTATGTCAGAAAGGGAGAGAGGGAGCAAACATGGTGTCTAATGCAACAACAGAATATCATATGAGACTCAAGATAGCCTGCACATCCAAGTAGTCTGATCAGCTCTACAATGACCGCGTATTAAACATTTTTAATACAAAAAGTATTGCTGTTAATTACTTGTGTAGGCCTTGATTAGACTGGATGCGCGCGAACTGTGTGGACTGATCAGATTGTAGCCTACGATGCACTGTCTGATCTGAGTTCGTCGCTTATGTCATAATTTCGTTTTCTAGTGGAGCTGAATGCTCGTAAGATAAATAAATACGGACATGTCAATCAGTGAACATATCAGTCCTCGTGCTAGACAATTTGACATTTCCACCCCATTCAAAATAAGTAAATGAATAAATAAATAAATAAATTAATTAATTAATAAAACAAAAATGATACTAATTATAAGTAAGCCAGGTTTGCGCTGGAACAAAACGGATATACGAGGGCAAGTCAATAAGTAACCAGCCTATCCCATTTCCAATTGACCGAGGCATCCAAGATTTTCATGCCTTGTTTCAGTACATGTTTTAGGCCTGAGGGCAAAATTGCACCCTTATCGTGTCATTCACTCATAAGATATTGACTGTCAAACAGAGCTAGCAATGCAAAAGTAAGCTTTTCGTCAAAAGTTGAGTACTGTGCTGTAATTCGGTACTTGTATTTGAAAGGGAAAACAGATCAGGAAATACATTGCGAGTTGACCAATGTTTATGGGTCTTCTGCACCATCGTATGCACAAGTTAAATTCTGGGTTGGGAATTCAAACGCAGTAGAACATCTTTAGAAGACGAAACCAGGTCTGGACGCCCATCAGATGCCACCGATGAAGAAATGCGTAAAAAGTACGGGATCTGGTGTACTATGATAGGCGAATTAAGATGGATTACTAAATTATTTGCATATCTTAATATGTATAGTACCTACAATAAGTGAATCAATGGTGCATCTATTTGACCCGGCCTGTTTCCGGTCGTAGTTTGACTGACCGTCTTATTGTATTTCTTGTTTGTTGCCTGTGAAACGTCAGAAGTTCCGTAATATGATGCAAGCAGTGAAGACCCTGATCAAATGCCGTGGCATACGGAGTCTGATCAGGGTCTGCAATGCTTGCCACTGTGCCTTTAATGGCACGTTATAAATGGATTGATGGCATTAGTAAAGTATATATTTTTCATCAAAAATATAGCGTTTTTTACTAAATTATTTATCATTTGCTGCTTTGTCAGTGTTCTATTTTTTGCATAACTATCTTATCTGTATTATAAATTTGGCATCTTCGACATGTTTTGAACTTAGTCATTGTATATATGTGTATTAGACACTCAAATTTTGATAAAACTATATTCATGGTATAACACTTAGGAACTGTTGGGATTGCGGCTGCTAACTGATTGGAAAACTCACAGCACGATAAACTGTTAAGTTATTTGTAAACCCTCCATTCTTTGTTATCATGTCTATTTTTGTTTCCTTCATCTTTTATATGTTTTTACGAATTCCATCTATGCACTTATGGGTATTTGGGGGAAGCGCTCCTTGGTCATTCCCGCCGATTCATTATTTTATCACTTGTATGCGAGTTGGCACACCAGTTGCTGATTTGTTTCTATTTCTCCTTTCAACAATTACATAGTTTATGATGTGAAACAAGTATCAGTAGCTGATATGCCAACATACTGTTGCATGTACAAGTTCTCAATTCTACTTCATTTTCTTATGTTTTTTAGTATCACGATGCAGACGATTTTGTCTTACTCATTCATTCTTCAGCTGAAACAAAACGAATATGTAGCTAACAATATTATTAATCATAAATATTGTAAAAATTTAACACAAGGAAAGAATCACGAAGCAAACGCAAAATTTATGTTGTATGTATATATATGTTCTTTTACTGTAATGTTGATAGCATGGCTGTCTGTATTACTACTATCTGCTGGCGATATTCATCCGAACCCAGGCCCATCGTCGTCAATATCATCAGTTACCACTAGTTCAATTTCTGGCATCTCTTCTACATTTATAAATTCATTGAATATAAGTCATCATCTGTCTTTTGTTCACTACAATGTCCAAAGTCTGGCTTCAAAACTAGATGTGTTGCACGCAGAGTTATTCCATTTTGACATATTGGCTTTTACTGAGACCTGGTTGAACTCGTCCTTTTCTACAAGTGATATTCGTCTACAGTCTTTTAACAGCCCTGAACGCAAGGACCGAGTTGGAGACAGTCACGGTGGTGTCATAATATACGTAAAGGAGGGTTTACATTATAGACGCAGGCAAGATTTAGAACCTAGAGGTATCGAATGTATATGGATTGAACTTTCAAATAATCATAAACGCACGCTTTTTGGCTTATTTTACAGACCACCCAATTCCGATCTTGCTTGTTACTCCCTGATAGAAGACTCTTTACACCTAGCTGTTGACTCAGGCATAAATGACATAATTATAACGGGTGACTTCAACTTCAACATGCTACATCCGCAATCATCGCGGAAGATACATAGTTTCTGCACTCAATTTGCATTATTCCAAGCTATAAACGAACCTACTCACTTTACTGATACTTCCTCTTCCCTACTGGATATTCTCCTCGTAAGCAATAATTCCCACTTAATAGTCAGTGGTGTTGCGGATCCATTTCTGAATCAAGAGCATCGGTACCATTGTCCAATTTTCGGTATATACAATTTCTCTAAACCCAAGTCAAAATCCTTTAGCCGGCATATATGGAAGTACGATCATGGAGATTATAACCTATTACGCAATAAAGCTGCATCTACTGACTGGGTATCCCTAGAAGATAATGACATAAACACACATGCAAAGAATGTCACTGATTACATACTATCAATATCAAAATTATGCATCCCAAATAAAAACATAAAAGTTAGACCTTCCGATCCACCCTGGTTAACTACATTTATCAAACGATATATTAGAAAACGCAAAAGGGCTTATAGAAAAGCTAAACAAACTAATTTGCAGTACCATTGGGATAAATTCAGGAAACTCAGAAACAAAGTAGTCTCGTTGATAAAAGAATCGAAAAGAACATGTGATGAAAATATCGCTAAGAAGTTGAAGTCTGATTCCCTTACTTCTTCAGACTGGTGGTCCACTCTAAAAACTGTGATATCTCCCACTGCCACCTCGTCCATCCCACCTCTGGATAGCAATGGACGTATATATACTGATGAGCAAGACAAGGCTAATCTACTTAATAATTATTTTAAGGAACAAACACTGTTAGATGATAGTAACGCTGAACTTCCAGCTTTACCTCCATATAATATCGAATCTACCTTAAATTCTATCATCCTCACCCCCTTAGAAGTTGAATCTGTCCTAAAATCACTACCGATTGGAAAAGCATCTGGTCCAAACGGATTAAGCAATCGCATTCTTAAAGAACTGTCAAAAGAACTAGCTTTTCCGCTATATGTCCTCTTTAACCGATCCCTCAGTCAAGGTGAAGTACCTAGACAATGGAAAGAAGCAAACATATGCCCTATTCATAAAAAAGATGATCCCTCATTAGTAAGTAATTACAGACCCATTTCTTTGCTAAACTCTGAAGACAAAGTATTTGAAAGGCTTATATTCAAGCACTTATACAATCATCTTCGAGATAATAACGTTCTATCATCTTTACAGTCCGGGTTCATACAAGCAGACTCCACTGTAAACCAACTCAGTTTCTTGTACAATACATTCTGTCAAGCCTTAGACATGGTCAAAGAAGTTAGAGTTGTCTTCTGCGACATCAGGAAAGCATTTGATCGTGTATGGCACGCAGGGCTTTTACACAAACTTAAGGCAGCAGGTGTTCAGGGAGAACTTCTCAAATGGTTTACAAATTATTTAGCTGAAAGAAAACAACGCGTTATACTTCCTGGTGTCGCGTCAGACTGGACGTATATTCTTGCTGGAGTGCCGCAAGGCTCCATACTCGGGCCAATACTTTTCTTAATCTACATTAATGACATAGTCGCTGAAATTGGCTCCAACATTCGCCTGTTCGCTGACGATACTAGCCTCTACATTATTGTTGAAAATCCTATTACATCTGCTGTTTGCCTTAACTCAGACCTTTCAAAAATTTCTATCTGGGCAAACAACTGGTTAGTTGACTTCAATCCGATCAAAACCGAATCAATGCTGATATCTCGAAAACTAAACAAGCCTGTTCACCCACCCCTGTTTATGCAAGAAGTACAAATAGCTGAAGTGTCATCTCATAAACACCTAGGCTTGATTCTGTCCAACGACTGCACTTGGCACCAACATATTGATTACATAACTAAAAAAGCATGGAACAGGATTAATATTATGCGAAAACTCAAGTTTAAGTTGGACAGGAGTTCTCTAGAAAAAAATATTTACAACTTTTATAAGGCCCTTACTTGAATACGGGGATATAGTATGGGACAACTGCACACAATTTGAAAAACAAGAAATTGAGAAAATCCAAATCGAAGCCGCACGAATTGCCACTGGAACAACCAAACTTGTATCTCTTAATGCCCTGTACCAAGAAACTGGCTGGGTTACACTAGAAAAGAGACGGGAAAATCATAAACTCGTCATGTTCTACAAAATGTATAATGACTTAACTCCGTCTTATCTTTCTTCTTTAGTACCACAGTCAATAAACAATCTATCCCAATACAGCCTCCGAAATGCAGATAACCTACAATCTATTCACGCTAGAACTAATCTATATTTTCAGTCTTTTCTACCATCTGTGGTAAGAAAATGGAACGACTTGTCCGATGAAGCAAAACGTTCCAGTTCGGTTACTTCTTTCAAGAATTATTTAAACCGCAACAGAACGTCTATTCCAAAATATTTCTATACAGGCAATAGGAAAACACAGATCTTGCATACACGTCTCCGAACAAAATGTAGCAGCTTAAACAGCGATCTCTACTCCAAAAATATAACTGAATCTCCATTTTGCCACTGTGGACAGGTAGAAAATTCGCACCATTATCTACTTTGTTGTCCCTTGTACACCGCACAGAGAAACGAACTCTTTAACGCTGTATCAGAGTATCAAACAATATCGCTTAATCTTCTACTATATGGAGATGCCTCTTTACCATACACAACAAATGTTCTTATATTTGAAAAAGTCCAAAAGTATATAAGCGACACAAAACGCTTTTAACTGTTGAAGCCATTTAAATACAATGTTCTGTACATGCAACTCTCTATTGAAACGTTAGTAGATTCTGTGGGAAACTTACCAGGGAAGCGCTGCCCTTATCCCCCCCAATTGTTTTTATTAAAATCCCTTAAGGTCTTGTGATATATTAAAGCGACTTCTACGACTGATTTTATCAGCCTTAGAAGTGGCATTAGTATGAACCAGTTAACAGTTATGGCTCTTTAATTGATATTCTGACCTTACTGTCATTTCAAGTATATATATATAATTATTATTTTTTTTTATTGCTTTCGTTATCTTATCATTGCTCTTTATATATATATATATATATATATATATATATATATATATATATATATATATATATATTTATATATATATATTTGTTTGTGTTTTTTTTTTTTTTTTTTTTTTTTTTGTGTGTGTGTGTTTTTTGTTTTTTTTTTTGTTTTTTTTTCTTCTTTCAAATCTGCATCCTTAATTCACATCCACAAATTGAGATCTATATTGTTTAACATTTTTCCGTCACTATTTGTACAACTGTAATTGTTAAGCAGAAGAACTAAATAAGTAGTCATACTTTCGTTCTGATCCTATTTCTTATGTGCTACAATGTATAGTGTTATGTAATATTTGGATAATAAAATATGTTTAAACCAATTAAGGTGGAAGAAATAGCGAATGCATTACACTTTTCTTATGGTAGCGTTTCAACTTTACATGATCGCTTTGGTATGCACAAGCTAACAGCCCGTTGGGTCCCAAAATCCCTTAGCGACGAGCAGATGGCAACCAGAGCATCAGTATACAGCGCATTGTTGAAGCGGTTTAGGTCAAAGGAAGATAATTTCCTTTCACGTCTGGTGACTGTAGATGAGACCTGGGTCCATTGTTATGAGCCAGAAAATAAAGCTCAACGTCGCCAGAGTGTAGGGCCGGGGTCTCCGAGGCCAAAGAAGTTCAAAACGCTACCCTCTGCTGGTAAGGAGATGCAACTGTATTTTGGGATGCACAAGGTGTTATTATGTTGGACTTTCTAGCAAAGAAAAGTACAATAACTGGCGCGTATTATGCAAATTTCTCGACTAACTGAGAATTGTGATCCGTGAACTACGCCGAGGGAAACTCTCCAAAGGGATTCTGCTCCAACAGGACAATGCGAGAGTCCACACTTGCAAAATTGCAATGGATGCTGTTGAGCGGAATGGGTACGGGTTAATACCGCACCCTGCCTATTCTCCAGACTTAGCTCCTAGTGACTATTTCCTATTCCCAAACTTGAAAAAGGATATCCGTGGACGTCATTTCCGGTCCAACGAAGAAGTCGTGGCGGCAGTTGAGGTGTGGGTAAGGGACAAGGACTCTGGCTTCTTCAGTTCTCGGCTGATGGCACTGAAACACCGTTGGTCCAAGTGCATCATTCTAGAGGGCAATTACATCGAAAAGAAGAGATCGATCTCACCCAGAAATAAGTTAGGCTGGTTTTTTATTGACTCGCCCTCGTACCTTATCCAAGAGCAATCCTTATCACTCAGTGTCGATGTACAGAGGTTTGTCCGCAACTTGTTTATTCTCATCTTATGCATCTAGCTCAAAGGAAAATGATGAATTTCCAACATAGTTCCGCAGTACAGTCCGCATCAATACAAATATTCGCATATATAGTTCAGAATTCTAATTACGCTAATCAAAAAAAGATGTAACTGTTGTGCTGTCTCAGGTCTATCAGTCCGAGCGTTTTCAATATACACCCTAATTATACCTATCTTTACTCTCTCTCTCTCTCTCTCTGAGAGGTGTCATGAGAAAAGACGTCTTCGGAGCGTACAATGATACATCACAATATATGCCTATATAATTTTGACCCCTTAAACCACACTTGTATATAGTAAAATTGGAGTTGACAGGAGTATACATTATTTATCTTATTTCTGCTCAAAAACATATTGTGGGTACGCTTTAGAACCGCCTCGCTGAGGCGGTTCTAACGAGTACCCACAATCTATGTTTTTAGCAGGAATATGAAAAATATCAGATATTTTTAATCTGTAAATTTTCCTTTTTTGGTTGTAAAATTTTCAATATATTTCAATAGGCGTGTTTTCGTAATGAAGATCCCTATCCAGTTCAGCCAGTGAAATTGTACAACCCAATAAGGGTGTTTGCTCCTCATCACGAAAACACGCCTATATAATTTTGACCCCATTAAACCCCACTTTTGTATAGTAAAACTGGGGTTTACAGGGGTATACATTATTTTTCTTATTTCTGCTCAAAAACATAGGTTGTGGGTACTCACAATCTATATTTTTAGCAGAAATATAAAAAAATATATCAGAATTTTTATCTGAAAATTTTCAATTTTTTGGTGGTAAAAATTTCAGTATATTTGAAAAGGCATGTTTTCGTAATGTCCTCGATATATTCTGTAGTTTCCATAAGTGTACATCGAAGGCCTTGATCAAACTATGCAGATGTACAGTTTGGGGTGTAGCATCATTGTCTGCATATGCCTAGATGGCACATTTTCACTTGGCGCGACTCGAATACACTGTATTAACTTTCGAATAAACATGCCGCTGTTACATGGAGGTACGTGTGTTTATGGATATTTGAAGTTCTCTTTGAAGCGCACCGCAATACCGGTATTTTTGTAGCATATTTCACAAAAGACTGTCGGGTTTTAACGACAAGTCAACCCTTGTGGATCATTTGTGTCGTCTCCCAAAGAAAGGGAGAAGCGATAGAAGAGATAGTAGAGGAGATGAAACAGGGAAGAAAGAGGAACAGGAATGAAAGTGAAGAATCAGAAAAAAATAGAAACATTCCCTCCTCTACCCTTACCCACACGAGAAATTTTAGTAGCGCATCGCAAATCCGTGTTGGTAGCATGTTTCACGAGACAAACAGTAAACGGATATTGAATAATATTATGTAATAGCCTTAGTAGTAGTAGTAGTAGTAGTAGTACTAGTAGTAGCAGCTTTACTTGGTATAACAGATTGACAGTTACATCAACAATACAAAGTGTAGCTAAATATATAGAGGATATTTACTGTTTTGCTGTGAATACCATAAATATTTTCATTGAGTGCAATGAAAACATCGGTATTTTCACGTGTGCGAAGCACGAGTGAAAATTTGAATGTTTTCATTACACGAGATGAAAATTTTTATGGCATTCGCTAAAAAAAAGAGTAAATTTTCTTTATCTTTTATTGTTTACACGCCAATGCGTGCTTCAGAGTCATAACTAACGTCATCAAACAAAACATGAACGTCATAACGTCGACACTCAGTGCTTAACATTTGAAGCGCTGGAAAGACAAAAAAAAAAAAAAAAAAAAAAAAAAAAAAAAGAAAGAAATTTCGGCAAATCTTGTTACCAATATGTTCCTTACATTCTAACTAAGAAAATGCACACCGACACTTGACAGTTTAGTTCAGAAACAAGGAAGTTGGAGGTGTTAAAAAATTGAAGTGGAGGTAACATCCGCTTTTGAAACAATGCAGAAAACCGAAGTCATCCAAAGTGAGCAGTGAAAATATAAATTGTCTCAGTCACTAGTGAAATGATACGATATCATTCACTAGTGATTGATACCACTTTTATTTTCACCAGATATACACTAATTTCAACGCTGACAATAAAATAAACATACACATATAAAACATAAATTAAAACATACATAAGCAATGTTCTATGACTTGCCAACCAAAACCAAGGATAGCACAAAAAGAGAAAGTGATTTCTCTTATTTCCATTGTGGCCCTTAGAGATATTGGTTGCAAGCCATAGTGAGGCACAAGTAACTCATATCAATTGCAACTGTAAAATATCAGATTTTTTTTTTAAAAATGCTAAACTCTGCAGAATGAAAAACTAAAAACCAAATATACTATCAACTGATATTGCAAATTATTGTTACTGTTGTTGTTGTTATTATTATTATTAGCCTTTCTCGTGTGACAATAATATATACTTTATGTCGGGAACAAAAAAGTTGACAAATTAATAAAATAGACTATACCAATATTCTGATATGTACATGTTTTTGAATCCATTGCAAAACTAAAAGGTTGTAAAACTCATACAGCATTTAGTGGAAAACTAGAAGCGAAAAATACCCTATTAATCATTTTAATCACAGACTGAATATGTTTCTACTCTTATCTGAGTTCACCTTCAATAATAACGTAAACACCGTCTACTCCTAAGTATTCATCACATATAAAAATAAAATTACTCCAGTCATTAATACGAGTATACTCAGGCTTTCCTAACTATACACGATATAAAAAAATTCAATGACACAGATTAACCTGCGTTTTCACGCAGTTCTGGAACATATAAACAGCAACAAGATCATTTCGTCACTATTCTGCTTACGCAATCCGACTCTGATCAAAAGAACAGCTGCACAGCACAGAAGGTGTCAACAAATAATGATAATGATAGAGAGTGGAGCCTTTTCAGTTTTACGACTACAAAAACCTTTAGATTTTTTAACTTGAAATTTCCGCTGAAAACTAAACCAGCATGCGAAAATGTATTGTCCACTACGTGGCTTGATGAGCCTGCATCCGAGCAATCTGTTTTCTTTTTTTTTCATATATATAAACATATAAGTATTTCGCGTATTTAGGTGATACTGAAACTCAGTCACTTCTGTCTGCAACGTGCCAATAGAGCACCACAATAATTTTTTCAAAGAAACACGATCACGTGCATGCGTTTTAACAGTTTTTTTCCCTAATTATTCTTTGTTTTACATTCACTAACAGACATTTCATCAACGTCGACGACTAAAACGCGAGAATCTTACATCATTTAGCAAACTTCATAGATTTTCCTTGCGAGTCATATTTTTTGTTACCTGCTACGTCACTTCCGCTCAGCTCTTGGCGCAGTTACGTCCCTTGCATTTTCGGCTTTTCCAAAAAAAAAAAAAAAAAAAAAAAAAAAAATGTATATATATATATATCTATATATATATATATATATATATATATATATATATATATATATATATATATATATATATCGGAGTACTAAATTCGGTTAAAAGTGTTATAAAGCCACGTTTTTGTTTGTTTTTTTTTTGCATAAAATTTTATAATAAGGACTCGAAAATGTATCATACCACGCAATTATTTAAAACTAACAACTTTTAATAGAGATTATGAATCAGATGATGCTGGGGGCTTTATAATAAAGCTTCTGTGCTTTCGACATCTTTCAGAAAGCGCTTTATAAAAAAAAGTAAATTTGCAAACGTTTGTCGTGATTTAATGCAAAACCATTTGTCGTAACTACCTATGCACATTTTTATCTAGTCATTGTTTTTTAAAAAATCAAATATATTCACTTTTTTCTATAGTAAAAATAAATGCAAATTATGCAAAAATCTGTAGGGTAGGTAACTCGAAGGCATATTTTTAATAACTTCCGCTTGTTCAACTTTTCACAAATTTTCACAATATTGGATGAAACATAAGTAATTCAAATTCAGCAAAGAAAAGTAAAAAGTGTGTTCTAAGACAAAAATTAAAAACAACAACAACAACAAAAAAAAAAACAAAAAAAAAAAAACATTTTACTATAGAAATTGCATAAATCAGACCAATATTTGGTCGTAAATTTCATTTTAGTGTAAATATTTGAGAACAAAACACAGAAACAGAAAAGAGAATGGTTAATGGTTTGTTCTATGTCTTACCTTGTGTCATTTTGTTCTTGTGTTTTTCAGCCCTTTTAGCATTGCGATTACCTCGCTTGGGGAAGAGAGAGCTATCAGTCCTTTTCGTACGTTTGTTCGATTTGTGCTTGTTTGGATTTGTCGGTTTCCTCTTCCTCTTAGTGTCTAGGAAGGGCTGCGGTTTGTGAATGTGGTACTCCCTGGACTTTTCTCTTACCTTTTTCTGATAAGATATGGTCAATCAGAACAAAATATTTTTATCTAAAATAAAACGCCAAGCAAAAAAACGTCTTTCCGAGTGGTGTCGAAAAGATAGTAGTATTGTTTGAATGACCGATGCAACTTAAAAGTACTGAGGTTACATGTGTCGTATTTTGGAAATATTGAGCTTATGCATTATACAGTCGAACTTCAATGGCTCGAACATCTTTGAGACCATAGAAATGTGTTCTAGACATAGATAGTTCAAAAACTGAGGGTTTATCATAGCGCCAGATCAGAAGGCGAATTGGGATAAATTAGGAATACCTTTTTGGTCATCTATAAAATAATGTATGTTGAGTGTATCCATTAGAATCGCCTCGATGATGCGATTCTAAAGAATACAAACACATACACTTCATGATAAAATAAGACACCTTCCCTAAAATATCCAGAAATATTTGCTTTCTTGAGCTATCGGAAGACTCAAAAACAAGGCCGAATCAGCCATAAGTCATATTGTAGAGTGATGCCATGCTGATATCTTACAGGAGTGAAAAGCTTACAACTGTTCGCAGACTGTTATGTCATTTCCATTCTAATATTTTTTCTACAGCTTTAAATCAATACTCTCCTGACTATGTCCTTTATAGAAATACTTTTAACACGGAATCCTCTTATGCGTATCGTCGACAATGCGACTTGATTTCTAAGTAATATGCAAGCTTGAATACACTTATGTAATAGGGATAATCAGAACACGCATTTTATGGGATTTGGGTTAGTACTGATATTATTAAATTTTGATTTCCAAAGGATCCCTGCTTCGGAATATTCTGTGTGATTGCAGCAGCTGTCATTAAGTGTCATTGTGCCGAGGTCTCTACCCCTTTTCCGTTGGAAACATTGCTTTCTTCTTTAAGTGCGTGAGGTAGATCAGGGCTCAGGCCACAGGCTAAATGGTGTTTCTTCCATTGGCAAAAAACGAATTAGTCACAGACTTATGGACTCACGGACAAAAAAAATGTTGGAATTTCAGTCCGTAACGGGTCTTCATTACTCTATAAATCTATAAATGAGTCCGTAACTGGTCTGTGATTACTCTTGAGTCTCATTACGAAAACACCCCCATTCAATATAATGACACTTTAATGGCTGCAATTACAATTTTTTTGCTCGAAACAGAAGTTGTGGGTACTCGTTAGAACCGCCTAATCGAAGCGGTTCTAACGGGTACCCATCATCTACGTTTTATAGCAGAAATAGGAAAATAGTGTATACCCCTGCAAACCCCATTTGACTATATTAAAGTGGGGTTTTAAGGGGTTCAAAATTACATAGACATGTTTTCGTGATGTATATTTTGACATCTGGGATGAAACCACTTGTTGCAGCTGATGCATGTAAACAGCAAAGGTTGTTTTACAGTTAACAATTTTCTACGATGAAAACAGATAAGCATACGACGATTGGTGCCTGATATCCGTTTTCTCTATGCTGGGTTTACCGATATCATTATGGGGGTTTCTTGCTGCTGACGTTAGCTTTGCATAGAGTTTTCAAGTTTCCGAATTCATCACGAAAACATGCCTATATAATTTTGACCCCCTTAAACCTCACTTTTATATAGTAAAACTGGGGTTTACAGGGGTATACATTATTTTACTTATTTCTGCTCAAACACATAGATTGTGGGTATTCGTTAGAACCGCCTCTGCTAGGCGGTTCTAACGAGTACCCACAATCTATGTTTTGAGCAGAAATATGAAAAATACTTGAATTTGTTGTCTGAAAATTTTCAAATTTTCGGCGATTAACTTTTCAGTATATTTGAATAGGCATGTTTTCGTAATGTTAGCTCACCTGGGCCGATTAGGTTTATGCGTAAACTTATAGTATAGACAAGTATCCGTCGTAACATTTTCAACTGACTTCTCTGTAATCATGAAGTTGATTTTTTCAATATTTCACATACATCATCTATAGGCGGTGGGGGAGGGGATGAATAATTGTGTGTGTGTGTGTGTGTGTGTTCTAATCATATGTACCCTATTAAACTATTTGACTACATACTTTTTACCTGTAGAAAGGCAAGAAATTATTTTGTGAGCTCAGTCGAAGTGCATGAGCAGTTCTAGAGTTTGAGATGTAATATGCTTTATATGGCCTTTTGTGGAGCCATATGTATTCCAACAGGAGCTGAGCGTAAAGCTATTCAGCATATAATGTCATAAAAAATATGAGTGCGACTTTCAAACTTGCGCGAGCTGTGTATATCTGTATGCGCGCGCACAAGTGTGGGTGATTGCATTGTGTAGAAAGGGGATGTCCAGATGATATATGTGAAATATACAATCATAGAACACAGTCCTCCCAAAGCGCTAGATAAGGGTTTCGTGCCATAAAAGAAAACATTAAACATCCCCCAAAAATATAGAAGGAACAAACAAAAAAGACATTACGAAAACACGCCTATTCAAATATACAGAAAATTTCACTTCCAAAATCTGAAAATTTTCAGATAAAAAAAAACTCTGATATTATTCATATTTCTGTTCAAAACATAGATTGTGGGTACTCGTTAGAACCGCCTCGACGAGGCGGTTCTAACGAGTACCCACAATCTATGTTTTCGAGCAACAATAAGAAAAATAATGTATACCCCTATAAACCCCAGTTTTACTATATAAAAGTGGGGTTTGAGGGGGTCAAAATTATATAGGCATGTTTTCGTGACGAATTGCAACAGAAACGTCGGATTTATATGGCCAACAGCAAATTATTTAGAGCCTACCCTGGTTGTATACTTTTTTCGTTCTGATCGGGGAGACTGAGTTAGATAACGCACCTCACCTGGATATATTCAGTTTTGAAACCGGTATTTACATTATAATTACTTTCTCACATCTAATAAACAGTTTTTGACATTGAGTAAACCCTGTCTAATTGAGCTTATCATATGCTTTCTTGCATGATGAACGTACAGCTAACAGTCGCGCTAGAAATATCTTCTTATTCTTTCTTTCATTCTTTTTTTTCTTTATTCATAAGCTCGGTTGTGCAAGTGATAGTTCTAATAATTGACTAGGAATCGAGTGGTCCTTAGTTCTAGTCTGCGACAGGTGCTGAAAAAAAGACCTTAAACACTAAACCAGGGCCTACACTATGTATATGAAATACAAGTATTTCTGACAAAAAGAGAAAAAAAAAAAAAATAAATAAAATAAAAAAAACTACCGATACCCTTAAAATCAGAAATGAACCTGTTCCATCTATAAGGAAGAATTTATTTGCATAAGCAGATTAAGCTATATAGTCAGCCCTGCTAGCATTCTACATAAATCTATAGCGGGCCGTTATCGGCCCGTCAGCTACCCTGACGGGCCGATAACGGCCCGCTATAGATTTATGTAGAATGCTTACTGGGAGGGTAGATGATGGAGAATGCCGTACACATCTGTGCTAAATGCATATACAACTGACTGCATCTACCAGGGGTCGGAGTCAATCATTTCGACTGTGAGAACCGTGAGAGTACAAACGTGATAGGAACGCTGTTCAACCAAATGTATGAATAGTCTGAGCCGTTTTGGTAGTGAAAGGCAATGCCGTTTTCTCAGATTTAGACCATCCCTATCAGGTCATTGAAACCAGACTATACAACCTGCCACTGTTTAAAAACAGTAAGAGAAAAGCCCCAAGCGAGGTAATCGCAATGCTAAAAGGGCTGAAAATACAAGAACAAAATAACACAAGGCAAGACATAAAACCATTCGCCTCGTAGAATAAACCACAAAGCAACAAAGAGTATGACTAACACCGGGACCACCGCCTTAGAACGGTCAGTAGAATAAACCACCATGGGGGTGGGGGCGGGGGTCAAAATACTTTTTTGGGTCCCTATGCAACTCTTAATACAGAAATACATAAAAATTCGGTGCGCATAAAGGCTCCCAACTCAGTCAATGCAACAAAGCGAAAAGATAAAAATCAAATGAATCACTAATATAAGCAAAGACGAGTACTCATGGCTAATTCTACTGTATGCCAGAGTAAATGAAAACCAATAGTTGAACCTTAGCGGGCCAAACCAAAGACTTGGTTAAGTTAATTAACTGTTCACTTTATACTTATAGATAGTATAAAACATTTCTCTGAGAAAGTCCGAAATAGCCGATATTTTGGTTGATATCATCTGACGCAATTGTACCCAAAGTAGCAACAATTAATTTAATTGATGGAATGAGGGTGTTACCGATAACAGAGTTTTGTTTGGCTACTTGCTATCAGTTTGAAATAAACAGAAGTGCAAAGTGTATAGTAAACGCAGTATGTTGTTCAATAAGCAGAGACAGTAGAGTCTCTCTTGCAATGGAGATAACAAAACACAACCTTGTTTACCTGATATGATTTGATTTATTAGTATCATAGAACAGCAATCTGCATACTAAAACTATACAGACACTTAATGTACATATAAAACACATACATAAAACTACCGCAAAGCTCCACGGCTAATCAATACCAAGAATGATACCAAGAAAAAAAAAAAGAACAGAAAAATTAAGTGATTTCTGTTTTATTTCCAATGTAATCAATGGCAACCGACAGGCAAGCCGTAGTGGGACGCAAAAGCCATAGAAATATTGGTTTAAACTGTATTTATTTGACTTTATAGTAGACATATACAATACATGCATTAGACATATATGTCACAGGATTTGACGGTAAGCACAAGTGCTTATTTGAGTCATCTCCTGGGAATAAACAGCATATGTTACATCATCTATGAATGGAAGGCAGTGTAACACATTTAATGAATGTGAAAAAGAACAAAAAGAAAGAAAGAAAGAAGGAAAGAAAGAAAGAAAGAACGAAAGAAATTTCATGTGTATTGACATGAAGTAACAATCGAACTGATTAGTAAATTCAGCGGAAACACAGGTAGATTTAGTGTTTGTTATGAAACACAAAGCATATTGTTCAGTTCAAATGCTACAGCTGTACAAATTTCTAGCGGCAACATGAACATATTTTGGCTGATTCCCAGTTCCCCAAACATAGTCATTTATAGGGACTACAAAAATCTTCCGGATTTCACTATATACTCTTGCACTTTAAGAAATAACTGTTCGTTTTCCTGAAAAGTTAGATTTTGGCTGCCGTAGAGAAAATCTTTAACCGTATAATTTAAAAGAGAATCCGAGAAATATCTTCTTCGAAAATGAGCGAGCCTAGGACATGCAAAGAAAAAGTGATATGCACTTTCAAATCCTCCGCACGCACACGTGGGACTTGGAACGATATTTTTACGATAAAGATCGGCATTTAAGGAGCTACATCCAAGTCTCAGACGTGCTTGGAGAATTTGGCCTATACGTGTACCAGTGTTATAATACGAAGGAGTTTTTTTTAGATCCTTGTTTAAACGTGATTTGAATGCAGCCACTGATGGCGCATCCTTGACCTCGGCGGGGAGATCGTTCCATGCACGGATCGTTGCCGGGAAAAAAGAATTTAGAAACAAATTGGTATTAGCTCGATAATTCTGGAAATGATTTGAATTTCTTAGATTGTAAGAGGTCGTGTCTTGCACTAGTGGTGGAAGGAGATCGTTAAGATATACAGGAGTTAGCCCATGAAGGATTTTGAAGAGAATTGTGTGCTTTTTTCTCCTGTTTTGGAGAGTCTCCCATCCAAGGTCTGTGAGTAGTTTAAAAGAAATATTCTGACACGCATATTAAAAAGAATGCATAATGTTAAGATCAATACACTTTCAACAGAAATCATATAAAAAAAAAGATAAATGCAAACATTATCATGAAATACATTAAGATTTTAAAAATTTTGTAGCCCGGCAGACCAAAATAGATACCGTGCTAAAAGTGCAGATCCAGATAAGATGGCTCGTAACGAGCAGTTTCATCAGGATCGTAACGAGCAGTCTCATCAGGATCGTAACGGGCAGTCTCATCAGGATCTTCAGTGCCGTTTGCCCCGCTTTTCGATTTTGGACTGAAACCCCGGACATGTCCAGATTCAAGGATGGAAGAGTCCATTCCAGAATCTCAGGGGTGAAACGGTTAAGATTTTAACTGTGTAAGGCAATTTTGAAATTACGCAGCAATTGTATGATCCTGATATCAATTGGCATTTTATTCCACAGCATGCAACCGATATGTGCAAATAATTTCTTGGAAGAGCATTTGACCTTTGTAAGTGTAAAATATCTACTTTTTATGAATAAGCCAGGGTACTTATCACATAGGCGACCAGCAAAATCTCTGGTGAGACTGCGCATAAGCACAGTCTCGCCAGAGCCTTTGCTGTTCGCAGACATATAATAGAGACCTTGAGGAACGTCCAGGCAAAAATGCACGTCTATAGCCCTAATAGGGGATAGCGCATGCGCCTTTAAAGAACAACAAACCGGAAAACCATAAGGTCCATTTTTTCGTATGCCGGCTCAAATATAGGGCAATAAGAATGAAGAGAACAAGCCGGAATGAAATAAGCTGGGCAGCTCCTGATTTAATCTTAACGCTTAGCACTCTGGGTAAAAAGTTTCAGCAGATGACATTTTGAAATATTTTTCTTATTTTCGAGTATGCGCAAAATATGCGGATTCACATCCTCCTGCGCGTGCGCAAAGTCTCATCCGGGCATTTGCGTCATTGTAACATTCTGTAGTATCCAGTGCTTCTATTATCGGACGATTTAGGTCCTGATCTGACTGCACGGATGATGTCCGCATATGTCCGAAGATACGTTTTCGCATGGCACAGCCAAATTAGAGTGCTCCAAAAAGTACCTAAATATTTCACGGTATCAACATGAGGTACTAAGTCTTGACTGTGACCTTACTCTAGCCTCTAAGATCGAAGTAAAGCAAGCCTTGTCATGCCTAAGTGTAACAGGAGCGAGCTAAGTGTCAATAAGCCAGCCACTTATAATAAATATCTTTCTCTTGTACACATTACGAAAACACGCCTATTCAAATATATTGAAAATTTTACAACCAAAAAAGGAAAATTTTCAGATAAAAAATTCCGATATTTTTTTATATTTCTGTTCAAAACATAGATTGTGGGTACTCGTTAGAACCGCCTCGTCGAGGCGGTTCTAACGAGTCCCCACAATCTATGTTTTTGAGCAGAAATAAGAAAATTAATGTATACCCTAGTAAACCCCAGTTTTACTATATAAAAGTGGGGTTTAAGGGGGTTAAAATTATGTAGGCATGTTTTCGTGATGAGATTCAGTATTCATGACACATTTATCAGCAAATAAAATCATACTGTAAAATACATACAATAAAAGTCCGCCATCGACCATTTATACTCTTTAAAATAAGAGAGATCCCTTAACAGCGCTGCGGGAACGTGTGAATTCAGAACATGATAAAAAGGTCCCAGAAACATCAGCAAGCTGCGTACATACCACGTGACTTTCCTTATAAGTATTGGATGGGTAAGGGGTTGATCTGAATTCTGTATAAATAAAGCATTTCTTTTTATGGCTATATATAAAACTTCAGAATAATTCATGAAAGTTATTATTATTATTATTATTATTAAAGCGCCCATTGAAAACAGATGGAGCTTGCCTTTATTCAAGGGCATTAGAGAAGTTCCAAAGATGAAAGTTTAGATTAAAATAAAAGCAAAAATGATTAAATTATTTTCTTATTGTTTTCACAGAAATTCAGCCAACATTTTGACAGAAATTTAGAGAACAATTTGAATGAAACGTCGAGTCTTAAATATAAGATCATTAATTTTCATCTGATAATTCAGCATACAGCGTAAAAAGCTTAAAATGTGAATGCATGGAACACTAAATAAAGAAGTAAAGCTCCTGGAATCATCAGCAAGCTATACTTAGGTTTGCTGGTTACTTAACTTTCAACATCTTTCAGAAAGTCGTTTTTGTCAGGCGCTTTACTCAGAAGAAATAAATGAGCAATTTTTTGTCATAATACAATTCAAAACCTTTTGTCGTAACTACCTATGCCCAAAAGAGTTTGTTTTATTCATTGATTCAAAAAAAAAAAAAAATCGAAAATTACATTTACTCCATTGTACAAAAAGCCTCAAGTTATGCAAAAAACGATACGCAGGTAGTTTGGATGCAGATTTCCAAGAAGAGCCATTTGTAATTTTGAAATTTTCACAATATCGTGATGGAACATCAATAATTTAAAACCAGTGAAGAAAAGGAGCAAAAAATCAAACAAAAACATTCCGAAAATCCAGTTTACCATAAAAATTGCATATGTCATTCAAACCCATTTTGGCCGCAAAATTAATTTTACAGTAAATATTTGAAAACAGAGCGCAGGAGCAGAAAAAAAGGAAACCAGATAACATATGGTCAATCAAAACAAAACCGTTTCGTTTAGAATACAACGCCAAACTAAAAACGCATTTCCTAATGATTTCGAAAGAAAAGTAAGCTTCTGATTAACAGTTACACTTTGCTGACGCACTATGTCTCAGTCTGTCAAGTGAAGTAAAATCTACATTGGTGCGAATGGGCCGGCGCTGATAAAAGAGACCTTAGAACTATGCGAACAGCAAAGATCCAGACCAGCCTGCGCATCCGCACAGTCTGGTCAGGATCTTCGCTGTTCGCGAAGACAATTTAGGGATCTTGTAGAAGATAGAGGACTAGTAGAGAAGATCTTGATCCGACGCGTGGCTGCGAAGACTTGTCTGAGGCCTCGAAATTCGTATATGTCCTTAGGGCTATTTTGTCAGCCGGTGGTCCAAATCTGGTATTAAAGACACATTTTTTAATTCCTTCTTTGGCTAGACCCCCCCTCTCATGATCAGCCCGAATATACAGTCCTGATAACAGAGCGCACATAAAAAGCTTATCTTATCTAAGTGATTATGAAGTGATTATAAGGATGTTAAGTCTCCCTAGGTGGGGCCCTATAAGGGGTAGTTCATACAAAGGAGAAGTATTCAATATGTTACTTTAACCAGCAAACACGTATATATGGGAACCATGTGGGCAGAATCGGGGCATTTATCCCATCTGGGTCCTACTTGGGCCCCATATAGGCTTTTTTGCCCATATAAGACCCTTATAGGTCCCATATTGGTAAAATTTGATAACTATAAAAATATATTCTAATATATGGGACCCCCGAGATAAAATTGAAATAATCCTGGAAAAGTGATATTTTCTAGATACATAATTGGGGCCCAAATGGCT
The DNA here is from genome assembly GCA_964016985.1 of Anodontia alba. Lineage (NCBI taxonomy): Eukaryota > Metazoa > Mollusca > Bivalvia > Lucinida > Lucinidae > Anodontia > Anodontia alba. The sequence goes on along the minus strand of OZ024834.1, from coordinate 10,600,860 downwards.
CCCATGTGATACAGATATTGGACCTCTATGGTTCCAATGTTGACCTCCCATTACTGTATGGGACCCATATGGGTTCAATATGGGTATTAAGGGGAACAACTCTACCACTATTTAAACATAATATCAAAAAATAGTAAATTTCCTGATATAAATGCAAATAATAATGATAATAATAAAATAAAAATAATAGTTTGTTCATTACAAAATGAAAGTATCTATTAAATTTATCTTAACTTTTTTCCCGACATGGACGTCGATTCATGGTCATATTTTTATTTTAACTCGTATGTCCCTATTATTTTTAAAATTGAGAGGTATATATAAATACGCATGATACCAACATTTCCAACTATTAAAAAAGACGCCTATATCTTTAAGGCAATAACTTGCACACGTACATAGGTCTCTATCGGTTGGGACCTTACCAGTCCATCAAATGGGCTGGGACTGGGGACTTATAATCATTTGTATAAAAATGTGTAAAAACTGTTTTTCTGGAAGATAAATATGGGTTGATTTTTCCCATACTGGACCCATATAGTTCCCACATGGCTTTGCCCATGTGGGTCCAACATGGAACCCTGTTGCAAATCCCTCATGAGTCCCTTATGGGTTGCCCATGTAGGACCCATATAAATACCCATTTAGGGCCAATGTGGGTCCTATATGTTTTGCTTGCTGGGTTAATTTAGAACCAAATAAAGTCACTTGCAAATTTTGCATGTAATTTGTTGTATCACTTTATTATAAATAAATAAATAAATAAATAAATAGATAAATAAATAGATAAATAAAATACTATCTGTCTTACCAATTTGCTGTATATGATCCAAAGAAGCAGATAAAGAGGTCATTTGCTGATAAATTAGCATAAAAACATAAGTATCTGTATTTCTCCATAAAAATGTTGTGATTATTCATTAGAACATCCTTGGAGAGGCGATTCTAATGAATAACAACCACATATATTTTATTGTAGAAAGAGAAAAGTATCAAATTATCACCAAATTAGCTACCTTATCTGCGGCCCTGTCTTCAACATAAACATTGCTAATACCTAATCGAATTACCCCTTATCAGGCCCCTACCTGTAAGGGTGACTTAAGTCACCAAGAATTTCTTATCCCAATCTGCTCACTGTCATTAGGGCGTTATGCAATCCAAATTGTGTCTTTAAATGGAAACGTCTTATCTCTTAAATAAAATAAAACTAAAACTAATTTAATTTGGTTACGATGTATAGGATAGATATATCTTAAGGCTAGTAATCTGAAAGAGATATCTGGGCCGTGTCAGGCGGAAAAGTGTCTTCGAACAGGCGCAGCTTCAGATTATTCTGCGCATGCGAAAAGCATCATCCGGGCCTTTGCTCTCCATTCACATATTCTGTAGTATCCAATGATTCTGTTAGCGGGCAGGGAAGGCCCTGATCAGACTGTGCGGATGCGCAGGCTGATCTGGGCCTTCACTGTCCGCATTTGTTTGAAGACACGTTTTCGCATGACGAGGCATATAAAGAGTTATTCGTTCTTAGGCATTTTCGTGTGTCTCCTTCCGTTGTGCCTAATGCCCCAACCTGATGTAGGTATTCCAAATATTCAGATAGATACGCATCACTAGGAAAGCTGATATACAGTGAACCCTCACTGCAAAGACAGCATTTGTTCCCAATGATATTGCCATTAAAATGAATTTGCTGTTGTAAAGAATTCTTAATAAGCATAATGATATGCAACAAATGGCATGGTTTATTCTTATTTCTTCATAGAACATATGTTTTGGATATTTGTTAGAGTCGCCTCGGTGAGGCGATTCTAACAAATATCCAAAACATATGTGGCTGGAAGTATTGAATAATAGTGTTCTTGCACAATTTCTGATTAATTGTCACCTCTTGAAAGAGGGTTTCAGTGCTATTCAAATTGTCAGGAAAACGCGTTTTGTTCTTGTATCGAGTGTCGGTATAATGAAGGTTGACTGAATTAAAGAGCATACACTGTGTGCTATTCAGTAAACGCATAACAAACTTTTTAAGGGAGACAGAAGTTCCGGTTCAATCATGTGGCAAAGAATTACGGTATAAGAATATTTATGAAAGGGGACTTGATTCATGGTGGGTAGCCATTACAGGCCTAACTGATCAAATCGATGTTACGGGACCTGCGCGATGTGGTAAAGGCGCCTGTGGCGAAGTTGCCGATGGTCGGCCCACTCTCGGCGGAAATTTCTGAAGTGAAAGTGTAAGGAAATAGAACTTCTTATATTGCGTGTGACCCAAATGATCTTTTTAAGGCTCCCTTACTCATTCCCGGATAGGAAAAGTTGCGACATGGAGATACTTTACTCAAACACATGTGCATTTTATTTGCATTTTTTTCATCATCCCTCACTTTTTATCCACCGACCCGTAGGTTCGGGGATATAGCGATCAGCATGCCGTCCGTCCGTCCGTCCGTCGATGCACCCTTGTGCGCTCCATAACTTTGATACTCTTAGACATTACGGAAGCACGCCTATTTAAATATATAGAAAATTTCACCTCCAAAAATGGTAAATTTTCAGATAAAAACTCTGATATTTCTCATATTTCTGCTCAGAACATAGACTGTGGGTACTCGTTAGAACCGCCTCGGCGAGGCGGTTCTAACGAATACCCACAATCTATGTTTTTGAGCAGAAATAAGAAAAATAATGTATACCCCTGTAAACCCCAGTTTTACTATATAAAGGTGAGGTTTAAGGGGGTCAAAATTATATAGGTATGTTTTCGCTTAGACATATTTTGATATTTGGTAGGAGTAAATGATAAGTAATTCCCAACTTTAGCATTGCAACTAGTTAAGCGAGCGAGCAAACGCATCCTCCTTCCAGTTCGGTTCGGAGGATATTCCATTTGAAGATTAAAATTTTAAATAGGCAGTATTAAGAGCAAAAGCAAGTGTTCAAGGGAAATAATTTTTTCAGGAATGACTTGAGATAAACTCTGTCGGATACAGTCCTATTTATGGACGAGGTATCATATATATTTCCGTTCGACAGCTAGTATATCAAACTGTGCACTATTTCTATACTGGCATGGTTTCATGTATGATAGAAAAACAATATTTGTATTTAATTTTACGGCTGTTCTGATCATCCTGTCATAACCAGTTTAGACCAGAAGCAAGCAGTAAGTGAACTCTGTAATTAATCAGAGCAAAATCTAGATACATGTCAAAATGGAACATCCTCCGAACTGAACTGAACCGAAAAGAGGTTGCGTCGGTTCGCTCGATGAACTAGTTGCAATACCGAAGTTGTAAATTTCTTATCATTTACTGTGGTTTTTTTTTATTTATTAGAAATTTCATGGATACATACATACATACATACAAGACGAGTACATATATTGTGTTTTGCGACTCTCAAATGGATATATTCCTTTCTTTGTTATAGAAAACAGTAAATTGTTGTTAATGGAGATTCTTTGGAGTGGGCCCAAGATTTGTCTGGTGTCCTATAATGGACCTTCTTGGGGCACTGTTGTTCCCATTGTACATATAGTCGAACCTCGATGGCTCGAACACCGATGGCTCGTTTACCATGTTTCATTTGAACTCGTTTTTGAGTCCCTACAAAATTCTTCCGATAGCTCAAGAAGACAAATATTTAGGGAGAATTTCCTATTTTATCATAAAATTGTATGTTGTGTGTATTCATTAGAATCGCCTCATCGAGGCGATTCTAATGAGTACACTCAACATTCAATCACTGTGTAAAAAAGCGAAAAGATTTCCCTAAATTATCGCTATTTGCTTCCTGAACTGGTGCCATGATTAACCCTCAGTGGCTCGAACTACCCATGTCTCGAACAAATTGGTCCTAAAGATGTTCGAGCCATTGAGGTTCGATTGTAAATGACATTTCCACTGACATTGGCTCAGAAATAAGCCTGTTTGCAGGTTATTGCGTTTCCTACAGGGAAATTAGAGATGCAGATGATTCATTGAAACTTCAGAAGGATACAGACAGACTAGGATGTTCGGCAACATAATGGGCATTACGAAAACACGCCTATTAAAAAATAAAAAAAAATCACCATCAAAAACTGTAAATTTTCAGATAAAAATTCTGATATTTTTCATATTTTAACTCAAAACATAGATTGTGGGTACTCGTTAGAACCGCTTCGCCTAGGCGGGGGAGGAGATCGTACTGTTCTTTTAAATCTCTATAGATCTTTAATTAGATCTAAATTGGATTATGGATCCATAGTTTATGGATCCGCAAGAAAATCTTATTTGAAATCTTTGGATACTATTCATCACCAAGGTTTACGTCTGGCTCTAGGGGCTTTTCGTACTTCCCCCGTCGAAAGTTTATACGCTGAATCAAATGAACCATCATTGTATATAAGAAGAGAGAAATTGTCTCTTCAATATGTTACTAAATTAGCCGCCAATCCACGTAATTCAGCCTATGATTGTGTTTTTAATCCTAAATATGAAAGATTTTACAACAACAAACCAACGGCTATTAAACCCCTAGGCCTGAGAATACAACCGTTACTTGAAGAGGCCAATATCAATATTAAAAATGTTCAGCATTTTTCTTTTCCATCAAAAGAGCCATGGACGTTAAACCCTCCAAAGATTATTTTAGACCTTCATAAAAATAAAAAAACAGAAGTCGAGTCGCATATTTTTAAGAATGAATTTTTAGAAATCAAATCAAATTATAAACATTACCTGTCAATTTATACAGATGGTTCGAAACAAGATGAGAAAGTTGCTTGTTCTGTTATTAGTCCAAATTTTACTGACAGTATCAGATTACCTGATAATAGCTCCATTTTTACCGCCGAAGCCAAGGCAATAGATATTGCACTTTACCATATCAGAGATCAGTCTGAAAAACAGTTTATCGTTTATTCAGATTCTCTTTCTGTATTAAAATCTCTTAAAGATTTACACCATACAAACCCATTAATTCAGCAAATTCTTAAAAAATATTATTATCTTTCCGCTTCAAAAGAAATTGTATTTTGTTGGCTTCCCAGCCACGTTAATATTCGTGGAAATGAATTAGCAGATTCAGAAGCCAAATCTGCATTATCCTTAGTAATAACCAATTTCAAAATTCCTCACTCCGACTTTAAATCAAACGTCTGTCAATACATCAACAACAAATGTCAGTCTGTTTGGGAAACACAAACTTATAATAAATTAAATGAAATCAAACCAAATTTTAACAGCAAATGCACATTTTCTAATCTCAGCAGAAAAGAACAAACAAAAATCACGAGATGTAGACTTGGACACACTAGAATTACTCATTCTTATATTTTAAACAATGAACAAGCTCCATTCTGCATTCCTTGTAATGAACCTTTCACAGTCAAACATTTTCTTATCACTTGTGCTGAATTTAATCACATTCGCACAAAGTATTTTAATATAAAAACTATAAAGGAACTTTTTGATATGCCAACTCAGAAAATACTCGACTTTCTTAAAGAGATCGGACTTTTTAATAAAATATGATCAGTATTTTTAATCACTTAAAATCATTGATACTTTATCTCTTTAAAATAAATACATCAATCCTAGATATTTTTAAATTTCTCATTAAATAAAATCATCATATAACATAAAACTTATTAGACGCTATATGCCCTTTTAGGGTTGAGCGTCTATAAACAAAATATCCATCCATCCATCCATCCATCCATCGCCTAGGCGGATCTAACGAGTACCCACAATCTATGGTTTTGAGCAGAAATAAGAAAAATAATTGTATACCCCTGTAAACCCCAGTTTTACTGTATAAAAGAGGGGTTTAAGGGGGTCAACGTTTTCGTGATGGTATGAGATTTTAGCCGATTAAATACAATATCATACAGACAACTAGACAGAGAATAAATAAAATTGAGGGTTTTTACACTTTGGAGAGAACGGTCCTCGAATATCTGAATTCCATTAAATACCTTGGCGTGACAATCACACGACTTGAGATGGAATACACATATTAGCAACACCATACAGAACACTTGGTTTCCTGAGGCGAAATCTTTATCAGTGTCTTCATGATGTAAAAGTGGAAGCAAACAAATGACTTGTTTGCCCAATATTGGAATATAGTAGGTGTGTCTGGGACCCCATAGGGAGTGGTTCTTCAAGAAGAAATTGACAAAGTTCAGAATAGAGCTGCTAGATATGTAACAAGAAGTTACTGCTTTGAAACAGGCAGTATGACTGGAATACTAGAACCAGTAGCCCGAAAGAACAACAATCGCTCAACTGAGGAACAGTTAGCTGAAGGTGTGAATATAATTCGAAAATACAAGCAACCATCACTAATGTTTTTGCCATAGGTTTCATCCTATGCAAACATAGTTTATTCAAACACGTTCTTTGTTTAAAAGTTTTTCAAATGTCTATAATCGACTGGAAATATATGTCGTCTAAGGCTCCTGAGGAGAGTAAATTAGGCCATGGAAATCAGAGACCCAAAATTGGACTTGTCCTGATTGCTAGCAAGACTGATGATGATTCGATCAAAAATGGACAATATTTTCCCTATTATATGTCTATGAGTGACTAAAGGGCAAGTAACTCGCATGTAAATAGTCCGATCTGCCCCACAAACTCGTCCAAGATTTTATGGCTGTCCTCATTACCAACAAGTCTGATGCAGATTCGATCAAAACAAAAATTGCTATCGTCCGGAAAATATTTTCTAAAGTCACTGGTCAGAGAAAACAAAAGGATTAAGTTCCTTATTTTCAAATCATCTCTCCATTTATCATGGATAAAAAAGCAATTATTCAGTGGAACTGTCGAGGACTAAAAGCAAATTATAACGAAATTTTAATTTTAACAACACTACTTTCTCCGACTGTCTTTTGTCTCCAGGAAACCTTTTTAAAAAATACAGATAATATTAATTTTAAAAATTATAGTTTATATAATCATATCGCAACTGAAAATCAGAAAGCCTCAGGAGGTTCATCTATCCTTGTAAAATCAAATGTTCCTCATAGACAGATAGATATAAATAGTAATTTACAAGCTGTTGCTGTAAATGTCACTCTGTCTAAATCCATAACAATTTGTTCTCTATATCTTCCTCCACACTGTAAATTTTCTAAACACGATTTAGAAAATCTTATAAACCAGTTACCTCGTCCTTATTTATTATTAGGTGATTTTAATAGTCACAGCAAACTATGGGGTTGTCTGGATACAAATGACAAAGGAGAAATAATAGAAAATTTTATTGCAGAAAATGATTTATGTTTATTTAACGATAAACAACCAACTTATCTTCATTCTCCTACAAGAAATTATTTTGCTTTAGATTTGTCTATATGCTCTCCAAATATTTACTTAGATTTTGATTGGTCAGTTTTAGATGACCTTCATGGGAGCGATCATTTTCCAATTAAAATTGAAGAAATTGAATCGACAAATGAAGACCATCATTCCCGATGGAATTTCAATAAAGCAAACTGGGAGAATTTTATGGAGCTATGTAATGAAAAATTAAATCCTGAAATGTTTAAAACAGCAGATGATATACAAGCTTTTACTGATACATTAATTCATGTAGCCGAAAAATGTATTCCAAAGTCCTCGACACGTTCAAAAAGAAATAGACCTTGGTTTAATAAAGATGTTAAAAATTCAATAAATAAAAGAAAATCGGCCTTACGAAAGTTCAATAGGCAGCCAACAAAAGAAAATCTAATCCATGCCAAACAAATGCGAGCAAAAGCTCGCAAGACAATAAAAACGGCTAAAAGAACATCTTGGCAGCAATACGTCTCCAAACTTAATTCTAGAACTCCAGCAAAGAAAATATGGGACATGATTCGAAAAATTACTGGCAAAAATAAAAATAACAAGCATGTCCATATTAAATCAAATGGAAATATATGCTCAACGACTAAAGATATTTCCAATGCACTAAGAGAGAATTTTCAGAAAAACTCTTCTAGTGCAAATTATTCCGAAACCTTTCAAAACATAAAACAGGAACAAGAGAAAGAGCATCTAAATTTTACGTCACTAAATCATGAAAGATATAATGTACCATTCACAGCTTCAGAATTATCAGATGCTCTTAATAAATCTCACGATACAGCTGCTGGTCCTGATGACATCCATTATCAAATTCTTAAACATTTACCCGATAACGCTTTAAAAACTTTATTAAATATTTTAAATGATATTTGGATCACTGGAAAATTTCCAAAAGACTGGAGTAAAGCAACGATTATACCTATACCAAAACCAAATAAAGATCATACTGAAGCTACTAACTATAGACCTATTGCTTTGACAAGTTGTTTGTGTAAAACAATGGAGAGAATGATTAATGATAGACTGGTTTGGTTCTTAGAATCAAACCAGCTTATAACAAAATATCAAGCTGGATTCAGAAAAAATAACTGTACAAACGATCATTTGATTCGTTTGGAATCTTTTATTCGTGATGCCTTTGTTAAAAAAGAACATGTCGTAGCTGTATTTTTTGACTTAGAAAAAGCTTACGATACTACCTGGAAACATGCCATCATGAAAGATTTACATAAATTAGGCCTTAAAGGCCGATTACCACTTTTTATTCAAAACTTTTTATCAGATCGAACATTTAATGTTCGAATAGGTAATACGTTATCGGACATATTTAAACAAGAACAAGGTGTACCACAGGGAAGCATTTTATCACCTACCTTGTTTGGCATTAAAATTAACGATATTGTTAAATGTGTGAAAGACCTTGATTGTTCACTTTTTGTTGACGATTTTGGAATATTTATTAGATCGAAAAATATGGAAACCATTGAATTCAAACTACAACGATGTTTAAACAATATAGAAGATTGGGCAACAGAAAATGGTTTCAAATTTTCAAAAACAAAAACTCAATGCGTTCATTTTTGTCAGATACGTCAGCTACATTTAGATCCTCATCTCACCATATACGGTAGTCCAATTCCAGTCGTCAGTGAAGCAAAATTCCTGGGTCTTTTGTTCGATAACAAATTATCTTTTATACCACACATCAAAGCTTTAAAAGCTAAATGTCTTAAAGCACTTGATATTCTTAAAGTTCTCTCCAGTTCAGACTGGGGAGGAGATCGTACTGTTCTTTTAAATCTTTATAGATCTTTAATTCGATCTAAACTGGATTATGGATCCATAGTTTATGGATCCGCTAGAAAATCTTATTTGAAATCTTTGGATACTATTCATCATCAAGGTTTACGTCTGGCTCTAGGGGCTTTTCGTACTTCCCCCGTCGAAAGTTTATACGCTGAATCAAATGAACCATCATTGTATATAAGAAGAGAGAAATTATCTCTTCAATATGTTACTAAATTAGCCGCCAATCCACGTAATTCAGCTCATGATTGTGTTTTTAACCCTAAATATGAAAGATTTTACAACAATAAACCAACAGCTATTAAACCCCTTGGCCTGAGAATACAACCGTTACTTGAAGAGGCCAATATCAATATTAAAAATGTTCAGCATTTTTCTTTTCCATCAAAAGAGCCATGGACGTTAAACCCTCCAAAGATTATTTTAGACCTTCATAAAAATAAAAAAACAGAAGTCGAGTCGCATATTTTTAAGAATGAATTTTTAGAAATCAAATCAAATTATAAACATTACCTGTCAATTTATACAGATGGTTCGAAACAAGATGAGAAAGTTGCTTGTTCTGTTATTAGTCCAAATTTTACTGACAGTATCAGATTACCTGATAATAGCTCCATTTTTACCGCCGAAGCCAAGGCAATAGATATTGCACTTTACCATATCAGAGATCAGTCTGAAAAACAGTTTATCATTTATTCAGATTCTCTTTCTGTATTAAAATCTCTTAAAGATGTACACCATACAAACCCATTAATTCAGCAAATTCTTAAAAAATATTATTATCTTTCCGCTTCAAAAGAAATTGTATTTTGTTGGCTTCCCAGCCACGTTAATATTCGTGGAAATGAATTAGCAGATTCAGAAGCCAAATCTGCATTATCCTTAGTAATAACCAATTTCAAAATTCCTCACTCCGACTTTAAATCAAACGTCTGTCAATACATCAACAACAAATGTCAGTCTGTTTGGGAAACACAAACTTATAATAAATTAAATGAAATCAAACCAAATTTTAACAGCAAATGCACATTTTCTAATCTCAGCAGAAAAGAACAAACAAAAATCACGAGATGTAGACTTGGACACACTAGAATTACTCATTCTTATATTTTAAACAATGAACAAGCTCCATTCTGCATTCCTTGTAATGAACCTTTCACAGTCAAACATTTTCTTATCACTTGTGCTGAATTTAATCACATTCGCACAAAGTATTTTAATATAAAAACTATAAAGGAACTTTTTGATATGCCAACTCAGAAAATACTCGACTTTCTTAAAGAGATCGGACTTTTTAATAAAATATGATCAGTATTTTTAATCACTTAAAATCATTGATACTTTATCTCTTTAAAATAAATACATCAATCCTAGATATTTTTAAATTTCTCATTAAATAAAATCATCATATAACATAAAACTTATTAGACGCTATATGCCCTTTTAGGGTTGAGCGTCTATAAACAAAATATCCATCCATCCATCCATTCTGCATTCCTTGTAACGAACCTTTTACGGTCAAACATTTTCTTGTCACTTGTGCTGAATTTAATTATATTCGCACAAAGTATTTTAATGTAAAAATATAAAGGAACTTTTTAATATGCCAACTCAAAATATACTCGATTTTCTGAAAGAGATCGGACTTTTTAATAAAATATGATCTGTATTTTAATAACATAAAATCATTGATACTTTATCTTTTTAAAATGAACTCATCAATCCTAGATATTTTTAATTTCTCATTAAATAAAATCATCATATAACATACATCTTATTAGACGCTATATGCCCTTTTAGGGTTGAGCGTCTATAAACAAAATATCCATCTATCTATCTAAAGTCACTGGGGACCTCAAGGGCAGGTAACGCATGCCAATAGTCGCAAGTGGCACAATAGCTAATTTGTCTGAGATTTTATGCCTGTCCTTGTTATATGCAAGTTTGATAAAGAACAGATCAAAAAATTGTCACCATCGTCCGGACAACATTTTCCCCATTTCATGTCTCTGGGGACTAAAGGGCAAGTAACTCTCATGTGAATAGTGCGATCTGACCCAAAATAAAACTCGTCTGACATTTATAGCTGTCCTCATTACCTGCAAGTCTGATGAAGATTCAATTAAAAAAATGAGATGGCTATCATCCAGAAAGCATTTACCCCAGTCTATGAGGCCCTCAAGTGCGGGTACTTCTCATGCCAATAGTCAAAACTGGGCCAAAATCAAACTTATCCGAGATCTAATGCCTGTCCTTGTTATCTGCAAGTTTGATGAAGATTCAATCAAAATGAAGTCGCTATTGCCCGGACAACATTTTCCTCACTATAAGTAATGGGAGATTAAAGGGCAATAAATATCATGTGAATAATCCGATCTGTCCCCCAATTCGAACGTCCAAGATATTATGGCTATCATCATTACCTGCAAGTTTGATGAGGATCCGATCAAAAATAAAGTCGCTATCGCCTGGACAACATTTTCCCCATAATTTGTCTATGGGACCTTTTGGTTGCCGTGAAAACCAAAGTTCTGACCAGATCCGGCCCAAAACTCAATACAGCCAATCCCCCATCCAAACGATGGTAACTGTGAAATTTGATCAAGTCTGGCCAAGTGCGTATAGTATTGTACAAAGATCTAAAGGGTGCCGCCAGCATCCCAAAAGATGACCTTATTCCCCCAATTAGTCACTGCAGAAATCATCACACATTGGCATTTCAGACCCCTTCTGCAAGAACTGACATTTACAAAGGACCCTTCTTCCCTCGGACAGTTAGATTGGAATATCCTTCCAGATTCGATAGTTTCCTCAGCTGACGGTGCAGAGGATAGTGTGTTGCTAAGTTTACTTCTTAGGTGAGAGCTTGAGACTAACTTCCATGATTCTGATTCATGACCTTTCAATTACAGATATACAAAATTGCAATGAATAACTCTCCAATTTAAAATAACTGCAAATGCCGCTAAATGATCATAGGTACCATTGCATACAATACAAGCGCTTGTGTGGGTACTAGTCGGAATGGCATTTTTTTATTCCAGAGTGCCTCATGCCCTGTTAACATAGTACATATTTGCATAGGGGTAGGTGTCATACTCGCTTGGGAGACGTTCCTTCTACTGTCTCGATTATTGTTCTAATTTCGCCACAAACTGTTATATAAAAAACAAAACAAAACAAAAAAATAATAATAAAAATAAATATAAAATGACACAGACAATGTCTGTACTCTAGCGTACCTCACATATTGCGTTATATGACTGCAGAAGACAATTTGATTGCTTTTTTATGCAAGATCGATTGCCAATCACCTTGACCTCTTCCAATAAATAATTCGTCTTCGCTAGCAATGATTTTGCATACCATTGCATTATTATTTTAACAAACAAACCCTTTGATTTCTTATGAATTCCGTGTCCATCTAAACGAAGAACTAACTTTTTCCGCTTTCTCGCAGCTATTGTAACAAAATGGTCGCTATTTGTCAGTAATATCAAATATCAACATAGGCCCTTTTACGACATCGCGAAGGCCCCGTAACAGATGATTTGATCACTTAGGCTCCGCAATGGCTACCCACCGTGTTGATTATCTTGGTAGAATTTTCATTTTGTAAACAATGATGACAACTTTCATGACTTCCTAAACTACCATAAACACAATTGTCTGTCCAAACAAAAACTTTACATTTCAGCCGTTTTCAATTTTGTGTGTGTATGTAATAGGTTCAGATAAGGTGTTTGTTGTTGTAGTTTTTTTTTTCAATCGCAAAGTATTGATATTTTTCTTATTTCTCCATAAAAAACATATGCTGTGGGTACTCATTACGTGCACCGAGGCGCTTCTAAGGAGTCACAAGGACATACGTTTATGTCGAGATATAAAAACAATATTATGCGGATACTCCCTCTTATTTGTAGTTATAGTATTCTTTGTTCTCAAGGGTCATCCAAATCTCATCTTTAGAAGGTCTACTCTAAAAGCCTTTGGAGTTGATCCCTATTCAGACGGGAAAAACAATTGGACTAAATTGCCTTCCTTGATAGTGTATCGATTTGCTTTAATGCATTATGCGTAATGAAATACGTAGGAGAGTTTTAGAAAACTATGATTTTTTTAACAGATCGCAAGTGATCAGACGCCACATTCTAAGACGTATGATTTGTGTCTACATCGCTTTTAGGGACATTAGGTATAAATGGGTGAATGTATTTTAATCATGAAATATGAAATAAATTAATTGAGCAATATAAGAAAGATATCAGAATAGGAAAGATCAAATCTTGTTTATAACTACTGACTACAACAAACTTACCGTATTCGACCTAATTACTGCACTGTGCGCTTAGATTTTTCAAAATTACGGGAAAATGTGCGGTGAAATATGCATCTACCTACTCAGGGTACACTTTAAAAAAGATCAGCAAAGGACTTATTTGATGATGTTTATGCCATTTTTTTCTGATTTTCTATATAAAAAAACATATGTTGTGGATACTCATTTGAACTGCATCGACAGGTCGATGCAATTCAAATGAGTACCCACAGCATATGCCTTTATAAAGAAGTAGACACAATTTTTCTATATAAAACCATACGTTGTGGATACTCATTTGACTTGCATCGATGCAATTCAAATGAGTATCCATAACATATGCCTTTATAAAGAAGTAGACACAAAAAAAAAACAACAAAAAAAAAAAACAAAAAAAAACAAAAAAACAAAAAAAACATTGACTATAATCTGAGGACTACGGAATGACTTGACTATGCGCGTACAGGAGTATGTGCGGTAATTAGGTCGAATACGGTATATTACTTATATGTACTGTCTATTGCACCTTTTTATGGGCTTTATCTTTTAAGAAAAAGTATAAAGATGTCCAGGAAGAGCCATCCTCGCAGAGCGTAGCCTATCAATGACACCAAGAGGAAAAACATACAAACAACGACAGACATAGACTGGCTCCAGTCTCCAGGGACTAAATATTTTCTCTTATAATCCTGTTTAATAATCCACTTTTATTAAAACAAAATAAAAATATGACACTCAAGACTGGTCACTAGTGACCAGCGTTTATAGACATGATATATATATATTTTTTCTTTTTTTTTATTTTAGTGGCTTATCAAACAGAATTATGAGAAAAAATATTTAGTCACTGGAGACTCATTACGAAAACCTGCCTATTCAAATATACTGAAAATTTTACCACCGCAAAATGAAAAATTTCCGACAAAATCTCTGATATTTTTCTTATTTCTGCTCAAAAACATAGATTGTGGTACTCGTTAGAACCGCCTCGTCGAGGCGGTTCTAACGAGTACCCACAATCTATGTTTTTGAGCAGAAATAAGAAAAATAATGTATACCCCTATAAACCCCAGTTTCACTACATAAAAGTGGGGTTAAAGGGGGTCAAAACTATAAAGGCGTGTTTTCGTGATGATAGCCAGTCTATGACAGACAGTACCCATGCCAAATAACAAAGAAAAGTAAAGTAACGATCTCCCTCTTCACCAACAAGACGATCACAATACTACAGACTACATCCATCAAAATGAACGATAAGACAAACCAAGAAAAATACATGAAAAAAAAATGCAGGGAGCAGCTACAAGTCAACACATTGAGCATACGACACCAAAACCACCGCCTAAGAACGGTCAGTGTCTTGTCATTGTTTGCTCCTCTTTTTTTCGTCGCCTCGGGACTGATGTGCTACGTGATCGTGGACTTAACTGGGTATTTTTATTTATAATTTTGCACAAGGGCTCACAAACGCTAATAGTAAAACATCACAGAAAAAAAAAATGTAAACCAGATTAAATCACTGTGATGAAACATGGATAAGGGCTCGTGGCAATCACCTCAGACACTGGCAACCACAGTTTAAGAAATAGAAAATACGGTAAAACCTCAATGGCTCGAACATCTTTGGGACCCTGGAAAATTTATTCAGGACACGGATAGTTCGAGCTATTGAGGGCTAATGGTGCCATGTCAGGAAGCAAATGCTGATAACTTAGGGAAGTCTTTTCGTCCTTCTATACAATGATGGTATGATGAGTGTACTCATTAGAATCGCCTCATCTGCATACAAATTCACGATAAAATAAGAAATTTCCCTAAATATTTGTTTTCTTGAGCTATCATAAGAATTTCCTAGGGACTTAAAAATGAGTTTGAATTATCCAAGATAAACGAGCCATCGGTGTTCGAGTTATCGAGGTTTTATTGTATGTCCAGGAAGAGGCAGAGTACCACTGTGCAGACATATAAGTGAAAATACCCAGGAAATGCAACAATCACGAAACACGGCCCTTCCGAGAGTAGTATATGGTGACACTCTGGGGACTCCCCAGAGTGCCACCCTATACTACTCCCGAAACCCCAAAGGAAGGAGAGATGAGGAACAAATAAGGACACAACAAACGCTACATATGAAATCAAAGACACAAACAAAGAATTGCAACAGAGGAAAAGCATTGGACAAAATTTTGATTATAATTATAACTAAAGAAATTTACTGCTTTAATCGCGCATTGTACGTTTCAGCCATTTTCAGCATCTTCCTCATATAAATATATAGGAACGCAACTTTGACCTTGTCGTAAAAAGGTAAAAAGTCAATCTACGGTCATCATTTGAATAAATTTGATAGACCTTGAGTCCCCGATAGTAGTACGACACCCTACACTACCCCGATGTTATCTACCACGATTCAGTCTCAAAGCTTTCTTGGTTCTAGAGAAGAAGATTTCAATTACCATATATGGGCATGGCAGCCATCTTGTTCAATGGCGCGGAACCATTCGAACAAATTGTCAATACCCTTTTGATAGAACGCTCCATGTGAAATCTGGTGAAAATTGCTCAAGCAATTTCAGAGAAGACATTTAAAAATACTCAATTTTATACAGGTATATAGCCCAAGGGCAAGGACAGATAACCCCAGAAGGCAAAATTTTGATTTTAAATAAAACGTTTTACTACTTTAATCATACATTGTAAGTTTCAGCTATAAGTATTTAATTCATTTTGAGAAAATGACTTTTTTACCAATTTCCCCATATAAATGTGTCCCGTGCTGGTCCCGGGCTTAGAATAGGCCAGACGTACCCTCTGCGTGACGTACGAGCCGGCTAAAAGAGGCCGCCCGTGACCACCCGGGCCCTCGAAATAGGTGGCTGCCTTCCGCTTCTGTGGCAGTTGGGTAAAACCCCTAACATAACAGAGCAACCGTCCGTTCAACCGGTATAATTCCAGACTATAAAATTAAATTTACTGAAAATGCATCTTAAATTGGAAAAAACAAATTTCGCGAGATCTATCCTTTTAAACCTTTCCTATCTCATGTTACTAACATGCTTCATTTGTTTGTGTATCATTCTGTGCCCGTGGGTCGCACATGGGACGAAGATTATAACCTCATCTGTATTTAACATATGTGTTTGTCTTGTGTTTGTGTCATTTTTCCGAACTCTAGCATTCTCCACATTAAAAAGTAAGATGCATTTAATATTGTTAGATAAAAAAACTAAAAGTTTTTCAAGGTATGAAAGCTACATATCATTTGAAAGCTACATATCATCTAACACAGCTTGTTTGTTTGACTCTCTTTAAAAATGAATCCAAAATGAATCCTTTCTTTAATAAACTGTTTATTTTAAATATGGATCTCCTAATGTTAAAAATAACCTTTCAATTTCCCAGACGTTTTCGGCCTCCCTTGTCTGTAGGGAATAAAATCTACAGATCACTTTCCTTCTGTAGTGGATAGGGTGTAATCCCCTATTAAAACAGGAACCACCTGTTTGCCGTGGGTGGCGTCTCGTATGCTGGGAGAGGGGAACCTGATGATTGAGGAAAGCCCAGGGATCTCCAGCTTTTCAACACATCATTTTGGCCCTTATTTCAGATAGAAGAGCGGTCTGGGTTAGATCCGGCCTGGATCAATCGGCTCAGTCGTGCCAAGCTCTAGAAGCGCACAACTTGTTCTTAGCTTCTTTCTCTCTTTCATACGTATCTTTATGGTACCAAACCGGGCTTATTTTTCTCATGTTCCTCTAACTTTAAGTGAGTTTCAATGGGCGGCGGCTGAAGGGTCAATTGGTGGGCTTGTATTGGGGCTTTGGCGGAAACCTCTGTGAGTGGAGGCTGTGGATAGGGGGATGAACTCAACTGTTCATAAATTTTTCTATGGAAATTTAGATGAATAGGTGGGAAATCATCTAAGCATGAGGCCGAGCTGAAGACTCTGATCTTGACACCGAGTATAATAGCAATGTAGCCTTGACGTTAGAAATAGGAGATCCATTTCTGTTAAACGTCCCCTTGTAGGGCTCCATGGAGGGTGGGGCGCATAGCTATCGAATCAAAAATTTCATCATCATGGCCTCTCGAAAACGATTTCTGGCGTTCGACTCTTCGGAGGACGACACGCAACCGACTACTTTTACTTTCAAAGCAAATGAGAACTTCGCTAAATTTTTAGTGATTTCGAGTAAGGAAGACAAACCAATTACTTCACTGTCTCCTTTCATCATAGAAAAACAAATAGAATCTTTAATAGGCACTCCAAAAAATGTAAAAAAATTAAAAAATGGAACTCTTTTGGTCGAAACTAACAGAAAATCTCAAACTGATAATCTCTTGAAAATTACAAAATTCTTTAACATTAATGTCTCTGTCACGGAACATAAAACACTCAATAGTTGCAAAGGTATTATCCGTGACAGGATGCTAAAACATGAAACTGAAGAAAATATCACAGAATATCTTAACACACAAGGAGTAACAGCTTGCAAACGTTTTAAAATTAAAAAAGATGGAAACTTTATAGAAACAAATACACTTTTACTAACTTTCAACACCACAACTTTACCGAAATCACTAAAAATCTTTTACCGAATTATACCGGTTGAAGTCTACATTCCAAATCCTCTGCGGTGTTTCAACTGTCAGAGGTTTGGACATCATGAAAACGGCTGTCCTGAATTACCTGGATCAGTATGTGAAAAATGTGGTATGGGTGACTTTGATCACTCAACAAATGCTTGTAAAAATGAAGCCAAGTGTGTGAACTGTCACAAAAACCATCAATCAAAATCAAATCAGTGTGAAATTTGGAAAAAAGAGAAAGAAATCATGAAAATTAAAGTTACACAAAAAATTACTTATTTGGAAGCCAAAAAGATTCAAGAAAATCAACCTGAAATCACCTTTGCAAAAGTTGTTCAATCCCTAAACACTAAACCTGAAACCAAAGAAAGTTCTACCCAGTTTAACGAAAAAGATTCTGTCATCAAAGCAAATTCAAAAGTTATTACTCCTACTCTAAAACCTAAACCTAAACCCGCATCTACTCATCAGTCTAGACCACCAACAAAATCTCAAAACAGTTCACAAACACAACCGACTAAAACAAGTGGATCACAACAGAGATCCAGGTCCAGGACAGCTGACCAGAAAGGAAAAAATGGAAAAGAAAAAGATAAAGATAAAGAACCAAATCCATATAGTAAAGGGGCGTCGGCCGATCCGATCAAGTTGGTCAATCGGTTCGATTCCCTTGAGACCATGGAGTTAGAGACTGACTCCTCCATGTTCTCGCAGTCTCAGAGAAAACAAAAGGATTAAGTTCCTTATTTTCAAATCATCTCTCCATTTATCATGGATAAAAAATCAATTATTCAGTGGAACTGTCGAGCACTAAAAGCAAATTATAACGAAATTTTAATTTTAACAACACTACTTTCTCCGACTGTCTTTTGTCTCCAGGAAACCTTTTTAAAAAATACAGATAATATTAATTTTAAAAATTATAGTTTATATAATCATATCGCAACTGAAAATCAGAAAGCCTCAGGAGGTTCATCTATCCTTGTAAAATCAAATGTTCCTCATAGACAGATAGATATAAATAGTAATTTACAAGCTGTTGCTGTAAATGTCACTCTGTCTAAATCCATAACAATTTGTTCTCTATATCTTCCTCCACACTGTAAATTTTCTAAACACGATTTAGAAAATCTTATAAACCAGTTACCTCGTCCTTATTTATTATTAGGTGATTTTAATAGTCACAGCAAACTATGGGGTTGTCTGGATACAAATGACAAAGGAGAAATAATAGAAAATTTTATTGCAGAAAATGATTTATGTTTATTTAACGATAAACAACCAACTTATCTTCATTCTCCTACAAGAAATTATTTTGCTTTAGATTTGTCTATATGCTCTCCAAATATTTACTTAGATTTTGATTGGTCAGTTTTAGATGACCTTCATGGGAGCGATCATTTTCCAATTAAAATTGAAGAAATTGAATCGACAAATGAAGACCATCATTCCCGATGGAATTTCAATAAAGCAAACTGGGAGAATTTTATGGAGCTATGTAATGAAAAATTAAATCCTGAAATGTTTAAAACAGCAGATGATATACAAGCTTTTACTGATACATTAATTCATGTAGCCGAAAAATGTATTCCAAAGTCCTCGACACGTTCAAAAAGAAATAGACCTTGGTTTAATAAAGATGTTAAAAATTCAATAAATAAAAGAAAATCTGCCTTACGAAAGTTCAATAGGCAGCCAACAAAAGAAAATCTAATCCATGCCAAACAAATGCGAGCAAAAGCTCGCAATAAAAACGGCTAAAAGAACATCTTGGCAGCAATACGTCTCCAAACTTAATTCTAGAACTCCAGCAAAGAAAATATGGGACATGATTCGAAAAATTACTGGCAAAAATAAAAATAACAAGCATGTCCATATTAAATCAAATGGAAATATATGCTCAACGACTAAAGATATTTCCAATGCACTAGGAGAGAATTTTCAGAAAAACTCTTCTAGTGCAAATTACTCCGAAACCTTTCAAAACATAAAACAGGAACAAGAGAAAGAACATCTAAATTTTACGTCACAAAATCATGAAAAATATAATGTACCATTCACAGCTTCAGAATTATTAGATGCTCTTCATAAATCTCATGATACAGCTGCTGGTCCTGATGACATTCATTATCAAATTCTTAAACATTTACCCGATAACGCTTTAAAAACTTTATTAAATATTTTAAATGATATTTGGATCACTGGAAAATTTCCAAAAGACTGGAGTAAAGCAACGATTATACCTATACCAAAACCAAATAAAGATCATACTGAAGCTACTAACTACAGACCTATTGCTTTGACAAGTTGTTTGTGTAAAACAATGGAGAGAATGATTAATGATAGACTGGTTTGGTTCTTGGAATCAAACCAGCTTATAACAAAATATCAAGCTGGATTCAGAAAAAATAACTGTACAAACGATCATTTGATTCGTTTGGAATCCTTTATTCGTGATGCCTTTATTAAAAAAGAACATGTCGTAGCTGTATTTTTTGATCTTGAAAAAGCTTACGATACTACATGGAAACATGGCATCATGAAAGATTTACATAAATTAGGCCTTAAAGGCCGATTACCACTTTTTATTCAAAACTTTTTATCAGATCGAACATTTAATGTTCGAATAGGTAATACGTTATCGGACATATTTAAACAAGAACAAGGTGTACCACAGGGAAGCATTTTATCACCTACCTTGTTTGGCATTAAAATTAACGATATTGTTAAATGTGTGGAAGACCTTGATTGTTCACTTTTTGTTGACGATTTTGGAATATTTATTAGATCGAAAAATATGGAAACCATTGAATTCAAACTACAACGATGTTTAAACAATATAGAAGATTGGGCAACAGAAAATGGTTTCAAATTTTCAAAAACAAAAACTCAATGCGTTCATTTTTGTCAGATACGTCAGCTACATTTAGATCCTCATCTCACCATATACGGTAGTCCCATTCCAGTCGTCAGTGAAGCAAAATTCCTGGGTCTTTTGTTCGATAACAAATTATCTTTTATACCACACATCAAAGCTTTAAAAGCTAAATGTTTAAAAGCTCTTGATATTCTTAAAGTTCTCTCCAGTTCCGACTGGGGAGGAGATCGTACTGTTCTTTTAAATCTTTATAGATCTTTAATTAGATCTAAATTGGATTATGGATCCATAGTTTATGGATCCGCAAGAAAATCTTATTTGAAATCTTTGGATACTATTCATCACCAAGGTTTACGTCTGGCTCTAGGGGCTTTTCGTACTTCCCCCGTCGAAAGTTTATACGCTGAATCAAATGAACCATCATTGTATATAAGAAGAGAGAAATTGTCTCTTCAATATGTTACTAAATTAGCCGCCAATCCACGTAATTCAGCCTATGATTGTGTTTTTAATCCTAAATATGAAAGATTTTACAACAACAAACCAACGGCTATTAAACCCATTGGCCTGAGAATACAACCGTTACTTGAAGAGGCCAATATCAATATTAAAAATGTTCAGCATTTTTCTTTTCCATCAAAAGAGCCATTGACGTTAAACCCTCCAAAGATTATTTTAGACCTTCATAAAAATAAAAAAACAGAAGTCGAGTCGCATATTTTTAAGAATGAATTTTTAGAAATCAAATCAAATTATAAACATTACCTGTCAATTTATACAGATGGTTCGAAACAAGATGAGAAAGTTGCTTGTTCTATTATTAGTCCAAATTTTACTGACAGTATCAGATTACCTGATAATAGCTCCATTTTTACCGCCGAAGCTAAGGCAATTGATATTGCACTTTACCATATCAGAGATCAGTCTGAAAAACAGTTTATCATTTATTCAGATTCTCTTTCTGCATTAAAATCTCTTAAAGATTTACACCATAGAAACCCATTAATTCAGCAAATCCTAAAAAAATATTATTATCTTTCCGCTTCAAAAGAAATTGTATTTTGTTGGCTTCCCAGCCACGTTAATATTCGTGGAAATGAATTAGCAGATTCAGAAGCCAAATCTGCATTATCCTTCGTAATAACCAATTTCAAAATTCCTCACTCCGACTTTAAATCAAACGTCTGTCAATACATCAACAACAAATGTCAGTCTGTTTGGGAAACACAAACTTATAATAAATTAAATGAAATCAAACCAAATTTTAACAGCAAATGCACATTCTCTAATCTCAGCAGAAAAGAACAAACAAAAATCACGAGATGTAGACTTGGACACACTAGAATTACTCATTCTTATATTTTAAACAATGAACAAGCTCCATTCTGCATTCCTTGTAATGAACCTTTCACAGTCAAACATTTTCTTATCACTTGTGCTGAATTTAATCACATTCGCACAAAGTATTTTAATATAAAAACTATAAAGGAACTTTTTGATATGCCAACTCAGAAAATACTCGACTTTCTTAAAGAGATCGGACTTTTTAATAAAATATGATCAGTATTTTTAATCACTTAAAATCATTGATACTTTATCTCTTTAAAATAAACACATCAATCCTAGATATTTTAAAATTTCTCATTAAATAAAATCATCATATAACATAAAACTTATTAGACGCTATATGCCCTTTTAGGGTTGAGCGTCTATAAACAAAATATCCATCCATCCATCCCATATAAATGTAAAGGGATGCAAATTTGACATTGCCGTAAAAAAGGTCAAAGGTCAAACTACGGTCATCAATTGTACAAACTTGGTAGCCCTTGAGTTCTCGATGCTATATACAAAGATTCAGTCACAAAACTTTCTTGGTTCTGGAGGAGATTTTTATATTTTTTACCATATATGTGCACGGTGTCCGACAAAACATAGAAAGACAAAAGGAAGGACCGACACAGCATAGATGCGTCATTAGGCAGAAGCGACCATTTATAGAAAGACAATTATTAGAACAACAAAAGAAAGATAATTATCTACTTTTTGTCGCACCCGACCAGTAATCAGTGCAATCTATGAGATCAAATCAATACTTCCTGACGAGGCAGAAGACTTTGTTGCATACTTTGAACGCACATACATTGGAACATATTCAAATAGGGATACTGGTACAGCTGCAATTGCTCTAACATGGAGAGAACCGCCTGTCATGTGGTCAGTATATGAGCGCACTCTTTGGAATGAACCTGAGATTAACAAACTTCCTGGACGGCTGGCACAAGCACATCCTAATATATGGAAATTCTTAGAATTCTTACAAGGCGATTGATTGTGTTGGGGTTTAACGATACGTCAACCCTTGTGGATCTCTTACAAGGCGAACAATTAAACACTGACATGTCAAATCAGGATCTCCTTCGCGGTGAGTCAATGGGGGAAAAAAGTGGCAAAATCTGTATCTCGTGAAAAGCGCGTTTGCACAATCGTTTCTGAATTTGAGATCCGAGCTGACAACGGACAAACATGTATGGATTACATGATGGAAGGACTGGCACATAGTATATCATATTAGTCTTGTCAAACGAGCAGGTGTCCGGTAATTCCGAGAAATACACATGTATTGGCGTCCATTATTGCTCGCTAACGCTAGACTCAACTAAATATTTTACGGATCAAAAAAAAAAAAAAAAAAAAAAAAATGCACAATATTTTTGTAAAAGTATGTAAATAAAATTTTCTTTTCTTTGAAAATTTTCTACGTTTCTTCTGCGTATTTCCTACGCTTTTTCTATCTTTTTTTCTATGTTGTGTCGTTCTGTCTTTTGTCACGTCTATGTTATGTCAAATTTACAGCATGGGCATGGCAGCCATTTTGATTAATGGACCTTTCATTCCCCCTTTAACAGCAGGTTTCACATGAAATTTGAAGAAATTTGGCCCAGGGGATTCAGAGGAGGTCGTTCAAAGGTGTTGACGGATGACGGACAGACGAGTGTGGACGGACGACGGAGAGACGATGGACGGACGACGACGGACGGCAATTATCACAATATCTCATCCCGAGCCTTCGGCTCAAATGAGCTAAAACTGAAGAAAAAATAACTTAATCAAATGTAGTTTGCTGCCGGTTGTGACTGGCGCTTTCAGGGTTAACGGATGATAATATATCTTCTTGCACTTGGTACAAACAGTTGTATGTCTTTCCGTGTGTCATTTTGTTCTTGTGTTTTTCAGTCCTTTTAGTATTGCGGTTACCTCGCTTGGGGAAGAGAGAGCTAATCTTAGTGCTTTTCGTACGTTTGTTCGGTTTGTGCTTGTTTAGATTTATCGGTTTCCTCTTCCTCTTGGGGTCTGGGAAGGGCTGCGGTTTGTGATTGTGGCACTCCCTGGACTTTTCTCTTACTTTTTTTGGTATACATGTGCATTTTGCGTGTTTGTGAGGGTAAATGAGAAATAACACCATGGATACTCAAAATGACGAATTTAACAATAAGCTTTAGCACTGGACAGCTTATCTGCATCATTGACACATTTGTTACCGTTAACAAAATGCGATGTATTGTAACCGATTTTGTAACCCGTTGACGAATTGCGTTGGGTTAACAAATTACGGCGTTACACCATCTGTACATATCCACTTCAGTTGTTTTCAGTTTTGTATGTTCATTGCTCTCAAGGTAATTTCTTTTAGAATGTATTTGCCAGCGCACGACAAAACCTACAATAAGACCTGTGTGACCAGCAAAGGCTCAGATCAGGATGTTCATCCACCAAGTATGGCAAGGGTTCTCGTTCATCCCTCTTTGGATAGCCCGGAGATCGTAGAAGGTACGTCATTAGTGACGACTCTGATCAGACCGCGCGGATGCGCAGGCTGATCGGAGTCTTCGCTGGTCGTACAAGTAGGTTTTCTCGAGCGCTGGCTGATTTATCTTTACTACAGCCAGTGTAAGTGGAGCGTGGGTGCCGTAAAACGTCTCCCGCTTCCTCACTACATATTTTATGTAGTTTATAGTTCCTGGTTATTTGAGACCATTCTGCCTTTTTCGAAAATTTTTAAAAGTACGAGGGACACTTATGAGGCCTGATGTAGCCAAACTAGCAAGTTCGGCCCAGAAAATGTAATATTTTAGCTGTTTTCAGTTTAGGGAGTGTGTTCATTGCTTCCAACTTATTCCAACATTAGACTGTGTAAAATATATACGTCTAAAACGAGTCTTCATTATTAGAAGTATTTGGTTGATTCATCTGAAGTCTTTTTGGATAATTTTGCCTATAGGTCTTTCCCGAATTTTAAAAACTGTTGGCACTTTGAGTAGTGGCACTGGTCTATTCACTACAAAAACGGTGTCACGCTTTTTCGAAATAATAGCTAGCACGGACAATGTTCAAAATATCTTACCTGGATTGATAATATATATACATACCTAAAGGTGCAACATTACTACAAGAAGAATCCTGCTAAATCATATGGATAGAAATAATCCTTGCAAGTATTTTTGAATCGCTTATTAATTTGCTCTTTAATTTTTGGTGTGTTGCTGCCACATCATCTGTTATTTCAGTCATTTCGGACGAATGATGCAATATAAATAAGCTGCAATAACGCTCCTCAACCTCACCTTGCCTGTCTTTTGAGTCTTATGAAGTCGTTGAGGTATGAATTAATCTTCACAGCATTTAACTATTGAGACTGGTATGGGAGATGTTATTATATGGGTCATTAAGCGATCAGCCTTTTACAAAACGCTTTTCAAGATAACGCAATGTGCATTAAACCGTTGCAATATTGGAATACTGGGATCACGCGTCACAACTGTGTTTAAAGACCTATAACCATTTGTTCGCAGTAGACGTTATCAGTATTTAGCAATCAAATGAACAGAACTACAATTGGATACAATGTACTTCCTTAAAACCAGCTGTACTTTCGTAAGAAAAAGACAGCATAATGTATCTTACAAAAAAAATCAGTAATACCAGATGCACAACTTGTCTGTATAATATACCGTCATATTTAATACAATGTCACACGAAAAGTAAGAATTTCCTTGATAAGACTATATACATAACACTATTTTTTCTTCTTTCACCACGAAAACATATGTTGTGGATACTCATTAGAAACGCGCGAGCCACCTCCAATAGGTATGGCGAAGGAGCTTCTGATGCGTACCAACAACATACATAATATGCTCATGGCGAAATAAGAAAAACATGGCCAGGCGCTTCTGAAGAGTACACAGATGATGTGTTTGGTGAAGAAAGAAGAAGAAAAGTATTTATTATTTTTGTTTGAAAAAAAAAATAATAAAGAGAAACTCGTCTTATCTGGAGCTGTGTGTAAAATTAAACAATGTAGCAAAGATCAGAATATACAGTCGATTCTCGTTATCTCGAATTCCAAGGGACCCTCTGAAATATTTCGAGATATCCGCACCTCGACATATGATACTTGCAGAATTGTGGAAAAAATAAATCGAACAACCACATTTCACAAATGAATATGTAATTTGACTCCTTAAGTTAGAGATATATTGAAAATATTGTGGAAAAGAGGAGAAATTGCTCCTCCTCTTCTCCACAATATTTTGTTACCTGTTGTATGATTTCGATGTTTAAACACGGACCAGATTTTCACTTCGAGATCTGTTATTCGTGATAAGCAATAGAGGAGTAGGAAACTGGGGAGTCACGTCGACGTCAGCGATAGATCAATCATGACGTCCGGGAATCAGTCGCGACGGCAATGACGGCACACTCTACCCAGTGACATTCGTCGTTTTTGCAGTAAAAAAGTATTGAATCATAACAGGGAGCTTCATCTCGTATTACTGTAGACCTGTACAGATATAGGTAAATATTTTGTTATAGATAGTCCTACCAAGGTAGTACCATGGTAGATAGCTCTATGGTTTACTGCTGACTGCGTTCTCTGACAAGTCAGATGAAGTCAGAAAGCACCGAATAAATAAATAAATTTGAACCATAAGGCTAACAGAAAAAAAACTGATAAATGTTAGTCATAAGGCTAGTAGAGAGGAATAATAATAATAATAATAATAATAATGTATTCGGAATTCCAAGTGCACCAAATAACTAGATGTGAGGGGGAAGGGCATTCTCTTCGCATTGGCACGGTAGAGTTCAGAGTTCTCTGCACTCGGTTGGGATTATACTAGTACTAGTCGCACAAACAATTGATTAACTAAGCCATATTAATAAATTAAAGACCAGTATTGTCTCCGATCGTGCTGTTCTCTGTCGAGGCCGACGTGAAGGGAATTACAGGTGTCTTATTGTTATGTGTAATTGTGATTATATGTTGTAAATAGTATATGTTAAAAAATATAGTTAAAAGTTCTAAAGTTTTAGAGTCTCTATGTAGTGGTAGAGTCAGGCATCGCCAACCCGGAGCTTAGTCAAACAGGAAGTCACCCTCGGTGATTACATATGAATCGGGGCACATTATCTCCTACAGAAGTGCATATTCGCCAAGTCAAAACTCAGATCAGCCTGCGCGTCCCCACATACTGAGCGTCTTCGCAGGGCACTCTTTGGATAGCCAAGGACTTGAAGCCTCTTCACGTCGACAGCGAAGAATCTGATCAGCCTGAGCGAATGTGCAGGTTGATTTGAGTCTTCACTGGCCGAACAAGCAATCTCATCTAAAATGCTTTGCCCCGCTC
Organism: Anodontia alba; assembly: GCA_964016985.1. Lineage (NCBI taxonomy): Eukaryota > Metazoa > Mollusca > Bivalvia > Lucinida > Lucinidae > Anodontia > Anodontia alba. The sequence goes on along the minus strand of OZ024834.1, from coordinate 10,573,233 downwards.
ATGTGCATTTTCTTTCTTTTTTTCATTTTTTTTTTTTTTTTTTTTTTTTTCATTTGTAATGTTGGAAGAATGCCATGGTGTAAACAGGTCTTGGACACTTCGATTTTTATTTATTTATTTACATCACGAAAACATACCTATAAAATTTTGACCCCATAAAACCCCACTTTTATATAGTAAAACTGGGGTTTACAGGGGTATACATTATTTCTCTTATTTCTTCTCAAAAACATAGGTTGTGGGTACTCGTAAGAACTGCCGGCGAGGCGGTTCTAATGAGTACCCATAATCTATGTTTTGAGCAGAAATATGAAAAATATCAGAATTTTTATCTGAAGACTTTCAGTTTTTTTGGTTGTGAAATTTTCAGTATATTTGAATAGGCGTGTTTTCGTAATGATTTATTTTCAAAATAAATTTTTTTTCGATAACTTTTTAAGTATTAGTTTTAGTGAATTTTTTCTTAAGTGAAAGTTGCACAGGGAGCCAGACACCCACATCCTGGTTTCTAATTCATCACGAAAACCTGCCTATATAATTTTGACCCCCTTACAACCCACTTTTATAGAGTAAAACTGGGGCTTAAAGGGGTATACATTGTTTCCTTATTTCTGCTCAAAACATAGATTGTGAGTACTCGTTAGAACCGCCTCGTCGAGGCGGTTCTAACGGGTACCCACGATCTATGTTTTGAGCAGAAATATGAAAATTATCAGATTTTTTTTCTGAAAATTTTCAGTGTATTTGAATAGGCTTGTTTTCGTAATGTTAAAAAAAAGACATAGTAGTATACACTGTAAACAGATGAAAAGTTTACGATTTTCAGATGTTTTGTAACATTTTAAGTCGAACAGCATCGCTTTTTATTCATCTCTATGATTGCCAGAACGCCAGATAAAACGTATTACTCGGGAGTAATATTTTTTATTGTATCAAAAGCATTTATAATCTTTTTTAAAAATCATGCATTTGAATATCAGTAGAATTATCTATGCGAGACGATTCTGAAGAAATATCAGGACGTAAATGTTCTTGAAGCTTAAGCCCTAAAATGCTAATGAACGGATTATCTAAAACCCTACACTGTTCATGAAAATGCACGAGGGTATCAGTCGCTGACTTAAACCCCGAAAAGTGTTTTGTTGACCATTTAAAGGCGGTGCTTCTGTTACAGTTCTTCTTTGTTTGTCTGGGCCCAGTTGTTCAAAACTAACGATGTCGTTAGTTAACGTATCGTTAAAACTTCGATCATTTAATATAGCATATCCGCTGATATTTTTGCTGAAAAATGTGAGTAGCTTTTGCATTTGCACTTTTACAGCTAGTCATTTCTCAGTTTACGGCTAATTAACCGAACGATAATGGATATAGTCCCTGCAGGTCTACGTGATGGCAGCTTGTGGATGGCATTAATGTCGGGTTTGAATAGCAACCTATAAAACTGCGTCTAACTCTATGAATTTGTCTCTCAACTGACTATCTTCACAAATTGGTGAAGTTAAACAACCTCAGTTTGTCCCGTCTGGTAAACTGTTCAAGCTTTTTACGATGATAGACTAGTATTTTCAAGTTAGACATATTTTTTTCCACAGACACTGAGCTTGTTTACAGATTCAACAGTAGCATTGTTGGCCATGACAAAATGAATCAAAATAAAAACAATGTCAACAGTGATCCTATCCTCCTGGTTCAGTTTTGTGTTCTTTGACTTGTTTATCATGTTTAACATGCTAGAATAGTTATTGTCTTCATGAGATATCTAAGAGCTATTGTTGCAGTATGTCCATGTCAAATGGAGCAGCGGCATTCGCGGTCCCACGAGCAGTTTTTAACGTTAATTTTCTGGCATTATTCTGTTATATAAGATAGCAAATGTTAGTAAATTTAACAAATAAATGTTAGTGGTTCCTATAATTAGGATCCCAGTCTCTGTTGGTGAGTGTATCATTAAATATTTGAATATTTCTCTTCACAAACTTTCTATCAACCATATATTTTGCTTTCATTTCGCACACGGCTATTGTCACAATTTTGACAAGTATAAAAAAGTTAAACTATTTTAAACTAGGAAAAGTCGAAAAATTTTAATCATAGTTGTAAGTCTCAGCCTTTAGTTTTTGATACATTTTGCGAAAATGACTTTTCAATATTTACCCCATATAAATGTATGGAGGCGCAAATTTGACAAGGTCAAATGTCAACCTAAGACCATTACTTGAGCAAAAGTGGAAGACATTGAGTCCATGGTGCTATATTCCAAGATTCGGCCCTAAAGCTTTCTAGGTTCTGGAGGAGAAGAATTTTAATTGTTTATACCATATATGGGCGTCACAGCCATCTTAATCAACGGACAGAGAGCAACTGAACAAATTTTCAATCTCCCTTTTTAAAAAGATTCCACATCAATTTCTGAAGAAAATAGGCCCAGAGGTTTCAGAAGAAGTCATTCAAATATGATGACGGATGACGACGGACTGCAAATGCTCTCAATAGCTCATCCTGAGTATAGCTGAGGTAAGCTAAAAAAAAACAAAAAACAAAAAAAAAAACAAAAAAAAAAACCGACCCCCCCCCCCCCGCCCCCCCCCCAAAAAAAAAAAAAAAAAAAAAAAAAAAAAACCGCGAAAACTATTTTAAAAAATATGAAAAACATCGACTGTTGGAAAGAAAAGAAAATTTTCTGACAAAACAGATTGACGGGTTGCTCTAAGCCTACAAATCTAAAATATCAAATCAGGTCTTTTGCGTTATGCTCGGCTAATGTTATATCGTCGTTAAAGTACTCCCGCAACTTGGATGTCGAAATAAAGTAATATATGACAAAATAATTTGATATCACACTGACATGCCAGCAGTAATTTAGAAAAATATAAACACAGATAAAATGAACCGAATAAGCGAAAACGTGCCTTTGAGCATACACAAAATGCGCCAATTCAGATCATCCTGCGCACACGCAAAGTATCATCCGGGCCGTTGCTCTCCATTCACACATCCTTAAGTCTCCAGCTATTCTGTTAGCGGACAGTGGAGGCCCTGATCAGACTGCGCCAAAGCGCAGGCTGATCTGGGCTTTCGCTGTCCGCATATGCCGGAAGACAAATTTTCGCATGTCGCGGTCTTGTTGATCAAGCGTTATCCGATTTCCGAGAATTGTTCCATTTATTGTGCTTCGCTTATTAGATTTCCAATGCTCTTTGATGAAGGTTAGGTTGTGCTTTCTTGACATTAAGAATAATGAAACAGTGAAAATATCACACTGATATTCACTTGTTTATTTATCTGATTTTAGTGTCTAGATCCGAGACACACAAATATTACTTATAATGTTTATTTATCTCGTTTAATGTCTATATTCGAGAAATGTACGGAAGTGAAAATATCACACTGATATTCACTTGTTTATTTATCTGATTTTAGTGTCTAGATCCGAGACACACAAATATTACTTATAATGTTTATTTATCTCGTTTAATGTCTATATTCGAGAAATGTACGGAAGAGTATCAACATTATAAAAAATTCTGACAGACTGTAAGAGGAATGCATTGACACTTAACGCGCAAAGAAAAGTATAGCAGACAACATTCTGTTTTTATTCATTCGTGGTATTCCAGAAGATCATAACGCCTTGCGCGAACGTGACATCCGGTTTAACCGAAAATAGGGAATTCGCATTTGGAATCCAAAACATTCGATAAAGTTTCCTCAAACTAATGATATAATCCGCCATCCATATATCACAATTTGCAAACTCTAAATGTAACAGAACTAAATTATAAACAAATATTAAAAAATATAAAAAACAATTTCCCTTTTCTTGACAGTAACTGAACAGATGAAATGGTACATCATTGATGGGTGGGGTAGTAAGTGGTGTTGTTTCTTTGTGTGGGGGAAGTGTAAACAGTTTGTAGTTTACTTATTTGAGGTGTAAAGCTTTCTATTCCCCTTTATCCATTTTAAAAATGAATAAAACTGTCTTCAACATTGAAATAATAAATTTTATTTGAACAAGAACTACCTTTTCTGGAAGGAGGTGGCGGTGGAGTGGGGGGTGCATTCTAGCTGTCAGATTCAACATTGACTGAGTAGACCTTTTATAATGATCTATTTTAATCCAAGTACTCTTAACTAACACCCAGATTTACTTTTAAACAATCATCACTAAACAGGACTTTCCACAAATAACAAAGTTTCAGGCCATATTTATAAAATTATTGATACTCTAGCATAAACACCAGACCTTCCATACCCTGAAGGATACACCGAGGTACACAATATCTGACAGGTTTTCATATACTTTGTCGCTAACCGATTTTCCAGAAACATTCCGGGCGACAGGCCGTTTTATCCCGGGTTACTGACTAATAAACCGGGGAACAGTGTAGCTGACAGGTCTTCGTATACTTTGTTGCTGACCAATATGGGTCAGTGTATTCCTTGGACCAAATCTCTTGGACCATTGGACCTTGGACTGGTCCAAGTGATTATCAGTTGGACCAAAATGGGGTGTATTTCTTGTAACAATTCCAGTTGGACGAGTCATTAATATCTGTTGGGACCATATTAAACCACGTTTTTACAACTAAATAATATGTATCTAAGTAAATAGTATTTATTTTCTTGTTTTTTTTTTTTTTTTTGTTTTTTTTTTTTGATGAAACAATTTTGAGATAATTTGGTATTTTTGAAAGAATTATTATATTTGAGAAACCTAATATTTTCACACTACAATCAACTTGTTTTGATAATTAAATGTTTTGAGGCTAAGAACTCTGTATAAAAGTTTCAGCAGATGACATTTTGAAGTAGTTTTCTTATATTTCCCTGAAAACATGTTCTAGTGGAGGCAATTTGCATGAAATATCAACCTGTTTTATGGGAAAAATAAGAAAAAAATGTCATCAATTTGTCATCTAAATTAGCCCAGAGGGTGGTAAAATTTCAATTGGACTCGAAATTGGACCAAGTATTAAGTTCACATTAATCTGAACTTTGTTGGCTTTTCAATCACTAATTGCCTTTACCTAAAAATATTTTTCTAGTGTTATTATTATTATTATTTTGATTTTGATTATTTTATTTCTGTAACATAATTTTAGACGTACATAAATGGCTTGGATTTACCATTTAACTTGGTAGGCTATTCTCACTCTTATTAAAACATTAAGTTTTTTGCAGTGACTGGAATTAAAGCCCTGTATTCCTTGGACCAAATCCAGTTGGACCAGGTAATAAATACCGATTGGACCGTATCAACCCACGATTTTATAACAAAATGATATGTTTTGTTTTTGTTTGCCTTTGGGCTTAGCGTCGCTTTCAACAATCTTTCAGTCCTATCGCGACGGTGTCTGGATGTGGCAGGGAGTTCAATGCTCACTTTTAGAGTGCTGCCTCACTGAAATATCACGCCCCAGGCATTCTGACATGATATTCCACCCAGTCACATTACACTGACGCTGAGCTGACCATTTCTAGCTTTACTTCCTTAATGCTGAGCACCAAGCGAAAGAGCAGCTCGTATCATTTTAGAAGTCTTTGGTATGACCCGACCGGGGATCGAACCCGCAACCTCCCGGTCACAAAGCGGACAGTAGTATAGGGTGACAGGATTCTCCATAGTGCCACCCTATACTACTGCGGACGCTCTACCACCGAGCCACTGTGCCGGTTCTCTAAATGATATGTATCTACGTAACTTGTATTTTGTTTTCTATTGATAAAACAATTTTAATTGAGATAGTTTGGTATTTTTGAAAGAACGATTATATTTTGTGAAGCCTAATATTTTCACACTACAATCAATTTGTTTTAACAATTAAATGTTTTAAATTGGACCCTTGATTGGACCAAGTAGTTTACTTATTTATTGGACTTTCAAGTGCTCGAGAGGGCCGTGCTTCGCGATTGTGGCATTTCTTGGGTATCTTCACTTATCATTACGAAAACACACCTATTCAAATATATAGAAAATTTTACCTCCAAAAACTGAAAAATTTCAGATAAAAACTCTGATATTTTTCATAATTCTGCTCAAAGCATGTATTGTGGGTACTCGTTCGAACCTCGCTGAGGAGGTTCTAACGAGTACCCACAATCTATGTTTTCAAGCAAAAATAAGAAAAATAATGTATACCCCTGTAAACCCCAGTTTAACTATATATAAAATGGGGTTTAAGGGGGTAAAAATTATATAGGCATGTTTTCGTGATGTATTTTTTCAACAACAAAATACCAAGAAAATATTTTCAGTGTGTCAAGTAAACGAATATTTTAAATGTAAATTAAATAGAATATATACAATTTACGTATATACATAGTATTTGGTTGTAAAAACATGGTTTGATACGGTTCAACAGGTATTTATTACCTGGTCCAACTGGAATTGGACCAAGGAATATACCCCATTTGGTCCAACCGATAATCACTTGGACCTGCTTACTCAAGTCATTGGAGAATGCATTTTTAAAAGGGAAGTTAAAATCAAATAAGTGAGATAGCCCACGGATTTAAATCTAAAATTGTGTAAAAAAACAAAAGTAAAAAAAAAAAAAAAAAAAAAAAAAAAAAAAAAAAAAAAAAATAAATAAATAAATAAAAAATAATAATAATAAAATAAAATAAAAAAAAATAAAAAAAGAAGATAATAATAATAACAATACAGAATATTTTCTTGGTAAAGATAATTTGATATTGTCCAACAAAGCTCAGATTAATGTAAACTTAATACTCGGTCCAATTTGGGGTCCAACTGAACCTTTACCACTCTCTGGGCTTAATCAGCAGATGGCAAATTGATGACATTTTTTCTTATTTTTCACCATAAAACAGGTTTTGACATTTCATTCAAATTGTCTCCACTGGAGACAAATTTCACGGAACGTCAAATCCTGTGAAGACAATTTGTATGAAATGCCGAAACCTGTTTTCAGGCAAAAGTAAGAAAAAATACTTCAAAATGTCATCTGCTGAAAATTTTATACAGAGTACTAAGCCTTAAACATTTAATTGCCCAAACAAGTTGATAATAATCCTTTGGAAAATACCAAATTATCTCAATTAAAATTATTTTATCAAAAAAAAAAAAAAAAAAGAAAGAAAAAGAAAAGATGAAATAAAATACAATTTATGTTGATACACATTGCTTTAATTGTGAAAACGTGGTTTAATATGGTTTAACAGGTATTTTTGACGGTCAAACTGGAAGTAGTCCAAGGAATACATCCCATTTGGTCCAACTGATAATCACTTGGACCAGTCCAAGGTCCAAGTGATTTGGTCCAAGGAATACACTGACCCGACCAATATTCCAGTCGATCTATACACTCCAAGTGTACACCCCAGGTAACTGACTGATACATCGGGGTACAATGTAGCTGGCAGGTCTTCATATACTTTCTCGCTGATTGATATTCGGGTGTACACTACAAGTGACAGGCCGCTTAGGGAAAACAAGCCCCGCCCCCTGGCGGCCTTGTTTTTGACGAATCCAAATGGCTTGAATAATTTTGGTAGAGGATCACCAAAGGAACATTTCTGCAAAAATATATTGAAATCGCTCCAGTGATTTCTGACAAGAAGATTTTTAAAGTTTTCTATGTAGATATATAAGGAAAATAAGCCCCGTCCCCTGGTGGCCATGTTTTTTGACGAATCCAAATGGCTTGAACAATCTTTGTAGAGGATCACCAAAGGAACACGTCTGTAAAATTATGTTGAAATCGGTCCAGTGATTTCTGACAAGAAGATTTTTTAAGTTTTTACTTAAAAAAATCTATTTTAGCTCCTGTGACCTAATTATGCAATGGACCGAAACCATTTGAACAACTTCGAAAGAGGACCAACTAAGGATCATTCCTGTGAAGTTTGGTCAAAATCCAATCAGTGGTTTAGGAGGAGATGTTGTTTAAAGATTGTGGACGGACAGACGGACGACGACGACGGACGGTGAGAGATCACAATTGCTCACATTGAGCCTTTGGCTCAGGTGAGCTAACAACACTAACATGAAAGCACACCAAATGAGCCGGAAATGTACTTTGTGATATGTATGTCCAATGAACACTCAGCCTGTGCATGCGCGCAGTCTGATCAGAGCCTTCGTTGTCCGCCTGTAGAAACTTTGCTTAGTTATCCAAAATGCGATGGTACATTTTTTCACATTGCGATTCTGTTGTTCGTTCGAAATATCCGCATGGCATCACGAAAACATGCATATATAATTCTGACCCCCTTAAACCCTACATTTATATAGTAAAACTGGGGTTTACAGTATACATTTTTCTTATTTCTGTCCAAAACATAGATTGTGGGTACTCGTTAGAACCGCCTCGGTGAGGTTAGAACCGCATCGGTGAGGCGGTTCTAACGAGTACCCATAATCTATGTTTTGAGCAGAAATATGAAAAATATCAAAGTTTTTTATTTGAAAATTTTCAGTTTTTAGGTGAAATTTTTTATATATTTGAATAGGCATATTTTCGTAATTGATCGGTTTTAATCCATTTATACCAAGTGAATTTCTCATAAGACTACACGAATGCGCAAGCAGATCTGAATATTCGCTTGACGCACATGTCTCATGGTACTATTTCTGACGTTGCAGCTTAAATGTTGAGAAAAAGGATGAATCAAATAAGTGGTACATACGTTCATTGTCTGCCTGCCTATGTACATGTACAATACCTAGCAGACAGACAAAGTTGAAACAGCGTCGATTCAATGTTGATGCAACGTCAGCATCAACGTTGAATCGACGTTGTTTACTGAGGTTGAGTCAACGTTTAATCAACGTTGTGTCAACGTTGTATTCCCGCTGGGTAGATAGTCTTTGTAATACTGCAAAGTTTTCTGTATATTTAAAAAAAAAAAAAAATACGATTTATTTGACAGATATACGGAAAACTGGTAAGAAAAATCTCATTTTCACCCAGGGAAACCCGATATCGGGATATCGGTGGTTGCGAGACTTCGGAGGTAAACAAATGACGTCATCCAACTTATCCATTTTTGATAGATTATATCTTAATCATTTGATAAAAAGCTGAATTGCTCGTTCTAGAGACATAATAATTAATATGTTAAAGCACATATTTCCTTTCTCAGCTACTTTGTGTAGGAGAAAACGGCATTTGAACTAAGATGATCTATTTTTCATCTCATTTTTTGCCTTTTCGACAGCTACCAGGCCGATCATGGTAAATGACATGTTGGTTTATTATTGCCCAAGGATGGACTTATCTTTTCTTCGACTGTCTACATAGTTGTTTTAGTTTATCAACAGAAAATAACGCCTCCGGATGAAATTTAAAGCAAGTACTAGCGAAATTTTGGATAACAATATTCGGAGGTACATTGACACATGATGCTGTGGATCTCGGAGGGACTGTTGCTGGATTTCGGAGGCACTGAAAATTGACGGAGTGAGTTCTGTCTAAAAAAGCAATATAAATTAAAACCTGCTCGCACAATATGGTGCTAACCCTGTGTGCAAATACTAGTGTCTCTTTTTGTAGCAATTTTAATATGGTTTGATTGGTTTGAAGGAGAGTTTAATGTTATAATATTACTAGAACCAATGCCATTACGTTTAAGAATTTATATGCAATAAAACAGCTTTTCGCTGCAAAAATGATGTTCTGTATGTATTTTTCTACCTAAGTTTCGACTGAAATGTTGATTTTGGAAACTCGTAAGAACCGCAGCGCCGATGTGGTGCCAACGAGTGCCATCAGATCAGAAATAATAAACGTAACGTTACCACTGTAAATCTATAATATATCAATTATTTATAGCAATATCCCAAGTCGGCACAATATTCACCAATATCAGTACAAAAACTCTATAATACCAACAGGTGCTTATTCGGGGGGGGGGGGGGGGGGGGGGTGGAGGGTGGAGGGGGTTGGCGAACGTAGCCCCCATTGTGGACATGGAGTGTCTGACCGACCAAACAATGAAACGAGACCTGTACCCCTTTCGGGCCAATTATTTTAAAAATCATTAATGTTTGGCCATAAAATCACTTTACATTCCTTAATTTTGCATCCCTATCGGCATTTTGTTGTCATCTGTGTCCCCTTTAAGAACAGCCAAGAATTCACACATCCACCCCTTCCATTTTAAAAGCCTGAAAACTCACCAAAGGCACAAAACGTTGTGATGAACAAATATGAAAACACGCAGAATGAAATTTTCATGTCTTAAAAAATACAAACTTTTCAGATAGAAAACTGTTAATTTTCGTATTATTACTATTATTATTTTTTGTTGTTGTTGTTGTTTTTTTTTTCATCGAGGCGGTTCTAACGATACCCCGTAACCTATGTTTTAGAACAGAAATGACGTGGTTCTTAAGAGTACCTCAATCCATATTTTAGAGCAGAAACAAGAAAAAAAAAAAAAAAAAAAAAAAAAAAAAAAGAAAAGATTTATAGCCCTGCAATCTCCACTTTATCTATGTGAAGTCGTGTTTGTTACAGGGGTTTTCAATACGAAGGCTGGTTATCTTGATGTTTTATCTTGATAAGTCTATGGCACATTATTTCATTTATTCTTTGCCAGTCAGCATAAAAGCTTTGTTCGCTTGCTACATGCCACTACTGACGATTCAGGTAATCGTCTTCAATGTATTAAACTAGGCAAGATCACGTTTCAGGAAAGATGTAGCCGTTTAAAGAAGAACACAAAACTTCCTTTCCTCCGATATCCCGTTAACCAATATAAATCTGTCCTCCGACATCCCTGCATCATACCTCCGATATCTTGTTACCAATAAATATGACAACAACCTTAAAAAAATCTAAAAAAATCTGCCACTTTAATAATTCTTTCACATCTGCTATTTCTTGTATAATTTATAGAAAGGTTCTAGATTATACAGACATACATACTCAATGAAAACGCTTTACAGGATAAAAGCTATAAACAACTGAAAATGGAATTTGGGTGAAAAACAATGAAATTTCCTTTTCAAATGTGACTTTGAATAAATAGAAGGATACTTTATATTGAAATGCCATTTTCATATATTAAACTATTCAACTGAGAAAATATAGTTTACGTTGCTTATCCTCCAGAAGCACGTTTTTGATCATTAAAAGAGGATAAGTCCATACATTGTCGCCGAATGACATCGTTTGTTTACCTCCGATATCTCGCAACCTCCGATATCCCGATATCGGGTTTCCCTGGGTGATTTTGTTAATTTTGTGAAAGGAACGCTCGCGTGCATTCAGACCATTTTTAGACCTACTAAAAGGTCATAAAATACATATATACTATAATTCTTACATTGAATTTTCTTTTGAAAATGAAACTAAATGACACACAAATACTGCTGCTTTAATATAATGGCTTACTGAAGGGCTGATTAAAAGATTCAAATTCTGGCTTTTATGTCAGTTACATGTCTGACACGCAAGCACTTCAGCACAGCTTGGTTAAAGAACTAAAGATGTTTTAGCAGTAGATGTTTATAGGTGTTTTAGTAGGATCCTAAACTAGTTAAGGTTGGTAAATAAAGCCGTACTTAAATATAAGCGAAAAAACACAGGAAATGCCATAATCACGAAGCACAGCATTCTCATGGCCAAAAAGAAGGATAAACGAGGAATAAACAACAACAAAACAAACACCACAGATGAAACCAGACATAATTTGTAGATCCTAGCTTATACGAAGCTGCATATCGATGGACATCTTTTTCGAACACTTTTTTTTTTTGCTATTTTAATTTTTGATACAATTCATCAACTCTTAAGAAAGCTTGTCTCCTAGCAAAATAAAGATTACAGCAATTACTGATAGCGATCTTCTTTTCAAGGTTAATGATCGCTTTAAACGATCTTTTGACCTTATTTGCTCGTGCAGAATTGACTTAATTTCTTCCCGTATTATAGCAATGGGATTCTGACTGATATATATGTTCCACCAATTTGTATTTTAAAAGGCGCTCAAGTGCATCACGAAAACACACGCCTATATAATTTTGACCCCCTTAAACCCCACTTTTATATAGTAAAACTGGGGTTTATAGAGGTATATATTATTTTTCTTATTTCTGCTCAAAAACATAGATTGTGGGTATACGTTAGAACCGCCTCGGCGAGGCGGTTCTAACGAGTACCCACAATCTATGTTTCGAGCAGAAATATGAAAACTATTTGAATTTTTTGTCTGAAAATTTTCAATTTTTCAGTGAGTAACTTTTCAGTATATTTGAATAGGCATGTTTTCGTAATGGCATGGATATGTGCTGTGAAACAGAGACCCTGCTAGGCCAATATTGATGTGGCTCAGTAGGGTCTGCCAAGTTTATATTCTTCTTCAATCTATATCGGACCGTAATCGAATCATATTTTAGGGCGGTGCCAATAGATTGTTTTTTTTTGTTTTTTTTTTTTTTTTTGCTCTTTTCTCTTATTTTAAATTAGTTACTCATTAAAAACTTTACGCTGCAACGTCAGAAAACGTACCTTTGGACATGTATGCCCAAAGACGAGTCAGATCAGCCTGCGAGGACTTAAAGATAACACACACACACACACCCACGATGAGATTTTGTGGTCATAAGTCGCTTACATCATTAAAACTGGAGTGCCATTTACCGGAATTATGCTGTGCATCCAACAGTCAAAGCAACTCGTTCAAAATTTTGCATTTGTCCAGTAAGCATTCAGCTTTGTGAATAGTTTAGTACTAAGTACACAGGTCCAGTATACATTTAGCTATGTAAACACCTAGTTAAACCTAGTATTTAAGTAACTAGAAATTGTGTTTGTAAAACACTATGCCCCCAACCATATGCTTGCCTCTAAAGGTAATACAAGGTAACAAGAGCTGTCGCATAGCAGCATAGCTCGCCTGTTTGCGCCCTTTTTTTTTTCACATTAACGCGTCAAAAAATGCAGTTAGTATTTTTATATGAATTTTTTTAAATACAATAAGTTTTGTGAGTCTGAATATAAATCACACATCCCTCTATAAATTTTAATGCAAATCTATGTTACACGGAACACTGACCTAGATATATTTTGAGGTCGATCATCGCATGGAACTAATGTTCCTGGTATGAAATTACTCCATCAAACAGTCTTCTAGTTATTAGGCAAAATCGCGGAACAATAAAATATAGGTCACACTGACCTAGATATATTTTTATGTCAATCAACGGATCACATGAAAGTTAAATTTTAGGTATGACATTTCTCTATCAGTCTTCTAGATATAAGGTAAAATCACTGGACTGTGAAACGTAGGTCACAATGATCTACATATATTTTTAGGTTACTCTTAGTGTCACATGGAACAAATATTCATGATATGATATTAATCTATCAAATAGTCTTCAGTCCTTTTAGTATTGCGATTACCTCGCTTGGGGAAGAGAGAGCTAATCTTAGTGCTTTCCGTATGTTTGTTCGGTTTGTGCTTGTTTAGATTTGTCGGTTTCCTCTTCCTCTTGGGGTCTGGGAAGGGCTGCGGTTTGTGAATATGGCACTCCCTGGACTTTTCTCTTAGCTCTTTTTGGAAATATAAGAGAAAAAAATCACTGGACCATGAAATAAAGATCACACTGACATGCATATATTTTGAAGTCAGCTTTCGTGTCACATGGAACTAATATTCAAGGTATGACATTTCTCTTAACAAAAAGTCATCGAGATATAAGGCATAATCACTGTACCATGAAATATGGGTCACACTGACCTTCATATATAATATTGAGGTCACTTTTCGTGTTACATGGAACTAATATCTAAGGTATGACATTTCTCTATCAAATAGTCTTCGAGTTATAAGGCATAATCACTGGTCCATGAAATATAGGTCACATATACCTACATATATTTTGAGGTCACTCTTCGTGTAACATATACCTACATGTAATGCAAAGTGTTGACCCTGATCAGACGCCGCGTTCTGCGGCGTCGGATCTGGGTCTTCACTGTTTGCAAATGTCCCGTTTACAGGACACTAGGCATAAATGGGTTAAAACCGATCCCTGCCGATATTTCAAACGAACAACAGAGCCGAAATGTGAGAAAACGTGCTTTCTGACATGTGCGCCTGACGACTAAAATCAGCTTGCGCATCCCCGCAGTCTGATCAGTCTTCTTTGGCCGCATGAAGAAATTTTGTATATTTGGCTATCTAAAATGTCCCTTGTAAAAATTCGGATCAGACTGCGCGAATGCGCAGGCTGATCTGAGTCTTCGCTGGGCGTTAGATGTTGCGGATCAACTCATTCAGACAGAAATGAGCCAGCGCATGACAAAACCAACAAAATGGCATGTGTGCCCAGCGAAGACTCAGATCAGCCTGGGCATCCGCCCAGTCTGATCAGCGTCTTCGCTGTCCGCATGAAGAAAGCTTGGATCCTTAGGTACCCATAAAGCGCATAGCGAAGACTGATATGACTGGGCGGATGCCCAGGCTGATCTGAGTCTTCGCTGGGTGCACATGCCATTTTGTTGGTTTTGTCATGCGCTGGCTCAAATAATAATAGGATTCAAATCCTCCTCCTCTTAGTGTCCTTTTGGTTTATCCCACGAGATAAAAACCGATGAAATCAACCAGTGAAATGTCAAATATCTATTAACTGTCACGAAAGTCTACAGCGGAAAGACATCATACATGTTATCTTTTTAGCCGTTTATTTGGTCAGGTCTGTTATAACTGATTATTGACAGCAGCAGGAAGGCGTATTTTACATAGTGTTTCCTCCAGAGGAAAAATCAAAAACCCCAGTGTCGAAAACAAGAAGGTTTATGCTTTTTCCGCTATGATAGGGGACTGCATACACTCGGTACTTTCTACTGTATAACTTTCTGCATTCCCGCACATCAAATTACTTTTGTAAAGGGGTCTACTCTAAAAGGAAAGTATTTTCCTTCCATTTAAATACAGTCGAACCTCAATAGTTCGAACACCGATGGCTCGTTTACCATGGCTAATTCGAACTCATTTTTGAGTCCCTACGAAATTCTTCCGCTAGCTCAAGAAAACAAATAATTAGGGAAATTTTCTTATTTTATCATGAAATTGTATGCTTTGTGTACTCATTAGAATCGCCTCGAGGCAATTCTAATAAGTACACTCAACATACAATTGTTGTGTAGAAAATCGAAAATATTTTACTAAATTATCGCTATTTGCGTCTTTACCTGGCTCCATGATTAACCCTCAGTGGCTCGAACTACCCATGTCTCGAACAATTTTCTATGGTCCAAAAGATGTTCGAGCCATTGAAGTTCGACTGCAGCATCACTTTCCAGAAGGGAGCAAAACTCTTACAACTTTCTTTCCAGCGTTTGCTCTTGCATAATTAGGCTTTCGGATATCCTCGGTTTTGTTTTTCTTCTACATTATATTTCAGCTGACTTTGACATGCGCATGCTAAATTTGACCACTGAAAACGATAATAATCTGTGCGCATTACAAGGCTTTTAATTACAATGACTCTCCAGAAGATATTGATACGGATACTAAGTGATTTGATCCGATAATTAGGTTAATATATCCTAAGCCAATACTTGAGGTGCTGATTTCAGGTGTACATGGTGTTTTTGTTAATTGTGCTTCTGTGTACAAAGACGAATTTTCCCAAATGTTTTTTTTTTTTTTTTTTATCGAGAGTACAATTTTTCTCGAGTCATTTTGGTATAACTGGAGTCAAAGCGCTTTAAAGCGAGTGAATAACATTTTTACCCTCCGATGACCTACTTTCGGTTTCGATCGCGGCCGATCGAACCGTCTTATTCATACAGTTTGAGATTAAATAATATAAATAGGTCATAAAAATGGCAGAAAAAGAATAACATACCAGAAATCATCCCCATCCGTTGCTATTTTAGAAAAAAAATACCACGATATTGGTAAATATGCACTCTACCCACGTGGCATAACGGCTCTCGGGATTTACTCCCGGCTTTTAGTCCCGCCCCGCCCCCCTTGTTTCCTTAACCAAGAGCGCATGCGTCCATCAAAACATAATGTAAATATCCGGTAAATGTATAGCGAAAGAAGTGCAAAATCCATTCTCACAGAGTTGCCTCCCCTGCAAGCATAATCTGTTGCCCTTAATATTGTCAATCTGTTTATATCATTTGAAAAAAGAGTCGCGGCTTCGTAGAGTGGACCAATAACTCTTCAAAAGTGATCAGAACCATATGGAAACCAAACGGTGGAGGTGCATACACATTACGTTTATAATATTCTATAAACTAATCTGAAATTATAATAGCAAGCACGAATTTGAATGCCACGTGAATGATCTCTTTTCAAATCAGTTGACAATGTCTCTGTATATTTCCTGTTTACGATGATATTCTGTTTTTATTGCCATTTTATGTAAAGAAGACTTGTCCATATCAGACGTCTGTTCTGGTAGTACGCTATTCCGATGAAAGATGAAATGCTTTACACGAAATGATTTTTCAGTAACACTGTAAGATACATTCTATCAGACACATTAAAGATTTGGTGCGTTGTGTTTACATTGTTACAGCCTGCCACCAGGTTTTATTTGAATTTGGAACTTTTGTACATTGTGTGTATTTGTAAAGCAAAAATGATCCAGCACATGAGAAAATTTTACTTATCACATAGGCGACCGGCCAACGCATAAGCGCAGTCTCATCAGAGTATTTGCTATTCGCACACCGATTTTTTTTGTGTGCCGGCTCAAATAGTGTCATATCTTCTAAACAATTGTAATTGGCACTTAAAGCAGCATCTGTATTTAGTATCAACTCAAAGCTACTGTAAATTTATCTACATTCTTGATTTTTATTTTTACAACCATTAGACTAAGTTAGTATTTTTGCATTGTTGGGTGCATACACTGAGGGGTGGGAGTAAGGGGAAGTGGGGTGTAGTTATTCCCCGCATCACTGCCCCCTTACCTCCACTTCCCATCCCTCTTTCCCCCGTTCCCTCCCCTTTCCCGACACTTCCCTCCCCTAAGCAAATATTCCCTGCCCTAATTCATTTTTAAATATCCCCGACGCAGTATTCAAATTCGAACATGACTATGCAATATACAGGTATTACAACCACAAATGTTGCTTTGATTGATTGATTGTGTTGGGATTTAACGACACCTCAACCCTTGTGGGTCATTTTTTGTCAGAAGAGATAGTAGAAAAGATGGAAGAGAGGAACAGGGAAGAAAGAGGAACAGGAATAAAAGTGAAGAAACAGAAGGAATAAAAACATCCCCCATCCCTTTACCCTTACCTGCTACAAGGATAGCAGGTCTTGCCCAACTGTAAGCCAGTATCAGTTGGACGCACGGTGACGTAAGATACACGACACCTTCGCACCACCTGACCACCCCTGTTATGTTGCTGGCTGAGAACTGGCATAAGGTTCACTCCAAACACGATACGGAACAGTAAAGTGGTAGTAGGTACTTCTACTGCTTTTCATTTAAGACACATCTGTGTCAGTTGCACTTCGTAAGAGTATCAGGTAACAGTACTGGGAAAGACCAGGTCAACTTACAAGAAGGAAG
Organism: Anodontia alba; assembly: GCA_964016985.1. NCBI lineage: Eukaryota > Metazoa > Mollusca > Bivalvia > Lucinida > Lucinidae > Anodontia > Anodontia alba. Next base: position 10,555,709 of record OZ024834.1, on the reverse strand, counting down.
ATCATATGAAGAATGAATGTATGAACTGAATGCTTAAAATATCTTCGTGCCTTCATTTGAAAGACCTGTTCACTTGTGTTTCAGTTCTGATCCTTACATTACCACCAGCAGCTGCAAGCCCGTACACATGGGGGAGAGGGCGAGGGTGGTTTGGGGTGCTGCGAACGCACCCCCAATTTCGGGCAAAATATTTCTAAATCGTGCAGATTTTGAACCCAAACTTACTTTACACCCCTAATTTTGGCCCCAAAATCGACATTTGCTTAGCATTTGCACCCCCTTTACAGAATAGTTAAAAACTTGCACCCAACCCCCATTTAAAAAGTCTGCATATGAGCCATATGGAAAACAAGAATCAAAAGGTGGTGGGCCTCGATCCGGTTCTAAACTGATCAAAAAAAAAATTGTGGGCCTGGATCCGGGCCTGAAATGATCCACAACTGCACAAAAACCGTCGTATTACTGAAATCAAAACTCAAGCATACTATGTAAATCGCCTCTCCTTTTAATATTTTTGATAAGCAAGATGCCACACTTGGGGGTCCGTGAGAACATTCATCATTTTTGTGGTTTTCACAAAAACTGCGAGTTTAATGTCGAACGTTTTTATTCCCTGTTTGGAACATATATCAGAAATTTTATGTTGGCTCTTGAAGGTTCTTTGAACAGCGCAAAAGTCCTTATCCAGCAATGAATAAATAAAATTATTGTCTACGGAACTTCAGGTTGAGCCGGCTCTTGAAGGTTCTTTGAACAGCGCAAAAGTCCTTATCCAACAATGAATAAATAAAATTATTGTCTACGGAACTTCAGGTTGGCTCTTGAAGGTTCTTTGAACAGCGCAAAAGTCCTTATCCAACATTGAATAAATAAAATAATTATCTACGGCAGACGGATAATTTTTTCTAAAAATGTGACTTGCCACTGAAACAACGGCCATTTTGTGAACTTTCGAAGCAAAGATAAGTAATCAACCAGCGGTCGGGAAACCGAAACGGAGAATTACCGAAATCGGATGTAAGAGAAGAGATGCAAACCGCGATTGGCGGAACAGTCTTAGTCGGTGAAGCAAAATAAACGCCGGGTTCATTGTAAATATGTCTGAATTTACTTCAATACGTCTGTTAGATACTTCTGATACCCAATTATTTTATAAAAGTACATAAAATAGAGTAAAATCAGTAAAATACAACATTTTGGAATAACCCCGCCCCCAAAATCTCCCAATCCCCGCCCCCTCTTTTATGCCAATGAGTTTAGGTTTCCGAATATTTAGGGTAAATATGGTATGTCGAACAGAATTTAGACTTTCGCTGACCAAATCCACAAGTACATGTACATAGTGTCAACATGAAATACTTATCTACTGAGCACGATCATATCCTGAACTTTTCACGTATTTCTTCTGTCGCAATTATTGTCATTACGAAAACACGCCTATTCAAATATATAGAAAATTTCACCTAAAAAACTGAAAGTTTTCCGATAAAAAACTGACATTTTTCATATTTCTGCTCAAAACATAGATTGTGGGTACTCGTTGGAACTGCCTCGCCGAGGCGGTTCTAAAGAGTACCCACAATCTATGTTTTTGAGCAGAAATAAGAACAGTAATGTATACCCGTGTAAACCCCAGTTTTACTATATAAAAGTGAGTAGGGTTTAAGGGGGTCAAAATTATATAGGCGTTTTTTCTTGATGGAAATAATTTAGCCCCAGATAAGGCACTTTTTCTTTTCAACCAAAATTTATTGATATTTTACTCGATGAGGCGCTTCAACTGAGTACCCACAACATATGTTTTCAAGGAGAAATAAGAAAAGTATTAACCTGGTACCCCTTCCGATCTAGTGTAATGAAATAACAATTGGAACGTGTGTGTGGGATGAAGGGTAGCCACTGCCTCCGCACAAGCACTTACATGTTATGATAACATAATATACATGAGCAGTATACAATGATTCGCCAACCGGACAGCAAATTTCCACGAAGACCTGGTCTGGGCTGCCATCCTTTGCGCTTGCCTAGAGGACATATTATATTGCGAACCGCTATTCATTATACGTGTCTAAAGTGTCTCTATGTTTTTGCTGCTTTTCATCAGCCTCACGTTTTTGAATGGTTCTTCATCGGTGCAGACATTTCCATAAATATTGCATCAATCACATCCCGGTTTCATAAATTCTTTACAAATTGGCTTCTTTTCTAAATGCGTCTTTAATGCATATCTAAAAAGGAGAGGATCAGATCAGTCCGTGTATCTGCGTTCTGTTCAGGGTTTCATTATTTTATATGCGCGTGCTTTCTGTATTATTATTTTACTAGTTGACAGCAAGATCCTAAGTCAGACTGCGGCTAAAAATAGGTTATTCTGAGCCTATAGGTACTTCATAATGATCTGTGGCCAAGTTTTGTTTGCTGCCAAACAAATGTGATGAACAGCGTACGACAAAGGACCTTATTGCATCACCCTACGCACACACGCATAATCAGGGCTTTCATTGCGAGTTTTACGGAATCGTTGTATTCTGTAATATGTACTCACAAACACAAAAAGTATCTAACAAGTAGTCTGTTTTCACATGTAATGCATAGATTTGAGAAATCTTAGATTGTGACTTCCACGGTTCGCATATGTCGTAAGGCGGTTTTTCTCCCATTTTCTTATCTGTAGTGTGTTCTTTGTTTCCAAAGGCAGTTTTTTTGACGTTTATTCTAACGCTCTGCACCATACATGATGTCATTGTTCACTTGTTACGAAGTAATATTTGATAGACTAATTGATATAGACGTTTGCATACAATCCGTAAAATAGGATTACACGAGAAATTCCAAATCTTGCCCGTTATGTCAACAGCCCCAGTTAGCGTTCCGCTTAAATCTATATCGGACAGTCGTCGGCCCGAATGAATAATGGTACGATAATTATATGAAACAGACTTAAGCAGAATGCTTGCTTGGTCAAATCCAGCACCAGTGAAAGACTGCATTCAGCACCCATCTCTGATGCAAGAGTTTACCGATGCAAGAGTTTAAGTTTTCTCTTACTTTTTTTACCGAGATTACATAGATCCTGTCAGCACGAAAACATGCCTATATAATTTTGACCCCCTTTAAACCCCATTTTTATGTAGTAAAACTGTGGTTTACAGGGGTATACATTATTTCTCCTCAAAAACATAGATTGTGGGTACTTGTTAGAACCGCCTCGCCGAGGCGGTTCTGATGAGCACCCATAATCTATGTTTTGAGCAGAAATATGAAAAATATTAGAGGTTTTTATATGACAATTTTCAGTTTTTGAGGTGAAATTTTCTATATATTTGAATAGGCGTGTTTTCGTAATGAGTTCCTGTGAAATGAACTAAGTTTTTATGCTTAGCATGAGAGGTATAATTTTCAACAGACGACATATTGAAATACTTTTCTTAGTTTTCAAGAAAACAGGTTTTTAAATTTCATGCAAATTGTCTCCAGTGGAGTCGCATTGCGTGAAATGTCAGATCCTGTTTTCCGAGAAAAATATTTCAGTATGTTGTTTGCTGAAAATAAAACAGAAAATACATTCAGTGTGTCCGTTTTCTGAATTAACCCAGAGAATGGTACAGTTGAAACCTAATTTGAACATAAGATGAAATAAGACTTGGGGTATATCGATAATTCTATATTCTTGCTTTATGACGATGGGTGTAAAGAAATTGGGGCTTTCACGAAATTCAGCAACGTACTTTGCGGCTGGTACCTGGGTGGTTGACTGCGATTTTCGACTTCATGAACTACTCGCCACACGCTACAAGCTGTACGTTCCAGATAAAATATTTTAAGCATGCATTATATTAAACAAACAGTACAATAATCAACTTATCAAATATATAATGGTATTGAGAAGCAAAGAAGGTGAATGAATGGATATGGTGTGTATATTGTTGCATGTACGAGTACTCGGATTTCGTAAATTTATTTTTGATCGCCTTGTTAGGGTAGAAAGAGCTAGTTGCTTTGCTTTTGGTTGGTTTGTAAAATGTGTTATAACCGTTGAGTTTTGTATACTCTTCCTCCTGTTAGGCTAGGCTATGTTCTGTGATTGTCGCTCTTCCTGGACATCTTTTTAACTATTTGAGCCAGCGCACAACAAAACCTACACAATAACGTCTGTGTAACCAGCAAAGACTCAGATCAGCCAATATGGTGGTTGTCATCACCAAAACACGCCTATATAATTTTGACCCCTTTAAACCCCACTTTTATATAGTAAAATTGGGGTTTATAAGGGTAAATATCATTTTTCTTATTATGCTAAAAAATATAGATTGTGGGTACTCGTTAGAACCGCCTTGGCGAGGCGAGGCAATTACGAGTACCCACAATCTGTTTTGAGCAGGAATATTAAAAATATCAGAATTTTTTATTTCGTAATGAGAATACACGTGCAATCAGTGAAGACTGATCAGACCGCGTGCATGCGCAGGCTGATCTGAGTCTTACGCCACATACGAAACCACAGGCGCGCAAACGGAGAAGTATTGCAATAGAGTAACCGCCTTTGTACGATTAGTAGGAAAACTTATAGCATGCTTAAACCTGTTTTACTCGCGCGAAACCTCACTCGTATCACCTCATCACGAAAACACGCCAATATAATATTGAACCCCTTAAACCCCATTTTTATATAGTAAAACTGGGGTTTACAGGGGTATACATTATTTTTTCTTATTTCTGTTTAAAAACACAGTGTAGGTACTCGTTAGAACACGCCAATATAATATTGAACCCCTTAAACCCCACTTTTATATAGTAAAACTGGGGTTTACAGGGGTATACATTATTTTTTCTTATTTCTGTTTAAAAACAGATTGTAGGTACTCGTTAGAACCGCCTCGTCGAGGCGGTTCTAACGAGTACCCACAATCAGTGGTTTTAACTGAAATATGAAAAATATTAGAGTTTTTATCTGCAAATTTTCAGTTTTTGGAGGTGTACTTTTCTTTATATTTGAATAGGCGTGCTTCATAATGTGATACAGCTACAAACAGTAAATCAATGCAAACAGAAAGAAAACAGACAGCTAATTGGTCAGCCATTAAAAAAGATGATCATAATCCTAGCATCACTACATGTAAACAGAAACTTTGGGCAGCCGTATAGCAGGTGACCACAATACTAACATACATGCATATCAACGGATCCAACACAAACAAATACATAAATAAATAATTATGTGATATATTTCTATAGAAGTTCTGTGGTCGTGGCTTGAATGCATAAAATATATAAATACACAATTTACATAAACAATTTAACATATTTAGCTTTTTTCCAGAAACAATGGTTATATATATATATAAGTTTTTCTTAATTCTGTATAAAGGGTTTGGCATTCTCATACGAAATTATATACATCTTGTAAGATTAAAAAATATATATATACTGGGATTATGTAAGTAAGTATGTTACTTTGATTTCCATTGGGTCCTTGCAGAACGGGCGATCAGTGTGTCTTACTGTTTCAGAAGACAGATTCATTGGGAACTTCTTTTTATTATGATTGTAATCAACAAGTGATTGCCAATTAAATTATTGAAACAAGCCATGCTTATTCGCCCGCTTTACAAAATACGACAGAAAAACAGAGTGAAAATGGTTTATGTAAACAACGGATATATAACCAATACATTCTTCGAATCGGAAATCCGCTGGAAACATTACAAATGTTTGTTAATCTAGCAGCAACTCTTCCTTTTTTTCTAGCAGTTCTTATTTTGTTGGAGGATTTTGTACTGTTCTGTTTTCTCATAATATATTTCTCGTCTCTTTTTTCCATTACGAAAACACGCCTATTCAAATACAAATGTATATTGAAAATTTCATCACCAAAAACTGAAAGTTTTCAGATAAAAATTCTGATATTTTTCATATCCCTGCTCAAAATATAGATTGTGAGTACTCGTTAGAACCGCCTCGCCGAGGCGGATTCTAACGAGTACCCACAAGCTATGTTTTTGAGCAGAAATTAAAAATTATGTGTACCGCTGTAGACCCGAGTTTTACTATATACAAGTGGGATTTAAGGGGGTCAAAATTATATAGGTATGTTTTCGTGATGTTTTGATGCCTCAGGAAAGTTGTGCTTTGTGGCTGTTGTCTTTTTGATAACTTCTGTTACGACTGATCATGATATTTTGCTGCATACATATTCAATTTAAAATAAGCTAACCGTCTACTTTCAACACGTTAATGTTGACAAATAACACGCGTTGGAAAACATTATCAGTCGCTCGAATCGTGTATTATTTAAATGGCTGTTGATCGTTTTCAAAATGACTTCTCTGGTAGGCGGTTGTTTATCGTGTAAATGTCTGCAGGATACAGGTTTATAAGATCCTAAAATATCTTTTAAACAACATTTGCTTTCTGATTTCTAAACTCCTAAGATGTCTTCAAAGACACGCATATTTCCTGTAATTTAGATTAAGTATTATTCTGGCATTATTCATAACTTACGCCTTAATTATACAATATTAACCGACTTATGCCAAGTGAACACTTTGGACATGACTGTGTCCAGTAGTAGGGGTGCCTGATTAGTTTGTATTACGGAGTTGCTATTATTAGTCGGCTGGACTGGTAATAGCAGTTATATGTTAGATTGGCTAATACCAGTCGACTGGTAACAGCGCTTTAAACGTAAAAGCGCTATTACCAGTCGACTGTAAACAGTATATTTCTACATTGAAAGCGTTATTGCCTGTCTAAAAATATTGCGTATCTTCGTTTATGTTCTGTGTGAAGGGAACCTAACTCAGATTACAAAACGTGTCCTGGAAACAAACTCTGTTGAAATCACTTACATGTACGTACATGCACATGCACATAAATAAATGGCCTCTATACACAGACCATAGGCAATAGATTAACCCTTTCCCACTTTCTAAATAAACTTATCAGACGACAAATTGATGATATTTAACCTTTTTTGACAATTTGCATGAAATGTTAAAGCCTTCTGGGAAAAATATTTCAAATTGTCTTCTGCTGAAATTTTACACAGCATGCACAGCGTTAAGAGTTTTGGTAATTGACAATTACGGAAAGGGATGGATGAAGTTCTTTTAGTTTGCATATGTAGTAGACCCTGATTTAGTCTACACAATTTGCCAATGGGACACTAGGTATTATTGTTTAACTTTTCCAACTTTCTAAGCAAACCTTTTAGACAACAAAATGATGATATTTACCCTTTTCCGCAGAAAATAGGATTTGGCATAAAATACCAATTGTCTGCAAAGGAATTTGAATGAAAGTTCAAAGCCTTCTTGGAAAAAAAAATTCAAACTGTCTCCTGCTGAAATATTACCCAGCATGCACAGAATTAATAGTGTTGGTAATTGACAATTAAGGAAAGGGAAGGACAAAGCTCTTTTAGTTCGCTATATATATAAGCATGAATGGAGTAACCTTCCCCACTTCCTGAGCAACTTATTAAACAGTTTAGACTACACTTTTATGATGTTTAACCTTTTTTCCCAGAAAATAGGGTTTGGTATTTCAGAGTAAATAGTTTCGGAATTTGACAATTACGGAAAGGGATGGACGAAGTTATTTTAGTTTGCTTATATTTTACTTCTCAAAATTAAGATGAAATACAGAACAGGGATCGATTTCAAACTGAAAAAAAGGGTAAGAGAAAAGTCCAGAGAGTGCCACAATTACAAACCGCAGCCCTTTCCAGACACCAAGAGGAAGAGGAAACCGACAAAACCAAACAAGCACAAATCGAACAAATATACGAAAAGCACAAAGATTAGCTCTCTCTTCCCCAAGCGAGGTAATCGCTATGCTAAAAGGACTGAAAAACACAAGAACAAAATAACACAAGGTAAGCATAAAATAAATCGCCCCGTAGAATAAACCACAAAGCAACAAAGAGTAAGACTAACCGGGACCACCGCCTTAGAACGGTCAGTAGAGTAAACCACCGGTGGGGGTTGAGGGCCGGGGAGGGGGGGGGGGAGAGGGGGCGGTGAGGGGGAAGCGGTTTAAAGCACTTTTACAGCTAGCCAACTTCACCCTGGGTCCCGCTGCTACTCTTAGAAACACATAAAAACATGGTTCGCGTAAAGGCTCCCAACTCAGTCAATGCATCAAAGCGACAACATACGTATATACTGAAAGTAGGAACAAATGAAGACCACAGGTAGAAGCATGGTGAGCTCTATCACAGACCAGTAGGATCTATAAAAGGTTTAGGATTGACAAATTGGGAGTTATCTTGAAATTTGGTTAGTAGCAGCAACCACGAGGTGTTAACTGAGCTGTAATTACACTGTAGTATCACTACCGTATCATCAAGTACTTCAAGTACATTGTAATACTTTTCAGGAATATAAACCAACTAAAAAACATTGTCCATCCCGTTCCGTTACTAGTAAGTAACTAACTCTGAACGCTATATATGCTGGGTAAAACACTCCGTTTTTGTTTTTAAATTGTATTGTATTCTCTATTAGTCACCATTAGTGTTTTGCACAAATCTATCTAAAAGACTAAACAGTCTGAGCGTTTGTTAGTTTTCCTTCGGTTTCAACAGTGAAAATGCGCCAGTTGGTTAAAAGAGTCAACTTTGCGTAGGTGTGCCAGTGTAAAGTAGGTACCTTGTAATATGTCCCAACGCACGGACGGAATAACAAACCCGTACAGATGCAAATCTTAACCCTTGTCCTGCTGAACTGAGATATACCCTGCCTTTGCAAACAGAGTAGATCCAGATCAGTTGGCTTCTTCAGAAGCCAACTGATCTGGATCTGCACTGTTTGCCATTCAGTATGTGGATTTGTATCAAGAATCTGGATCAATGAATCTGATTGGTTGAAAATTAGAAGTGGGAGTGGCAGCTTAATTTATATAGCAGGACAAGGGTTACTCGTACGGTTCCGTTGGTTCTGGGTTTCAGTTATCATGCAGATCTACCTGTCCGATATGTAGAGTAAATCCCAGTATAAAGCCTTTGGTAAAATAATATTGATCCAATCAAGAACTACATGAGTTACACACGAATCCCATCATTCCACCTGAAGATTTACTGGGTTTAAAATATTCTTGCATGATATGAGGCTCATCGTCAGAAAACGTACCTTCGGACATGTGCTCCCAGGGAAGATTCAGATCAGCGTGTGCATTCGCGCAGTCTGATGAGAAACTTCACCGGGTGCATTATTTTGGAAGCCAAAGATGCAAAGTTTATGCGGACAACATAGCAGATGCGCAGACTGATTTGAGTCTTCGTTGGGCGCTCATGTAAGACGGTATATTTTCTCACGTGAGGCTAATATCGTTTTTGTTTTGTCATACAAGATCAAAGCTACAAAGATCAAACCAAGAAATCTCAAATCACTTGTAAGCTGTCACGCAAATTTAATTGAACTCGAATAGAACACATTCTCTTCAGCAACATGTATCAGATTTTGCCATGTCAGGAATATTTATTCCATTAGAAGGAAAATTCACTTTAAAAAGCAACATTCAAGAATTGTAGAAAATTAGAGATTAGTGAGCATTGTTGTACCTGAGTTTATTTATTCATTGGTGGCGTTATGTATACTCCTTTAAGGTTAGTTAACATACCGTAATAACGCTAAATATTGGGACAGAGGGGCCTGAAGAAATAGTGTAGACCCAGATCAGACGCCGCAATCTGGGTCTACACTGTTTGCAACTCATCCAGCAGTTTTTGAAACATCGACATGTATGATTTAATTGTTCAAAATTTAGTACAAGTATGGTAAGGAGTTAAGGTATCCCAATATTTAGTGTACATAAGATAATATGTGCAGAAGCAGTTTGAACTTCATACGGTTTCCCAACCCTACTCATGGTCTATTATGAATCAATGAATCATCTCTGATGATGGGGAGTTTCCAGATTTCTATGGATAAATCTGCTTGTAGTTTCATCCTTCATGAAAATCGGATGCATTACGAAAACATGCCTATTCAAATATACTGAAAATTTACCACCGAAAAATGAAAATTTTCAGATAAAAAAATTCTGATATTTTTCAGATTTCTGCTTAAAACATAGAGTGTGGGTACTTGTTAGAATCGCCTCGACGAGGCGGTTCTAACGAGTATCCACAATCTATGTTTTGAGCAGAAATAGGAAAAATAATGTATACCCCTGTAAACCCCAGTTTTACTACATAAAAGTGGGGTTTAAGGGGGTCAAAATCATATAGACATGTTTTCGTGATGGCAATTCTATGATATCTTTCTGACGAGCTCTGTTAAACCAACACTCTTCTACCTTAACTCTTTGGACCAGTTCATTTCAATGTAAAGAGTGTCTGGGTACTTATCATCTTTACCATGTTTGATAGAAATTCCTTTCCTAAACGCAAACAATGTAGACCTTGATCAGACACCACAGTGGCGTCTGGTTTGTGTATACACTGTTTGTCAATGTCCCTTTTATGTGACGCTAGATATAAATGGGTTAATACGGCTTGGTTATATCGCAATTACTTATCTTCAAAATTGTATAATATAAGTGCTTTGTTTTCGTAGTTCCGTTAGAGAAATTCTGAGAAAAAGAAGAGAGTGTAACAAGAAACACGGGAAACTAATCTGTCATGCATTGCTTAGCTCTTCCCTATAGATCGTAGTATAGTGAAAGATGTTATAATTTATGAAAGGTTGTAATTATATAAATTATCGCAATACTCAACGATAAAAACATTATAGACGTTATCAGAGCTATGTAAAAAAAAATCAACTATGATCGTCTGTTTTCTAGCCCGCATACATAATTACATGTCGCCATCCATAGCCTAGGCCGAACATACTATATCCGAAATCATCTATGTAGCCATGTTTCGTTCTTTTCTCCACTCATAACGTTTTCTTTTGGCCCAAATTTTTCCATGCTTGAATATCAAATTAAACTATTATTAAACCAGCTTATAATCCGTTCGATTGGAGAATGCATATTCCCAATCGTAAACAAAGAAAATATCTTTTGTTTCTTCTTCGTAGTACGACGAAAAAAAAAACGAAATGAAAAAATTCAAACGTGTACTAATATTGACAGCAACAAGCTCATTTCAGGTCGAATGGTCAAATTGGGGCTCCTACGGGAAAACTTTTTAAATGAGCAAAACCCACATTGCTACATTCATTCTACACAGTACTTCCCATTTTTTTTTTATTTCACTGTGTTACCAATAGCACAGTTCTCAGCTGCAAAAGTGTGACTTTGAATAATTAGAAAAAAAAAAAAAAAAAAAAAAAAAACAAGAAAAAAAAAACAACAACAAGAGGACCATGATGGTCCTATATCGCTCACCTGAGCAAACAGCTTTGCATACTTACTGTTAAAGTTTCAGCCAAGTTCACTGCTCTAAGATTTTTGTATAAATTTTATAGCCCTGCACCCCAGCGGCCATGTTTTTTTCATGCATCATGATGGCTTTAACTGAATATTGAAAGAGGGTCACCAAAGGAACAATTCTGCCGTTATATTGAAATTGGTCCAGTGGTTTCTGACAGAAAGGTTTTTAAAATATATTATATAGATATATAGGGGAATTAAGCCCCACCCCCTAACGACCAAAAAAGACAAAAATGACAGCTTGAACAAACTTGGTAGAGGGTCACCAAAGGAAAAATCTTGCCAAGTTATATTGAAATCGGTTCAGTGGTTTCTGACAAGAAGATTTTTAAAGTTTTCTATTTAGATATATAGGGAAACTAAGCCACACCCCTAGCAACCATGTTTTTTTGACGAATCATGGTTGCTGGAACAATCTTGGTAGTGGGTCACCAAAGCAACATTCCTGCCAAGTAATATTAAAATCAGTCAGGTGGTTTCTGACAAGAAGAATTTTAAAGTTTTCTATACAGATATATACGAAAAATAAGCCCCGCCCCTTGACGGCCATGTTTTTTGACGAATCATGAGGGCGCAATCTTGGTAGACGGTCGCCAAAGCAACATATCTGTCAAGTTACAGTCAACTCAATCCAACGGTTTCTTACGAGAAGATTTTCAAAGTTTTCTATATAGATTTATAGGGAAAATATGCCCCGCCCCTAGCGGCCATGTTTTTTGACGAGTCATGACGTCTTGGACAATCTTGGTAGAGGGTAACCAAAGACACATTCCTGCCAATTATATTAAATCGGTCCACTGGTTTCTGACAAGAAGATTTTTAAACTTTTCTATATAGATATATTAGGAAAAAAAGCCCCTCCCCCAGGGGGCCATATTTTTTGACGAATAATGATAACTTGAACAATCTTTGCAGAGGATCAACAAGGAAAGATTTCTACCAAGTTATAATGAAATCGGTCCAGTGATTTCTGACAAGAAGATTTTTAGTTTTCTGTATAGATATATAGGGAAAATATGCCCCGCCCCCTAGCGGCCATGTTTTTTGACGAATCATAACGGCTTGAACAATCTTGACTTTGAACTCGAGCTAACAGTTTCTTACGAGAAAATTTTTAAAGTTTTCTGTATAGATATATAGGGAAAATGTGCCCCGCCCCCTAGCGGGCATGTTTTTTGACGAATCATGACGGCTTGAACAATCTTGGCAGAGGGTCACCAAAGCAACATTCCTGCCAAGTTATATGAAATTGGTCCATTGGTTTCTGACAAGAAGATTTTTAAACTTTTGTATATAGATATATAGGGAAAATAAGCCCCGCCCCCCTGGCAGACATGTTTTTTTTTTGACGATTCATGATAACTTGAACAATCTTGGTAGAGGGTCAACAAGGAAAGATTTCTGCCAAGTTTTCTATATAGATCTATAGGGAAAATATGCCCCGCCCCCTAGCGGCCATGGTTTTTGACGAATCATGAAGGCTTGAACAATCTTGACATTGAACTCGAGCTAACAGTTTCTTACGAGAAAATTTTTAAAGTTTTCTATATAGATATATAGGGAAAATATGCCCCGCCCCCTAGCTCCCATGTTTTTTGACGAATCATGACGGCTTGAACAATCTTGGTAGAGGGTCACCAAAGCAACATTCCTGCCAAGTTATATGAAATTGGTCCATTGAGTTCTGACGAAGATTTTTAAACTTTTGTATATAGATATATAGGGAAAATAAGCCCCGCCCCCCTGGCGGACATGTTTTTTTTTGACGAATCATGATAACTTGAACAGTCTTGGTAGAGGGTCAACAAGGAAAGATTTCTGCCAAGTATTAATTAAATCGGTCCAGTGGTTTCTGACAAGAAGATTTTGAAAGTTTTCTATATAGATATATAGGGTATACAAAACTGCAAGCCATGCTCCATGCCCGCCACTGCAATGTATCAAGCAAGTGACAAAGAAACACAAAGTCTAAGTTAAAATTGCAATAAAAAGTGATAAAAAATAATTTCAGGATTCTGAAAAAAATATGCATATATTCAGACCATCCTAAAAGCGCCTGTAAAGTTTCAAAAGGATTAGCCTTAAACTGTAGGAGGAGTTGTGCGTACAAGGTACATACTCCCTATACATTTCTGTAGTATTAGGGCTCGAAAAAAGTCTAAGTTAAGAATGAAAAAAATGTGATAAAAAATAATTACAGGATTCTGAAAAAACAATATGCATATCTTCAGACCATCCTTAAAGCGCCTGTAAAGTTTGAAAAGGATTGGCCTAAAACTGTAGGAGGAGTTGCGGGCACACGAACGGTGGGGGCGCTGATGGATGGACGGACACAGACAGACAGACAGACGGCCGGGACGGTCGGATGGACACTCAAAATTTCAGAGGGTATAACATAATACCACGCCACTTTTTTGGTGGCGGGGCTTAATAATAAGCCCCGCCCCCTAGCGGCCAAGTTTTCTGACAAATCATGACGGCTTGAACAATCTTGGTAGAGGATCACCAAGGAAATAATTTTGCCTAGTTATATAGAAATCGGTCCAGTGCTTTCTGACATGAAGATTTTTAAAGTTTTCTATATAGATATATAGGGAAAAAAGCCCCACCCCCTAGGCGGCCATGGTTTTTGACGAATCATGACGACTTGAACAATCTTGGTAGAAGAGAAAAGATACATTCCTGCCGTGTTATATTGAAATCCGTCCAGTAGTTTCTGACAAGAAGATTTTTTAAACTTTTCTTTATAGATATATAGGGAAAATAAGCTCCGCTCCCTGGCGACCAAGTTTTTTGACGAATCCATATGGCTTGAACAATCTTGGTAGAGGATCACCAAAGGAACATTTCTGCAAAATTATATTGACATCGGTCCAGTGGTTTCTGACAAGAAGATTTTGAAAGTTTTCTATATAGATATATAGGGAAAATAAGTCCCGCCCCTGGCGGCCGTGTTTTTTCACAAATCCAAATGGCTTGAACAATCTTAGTATAGGATCACCAAAGGAACATGTCTGCAAAATTATATAGAAATCGGTTCAGTGGTTTCTGACAAGAAGATTTTGAAAGTTTTCTATATAGATAATTAGGGAATATAAGCCCTGCCGATCCCACCCCATCCCCCCGGCGGCCATGTTTTTTGGACGAATCCAAATGGCTTGAACAATCTTGGTAGAGGATCACCAAAGGAACACTTCTGCAAAATTATATTGAAATTGGTCCAGTGCTTTCTGACAAGAAGATTTTTAAAGTTTTCTATATAGATATATAGGGAAAATAAGCCCCGCCCCCTGGCGGCCATATTTTTTCACGAATCCAAATGGCTTGAACAATCTTGGTAGCGGATCACCAAAGGAACATTTCTGCAAAATATATTGAAATTGGTCCAGTGGTTTCTGACAAAAGATTTTTTAAGATTTTAGTTTAAAAATCTATTTTTAGCTCCTGTGACCTAGATATGCAATGGACCGAAACCATTTGAACAACTTTGAAAGAGGACCAACCAAGGATCATTCCTGTGAAGTTTGGTCAAAATCCAATCAGTGGTTTAGCAGGAGATGTGAACGGACGGACAGACGGACGACGACGACGGACGGTGAGTGATCACAAAAGCTCACCTTGAGGTTTCGGTTCAGGTGAGCTAATAAAAAGTAGGGGGTGAATAGTTATATATAACCCCACTAAGAACCCAACAATACTGGAAGAAAACCGATGTTCTCTTAATGCATACACATTTTACAAAAACAACCTCAAATAGATACGCCGGGCTCCAGCCCGGCGTAAATGAACGCTAAAAACAAGTACAATAACAGCGTTTAACCTAGACATTTAAACAGCAATGTCATTTTCTGATTAAACTTTCATTCTTCTCATTTTTCATATCTTGCATACCTTACAATCGGAAAGATATAAAACTGATTTTTTTGTACATATAGAGCCTGGATATTGCATGATACAAAACCACTGTAAAGCAATTCGAAACTAATTGCATTTTGGCAAACTACATGCATTTCGCATGGTACTGTTTTCGATTTTTGCCCAGCAACAATAAGTTCTATTAAGCGTGTAATTGCGGGTCGTTCTGCCGATCCGCATATAAAGTTGTGCTCAAATATGTGAATTATACTGAACCGCAGTAGTCCTGCATCTGGCAAAAAAAAAAAAAAAAAATAATAATATAATGTTTTATTATTGAATTGTGGCCTTTTCGGGTATACAATTAACGAGATCGTTTGTTTCCATACCGATTTCGCCCTCAAATGTAATATGCGTCAGCAGGTACGAGAATTTAAAAATACATGTTAAGAGCTGCGTATAAAGGATTGGCGCGTCCAGTCCTGGAATAAGGCAGTTAGGTTTGGGACTCCAAGGTGTAGCCAGGAAGAAGTGAGCAGTGATCCAGATTTGTAACAATTATTTCGCACATAACTCGGTCTAACGAAACGGCGAAGAAAATAGCCAGAATGTTCAGTAAAAAGTCATATTTAAAATGTGCTGGACTTTGACGTAAGTATTCATTGCAAATATTCTCAAGCAAAATATACACTTTGCTATGAAGTTTCATCAAAACATTCCTTAGTTACCTAGTTATGGCGCGTACAATGGTAGTGTGCAAAAACTAATCAAACTAGGAACTTGAGGTTTTATACATGGCACGAGCACAAAAAATAAGCGAACCCGTATTTTTTCAGTTGGCCCTTATATGCCAGAGTTATGCTCGTTTTTCGACTCTATTCTATTCTATTCTATTCTAAATATTGCCATTAACGTAACAGCAAAAACTTCTTAACACGATATCAAGAGAACCGCTTAAAGACATAGGCAAAATGAGGCCAGAAGTGGTACCACTCTTAAAAGATTTTATTGCCCCTACTTAGAGGCTAAGCAAGCAAGATCAAAGGCGTGTCCTGAAGAGGTGATTACAAAATTACCCGCAGGGATAATAAAGAGGCCTCCTGAAGGATAATGAATATTTTTGAGGGGTTAGCAGATAGTTTGGAAAATTAACTTATTTGGAGAGCAGAGTTGAAGGGTTTGTTTATTATATTTTTCATTCATACTAAGCCGGCCTCGGTGGCTCAGTTGGATGCGTCGTCCGACTGGAGACCAGGAGGTCGCGGGTTCAACCCCGCCGAGGTCGGCAACATTCTTTCGTGGAGATTGATCATGAAATATTTTCTACGGTCATTCTCTCCCTTCCGCTGATTCAAGAAGGGCAGTTGTCAGTTTCTGGCGAAAGAATGTGCACAATACTGGTTAACCGCTTAGAGGACTAAGCCTGCCCAGTAAACGTGTGGTTAGGTAAATTGACCGCGCTCGATATGACCCCATTGGGTTGCCTGGGCCGTAAAACCTCAACACAAACAAACATTCATACTAAAAATATTTAATTTTATTTTATGTATTTATTTTTATTTGTTGTTATTTAAGTACTTTCTGAAGGGTAATTAATATTTAAAAGGAATAAAACATAGTTTGGAGTAGATTTGAAAGTTTTTTATTTAAACAACCCACGTGAACTTGAAATAAAGGAAACAACGGAGACTTCAGCCTCCTCCTCATACTTGGATTGTTATCTCTACATCGACAATGGAAAGCTTACTACTAGGCTTTACGACAAACGGGATGACTTCAATTTTCCCATCGTTAACTTTCCTTTCCTGAGCAGTAATATCCCTTCTGCACCAGCATACGGCGTTTACGTTTCACAGTTAATCCGTTATGCCAGAACTTGTTCAAATTATCAGGACTTCATGGAGCGTGGGAAAGTGCTCACTCAAAAGTTGTTGAGCCAGGGGTATCAAAAAACCAAATTGGTAGCAACACTTAAGAAGTTCTATGGGAGACATCATGATCTAGTCAATCCCTACAATGTGGCAGTTTCCAGAATTGTTTCTGATGTTTTTGCCAGTGACGCGCCATAAGTAGCCTTCCCAAATCCCGGACATACGCTTCTACCGATATTTCCTTCGTTCAGGCCCATGGGCATGGTGGGCGAAGCTTGCTTACCAAGTAATGCTTACTATCCGCGGACGCCTGATTACACCCTTTGTTCTGGGGTCCATGTCTGTTGGTCTGAACATTCTGATTCGTCATTCGTTTATGGATTTATGATTTTGAATTACGGCTTTGGTACCATGACCGCAACTACTTATTTCTTTCATTGTTATAATATATATATTCATGTATTTAAGGTGTTATAAAAACTTGTTGGGATAACAAATATTCTGAAAAAAAAAATGATTTATTTTTTTATTAATTTTTTGAATGTTAAGAGTATTTATTTATTTTTGTGTTTTCATTTAGTGGTCTTCTAAAGGTTATAAATATTTTAGGGATACCAAATATTTTGCAAATAATAATAATAAAAACAGATTTATTTGGTTTAAACATATTTTATTATCCAAATATTACATAACACTATACATTGTAGCACATAAGAAATAGGATCAGAACGAAAGTATGACTACTTATTTAGTTCTTCTCCTTAACAATTACAGTTGTACAAATAGTGACGGAAAAATGTTAAACAATATGGATCTCAATTTGTGGATGTGAATTAAAGATGCAGAATTAAAAGAAGAAGAAAAAAAAAAAAAAAAAAAAAAAAAAACACAAACAAATATAAAAAAAAATATATATATATATATAAAGAGCAATGATAAGATAACGAAAGCAAAAAAAAAAAAAAAAAAAAAAAAGATATATATATATATATACTGGAAATGACAGTAAGGTCAGAATATCAATTAAAGAGCCATAACTGTTAACTGGTTCATACTAATGCCACTTCTAACGCTGATAATATCAGTTGTAGAAGTCGCTTTAATATATCACAAGACCTTAAGGGATTTTAATAAAAACAAATGGGGGGATAAGGGCAGCGCTTCCCTGGTAAGTATCCCATAGAATCTACTAACTTTTCAATAGAGAGTTGCATGTACAGAACATTGTATTTAAATGGCTTCAACAGTTAAAAGCGTTTTGTGTCGCTTATATACTTTTGGACTTTTTCAAATATAAGAACATTTGTTGTGTATGGTAAAGAGGCATCTCCATATAGTAGAAGATTAAGCGATATTGTTTGATACTCTGATACAGCGTTAAAGAGTTCGTTTCTCTGTGCGGTGTAAAAAGGACAACAAAGTAGATAATGGTGCAAATTTTCTACCTGTCCACAGTGGCAAAATGGAGATTCAGTTATATTTTTGGAGTAGAGATCGCTGTTTAAGCTGCTACATTTTGTTCGGAGACGTGTATGCAAGATCTGTGTTTTCCTATTGCCTGTATAGAAATATTTTGGAATAGACGTTCTGTTGCGGTTTAAATAATTCTTGAAAGAAGTAACCGAACTGGAACGTTTTGCTTCATCGGACAAGTCGTTCCATTTTCTTACCACAGATGGTAGAAAAGACTGAAAATATAGATTAGTTCTAGCGTGAATAGATTGTAGGTTATCTGCATTTCGGAGGCTGTATTGGGATAGATTGTTTATTGACTGTGGTACTAAAGAAGAAAGATAAGACGGAGTTAAGTCATTATACATTTTGTAGAACATGACGAGTTTATGATTTTCCCGTCTCTTTTCTAGTGTAACCCAGCCAGTTTCTTGGTACAGGGCATTAAGAGATACAAGTTTGGTTGTTCCAGTGGCAATTCGTGCGGCTGCGTTTGGATTTTCTCAATTTCTTGTTTTTCAAATTGTGTGCAGTTGTCCCATACTATATCCCCGTATTCAAGTAAGGGCCTTATAAAAGTTGTAAATATTATTTCTAGAGAACTCCTGTCCAACTTAAACTTGAGTTTTCGCATAATATTTATCCTGTTCCATGCTTTTTTAGTTATGTAATCAATATGTTGGTGCCAAGTGCAGTCGTTGGACAGAATCAAGCCTAGGTGTTTATGAGATGACACTTCAGCTATTTGTACTTCTTGCATAAACAGGGGTGGGTGAACAGGCTTGTTTAGTTTTCGAGATATCAGCATTGATTCGGTTTTGATCGGATTGAAGTCAACTAACCAGTTGTTTGCCCAGATAGAAATTTTTGAAAGGTCTGAGTTAAGGCAAACAGCAGATGTAATAGGATTTTCAACAATAATGTAGAGGCTAGTATCGTCAGCGAACAGGCGAATGTTGGAGCCAATTTCAGCGACTATGTCATTAATGTAGATTAAGAAAAGTATTGGCCCGAGTATGGAGCCTTGCGGCACTCCAGCAAGAATATACGTCCAGTCTGACGCGACACCAGGAAGTATAACGCGTTGTTTTCTTTCAGCTAAATAATTTGTAAACCATTTGAGAAGTTCTCCCTGAACACCTGCTGCCTTAAGTTTGTGTAAAAGCCCTGCGTGCCATACACGATCAAATGCTTTCCTGATGTCGCAGAAGACAACTCTAACTTCTTTGCCCATGTCTAAGGCTTGACAGAATGTATTGTACAAGAAAGTGAGTTGGTTTACAGTGGAGTCTCCTTGTATGAACCCGGACTGTAAAGATGATAGAACGTTATTATCTCGAAGATGATTGTATAAGTGCTTGAATATAAGCCTTTCAAATACTTTGTCTTCAGAGTTTAGCAAAGAGATGGGTCTGTAATTACTTACTAATGAGGGATCATCTTTTTTATGAATAGGGCATATGTTTGCTTCTTTCCATTGTCTAGGTACTTCACCTTGACTGAGGGATCGGTTAAAGAGGACACATAGTGGAAAAGCTAGTTCTTTTAACAGTTCTTTAAGAATGCGATTGCTTAATCCGTTTGGACCAGATGCTTTTCCAATCGGTAGTGATTTTAGGACAGATTCAACTTCTAAGGGGGTGAGGATGATAGAATTTAAAGTAGATTCGATATTATATGGAGGTAAAGCTGGAAGTTCAGCGTTACTATCATCTAAAAGTGTTTTCCTTAAAATAATTATTAAGTAGATTAGCCTTGTCTTGCTCATCAGTATATATACGTCCATTGCTTTCCAGAGGTGGGATGGACGAGGTGGCAGTGGGAGATATCACAGTTTTTAGAGTGGACCACCAGTCTGTAGAAGTGAGGGAATCAGACTTCAACTTCTTAGCGATATTTTCATCACATGTTCTTTTCGATTCTTTTATCAACGAGACTACTTTGTTTCTGAGTTTCCTGAATTTATCCCAATGGTACTGCAAATCAGTTTGTTTAGCTTTTCTATAAGCCCTTTTGCGTTTTCTAATATATCGTTTGATAAATGTAGTTATCCAGGGTGGATCGGAAGGTCTAACTTTTATGTTTTTATTTGGGATGCATAATTTTGATATGGATAGTATGTAATCAGTGACATTCTTTTCATGTGTGTTTATGTCATTATCTTCTAGGGATACCCAGTCAGTAGATGCAGCTTTATTGCGTAATAGGTTATAATCTCCTTGATCGTACTTCCATATATGCCGGGTAAAGGATTTTGACTTGGGTTTAAAGAAATTGTATATACCGAAAATTGGACAATGGTACCGATGCTCTTGATTCAGAAATGGATCCGCAACACCACTGACTATTAAGTGGGAATTATTGCTTACGAGGAGAATATCCAGTAGGGAAGAGGAAGTTTCAGTAAAGTGAGTAGGTTCGTTTATAGCTTGGAATAATGCAAATTGAGTGCAGAAACTATGTATCTTCCGCGATGATTGCGAATGTAGCATGTTGAAGTTGAAATCACCCGTTATAATTATGTCATTTATGCCTGAGTCAACAGCTAGGTGTAAAGAGTCTTCTATCAGGGAGTAATAAGCAAGATCGGAATTGGGTGGTCTGTAAAATAAGCCAAAAAGCGTGCGTTTATGATTATTTGAAAGTTCAATCCATTTACATTCGATACCTCTAGGTTCTAAATTTTGCCTGCGTCTATAATGTAAACCCTCCTTTACATATATTATGACACCACCGTGACTGTCTCCAACTCGGTCCTTGCGTTCAGGGCTGTTAAAAGACTGTAGACGAATATCACTTGTACAAAAGGACGAGTTCAACCAGGTCTCAGTAAAAGCCAATATGTCAATATGGAATAACTCTGCGTGCAAAACATCTAGTTTTGAAGCCAGACTTTGGACATTGTAGTGAACAAATGACAGATGATGACTTATATTCAATGAATTTATAAATGTAGAAGAGATGCCAGAAATTGAACTAGTGGTAACTGATGATATTGACGACGATGGTTCTGGGTTCGGATGAATATCGCCAGCAGATAGTAATAATACAGACAGCCATTCTATCAACATTACAGTAAAAGAACATATATATACATACAACATAAATTTTGCGTTTGCTTCGTGATTCTTTCCTTTTGATAAATTTTTACAATAGTTATGATTAATAATATTGTTAGCTACATATTCGTTTTGTTTCAGCTGAAGAATGAATGAGTAAGACAAAATCGTCTGCATCGTGATACTAAAAAACATAAGAAAATGAAGTAGAATTGAGAACTTGTATATGCAACAGTATGTTGGCATATCAGCTACTGATACTTGTTTCACATCATAAACTATGTAATTGTTGAAAGGAGAAATAGAAACAAATCAGCAACTGGTGTACCAACTCGCATACAAGTGATAAAATGATGAATCGACGGGAATGGCCAAGGAGCGCTACCCCCAAATACCCATAAGTGCATAGAAGGAATTCGTAAAAACATATAAAAGATGAAGAAAACAAAAATAGACATGATAACAAAGAATGGAGGGTTTACAGATAACATAAAAGTTTATCGTGCTGTGGGTTTTCCAGTCAGTTAGCAGCCGCAATCCCAACAGTTCCTAAGTGTTATACCATGAATATAGTTTTATCAAAATTTGAGTGTCTAATACACATATATACAATGACTAAGTTCAAAACATGTCGAAGATGCCAAATTTATAATGATTTGCTGTCTCTTGCTATAGGCTCTATCTCATATTTGTACGGTAGGTACCATACAGATAAGATAGTTATGCAAATAATAGAACACTGACAAAGCAGCAAATGATAAATAATTTAGTAAAATACGCAATATTTTTGATGAAAAATATATACTTTACTAATGCCATCAATCCATTTATAACGTGCCATTAAAGGCACAGTGGCAAGCATTGCAGACTCTGATCAGACTCCGTATGCCACGGCATTTGATCAGGGTCTTCACTGCTTGAAACATATTACGGAACTTCTGACGTTTCACAGGCAACAAACAAGAAATACAATAAGACGGTCAGTCAAACTACGACCGGAAACAGGCCGGGTCAAATAGATGCACCATTGATCCACTTATTGTAGGTACTATACATATTAAGATATGCAAATAATTTAGTAATTCACATTTTATATTTGCTGAAGAATATATATTTTTCTGATGACATTAATCCATTTATGCTTACGTCCAAATAAGGCACAATGGCATGTAGTGCAGTCCCGGATCAGACTCCGTATAACACGACGTCTGA
The DNA here is from genome assembly GCA_964016985.1 of Anodontia alba. Lineage (NCBI taxonomy): Eukaryota > Metazoa > Mollusca > Bivalvia > Lucinida > Lucinidae > Anodontia > Anodontia alba. The sequence continues at coordinate 10,532,878 of OZ024834.1, read as the reverse complement.
TCAGGGCCATCACTGCCTGCATTATATCAAGGAACTTCTGTCATTTCACTGACAACAACAAGAAACACAGTTAGACAGTTAGACAAATTGCGACCGGAAACAGGCCGGCCCAAATAGTTGAGACAGTGGCGCCCACTCGGCAAAAATGGGTCAGTGGCAAAGGAGCTAAGAGCTGATAGTGAGTGATTACTCTGTAGATCATATTCCTGACCTCCAAAATAACATCTTTGTAGTAGTATCAAGAAATAGGTTCATCAGACTCGCTTTTTGACGAAGGGTGCTTTTAAACCTGTGCGTCTAACTGCTCAAAATGTACAAAATTCATTTTCCCCTTATATTTTGTTCCGTTATGTGGTGTGTTGTTATTTATAACCTACATATGTGTCACAGGGGAGGAAAAAGAACATGACCCGACCGGGACTCGAACCCAGGACCTCTCGCATACCGTGCGAGTACTCTTGCCAACTGAGCTACCGAGCCACACGGTCGACCTGCGACAATTTCCCCTGCTTAAATAGATTCGTCCCCGAATCTATCGACCAGCGACGAATGCAGAGCAAACTAATATTAAATCATTAATCTCTGGCAATTAAGCAGTACAGACAGCTTGCCGATCTCCCCACAGAATACCGGACAGACCTTCCCTGATCAGACACTGGAGACACAAATCGGACTGCTTGAGCAGTGCGATGAAAGTTTGCAATTTGTCCATTTGATCCATGTCTACTGTTCAACGTCATCATGTTGGCTGGTAATGGTCATTAAATAAGCCGTCCTGATCCACAGAGAGACTACGACAACCTGCCTCGAGCTGAATATGTATTGACAACAACGGTTTTAGCATAATAATAACATATTATTATGCTACAATAAATCGTGTCACCATTTTAACCGTTTTCACCTTAAGAATCCAGACTTACAAGTATGAGCGACCAGTATTGATTCATTTTAGACTATCGATGACACGACATGGAATAACTTAATTTGTACGGAAAAGTACGGCAAAATGTTTAGCTGTGCGTGGTTTTCAGTCTGTGTATAAGTGTAACTGATATATATATATATATATATATATATATATATATATATATATATATATATATATATATATATACACCACGTCACTAATTTTACCGCAATTACATCAAAAACATGGACAGACCGGTCTGAACAACAGTGTAGACCCAGATCCAAATGAGAGATTAACAATCCTACCAGGGTCCAAACTATTATTGAGTGAACTTAAGTTGAAGTAGAACCAAAACGTCTGTGAAAATAAAAATATCTGTTCGATATTCGAACAATGGCAATTCTATCACATAATGATCGGACAGGTAATGAAAGCGTTAAATTTCAACTAATGAGAATATCTATACTTGATCTAATACAGGCACGCTGAGGCATTTTATGACAACCAATGAGTGTTTACTGACCATGACGGAGCTCGGGATTCTCATGTTTGGCATAGAAACTACAACATTAACCATGTGACGTAATGGTCAGTAAACAGAAATCGATCCATATAAAGCCACTGTGGTTGTGTTACAATGGTTTGGAAATTGTAGTAAATTATCCTAAATTGATAAAGGCTTCACTTCACTGTTAACAGTTCGCACATTATTCGGATTAATTTCGAGATTGTTCAAGTGGCACAAATACAGGGAGCTGACTTACACGAGTAATTTTCACTACAGTGTTATCAAAATGTTTGATCAATATAGTTCCATCAGAAGACCAGGCACCTTGAAGTTGTTTAGACTTAAAACGACGACGCGCTTCATACAAGAGTAGGCTGCGATTCTTTGTTAGATCCTCATTAATGAAGATTCCCTTGTACCCGCGCTGCTTAGTGAGAGCTCGCGCCTTATGAACCTTCTACCTGGCACGATATGTGCTGAATTTGACGATAATGTCACGAGGTCTAGCTGGAGTATCATCACTAGAATCACGAGACTTAGGCTTTCCCAGGCGGTGGCTTCTATCGATGTCCTCGAGTTTGATATCAGCATCAATAGCTGTTGCTAGGTCAAGAACGATCTTGTCGATGACTTCGTCATTTTTTTCAGGAACACCAGAGATTCGCAAGCAGTTACGACGACTAAACTGTTCTGCATTGTCAGCACTGATTTCCAGCTTTTCTACACGTTTCTTCAAATTCGAGTTCTCCTGTTCCAGGGAAGCGATTTTAGAATGCAAGCCCGCCAATACACCTTCAACTATAGAATTCACCAGCTGTGAGACCTGTGTTTGGAATGACTCTTGAATTTGTTGAGTGACTTGCTGGTTAAAATTTTGTTGAAGCACTGCACCAATTTTCTGCAGGTCAAAATCAGTCAGGGTGATCTGACTTTGCTGACTTAGCTCCCCGGCAGAACCTTCAGACAATGAGTGGGTATCCTTTATTGTAGATAATTCCGTATCCGACTGTGTATCAGACTGCAGACGGTTTTTCTTCAGTTCAATGGTGTATTCTGGAGATGGCAATTCCCGCTTTTTACTGCTGCCTTGCACAGGTGTTGATGCGAAGCTCATACTAGTGGTGCTGTACTAACTTTTTGTGAACGGTATACTTTTTTCTTAATCGAGCGTGGGTCGTCTATACAGTCATTCATTCACAGATTTGAATGAAAAACAGTTAAAGACATAAATGTCAACAAACTGAGCACTATTCGGATGTCGATGGTCATATATAAAAAAGATTACCGGCAGTTTTATTCCTTGAAATATCCAGATTGAATGACGAATTACCAAGTCAACTTTTTCATAGTTTAAACAGAGTCGGCTTCTACCCTCCAAAAACGATTTTTTTCGCTACATTTTGAGAATTATATCAGCGAAACAAGAAAACGCGATTATCATCCGCCATTTAATCACGTGACAGATTTATTTGGAGGGGTAGATTGGAATTTTTATTTAATTTGTATTAATTCAATTGGTGTTAGTTTGTTACGACTTTCTTTACAGTATTTCGTTATTTTTTGTCCATTAATTAAATATTTTTTTTATTCATTCATTTTTATGTATTTATTTATATGCATGCTCAGTGAAGACAAAATCAATTTGCGCAGCTTCTTTAAGCTGATCGATAATAATGCAGAGCACCCTAGGAAAAAAAAAGTGCGCTTAGAGATAGCTCAACCAGTCTGCACATCCATAGGTTGCTTAGTCTCCTGATCAGATGTGCACTGATGTGATTCTCCGCTTAGCCCATAGGTAATTTTGTAGGACAATTTATGTGCGACTGCTCCTATGATATTACCTAGGGAACAAATAAATCAATCAGTACTGTCATTCTCTCCCTTCCGCTGATTCAAGAAGTGCAGTTGTCAGTTTCTGGTGAAAGAATGTGCACAATACTGGTTAACCGCTTAGAGGACTAAACCTGCCCAGTAAACGTGTGGTTAGGTAAACTAACTGCGCTCGACATGACCCCATTGGGTTGACTGGGCCGTAAAACCTCAACACAAACGAACAGTACTGAAGTCCCCAATATTATATTCCCCTATGGATCCTCTATCTGTTTAGCTTTCAATGACAGAATACCAGGTTTATAACCCCTGTCCTTTATCAGAGATAAGACTAATGACCCAGACTCATCAGATTTTTATGTCTGTAAGCTAGGATTCTTATGTTTGGCATACGTTTTAGGATAGTATATCCAGACGACCTGATTAACTCCAGAGTAAATTCGGTAAAATATTGACAGAGTTATGCGGACTTAGCTTTTTTTATAATTGGACGAGACAAAATATTTAGACGTAAACGTTTGTCTAAGGACCGGCACAAATTGTATTTATGTTTTCTTCGAGATATGGGACAAGGGTATACTAAAGTTTAATAAATTTTCAATGTTACAGGTAAAAAAAAAACAACAATGTGGTTATTTAATGAACGCTTTTATTACAAGGGCAAGTCAATAAAACCAGCCTAACTTATTTCTGGGTGAGATCGATCTCTTCTTTTTCGATGTAATTGCCCTCTAGAATGATGCACTTGGGCCAACGGTGTTCCAGTGCCATCAGCCCAGAACTGAAGAAGCCAGGGTCCTTGTCACTGACCCACTCCTCAACTGCCGCCATGACTTCTTCGTTGGACCGGAAATGACGTCCACGGATATCCTTTTTCAAGTTTGGGAATAGGAAATAGTCACTAGAAGCTAAGTCTGGAGAATACACAGGGTGCGGTATTAGCTCGTACCCATTCCGCTCAACAGCATCCATTGCAATTTTGCAAGTTAGGACTCTCGCATTGTCCTGTTGGAGCAGGATCCCTTTGGAGAGTTTACCTCGGCGTTTTTCACGGATCACAGTTCTCAGTTAGTCGAGCAAATTTGCATAATACTCACCTGGTATTGTACTTTTCTTTGCTAGAAAGTCCAACATAATAACGCCTTGTGCATCCCAAAATACAGTTGCCATCACCTCGCCAGCAGAGGGTTGCGTTTTGAACTTCTTTGGCCTCGGAGACCCCGGCTCTACACTGGCGACTTTGAGCTTTATTCTCTGGCTCATAATAATGGACCCAGGTCTCATCTACAGTCACCAGACGTGAAAGGTTTACCTAAACCGCTTCTACAATGCGCTGTATACTGATGCTCTGGTTGCCATTTGCTCGTCGTTAAGGGATTTTGGGACCCAACGGGCTGTTAGCCTGTGCATACCCAAGCGATCATGTAAAGTTGTTGAAACGCTACCATGTGAAATGTGTAATGCATTCGCTATTTCTTCCACCTTAATTCGCCTATCAGAGTACACCAGATTCCGTACTTTGTTACACATTTCTTCATCGGTGGCATCTGATGGGTGTCCAGACCTGGTTTCGGCTTCTAAAGACGTTCTACTGCGTTTGAATTCCCCTACCCAGAATTTCACTTGTACATACGATGGTGCAGAAGACCCATAAACATTGGTCAACTCGCAATGTATTTTCTGACCTGTTTTCCCTTTCAAATACAAGTACCGAATTACAGCACGGCACTCAACTTTAGACGAAAAGCTTACTTTTGCATCGCTAGCCATGTTTGACATTCAATATCTTATGAATGAAAAACACGATAAGGGTGCAATTTTGCCCTCAGGCCTAAAACATGTATTGAAAGAAGGCATGAAAATTTTGGGTGTCTCGGTCAATTGGAAATGGGATAGGCTGGTTACTGATTGACTTGCCCTCGTAAGCTTGATTGAAATGAAAATAAAATAGACATTAATCTGTTTATAACACAGTTTGTTATAAGATGGTTTTAAAAATAGCATGGTTCAAAGGTGGAGTCGAAAAATGTATAGATTATATCAAAACTGATGGTCAGTGGTTATTTTTTATAACATCTACATATTTTTGTTTGGATATAACAAGATTGTTTATATATTACAGCTTATGCTTTGGGTTCCAAAATTTGTGTTATAAGCAGATTGTAATGTATAACACTTTTGATAAGCCCCATCGCCTGACAGGATAGTTCGCCTGAAGATGACCTATGACTTAATTGCGCCTATGACATTTTTCATTCAAAGTTAGACATTACCGAAATCAACAAATTAATGGCTTGGATGAAAAGTCAGACACTGGTGTTCCCGATTAAATGTGTGGGTGAAACGTCACACACCGACGATTGCAGCAAATATATTAAAAAAATCCTTTGTGAGCTTATCGAACACTCTACCATATATAAAAACCCAAAGCCATATTAAGATTCCCGCTCAGGTCAAAACATTGCCAACATTATATCTAGAGAACCGCTTGAGTGTAGGATTCTGATATTTTGCATACTGGTTAGAATCAATGTTTAGATGATCTGAAGGATTATTTTTTGAGCAAAATTCGCAAAACACTGGCATTGCTATGCCCCTTTCGACTTTGCCTGTATTACAATGGGAAAGCATTGTCGACAAGATATCTAGAAATGGCAACATCAGTTCAGAGATACGATGAAGATCATTTCATTTCAAGAACGAGAGACTACCTGAAATTTTGCAGGTTGTCAGGTGCCACATTTTATGATTGTATTAATACCATATATCAATTTATTAAAGCTTTCTTGGATAATAAAGTGTCTATTTTTGAGGAGTTTGGAGCCTTTAAGTTTTTCCGTTTAAGTCAGTTTCTCAGTAACTACTGTCTCTACAACAGTGGCACTTGCATACATTTTTAGCATGGCCTCTTGAATGCAGTCATCCATATTTGACCTCGACCCATTAATCACGGTCCTCTGACTTTATTAAGTTTCTTTGCGTTTAAGTCAGTTTCTCAGTAACTATTGGTCCAACAGCCAGTAATACTGAACACATGCATACATCTTAGCATGGCCTCTTGAGTACAGTCCTCCATATTTGACCTTGGCCTATATTTCGTAGTCCATTAGGCATGCTATCTTACCTTACTTGTTAATATAATTATCATGAATCTCGGTCATGTGTCCTTTGATCATTTATAGGTCAGGTTCTGTAAGTGCTATGATATTGTGGTGAGAGATACAGGGCCATCATGGCTCTCTTGTCCTTCTTTTCTATGAACTTAATCTAAATAATCAAGGTTTTGTATACTTGGAATAGTTTTAGTATCAAATGGGTCTCCGTAAAACATACTTGTTTTCGCGAATCGCGCCGTATGCTGATCTGCTAAACAGTTGTCTTACATACAAGGATGTTCAAACTTTGTCCCCATGTCAAAATAAATTGTATATCTTTCCGATCCTAGTGTTAGCATAATTTCTATATTGGAACCCGTACTATTTACCAGAATAATTCAGGCAGATTATTTCGTTCTTTCTAAAAAGGCTCACACAATCCATGGGCTTACGACGGTTTTACAGTGTCACATAAACGTCGATGCAACGGTATGGCGTTTGTACAACGTCGTTTGAACGTCGATGCAAATGGAATAAAAATGTTTGAGAAGTCGTAATATTTGCATTTCACATGTTACAAGAATACTGATTTTATAATGATGTACTTCAGCTCATTATCTTTAATTTGAATATATAATATGATAGATTTACATCTGGAACATATAGAATAATGGCCATTCAAAGATGACAACTGCAATATGGTTGAATCTATCTTGAATCTCTCCTTAAGTAAAGATATGGCACCGAATGCCTGTAAACTGTAATAATGTGCTTCTAAATATAACTTGTATTACGACTATACCGTTAACGCCAATGACCATCTCAGTAAATGAAATTATCCAAATCAACTCCTAGCTTATCAAATCTAACCGACACATCGGAGTATTTTATCTTGCTTAATAAATTAGCTTAATGTGGTTCAGCTTCACAAACAACCAAGTTAACCAACTAACTGACTGGGCCCAGTTGTTCAAAGCATCGTTAGCTTAACGAGCTCGTTAGTGGTCAAAATGTTAACTGTTCTAGAAAGTACAATATCTAATTCACAGGTAATTTGCTGAAAAAAAAATGCAAAAGCTACTCACATTTTTTCAGCAAAAATATTAGCATATATGCCAAATTGAATGATCAATGTTTTAACGATACGTTAACTGACGACATGGTTAGTTTTGTACAACTGGGCCTTGGTCTAAACAACAGTATAGAAGATGTCCAGAAACAGCTACAATCACACTTCATAGGCTATCAATGTTACCAAGAGGCAGAGTAAAAAAGAAAAACAGAAAAACCAAAGCAACCAGCTCCCACTTTCCTAACAAGGTGACCACAATGCTAGACAGGATCCAAAAAAAACAAGACAACAAGCGTTACAAAACATGAAAAATCCTGCAGCGAGCAGCCACAAGGCTACACAAAGAACAAATAACACCAGAACAGGACATTTGCCAAATTACGATACTATGTATGTGCATTGCCAAGTTACGACACTATGTATTAACATTAACAAGCCACGACATTATGTATTAGCATTTCCAAGTTACAAAATTATGTATTAGTATTGCCAAATTACGATTTTGTATTAGCATTGCCAAGTTATGACACTATGTATTAGCATTGCCAAGTCAGGACACTATGTATCATCATTGCCAAGTTACGACACTATGAAATAACAAGCTACACTATGTATTAGCATTGCCAAGTTACGACACTATGTATTAGCATTGCCAAGTTACGACACTTTGTATTAACATTAACAAGCCACGACATTATGTATTAGCATTTCCAAGTTAAAAAATTATGTATTAGTATTGCCAAATTGCGACATTTTGTATTAGCATTGCCAAGTTATGACACTATGTATTAGCATTGCCAAGTCAGGACACTATGTATTATCATTGCCAAGTTACGACACTATGAAATAACAAGGATTGCCACGTTACGACACTAAGTATTAGCATTGTCAAGCTACGACACTGATTAACATTGCCAAATTACGAAACTATGTATTAGCAACTCTGAGCGCATGTTAAACTGCACATTAACAAATCACAGGAAGCGCGTTTGCTGCGCAGTGAATCGACTGCTTATCATCCCTGATATCTCTTATATATCTATATACATGTAGGTATTTACATGTAGGGATTCCGGCTAATTCAAATGGGCTATCTTGTACCAGCTGTACATATGTGTACAACCTGAAACCAGGGGTGCATTTCTTTTACCATAAACTGAAAATCGTTTTGGAATATTGTCTACACTTTGATAATTTGGATCAGATACATTATATTAAATCAACTTAAACATCGCTGACTACTGACCGTTCCAAGGCAATTCTACTGCAGTTCTTCCTGGATCTTAGCTATTCCCATACCCCTTTTCTAACGGCATGGCTTATTACTGTTCTGGTATTAAAACTGCTGCTCATGAATTATCACAATAATACCAAGTCTCAATTTAGATCATAATTAAATCGGGCCCAGAAGTATACTAAACGCGCCAAGTGACAAAGATAAATAGGAATAATTCATGAAAATAACCACAAGAGAAGTGTTTATATCACGCAACGCAAATACCGTTGACTTTACCAACATTCTAATTAAGGACTCAACTAAATATGGTAGGTTCAATATTAGGTCGATGAAACATAATTAGGAAAATACAAAGAAAAAATAACACGAATGTAAATCTCATATTGAATTGCATACCGCGGAGCAGGCATGCACAGACGCAGAGGAGCGCGCTGGGGTGGCAACAACAGCTCTCTCAAAACCATCAGTGGCTAAAGTGGTTTTTGCCAGCCATACAGGTCTTGAAGTGTTTGTCACTAGCCGTCATCCGTGTTTCATCACAGTGATTCAAGTTTCAAGATTATTCGATACTTGCTGGTTATATACGTAAATGATTCAGTTTGATTTACGTGCTTGTCTGTGGTGCTTCACTAACTGAGTTAAGAAGCATTTATACCAGACTAACAATTATTTTGTATTTTTACAACATTTGGACCTAGGGTAAAGGTTTGGTACCAGTAGATTGATTTAACCCTCACCTGTTCCCCGGTCATTTTAGTGTCGAAGGTTTCCAATCGTGCCTAAGTATACATACACAAAACTTCCTAATGGTTGCTGTCTCTGTGATTATCATTGCCCTATGAAATATAACCGCACGTTTGTATAAAATCTAGGTAACGGTTATTTATAACCGCGCTAATCTTGTTATTGTGACGTCAGAGTGCCGTGTAAAGAGGGTTATCTGTAAAACCGGGACTGAGACATTGGCCAACAATGCAGACACGGATCAGACGCCTAGTGGCGTCAATTCAGGGTCTGCACTGTTGGCATAAAGAACAGGAAGTTAAGGATTAACTGAAACAGTCTTAAGACCATTTTCTCGACCTACACTCAGAGACAATCGACAGAGCTGTCAGTGCTTTGATTTTTCTACTGACCGTTCAAACGCGGTGATAAAGCGGTGATTCTAGTATTGTTGCTTCTTTGTTGGGCCTTGCGGGTTTTTTTCATGCTTTGTACTCTCTGTTATCTTTTCCCGCCGGAGACGATTTGCATAAAATGCCAAAGGCTATTTTCGAAAAAAAAAAGTCATCAATTTGTCGTCTGATTAAATGCCTAAAGAACGAGAACGGTAAAATTTTAATAATGTGCATATTCGAAGCAATAGCCTAAGTCTGGCTTGTTTACTTTATCGATGTGTAAAGGGTTTGCTTGAACCTACCCAAACGTTTTCTCAGCTGCTATGCTGTACCGCTTTAAAATGTCAGAGTGGATGAATTAACTCTTGGAGTTCCGCTTAAGTCGGAACTAAATGCTGGAGGTGCTTATACAGCCCTGCCCTACAAGCTACATTGCTGTCATATGAAGAGGCTGACTGAAACATAGACTCAGTATGTCTTTCTTTTGTTTTGCGATGTTGTAGATGTATTTGAAGTGAACTGACTGGAATGTTGTACTGTACCTTTCAGCCTATTCGTAACACCAAATTAACTAGTAGTCAACTACTTTCAGACTACAACTAAACCATGAAGTTGGCCTGAAGTTCACACCCTGGTTAACTATAATTAGCTAGGTAGCTAACATGTAGTTAACTAGACCTTAACCTACTGCAGATTCTAATACAAGAATACTTTACATCACACATGCACACATGCATAATTGCAAAAAAAAAAAAAAAAAAAAAAAAAAAAAAAAAGCAATATAAAGATATGGCTTCCAGAATCAAAGTAAATTAGTGAATTTATTCATTTATAATTGAAAGCATATTTTGTCCTTTAATATGTTTTCATTACATATAATAGCGTGTACAATTTTCATACATGCTATATGAATTCTGCTAGTATATTAATATATTCATATTTGATGATTCTTTCTTTCTTCTTTCATATTTTCTTTCTTTATTAAACTTCAGTAGCGTCTTGAATAATTTACCTTTCAATAAGATAATAGCGTGTACAATTTTCATATATGTTATATGAATTCTACTAGTATATTAATATATTTATTTCTTTGTATTATTTTTTTATTTTGTCTTTCTTTTTTCTCACTATAATTTTCTTTCTTTCTATCTTTCTTTCTTTCACTACAGACTTCGAAAATGCCATCTTTCTTAATACTCCTAAATCATAGTCTACCAGTGCCTCCAAGAGGAAGAGAAATATGACAGACAGTACACAAGTCCTAGATCAAAGAAAAGCAAAGCAACCATCTACCTTTTAACCCCAACAAGGTGATCACAATGCTAAACAGCGGCCATTAAGCACTTGGGCCCAGTTGTTCAAAACTATCGATGTCTATCGTTAACATATCGTTAAAACTTTGATCATTAAATATGGCATACATGCTAATATTTTTTGCTGAATTTGCAAAAGCTACTCACATTTTTTTTCGGCAAAAATACCTGTGAATTAGATATTGTACTTTGTAGAACAGTTTACATTTTGATCACTGACAAGCTCGTTAAGCAAGCGATGCTTTGAACAACTGGGCACAGAACGACAACACACAGGACAAGACATGACAAAGCCTCGCACCGAGCCGCTACAAGGCCACACACACACACACAAAAACCTTTTACTGGTACCAAATCTTCATCCTAGGTCCAATACAAAATGTTTGTTGGTCTCGTATAGAGGCTCCCTAACTCAGTGACATCACAAATAAAAAACAACAACAAAAAAAAAACAAACAAAAAAAACATGTAAACCAAATTAAATCTCTGTGATGAAACAAGGGTAGGGGTTTGTGGCTATCACCTCGGACACTGGCAGCAAGAGCTAAAGAAGACAAGTTGAACCACGGAAGGCCCGAACAAATACATTAAATCAGACATCAACCGCAACTTCCATGTTCCTTTTAGTAATATGGCAATATCTTTATGATACAACATATAACTGGTATTGAGTGTATTAATATTCCACAAGATAACCCTGTGTATGAGAATGACTATTACTTTGTCCAGTCAAACGGGAGATACGGTTTTCCGTTTGACGTAACACAGTTGTGAACCAGTGGCTTACCTTTGACAGGAATGTGTCAGATTTCTTAATATATTAAGTCGCATGATCTTAATTCACAAACGAAAACTCAAAAGAGCATATCGTAAAGTAGAATTACTCAAAATGATTTCCGCGAGGTTATCCAATAGGGAAACAAAATCTATTCTATGATACGTAAGTTATCTTAGGATAGTACTAATGAGAAATTTAAAACAGAAAATCCGAATGTCTGTCCTCTAAATACTAGATTCTTTCTATTCTATTTTTGATTTATATCATTTACATAGTAAATGAAATCGGCTCCAACATTCGACTCTTTGCTGACAATTCTAACCTCTTTATGGTTTTGATAACCGTGTAACAGCAATCGAACGGCTTCATACAGATCTGGTCAGTAGAATAATTGTAGAATAAACTGTCCTGAGAAAATTCAAACGCACATTAGACCGAAAATCATTTGATGTAATATATACACAGCATTTTCTTCCAATCTTGGAATACTGTGATATCATCACGAAAACATGCCTGTATAATTTTGCCCCCCTTAAACCCCATTTTTATATAGTAAAACTGGGGTTTACAGGGGTATACGTTTTTTTTTCTTATTTCTGCTCAAAAGTATAGATTGTGGGTACTCGTTAGAACCGCCTCGGCGAGGCGGTTCTAACGAGTACCCACAATCTCTGTTTTGAGCAGAAATATGAAAAATATCAGATTTTTTTATCTGAAAATTTTCATGTTTTGATGGTAAAATGTTCAGTATATTTGAATAGGCGTGTTTTCGTAATATCATTTGAGATGACTGCACGCAGTACGATAAACAATAAGTTGAAAAACTGAATGTTGAAGCAGTTGTAATAGTGACCGGGATCGCTTATTTTTATACAGTCGACTCTCGTTATCTCGAATTCCAACGGACTCGCTAAAACACTTCGATATATCCGTACCTTGACATATCAGAGTTGAGAGTGAGGAAAACAATAAATTGAACAACCATATTTAACAAATGAATATGTAATTTGACTCCTGAAGTTAGAAATATATATATGAAATAATGTGGGGAAGAGTGTTGTCATAGTTGCATGTTAAAACAGGGACCAGATTTTCACTTCGAGATAAGCGGTAATTTGAAATAAGCGAGTTCGAGATAACGCGGTTCAACTGTATTTTTATATTTTCATTTTTCCGTCTTTAAAAGTGATGAGGAACAAACCAGATGAATCCGAGCTTAATATCAGAGGGTACAGTGAATGGCACCAGGCTTGAAACAGTAAATAGTTTCAAATACCTAGAAACCATCATATCCGACGACAGTTCCAAACCTGAGATAACATCATTCTTCAACTGCTGTACTACGCAGCAAAGCTAGAACTGATTGAAAAATTAAGAACATTAAACTGATATGCGTTCCCCGATACCTCCACCTTTCTATACGCTTGTGAGATTTAAAAGTTTACTGCAAAACCGAGAGCAATGCAGACCTTGGAAATGAAATGCTACCGCAGCTACTAAACATCTCGTACTTAGACCGCACCATCAGTGAGGGAATGCGCAAGTAAATCAGAGATGTCACTGTTTTCACTGTTTTCACGAAGGTCAAGAAACGACAACTTGGATTATACGGTCACATCTCATGTACCCCTGGCATAGCAAACACAATTTAACTGGGCATGGTTGAAAGGACCAGAAAAGGGGGCAGGCAGAAGGAGGATGTGATGTCAACATTGAGGACTAGACGGTTCTTAGTTTCGGAAGCTCGCAAAGGTAAAGTTGGAACAGATCAAAATGCAGAGAAACAGTCTAAACCATCACGAAAACATGCCTATATAAATTTGACCCCCTTAAACCCCACTTTTATATAGTAAAACTTGGGTTTACAGGGGTATACATTATTTTTCATATTTCTGCTCAAAACATAGATTGTGGGTATACATTATTTTTCTTATTTCTGCTCAAAACATAGATTGTGGGTACTCGTTAGAACCGCCTCGCCGAGGTGGTTCTAACGAGTACCCACAATCTATGTTTTGGCCAGAAATATGAAAAAATATCGGGGGTTTTTTATCTGAAATTTTTCAGTTTTTGGAGATGAAATTTTCTATATATTGGAATAGGCGTGTTTTCGTAATGGATATCAGGGGTTGCCTAAGACCAACAAGGTTAAAGGACTGAATTGTAGTGTTCTTTCTTGCTTAGCACTCTGGGTAAAATTTTCAGCAGACGACATATTGAATTATTTTTCTTATTTTTTACCAGAAAACAGGATCTGACATTTCATGCAAATTGGAGACAATTTGCATGAAATGCCAGATCCTGTTTTCTGGGAAAAGTAAGAAAAATACCGCCAATTTGTCGTCTGCTGAATTAGTCAAGAGAGAGATTGAGGTTAAATTTACTGTATATGGAAACAGAATATGACAAACATCAAAAAGACGGAAAATCGTAGAATTACTATTTTCTTTTTCATGAAATTATCTCGTTACCTATCACCTTTATTACCCTATTCTGTAAACACGAATTCTTATTACGATTTACGAAATACTAATGATTTACAGTCTGTCGTTTCTAGAACAAATCAGTTTTATTAATCTTCTTTGCCATCGGCAGTTAGGAAACGGAACAACTTAATAAATGACGTAAGACAAGCAGACTCCCTCAATACTTTCAAATACAGTCACAGCAGTTACTTCCTAAATATTTTACAGTGGCAGAAAACGGTATAACAAGAGATGTAATGACACATACAGTCTGTTTTAGAAGGCTGTATAGTATATGATGAAAATAAATGAAACAACTAAAAACAGAGAAAAAATATGTAATCGTTTGCTGTTCTGTTTTTAAGTCCAGGCATATTTTTGTAGAAAACCAAAAATATAGTCGACTCTCGTTATCTCGACCTCGCTTATCACGAATAACCGCTTATCTCGAAGTGAAATTCTGGTCCCTGTTTTAACACAAAAATCTAAGAACAGGTAATAAAATATTGTGGAAAAGAGGAGAAATTGCTCCTGAGGAGCAATTCCCCCTCTTTTACACAATATTTTCAATATATCCCTATCTTTAGGAGTCAAATTACCTATTCATTTGTTAAATGTGGTTGTTCGATTTTTTTTTCCTCACTTTCTGCAACTCTGATATTTCGAGGCACGTATATCTCGAAGTGTTTCAGAGAGTCCCGTAGGATTCAAGATAGCGAGAGTTGACTATAAGTGAACATGCTCATGAAATGCCAAACTCACGAAGCATAGCCCTTCCAAGGCACCACAAGAAGGAGAGATGATGAACAAATAAGAAAACACCACAGGAAGGAGAGATGAGGAACAAATAAGGACAACATAAACGGCACATATCAAACCACAGACGCACAGACAACGAAGAATTGCAACAGGAACCGCCTTGGATCGGTTAGTCATTAAGCAGAAAAAGATACCTAAAGGTGGCAGATATTCGGAACAATATACAATAAAATGAATATCTTTAGGGACATAAAGATTTCTGTATCAAATATTTCTTTTGACTGGTTAATTTTCTTTTTCATAATATAACATCAGAATCAAGTGTTCAGGAGTCCGAGGCCGTTGAAACACTCTTGAATTACTTTGACTACAGCGGTTTATATAAGAGTGCTAAAATAAGCATTTGAAAGAAGCAAGTGCTTAAAAGGCTAATTGAAGCGCAATGCACGAAAAGGGCCTTTATGCAATTTGCAGTCAACGTAGGCTCTGATCAATGCGCAGGCTGATCAGGGTTTTTGTTGACTACCTACAGAATCAATAGATTTCGTAGTTAATGCTGACGAACAAAGTCCGGTTCACATTACACGGATCCGCACGTTTATTTTGACCTTCGCAGTTCGCACATTGCATAAAGGCCTTTTTCCCCACGTTGTGTATCAGAATTTAAATTAAAATATCAATGAAGCTACCCAGGAAAGGCCGCTATCACGATGCATAGTTTTCCAGGGCATCAAAACAAGAATAGAAGAACAAACAATGCTAAAGCGGGGCCCCGTAGCCTAGTGGATAGGAGAGTTTACTCTTAATCCATTAGGTTTCCCACCGCTGTGGTTCGAGTCCCGCTTGCGTCATATGTGGGAAAGCAAAGTTCTGCTTACGGATGGTCAGGTGGTTTTTTTCTCTGGGTTCTCCGGTTTTCGCCCACCTTTGATGAAGGATCAGCTCGATATAAGTGAAATATTCTTGAAAGGGCCATAACCCCCCCCCCCACCCCCCTCCAAAAAAAAAAAAAAAAAAAAAAAAAAAAAACGATGCTAAAATACAGAGGTACATTTAATATAGTTGGCATACGAACAAAAAGAACTAAACAGAAGTACCGCTTGTGAACGGTCAACAGAAACAACTGCTGAGGTGAAAATCGGCTGGTATTTATACTGTTATACATGGGTGATTTTAAAGGACGTCGCGATATTTTTAGAACATTTTCAAACGATATTTGACAATTTACTAGACATGAAGCCGTAATATCCAAAACAACTAAATGCATACTACAGTTTAATTTCATTGGCTTCAATAGCTGACTCGAACTCGTTTCTCAGACCCTCGGAAATTCTTCTGATCGTTCTAGAAAACAAATATCTAGGAATATTATAGGAAATTTTATTTTGCCATGAAAATGTAAGTAGTGTGCACTCATTGAAATCGCCTTATTCTCAGTACACTCAATATACCAATATTCAATAAAAGACCGAAACGACATCCCTAAATTATCACCATTTGCCCCCTGATGGCGCTACGATTAATACTCAATGACTCGAATTACCCATAATATAGAACACTTTATCAAGGTGTCCTAGATTTTGACTCTAAGCCCCCATGCCGGGGCATAAATTCTCTTGGGTCAGTATCTACGAAATAAAAGAAGACCTTCCCAAGTGCCTTTTTTCAATAAAAGGGTTACAAAATATTATATTATGTACGACATTATGTTCATATCATGTATATTGAAAATGTAAACATCCCGGGGCATAAACTCTTGGGAAAGTATCTACGGAATAAAAGAAGACCCTCCCAGGAACCTTTGTTTTATTAATAAATGGTGACATAACATTATATTATGTAAGATACTGTGTTTATCAGGAACGTAAACACAGTGTAAGAACTTTAGTAGTAGCCTATACTACTAACTTTCCATTAGGTATCAAACAGTTGTCAGTCAATACTAAGAAAATTAGGCATTTGAATTAATCTTCTTATAATTTAGATACATAAAAAAGGAGCATAAAAACCATTGCCAGGAACAAAATGTGTGTCATACGAAAGACATAGAAGATGAATACAGTTTGAGCCGCAACGTGAGAAAACGTACCTTTTGAAATATGCACCCAAGAAAGACTAAAATCAATATGAGTATTTGCGCATTCTGATCAGAGTCTTCGTTGTCCGCATGATCAAACGTTGCATTCTTGACTATCCAAAAAGTGCTTAGTGAAGATTCTGATGCTTAAATGCCCAGGCTAATTTTCGCTCGGTTTACATGTCTGTAGGTACTTTTTCTGACGTCACGGCTCACTTTATCCTTATATGACAAATGTACAATGCAATGCGAAAGATAAAATATCATTTTCAAAGATCAAGTACGTATAAATGTATTGGATTCTTGCGTGGGGAAAGGTAAATGTATTTTGATGTAAAAACACACACACACACACACACACAAAAAAAAAACACAAAAAAAAAAACACTGCAAGCACCATATATAATACAAAAGAGGTTAACTGGTACTGTGTGTTTCTACACACAGTGTAACAAAATGTTTACAAGGCATATTGTATGTTCAACATGTGTTCTTGTTCGGGTTATTTATATAATGCAATTAAAAGTGCATTGAACACATTTCCACAGCAATGAGATGTGTGCTTTAACTCAGCAGACGTTGAATTGACTTGAACAAAAGGTAAAAACCACTTTAAATCAGTTTGCAAGGCTCATATATTATTGTAACCTTCAATATCAAATAGAAACCTAAACTTAATTATTCTTGCAAGCGATCGGAATTGCGCGTTGTTTGAACTCCTTTTGTCGTTGTTGAACTGGATCAAAAATGAAATGATTTTTATTGTATCAATCCAGTTCAAGAACGAAAGACTCACTGGCTGTAAGGTGCCCCATTTTATGATTGTATTAATACTATATATCAATTTATTAAACCTTTCTTGGCTACAAAATGTCTGTTTTATTTTTTTAGGAATATGGCGCCTTTAAAAGCGCAGGTGACTACACGGTAGTTCCTGCATTTGCTGAGTTGCAGGAAAGAAGCTTATAGTACCATTTGTTTCGATTTTGTCAATAGATTTCAACGCTACTTTTACATAAACATATAAACATATATCACTGCTACTATGAGTAAATCTACATGTATTATTTACCATGTCTATTCACTCTGCATTCAAAATACACGCTTTCTTCTCTGGTTACTAGACACGTGACTATTAAGCATAAGGCTTGTATTTTTCAATGAGAATGTATGTAAACTATCTTAATAATAACATCTGAATATTTCAGATTTTATATAGCTATATATATTGAATAAATGGAAATGAGAGATAAAATTGGAAGAGCAAACGTGAAGATATAATTCGATATCGGCATAATGACTTGATAGTGCACGCTTATTCGGTTGGCTTTGAATAAACGTCAAACAAAAGGAACACACTACGAATAAGAAAATGGGAGTCTCGGTTTAACTGACTCTTCATAAACAGTAATGAAGTTTGCAACACTGCTTACGCCCTCTAGCGTATACATGAGCAGAACTCCATTTTCAAATATACTACAATGGGCCCAGTGATCCCAAAGGAAATGAAATATAATCTGCACTATGGTGATGTACGTGGAGACGTTCTACTGCCGCCACACGACACTAACACCAGCTGCAGTGTAGTAAAATAAACTTAAAAAAGATTGCCTTTGGAAACAAAGAACACACTTCGGATTAGAAATTGGGAGTTTCGGTTTAATTGAGACTCTTCATAAGCAGCAATGAAGTTTGCAATACTGCTTACGCCCTTTAGCGTATACATGAGCAGAACTCAACTTTCAAATATACCACAATAGGCCCAATGATCCCAAAGGAAATGAAATATAATCTGCACTATATTGATGTATGGGGAATGTTACTTTGATATGTTTTAATTGTTTGATGACGCCTTAGGGTAAAGACGTCACGCCAAAATTCGTGAGGCATTTGCGCAGGCTCTGAATTTTAAATAATACAAATGTCTATTTTGAGGCTACAGACCACTCCAAATGACAGAAAAATATCTCTTACTGTATAAGAGAAGGGTTATTGCACTAATATTGGTGAATATTGTGCCTCGTCGGGATATTGTTTTGCAGCAAAATTTCAAACAAGCAAATAATAACAAGAGCTGTCGTAGGACAGCGTAGCTCGCCTGCTGGGTACATACCTACTAATGATATTCTGATAGATGATGGGTACTTGAGAATATGACTTCTGATTGATGCTGTCTGATAGAGATAAGCTAACTTAAGATTAAATTACAATATTAAGAAGGTATGTGTAAATGTAAGTACATCTGACTAAACATATCAAGAACTGATTTTTGAGGACCCACACATTTTGAGAAATATTGTTGTAAGTTGGTCAAGAGCAGAATTTCTTCCTATTTTGAGAGAGGACATAAATAGGACTTAAATAAGTTTTGAGTCTCTCCCTCTATAAATGTTAAAGGAAATCTCTGTGTTAGATGTACCACTGACATATTTTTAAGTTAACCCTTGGGATCACATGGAAGTAGATTGACAAATGGAATTGCTGATCAAATAATTTCAAGATATAAGGCAAAAATCCCTGAATCATGAAATGTAGGTCACACTGACCTAGATATATTTTGATGTCAATCATAGGATTATATGGAACTAATATTTGATTTATGGTATTGCTCAATTAAATAGTATTCAAGGTAAGGACAAAAATCAGTGAACCATGAAATATTGGTCAAACTGAACTATATTGAGGACAATCTTCGGGTCAGATGGAAATTATAATCCAGGTATGATATTTCTGCATCACACTGTCTTCCTTTATAAGGGAAAATCAGTGAACCATGAAATATAGGTCACAGTGTCCTAGAATGATTAAGTCAAATGGGTATGACATATTTCTATGAAATAATTTTCAAGTTATATGGCGAAATCATTCAACCATATAATATAGGTCACACTGACCTAGATGTATTTGTATGTAAATCATTTTGTCACATAGATATAATAATCCAGGTATGACAATTCTCCATGAAATAGTAATAAAAATAAAAGGCAAAATCACTGAAGCATGAAATATAGGTCACAATGACCTAGATATAGTAAGTGGTCATTCATTGGGTCACATGGAACTAATATCCCAGGTGTGACATTTATCCATCAAAAATAGTATTCAAGATATAAGGCAAAATCACTGAACCATGAAATATAGGTCACACCAACAGAGATATATTTTGACGTCAATAATCGGGTCACAAGGAACAAATATCCCAGGTGTGACATTTATCCAACAAATAGTATTCAAGATATAAGGCGAAATCACTGAACCATGAAATATAGGTCACAATGACCTAGATATAGTAAGTGGTCATTCATTGGGTCACATGGAAGTAATATCCCAGGTGTGACATTTATCCAACAAATAGTATTCAAGATATAAGGCAAAATCACTGGACCGTGAAATCTAGGTGACCTGGACCGTAAAATGTAGGTCACCATGACCTTCACTCTCTTACACTTAAACCGATGTCACATAGTTAGCTGATGTATAACCAGTTGTGTCTATAACCTGTAGGCATATAAGATTTTACAAATGTGTCTTAGATTTTGACCCCTAGCCCCACTCCAAGGCCCACCCTGAGGTATGAACCCAGGGGTATGCTCTTTTGGAATCTCAGAAGACTCCTCCAGGTACCCAAATTCTAAATATGAATATGAGGAGTGAAAGTCAAGATATAAGAATTTGAAAAACTTAAACACAGTATTACAAAGGTGTCCTAGATTCTGACCCTAGCCCCACCCAGGGACATGAACCCAGGGGTTTATTCTCTTGGAATCTCAGAAGACCCTCCAAGGTACCTAAGTTCCAAATTTGATGCCTCTGTGAGGAGTGACTGTTGAGATATAAGCATTTGAAAAACTTTAACGCAGTGTGACGGGAACGCAAACGAAAACGCAAACGCGGACGACCGGGGTGACTACAATAGCTCTCCTTGTACTTCGTACAGGCGAGCTAAAAATAAAATAATCAAAATAATATAGCCATGTTTATAAGTTCTTTATCATTTTTGGTAATCTTTGGATTTCTTTTTGTATATTTGCACTTTTGTGGGTTTGCTGACATATTGAATAATAGAAAGAATAATTAACAATTCCACAAAAATGTTTTTATCACACAAAAGGTATTATGCAGTTTTCTTCGCTAGAAGGCTTAATTTGAGACTAATGGCTTTATCTGCCGTGAGGTGCAGGCTTGTACAATTGAAATGTCTGCTGGGATACTTTGAACGGCTTGCCTATCATAAGTTGAGCATTTGTTAACACAAATAAATCCCTTGCTGAGTGACATGATTATGATAAGTAGCCTTGGGGATTAACACTTAATGTAATTGAAATGAAAACTAAAATTTTATGAATTTTCGAACTATTGAGACAAAAGTTAAAATATTAAACTATAAATTTGATTTTGATATTCTGTGAATCATAAGCATTATTTTGATACCAAATATGTATGTAGCGTTTAATGAAAGTAAAAACTGTTTTTCCCGACTTTGAAATTTACCCTGTCCACGTGTTAAAATATTAGGCGGGAAATGCAAGGTCTTAACACATTGTCACGCTGATTGTGATAATAATGTTGTGCTGCAGAGTGGTAAATTGGTCACTTACGGAAGAGAGGGCGAGTGAGCAAAAAAATAGTGTTAGATAAGTTAGAGATGCGTATGGTACACCATCGTATGCAATTTGGATTTCCAAATGAAAAATAATTGCGTTAATAATTAAATCTGGAATACCAGTTGGACAGTCGAAACTTACTGAATTATTACAGAAATGTGAACACAGTATTGTAATTGTAATTGTTATTTTGGCGAACATTGTTCTATTGTTATTTGAATATATAATTTGTGGATTTCCATAAAGGAATTAAAATAGAAACTCGTACTTTATTTCTCTTATTAAAAATTCGAAATTTAATTCTGTCATAAAAACAACGGCAGAACTCGCGTCCTATGATAATCTAACTAGGGGCAAAATTCACCAATACCGGTGCAATAACGCAACAACATGAACATGGATTAAATAGTTTTAATACGACAACGAGACTTTTGAAGGAAACATACTGAGATATGACTCTTTATTGCTATAATATACAATAATCTAGGCTACTAGATAAAAGCTGTAGCATATTAATTTTAGGATTTAATAAAATACAGACTTTTATGCACACTAAAAATTTTGAAACATTTGTATATGTATGAAATTAATGATATGCATATACACGCCTAACCATCAATACCAAAATAACCAAAATACGGGTAGGAAGGCTCCATAATTTAGTTAATGCTATGTTGTGTAGAAATTTCCCTTACTCGATATCACAATACTGGGATTCTCTGGTCGATATCACAATATTGGTATTCTCTGATCGATATCACAATATTGGTATTCTCTGATCGATTTCACAATTTTAGGATTCCCTGGTCGATATCACAATATTGGTATTCTCTGATCGATATCACAATATTGGTATTCTCTGATCGATATTACAATATTGGTATTCTCTGATCGATATCACAATATTGGTATTCTCTGATCGATATTACAATATTGGTATTATCTGATCGATATCACAATATTGGTATTCTCTGGTCGATATCACATCATATCAATGGCTCAATAGTCAACAATTATTTAATTATATACGAAAATAATACTTTGATGAATTAAGATGATGAATTAACAACAATTCTGAATAAACAGTTACCATTATATTGAATGTTATTTTATTTTTTTTTTTTTTCACAACTCAGGGCGATGAGCGTGGCTTTCTTGTATAATTCGCCCGTAGCTGACCTGGCTTCTGTGAAAAATTTGCTCAGGACTGTGTCGAGTCTCTTTGCTGACCAAGATTCAAATTCCGTTCGTGGCCTTTCTCTTGCAAATACGCCTTGAAAGTCCTACCTGCAAGGTCGGTGCACCTCCGCGTTTTGTTGGACTCCCTTTCTGTGATCAATGTCCTGAATTGTGCGTCGGAAGGTTTTGCAAAATGATTTTTTTATTCGTTTTTTTTTTCTCTTCGTCTTTTTTGCACCTTGATTTTTTCAACAGCGTCTAAAGTTTCCGCCATAATTACATTGGATTCAGAGGCGGTGCACTTTACGGGTTCCCGAAAAAAAAAAGTGCTGATAAATAGTAGCGCCCAATATCTCATTTTAGAAAATAATATACACTGGAAGGCACGCGCAAGCCAGTGATCCACGGACTGGAATGAAGGCGGTTCTGAGCCAATAAAAATCAATATATTCATAATTTATAGAATAATAATCTGCAAATGCAAACACCACAACATTGACACCGCATCAGCTGTGCAGCCGGAAAGTCCGGTCAGGCATTTGCCGACGTACATTCGCTTTTACTCCCGCGTTCTGCAAACAAGAATGAAACGTCCGGCCAGATGAAACAATGTATTAAACTATTAAATCTGTGTTGTTGTTTTTTTTGGGGTTTTTTTTGTCTGAGTTTTCGGTCTGCGCCTGCGCGAAATACCCTTTTCGCATAACATGACTTAATCTTGAACTTTTCACCTAATGTTGTCGATTGTCTGGTTTGCAAGTATGATATTTATAACACGTTATGAGGACATACAATTAAAGCAAAGTGGAAAGAGAGAATTATTCACAGCCCGGGAAAGTAGCAAAGTTAGCCGAAGTCTTCGGGCAGGCAGAGTGCGGCGTCTGATCGTGGTCTACACTAGATGCCATTCAGCACCGATATTTAGCTACATTTCCAGCTAGCCAATAAACCTGATAAATTTTTAGAAGAAATTTGGTTTAAAGTAAATGTATCCAAATATTTAGATTAAACACGGTACAAGTTATTATATGTCTTACTGTACCGAACACCCACATTACGTTAACACACCTATGTAAAATGTACACGTCTTAGCCGCATCTTTAGTTTAACCAAATTCTTAACAATACGATAATTTTCTTTAAAATTCTGAAAATCCATTACGAAAACAAGACTATCCAAAAATATACTGAAAATTTTACCACCAAAATATGAAAATTTTCAAATAAAAAATCTGATATTGGTCATATATATGCTCAAAACATAGAATGTGGGTACTCGTTAGAATGGCCTCGGCAAGGCCGTTCTAACAAATACCCACAACATATGCTTTTGAGCAGAAATAAGAAAAAATGTATACCCCTGTAAACCCTAGTTTTACTGTATAAATGTCGGGTTTAAAGGGGGTCAGAATTATATAGATGTGTTTTCGTGATGCCGCCTTATAATTAAGATCCCTGCATACCCCTGTATTATGTAGCAATATGGGGGTACATATTACAATCACGAAAACATGCCTTTTTAGTTTTGACCCCCTCCCTTTAAACCCCACTTTTATACAGTAAAACTGGGGTTCACAGGGGTATACAGTAATTTTCTTATTTCTGCCAAAAAACAGATTGTGGGTACTCGCTAGAACCGCCTCGCCTCGTTATTCTAACGAATAACCACAATATATGTTTCGTGCAGAAAAATGAAAAATATTAGATTTTGTATCTGAAAACTTTCAGTTATTTGTAGTGAAATTATCAATATATTTAAATAGGCGTGTTCTCGTAATGTGTATTATAGGTGAATATGGGGTACACAACACACAGACTTCTTAACCCTCATCTTGCGGAATAATTTAAATAGCCACACCCATTTCTGAATATCAGCTAATCAGATTATATTAAATACTATTTTCGTTCAAATTCACAAAATGAAAGACAAACAGTGTAGATTCTTCTTCAGAAGACATCTAATCAGGATCTACACTGTTTGCTAAGGTAGGGATTGTCGTGAACAGCAGGATTAGGGGTAATATAATGCAGAACAATTCAGTACAAGCAGTCTGGTGAGCAAGAAGAACCGTGTTTTCAGAGAAAACAGATGTCCCGCACCCCTCCCCTCCCACAACCCGACGATTTTTCAGTTTTTTCTACTGCTGTGACCTTGAAAATTGGTTCAACGTCACCAAAATCTCGTCAGTTCTTTTTATGTCCCAATTGTTTATCCATGAAAATTTGGTAAGAATCCAACCTCTGGTTCGCACAATGAAGTGTCATGTCGGCACAATCACCGACGCCAACGGCATCCGCACCAAAAACAATATGACCCCAATCCCCGTAGGTGAAGGGGTGGTGACTTAATCATACTCATTGTTCGGACAAAATATTGATTTGGGGAATACAAGCAAGAGTATGGACACTGGTTTCCTGATCAAATGTCCGTAGAGAGGATTGATTTCTTGAACCAGGACACATTAATGATTAACTATATTGTGCAACCCGACTCCCTTGGTTCAAGGATCAAATAAAGTTGTTGTGGTTATTACAAAATAAGCCTCTAATAGCATAAGAATAACAAATTTCTTATCCTTTTGCACACTGAAAAAAAATTATGTCAGATAACAAATGACTGATATTCTTCCCAGCCGGCACACGTTGTGGCGACGTTGTATTAACGTCATGTGTCTGCTGGGATATTTTTTCTTTTCAGAAAATAGTTATTGTCATGAAAGTCCCTAAAGAAATAATTCACATGAAATGTCACTCTTTTCTAATATTTAAATAAAAAGACATATGTTTTCTGTTCATATTTAAATTTAGCTAATAAATGGTTAACCCTTGTCATGCTGAATAAATTAAGATGCCACGTCCACCGTTCCAATTTTCAGCCAGTCAGTTTACTTGATGCAGGTTGTTGACACAAATTCAAATGCTGAATGGCAAACTGCAGATCCAGATCAGTTAGCTTCTTCAGAAGCCAACTGATCTGGATCTACACTGTTTGCAATGGCAGGGCATATCCGGGTTCAGCAGGACATGGGTTAATAGCGGAGAAAGATTTCTCTTTAAAGGTATGACCATTCTAATTCAGTGAAATATTATTCAACTACTCGGTTTACCCTCGTATCAATGTTCCTTGTATAAATAAAACATTTCATGCCACATTTAGGTCAGAATTTGTATTTGGTGCCTGCATTTAGACTCTTTCACATGCTTAGTGGAAAAGCGAAACCTGCACTAAGAAGTACATCTACTTTCATGATTACGTGTCTATAAGTAGGTTCTCCCGAGCAAATACTCATAAACAATTTTAGCCGCAGTGTCGGAGAACGTACTGTTGCAAATGAGCGCCCAACGAAGATTCAGATCAGCCTGTACATTCGCACAGTCTGATCTGAATCTTCTCTGTGCGCATTTTAAATAGCCAGGGATGCGAAGTTTCTTCAAGCGGAGAACGAAGACTGATCAGACTGCGAGGATGCGCAGGACTAATGAATCGTTGTTGGGCACATACTGACTGTATGTACTGAAAACGTACTAAGATAGTACGTTTTCGCACATTGTGGGTCACGTTTTCGCACATTGTGGGTCAGTACGTTTTCGCACATTATGGGTCATTTCTTACCTGCGATTGCTGATATTGCCAGGACTATAAGGTTTATAGCCGAACTGGCGATACTAGAGGCAATTACGATATTTCTCATCAAAATGTAGGTCTGCGGTCGTCGTCGGCGACCTTCCATTGTTTCACTGCCAATTATCTTCCCTACAACTGTTTTCAAGCTGAAAAAAAAAAATGGATTGAAATAGCAACACACTGGATTTGATGGATTTTACTTCTTTACATACAATTCTGTATAATATCTCGATACATGTATGAATAACTTGTCGCATAATTGAATTGTCAGTCTCGTCTTGAGACTCGTTTTGTACATAATTAGCTGGACTTGAAGAATTCCGGGATTGTGGTATTTCCTGGGTATTTCCGTTTACATGAACAGAACAGAACAGAACTTTATTTTGTAAAAAAATCCAAGGCCACAGGGCGCATCAGGGAAAAATTACAACACATACTAATCCAACATAATAACATGGATGCAGGCAACTAACTAAATAACATGTTATGGTAATATACACCCGAAGTGTCCACGTCAAGCCAAACTTAATGAGTGATTATACAATTTGTGATCAACAAAGATCGAAGATACGCGGACGAGATAACTCCCACCGCCTCGTGAGCGCATTCTAGACTTTTGATAAAACATTTGTAAGAATATTAGATGAGAGCTAAATACATGTCTCTTATAACGAAACTCAGATACATGTTCAGAGAGATACAGCTACATGCATAGGCCGACCAGTTCGACCATCCGCAATGACCTCTCAGTTACAGCATTACATCACAAAAAAAGAAACAAAAAAAAAACAAACAAAAAAAACGCCTATATAATTTTGACCCCCTTAAACCCCACTCTGATATAATAAATCTGGAGTTTACAGGGGTAGACATTATTTTTCTTTTTTTTTGCTAAAAAACATAGATTGTGTGTACTCGTTACGACCGCCTCGGCGAGGCGGTTCTAACGAGTACCCACAATCTATGTTTTGAGCAGAAATATGAAAATATCAGTTTTTTATTTGATTTTTTTTTTCTTTTTTGGTTGTAAAATTTTCAATATATTCAAATAGGCTTGTTTTCTTAATAAGAATTTTTACGTTTTTACAACGTTAACAGGTACTGTCTTTTCCGGTGAACGAATGTCTGCTTCACGCGGAACGCAGAATCCCATGACTGCTCCGCCCAAACCACGCAGCGGCCGTATCCTTATGAATAGCAAACGTAAAGGCCAAAGCAACGGGCCAACCTGGTCGATTTATATCAGATCGCGACCCTTAAGCACTCTAACAAATCGAGCTGGCTCTTGTGAAACTTGCACTTAACACATATATGTACGCGACCAGCGCAGGACTCGGGCGAACTAGCGCTTCCGCACAGGCTCATCGGAACCCTCGTTGTTCGCTAACACAGTACAGGTAACCGGACGAGCCTTTTACATACAGTGAAGCATCTTGCATCAGAGATTGACGGTGCAAATGCACCGTAGGATCTTAACGCACATATCTACAGCCGGTCAACCCTTAGTGTATGTATGGGTTCCCTGTGAAAACTAAAATGGAGACAACTTTGCGTACCATATTTATCCAATATAGATTGAATACGATGTTACTGGGCTATGGAAAAATACATGAAAACATTAATTGTGGAACGTCATGGTAAGAATATAACATTTATGAGCGTGTCCGTCTTTAATTAAGCCAGTTTTAGGCACCTATTCTGGATATGAACACTTTGAATTATTCTGTATTAAATATTTAAGATCACTTCTACAAATTTCGATCTGACCAGTATTTTCTCATCAGTTTATTGCAGCAATGCCCGAGTTTCAAAATGATCGGTTTCATGTAAAAGTATATCTTAAAAAAATTCTTTCAAGATCAAAGAAAGGACAGACAAGCAGATTATGAAACTGATCGCCAAGTTTATTCTTATGGCATAAGTTACATTTTCTGCCTGCATATAGTATATTATCCCAGCGTCCTTTCTCGGCTGAGTAATTTACTGTTCCAAATTTTTAAAAAAGGTATATATGACCGTGAAGGCAGGGACAGAACATATTTCTTCCTATTTCAGTAGTCTCCTTAAAAAAGCATAAAATCTGTCTTTTGATGAATCGAGCAGACGCGAGTTCAAGTTTTGGATGTACAGGTCCTAAAGGGTTTGAGTTATGTTTTCTTTTATAACTTCAGGGTTGTCTATTATAGTTTTGTAGAACATGTCGATTTGGCCTACTGATATAAGAATATCCTCAATGAAAATAATCGATCTGAGGTTATAACAATTGCTGGTTTCGGAAAAGTATTTTATAAAGAATGTTTGCTATTTTAGTATTCTCACTATTGATTGTGGAATGCCACCAATAATCCTTGATTTAATTGTTAAATTCAGAGGGTGTCTACCAAGCTCCGCATGTAACATATAGTTGTCGGGGTTGGGGTAGGGGGGAGGGGTTGGCTTTTTCGTAGTTTTGTAATTTTACGTAAAATCTTCTTGTGCACATTCTCAATAATCTAAACATAGAGGAAGCCCAAATTTTGCAACAATATATTAAAATTGGCAAGACAGTATGATCAAACAAGCAAAGTTGGATATCCAATGATAAATGAAGGGTTACTATTTTCCGTAAAAGTACATTTACATCATTCTTTGCTTGTTCCATATTGTGTTGAATTGCTGTGTAAAAGCTTCAGTTTTTGTGAAAATTACTCCAAGGTATTTAATTTCATCATAAATAATGATAGCTGAATCCCCTAGGTTGAATTCATATCTGTTTAAGTTTCTTTTTCCAAACATCATTATCTGATTTGTGTCAAAGTTAATTTTCAATTTCCATAAATTAGTATATTTCTATTTAGGTTTTCTTGAAACGTGTCGGCGTCAGTAGTGGAGAACAAAAAGCTGTGAGTAAATCGTAAATTTGAAAATAAAAAAAAAAAAAAAAAAAAAAAAAAAAAAAAAAAATGAATACGCACTGCTTATACCCCGCAAGATAATGGTCGATATAAATAGCAGCTCTGTTCAGAATCTATTAAAAAGCCATAGCAACAGCAAAAAAAAAAGTAAAAGAAAAGTCCAGAGAGTGCCACAATCACAAACCGCAGCCCTTCCTAGACACCAAGAGGAAGAGGAAACCGACAAAACCAAACAAACACAAATCAAACAAACGTACGAACAGCACTAAGATTAGCTCTCTCTTCCCCAAGCGAGGTAATCGCAATGCTAAAAGGACTGAAAAACACAAGAACAAAATAACACCAAGAGGAAGAGGAAACCGATAAAACCAAACAAACACAAATCAAACAAACGTACGAACAGCACTAAGATTAGCTCTCTCTTCCCCAAGCGAGGTAATCACAATGCTAAAAGGACTGAAAAACACAAGAACAAAATAACACAAGGTAAGACATAAAACAAATCGCCTCGTAGAAGAAACCACACAGCAACAAAGAGTAAGACCAACATCGGGACCACCGCCATAGAACGGTCAGTAAAGTAAACCACCGGGGGTTTAAAGCACTTTTACAGGCTAGCCAATTTCTCCCTGGGTTCCGATGCTACTCTTAATACATAAAAATTCGGTTCGCATAAAGGCTCCCAACTCAGTCAACGCATCAAAGCGAAAACATAACAAGAAATCCGCGGAAAGCGATGTCGCACCTGCGGGGATTAAGTCATACAAGTTCCTATTTGTATTGAAAAAAATCTATTTTGCAGTATTCAAGAAATTGATAGGTTAGAAAAATGGACAAAGTAGAAAATTTAGAATATTGGCTTGCAAAATTTTATCTAAACCTGTCCATTATTTCACAAGATATTGATATTGAGCGGATATCATTTTTGCCCATTAATCAAGGCCAGTAACTCAGCTGAAAATTGACGAAATCCCAAGCTAGGTATTGTTAACAACAATATGTATGCAAAATATGATCCTAATCCATCAATTCTTTCACAAGATATTGAGCGGAAACCAATTTTAGGGATAAATCAAGGACCCCTAACTCTGCTGAAATGAATCTGAGATTTATGTGCAAAAAATATGCACATCTTCAGACCATGTCCTAATCATATGTGAAGTTTCGAAGCTATTAGCCTAAATCTGTAGGAGGAGTTGCGCTCACGAAACACCCACTGACTATAAGGGTTTTAGGCAAAAACTGACTAAGTTAACAAAGCAAAAAAAGTCGAAAAAAAAAATTTGAGATTTATGTGCAAATAATATGCAAATCTTCAGACCCTGACCTAATCATCTGTGAAGTTTCAAAACTATTGGCCTAAAACTACAGGAAGAGTTGCACTCACGAGACACCCACTGACTATAAGGGTTTAAGGTAAAAACTGACTAAGTTTTAAACAGAGTTGAAAAAGTTGAAAAAAAATCTGAGACTTATGAGCAAAAATATGCGCATCTACACACCATGGCCAAAACATCTGTGAAGTTTCAAAATGATTGGCCAAAAACTGTAGGAGGAGTTGCGCTCACGAGACACCCACTGACTATTAGGGTTTTAGGTAAAAACTGACCAAGTTAACAAAGCGAAAAAAGTTAAAAAAGAAATTTGAGAATTATGAGCAAACAATATGCACATCTACACACCATGGCCAAAACATATGTGAAGTTTCAAAATGATTGGCCAAAAACTGTAGGAGGAGTTTCGCTCACGAGACACCCACTGACTATTATGGTTTTAGGTAAAAACTGACTAAGTTAACAAAGCGTAAAAAATTGAAAAAAAATTCTGAGAATTATGACCAAACAATATGCGCATCTACACACCATAGCCAAAATATCTGTGAAGTTTCAAAATGATTAGCCAAAAGCTGTAGGAGGAGTTGCGCTCACGAGACACCCACTGACTATTAGGGTTTTAGGTAAAAACTGACCAAGTTAACAAAGCGAAAAAAGTTAAAAAAGAACTTTGAGAATTATGAGCAAACAATATGCACATCTACACACCATGGCCAAAACATATGTGAAGTTTCAAAATGATTGGCCAAAACCTGTAGGAGGAGTTTCGCTCACGAGACACCCACTGACTATAAGGGTTTTAGGTAAAAACTGACTAAGTTAACAAAGCGGAAAAAGTTGAAAAAAAAATCTGAGAATTATAAGCAAATAATATGCACATCTATACACCATGGCCAAAACATCTGTGAAGTTTCAAAATGATTGGCCAAAAACTGTAGGAGGAGTTGCGCTCACAAGACACCCACTGACTATAAGGATTTTAAGTAAAAAACGACTAAGTTAACAAAGCGGAAAAAGTTTAAAAAAAAATCTGAGAATTATGAGCAAACAATATGCACATCTACACGCTATGGCCAAAACATCTGTGAAGTTTCAACACGATTGGCCAAAAACTGTAGTTGCACTCACAAGTCAGTTGTTGACGAACGGACAAACGGACGAACGGACGGGTCACGGCACGCCTATATCGCACCTGCGTGCTAACGCAGGTGCGACAAAAACCAAATTAATCACTATAATAAACAAAGACGAGTACTCATGGTTAATTCTACTGTATGCCAGAGTAAATGAAAACCAATAGCTGAACCACGGCCGGCCAAGCCAAAGACATAACGTCAAGCCCCAACCTACTGATTAAAGTTTTACGAAGAGGCCGTCATTGAGTCTGAAGCCCGAACCGCCGTCGTGCAATTAAAGAGCGAAGCATAGCCATCAACAATGATTGGGCTGACAACTAGGCATGCAGTCTGCCGCATAATATCCAGCTTATATAACAACTTATCAGTACCAACATTCATGCCAAATATTACAAGATTCCTAAAATTATTAAAATATTAAACAAGATACACAGGGAAAACAAAAGTGTTACGGACATTAAAGAATTGCAAAGGGGAATAACTATAACAGTATTGATCCCTTGGCCCTCCTTTTTCTGCAGCACAACATCTCATGGATATGAACATTTATGCAAAATGCGTACGATACCTAATAATATTAATTAAGATATGCAGCAAAACAGATATAGAGCACACAAGGCTCACTTTTTGAGTATTTATAATGTAATATAATAAAATAAGGTCAATGTCACCAAAATCTCATCACTTCTTTGCCAGATCCTGATGATGTATCTTGGTTAGTTTGGTCAAATACCAGCCATTGGTTGAAGAGATAGCGTGCACACAAACCTTTTACTGCATGAAGATATTTTAAAAAGGGCAATAATTCTAACAGAATGGGCCCCTAGCCCTTATTTTCTCTTATGTCGGTACACCTTATTGATATCAACATCTCACATAAACTTTTTTTCTATTGAAATTTGAGTTTCAAAGTGTCAGCGTGACCTTGAAAATGAGGTCCAGGTCACCAAAATTTAATTACTTCTTTCCCTCATCCCAATGAAGTATCTGCGATAGCTTAGACAAATTCCTTCTTATAATTCATGAGATAGTGTCACACAAGGGTCATTTTAAGAGTATTTATAATGTAGAGACCTTAAAAATGAGGTCAGGGTCACAAAAATCACTTCTTTCCCAGTTCCAAACGATGTACCTGGGCTAGTTTGTTTATATTCTAGCCATCTGTTCAAGATATAGTGTGCACACAAGCTTTTTCTACCAAAATTTGAGTTTTGAAGTGCCGGTGTGACCTTGAAAACGAGATAAAGCTCACAGAATCTAATCACTTCTTTCCCGAATCCCAATGATATATCTATGCTAGTTTGGTCTAATTCCATCTATTGATTCATGAGATAGAGTGCACACAAGACTCGCTTATTGAGTATTTATAACGTAGTGACCTTGAAAATATGGTCAAAGTTGCCAAAATCTAATTACTTCTTTCCCTTATCCTGATGAAGTAGCTGTGCTAGTTTAATCAAATTCCAGCCATTGGTTAAAGAGATAGTGTGCACACAAACATTTTACCAGGCTCATTTTTGGAGTCTTTATAATGTAGTGACCTTGACAATGAGGTCAAGGTTACAAAAATCTAATCACTTCTTTCTCGTGTCCTAACAATGTATCGGTGCTAGTTTTTAATATTCCAGCCATTGGTTCAATATTTAGTGTAAACACAAGCTTTTTGTCTATCAAAATTTGAGTTTCGAAGTGCCGGTATGACCTTGAAAATGAGATAAAGGTCACCGAAATCTAATTACTTCTTTTCCCAATCCCAATGATATATCTGTGTTAGTTTGGTCAAATTCCACCCATTGATTCATGAAATAGAGTGCACACAAGGCCTACTTTTTGAGTATTTATAATGAAGTGACCTTGAAAATGAGGTCAAGGTCGACAAAATCCAATCAATTCTTTGCCCTATCCGTAGGATGCATCTGTGCTAGTTTGGTCGGATTCCAGCCATTTGGTTAAAGAGTTCATGTGCACACAAACATTTTACTGCATTAACAAGATTTACATTTTGAATATTTAAATGTAGTGACCTTGAAAATAAGATCAAGGTCACCAAAATCTAATAACTTCTTTCCCTTTTTACTGAATTAACAAGGCTCACTTTTTTATTATTATTAACGTAGTGACCTTATGAATCAGGTCAAAGTCACCAAACTCCAATCACTTCTTTCCCTAATGCTGATTTACGCCGGGCTGGAGCCCGGCGTATCTATTTGAGGTTGTTTTTGTAAAATGTGCATGCATTCGGAGAACATCGGTTTTCTTCCAGTTTTATGGGGTTCTTAGTGGGTTATATATAACTATTCACCCCGATGTTTTTTTTTTTTTTTTCTTTGTTATTTTTGTTTTTTTTGTTTGTTTATTATCATTATTATTATTAAGAGCACTGTGCTATTGGTAACATAGTGAAATACAAAATGGGAAGTACTGTGTAGAATGAATGTAGCAATGTGGGTTTTGCTCATTTAAAACAGAAATAAGCAGTTTTCCCGTAGGAGCCCCAAATTGACTATTCGACTGAAATGAGCTCGTTGCTGTCAATATTCGTACACGTTTGAATTTATTCATTTCGTTTTTTTTCGTCGTACTACAAAGAAGAAACAAAAGTTATTTTTCTTTGTTTACGATTAGAAATATGCATTCTCAAATCGAACGGATTATTATAAGCTGGTTTAATAATACAGTTTAATTTGATATTCAATCATGGAAAGATTTGGGCCAAAAGAAAATGTTATGAGTGGAGAAAAGAACGAAACACTTCTACATAGAATAGAATAAAATAGTATTTTATTTACTGCACAACAATACCCTATAAAGGGTTAAAGGCAAGCAAATATAAACCTGACATAATACATTATGCAATGATATGAAAGTAATTTTATCATCATTTGATTGAAAAAGAGAAAAAATGTACATACACATACATATACACACATATATATAGCCTTGATGACATGCTACGATATATTACATTCGCTTACAAATTATCCAATGGATTTCAAAATAGTATCGTCTGTAGATGCCATTAGGTTGATGAACTGCTCTTTTTTAGACTCAAATGAATGGTTATTTAGAACAGCCACGTTTTGAAACATTTCATTTCGCAGAGCTTTCTCATACTC
The DNA here is from genome assembly GCA_964016985.1 of Anodontia alba. NCBI lineage: Eukaryota > Metazoa > Mollusca > Bivalvia > Lucinida > Lucinidae > Anodontia > Anodontia alba. The sequence goes on along the minus strand of OZ024834.1, from coordinate 10,497,829 downwards.
GATGCTAGATCCCAGTCTATGTAGCAGTTGAAATTAGAGTATCGCCCCCCCCCCCTCACCCCCATTCCCCCTTATAGATGATTTCGGATATAGTATGTTCGGCCTAGGCTATGGATTGCGACATGTAATTATGTATGCGGGCTAGAAAACAGACGATCATAGTTGATTTTTTTATATAGCTCTGATAACGTCTATAATGTTTTTATCGTTGAGTATTGCGATAATTAATATAATTACAACCTTTCATAAATTATAACATTTTTTCACTATACTACGATCTATAGGGAGCTAAGTAATGCATGATAGATTTGTTTCCCGGCGTATTGATGTTTTGCATCAATGTTTTCTTGTGATATATCTGTGCTAGTTTGGTCGAATTCCAGTCATTGGTTAAAGAGACAGTGTGCACACAAACTTTAACTGCATTAAGGAAAAAAATTTACAAAGGGTAATAACTCCAAGAGAAATGGCCCCTAGCCCTTACTTTCTCTTATGTAGGTACATCTTATTGATAATATGAATTTAACAGATGCTACCTATATCCGTGCGTCCAAATTATCATCACATGCTTAGAGGGCCTCATGGAAGATTAGCTATTACATGCGCTTTTATGTATTTGCTAAATGTTGTTACCCTCTTTAAATAAAGTCTTTACTTACTTACTTACTTACTTATGCTTCATAGGTGGGTTGGTCAGATCTAACTGAATTTGATTTGACATCACCCTTGACTTCTGAATTCACTGCATGAATTGCGATATAACGTCCAAGTCAACAATGTTTCTTCAGTAGTTCAGAGACATCGCTTCCAAATTTGTGGGACTTTTACTTGACCCGATCACATGAGTTCGGGTCCTGCTTAGTTACTAGCAGCTCTGCCATGGAGACTTTAGGCAGCCCGTCTATTTCGCGCGCCCCGATGGGCGGAGACCATGCTTTCTGAATACCGAAAACTAGTGTATGCCGATGACAGTTACAACGACAATACACTATCGTTCGCTTACTAAAATCCATTTTACTGTTTTTTACCGTTTGTGCGGGTTTTTTGTTTTGTTTTTTTTTTTGTTTGTTTTTTTTGTTTGTTTTGTTTGTTTTTTTTGTTTTTGTTTTTTTTTTGTCTCTTTTTGTCTCTCTTCTTTTTTTCTGTTGCGAGTCTACACATTATGAAAAGCAGAAATAAATAAATAAATAAATAAATAAAGAAAAAAAGAAATAAAATAAAAATAATAATTTATACAGTGCATAAAGTGTATGTGTTACCTAAAAATCTACATCAAAGTGAACCTTATGCACAAAACGAATCATGCTTAGTTTGTAAATAGACGGAGAATGGATAGAAATAAAATTCGAAGTGGAGACATAATTCAAAATGGCCGCGATCGCAAATTTTGTAGGCTGACGTCATAAGCCTCGTTACTCAACCCATGGCGTTATTGGCTGTTTTGTTGCTATTATCGGCACGGCCGCTGTGTCAGTAGTCTCTGCTAAACGGAACGCTTATTGTTTTTCAGGGTAAACACCGAACCATCCAAGCGGTTGTTGGACCATCACATGTTTGGTCACACACATTACTGGTCACATCGATAGTCTATAGTAGTGCGTCTGCACGCCGAACCACTCCGCCGTTCGGCTAACTGCTTCCCGTTGGACGCACTTATCAATGTGTCTGCAGAAATTGATGGATATCCATCACTGCGTTTTCAAGATATTAGAAAATAAACAGCGTCGCGGACGGACACACGGACGGACAGACTGACGAACGGACACATGAAAACAGTATACCCCACCCCACCCCATCCCCACAAACAAATTTTCCCTCCGATTTTACAAATGATTTAATGTGAAGGTACATATTAAAAACAATTCATCCTGAATATTTTGCCGTTTATTCCTTTTCCGAGAAAATTTAACAAAAATCCTGCCCGCCATACTTAATCAAACGCCTTGCCGAAATATACGAAAGAGCAGAATAATTTTTTTTCTTTTTCAATTTTAGTAGTTCGATTAATGTGTGTAAACATCACAAAAACATGCCTATATAATTTTTACCCCCTTAAACCCCACTTTTGTATAGTAAAACTGGGGTTTACAGGGGTATATATTATTTTCTTATTTCTGCTCTAAAACATAGATTGTGGGCACTCGTTAGAACCGCCTCAGCGAGGCGGTTCTAACGAGTACCCACAATCTCTGTTTTGAGCAGAAATATGAAAAATATCAGAATTTTTCATCTGAAAATTTTCGTTTTTTGGTGATAAAATTTTCAGTATATTTGAATAGGCGTGTTTTAGTGATGGAAAATATGTTAACCGCCTCTAAATCCTGCTTTGATTTTATTAAGTAACTCCTAGTATTTTTTTTAAACCGCATGTTTAGTGTGGATGTAAATAATTTGCCGAAGCAACTTAAAATTGTTACTTGGGTCAAGGAGATCTTTATTTTTATAAACAGGGTTGGATTATCCTTTCTGGTCATGAATACGGCATGAAACCAGTGTCAAACACGACTGAAAAACGATATATAGATAGGTAACAATATGTATCAGGTAGATTATATATTTTCATTATTATTTTTTTGTCATTGGAGGCACTTTAATCATTTTAAGTGACCTTATGTAAGATAAGATTTCGGCTTCCGTTATGGAGGAAGTCTATCACGAAAACATGCCTATATAATTTTGCAACCTCCCCACCCCACCTTAAAGACACATTTTGGATTGCATAACACCCTAATGACTCCGAGATTAAGATAAGAAATTCTTGGTGACTTTTGCCATCCTTACAGGTAGGGGCCTGATAAGGGGAAATTAGATTTTATATCAGCAAAGTTTATGATGAAGACAGAGAAACAGATAAGATGGGTAATTTGGCGATAATTTGATCATTTTTTTTTCTGTTTATTCAATAAAATATACCTGTTGTTTTATTCATTAGAATTACCTCTCCCAGGCAGTCCTAATGAAACCCACAACATATTTTATGGAGAAATACAGATATTTATGCCTATATGCTAATTTATCACCAAAAGCCCTTTTTATCTGTTTCTTTGGATCAAATGCAGAAAATTAGGAAGATAGTATTTTATTTAGTTATTTAAGTATTCATTGAAAAAGAGAAGCTTTTTGGCATAAAATACATATTCTAAATTGTCCAAGAACTTTTTGACATATTCCATAATGTATTGTTTTACTGAAATGAAAATGGAATGATTGTGCAGTGTTCTTATTTACTTTAGAAAATAAATAAATAAATATTTTCAATTTTATATTTCTATTTCAGTTTATTTGTACTTTTTTTCACAATGCAAGAAAAAACAACACTTTTGTATTTAGGAAAAAAAACTTATCAAAAATAAATAAATAAAAAAATAAAGTGATACAATACAAATCAACAAATAAAATCAACAAATTAAATGCAAAATTTGCAAATGAATTTATTTGGTTCTAAAGTAACATATTGAATACTGCTCAATTTTATGAATTAACCCTTATAGGGCCCCACCTAAGGAGACTTAACAGCCTTATAAAGACTCCATAATCACTTAGATAAGATAAGCCTTTGATGTGCGCTCTGTTATCAGGACTGTATATTGGGGGTGATCATGAAGGGGGGGGGGGGGGGGTCTAGCCAAAGAAGGAAAAAAAATGTGTCTTTAAACCCCACTTTGATATATGGTAAAACCGGGGTTTACAGGGGTATACATTATTTTTCTTATTTCTGCTCGAAACATAGGTTGTGGTTACTCGTTAGAACCGCCTCGTCAAGGCAAATCTTACAAGTACCCACAATATATGTTTTGGTGGTGATAAAATTCTCAATATATTCAAAAAGAGGGCATCTATTACAAGCGTAGACATGATTTAGAAATTAGAGATATTGAGAGCATATGGATTGAGTTAGCAAATAATCATAAGCGAATTCTCTTTGGTCTCTTCTACAGACCTCCAAATTCTGGCCTAAACTATTATAACAATATCGAAAACTCTATAGCCCTTGCTGTTGATACGGGTATAGGAAATATTATAGTAACAGGTGACTTCAATTTTAACTTTTTAATCCCACAAACGAAACGTAAAATTGATACACTTTGTACTCAGTTCTCACTACATCAGTCCATTGACAAGCCCACCCATTTTACTGAAAACTCGTCTTCTTTAATCGACATTATACTTACTAGCAATAAAGATAACCTCATACTTAGTGGTGTCGGTGAGCCCTTTTTAAATCAGGAGGTACGGTATCACTGCCCAATTTTTGGTCTACTTAAATTTTCAAAGCATAAATCTAAGTCTTTCACAAGACGCGTTTGGTATTATAATAATGGTAATTATGATCTTTAGCGGGAAAAGGCATCAGCTATGGACTGGAACTCATTAAAAGACGATGATATAGACAAACATGCTATTAATATAAACACTGCTATCTTTTCTCTTGCTAATGAATGTATACCTAACAAACACATTAGGGTCAAATCTTCTGATCCTGCCTGGCTAACAACTTCATTAAAACGATTGATACGTAAACGTAAAAGAGCATATAAAAAGGCAAAAAGAACTAACTCAGAACGCCATTGGTCAAAGTTTAAAACGCTGCGAAATAAGGTGACGACTCAAATTCGGATTTCAAAAGATCAGTTCTATGACAAAATTGCCGGTAAGCTAAAATCTGAAACACTTTCTTCTAAAGACTGGTGGGCAACTCTGAAAACGTTTATCAGTCCGAACTCAAATTCAGCTATTCCGCCCCTTGAAACTAATGGCATTATATGTACAGATGAGTTGGAAAAAGCAAATGTATTTAATAATTTCTTCCAAAGTCAGACATTACTTAACGACCATAATGCAATTATTCCTGATTTTCCTCCCCAGTTATATCGCTCTGAGCTAAGTACCATTTCACTGAGTCCTCCTGAAATCGAGTCAGTTCTTAAAATATTAAAAGTTGGAAAAGCATCTGGTCCAAACGGCCTGAGCAATTACATTCTTCGTGAACTATCAAGTGAAGTATCCTCTCCATTGTGTTCTCTCTTTAATCAGTCTCTTCACTCTGGTGTTATACCAAAATGCTACAAAGAAGCGAATGTTTCTCCTGTTCCCAAAAAGGGCGATCTTTCTCTTGTTTCCAATTATCGACCAATATCATTACTGAATTCTGAAAGTAAAGTCTTTGAGAAACTTATATTTAAATATCTATATAACCATCTCCAGGACAATAACATGTTGTCTTCTGTTCAGTCTGGTTTTATACCCGGTGACTCAACCGTTAATCAACTAACCTATTTATATCATATATTTTGCGAGGCATTGGATTCAGGTAAAGAGGTTCGGACTGTCTTCTGTGACATCAGCAAAGCATTTGACCGTGTTTGGCATGCAGGCCTTATATACAAACTCGAAGTTGCTGGTGTCACAGGGGAAGTCCTTCGCTGGTTTGAAAGTTATCTTTCTGATAGAAGACAACGTGTTGTTCTTCCGGGTACTTTTTCTGATTGGACTTATCTTAGGGCTGGTGTTCCTCAAGGTTCCATCTTGGGCCCCCTACTGTTTCTTATTTATATCAACGACATTGTTACTGATATTCATTCAAATATACGTCTTTTTGCGGATGATACCAGTCTGTTTATTATTGTAGAAAATCCTTTGACCGCAGCTAACCTATTGAACTCCGATTTAGATAAGATTTCCAGGTGGGTGCCACATGGCTAGTAACTTTCAATCCTTCTAAAAGCGAATCTCTTCTAATCTCTCGTAAGATCAACTGGCAAAATCATCCACCCTTATTTATGCAAAACGTGCAGATAGAAGAAGTAGATTTCATAAACATCTAGGCATATATTTTACTAATGATTGTAGCTGGCATCAACATATTGACTATATAAAAGATAAGGCCTGGTGTAGGATAAATATTATGCGGAAATTAAAATTCAAACTTGATAGGAAATCTTTGGAAACAATTTATCTAGTATTTATAAGACCGTTATTAGAATACGGGGATATCATATGGGATAACTGTTCCCAGTATGAAAAAAATGAACTGGACAAAATTCAGAATGAGGCGGCAAGGATAGCCACGGGGGCTACTAAGCTCGTCTCGTTAAACAATCTCTACAGAGAAGTTTGTTGGGAGTCCCTTCACAAACGACGACAGGATCACAAACTTACACTGTTTTATAAAATGTTGAACAACCTTGCACCGATCTATCTATCTTCCTTAATACCCCAACAAGTAAGTCACATTTCCCAATATAATCTGCGAAATTCAGGGGATATTCAAACTATACGGGCTAAAACGAATCAGTTTTATAACTCTTTTCTACCTTCGACTTTAAGAGAGTGGAATAACTTACCATCTGAGGCAAGACAATGCACCACCTTAAATTCCTTTAAACATTTTCTTAAGAAAGATAAATCTTCAGTCCCGAACTATTACTATCATGGCAATAGAAAGGCACAAATCCTACACGCTCGACTACGTACAGGCTGTAATTCTTTGAATTTAGATTTATTCTATAAAAATATAACAGACTCGCCTTTATGTCTTTGTGGCAGTGTTGAAGATCCACAACATTTTTTCTTTCATTGCAGATTTTATCAAGCACACCGTAATATCCTCCTAAATGCCATAACTGGTTATTACACCCCTTCCTTAAGATTGTTGTTATATGGTGATCCGTCTTTATCCCAGGAAATAAACAGAGATATTTTTGATCATGTTCATAAATTTATCATTGACACAAAGCGTTTCTAACCTTATATAATTAGCCATAAGTATGCGACGATATAATGAAAGCTACTGCTTAGATCATCCAGTATGCCTGCTCCCCACTTTTATTCTCTTTTCCCCTTAGTTTATTTTCGTTTTTTTTTTTTTTTTTTTTTTTTTTTTTTTTTCATTTCTTCTACATTTAATGTACCAAATTTTCAAACTATGGTTCATATATATTCTTATCTGCCCACGTTTTTGGTAGTCAGTTAGTATATTGTTCATCTGTTGTTATTCAAATTGATTCATATCAGTCTGCCTGAACCATTACTTAATATTAACTTATATCAGTAGTAATCCGCCACAAACATTACAACTGTATATTTACTGGGAGAGGGACTCTATAAGCATTTGCTTTCGTTCTAATCCTTTATATGTTTTCAGCTTTCGTCTGTTTGTGTTATATTGTAAACTATTTGAATAAAATATGTTTATACTAATATATTCAAATAGTCGTGTTGTCGTCGTAATGCGGTAATTTCTCATCATCAGAGTGATCAGTGTATTAGTCTTTCAAATTACGTTTCACTATTATCATTGTCGCGATGGCTAAGTTTTCCTTTTTTTAAGAATTTGTACTGGGTAATTAATTCAATTTCATTATCTTTCGTTTTGTGTTTAGTTGCAATGACTATTTTCCAGAAGTCTCTGGGACGTTTGCTTTTCATATTTCTGAGCTTTTCCTGGGTAGACTGAGTGGTATTTTTGTTTAGAAATTAAAAAAAGATACGTTTATATTCTTTTATACTCTCGTGCTCGTGCAGATTTCTTTTGGTTGAGGTAGTTGCATATTTTACGCATTATGATATTTTCGGCTTGCAGTCAGGCATTTAGGGCCGAGCCATTTTTTTTTCTTGTAGCTTTAATTGCATTTCAGATTGTCCTGACTGGGACAGCAAGCTTTTGTCTGCGATTTCTGCGAACAAATATGATCGCAAAATGTGTTATGTGTTCGGTTTGCAATTGATTTTTAATATGGCATGCTTCTTTTATATTTTCATGTAATTCGTAAATTTTATTCGTCGATATTCATTGAGAAAATGTATGCATTGTCTTTTTGCCAGCGTGTTTTTTCTTTTGTTTGCATGCGTTTTAGATTATTTTCCAACTGTATAAGAACGTTATCTTTTAAACTTTAATATGGTAATCATCAGTAATTGTCAAACAGAAAACAGGGTATCTAACACTGATATGCAAAACCTTTTCTACACACAACGTTTCAGCAGAAACTAATGTAAAGTCGATAACTGATGTATTTCTAATAGTGAAATTACCGACAGTTTTGTCATCTCAGCACCTATCATTCCATCGAAAAATGAAGTTTTTTAAAGTAAAACACCAATTTAGATAGCAATACTTAACCTATAGATAATGTGCTATTCTATTCTGTATTTCACACCTTTCACAGAAAAACGACCTTTCAGTCGTCTATTAAAGTCTTAAATCAGAAGGTCCCTTAGGTAGTTACCTGTGTGACGTCACTCTTCACGCCTAATTGATCACGTGTCAGTTTCTTTGATGTGTAAAAACAATAAAACAGATAGAACTGAGCTATGCGGAAGGAAGATGGGAATCAGAATTGTCTATAGGTTAAGTATTGCTAGTTAAAATATGTTTTACTTTTAAAAACTTCATTTTAATAGCACAATACATTACTATAGATAATGTGCTAGAATTAAAGGTTTAGGAGAGAGGAGCTTTCATACTTCTAACACAATTATAGATGAATCCCACAGCTTCTGGTTAAGACTCAGGAATTCTAAGAAATAAGAAACATAAATATATACATGTATATAACCTTAGATATGATCCTATTCCTATATATAAGATATAGTTACCTTAATATATGTCCTATATGCTTTGGAGGCTGTCAACAACTTTTAGGCATCCAAGGCTCTGTCTTGTTGGCCCCACCACTTTTTGGGCCACCACAAGAGGGCCCAAACTCTGTAGATTTTCAGCTTGGCGAGACATGTCCCTCAGGTAAAACTTTGCAAACGTGGAAGATCGACTCCATGCCGCTGCTTGAAGAATTTCATTAAGAGGAACCTTATCAAAGAATGCACAAGAAGACGATAGAGCCCTAACTTCATGAGCTTTAATCTTAAAGAAAGAAATGTCTCTCTTAGTGAGTTTCCTATAGGCAAGCTTAATAATATAAGATATCTATCTGGAAACCGAAGCTTTAGAAATATCTTGATTGCCTTTAACAGGTAGAAATAGTCTAGTTCTATTCAGACGGTAAGGTTTAGTCATTTTAAGATAAAGCTTCAAAGCTCTTATGGGGCATAGAAGTCTATCCGCTTGTTTTCGTTTACATGCCCGAGCAAGATTAGGGATAATTATAGGATCTGGCTTGACAGAAGGAAGCTGGTGTTTCGCCAAGAACCCAGTTTGAACAATCAATGAAACTGATCCGTCAGATTAGTTCAATCTTAAATGATGCGAATCCATAGCTAGTGCATGTATTTCGCTACATCTCTTAGCAGTTGCAAGAGCTAAACTCTTGACATGTAGTTTAGAAGCCTTATGAAAAGGTTCAAAAGGGGCTTTCTATAGGCATGCTAAGACCCAAGACAAATCCCATTTTAGAGTAAGAGAGCTTAGTACTGGGCGTTGCGATTTGAAAGACCTAATTAGTTCTGATAAGTCTGGATTAGAACCGATGCTGTTACCAGTTTTAAATTTAAAAGTGTTAGAGATCATAGCCCTATAACCTTTAATAGTACGTATTTGATATTTCTTCTCAGAGAAAAGGAAAATAAGGAAATAGTCTATAACCGTAATAGGGGCCGAGACCTGATTATCCTTTTTCCAACGACATCAGTTAGAAAAGACGATCCATTTCGTATCGTAGACTTTCTGAGTAGGTGTTCTTCTTGACTTTGAGACAAAATCTGCAACGTTTTGCGAAAATGTTTTATCTCTGATTGACTGTTTGATAACTCCCAAGCGTCGAGTGCTGGGATGTTTTGATGCAGAAATCTTCCTTTTGACTGTGTCAGAAGTGTTGGGAATAGTAGCAGACGAATCGGGTCTGACACTAGGAGCTTCAGAAGTTCTGAGAACCACAGGCGTTTGGGCCAGAACGGAACTATTAAAAAAAGGTAAGAGAAAAGTCCAGGGAGTGCTACAATCACAAACCGCAGCCCTTCCCAGACCCCAAGAGGAAGAGGAAACCGACAAATCTAAACAAGCACAAACCGAACAAACGTACGAAAAGCACTAAGATTAGCTCTCTCTTCCCGAAGCGAGGTAATCGCAATACTTACTAAAAGGACTGAAAAAAAAAAAAAAAAAAAAAAAACAAGAACAAAATGACACACGAACTCTGCACTGATATTGACGAATTCAGCACTGATAATGACGAATCTTTTCTAGAGCAGAAGGTATCAGAATTGTAGGAGGAAAGGCATATGCATGAAGATAGTTCCAGTTCATTGACAAAGCATCTACTGCTAATGCATGGCTATCGGGAACTGGGGAAACATACATTGGGAGTTTGTGATTGAATCTGGCTGCAAACAAATCCACATTGGGGATTTGAACATCTGGAATATGCAATTCGCTACTGTTTGATCCAGTGCACATTCTATTCTGATAGGTCTGTCTAATCTGGATAGGGGATCCGCTAAAATATTGAATTTGCCTGGGATATGAAGAACTTTGATTACAATGTCGTGTTCCTGGCATAGATTGAAAATCTCCCGTACTCCTATGCAAAGATCTGGAGAATGTGTTCCACCCTGTTTGTTGCTATATGAGACCACTGTCGTATTGTCTGTGGGTATCATGACACAAGAATGGTGAATAAATGTTATGGCTTGTTTCAGTGCTAAGCGTATGGCCATCATTTCTAACATATTGATATGGAGCTGGGATTGGTCTTCTGTCCAGCGACCATGAAAGGATAGACTCATTGGCTGTAAATGAGCACCACCGTCCCCATCCATAATGACTGACGTCCGTAAATAGAAATATGTTGGGATCTGCGGGGTGGATAGATGTTCCTATTGCGAATCGATTGGTGTTCATCCACCATTGTAAATGAAATCGAATCATGCCGTTGATCGAGATAGGATGATCGAGAGGAAGAATATGTGGTTTCCAGAGACAGAAGACACATTTGAAGGGGACGTAAATGAAGTCTGCCTAGGAAAACAAAATCTGCTGTAGCAATGAGCTTGCCCAAAAGGGAAAGGAAAGTTCGTGTCGATACTTATTTGCATGACAGCATTGATTTGATAGTCAATATTAGGGTCTGTATTCGTTTCGCTGGGACCCTGACTAAATTTTGCTGAGTCAGAAATTTCATGCCTATGGACGTGAAATTCTGAGATGGAATTAATTCCGATTTCTTTATGTTTGGAATAAAACCTAGAACCTGAAGTACCTGAAGGCAATATTTTGTCTGAGAAATTAACCGATTGCGAATCAGATCTTTTATTAGCCAATCGTCTAGGTACGGAAAAACTGAGATGGGTGCGTTGTCGTAGATGCGCTGCTATAACGCCCATTAGCTTGGTGAAAATCCACGGACTTAGGGACATTCCGAAAGGTAAGGCCGTGAACTGAAATGTTTGATCTTCGTAAGAGAAGTGAAGATACTTTCTGGATCGAGGATGTATTGGAATGTGAAGGTAGGCATCTGTCAGATCTATGGAGACAGCCCAGACGTTGTTCGCCATCGATTTTTCTTACAGACTTGACTGTCTCCATTTTGAATGCTTGTTTCTTTATGTATCGGTTCAATAAAGATAGATCTTTTATTGGCCGTAACTTTCCGTTCTTTTTTGGTACAAGGAATATCCGGGAATAAAAACCGGGTGTTCCCGGATTCTGTACCCTTTCCACTGCCAGTTTCTTGAGAAGGACTTCGATCTCTTCTCTGAGTAACGGTGAAGAAGATGACGTTACCGCTCCTCTCGGAGAAATCCTTTTTATTACTTGTCGTAACGGATTGAGTCTGTGTTTTAGGCCTATTCGTTTGCGTAGGTTTAGGTCTAGACTGCTTGGTAGGTATCTTAGGCACTGTAAAAGCTCTTGGCGGATTGAAAGGCTTTTGTTGGTGAACCTGAGCATGAGAAGAAGTTGATGCTAAAAATCTCTGCTGCTGAGCCTCATAGTTGGCCTTATCTACTTCTTTGATTCTACCATCAAATAGAGTCTTGGAATTGATAGGGGTATTCCTTGACTCATACGAAGAAATGTCCAAGAGTAATTTTGAACTGGCTAGTGCTGCGTCACGTCTAGCTTGAAAAATCGCTGTTGTTAAAATTGTGGACATTGCTGTTGCGTGCTTAATCGATTTGGCTACGGCTTCAAGACGTCTTGAGAGGGCCGCAACCGACATCGATTCCTGTTGCAGGCACAAATATGCTGCAGAAGAACACAAGTCAGCATGGGAATTGATGGCAATAAGCTGTCTAGCCCTCTTTTCCCATGCTTCCAAGTTCTTCATAGGAATAGATGCTCTTCCTTTGTTGGATAAATCCAACAGGTTGTATCGGAACTGGAGTCTCTGCAACTTGTGGAGTTATTTTAACCCTTTGGTATCTACCAAAATCATTCTCTAAATGAGTAGATTAGGAAGAGGAAGAGGGCGACATCGGTCAACTTATTCTCTTTTTATGAACATGTTTCGACCTCTTCGACTTCTTACTTCGCTTATGAGAACCCAAAGAGATCCAGCTAGATGAAGAGGAAGACGACCTGTGTCTTCTCTTCTTCTTTGTTCTATGACATCTCTTAGGCTGCTCTTTGCGTGATAGTCTAGCCTGGGATGAATTATTATCAATTGGTTGATAATTATTAGGACGTTCTGTAACAATCGGTTCCGATGTCTGCGAGAAATCGGGCTCGAGTGGGATAATCATTCTGCTTGAAGTAGCTGGGTTCGGCAGCTCTTGAGCGATAGAGTGTTCATAACCCAAGTTCTGATGGCTTGTTAGTCTGCGGTTACTACTAGTAAAAACATGGCTACTAATGGATGCAGGATAAAATTGTTGTGGATCAATGACCGGTGATTGTATGAACGGTGATTGACTGGTGATATATTGACCGGTGACTGGTGACTGGTAGTCAAAGGTAAATGCCCGGTGACTGGTGCCTGGTTGACCGGTGCCTGGTTGACTTGTGCCTGGTTGATGAGTGACTGGTTGGCGGTGACTGGTTGACCGGTGACTGGTTGACCAGTGACTGGTGTGTCTGGTTGACTGGTGACTGGTGAGCCTGGATGACTGGTGACTGGTTTACCGGTGACTGGCTGACCAGTGACTGGTTGACTGGTGCCTGGTTGACCGGTGCATGGTTGACTGGTGACTGGTTGACCGTTGACCGGTGACTGGTGGACTTATTGCCGGCTGGATTCATCATCCACAGGGCTTCCACCTTGATGGGTCCTGCCCCTGGCAGTACAGTCATACGGGGCGGTGCTCCCATCTAAGGATGTAGTTTCAGACTGATCTGACGCCATCGTTTTGTTTTCCTTCTTTTGTTTTCTTCTTTGGGTCATCACGGATCTTCTCGTGGAATGGGGTCTTCTTTTTTCAGCAAGTTTCCAAACCGCGTTTGACCAGTGGGTGCAAATAAAACAAGGAGAAGACCTAGAGCATATGGAAAAAGAAATACAAAAGGGATGATTGTCCCATCTAGCCTTGAGATGACCACAATTGCCACGAGCGAATAGAATTAACGGTCGCGACAATTCATGACAAGATTTCAAACGAGAAGAAAAGCGAGAAAAGGAAGCAAAATTTTCAAATAAATTACATGATTAGTGGAAGGAATGATAGAGAAGCAAAGAAACGCAAGGATAAATAAAGTTAACCGTGGAAAAAAAGAAATAAATCCAATTTTCTTTCGCTGGATAACAATCCTTATTGAATTTCTTTGTCCACAGAAAAGAAACTGACACGTGATCAATTAGGCGGGAAGAGTGACATCACACAGGTAACTGCCTAAGGGCCATTCTGGGTTAAGACTTAAATAGACGACTGAAAGGTGTTTTTTTTTTTTGTTTTTTTTGTTTTTTTTTTTTTTTTGTTTGGAAGGTGTGAAATACAGAATAGAATAGCACATTATCTATAGGTTAATGTATTGTGCAGTTAAAATATCCGGAATTTTGGCTATTTCTTGTTAAATAGTTTTATATTTGTTTTTCTAATTCAAAGTATTCCCAGCCTACGTCTATATACTTTTGCCATCTCTGTTGGAGATTTTGTATTCCCTGTGCAAACCATGAAGTAGACCTACTGCTGAGGTACCGAGTTACAGCTTAAATTAAAGCCACCGTAGTCTCATATTTGTTTCCAGCTTGCATATTTTTTTTTTTTTTTTTTTTTTTTTTTGAAATGGAAAGCTCGTTCCGGTTTTAGTCTGTATTTGTCTTCGTTTTCAGGGATCAGACATCTTTAGAAACAGGAATAGTAAAAAAACCCATCTACTGCCGCCAAAGGCCATTGATACGACGGCCGTGTACATTCACACGGCTGTCGGGTGTATAAGGTGTCAGAAAACCGGCACCCGGGTGAATAACCTGCCGCTGCTTTTACGACGGCCGTATATGAAACACGCATTTTGACCAGTAGCTCGATTACTATATGGAATATTCTGATAACATTTTACAGATGTATAGAATACTATAAGTTGCAAATTCTGTTATTTTAGTTATCTGCCCTTAATATATGTGAAAAAAAAAAGTTTTGTCAAAAACCTTTCCCTTAGAACCTTTGCGTAATATTTTCAAGGTCTCGATGAGCTAAAGCATGTAAAGATACGTCGAATGCACCTGTAGAGACAAAATTCGATAATTGTTATATCCAAGAGCCGGTATATTGGCTGGTTTTAATGTGACGGTCATTGTGGGGCGTATCGAAGAGTCAAACGGATTCATTCAGCGGTATAAAATATCTCGACTTGGACATACTGTTTGGATGAATTTCCGTCCTTTAACAATACAAGTGACATTCATTTACCGTTTTGCTTTTCCCAGTATACCCCAATAATAATAAGGAGACGCTTTGAACAAAAAATGGACTCCCAAGAATGACACAAGTGAAAGTCTCCTCTTAGACCAGCCTGGTAACGATAAGCTTTGTCACATAAGTTCAGATTTATACCGGCAAACACGAGTGAGCAGAACCGATGCAACATGTTGTATATGAATATATGGATCCTTTTTTCTTTCTTTCTTTTCTTTTCGAATCCTACTTTGTTTGAAAGCCCTCGTGGTGATCGGATTTACTGTCTTTGCACTGCACGTAGAAGTAGGGAAGGGATGCCACAGGCTGTAAAATCTATCAGACTCAGAAATATGGATTGCAGTTTAATCATGTAGAAATCGTATTGAAGTGGAAGGGAAATCGTATTGCAGTGGAATTGAAAGATTGGACCATTTTCACCAATTTCTTTGCATGATTGGCTGGTTGACTTATAACAAAACTTATGACATCCACTGGTCATATTTAGTTTATATATAATTTGAAATAGTTTGATGATATTTAGAATGTATGTAGGACAAACCAAGTGTCGTGTTCAAGAATGGTAATTCAAATTGCCTTAGTTTTCAAGTCTCTTTCCCTCGGAATGTTTAGTTATAAAATTCCATCGTGTCGTGTTCAAGAATGGTAATTCAAATTGCCTTAGTTTTCGAGTTTCTTTCCCTCGGAATGTTAATTATAAAATTCCATCGGAATGGTTAGTTATAAATTTGTCTACGCTCGATAACTGCGGTACACTTTTAGATAGTTTGATGAAACTTGGTTGTTCTGTTGGACAGGTTAAATAGGTAACCGTGTGAACAAACTAGGATTATGGTTTGTAGCATATGCATGCCTATAAACATGCACACAGAAAGGTCACTGATAAAACTTGGCAAGCCTTTCCCTTTGAAAGGAAACTTAACACAATGTGAAAAATGAGTTCCGTTTTTTTTTTTTTTTTTTTTTTTTCTTGAATATAGTTAAAACTGTTCTGACACTTTATAGTATGCAAAGTTTTAGAAACCTTTAAAAATATTCATATGTAAAAGGTAAAAAAAACAATAACCCACCCAGGGCTACACACCTGCCAACTATGAAAGAAAATCACAGTAGTAAGTATAGCATGTGACATAATATCTTCTTTGATAGATCTTAATATATTATCACTAAAAACGTTGCCACAAAATCGTGAGAATCTATTATTCTTGTTATATGATAATATTTAAATGTACTTTGTAAAAACAAAAATTGTCACATATATGTTTGTGTATGTCTTTAAAAGAATAAATATGGGAAAAAAAAAAAAAAAGGAAACTTTATCAGTTCTGGAAACAAATAAAAGTCACAGGGACGAGGCATTACGAAAACACGCCTATTCAAATATACAGAAAATTTCACCCTCAAAAAATTGAAAATTTTCAAGTAAAAAACTGATATTTTTAATATATCTGCTTAAAACATAGATTGTGGGTACTCGTTAGAACCGCCTCGGCGAGGCGGTTCTAACGGGTACCCACAATCTATGTTTTTGAGCAGAAATAAGAAAGATAATGTATACCCCTGTAAACCCCAGTTTTACTATATAACAGTGGGGTTTGAGGGGTTCAAAATTACATAGGCGTGTTTTCGTAATGGTGTGCGCTGTACGGATGCAGTATGAGAGAGAGCACTGTCATGCAAAAAGTACATTTCTATGGGCTAGCTTAGGACGCAACTTGTTCAGGTTTTTTTTTTCTTCAAAATTACTTCTAAATAGTATCAAGCAGCCACAGTCACAGTAAGACGTTTTGGCATGAAAATTTCACGTTAATCCCAAAAGCAACCAGAATAAACTTGCCAGCAGATGGAGACAGCTACAATGTCTTGGGAATAAGGGAACCAGCCCGTTTCTACTGTGTCCAACACTTCTCATTGAAAATAAACCCACCGATTTATGTCTCCGTTCTAGCATTGTGGACATCACTTTTAGCTGCCAATTTACTTTCTGGGTTTCAGTTATACAGGGCCAGTTGTTCAAAACTAACGATGTAGCAAGTTAACGTATTGTTTAAACTTAAATCATTAAATTTAGCATATATGCCAATTATTTTGCTGGAAAAAATGTGAGTAGCTTTTAATGCAAAAGCTACTCACGTTTTTTTTCTAGCAAAAATACCTTTGAATGAGATAGTGTACCTACTAGAACAGTTAACAGTTTGACCACTAACAAGCTCGTTTAGCTAACGACGCTTTGAACAACTGGGCCTAGATACAAGTCGAACTTCAATGGCTCGAACACCTTTGGGACCATGATTTTGTTCTAAATATGGTAGTTCGTGCCACTTAGGGATAAACATAACTCCATGTCAGGAGGCAAATGGGGTTAATTTAGTAATAATTTCGATATTCTACAAAACAATGGTATGCTGAATGTACTCATTAGACTCTCCTTGATGAAGGCATTCTAATGAGTGCACACAACAAACATTTGATGGTAAAATAAGAAAGTTTTCCTGAAGCATCCCTAAATACAGTTGAACCTCGTTATCTCGAACTCGCTTATTTCGAATTACCGCTTATCTCGTAGTGAAAATCTGGTCCCTGTTTTAACATGCAACTATGACAACAGGTAAAATAATGTGGAAAAGAGGAGAAAGGAGCAATTTCTCCTCTTTTTCACATTATTTTATATATATATATATATATATATATATATATATATATATATATATATATATATATATATATATTTCTAACTTCAGGAGTCAAATTACATATTCATTTGTTAAATGTGGTTGTTTAATTTATTGTTTTCCTCACTCTCTCAACTCTGATATGTTGAGGTACGGATATCTCGAAGTGTTTCAGTGAGTCCCTTGGAACTGGAGATAACGAGAGTCGACTGTATTTGTTTTCTTGAGCTACCGAAAGACTTTCATAGGTACTCAAAACCGAGTTCGAATCAGTCACGGTAATTGAGACATCTATGTTTGAGTCATTGAAGTATTATTGTATACGTTTTGAAAGGCTGTAAGTGCTTCAGATGTGGGAAGGGGGATGGGGGTGGGGGGAGGTTGACGTCTATTAACCCATTTACGTCGAGTTGACTCTTCTACCACAACTCTTTTGACAGGTCTATTTCTAATAGCAGGGTGTCTTGTTATTTTTTATTATTACCATGTTTCATACAAATTCCTGTTTTAATGCAAACAGTGTAGACTCTGATCAGTTTTTGCGTTCTGCGGCATCTGATCTAGGTCTACACTGTTTGCCAATGTCATTTTATGTGATGCTAGGCATAATGGGTCAATGTGGTTGATTGTCTGTTTTCTGGAATGAAGATTTCTTTGCTAATTCCATTTGATACATTATCACCTTGAGATAAAACTAATTTCGTGATTCAGCATGAAAAAGTATTACTAAGTGAGCCGTTACGTAAGAAAACATACATTCTGATATGTGCGCCTAACAAAGGCAAAAATCAGCCTCTCTCTCTCTCTCTCTCTCTCTCTCTCTCTCTCTCTCTCTGTGTGAATCAATGGTGATAACTCTACATGTTGGGTAAACATTTAAACAAACGATATTTTCAAATATTTATTCTTATTTTTCTAAGAAATATGGTTTGACAGTTCACGCAAATTACCTCCTAAGGAGACAATTTGCATGAAATGTCATACCCATATTTTCTTCTTTTTTCCCTGAAAATATGGTTTGACAGTTCATGCAAATTGTAATTTGCATGAAATGTCAGACCCATATTTTCTGGAAGAAAAAAGACAATATAAATTTCTTCTCCACTGAATATACCCAGTGCTAATTGTTAAAACGGCATATTTTTACTTACTGTGGTCATTGAAAAACTCCAGCCAGATGTTTGTATCCAAAGTGTTCACAATATCAAACTGCCAATAACTAATGCCTGAATTAATGCACAGTTAAATCAAATCCAATACTATGCTTCTCGAAGACAATTTGTTGTAAACTACGCAAGATAGAAGATTCTCTTATTCTGCTGTGATATTCCAATTACTACTGGATTGACTTTCCTCAAGTAATGTTAAGGAAACCAAGTCGGATTAATGTCAATTTTAGTCGATGTCATTTTTTTTTTTTTTTTTTTTTTTTATTTTATTTTAATCTCAATAAATTCTAAAAGACGAACCTGGAGGGACACTGCTATATACCACATAAGTTTAAGTACTCCTATCGGATAACTGAAATGATGTTCACCCTGTTAGCAGATTTTTTTTTTTTTTTTTTTTGTTTCTTTCTATCTTTCTTTTAGTGTCAAATCATGTTTTTATATACAAACCAGGAGAGGGGCCGCTTTATACCATATAAGTTGAAGTACTCACACTATTTAACTCTTTCACTGCCACAGGCAATAATAGTAGGCTTTTGCAAACAGCATAGATCCCGATGAAACGGCTCAACCAGCCGTCTCATCTGGATCTACGCTGTTTGAAATTCAGTCTTTCAACTTTACATATAAACGTCTTTCCAAACGATAGTTTGTTAAAATAAAAAAAAAGCAGCCGACAAATGTCGTCTGAAATTTGACGCCGCATTACGAAAACATGCCTATTCAAATATACTGAAAACTTTACCACCAAAAAAAGAAAACGTCAGATGAAAAATTCTGATATTTTTCATATTTCTGCTCAAAACATAGATTATGAGTACTCGTTAGAACCGCCTTGGCGAGGCGGTTCTAACGAGTACCCACAATCTATGTTTTTGAGCAGAAATAAGAAAAATAATGCATACCCCTGTAAACCCCAGTTTTACTATATAAAAGTGGGGTTTAAGGGGGTCAATATTATATAGGCATGTTTTCGTGATGGAAAGAGTTAATCGATTTATGTTCTTTTAACAAGTCTGTGTATTGGGTACCCTTATGCTCCTACTTGATTGGTTTGTGGGGTCTATTTTGTTTTTGTTCAGAATTTTGCAGGTTTTAAACAAGTTTTATCCATGCGTTTGTTATTTCTATCTACCTTTGTTTACTGCATAAATTTTTCTAATGTGCTTAATATGGATCAAAATAGAACAGTGTTCAATGTTTGACTTCTGGTTCCCAGTTGTATTACATCAAATAATAAACTGAAACTAGAATTCACAGGTCACCAGACAAGGTTATGTATCTGTTCCGCGCAGTATAGGAATCGGGACGATTGCAGAATCGCCCCTGCGCGTTTTCGGAATTCCAGTATTGTTGCGGAAAGTTGGAATTCCTAAATTGCACAGAGCGATTCCAGAATTGTCCGTGCACGTTTCAGGAATCTGGACCATACTGGAATTTGTAAAAAGCGCAGTATCGCAGTATAAAATCAAAGGGCTGATTAGCCCTGTAATGACAGATTCAATGAGAAACTTACATTCCAGAAAATCATTTTGCCTTCCATTTAAACTTATGTGAAGTTTCTCCTTCGAAAACGAAGAAAACAAAACGATCTACAGCGAAATCTACAAAACGATCTACAGCGAAAAACAAAGGCGCTGATCTGCGCCTTTGTTGTTCTCATATGTACTAAAGCGGGTTTTCTCAGTGGTTCATATGAAGACTTGAACCATGGATCAGGCACAAGTCGCACTACTTTATGTTGATATCTCAGTGGCGTACTAATATACACACATGGTCTACTTTTTTGCGTGGATTAATACAAAATTCAATAGCAGTCAAAGCCACTGTCTCTAAAACCGCGCGTCGCAACGAAGAATGACAGATAGAATCTGTCATTAATTAGCTTTATTTTGTACTTTTAAGTTACCCTGTATTGTGTTTTGTAGGTTTTTAGTATTTAAGTAGCTGTTTGCAGGCGTTTGTACGAATAGATGTATTGAAAATATATTATTATTATCATCATTATTATCATTATCATTATTGTTACTATTACTATTATTATTATTATTACTTTGATGTAATCACTATTTAATTCCGCCAAACGGTTAAACGGTGGGTGGGATGGGGGTGCAAGCCTTAATGTTTTTTGACCTTCGCGTTTAAAGCTTACCGCATCCTCACAACTCAGAAGCGTCAAACAAAACAAAACAGAAGTATCAAACAAAGTACTTCAGAAAGGCAAATATACATAACATCAAAATGTTTGTTTTAGATAGATAGATAGATAGATAGATAGATAGATAGATAGATAGATAGATAGATAGAAGCCATCTTAATACTCCTATTATAAGGCAGAAGTCAGCGTCACAACCCAGTAGCCTGAACATTTGCTGTCTTCAACGATCGTTCATACAAAAATAAACTCTTTGTTCAGTCTCTGCTGATACACACACTAATCAGATGCTGCATTTAATTTCGCTACATGTATATACTGTTCATTTAGTGGGCATGGTGCCTCAGTAGGATATTCAGGACATTTACTTTTATTTTCAATTATTTTAATAAAACTCTTTTCTCCTAAATACTTAATTCATACTTTCCATTTTACCTTCAAAAGTCGGACACCTTATCCCATTACCATCGTATTTGTCTTTATATTTGATAATGCCATTATGCTGTATGAGTGGCGAACTGTGTAGATCCTGATTAGACCCACTGGCGTTCGATCTCGATCTACACTGTTTGCCTGGGCAAGTCAGTCAAAAGCTTTGGGGAAAATACGGTACAGCGTTACCGTTAAGATGTTGGTGTTACATGTATCGACAGACAACAAAGGTGTGATATATTTCTTTAAACAGAAATTAGGGCTGATAGTCCGTGTTCAAGTTGAATGAAAATAAATCTAGTTTTCTACGACATATTTTTAGATATGTGCCGGTATTCAAAATCAGCAACTTATAGGTTAAGCACCCTAGTATTATTCTGCCAGCCAACATTCAAGAATACATGTTTATAAAAGCATTACCAAGCAGGCACACAAAATTGTAACGACGTCGTTTGAACCCAATTTGTCCATTTGTAATGACTAATAAAATAAATTTGAAAGCTTGTAGATACTAATAAGAAATGAAAATCAGGGCCCAGTTGTTCAAAACTAACGATGTGGTTAGTTAATAAATCGTTAAAACTTTAATCATTAAATATGGCATATACGCTAATATTTTTGCTGAGAAAATATGAGTAGCTTGTCCAAAAGCTACTCATTTTTATTCAGCAAACATGCCTGTGCATTAGATATTGTACTTACTAGAACAGTTAACATTTTGACCATGAACGAGCTTGTTAAGCTAACGACGCTTTGAACAACTGGGCCTAGATTTTTAGCTTGCTCTGGATGATGAACTAGAACAAGTGCCCAGAGGTTACGAATATCCACGGCCGGTGCCATTTCTTAATTACAAAATATCTTAAAGTAAATGACAATGATATAAGGCAAGATATAGTTTACAGTCAATCTCTGAGTGACACTGATCTATTATCCCAAGTACAACTTTCATGGAGTAAATAGTCTTCAAGACATGAAGAAAATTTGCTGGCCCATAAAATATAAGTCACTGACCTACATATACTTGAGAAATTAATCTGATGGTCACACTGATGCATTATATCGACTATGATGTAAATCCATTAAATAATCTAAAAGATATTAAGCAAAATCACAAGACCATGAAATATAGTTCATACTGATTTATATTTACTTTGAGGTGAAAGTTTGGGTCACACTGTGTCATTATATGTAAATATGACATTTAGGTATCAAATAGAGGGAGATATAAGATAAAAAAAATCACAGGGCTATGAAATATAGGTCACATAATCCCAAAATATAATAGTAATACATCAAAGTGTCTTCAAGATGTAACATAAAATCTCTGGACTATGAAATATAGACTATAGTGACCTAAATTTACTTTTAGGTCAACTGTTGGATCACACTAATTCATAATACCAAATAATGATGTTCATACATCAATTAACATTCAAGATATGTGGCAAAATCACTGGACCATGAAATATAGGTCAAGGTGACCTACATTTGTTATGCTGTCAATCGTGGTGTCACACAGAACCAATATTCCGAGTATCACATTAATCAATGAAATAGTCTTCAAGATATAAGGCAAAATCGCTGGAGCATGAAAATCTGATCACAATGACCTTGACCTTATTACACAGAATGTTGATGTGATAAACATGACTGATGCCCATCCTTCTTTAAGCAGTTGTTTGTTGATTTTTTCACGTGATGGGTAGCGATAAGGTATGCAGAACAAATTTCGCTATAAAAACATTTTGTGTATTGCTAGCATTTATTAGCATTTCAAACATTATGGCATCTTTTGGACTTGGAATAGGAACCCGAGGAGGTCGTGGATATAACATATAAGCCAGGGACAATATGAGGTACAGACGATTTGATAATAACATTTTTTACTGTACTCTCTGACGAAGTTGCCGTCCAAGATGGCGCCGTCCAAGATGCCGACCATACCGATTTGTTATATCTGATAACGATGATCACTTTGTTCTTGTCCGCGGGAAACAGTCTAAACGTCAGTAGATTAGTAGCAGTGGGCAGAGTGGTCCTATTGACCAGCCCAGTCATGAAGGTGAACTGTGAATGAGAGTAGAGTCTACACGATACAAAATAAACTCGACAGTATTCTAAATATTAAGGCTCGGGTTGCTTCTATTGAAAATGTTATCAAATCCCAGCATGATAGATTGAAACTCCTGGAATATAGGTCATTGGAATTGGAGGCCCGGTGCAGGAGGAAAAAATCTAGTGTTTAAGGGGTTCCCTGAAAAACGACATGAAAACTGCTTCGAGGAAATTAGGAGATTTATATGCGAGAAGCTGAGGATCGATAGAGATATGTACCTTGAAAGAGCCCACAGACTTGTGTATTATTGAAAGACACGGGCTATGGAATTAGCGGGGACTATCCGAACGAGATTTCTAAGGCTCGCCAGTCCCTGTGGACGCAGAATGAAATTACCCGTGATGCTCACCCCACAAAAAAAGTTGTGTTTGGATACCAGTTTAGTTGATGGCGTGACTGTAGCTGATTCTTTCCCCAATTGGTTCCCCATATTACAAGTTAGCCTTACAAGCCGCGTTACACATATTCAGCCGAGCGGAAATAGTGTAAACAACAATGAAACTGGTTTGACAAGTGGCAGTGCACATGACCACGCTCGTACTATACCACCTATAAATATACCGCTAGTGAATCAGATGAATGAAACGATATTGAGTCAAAACAAAAACGATCAGGGTCATGATTTGAATGACAATACAAATCGCGCAAACACAACGTCGGGTTCAATGGGTACACTGGATGAAGATGAACAACTTTCTCCTTCTTTACTTACAAATCCCGACACTAATGTTATGACAGCTTCTGCTACAACTAATAAATCAACGTCTGCTGCGGAAATCGTTCAGCCTCGCGGCAGAAGCCGGACTCGCAAATTAACAGCAGATGCGGGCCGTCGAGTTCAATCAACTTCCGCGCATAGCCGTACATGTGAGACTAAAGTAAGACAATCTACGCCTAGGGGTTCCAACCTAGAGTTCCTTGGTCGCGTGCGTAAAACCCCAAAACAGTCACATCACAGCAGCCGGGGCCCAGCTGAAGCAACGCTTTATGATCTAATCAACCAAATGTACGTCAAGATAAAAAATCACTTGCTGGTTCAAACCTGTAGGATCAGCCGGGATAGTATGTAGTATCAAGCAGACTAGTAAATCATAAACCGGAATAATTAAAAAAAACTTTAATAACTTCAATTGTGCTTCATTAAATGTTTGCGGACTAAAAACACGTTTACAGTATCTCGAGTCTGTCCATTATTTCAATGAGTTTTTTATTTTGTGTTTTCAAGAGACAAAACTGGATTACTTGGGCATTATCTCGCTCCCAGGGTTCAAGCTTATCTCTCAGCCTCGAAAAGAACGGCAATTCCATAAATCTGGCGGATTAGCCATATTTATTAAGAATACCATATCAGAATATTGTAAGCACCACGAGACCGATTCGGACTACATTCTGTGGCTATCGATTGATAGACAAATTACTAACACCGATGAAAATGTCATGCTCGGGACAGTATATGTCCCTCCAGTACAATCGAGATTTTATAATGAGGATGAAATTACAGTACTGGAGCGCGAGATAATGACCCAGTGTAGTAACCATAAATATGTCTTTATTACTGGTGATATAAATGCTCGATCTTCACGTTTAGATGACTTCATTATGTTAGATCAATTTGTCTCTGACATGTTTGAATTTGATGATGACACTGTTAGTTTCTTTGATAAAACTAACATATTGGAAAAACTTAATATTCCTCTCGAAAGAGTTTCCAAAGACGGAAAAAATAATACAGCGTATTGGTTGGTTGATACATGTAAGTCTAATAACCTATTTATAATTAATGGGAGATTTGGTAAAGATAAAGGGATGGGGGCACAAACATTTCGATACAAATCTGTCATTGACTACACATTATGTACCGCTGAAAGTTTCGAAATTTTAAACGAATTTGAAGTAGTGGAGCTTGACTCGATATTTTCAAATGGCCACGCCCTTTTGTCTTGGTCAATAGCATGTAATTTACTAATGAACAAAACAACTGAAATTACCCACAATTATATACATAATTTTCAATGGTCAGAAAATTCAAAAGATCTCTTCATTAGTATAAATAAGGCAGAAATAATAGATTTACAAGAGCGTCTCGAACATGCTACAACCCAGCTAGCATTCTACGTAAAACTACATCGGGCCGTCATCGGCCCGTCAGCTACCCTGACGGGCCGATGACGGCCCGATATAGATTTACGTAGAATGCTGACTGGGAACACTTAACGTAGAACCAAACCAGGCATCGCTAGCAGACTCTTTAAACGGAATTACGAACAGCATTGCAGACATTTGTACACGGGCCGCTTTAACATCTTTAAAGCAGAAAAAACATCCTTTTCAGAAGAGGAGCTTTGACAAAAAAAGGTAAGTGAAAAGTCCAGGGAGTGCCACAGTCACAAACCGCAGCCCTTCCCAGACACCAAGAGGAAGAGAAAACCGACAAATCCAAACAAGCTCAAATCGATCAAACGTACGAAAAGCACTAGGATTAGCTCTCCCTTCCCAAGCGAGGTAAACGCAATGCTAAAAGGACTGAAAAAATACAAGAACAAAATAACACAAGGTAAGACATACAACAAATCCCCTCGTAGAATAAACCACAAAGCACCAAAGAGTAAGACTAACACCGTGACCACCGTCTTAGAATGGTCAGTAGAGTTAACCACCGGGGGGTTTAAAGCACTTTTACAGCTAGCCAACTTCACCCTGGGTCCCGATGCCACTCTTAATCACAGCAAGTAAAACAGAAAGCAAAATGGGCAGCTGTTGAAGGTGACCATGTTTGGCGCTGCATGTAAGATAGCAAGAAAAAAGTATCACCGTGCTCTTAATACCTATAATATCACAAAATCATATCAAGCTAAACTCAAGCTAAATCATGAAAGTAAACAATATAAACAGGCAATGAATAAATATATAAAAATGTATAAAATAGAAAAGATTAAAAGGCTTAGCTTACCTTTTTTTTAGAAATATGCAATCGAAAAATCCAAAAGAATATTGGAATATATGAAAAGTTTAAAACCAAAAAAATTACAATAGTCAACCGTCATTAAATGAGTTTTATGATTACTTTAAGACAATTATTAAAAAAACAATGAACCACAGCATGAAGCTTTCAATATAAAGGTCGAAAATGATGAAAATACTTTAAATAGGAAAATGACTTCAGACGAATTAAGTCAGAGTATTAAAAATCTAAAAAACGGTAAGGCAAGTAGTGAAGACAAAATAATAAACGAATATATAAAATCTACAAAAGAACTCTTTCTACCAACTTATGAAAAACTGTTTAACGTTGTCCCCAATTCTTGGTTGGAGGACACTATTCGACCCATTTACAAAAATAAAGCGCGATCCAAAACTTGTGCAAAACTATAGACTTATAACAATACTAAGCTGCTTAGGAAAGTTGTTTACTGCCATTTTAAACAAAAGACTTACACTTTATCTCGTTAATAACGAAATATTTTAGAAAATCAAGCTGGTTTTCGGAAAGGATATGCCACAACCGACCATATATTCGTATTGAGTTCTTAAATTGAAATATTGAAGGTAGATAACAAAAACTTTTCTATGCATTTATAGACTTTTCACAAGCACTTGATTCTATTTGGCGAGTTGGATTGTGGCGGAAATTAATATTTAATTCTGTTGACGGAAACTTTTTCCGAATTATTACTAACATATATGAAAGCATAAAGTCTTGTGTTAAAATTAATGGTGAGACATCGACTTTTTTGCCAGCAAGTGTGGTGTTCGACAGGGTGAGAACCTTTCCCCTGTATTATTTGCCTTATATCTAAACGATCTTGAGAGTTTTCTTTTATCAGGATGTGTCGAAACGCTGGATTTTTTTTTTCTCTTAACAGTTGCTGATGACACTGTCATCTTCTTAAATAATGAACAAAGCTTCCAAAAATGTTAGAACGAATTTAATGAATATTGTAAATTGTGGAAATTGAATATAAATTATAATAAAACAGAAATAGTAGTATTTAATTCTAGAAATTATACAAATTATACATTTAAAATAGGAGAACATACTATCCAAATCACAAATAAATATAAATACTTAGGAAACATGCTATCAAAAACAGGTAGTTTTCTAAATGCCAGAAAACACTTAGCGGAGCAGGCTAAAACAAAGCTATGCAGCTGCTTTTTATAAGGGCAAACAATTTAGATTTACCGATGGATTTACAACTAAAGTTATTCGATAATACTGTTATGCCCATCTTAACTTATGCATCTGAAATTTGGGGATATATGAAAATATTGAAATTATTAAACTTATACATGTAGATTTTTAAGAAGGATTATGAAATGTAGAAAAAGTACCCCAAAGTATATGTTTTATGCTGAGTTAGGCAGGTACCCAGTTGAAATAACAATAAAATGAAGAATGACAAACTTTTAGATACGTCTTATTACTGGGAAAATCTAAAAACAAACTCTAAATGGATAAATTGTATCCAAAGAATACTGGATAATTCAAGCAGACATGATTTATGGATACATCAACCAGCAACAATTACTATATCAATAAGTGAAATGATTAAACAAAACTTAGTTGACCAGCTTTTACAAAACTGGAATTCTAAGCTCGATAATTCTTCTAAAGGACGCAATTATAACTTATTCAAATCAGATATTAAGTGTGAAAAATATTTAATTAAGGTAAATGGCTCTTTGATATACACAATGTTCAGATTCAGAACCGCCAATCATAAGCTTCCTGTAGAAACCGGCAGATGGAATAATATTGAACTATCTGAAAGAAAATGCCAGCTATGTGAAAGCAATTATTTAGGAGATGAATTTCATTATCTCCTAGAATGTTCTTTTTTTTTTTTCGAAATAAAAGACGGCTTTATATTGATCAATATTTTTATCGGGGCCCTAATACAATAAAATTCAAAGATCTCCTACAAAACCCAGATGCGGGAAAACTGAGACGATTATGTAACTTTATGAAAATTATTATGCAGAAATTTAGGTAATTAGCTAAATATTGACATAGAGATCTAAAATTGTGTTGCTATTGTCCCGAAAGTGCTGCCTCCCTTTATTTTTACTTCATCGTTCTAAACACCGATGTATTTTAATACAGTATAATGCCGCTATTAAGACCACTCGGTAATAAGACCACTTCGCTATATTGCTGAGTCAAATGTCTGGATCGTCCCACTGATGGGCCCTTTTTTTGAGCAGTGCCGAGTGGTCTTAGTGACGGAGTATTGCTGCACATGAATTATATAATAATTTGTTTCCTATTATTCTTAAATGTTGTAGGCTTCAAATTACTTGAAGATTATTGCCATATGTATTTATATGGCGTTATGGCCCACCTGTTCCTACTCCAACCTAACACCATTGCATTTCGTTTCGGTAATGGTGAAAGGGGAGAGAAACAAGGTTGTATGATAATATATACTTAGTTGCCATTTAGCCTCACTGGGAGAAACATACGTATTGGTGGCTGTGTTGTCTCATTTTGGTCAGTTCGCATGATATGTTAGAGCGGGGATGCTGCGGCAGACCGCATTACTTAAGCACGATCAATTGTAATCTGCTTTTTTTTTTTTTTTTTTTTTTGATTTTACGTTTCGCGCGTCGCTCCCGGTGAGACTGCGAAGCCTGCATATAGACTCGTCCCTGCTGGCCTTGCGTTTGACAAGGCTGGCGGGAATCGGCGAACAGCGTGAAGTTTTGGTCGATATATTTTAAATTAGCATTGTCAGCATAGAGAGTAATGTTTATTATATAAACGAAGACGCTGCATAGCCATGACGTTGCGGTGGCGTCGTTATAATGGTGCTTTGTAATGCCATATGGGCATCCCTGGTGCAGTCCGTTAGGGACAGTTTTCGGGGAGTCGCCGTGAACCGAGGCGACTGTTCCGGTTCGGTGGGCGGCGAACCCATCCACCTCCACCCGACTCTCTGACAGAGGCTCCTATGGTAGTAACTTTAGTTAAGATTAGAAGGGGTTATGACTTAAGAATAATCTGTCGGCTGACCAAACATGGCGGCGGAATATGCCACCTGTATACGTCATCAAAAAATATCAAAAATATCACAAATGAAATGCGTGTCTCACAAATTGAACTGATAACACAAATGTCAGGATATTTCAAGTGGTTACTAGTAATAGATTAAATGCATTTTATAAGTATGAAAAAACTTACATTCTAACTTGCGTAATTTTGAGACAAAACATTTCCTGTTTCTTTTCCATGAATACATAAAGTACTTCATGTCATTTTCTTTTACAATGTTCCATCTAGGGCAACCGGGAAAATAAAATATCCATATGCCTTGACATTTAAGTTATCAATTGACTTTATAAGACACGCATTTAATTTGTGATTTTTTTTTTTGGTATTTTATGATGACGTGTACAGGTGGCAAATTTCGCCGCCATGTTTGGTCAGCCGGCAGATTATCCTTAAGCATGCTTTAGGGACCCTTTAATTATTTTTACTAGTGTGCGTGCGCGCGTATATGTGTGTGTATGTGTGTGTGTGTGTGTGTTGTCGCAAAGGCATATCTGGAACAGAAATGTCAAACATTCCCGTTTTCATCTAAATAATAAGTATATTACAAACTTACTTATTAGAGCTTATTCTTAAGGATAATCTGCCGGCTGACCAAATATGGCGCGGAACATGCCACCTGTACACGTCATCATAAAATGTCAACAAAAATCACAAATGAAATGCGTGGCTCACAAATTGAACTGATAACTCAAATGTCAGGATATATCAAGTGGTTATTAATAGATAAAAATGCATTTTATAAGAATGAAAAGACTTACGTTCTAACTTGCGTAATTTTGAGACAAAAATATTTCCTGTTTTTTTTTTGTTGTTTTTTTCCATGAATACATAAAGTACTTTTGTCATTTGTTTTTACAATGTTCCATCTAGGGCAACCGGAAAATAAAATATCCAAATTCATTCAAATAAAGACACAGTTTGGTTTCCAAGAAGGCTATCAAACAGCTCTAAACAATGTACTTTGACCTTATATAAATAATGTACTTAGCTGCCCCCACCCCCCCCCCCCCCACCCCCCCCCCCTTGCACGTGCAGATAGAATACAAACCGGTATCCAGTCCGTTATATACATGAAAGGACACTATTTTAGTTTTGTGTATCAGTTTGGGTACCTGCGGACATAGGCATATTGTGTTTTTATTTGGAAGCTTTTGGATATCTTAATTTCCGGCTGCTCTAGACGGAACATTGTGCAACAAACTGACGTTAGTATTTTATGAATTTATGAAAAAGAAAAGGGAACTTTTGGCTCCCGAATTTGCACAAGTTAAAAGGTTAGTTTTTTTTTCAGACTTATAAAATACATTTTTATCTCTTGATAACTACTTGATATGCCTTGACATTTAAGTTATCAGTTGAATTTATGAGACACGCATTTGAATTGTGATTTTTGTTGATATTTTGTGATGACGTGTACAGGTGGCAAATTTCGCCGCCATGTTTGGGCAGCCGGCAGATTATCCTTAACCATTGTCATGCTGAATGAATTGGGATGCCACACCTACTCCTAACTGTCATCCGGCCGGATTGCCAGATCCGGGTTGTTGATGCGGATTCACGTTCTGAATGACAAACAGTGCGGATCCAGATCGGTCGGTTTCTTTAGAGGTCGACTGATCTGGATCTGCACTTTTCGTAAAGGCGGGATATATCCGGGTTCAGCAGGACTGGGGTAGATAATATCCATAAGGTCACTTACAGTAGTTTGTAGTGTCAGAGTAGCAGAATAGAAATACTGAGAAACCGTCGAAATATATTTATGTAATTCATGACACATACAAATGTTTTCTACTATTACTATCGAAGCGTGGTCTGAAATCCTCGTGCTCGCATGATTTTTTGTAAACACTTGACTGGTTGCCACTGTTTATGAATGAATTAGCACTATTGTCTACATGGTCTGTATTGATCGATCTGGTTGACCTGTCGCTTTAGATAATCTTTGTTTGATACTCATGGGGACACGCCCACTGTACAATTTAAGCACAGTAGTCTGAAATCCTGCATTCTAGTATAATCTATTTTTGCCGAGTGGACTCCTCTATGAAATGCAGATACTCGATCGCCCGCAAAGATCGTTCCTGTTTATGCGGTGGGCGTAGACGTGGGTCGTAGTGATGTGTCATTTTGGTTGGCCTTTTCGATATTTATTCGTTTATTTGTTTATTTATTTACTTATTCATCTATTTATTTAAATAGCTAAATTATTTATTCTCAGCATTGTGGTTGCTGGTCATAAAAAAAATGTCATATCTAACCGAGATCGGTCAGAGGTAGCAGAGTGACATCCCATCCAAGCAGAGCCGAATTGGTGCCCCAGTTTACTTTTTATACGATTCCGGTTAACCCATTTGTGCCGAGTGGACTCTTCCTCCTTAAGTCTTTGGTTGTCCATTCCCTAATCAAGGGGTGCCTGGCTGGTTTTCGTTGTTGTCGTATTTGTGGGGATTTTTGAGCTTTATGCAAACGATGTAGACCATGACCGGACCCCGTGTTCTGCGGCGTCTGAGCTGTGTCTACACTGTTTGCTTATGTCCCTTTTATGGGACGCTGGACTTGAATTGGTTGATGAAGCTAACTCTGGGCACTACCCAGCTAGCATTCTACTTAAATCTACATCGGGCCGTCATCAGCCCGTCAGCTACCCTGACGGGCCGATGACGGCCCGATATAGATTTACGTAGAATGCTGACTGGGTAGACCACATGTTTCTGCATGTTCTGCCGGGTCCCGGCTCATTAGTTATGAGGACATTACCAGGTTTATTATATTTACTATGCAATCAAAGCTTGGTATGCTGGTAAGATGGTCGACGACGGATGACTTTTCGGTTTTCTCTCTTGCTTTTCCTGCGGGGTGGGGGTCCTGACGTACCATGCATCGTCTCCAAAGGTAGCGGTTGGCATGATGTGTCAGGGACTCTGGAATTGGGACATATTGCCGATCTGTCTTCTGCTGAACTCACCCAGAAAGTGATGGCGGTTAACTATCACCCTTAAATTGCCTTTGAAGGTATTGCGTGAAACGGAGCATATGTAGCACTACTGCAGTCATAATTTTATTTGTGTTGTAGAGCTGCATATTCTCACCCTTGAAAGGCGTTGACCACTATACCAGCGAGGATACTAATCATACATGTACTATGTTTATCATTGAAGTAGGCTAAGCTGAAAGATACTTAGAACTAATTAATATGTATAACTGTCACCTGAGCTACCATTTAAGTTAATACGTTGTTCCTTATATGTCATGTAAAATGGCTTAAGAGAATAAATGTTTTGTCTGTCTGTCTGTATAAAACTACTGCAACATACTACTTTATTGAGGCATCAATGAAATAGGCTTCAAAGTGTAAACCAAAATCACTGAAACATAAAATAAGGGCACAATGACCTTGACCTTATTACACTGAATGTTGTTGTTATAAACATGTCTGATGCCAATTCTTCTTTAATAAGAGGTTGTTTGTATAAACAAACTGCAATATACTTTATTGGGGTGTCCTAGATTTTCGCTTGCCCCGCCCTGGGGCATGACCCAGGGGTCAATAGATGTAGAATGGAAAAGAACCTTCCCAGGTACCCTCATACCAAATATAAAAAGTTTTTTGTCAGTGGCTGCAGAGTTATAAGTAATAAAAAAAACGTCGAAGAAAAACTTGGTTATAGAAAGGGTTAACGGACGGAATCACACCCGGACAGACGGAAGGACGGACGGACAGACGAACGGACTAACGGAAGGGTCGAAAACTATATACCCCTTCGTATGCCGGGGGTATAAAATCATAAAGCTATAGTAATGTTTGCAAAGCCTTTTTCTCGAAGACATCATCCTACGAGGTTTTTCATCATTCAGTAAAAGCTAAAAATCTGCATTTCAATTCTAATTAATTCTATTAATACATTCATGAAATTATCAGTAGTACTCTACCTAAATTAGTAACAGGGAATTTTTTTTATTAATGTACGGGGTTAAAGCTTTTTTAACGTCAGATGTTGAACAGCCAGGAGACGAGAGTGTAGCGATATGTATGTGACGTCAATATAACGTCAGTATAGAAAGAATTTTATTGGCTGACGTTTATTTAAAAGAAAAAAAAAAGGTCAGCTCTAACAGTAATTTGTTGAATAATATATCACTGCACTGTTTTGAGGTCAGTTGTAAAGTAGATTAAGTCATGAGCGCGGAGCGCGAGTGATTTATCTACTTACAACTGACTGACAAACTGTGATTTATTGCTGAACACATCACGCACATGAGCTGGTCCTTTTCGATTTCAACATATAGAAAACAGCAAAAAAGTGAGTTTTTCTTTCAGATTCTCCCAACTTTCATCAATCGCGTAAAAAATAAGTTATATTAAAACTCTAGTTCCTGGATAATGATCAACTAATCGAGCAATCGGACGCGCTGGTGTTGACAAGTGCCTTGTTTTAAAGCACCAGAGGTTTGTTGCAGCATATTCGCGGTAGAATTTCCTAGTTGCGCTTGTTTTAGTCATTTGTAATGAAGACTCTTCTACCAAGCTGCTTATCCTTTGCTGACCAAAACTTTAATTTTTATAATCAAGATGGTAATCACAAATGGTGTTTTTAGTGTTACCTAACATACTATCTTCGGAGGATAAGTTGACAGTCACGTCACCAATTGTTAAAGTTTTAGAACAAGTTCATTTTAATAAATAGGTTAACGCCACTCAACTAGCTAGCTTCAATAAAATTGTACGCAGCGGTAGCCGCGAATCCGCGATAACCCAGTGGTAGCTTTCCTAGACTACACATCTGGACATTATGGGTTCGAATCCTAGTGTTTTATTTTTTATTTTGTTTTTATTTTGTAATTTTTAGCATTAAATATGAAAGAAAATTATGCTAGAAAAGAAGATATATTTTTACAATTATCGATTATAGAATAGATTTAAAATAATTAAAAATAGAAAAGACATAAATCGGTAAGTCCAGTTAAACTTTTAGTTTAAACGATTTCCACGTGCTGACAGTCCATGCTCATATATATGGAGACAAGAACGCTTGAAGCATGTCCTTTGTGTAAAAATGTCAAAAATGCCATAATGTCCAATAAAGCATATTTAAAATGATATATGTAATATACAAGGACCATAAGCGAAGTAAAAGTAACTAAACGAACTGCTCAGGTACTACTAGGACTCAAACACTAAATACCACTAATCATCTAGACGTTTTTCCACAACGCTCCGCTCTACCAATTGCGCTATTGCAACATACTAAACTAAAAAAAAAACATTTTAGCAATAAGATTGTATACTACATAAAATTATTTGTAACGTTTCCCGATAACGTTACCTGCTTTACCCATGTAAATGCCTTTGAGCCGACTGCCACGATTTATTTTTGCATGCGAGCGTGTATCACGCAGCGACAAGTGTGGAATGGGGCGAGCATGCACGTTTGTGCTGACTCGCCCTGGTCTTCACTGTTCGTCAGTACAATACAGGTGGTTTAAAATTAGCCTTACATGCATGTGGAAATGAATATTCAAGTGATTTATCTGCATACTTTTTACAATTGAGAAGTTTATGAAGGTGACAGTGAAGACTGTGACGAGCCTGTGCTCCGGAATACTTGTTATTCAACAAGCAAGGGAACAATGGGAGGTTTAAAAATTCCCTTTCGACCTCTATGTTTTTTTTCCTCTTATTTTGACAAGCCCCAATAGGGATTGTAATTATATCTATATTTATACATGATGGAGAGCATCCGCTTCTGAGCAGTCACGCCGCTGTCATAACTGCTCTGTCATAAATGGGTTTAAAGAAGCGCCTATTTAATCATTGTCTTCGGTCGAAATGCTATGATCTACTATAACATACGAGAGTATACGACACAGCGATCAGGGTGGTCGGGGCGATTATGCGTATTTGCGCAGACTCGCCCTAATGTTTACTGCTCGCTGGTAAGATAATGGGCGCCACGTGATTAGTATTGCATCTATATAGTGTTATATAACAGGGTGTTCAATTGTTTTAAACAACATGTTTACTATGTTTCCATAAATAGCTTTATTTACTATGTTTCCAAAAATAACTTTCTGGAATGTTCAACATGTTTACAATAACATGATGTTTACAGCCTTGATTCTGGACTGAGTTATTTTTGGCATGTCATAGAAGATTTAGAAGTTTCCTGAAGGAACCTAGAAAATAAGAGATGCTTGTAGTAAATTCTTTTTCTAGAACGTTCTCTGATATTATATAAGGAGAGAAGATTTTCATCTGGGCATCTTGGTATACTTTCACTGGAAATTATTCTATACTGGATTACTTACTATTTTATTCATTCTGGACTTAAATTCTGAATTCAGGAACTTTAAATTGTGGGATCAGAAACTGATATTCAAAGGATTTGTTTTATAAATTCTCATGGATTATTTCAGAGGGACTTTGTGACATAAACTTGAAAGGTACTGTTCACTTACATTCTTTTGTTTTGAATCTTATCTTATTTTTTTGTGAATAAATATTGTTAATAATTTAAAGCTTGTTGCTGGTTTCACTTTCATTTCTTTCTCGTTACGCCTGGCTCGTAACAGAAATTGGGGGCTCGTCCGGGATCGAACATTTTCTTGAGCTAAAACAAGTTTGAGCTTTTTAAAGAAAACAAATATTGATTTTTAAAGAAAAAAAATATTTGTTTGCTATAAAACAAGTACTGACTTGTAAAAGATTTCAGTAAAGATAAAAAAAATTTATTTAATAAAAAACAAGTATTGACTTACAAAAAATATAATAATAATAAAAAAAAAAAAAAAAGCAAGTATTGACTTTTGAAAAATATCAGTAAATAAACTCTGATTGATAAATTTACTTGATAAAACCAGCAAAAAGCAATCATGTCATTTGACCTTCAAGCTTTTATTGCTGCGCCTTCGCAGGAGCTGTTAAATTTGGCCAAAAAGTCAGATTTGTTGGATATTGCTGCTCACTATGAATTGACTAAAGTCAACAAGTCCATGTTAAAACAGGAAATAAAAAATGTTTTGGTCCAATTTTTGGTTGATAAGGAATTACTAGATTCTTCTGCTTTGTCTCTTGTTCTCATTACACATACAGGTTTGCAAATGCGAGAACTTGAAATTCAGAAGCAAATTGAGTTAGAAAAATTAAGATTAGAGCAGGAAAAACTTAAAATTGAACAAGAAAGACAAATGCAGAAAGAAAGAATGGAAATGGAAGAAAAAGAAAGAGAGAGACAATTTAATTTAAGAATGAAAGAACTAGAAATGCAAAATATGACAGTAAAACGGCAACCTTTAGAGTCTGGCTCTCATTTTGATGTTACCAAACACATTAGATTAGTTCCTCCATTTCAGGAAAAAGAGGTTGACAAATATTTTCTTCATTTTGAAAAAGTAGCAGAAAATTTAAAGTGGCCAAAGGAGCATTGGACCTTGCTTTTGCAAAGTGTTATAATTGGGAAGGCTCGAGAAATTTATACTCAGCTGACTGTCGAGCAGAGCTCCAGTTATGATACTGTAAAGGAATTAATTCTTAAGGCTTATGAGTTGGTCCCTGAGGCTTACAGGCAAAAGTTTAGGAACTGTAAGAAAGAAAATGAGCAGACCCATGTAGAATTTGCTAGAACTAAAGAACAGCTATTTGATAGGTGGTGCTCTTCAAAGAAAATTGGCTCCGATCATGAAAAACTTAGGCAGCTCATGCTTGTAGAGGAGTTCAAAAGGTGCATAAATTCAGACATTAAGTCCTTTTTAGATGAGAAACAGGTTGAAACTTTGGAAGCTGCAGCTCGACTTGCAGATGATTATGCTTTAACACATAAAGTTTCCTTTATTAATAAGTCAAATCCCTCTAGAAGACCATTTTTCCCACATTCAGGATCCAAACATAGTCCTAGTAATCCACCTGGCAATTATAGCCAAACATTTACTCCTAAACCCAAATCTTCTGGTGAAAACAAGGATCAAAATCCCTTATCTCAACCAATTTGCAATTATTGCAAAAGGACAGGTCATATTATATCTGAATGTTTACATTTGAAAAGAAAGAAAGAAAAACAAGAGGGGCTTAAACCTACAGGCCTTACCTCTTTACGGTCAAAACCACAGTCATGTGTTAAGGAGGAAGATCCTATCCAGACCGAAAAGCCTGAGACTGATTCTGTTATGGAGATTTATGAACCATTCTTATCAGATGGTTTTGTGTCACTAAATAGTGACTATGCCCAGTCTACCTCAATTAAACTCTTACGAGATACTGGAGCTTCTCAATCCCTTATTTTAGCAGATACTCTGCCTTTTTCTGAGAAGACTTCTTCTGGGACAAGTGTCCTTATTCAGGGTGTAGAGTGTGGATTTGTTAATGTTCCTCTTCATAACATTTATTTATCCTCAGGCTTGGTAACTGGTTTAGTGGCTGTTGGTGTTCGACCTTCTTTACCTTTTAAAGGTGTTCACTTACTGTTAGGCAATGACTTAGCAGGAGATAAGGTTGTGGTAAACCCACTTTTGACTAACATACCTTGTATTGATCAGCCACCTGATCCCATTGAGCAGGAAATCCCTGATCTTTATCCATCATGTGCCGTTACTAGGGCCATGGCTAAGAAAGCAAAACAGAATGATGGGGACATTGATTTAATTGATACCTTTTTGGGTCAGTCTTTTAAACATGAGATTACAAATTCTCTTTCATCCAGCCTGTCTGACAAACAGACGGAGTTACGTAACAAGTCAGAGTCCAGTCATTACTCTGCAATATTAAATGACCAAGGTCAAGGTCATGACTTGGTGTCAAGGTCCCAGCTTTGTAAGGAACAGCATAATGATCCTGAAATTTTGCCTTTGCTTGAAAGGGCTTTAGATGAGAAAGAAATAGATCAAGTCCCAGTCTGTTTTTATGTCAAAAATGACATTTTAATGAGAAAATGGCGTCCTCCTGATGTCTCAGCAGAAGACGAGTGGACTGTTAACCACCAAATAGTGGTTCCAAGGGTTTATCGCCCTGAAATTTTGAACTTGGCCCATGAGACTCCCATGTCAGGTCATTTAGGTGTAAACAAGACCTATCACAAAATTCTTAACCATTTTTACTGGCCAGGGTTAAAATCTGACGTTTCTCAGTTTTGTAAATCTTGCCATACTTGTCAGATGGTAGGAAAACCCAACCAGACAATACCAAAAGCTCATTTACAGCCCATACCTGCTTTTGATGAACCTTTTAGCAGAATAATTATTGACTGTGTTGGTCCCTTGCCCAAAACAAAGTCAGGTAATGAATATCTTCTCACTATAATGTGTGCTTCTACACGTTTCCCAGAAGCCATTCCACTTAGGAATATTAAAACTAAGAACATTGTTAAGGCTTTGGTAAAGTTTTTTACATTTGTAGGTCTCCCAAAGTCTGTTCAGTCGGATCAGGGCTCTAATTTTATGTCTGGAATTTTTCAACAGGTCATGCACGAGTTGGGCATTACTCAATATAAATCGTCACCTTATCATCCTGAAAGTCAAGGTGCCCTTGAAAGATTTCATCAGACACTGAAAAATATGATCAGATCATACTGCTTTGATACTGAAAAAGATTGGGATGAGGGCATCCATTTGTTGTTGTTCGCTGTTAGAGAATCTGTTCAGGAATCTCTTGGTTTCAGCCCATTTGAGCTGGTATTTGGCCACACTGTGCGTGGACCTTTGAAACTTTTGAAAGAGAAATTTCTCTCGAATGATGACAGTTCTCTGAATTTACTTCAGTATGTATCAGATTTTAAAGACAGACTGTCTAGAGCTTGTGAGGCTGCTCGGACCAATCTTAAGTCAGCACAAAGGAAAATGAAACGTTGGTATGATGAAAATGCAAAAGAAAGAAAATTCATGCCTGGAGACAGGGTACTTGCTCTTTTGCCTATTCCTGGCAAACCATTGCAAGCCAGGTATTACGGCCCTTACACTGTAGATAAACAGATTAGTGATGTAAATTACATTGTTAACACTCCTGGGAGACGCAAACAAAAACAGTTATGTCATGTTAATATGCTTAAACAATACATAGATAGGGATAGCTCTTCTGTTACACCAATTAGTGTTGTTAGTTCAGTCCCTCAGGAACAAAGTGAAATGAACTCTGAAGACATGAACTTCATCAAATCTGATCCTGCTTCATCAAAACTCCAGAATTCTGACATTCTAAAGGATCTCGACCAGAAACTTTCACACCTAGATCCAGTCCAAAGAAAGGAACTGAAACAGTTAATTTATCAGTATGAACACTTATTTCCTGACATTCCTACAAGGACTGACAAAATTTATCATGATGTGAATGTTGAGGACTCACAACCTGTCAAACAACATCCATATAGAATGAATCCAACAAAACAAAAATATCTTAAGGAGGAAATTCAGTATTTGCTGGACAATGATTTTATTGAACCAAGTCAAAGTGAATGGAGTTCACCTTGCATTCTTGTGCCAAAACCTGATGGAACATATCGGATGTGCACCGATTACAGGAAGGTCAATAATTTGAGTAAAACAGACACTTTTCCCATACCAAGAATGGATGACTGTATTGACAAAGTTGGAAATTCAAAATATATAACTAAATTTGATCTTCTGAAAGGATTTTGGCAAATTCCTCTCACAGAAAGAGCCAAAGAGGTCTCAGCATTTGTTATTCCTGATGGATTATATCACTATAAAGTAATGCCTTTCGGAATGAAAAACTCTCCAGCAACATTTCAACGCTTAATCAACACCATAATAGCTGGAATCGAGCATTGCGATGCTTACATCGATGATGCCATCATATACAGTGATGAATGGAATCACCATCTTGGAACTATCAAAGCATTCTTTGATAAACTAAGTGAAGCAAAATTGACAATAAACCTTGCTAAAAGTGAATTCTGTCATGCAACTTTAACATTTCTAGGACATGTTGTGGGTCATGGTCAGGTTAAACCTATAGAGGCTAAAGTTGAAGCTATTTCAAATTTTCCGGTGCCCACATGCAAAAGACAACTGATGAGGTTTCTTGGTATGGCCGGTTATTACAGAAAATTCTGTAATAATTTTTCTGTCATTGCTGAGCCACTGACTAATTTACTTAGTAAAAGAATGAGGTTTAAGTGGACCAGTGATTGTCAGAATGCCTTTGATAAACTGAAAGCCATACTGAGAAGTGAGCCAGTTCTCTTGGCACCAAATTTTAATAAAGATTTCAAGTTAGCAGTAGATGCGAGTGATGTTGGTGCAGGTGGTGTATTACTGCAAGAGGATGACAATGGTGTGGATCATCCAGTTTGTTACTTTTCCAAAAAGTTTAACAAACATCAAAAGAATTATTCTACAGTAGAGAAAGAATGTTTGTCTCTCATTCTTGCTCTTCAACATTTTGAAGTTTATCTGACTTCTTCGTCCTCACCTATTGTTGTTTTCAGTGATCACAATCCACTGACTTTCATCCATAA
The DNA here is from genome assembly GCA_964016985.1 of Anodontia alba. Lineage (NCBI taxonomy): Eukaryota > Metazoa > Mollusca > Bivalvia > Lucinida > Lucinidae > Anodontia > Anodontia alba. Next base: position 10,457,026 of record OZ024834.1, on the reverse strand, counting down.
GATGAAAAACAAGAATCAGAGGTTGCTCAGATGGAGCCTGTTGTTACAGGAATACAATCTTGACATCAGGCATATCAGGGGAAAAGATAATATTATTCCTGATGCCTTGTCCAGAGCATGATGTCTTGATCTGTGGTTTCCTGTAACTTGCTATATATAAGATAATAATTGCCTTTATCAGTATTTTATTTTATGATAATTTTATGGCAAAAGAAAGCTTTATTACATAAATCTTTCTTTTCCCTGAAGAAGGGAAGTGTTATATAACAGGGTGTTCAATTGTTTTAAACAACATGTTTACTATGTTTCCATAAATAGCTTTATTTACTATGTTTCCAAAAATAACTTTCTGGAATGTTCAACATGTTTACAATAACATGATGTTTACAGCCTTGATTCTGGACTGAGTTATTTTTGGCATGTCATAGAAGATTTAGAAGTTTCCTGAAGGAACCTAGAAAATAAGAGATGCTTGTAGTAAATTCTTTTTCTAGAACGTTCTCTGATATTATATAAGGAGAGAAGATTTTCATCTGGGCATCTTGGTATACTTTCACTGGAAATTATTCTATACTGGATTACTTACTATTTTATTCATTCTGGACTTAAATTCTGAATTCAGGAACTTTAAATTGTGGGATCAGAAACTGATATTCAAAGGATTTGTTTTATAAATTCTCATGGATTATTTCAGAGGGACTTTGTGACATAAACTTGAAAGGTACTGTTCACTTACATTCTTTTGTTTTGAATCTTATCTTATTTTTTTGTGAATAAATATTGTTAATAATTTAAAGCTTGTTGCTGGTTTCACTTTCATTTCTTTCTCGTTACGCCTGGCTCGTAACAATAGAAAATCTAAAGTGGTGTGTCTATAGATTTTTGTAACCGAGAAGTACATGATGGCCTACGAAAAGCCTGTGCACTTGCATAGTTTTGAGGGGCGATGAACTGCTATAACATGTGTGCAGACACGGCGACCAGGATGGACTGGGGCGATTATGCGCGCTTGCGCATGCTCACCCTGATCTTCACTGTTCGCCGGCATAATATGAAGTAACTATCTGCAGTTTATTATTACGACGAGCCTGTGCGGTTTCATAGTTTCGCCACGGCCTCCATTGTTTGACCAAGCGAATCAGTGAACATTTCTCAAGTGAAGAAACCCACTAGGGAGAATAATTATGTTGATACATGGTGGAGTGTAGGTCGGGGCAAGCATGCGTTTATGCGCAGTCTCGCTACTGCCCTCATTGTTTTGTCGTATACGTAAACGTTAATGCCCCCGCCTGCCTTTGGCATGAGTGGGGCATATAGCGTTTCGCCGTGACGTTACGTGCGTATGTGCGTATGTCACGTTCGTAACAAGGTTCAAGTTTACCTGCAAGTTTAGGTGCAAATTTACGTCCGCGTTTCTTTTGCAGGTAATAAGTTTTACACTTCTGGGCTAGAAAGTTGAAACTTTGTATGACACTTACCTATATCAAGACCTTTTAATGTATGGTACCGTTGCCCCAGGTCATGCCCCTGAGCGGGGGCATTTTGTGTACTTTGGACACTTGTCTAGTTTTTTTTTTTTTTTTTCATTGACTTTAGTCGGTCTGCGAGGAACTACGATAACAAAGTAAACAAAGTTGACTGGGGCAATTATGCGCGTACACGCTGACTCGCCCTGATCCTCACTGTCTGCCGGAACTATAAAGGTGGTATTTGTTTAGATTACAGGTATATACAATAATATATGATTCCAGATATACACATATCTCGGACAATTTGGGGAGACTTTTTCTTGTTTTGTCTTGGACATGTATGTTGTATGCATTCGTTGGAATCGCCTCAGCAGGGCGATTCTAATGCGTGCATACAGTATATCTTTTATTATATAGAAGGTAGAAATAGTATTCCCATTTTGCCGCTTGAGCAGGCGCTGTGGTTGGCCTTAGGTGGCTCGAACTGTCCCTGTCCCGAACAGGTTGTCGTGGTCCAGATGTGGTTTGTGCATATTCTCATGTAGTATGGTGTATTTTATTCTATTATTTTGTCACGTGTATTTGATGTGTTGTGTTATGGGTAAACAGTGGGGCGGGATGGCCTACGCATCAGCTCAATTTGTTCCGTGCTGTTTTTTTCTCATGTGCTGCTTGCTGCTTGCTTCGTGTGTGTAAGTGTTTATATGTGTATATGTATATGTGTATGTGGGTGTATGTGTGTATATGTTTGTATGTATGTATATGTGTTTGTATATATATATATATATATATATATATATATATATATATATATATATATATATATATATATATATATATATATGTGTGTGTGTGTGTGTGTGTGTGTGTGTGAATCTATATATACATATTTGTTAGGTCCTCCATATTAAATTTCCGTATAAATATATACTTTGTATGTATATGTATGTATGTATGTTTATTTGTGTATGCATGTGTGTATGTATACGTATGTATATGTATCTGTGTATATGTATATATATGCATATGTATGTGCATGTATGTGTATATATGTATGCGTGCGTATACATATTTTTTCTTCTCTGCAGCACACCCGGGGGTATCGGGTACTCTCTGACGAGTTGGTACAGATACAATTAAGCGCTTAGAATGAGCTTGCTCAATTTTATGTCATCTTGTAGTATGCGTTACTCTAATACTCAGTGTTATCTCTAATAAGGTATACTTTTAGTATTTTGAATCCTGTCAATACCCCATAAATTATTTACTTAAATCACAACACATGTTTATGAATGAATTCTCTTCTGGTGTGCTTTTCTATCCAATTCTTTCTTTACATGTCATATTTCTTAGCTTCTCTCTCAAATGCGCTGTAAGTGTCGTGGAAGGTTCATTTGGACATAAACTCTTGATAACTTACGTACATTTGATCCTTGGTGGCCGGCCAAGCATATATTGTTTCATTTACTGTCATTGTTGTCATGGTGAAAACGGATTGTACGAAACATTATGCTTGGGTGGCTACCAAGATTCTTAAGTTGTGTACCAGTTTCAGTCTAGAAAGATTCTCAATTTATCAGTATTACTTAAACTACTATTTCCAGTCATATTCATGAATCTGTGTTTAATATCTGACTGCTATGCAGACTCAGTTTTAAGCCTAAATATTATGCTCTAAAGAAATAGCATGCATATTAATAAAGTGAAAGTTCCATATCGAAGAATTCTGGCGTCAGGCACCTGCGTGAATTTGATAACGCTGTGTAATCAGACTTTTTTTTGCTGTCATTTGCTTGTGTATCATTATGGGTGTTTTTCTTGATATTGTTAGCAGGAGACATCGAAAGCAATCCAAAACCTGATATGCTCGATCATTCATCCGACGATAACATATCAAACTCTAGTACATATGATATATCAATATTTGAACATTTTTTTTCTATTGTTCAATACAATATTCAAAGTTTAATGGGGAAAGTTGATCAGTTACAAATAGAATTATTACATTTTGATGTAATAGCTCTGACAGAAACTTGGTTATCTGAGACTGTGTCTACTGATGAAATTATGTTTCAAAATTACCAAGTACCAATCAGGAAGGACCGGATCACAAATTCTTATGGCGGGGTCATAGTCTATGTAAAAGACAACATTCCTTGCAAGCGTAGACTTGATCTCGAAATAGATGGGGTTGAATGCATATGGTTAAAGCTGACTTTGAGAAATAAGACGGTCCTGTTTAGTGTATTTTATAGACCACCTAATTCCCCAGCTCAAACCTTAGTAGATATTGAAAATACTATTGATGTTGTATTTGATACTAATATTGGAAAATATTATAGTAACTGGTGATTTCAATTTAAATTGGCTCGACTCAGATAGCAAACGTAAACTTTCGTCTGTGTTTTGCCAGTATAAGCTTGCGCAATTGATTCGTGACCCCCAACGCCCCCCTCTCCCCCCCCCCCCCCTCCCCATTTCACTGAAAATTCCTCGCCTCTTATTGATTTGATATTTACTTAAAAAGAACCTTTTGTGATTTTTAGTAGAGTTGGTGAAGCATTTTTGGAGCAGAATTTACGATATCATTGCCCTGTCTTCGCAGTGTTTAGTTTCGATAAATGTAAGCAACCATGTTTTAGGAGGCGGATGTGGAAGTATGATGAAGCTGACTATTTACGTTTCAACCAGCTTATGATTGATTTTGAGTGGTCCACAATTAAAAGTGAAGATATAAATACAAATGCAGAAAACTTCACTGATAAACTTACGGAGTTTTGTAGGTTAGCAATACCTAATAAAATGGTGACAATCCGTCCATCCGCACCTCCATGGTTAAATAGTCATGTTAGGAGGGCGATTCGTAAACGAAAGCGTGCGCACAAATTTGCTAAACGTTTAAATAATGAAGAGTCTATTTCGTTAATAAGCTCTGTCGGTAAAGCATTAGAAAAATTAGTACAAAGGCACGTTCATAACTTTGTCCTAGAGAATAATAAAATAACACAATTTCAACCAGGCGGTTCGGGCGTCAGACGCAGACACAGTGCCTTGTTAGAAAAATATAGCGTCAGTCTGTAAACACTTCTGCAACAAGGTATATCGGAACCCGAATTTTACGGTGACTTAGTGTACAGATTTAGAAAAATTGTAGGTAAATCTAACTTTTCGGAGCAATTCAGAAAACTTATTAACCGTTATAAAAGAATTGGCTATAGCCTGGATATTATGCGGCAGACTGCATGCCTAGTTGTCAACCCAATCATTGTTGATGGCTATGCTTCACTCTTTAATTGCACGACGGCGGTTCGGGCCTCAGACTCAATGACGGCCTCTTCGTAAAACTTTAGCCAGTGGGTTGGGGCTTGACGATATGTCTTTGGCTTGGCCCGCCGTGGTTCAACTATTGGTTTTCATTTATTCTGGCATACAACAGAATTAGCCATGAGTACTCGTCTTTGTTTATTATAGTGATTAATTTGATTTTTATGTTTTCGCTTTGATGCATTGACTGAGTTTGAAGCCTTTATGCGAACCGAATTTGTATGTATTTCTGTATAAAGAGTAGCATTGGGACCCAGGGTGAAGTTAGCTAGCTGTAAAAGTGCTTTAACACCCCCCAGCCCCCCTCCCCCCCCCAACCCCCCGGTGGTTTGCTCTACCGACCGTTCTAAGGCGGTGGTCCCGGTGTTAGTCTTACTCTTTGTTGCTTTGTGGTTTATTCTACGAGGCGATTTGTTGTATGCACGACGGCGGTTCGGGCCTCAGACTCAATGACTGCCTCTTCGTAAAATTTTAGCCAGTGGGTTGGGGCTTGACGATATGTCTTTGGCTTGGCCCGCCGTGGTTCAACTATTGGTTTTCATTTATTCTGGCATACAACAGAATTAGCCATGAGTACTCGTCTTTGTTTATTATAGTGATTAATTTGATTTTTATGTTTTCGCTTTGATGCATTGACTGAGTTTGAAGCCTTTATGCGAACCGAATTTGTATGTATTTCTGTATAAAGAGTAGCATTGGGACCCAGGGTGAAGTTAGCTAGCTGTAAAAGTGCTTTAACACCCCCAGCCCCCCTCCCCCCCCCCACCCCCCGGTAGTTTGCTCTACCGACCGTTCTAAGGCGGTGGTCCCGGTGTTAGTCTTACTCTTTGTTGCTTTGTGGTTTATTCTACGAGGCGATTTGTTGTATGTCTTTCCGTGTGTCATTTTGTTCTTGTGTTTTTTGCAGTCCTTTTAGTATTGCGATTACCTCGCTTGGGGAAGAGAGAGCTAATCTTAGTGCTTTCCGTACGTTTGTTCGGTTTGTGCTTGTTTAGATTTGTCGGTTTCCTCTTCCTCTTGGAGTCTGGGAAGGGCTGCGGTTTGTGATTGTGGCACTCCCTGGACTTTTCTATTAGCTTTTTTAAGCATTGCTGATATCACAAAGATTATGTAGACTTAATCATCGTACTTTATTTTTCGATCATGTCCCAATATCAGAAGTCCAGTTTCACAAGCACTTGGGAATTTATTTTTCAGATAAATGTAACTGGCAAGTACATTTGAACTATATTCAAGAAAAAGCTTGGTCTCGTTTACACCTGCTAAGATCGATGAAATTTAAAACGGACAGGAAATCCATTTACAACAAATTAATGAATTAGAAAAAATACAGATTGGAGCGGGAAGGATCGTTTCAGGAACCACAAAACTGGTTGCAATTGATAAACTTTATAGAGAATTAGGTTGGCTAAAACTCTCTGAAAAAAGGAAACTTCACAAATTATTCTTGTTTTACAAAATGCAGAATGGTTTGGCTCCAGATTATTTGGAAGATCTTGTTCCGCCTCGAGTAGGGAATGAGACCCCCTACAGTATTCGTAATGCTGATAATTATCAACAGGTTCATGCAAATTCTAGACTGTATTTTGACTCATTTCTTCCTACTACGATTCGAGAGTGGAACAATCTTCCCGCAGATGTAAAATCAGCACAGACTCTGACGTCTTTTAAATATAAATTTGAGAGAAATACCGCGAAAATTTCTAAATATTACTTCTTTGGCGACAGACGTAATCAGATACTTCATACAAAACTAAGAACTGAATGCTGTACATTAAAATGTCATTTGTATCGGAGAAATTTGATCCCCGAACCATATTGTACCTGCGGAGCTGTGCAAAATACTTCTATTTCCTTTTTAAATGTCCGAAGTTTAATGCCTTTCGTAGAGAATTATTGCTCACAGTTAGCAATTATGTTGAACCATCGGAAGCTGTTCTCTTGTTCGGGGATGATACATTATCAGATGAAGGTAATGAAGTTATTTTCCGGGCAGTTCATAAATATATACAACAAACCAAACGGTTTTCATCAAATAATTAGACTTTTGGATTTAACCTGGAAATGATATGTTACAGTAATCAACAAATGTACCTATTGATGTTCCACGACACTGATCACGATTGTTACCATTATTATTAATTATCGACGCGCAGACTTCTTTTCTTTTCTTCCTTTCTTCTCCTCTTTCTTTTCTTTCATTTTTTATTCTTCTTCTTTTCTTTCTGTTTCTTCCTATCTTGCTTTCATTAGTATTGAATTGAATAATGAATTATCCATGAAAAATGTTTACATACGTAGTATAATTTAGACATACTCCATTCAAAGTATAACTTTACTGCAGGAGATGATTCAAAGAAGCATGATGTGCTTGTTTTCAAATCCTGTATGATTGTGCCGTTGTATTCTGTCTTTATACTTAAATGTAAATGTTTCGACACATTGAAATAAAATATTGTTTAAATCAATAAAGCGCCTTCGAAAAAAACAGTTTTAAAATAATTAAAACATGCCGTCAGAAATCTCAAGCTGATGTCTTAGTTTGGATAAATACTCAACTGTTCAGCCTAATTTCATAAGCATTTGATCACATGTTTGTAAATGGTTTATGCTTCTGTTTCTGTCTTTAGTGCATTAAATTTACAATTGGAGATTTAGTTGTTATACCATATGTCAAGTCAATGAATTGTACCGATGTAAATAACTAAAATATCATTATAACTACGGCATGTCCTCGCATCATCGTCATAATCATCAACACCATTATTATCATCATCATTGTCGTCGTCGATATCATCATAATCATCATCATCATCATCATCAACAACACCATCATCATCATCGTCGTTTCGTAGAACCTTGTATCGTTAATATTATTGGTAGTAGTAGTGGTAATGACAATAATAATCGCAATGATTATTGTTATGTAGTTATTATTATTATTACTGCTAGTAGTTGATTATTATTATTAGGAGTTGCAATAATGATGGTGATTAGGACGACGGTAGTCATTATTATTATTATCATTATAATTATTATTTTGTACTCAAAAACATACATCATTAATATCTACCATTCACGTATTGTAAATATGCCTTTATTTCTATTTCAGGAGATGATTTATATAAGCTTTTAGCTTTTTATCAAATCCTGTACCATATAACATTATGAGAAATATATATGTGAACTTAAATAAATAAAATATTGTTTAAACAAGTCAATAAATTACATCTCAAGATTTACTATAAAATCATATACAGCATGCACCCGTTTCTTGAAATCGACAATGCCGTATATCTAAATGAGGGGTCAGAATGGCAGGTCAATCTATACCAGCTATATATAATATATAATGCTGACACCCACCCCCACCCCTAAAACCCTACGTTCATACTTTCATATAGTAAAACTAGGGTTTACAGGGTATACATTTCTTTCTTATTTCTGCTCAAAAACATAAATTGTGGGTACTCGCTAGAACCGCATCGCCAAGACATTTCTAACGATTATCCACAATCCATGTTTTGCGTTCTAACGAGTACCCACAGTTTATTTTTTTTCAGCAGGAATATGAAAATATTAGAATTTTTATCTGTAAATTTTATTTTATATATATTTTTTTAATTTATTTGTGATAAAATTTTCTGTATATTTGGATAAGTTTGTTTTCGTAATGCATTTACTGAATGCCTAAATAATCGTTCATGTCCCAGGCTTCCGCTGTCCTCATCACGAGAACACACCTATAAAATGTTGACCCCTTTAAACCCCACTTTTATATAGTAAAACTGGGGTTTACAGGGGTATGCATTATTTTTCTTATTTCTGCTTAAAACATAAATTGTCGGTACTCGTTATAACCGCCTCGAAAACATAGATTGTGGGTACTCGTTAGAACCGCCTCGACGAGGCGGTTCTAACGAGTACCCACAATCTATGTTTTGAGCAGAAGTATGAAAAATATCAGATTTTTTATCAGAAAATTTTCATTTTTTTTTGGTGGTGAAATTTTCAGTATATTTGAATAGGCGTGTTTTCGTAATGTTCTGCCGATCAGGTCCTTTACCGTTCACATTTATGCACTGACCTGTAAAGCGCCAATCACAATGGCAGCAGACAACATTTCATTTATTCTTTTCTGAGAAAGTAAATACTGTCGACTCTCGGTATCTCGAAGTCCAAGAGACTCTCTGAAATACTTCGAGATATCCATACCTCGACATATAAGATTTGCAGAATTTAGGAAAAAATGAATCGAACAGCCACATTTAACAAATGTATATGTAATTTGAATCTTGAAGCTAGAGATATATTGAAAATATTGTGGAAAAGAGGAGAAATTGCTCCTTAGGAGCAATTTCTCTTCTTTTCCACGATACTTTGTTACCTGTTGTTAGATTTCCATGTTTAAGCAGGGACCAGATTATCGCTTCGAGATAAGAGGTTATTCGAGATAAGCGAGGTCGAGATAACGAGAATCAAACTGTATGTCTTAGGAATCATCAGCTTAACAGATGATTCACATGTGTTGACCCTTATTGTTTTGAAAAAACAAATCGCCTACTGCTGTTGTGATTGATGCTTTAACCTTTACCACTCTCTAGGCAAAATTCAGCAGACAAAAATGGTGATACATGTATTTTTCTTATTTTTTCCTAGGCATAGACCGTTCATGCAAATTGTATCTTAAGGAGATCGTTTAAAATTTTCTCCTCAGGGGACATTTTGCTTGCAATGTCAAAGCCTATATTCTTTTTTCTTGGCATTTTACAAAGAAGAAATTAGCAAACTTTTGTCATGGTTTAATGCAAAACCTTTTGTCGTAACTACTTATGCATAAACAGTTTTATTCAAGTTGCTGGTTTTTAAAACAAGAGAGCAAAAATGGACCCATCACGAAAACATACCTATATAATTTTGACCCCCTTAAACCCCACTTTTATATCGTAAAACTGGGGTTTACAGGGGTATGCATTATTTTATCTTATTTCTGCTCAAAACATAGATTGTGGGTACTCGTTAGAACCGCCTCGCCGAGGCGGTTCTAATGAGTACCCACAATCTATGTTTTGAGAAGAAATATGAAAAATATCAGAGATTTTTTATCTGAAAATTTTCAGTTTTTGGAGGTGAAATTTTCTACATATTTCAATAGGCGTGTTTTCGTAATACTTTATTGCTCACCTAAATACTAGGCAGGTGACCCTAGGTGGTGCCATTTTTTACCTCAGGACTGTAATTTGACAAGTCGAAACTTCCACTGAAGTTTCGAGTCAATTTGCCTTTCTGTTCAGAAGAAGTGGTTGGTAATAGATTTTCAAGATGGAAACTGTAGTGGCCATCTTGGATTTTCAATTAGGATTATTTTAGCACTTTTTGATACTCATTTGATAAAAAATTAGTACACAAGCACGTTAATAACTTTGTCCTAGAGAATAATATGATAACACCATTTCAATCAGGTTTTAAACGCGGAGATTCAACAGTAAACCAGTTAGTTGACTTGTACAATACATTTTGTCATGCCCTGGACGAAGGCAAGGAAGTTCGTGTGGTATTTTGCGATATTAGTAAAGCCTTCGACAGGGTATGGTATCAGGGTCTTCTAGCAAAACTTTATCACTATGGAATTACTGGAAATCTATATAAGTGGTTCGATAGTTATCTTTCGATAGTAAACCATCAAGATGTAGGCTGCTTCGCTATGCGAAAACGTGTCTTCGGGTATATGCGGGCAGCGAAGGCCCAGATCAGACTGCGCATTCGCGCAGTCTGATCTGGGCCTTCACTGTCCGCCAACAGAATCAATGGATACTACAGAATGTATGAATGGAGAGCAAAGGCCCGGATGATACTTTAGGCATGTGCAGGATGATCTGGATCTGCATATTTTGCGGATGCTCGAAAGCACTTTTTCTGATAGTTGCTATCAAGTTTAAGGTCGATTGGCCTTTCAGGTAAGGAGAAGTACATTAAATAAGATTTTCAAATTGGCTGCTATGGCGGCCATTTTGGATTTCCTATTGGGGTAATGTTAGCTATGTTTTTCATCTACAAGTCACCCTGATACTAACTACCAAGTTTCGAGTCAACTGGCTTTTTGGTTCATCAGAATGAGCGAGAACAAGTTCATGCACAATAAGATTTTCAAGATGGCGGCCTTTTTGGATTTCCAGTCTGAATGATTTTAGTTTTATTTGATCTACAGGTTGTCCAAATACTTCATATCGAGTTTCTAGTCCGTTGGCCTTTCCTTCTTGAGAAGAAGAGCAAAACAGATATTCAAGATGGCGGCCATGACAGCAATCTTGGATTTCCGATCCGGACCATTTCAACCGTACTGATCTAAAAGGTGCCCCAATACTTCCTACCAAGGTTCAAGTAATTTGGCCTTTCGGTTCAGGAGTGATGCGCTAAATAGATTTTCAAGATGGCGGCCGTCCTGGATTTCCAATCGAAGAAACTTAAGCTATTTCCAATATTTTATCTGCAAAATATACTAGTATTTCCTACCAAGTTTCGAGTCAACTGGCCTTTCGGTTCATGAGGACAAGCGCAAGATAGATTTTCAAGATGCGGCCATTTAGGATGTCCAATCGGAAAGATTTTAGCTACTTTTGATCTACAAGTTGCAAAATATATTTTTCAAGATGGCGACCATGGCGGTCATTTTGGATTCCCAAAATGTAACGACTTTAGCTACTTTTGATCTTCAAGTTGCTCTGATACTTCCCGCCAAGTTTAGACGCAATTAGCTTTTTTGTTCAGAAGAAGAGTAAAATAAATTTTCAGATGGCCACCACGGTGACAATCATGGAATTCTGATCAGAAAGAATTAAGCTGTTCTTAACAAGTTACCCCGATACTTCCCACCAAGTTATGAGTCAACAGGCCCTTCAGTTCAGGAGGGGAAGCGGAAAAGAGTTTTTAAGATGCTGGAAATGGCGGCCATTTTGGATTTCCAATCGGAACATTTGATCTATTTTTGATCTACTAGTTGCCCCGTTACTTCCTACCAAGTTTCGAGTCAGTTGGCCTTTCGGTTCAGGTGAAGGAGAGCAGAATAGATTTTCAAGTTGGCCGTAATGAAGGCCATATTTACTTTCCGATCGGAAGGTTTTAGTTATTTTTGCTCTGCAAATTGCTCCGATTCTTCCAACCAAGTTTCGAATTATTCAGCCTTTCGGTTCAGGAGCAGAAACGCAAAATACATTTTCAAAATGGCGGCCATCTTGGATTTCCTATCGGAACGATTTTAAATATTTTTATCTACACATCACCCAGATGCTTCCTACTAAGTTTCGAGTCAATTTCTTCGAATGTTTTATTTTTTTTTTTTATTTTTTTTTTTTTTCAAGATTTTTCACTGTAAAAGCCTAAATGAACAAGGTTGACATTGTTGTAACAGAGGTCGGGGTCAACCCAGGGTCATCATTTAAATAACTTTTGTAGGTCCCTTTTGCAATGTTCTAAGTTTCAAGGTCATCTGACTTATGATTCTTGAAGATATTTTTAAAGACTTTTTACCATATATGGACATAGCGGCCATCTTGGTCATGTGACCAAGATCACTCATATATTTTTTTTCCCGTGAGGCATAGATGTTCCATTTAAAATCTGTTCTCTGGTAAAAATAAGAAGCGTTTTTCAAAATGCGGTCTGCTGAAAATTTTACCCAGCGTGCTAAGCGTTAAAATAGCATTTAATTCATTATTTCTGTAAAATACCCCAATATTTCATGTAAACCATCAAGATATAGGCTTCACCATGCGAAAACGTGTCTTCGGGTATATGCGGGCAGCGAAGGCCCAGATCAGACTGTGCATCCGCGCAGTCTGATCTGGGCCTTCACTGTCCGCCAACAGAATTAATGGATACTACAGAATGTATGAATGGAGAGCAAAGATACTTTAGGCATGTGCAGGATGATTTGAATCTGCACATTTTGCTCATGCTCGAAAGCACTTTTTCGCTTGTTGTGGTACATATGTACTTTGTATGCAAATCAAGTACATTTAACTATATAAGGAAACAGCTATACAGCTATGGCATAAAACTTGAATAAAACCAAGCTGTTAGCAGGGAATGGTAAGTACTTTTAGATATTTACAGTGAAATATGAATAATTACCAATTCCTTAAGGTACATACACCATGGGCATTTTCTTTCAGTCCCAAAAAGATACTTGTGTAAACAGTAAAGATCCAGGGCCCAGTTGTTCAAAGCTAACGATATCGTTAGTTAACGATTCGTTAAAATTTAAATCGAGTGATACACAAATATGCTGAAATTTTTTGCTGAAAAAATGTGAGTAGCTTTTGCAGTGCAAAAGCTACTCACATTTTTTCAGCAAAAAATATCAGAATATTGTATATTGAATCTGCTAAAACAGTTAACGAAATGACCCTTAACGAGCTCGTTAAGCTAACGACGCTTTGAACAACCGGGCCCAGATGAGACAGCTCGTAACCATTTTGGTTTTGGTTTCAGACTGAAACCTCTGTTTGCATCAGTGCACATTCACAAATTCAAGTATGGAAGAGTTCTTTTTACAAACTTTAGGATGAAAGTGATAACCTGCTTCTTTCTGTTGTTTTCAGCTCGGACAAAGCATGAGTGAATCACGTTCACAGGCATTCATTTGATAGGGAAAAAAAGTTCATAAGGCTTTTAGTGCTAATAATTGCTGTATTATTCGGATCTGCTTTGCAAAACTTTGCCCATGATATCTTAACCGCGAATCTGTTTTACAAAAATGCCCAGAATATCATAACCTCGACATTTATAGAAATATTCATGAACCAACCCCCATTATTTATAAAACAACCTGTTATGAGCCAGGCGTAACGAGAAAGAAATGAAAGTGAAACCAGCAACAAGCTTTTAAATTGTTTACAACATTTATTCACACAAAAAATAAGACCAGATTCAAAACAGACGAATATAAGTAAACATATATAAGTAAGATAAACATATATAAGTAAGATTTATTGTCACGACGTCTCTCAGAAATAAGCCACAAAAATTCTAAAACAAATCCTTTGAATAACAGTTTCTGATCCCACAATTTGAAGTCTCTGAGTTCAGAATTTAATTCCAGAATGAATAAATATTAAAGTAATCCAGTAGAGAATAATTTACAATGAAAGTATACAAAGATGCCAATATGAAAATGTTTTCTCCTTATATATTATGAAAAAATATTCCAGAGAAAGAATTTGCTAGAGGCATTACGAGGCAGTTACAGAAAGCACGGATTGTTGTATCTGCATGAGGTAATCCCTCACCAAATTCACGAATGTCTCAGGTAATAACGGTCATTCTGACCGATATTCCAGCTATTACAATTGTAACTGACTGCCCGCCTGTGGTTAATGTTCTAGAATGTGTGAATGAGTTTGATGACTTAATGCAAAAACAGTCAAAAGTCGTTATTCTGAACGCCTCAAAATTTCTGTAGTTTACAATGATAAACAAAAATAAATAAATAAAAATAATAATAAAATAAAGATGAGTTCATGTGCTGATACTACGGCTCGTAAGTGTGGATAAGACCGTATCACTTGCCAGTCAACCTACGAGCGTATGTACTCAAGATAAATGCTATAACTTCTGAATGTGTCAAAATTTCAATATATATATGATTTAGCAGGGGCATGCATACACACAGGAATATAAATTTCCGCCATTAACAGAAAGAAAGAAAAAAAGTACCATTTAATTGTCAATCTCATGCATACATTTCAAACTGTTATTCCTCTGTGTACCTCTTATGCCGTATTCCGTATGGTTTGAGTGAACTGAATGTAAACAGTGTGGACACGGATCAGACGCCACAGAACGGCATCTGATCAGGGTCTACATCGTGTGCATTTAATATAGGAATTGCTATTAAATATGGTAATAACAATATAAGCTAGCCAAACACCCCTTTTGTTGGAAGTAAACTGGCCCGCAGAATTAAGGTAGAGGAGTCCACTCGGCATAAATTATACGATTCAAGGTCTAAAATTGCACTTCTCCCGAATATATCGGTATTGATTCTCACGGAAATTTACTGTGTATAATAGCCGGCCTCGGTGGCTCAGTTGGATGCGCCGTCCGACTGGAGACATGGAGATCGCGGGTTCAACCCCCGTCGAGGTCGGCAACATTCTTTCGTGGAGATTGATCATGAAATATTTTCTACGGTCATTCTCTCCCTTCCGCTGATTCAAGAAGGGCAGTTGTCAGTTTCTTGCGAAAGAATGTGCACAATACTGGTTAACCGCTTAGAGGACTAAGCCTGCCCAGCAAACGTGTGGTTAGGTAAACTGACCGCGCTCGACATGACCCCATTGGGTTGACTGGGCCGTAAAACCTTAACACAAACAAACAAACTGTATATATATGTTCTCTGTCCTGCATATCATGTATGTTGAAATGTGGGCCGTATCGCTTATTGCATGAATAAATAACTTGCTTACCTACTTACATCACTCATTTTCCATTTTAGTCAAGAATATTCTAAATGTTCTATGACATGCCAAAAAATAGCTTAAGCTAGAATATTCCTTCTGGAAAGTTCTAAAAGGAATATAAACAGCTTGTTATTGTAAACATGATTTTCCAGAAAGTTCTATAGGAATATGTAGTAAACATAAAAATAATGATATTTAAAAGAAGTAAAAATCTTGAATTAAACACAACCTTCATCATCCTTGATTTATCCTCGTGCAATAAATTACCATAGCTCCAGATAGGAATTTAACCCATCTATGCCGAGTGAACTGTTCTACCATACCTCTTTTGACCGATCCATTCCCAGCGGAAGGGGTATCTGGTTAGTTTTTATTATTGTTATGCTTTTCAGAAATTTTAGTATTTTAATTCAAACAGTGTAGACCCTGATCAGACAAAGTGCTTGTTTTTAACCACCAATCGATTGCTTATTTGTGCATCCGAATTGGTCAGTTCCGGGTAAGGTGTTTACACACTGTGTTTAAGGCGTGTAGATATCGATGCGGTGTACGTAATAGAATCTAACACACGTGGCAGACGATTAAAGCAAAAATATGAGCCTCGTAACGAGATAACCTGCTTTATGCTATATGCGAACAACTAACACACAAAGTTTGTGCATCTGCGCAGTCTGATCAGCACCGTTGCTGTTCGCTGTCTAGACAGTTTACTATATATACCTATCAAAACTTTCCAGACTAGCTGATCCGGCGCTGTGGCTGAGTAAGCCAGTCTATGGCTGAGTAGGCCTGTTTGAGTCCTACTTGGTTGAAAACCTGGAAGACAGGTTTTCTATTGTCGTCGCTTATACAGTCGACTCTCGTTATCTCGAATTCCAAGGGACTCACTGAAACACTTCGATATATCCGTATCTCGACATATCAGAGTTGAGAGAGTGAGGAAAACAATAAATTGAACAACCACATTTAACAAATGAATATGTAATTTGACTCCTGAAGTTAGAAATATATACAACAAATAATGTGGAAAAGAGGAGAAATTGCTCCTCTATTCCACATTATTTTGTTACCTTTTGTCATACTTTCGTGTCAAAACAGGGACCAGATTTACACTTCGAGATAAGCGGTAATTCGAAATAAGCGAGTTCGAGATAACGAGTTTCGATTGTATATTATCTTCACTTTGACGAAGTACAGAGAGACTTTGTAGTGGAATCAAACGGCGCTAAACACCAGCTACAATTGGATTAATTGACGCATAATTTTACCGCAAGCGTATTTTATTTTCGGACTTCAAAAAGGGGGTAAAATAGGACCTTATGCGCATACTCCTTTCAGCTTCTTAACCATCACTGAAATATTTTTAGATAGGAAAGATAATTAAATCCAGAAAATAGGAGCTTAATCTTGCAGTAAGGAGTGTATACAATACAAGCTAATTAAAGTAATATATAGAGGCTGTTGCTTTATCCGAGGGATTTTTACAGATCCCTCATTCATTATTCGGAACTAGCAAAAGTATTCGGAACTAGCTAAATCAGTGATGTATGTCACAATCATCGCAAGGGCAGATAATCAAAGGCGAATGACGAATTCTTTGCTTTGGTGTAGTCAATTTCATTACGAAAATTCCCCAGTCGCTACAGATTCCGGAGCTAATTGTTATAAAAATATCAACCAATCAAATGCTGGCGTTAAACAAAACGGCGACAGTCCTAAAAGGGGCTCAGAGAAGGAAATTTAAGCTTATTTGATAGTTTCTTTTGAAACAAAGTATGCAAAGGATTGTGTGTGACATATTTTTTGCTGTTTTCTTAGCTGAAATGCGTGTCTTTTCAACAGAAAACATTTTTAATAAAAAAAAAAAAAAAAATCAATTTACATGAACGTGTCCCGCTTTAAACAATTGGAAACTTTCTTCACGGATGGCTTTGAAATCCGCTTTGGTTTGAACTAAATAGGTTAGAATAGTTGTTATTTTGAACTTCTTCATGACTGTGGACAAATGAGCTTTCGAAAATGATTTCTTCAACTCTAAATGAACCGCAGAATTTGTTTGATAGCCGGCTGCTGGCTGAAGCGGTCAACATTTTTACGCAAGAAATTTATTGGTTGACTGAGTCATAGCGCCATGTGACTTGAATGACGAGCGGTTTACGGAAAAATACGGAAACGACTATTTCAAGGAAAGATAGTACTCTGTATCAGCCAAAAAAAAAAAAAAAAAAGAAGAAATAGAAACAAGTTTTGATCAGCCAGTTATTTGGAAATAGTTATAAAGCATAAAATACCCGGAACTGGCCAAATGACTATGCCAGACCATGTGATTTAGATATTCCTAGAGAAAAATGGCTAAACTATTTGCAAACAGTGAGGATCCTGATAAGACACCGCATTCTGCGACGTCTTATCTGGATTTGCACTGTTCTCAAATGACTCTTTTAGGGGTCTCCAGACTAAAACTGATTAACACATCGTGCGGTACACTCTGGCAATGCATCGTCGACCAATAAGTAGAGGCCTATGTAATTGACCTGTCACTATGAACTTTTGATTAGTATGTTAAAACTAGACTGGCTCCAGTCTCTAGTGGCAAAATATTTTTTTCTTATAATATATTTAATAATCCACTGAAATAAAACCAAAGTTATATCTTGACTATAAAGGCTGGTCACTAGTGACCAGCCTTTATAGTCATGATATTTTTTTTGGTTTTATTTTAGTGTATTATCAAACGGGATTATGAGAAAATATTTAGTGACTGGAGACTGGAGCCAGTCTCTGTTAAAACGTATACGTTTTACTTCCTGCACAGGTAAGACAGGTATTAAAGTCCGCTGATCAAAGATTAGGAAAGTCTACTTTGTAGCACGTGCACTGGGAATCAGGATGAAGCATTACTATACTTTAACTGTAAATAGTCAACTCTCGTTTTCTCAAATTACAAGGACTCTCTGAAACACTTTGAGATATCCGTACCTTGAAATACCAGGGTTGCAGAATTGCGGAAAACAATAAATCGAACAACCACATTTAATAATTTTATAAGTAATTTGACTCCTGAAGTTAGAGACATGTTGAAAATATTGTGGAAAAGCGGAGAAATTGCTCCTTAGGAGCACTTTTTCCTCTTTTCCACAATACTTTGTTACGTGTTCTTAGATTTCCATGTTAACACAGGGTGACTATGTGCAGGTGACTATGTGTGTATAACTATGTATGCATTTTGTATATTTGATCATAGTCTATTTTCACCACGTTATAATATTTGCAATCTAAATGTTACGGGAAACGGATTTGAATAAGTCTGTTGACTTTTTTTTCCAAATTCCAATTTGTAAACTCTATTCTGTAGAATTGTACGTTTCTATGTAAATTGTATTATGAGTTTATGAAATAAATTATGTTTGAACTAAAACAGGGACTAGAATCTCACTTCGAGATAAGCGGTTATTCGAGATAAGCGAGGTCGAGATAACGAGAGTCGACTGTATTTGTATTTGCGGATGGTGTACATAGCTTTAAACAAGTCCTATTCACCTTTTACGCGCTACAAGTTGTGTTAGTCTAATCCTCGATCAGGCCAGATGTCAGAATTGGTCTATACCTGTATTGGTTTAAACAATATTTTATTTGCTCTTTTACATGTAAACAAATATATACAACATCAAGTGTTCCAGGATCTGACAGTAAGCTAGAAGCTTATACGGGTCATTTATACCGGTATTGGCGAGTGACCAACTGTATCACCTAGAACGCAGAATTTTCTCAATTATCATGACTCAATTTAACTGTGGACATATCCTTATGACAAGTACATGTATTGGTCCAAGCGTCAATTTGGTCTGTCCATATTAACTCGCTTTATCATTGGAAAAATAACTATGGCAATTATCCAATATCATATAGTTTTAAGAAATCTTTCACCTTATTGGGCAGAGGTAATCAATCTATACGTGTCAATATTTGTCTCCCTTGAGTCGCTTTACAGAGCACGTCTCGAATACGGTCTCTACACTGTATAGACAATGGACGGAAGTGAGTGTACTCCAGTAATTTTTTTTGGTACCTGTTATGTTCTTCCGTAATGCCCGGTAGATGGAGCCAGTGTTCATATTTCAAGTCCCAACCAGCTTGAACGAGAAAGTCTGCAGCAACAAACTCACAGTTCCGGACTAACCAACAGAGAGGAGATTTCCGCCGCTTTCTGCAAAAACTTGGTGAAGGTAATTGGTCGTGCCTTTACATAGAAAAGACTAGAGACCCAAATGGGCCAGAAACCGCTCACCTGGATTAGGCTGATCATGATATGGTACATCAGATTGCCTTTAGCAATCCACACTCTGATGTTGTTTGAAGTTTCAAGCTTGCCACTATGGCCGCCGTCTTGGATATTTAAACTGAGCGATTTAGCAATTCTGAATCACTATGTCACCCCGATGCCTCCCAACAAGTTCCGGTTTGGGAGGAGATGTGGTTTGAAGAATTTCAAGATTGGACATTGGAACATGACCATTCGGGAGCAGGTGACGTTTGAAGATTTCTAAGATGGCCATCTTTGGGTCATCTTAAGTATCGGAACAGAATGATTTTAGATTTTCTGAATTATGTCGCTCTGATGCCTCTCATCAAGTTTGGGCTCAATCCGCATTTAGGTTTGGGAGGGGATGTATTTTGAAGAATTTTAAAATGGCCGCTGTGGCAGCCATCTTGGATGTTGGAATGGAACGAATTAAACAGTTCCGAATCTCCATGTCTCCCCAATGCCTCCCACCACTTTTCAGCTTATCCCGTCATACCTTTTTGTAGCAGATGTCAATTCATGATTTTCGAAGGCCACCATGATTTTCAAAATTGCCACCATGGTGGCCATCTTGGATATTAAAACAGAACGAATTAAGCCATTCTAAATGTCCATGTCATTCTAATGCCTACCACCAAGCTTGGGCTCAGTCCGACTTATCGCTCGGGAGCCGACGTGGTTTGAAGATTTTCAAGATCACTACCGAGGTGGCCATCTTGGATATCGGAACGAAACGAGTTTAGCAATTCTGATTCTCTGTTTTGGACCAATGCCTCCCATCAAGTTTAAGCTCAATGCCACTTACGGTTTGGGAGGAGATGTCGTTTGAAAATTTTCAGGATAGCCGACATGGAGGCCGTCTTGGATAGCGAAACAGAATGAATTTAGCAATTCTAAGTCTCCATATTGCACAAATGCCTCACACCAAGTTTGTGATAAATTTGACTAAGGGTTCGGGAGCAGATGTAGCAGATGTAGTTTCAAGACTTTCAAGATTTCCTGAATTTCTATGTCACTGTACCTCCTCCCATCAAGTTTCGGCACACTACGACTTATCATTTGGGAGTCGATGTCGTTTAAAGAATTCCAAAATGGCGGCCACCTTAGACATCTGAACGAAACGATTTAACAATTTTGACTCTCCATGTTGCCACAATGCCCCCCACTAAGTTTCAACTCAATCAAACTTATAGATCTGAAGGAGATGTCGAAAATGTTAAAAGCTAACGACGGACGACGGACGGATGATGGACGGACGGACGACAGACAACAGGCCATGGCATAAGCTGACCTGGAGAGCTAACAATTTTAGTACCTTTTGGCTGAAAAAAGTGGCATCAACATCCAAACTATATCGTTGCTTTTGATTAGATCCTTTTTTTTTTAATCAAACGTACTAACATTTGTCTTACTTCTCCACGTGGGTACTCATTAGAAATGCCTCGGAGAGGTACTTCTAATCAAGCGTATTGATACATTTCTAACTTCTTCACGTAGGTATTCATTAGAAGTGACTCGGCGC
The DNA here is from genome assembly GCA_964016985.1 of Anodontia alba. Lineage (NCBI taxonomy): Eukaryota > Metazoa > Mollusca > Bivalvia > Lucinida > Lucinidae > Anodontia > Anodontia alba. Next base: position 10,435,948 of record OZ024834.1, on the reverse strand, counting down.
GATGCTTCTAATAAGTACCCACAGCATATATCATGTTTTGTGAAAACATAAGAAAAAGTATTTTCCTGATACCCACTCTTATCTAGATCTATGCCAAAATCTAGAGGCCCAAGTGGGCCAGATATCGCTTACCTGGATTAAGCTGATCATAATAAATTATGTTACATTCTGATGATGTTTGTTTCAAGATTGCCTCTTGGATATTGAAACTAAACGATTTAGCAATTCCACATTTCCATCTCACGCCGATGTCTCCCATAAAGTTTCGGCTAAATCAGTTTGGGAGGAGATGTGGTTTGAAGAATTTCAAGAGGCATCTTGGTAATTGAAACAGAATGATTTTAGTAATTCTGAATTCCATACACCTAATACCTCCCATCAAGCTTAAGCTCAATCAGACTTACCGTTCCAGTGCAGATGTGATTTGAAGATTTACAAGATGGCTGCCATGATGGCCATCTTGGATATCAGAACGAAACCATTTTCGCAATTCTTAATCTCCATGCTGTCCCAATTCCTTCTACCAAGTTTTCACTTTATCCGACTAATAATTCTAGAGCAAATAACAATAGAACACTTTCAAGATGGCCATCATGGATATGATTCTGATGAAAATGTCGAAAACGTGTAAAATTGCTGAGGGACATGCGGATTAGGAACGGACCATGATCAAAAGACCACGGCATAAGCTGACAACTGAAGATCGTCAAGATAGCTGCTGTGGCGGCCATCGTGGATATCATAACAAAAAGATTTAGCAGTTCTGAATCTCAATGTCGCCAAAATGCCTCCGACCATGGCGGCTATCTTGGATGTCGGTATGAACGAATTTAGCAGCTCTGAATCTCCATGTATCCCCAATGTCTCCCTCCCAATTTCAGCTCAATCCTACTTACTGTTTGGTAAGACTTTCAAGATGGCCACCGAATTTAGTAATTCCAAGTCACCCAAATGCCTCCCACCAGGTTAAGGCTGAATCTGACTTATCGGTCGGGAGCAGACGTGGTTTGAAGATTTTCAAGATGATGGCAACTGTAGCGGCCATCTTTGATATTGGAACGTAATGATTTTTAGCAATTCTATACCTCCGTGCGGCCCCAATGCCATCCACCGAGTTTGGGCTCAGGCATTCTAAATCTCTATGTTGCTCCGATGCCTTCCACCAAGTTTCAACTCATCCGACTTATGGTTTTGGAGGAGATGCCATTTGAAGATATTCAAGATTGCAGACATGGTGGCAATCTTGGATATCGGAATGGAATGATTTTAGCAATTCTAAACTTCCGTGTGGCCCCAATGCCATCCACCGAGTTTGGGCTCAGTCTGACGTAGGTTCGGGAGCAGATGTGGTTTCAAGATTTTCAAGAAGGCCACCCAGGCGGTCATCTTGGATAGCCAAACGGAACAAGTTTAGCAATTCTTAATCTCTATGTCGCCCCAATGCTTTAGGCTTAATCCAACTTACGGTTTAGGAGGACATGTCGTTTGAAGCCTTTCAAGACTGCCGCCAACTTGGATATTGGAACTGAACGATTTTAGCAATTCTGAATTTTATGCAACTCCAATGCCTCCCATCAAGTTTTGGAACAATCTGACTAATTGTTTTGGAGGAGTTCTCGTTGAAGAATCTCAAGACGGCTGTCTGGGCGGCCATCTTTGATATCGGAACGGAATGATTTTAACAATTCTGAATCTCTATGTTGTTCCGATGCTGCCCATCAAGTTTCGGCTCAATCTGACTTATTGCTTGGGGGGAGATCTCGTTTTAGGTATTTCAAGATGGCCGCCCGGCGGCCATTTTGGATATCTAAATGAAACGATTTTAGCAATTCCAAATATCTATGTCACTGTCATGTCTCCTATCAAGTTTTGGCTCAATCCGATTAATCGTTTGGGAGGAGATATCGATTGAAGAATTTCAAGATGGCCATTATAGATATTGAAATGGAACATTTTAGCTATTCAGAATCTTCATGTTGCCATAATTCCTTCGACTAAGTTTCAGCTCAATCACAATTATGGTTCTGGAGGAGATGTCGAAAATATAAAAAGATAACGACGGACGACGGATAACAGGCCATAGCATAAATTGACCTGGAGTAAAAGCTCCAGTGAGCTGAAAACATAAATTAAAATACATATATTACCCATCCTTTTGAATGATTAAGCCATTGTAGTCTGGAGACCCCTAAAAAGGTAACTTTCAAACTTGCAGACCCAGTCAGATGCCGCAGAACATTGCGTCCGATCAAGGTCTCCATTGTTTGCAAATAATTCAACCATTTTCTCTGGAAATATCTAAATTAAATAGCCTGACATACCTAATATCAAAATTAGAATCTTCCAGTATATAGTTTGTGCGAGTTCATTCAGTCTACAATGTGTTAAAACCTTTTTTTTTCTTTTTGATAGAAAGGCCAACTGCAGGGCCCTAAATATAACCAGAACTTAAGGCAAATGGACCACAAGAGGCTCATAAGCCACAATTCGCTCACCTGCATGTTTGCAAATGTCATGCAATAGTCTTCCAGTATTGCCACAGCAACAGAGACACAAATTTAACCATACAAAATAGTTCAATGGTCATCCTAGTATCATCATTTTAACAAATTTGGTAGACCTTGAGTCATCGATGCTGTATACCAAGATTCAGCCTCAAAGCTTTCTTAGTGCTGGAGAAGAAGATTTTTAAGTTTTTTGCCATATATGGGCATAGCAGCTATCTTGTTCAGTGACGCAGAACCATATGTACAAAGTGTCAACATCCCTTCTACAGAAGGCCCCGTGTGAAATCTGGTGAGAATTGGTCAGGTGGTTCAGAGAAGAAGACTTTTAAAGATTTCATGGTTTTATACCTTTATATAGCACAGGGGCAAGGGCAGATAGATAACCTACAGGGAAGTAGGGGATGGGTGCAAACTTTTGGTCCTAACTAAAACGTTTTAATACTTAAATCATACATTGTATGTTTTAGCATTTTTTAAATACATATTGAAAAAAAAAAAAAAAAAAAAAAAAAAGATTTTTCATTTTTTTCTGCCCATACAAATCTACAGACACGCAAGTTTGACCTTGCAGTAAAAAAGACAAAGGTCAACCTATGATTATCATCTGACAAAAATGTTAGGGCTTGAGACCACAATGCTATATACCAAAATTAAGCCCCAAAGTTGTCTTAGTTCTGGAAAAGAAGCTTTCCAGGAGTTTTTACAATGTATGGACATGGCAGCCATCTTATTCAATTGCGCAGAACAATTTGACCAAATTGGCAATACCTGTACGACAGAAGGCCTATGTGAAATCTGGTGAAAATTGCTCAAGCAGTTTCAGAGAAGAAGACATTTAAAAATTACAAAAATTTATACTTATATATAGCCCATTGGTTAAGGTAGATAACCATCTGGAGACAAAATTTTGAGTATAACTAAAATGTTAAACTACTTTTATCACACATTGTAAGTTTCAGCCATAAGTCTTTAATACATTTCGAGAAAATAACTTTTCAACATTACAAATACATGGGAACGCACAAATACAAATACATGGGAACAAATACATGGGAACGCAAATTCGGCCTTGCCGTTAAAAGGTCAAAGATTACCTTACGGTCATCATTTGAAAAATCTTGGTAGACCCCAAGTCCTTGATGCTTTATACCAAGATTCAGCCCCAAAGTTTTCTTGGCTCTGAAGAAGAAGACTTTTAAGTGTTTTTTACCATATATGGACATGACAGACATCTTTTTCGATGGTGCGGAACCATTTGAACAAATTGGCAGTACGCTTTTGACAGAAGGCCCGATGTGAATTCTGCTGAAAATTGCCCGGGCGGATTAAGAGAAAAAGAAACGTTTACAAGAGTTGTCAGAAGACAACGCAGCTCGCCGGAAAGGGCTGATCGGATAAGAAAACAATCTTTAAATATTTAAGATAAAATGCAGAACGTGAACTTCAAGATTGCTGTAAATTACAGTATGGCCTGACTCTGATGTCGGAAGAATGTCAAACTGAGGGATGGGGTATTTGCTATTAAAACGTCTTCCCTTAGATTGGTGACAAAATATGAAAGTTATATCTTACATGCTGAAATACCTTAGGATGGTGTGGACGAATCATGGAAGCTATATCTTCGTACATACTTCAGCAGTCATATACATTTTTAAAAACTTAACCTAGTCCTAGGCAGAAGGTTAAACTGAGAAAGGGGTGTATACTATTGAAAGGTCTTACCCTAAGGTAGGTGTAGGCCAAATATTAAAGCGATATCTTGAATACTTCAGCAGTTACAAACACTTTTCAAAACTTAAACGCAGAACTCAAACATGGGTTTAAATGACAAAGTATGACCTGATCTTGACCTAGGCAGAAGGTCAAACTGAATAAGGGGTGTAAGCTATTGAAAGGTCTTACCCTAACGTTGGTGTGGGCCAAATGTTAAAGCGATATCTTGAAAATTTTAGCAGTTACAAGCACTTTTCAAAACTTAAACGCAGAACTCGAAAATGGGTTTAAATGACAAAGTATGATCTGACCTTGACCTAGGCAGAAGGTTAAACTGAAAAACGTTCGTGTGCTGTTGAAAGGTCTAGGCCTAAGGCAGGTGTTGGTTAAATATTTAAGCTCTAGCCTAAGGACTTTAGCAGTTACGTACACTTTTCAAAACTTAAACGCAAAATTAAACATGGTTGTAAATGACAAAGTTAGAACTGACTATGACATAAAGGGTCCAATTTGGGAATATGTGTATATGCTATTAATAGGTCTTACTCTAAAGTAGGTGTAGGTCAAATATTAAAGCAGTACCTTAAACAATTAAAAACCTATGCACACCTTTGAAATTTCAAACACTGTGCTAACGTGGTCGCCGACGCGGACGCCGACAGACGCCGACGCCAACTACTGAGAGACAACATAAGCTCTCCAAGGACATAATCCCGGCGAGCTGAAATTTACACAATTTTTATACATGTATATAGCCCAGGGACAAGGGCAAAAAAAAACACAGGGGAAAAATTTTGATTATAACTGAATTGTTTTACTACTTTCATCACTCATTACAAGTTTAAGCCATTAGTCTTGTATGCATTTTTTGAAAATGACATTTCAGCATTTCCCCCATATAAATGCATTGGGAGTCAAATTCGGCCTTGCCGTAAAAAGGTCAAAGGTCAACTTACGGTCATTTTCTGAATAAACTTAGTATACCTTAAGTCCTCGATGCTATAAACAAGATTCAGCCTTGAAGCTTTCTTGGTTACGTAGAGAAGATTTTCAAGTGTTTTACAGTATATGGGCATGGTGGCCATTTTTTTCAATAGTGCGGAACCATTTGAACAAATTGGCAATACATTTTTAGCAGAAAGCCCCATGTGAAATATGGTGAAAATTGCTCTAGCTGTTTAAGAGAAGAAGTCAAATAAAAGTACACAATTTTATACATGTATATAGCCAAGGGACAGGGGCAGATAACCCCCAGGGGACACAATTTTGGTTACCTAAAAATGTTTTACTACTTTTATCACTCATTGTAAGTTTCCGCCTTTAGTCTTTAATACATTTTGAGAAAATGACCGCTCATCAGACGTGTCTCAGTACTCAGCAGAACCATGTCTCGCCGACATGAATCGGTTTTTGACGATCAAGATGTTGCTGCTGAGTTAGCTGAAATCCATGAGAAGTTTGTCGTAGTTCCAGCCGACAAGGCATCTAACAACATTGTGTTTGTTTGCAAAACACACTATATAAACTGCTTAATGGAAGAGCTTGGTATGAGTACCATGACCGGAAACCCTACATATAATCTTACTGCTATGTCCAAGGAAGAAATTCTACAAAACCACCATTCGGTGATGCTGACATTTGGAATTTCCCTCCCAGAGGAAGATATTGACCTTCCCAAACTGTACTGGATTCCTAAACTTCACAAGAATCCGTACATGCAGAGATATATTGCTGGTTCAGCTAAGTGCTCAACCCAGCCTCTTTCTCAGATTCTAACATGAATACTAACCGCAGTTAAAGAAGGCCTTCAGAAGTATTGTGACACTGCATATGCCAGAAGTGGTGTTAATCAGATGTGGATCCTGAAAAACTCCAAAGAGCTATTAGAAAACCTAAAGGCACAATCTCTTCATTCCGTCAACAGTATAAAATCTTTCGATTTCTCTACTCTTTACACTACTATTCTTCATGATAAATTGAAATCTAAATTAAAGGCAATTATCAACCAGTGTTTCTTCCACAAGAATGGTAACCGTCGATTTCAGTATGTTGTCATTGGCTACAAAGACACATACTTCATTCGGGATCACTCTGATGCACCACAAAAATACTCAGATGCAGATGTCATTAAGATGCTGGAATATCTAATCGACAATATTTTTGTGGAGTTCGGCGGTCGGATATTTCAACAAACAATTGGCATACCGATGGGTACTAATTGTGCACCGTTACTTGCCGACTTGTTTTTATACTCGTATGAGGCGGAGTTTGTACAAAGTCTCCTCCAAGCAGGCAAGAAACACCTCGCACAACAATTCAATTTCACCTACAGATATATAGATGATGTATTGTCTCTGAAAAACACAAAATTTGCAGAGTATTTAGAATTCATCTACCCACGTGAACTTGAAATAAAGGAAACAACGGAGACTTCAGCCTCCTCCTCATACTTCGATTGTTATCGCTACATCGACAATGGAAAGCTTACTACTAGGCTTTACGACAAACGGGATGACTTCAATTTTCCCATCGTTAACTTTCCTTTCCTGAGCAGTAATATCCCTTCTGCACCAGCATACGGCGTTTACGTTTCACAGTTAATCCGTTATGCCAGAACTTGTTCAAATTATCAGGACTTCATGGAGCGTGGGAAAGTGCTCACTCAAAAGTTGTTGAGCCAGGGGTATCAAAAAACCAAACTGGTAGCAACACTTAAGAAGTTCTATGGGAGACATCATGATCTAGTCAATCCCTACAATGTGGCAGTTTCCAGAATTGTTTCTGATGTTTTTGCCAGTGACGCGCCATAAGTAGACTTCCCAAATCCCGGACATACGCTTCTACCGATATTTCCTTCGTTCAGGCCCATGGGCATGGTGGGCGAAGCTTGCTTACCAAGTAATGCTTACTATCCGCGGACGCCTGATTACACCCTTTGTTCTGGGGTCCATGTCTGTTGGTCTGAACATTCTGATTTGTCATTCGTTTATGGATTTATGATTTTGGATTACGGCTTTGGTACCATGACCGCAACTACTTTACACATGCAAATGCATGGGGAAGCAAATTTGACCCTGCCGTATAAAGCTCATATGTCAACCCTAAGGTCGTCATTTGAACAAACTTGATAGACCTTGAGTCCCTGATACTATATACAAAGACTTTACCTTGAAACTTTCTTGTTCTGAAAAAAGAAGATTTTTAACTGATTTTACCATATATGGGCATGGCGACCATCTTGATTAACTGACCCTAAATACTTGTACAAGTTTTCGATTCCCCTTTAATAGAAGACTTCACATGTTTGAATACAATCGATCCAAGGGTTAAAGAGAAGAGGTCATTCAAAGGTGTTTACGCTACTGTTAGTTTTCTTTTGCTCCGCATTTCAGTTGTTTCGTGCTGTCGAGTCCTTGTCGTTGTTGCATTAATTGATTTTTATGTTCTCGGAGATGTAGTACTGATGAGTTAGAAAGCCTTAATGTGGACTGAACAAATTATGTGTCTAAACCGCGGCAGAAGTAAGGGCGAGGATTGTGGCCACGTAAAATCGATTTAAGCTCCTCCCCCATCCCCCATCCCTCCCAGTGAAATACTTTTCACTGAACATTCCAAGGCGGTTCTTCTGTCATAGTTTATTTTTGTTATAGTTCGTCTTTGACAGTGTGTGTCGCTTACGTATTTTTGTTTTGGATAGCCATTTGGCCACTTTGAGGGAAAGCAACTGTCCGTTTGGCTTTCCGCTAGTAATGTTTCTATTAGGGTCTAGTTATTTTGTGTTTGTATTTCTTTCCCCTTAATGTCTCTGATGGGAGGTGTGGGATAATTGTATCAGTTCAAGATCATTACCTTTCCTTCTATTTTATGGACGGACGGACGACGGATGGTAAGTGCTAACCGCTCAGCTCAGGTGCAATGACGATGTCGACCCGGTTCTAGACATAGGGAGACATCTCAAACAGTAAAGCTCCCAACAAAATGTTGCTGGGAGCATAAAAAGCATATGAAAAGTGTTTAAAATTCATTGAAACAAAGTTTGCTTCACTGCTCACTAAGGCATCAGAATTCGTCATACCATGGCTTATGTAGCCCCACCCTGGTTTAGCATTATGATCATCTCGTAAGAGAAGAGCCAGCTGGTTGTCTTGCTTTTTATTTGATTTGTGGCTTGTGTACTGGCTGTCTTGGTTTGCTCTCTTTTTATGCCCCATACTCTGAAAAAATGTGTGTTTATGTGTGTGTGTGTGTGTGTGTGTGTGTGTGTGTGTGTGTGTGTGTTTGTGGGGGGGGGGGGGGGTTGGGGGCGCATATTACTATTGGCTTGTCCGTTCGTTCGTTTGTTCGTTCGTTCTTTACACTTTCTTATTCCTCATGAAAAATAGGTGGCCCATATTTTTTCTTATCCGAATTATCTCCCATTTTAGAGTTTTTTTTTTTCCTTTTTAATTAAATAACATTGAAATCTCGTTAGCAAGATATCACAAAAAGTATTTGAGCTAGAACTGATATTTGCTATACTGACTGGGACTGAGGAGGAGAAAAACTGATTAAATGTTCAAGCAATTTAATGAATTTTTGTTGGCGTTATGGCCCTTTGCAATTTTTGGCCATTTGTTGCAGCCATGTGCATAGCATAATTTTAGAACCATGTATGCTAATGTTTTGAAATTTCATATATGGATTTCTCATGAAAAAATAGGTCACCCGTATTTGTTTTCTTATCCAAATTATCGCCCATTTCAGTTATTTCCCTTGTAATACAATAACATTGAAATCTCGTTAGCAAGATATCTCAAAAAGTATTTAAGCTAGAGCCTTGATATTTGATATACTGATTGGAACTGAAGAGGCAATTACGTGATATAATTTTGAAGCAATTAAATGAGGTATTAGTGGAGTTATGGCCCTTTGAAATTTCTGGCTATTTAATCTTGTTGCTTTTATATGCATAGCATAAGTTTAGAACCGTGTATGCTAATGTTTTGAAATTTCAGTTTTTGTTTCCTCATAAAAAAAAATAGGTGACCAATATTTTTTTTTTCTTTTCCGAATAATAAACCATTTTAGAGTTATTTCCCTTGTAATAAAATAACACTGAAATCTCGTTAGCAAGATATCCCCAGAAGTATTTGAGCTAGATCCTTGATATTTAGTATACTGAACGGGACTGGAGGTAGGTGATCAGCTGGTTAAATTTTTAAACCAATTAAATGAAATGTTGTTGGAGTTATGACTCTTTGCAATTTCTGACCATTTTATCTTATTGCTCTCGTTTTACAGTTATTCCCGGCCGGCCTCGGTGGCTCAGTTGGATGCGCCGTCCGACTGGAGACCAGGAGGTCGCGGGTTCAACCCCCGCCGAGGTCAGCAACATTCTTTCGTGGAGGTTGATCATGAAATATTTTCTACGGTCATTCTCTCCCTTCCGCTTATTCAAGAAGGGCAGTTGTCAGTTTCTGGCGAAAGAATGTGCACAATACTGGTTAACCGCTTAGAGGACTAAGCCTGCCCAGTAAACGTGTGGTTAGGTAAACTGACCGCGCTCGACATGACCCAATCGGGTTGACTGGGACGTAAAACCTCAACACAAACAAATACAGTTATTCCCCTTTTAATAAAGTAGCATTGAAATCTCTTTAGCAGAGTATCTCAAAAAGTATTTAATCTAGAGCCTTGATATTTTGTATACTGATTTAGACTTGGGAGGAGATCACCTGATTTAATTTTCAACCAATTAAATAAGATGTTAGAGTTATGGCCCTTTTGCAGTTTTAGGCTGTTTAACGTTGTTGCTTTCCTGTGCATAGCATAAGTTTAGAACCATGTATGCTAATGTTTTTAAATTTTATATATTGATTTCTTATGAAAAAAAAGGTTACCCGTATTTTTTCTTTTCCGAATTATCTCCAAGTATATAGTTATTTCCATTTAATAAAATAACACTGAAGTCTCGCTAGCAAGACATCTCAAAAGGTATTGGAGCTAGAGCCTTGATATTTGTTGTACTGATTGGGACTGAAAACGAGATTTCTTGTACATAGTATAACTTTAAAACAATTTATGCTTATGTTCTGAAATTTCATATATGGATTCCTCATGAAAAAAAAAAGGCGACCCGAATTATTTTTCTTATCCGAGATCTCCCATTTTAGAGTTGCTGTCCTTGTAATATAATAACATTGAAATCTCCTTAGCAAGATATCTCAAAAAGTATTTGAGCTAGAGCTTGATATATAGTAATCTGATTAGGTTTGAGGATGAGATCAACCAGTTAAATGAAAATGGTGTTATGGCTCTTTGAAATTTCTGGCCATTTAATGTTGTATGCTAATTTTTCGAAACATATATGGACATCTCATGACAAAATAGGTGACCAATATTTTTTCTTATCCGCATTATCTTCCGTTTTATTTATTTCCCTTTAAATAAAACAACATTGAAAACTCGTTAGCAAGATATCTCAAAAAGTATTTAATCTAGAGCCTTGATATTTGATATATTGATTGGGATTGAAGAGGAGATTACCTGCTTTAATTTTGAACCAATTAAATGAAATGTTGTTGGTGTTATGGCCCTTTGCAATTTCTGGCCATTTAATGTTGTTGCTTTATTGTGTATAGCATAAGTTTAGAACCATGTAGGCTAATGTTTTGAAATTTCATATATGGATTCGGAAAAAATATTGGTGACGCGTATTTTTTCTTATCCGAATTATCTCATTTTAAAGTTATTTCCCTTTAAATAAAATAACACTGAAATCTCGTGTATTTGTACTGTTATTACCGTCATGGGCAAGCAGTGTTGGAGCCAAGCAGTGTTAGTCAGGCAGTTTTGGGGCATAGTGTTTTACAATTACTAGCTCTAGTCCTTTTGATGTCCTTAGTATTCTATGTCCTGTGATTGAGGCTCTTCCTAGACATCTATACTATTTGACATATGCATAAAAATGATGCTCGGTTTTTGTCAGAAATTTTACTAAATGTATCGGCGGCTACCTATGGCTTTCTGTCGCAAATTACACTGCTGTTTATGAAGAGTCTTAATAATACCATCATAAAAACATGCCTATATAATTTTGACCCCTTTAAACCCCACTTTTATACAGTAAAACTGGGTTTTCCAGGGGTATACATTATTTTTCTTTTATCTGCTTAAAAGCATAGATTGTGGGTACTCGTTAGAACCGCCTCGACTTAGAACCGCCTCGTCGAGGCGGTTCTAACGAGTATCCATAATATATGTTTTGAGTAGAAATATGAAAAACATCAGAATTTTTTTATCTGAAAATTTTCATTTTTTGAGGTAAAATTTTCAGTATATTTGAATAGGCATGTTTTCTTAATGGAGTCTCCGATTTTCGTTCTTTTGTGTATTCTTCGTTTCTGAAGGCAACCTTTCAGATTTTCATTTATTTTAGCTTCATCTTTTCCTGGCGCACGTATGCCTTATATGAGACACAAAAATAAGTCGTCTTTGGCTATATACAAGTCAGAAACACACGTTTGATAATTTCTTAAACTTAACACAAATGCTTAAATTAATATATTGGCTTTTGTTCTGTATTCGAATACAAAACAGAAGACAGGTAAAATAATTCCAAAACAAACATACAGAAGAAATTCGCCGAATGATTATGTCTGCCGCGACTGCTACTGGTGTTCAAGAAACATGCACAGACTAAACACTATTCAGTCTAGCGTGAAAATTAGGTCAAGGCCGATAATGGTCGACGGCAGTGGGCAGGGTGTAACATGGCGGATGTATGTATGAAGTTTCAATAGCCTAGAAGCCTTGGTGTTTGAGAAAGGGAGCTTAACACCCGTACTTAATATTGTTGACGCCGACATCGCCAACGACCCCGCCGGGCAATGATCACTAAAAACAGGGCTCAGTTGTTCAAAGCGTCGTTAACGATCTCGTTAAGGGTCAAAATGTTAACTGTTTTAGTAAGAAGAGTATCTAATTAACGGACATTTTTGCTGAAAAAAGTGAGAAGATTCACATTTTTTTTTTCAGCAAAAATATTAGCGTATATGCCATCTGTGATGATCAAAATTTTAACGGTACGTTAACTAACGACTTCGTTAGTTTTGAACAACTGGGCCCTGAACTTTTGCTGGAATGTGTGGTGGCTGTTTGGACTGGTAAAGGGCTTCCTTGAGCAATAATCTTACCTGTTGGGGTTCATTTTACTACTACTATATTTTTTTATACATATATCTATTTATTTTTTTTTAAAATGATACAGAATAAGGTTTTTGTGCGAGTAGGTCAAGTTTAAGCCAGCAGTAGTATTTTTTTTTCATGCAGACTGATTCAAGATGGTTACTTTGTTAAAGGACAAGAACTTAGCCTATCCCGATACTTAGTAGAAAAGAGTGTCAACTGAATTTTTTTCTTCTTATTTAACAACGCTTTAAATAAGACACTCTTTTCAACCAATAGGTATGGATACTTTGTTTACATCACGAAAACACGCCTATATAATTCTGACCCACTGAAACCCCACGTTTACATAGTAAATCTGGGGTTTACAGGGGTATGCATTAATTGTCTTATTTCTGCATCTTCATAAAACATATACTGTGGACACTCATTATTATTTTGTACTAGAAGTGCCTCGGTACGGAGGTGTAGCCTAATGCGGAAATAAGAATATGAATCGTGTGCTGAGAAAAGGGCCCTTGTGGCATTGCGAATAGCAATGGTTCAGGCGAGCATCCGCGCAGTCTCGCCAGATACTATGCTGTTCGCTTTCAGGGAAAATCCAAACCCAGTTAAATGTACTTGCTCAAATTTTATTACACTTCACGGTCAAATAGACCGAGTCGACGGAAAGTCGAAAGAGCCTTTTTTCTCGCAACGAGGCTCATATTTCTATGGACACTCTCTTATCTGGAGCTATATGTTACCTGCGGGTTCTCGAACTAAGGCGAGCTCCGGCTCTCACCAGTACTTTAAGGGTATCTATATCGAAAGCATGATCTTTAGCTCCAAATATGTAAACGTGCAAAGGGGAATAACCATGACCATCAATTTTGTTAAGGTTCGCCCCTTGGCTACCAGCAGCTGTACTATTCTGCCTGGATTTTTAGCCAAACCTAAGAAGAATGAGAAACATACTTACATATTTACATTCTCAGAGCATTTACAGAAAAAAATTAGGTTAACTACTGGGATGTAATGTTCTTCAGTCACGCAACGTCAGGTGATCATAAAGTGACGTTAAAATAAACCACGGCTTTCTCAAATATAACTGGACGATGCCGGCGACGTTATGACGTCAACGACACAGTTCTGCTGTTGATAAGAAAATTGCGTTCAGTTGTTTTCTCGTAGCAATTTTAGTCCTCGAACCAGATTTCTTCCGTCAAATACTGGATGGAAAATAATACAAATACAAAGAATAAAGACAAATTATCCAACGTTCATTGTCGTATGATCAACACTGGGACGCGAGCAAAGTTCGCATGAACCCCCTCGGGATACACTGTCTTTGCTCGTGACCTGATAATAATAATAATAATAATCGACCTTATTTATAGAGGGTAACACATTTAGTAATCTAGTACTAATCTTCCATGTGGCCCTCTTTTTTCCTGGGTAGAAACCAGTACTAAGCAATGTGGATAAAGTCTCTTGCTCAAGGAAACAACACTTGCTGTAAGTAGTTCTGATGTAGTTCTTTATTCAATGATACCTTAATCTCTGAACTGTTTGCATTCTGTCTAGCAACAAATGCATATTTTGATAACACTTCTGAATACAAACGGATACTCATGAGAATCGCCTTTGATAACGACATTTGTAGTTCATGCAACATACCTTATGGAATAAACATAACAACACATCAAAGATTCAGATTAACGCTAATCAATTGCGGTAAAATTTTCAGCGGACGACATACTAAAATATCTCTTTTTCATTTCCCCATAAAACAGGTTTTAATATTGCATGCAAATTGTCTCCAATAGAGACAATTCACAGGAAATCGAAAAATCGTCAAATCATGTTTTATGGAGTTTATGGAAACAGTATAATATATATATATATATATATATATATATATATATATATATATATATATATATATATATATATATATATATATATATATATATATATTCAATACATCGTCCGCTACACTCTGGGATAAAATTTTCAGTAGAAGACCTATTGATTTTTTTTACTTTCCCCAGAAATGTTTTGACATTGCATGCCAAATGTCTCCATTTTAATGAGACAATTTGCATCAAATGTCAAATCCTGTTTTATGGAAACATTAAAAATTATTTTAATATTTCGTCTGCTGAAAATTTTACTAAGAGTGCTAAGAGTTAAGTGATAATTGAGATGAAAATTAAGAAAAAGTAAGTATTTTGTTATTTTTGCACAGAAATAGTTTTTGGGTACTCAGTACGGCGAGACGATTGATTCCATTGAGTATCCACAAGTATCTTTTGGCGGTAATAAAATGTATTTTGATTACGCTTTTTGGTTGGACTTCTGCAAGTCTTGTGACTACCACTTCTATCTGCGGGCTGATAGCTGTGACAATCTATTATCATATATACATTATATATACAGTGTCGAGGACATCAGCGGCATAATTAATATGCATTTAGTATAAATATATTTTATTGCCGTTTATACAAATAACAGTACAAACAATGGGGTTGGGCTACAAGTTCATCTAACATTAGCTACAGCCCTTCCCCTAGAAACTGCTTATATTACAACCAACAAAGCAGAAACATTTCAACATTTCATTTTATTTTTAGGTATGTACAATAAATAAATAAATAAATGATCTGTTCAACCTATGCCTCTCCACATGCCCCTATACAACCGAGTGTCCCTGCAAACTCTTATGGTGGTTGGTTTGACCAGAAACAAATGAAAGAAAACAGTATGAAATAAACATTAATTATCACTAAAGCGTCTAATGTCTTTAATGTATGTTTGTATGGCTTCGAACAGAAATGAATTGTTGTCTACAGACAGGTTTCTTTTGCCATTTAGAGCATCAGAAATACTAAGGGGATGACACTGCCGTGTTTTATGGAACATATTAAATCTTTAATTACATCTAAAATTAAAATGTTCTGCTTCCTCAATCTCTTTTAGAGAATCACATAATGCGTTGTCACCAAAAGGTTCTTTAAGCAAGTCAGCATGCAGATCTCTGCACCTGTTACGTGGTCTACAGTGTAGTATGGCAAGTTTACGATTTCTTTTATGATAATAATTTGGAATTTTAACAGAAGAGTTTAAATCATTTTAGTTCTTTAGCAAAAAGATTCGTATGTTTGATAATTACGATACTGATCTTTAAGGCTATTCAATGCTCTAATAGACAATGGAATGCCACAGTTTTGTTGAAAAAGTGTAGTTATCTGAGGTAGTACCGTGATATCACTTCTATTTCGTAAATTGTATCGAGATATCTCGCCAACTTCTTGAGGAATTATATCGGCAATAAAAGACGGAACCATATCATGCGTTGCTTTGTACATAAATTTTAGTTTCTGGCTATATCTTCTTAGGACTAAAGAATCCCAATTACATTCCTTGTATAACCTTTCCAAAGAGACAGACCTTGTAAGACCCGTCACGATAAAAGCGGCTTCATTTTGCAACTTTTCAAGCGATCTTGCTTGCTTAGCCGTGCAACTATCCCAAACAATCGAAGAATACTCTAGAATCGGTCTTACATAGGAAATATAAATTTGATTTAGAGAGTGATAATTAAATTTGTACTTTAACTTTCTCATAACATCTATTACTTTTTATGTTGTTGATAATACTCTTTCAATGTGATCATGCCATTTACCTTTGTCATTGAGGGTTATCCCTAAATGTCTATGGTTACTAACAAATTGAATTGGAACACCATCAAATATCAAATTTGGAGGCACACCTAGCTCTATTAATGAAAACAATAATGCTACTGTTTTGTAAGGATTATTATTACTGATAAACCATGAATTTGCCCATTGACAAACAATAGTAAAGTCATGGTTTAAAATTCCGTCTACATCCCTAACATTAGAAGCTGATACAAAAAAAAAAAAGAGAACTATCGTCGGCATACAATCTAGTCAAGCTCAAGAATCGCTCTGCTATATTATTTACATACATCAGTAAAAGGAGCGGCCCTAGGACAGATCTCTGGGGAACACTAGTCAAAACATCCTTGCATTCAGAGAAAAAAGAATTAAGGACAACACATTGTTTCTCGTTCGACAAACAACTTGATAACCAGTTAAGCAATGCGCCTTCAGTTCCATTCTGCTTTAATTTAGATTACATTCCTTTGTACCACACGCGATCAAACGCCTTTGAAATGTCATAGAATACGATACACGATGTTTATTTATTATCAAAAGTGACGATAGATATCTATAGGTTGAAATGCAGTTGAATGGCTAGGAATAAAACCGGACTGATGTTTATACAATCAATTATTGTCTTTCAGATAGTTATACATATTTTTGAAAACTACACTTTCTATTACTTTACCAGTTGGACTTGACTGGGAAACCGGTCTGTAGTTTGCGGGTCTGATTTTTCACATGTTTTATACAAAGCATTTATTTTCATATATTGGCATTCGGGGCATACGCGGACAGTAAAGGCCCAGATCAGACTACGCGGATGCGGAATCAGACTACGCGGATGCGGAGTCTGATTAGGGTCTTCGCTTTCCGCAATCAGAATCATGCAAAACTATAGAATGTTTCAGTGGAGAACAAATGCCCGAATGAGACTTTGCGCACATAGGATGACGTGAACTACATCATTTGCGCATGCTTGAAGGCCATTTTAGCTTGGCGCGGCCTATATAATACATTATTAATATATGCATTTTTTTACCTAGTCAATGCTAGATAAAGCATTCATCAATAGTGAAATAAACGCTATCTAAGCGGGTCCGTTCTTTTATTATTTATTTATTTATTTATTTATTTATTCTCATGACACCAGAAACCGATGATACAGTTATACAAGATAAAGTCGATTTTGTGACTCTACACAAGATATGACTGTGATATCGTAAATCAAATTATTGATATTATATAATGGATATGTGATTTCATAAAATAATGCTGATTTTGTGACATAAATAAAATCATAAAAAAAGGTTTTTTTGACATTTAGCCGACTTTAATCGATTTAGGAGTATACATAATTATAAACTATAAACCACTTATATGTTATATCAAAAATTAGATCTGTATTTATATAAAGATATTCTATGATTTCTCCAAAACCCAAACCAAGAAGATGAGTATTCGTCGATCATATGGTCACAAATTCATGCAGATTTATTTGTATCATTGATATAACAATGTGATTTCACAAAGTCTGTTTTATGGTATGATAATAATGTACACATTTTTTCGATATAACAAAATCGCATTTTTGTGAGAACTAAATAAAGACCGGATTTGTGATACTACACTATCGAATCTTCAGGCTAATATTTTTCTTTTTTAGTTATAAAACTTGGATTCAATGTTTGTTATATCCTATGTTTTAATATACCAGACTATATTCCATATTTATGTTATCATTTATTATAACTCATGTTTTATGATGTCAATTGTAAGGAAACAGATCAACGCAAAATCAACGTTTGGTCTAGCGTGACCCTTTCATCCCTGAGTTTCTGATGTGGACTCTTCCATTGTTAAATTTGGAATTGTCCACTGACACAAATGGGGGTTTCAGTCTAAAATCAAAAAGAGAATGGCAAACAGTGTAGATTCGTATCTGGATCTACATTGTTTGAACATGTGCCGGGCTGAAATGATTAAATGTTTAGAATTTACTATACGCCACGTGACTATTATCAACAGTTATTATGTAGATGGTAAAAACGTTTTGATATTACACCGTAATATTGAATTTTAGGACATACAGGCCTTTGGTTTAAACATATTTTATTACATAATACAAGTACAACAAAGTAACAAATTTGACATACAAACGATATAGGATTAGAACGAAAGCACATAAATACTTATAGAGTTCTTCTCCTCTACGGTGTATATTTCGTTGTTGACTTGAAGGCAGATCGTTTCACAGATCAAGGCAAAATGTTGTGGTTTATATCATGTAAGAAGGTAAAATAAATTAGTTGACAAAACACACACAAAAAATATAGAATAAAAAAAAGAAATAAGAATAAAGAAAAATTATAAAAAAAAAAATAAAAATAAATAGATAAATAATAAACAAATAATTCAATAAGTGTTTGTATTAAGAAAACAGTGTGTAACAAGGTATATGAAAATAGCATTCTTGGAGAGGAACAACTGAGCTTGCATCCACAGGCAGACAATGCAGATATTGTTCAGGACAAGTTGTACCTGCAACATGCATTTACTACAGTTTTAAAACCGTTTAGTGTCCAATATAAATTTATGAACTTTATCAAAAATGGCTTTGTTTATGTCAACAGAGAGGTTTGAGCTGCCGTATAGCAACAGATTTAAAGTAGGTGTATTAATTGTAGAAATAGCATTCATTAAATCTGTGCGTTGAGTTTGGTAATGTGAGCAATGGAAAAAATAATGCTGCGAATCCTCGATACTACCACAACTACACAGTGGAGTTTCAGAGACATTTTTCAGGAACAGATCCAGATTCAAAGCACTGCAGTGAGTACGCAAACGAGTGTGTAAGATCTGGAGGCGGCGACTGCCAGTATAATAGTGTTTCGGTGTTTGTTCCTTGTCTTTAGTTAAGTTATATTTAAAAGAGTTAACAGTATTACTTTGCTGGAGTTCTAATGGCAGATTATTCCATTCTTTGATGGCCGTTGGCAGAAAAGATTGTTGATACTGAGTGGTTCTAGCATTGATTCCTCGTAGATTATTTGAATGCCTTAAATTATAATTAGAAACATTACTAATAGATTCAGGTACCAAAGAGGATAGATACTGTGGAGTTAAACTGTATCTCATTTTATAGAAAAAAGTTAGCCTGTGGTTTTTGCGTCTCTGTTCGAGAGTTTCCCATCGAATTTCAGAATAGAGTGTGTCTAACGAAACTAACTTTGTTGCTCCCGTAACTATTCTGGCAGCTTCATTTTGTATTTTGTCCAGTTCTCGTTTTTCATACTGGGTACAGTTATCCCATATGACATCACCATACTCAAGCAACGGTCTTATAAATACAATATAAATGGTTTCAAGAGATTTTCGGTCGAGTTGAAATTTAAGTTTTCTCATGATATTTATTCTTGTCCACGCTTTTTCAGATATGTAGTTTATATGTTTGTGCCATGAGGCCTTTGCAGAGTGTAGACCAAGATCAGTCGCCCCAGAGCGAGTTCTGATCAAAGACTACAGCGGAATGAGTCCTGATCAGGGTCGACACTGTTTGCCACTCATCCAGCAGTTTTAGACACATCAACAGGGAAGTTAAATAAGCTTGTTTAATTTTAGGACATGTGTGGTTAGGTTTTAACTCATATATCCCTGCTGCCTAACACAATTTATTTGCAAACACGATATATCCTGATGAGATGGCTCATAATGAATCTACAATGTTTGGGATTCTGTTTCGATTTTTGACTGAAAGCCCTATTTGGAACAATGGTTCTGATAGACTCGGAGACGGAAGAGTCCACTTCAGAAATTCAGGGATGAAAGGGTTAAAGTGTCCGAGGTCCAGCTATGGTTACAGGTCTATTTTGAAGAAAAACCATTAGCAGTGTGACTAAGATACCATTTCAAGCAACCCAGCGGTCACATGACGTCGAAATGACGTTGTATCGATGCTGAGGTGACGTTGTATAAACGTCATCTGTCCACTGGGAAGTATTGCTTTACTTACTATGATGGAGAACTGACGAACCATTAATATCACAGATATCGATATCGCATCCCTTATCTAGAAGCACCTCAATACCATCAACATTACCCATTGATGACGCAATCAAAATAGGCGTCTCCGCTTTGTTTCTGGATTTCAAGTCTACGTCAGCACCGTGTTCTATCAGATACCGCATTGTTTCCGGGCATTTCATGTTGAGAGCAGCTATATGTAGAGGACCGACCCCTTGGACGTCTAGAGCATTAACATCTGCACCTGCTGCAACTAAGACTTATATCACCCCGAATCTGTTGTTGTAGACAGCAGCATGTAATGGTTGCTTATCAGCTTTATCAGTCGCATCTACCCTAGCACCATTCTTGATGAGATAGTCTGTAATCGTAGCATTCCCAGTAAACGCCGCTATATGAAGTGGAGTACTGCCGTATTCGTTTTTAATATTCAAGGAAGCACCATGTTCATGCAGAAGTTTTACCATCTCAAAGCGTTCCTCCTTCACAGCTAAATGAAGAGAAGTATTTTTAAACGGATTTAGGGTTGGAGTATCTATTATTACGAAGTTCTCAATAATAATGTTAGCAACTTCTATATTGCCTAAAACAACAGCTAACTGAAGAATCGCCTCTCCGTTGGCGTTCTTCAAATACACATTAGTGCCTTTCTAAGAAGATAGCTGGTTGAATTTTAAACCAATTAAATGAAATGTTGTTAGAGTTATGGCCTTTTGCAATTTCTGGCCATTTAATGTTGTTGCTTTCATGTGCATAGCATATTTTTAAAACCATGTATGATAATATTTTGAAATTTCATACATTGATGCCTCATAAAAATAGGTGATCCGTATTTCTTATTTCATCCGAATTATCTCCCGTTTTACAGTTTTTTCCCTTTTAATAAAATAACATTGAAATCTCTATAGCGGAGTATCTAAAAAAGGATTTAATCTAAAGCCTTGATATTGGGTACACTGGTTGGGACTGGGGAGACGATCTCCTGATTCAATTTTCAATCAATTAAATGAACTGTTGTTGGAGTTATGGCCGTTTGCAATTTTATGTTGTTTAATCTTATTGCTTTCATGTGCATAGCATAAGTTTAGGACCATGTGTGCTAATGTTTTGAAATTTCATATATGGAATTTTGACAACATTATAGCAACAACATTAAATGGCCAGAAATCCAAAGGGCCATCATACCAACAACATTTCATTTAATTGGTTCAAAATAAAATCGGTCCCGATCAGTATATCAAATAACAAGTTTCTAGCTCAAATACTTTTTGAGATATCTTGCTAACGAGTTTCCAGTGTTGTTTAATTTAAAGGGAAATAACTTAAACAGAAGATAATAATGACAAGAGAAAAACATATGGGTCACCTATTTTGTCATGAGATATCCATATATGTTTCAAAACATTAGCATACATGGTTCTTCTATGCACAAGAAAGCAACACCATTTAATGGCCAGAAATTGCAAAGGGCCATAACACTATTTCATTTAACTGGTTGATCTCATCCTCAGACCCAATCAATTTAATAAATATGAAGGCCCTAGCTCAAATACTAGTTGAGATATCTTGCTAACGAGATTTCAATGTTATTTTATTACAAGGTAAACAACTCTAAAATGGGAGAAATCTCGGACAAGAAAAAAATACGAGTCATCTATTTTTTCATGAGAAATCCATATATGACATTTCAGAACATAAGCATACATGGTTTAAAAGATATACTATGCACAAGGAATCTCGTTTTCAGCCCCAATCAGTACACCAAACATCTAGGCTCTTACTTCAATGATACCTTAATTTCTGAACTGATTGCATTCTGTCTAGCAACAAATGCATATTTTGATAACACTTCGGAATAAAAACGGATACTCACGAGAATCGCTTTTGATAACGACATTTGTAATTAATGCAACATACCTTATGGAATAAACATAACAACACAGCAAAGATTCAGATTAATGCTAAGAACTCGCGGTAAAACTTTCAGCGGACGACATATTGAAATATGTCTTTTTTATTTTCCCTATAAAACAGGTTTAAATATTGCATGAAAATTGTCACCAATAGAGACAAATCGCATGAAATGTCAAATCATGTTTTATGGAAACATTATATATATATCGTCTGCTGCACTCTGGGAAAAAGTCAGCAGAAGACTTCTTGATTTTTTTTATTATTTTCCCCAGAGACCAGGTTCTGACATTGCATGCCAATTGTCTCCATTTTAATGAGACAATTTGCATGATATTTCAAATCCAATTTGATGGAAACATAAAAAATGTTTCAATATATCGTCTGTTGAAAATTTTACCAAGACTGCTATGAGTTAAGTGATAACTGAGATAAGAATTAAGGAAAATAACTATTTTCTTATTTTTGCACAAAAATAATTTTTGGTACTCAGTACAGCGAGATGATTCCATTGAGTATCCACAAGGTATGTTTTGGCGGTAATAAAATATATTTTGATTACTCTTTTTAGCAGGACTTCTGCAAATTTTGTGACTACCGCTTCTGTCTGCGGGCTGACAGCTGTGACAATCTATTTTCATATATACACTACATATACAGTATCCAGGACATCAGCCGCATAAATAATATGCATTTACTATGAACATATTTTATTGCCTTTTGTATAAATAACAGTACAAACAATTGGGTTAGGCTTCAAGTTCTTCTAACATTAGTTACAGCCCTTCCCCTAGAACAGATTATATTACAACCTACATGGCAGAAATATTTCAATACTTTTTTTTTATTTTTAAATATGTAGGAGGAGTTGCACTCACAAGGCATCTACTACATATACATTTTCATAGTATTGAAGCATGAAAAAAAAAGTCTAAGTTAAAAATGTGAAAAATTTGAAAACAATTATATCAAGATTCTGTAAAAACCACATGCATGTCTTCAGACCATGATTAAGATACCTGTGAAGTTTCAGAGGGATCGATATAAAACTGTAGGAGGAGTTGCGCTCACAAGGTCCCCACTACAAACTCAGAACCATGCAAAAAAGTCTAAGTTAAAAATGTAGAAAAAGTAAGAAAAAATTAATTAAAGGATTATTTAAAAAGCACATGCACATCTTCAGTCCATGATAAAAACACCTGTAAAGTTTCAAAAGGATCGGTCCAAAACTTTAGGAGGAGTTACGCTCAAAAGGTACCTACTACATATACACTTGCATAGTATTGAAGCATGACAAAAGTCTAAGTTAAAAATGTGAAAAATTTGAAAAAAAAATACTTCAAGATTCTGTAACAAGCAATATCTTCAGACCATGATTAAGATAAATGTGAAGTTTCAGAAGGATCGGCATTAAACTGTAGGAGGAGTTGCGCTCACAAGGTCCCCACTACAAACTCGGAACCATACAAAGAAAGTCTAAGTTAAAAAGTAAAATGTAAAAAATAATAATTTAAGGATTCTGTAAAAAGCACAAGCACACCGTCAGACCATGAAAAGGACACCTGTAAAATTTCAGAAGGATTGCATAAAAACTGTAGGAGGAGTTGCGCTCACAAAGTACCTACTATAAACTCGGAACTACGCACCACGATGCAAAAAAAGTTTAAGTTAAAAATGTGAAAAAGGTGAACAAATAATTTAAGGATTCTGTAAGAAGCACATGCACATCTTCTGACCATGATAAAGACACCTGTAAAATTTCAGAAAGATTGGTTAAAAACTGTAGGAGGAGTTGCGCTCACAATGTACCTACTATAAACTCGGAATCCCGCATCACGAACCATGCACCACGCACCACGGAAAGCCGAATACTATGCCCCCTCACTTTTCTTCGAAAAGGCAGGGGCGACAATAAATGATCTGTTCAACCTATGCCTCCTCCCACGCCCCCATACAACCGAGTATCCCTGCAAACAGTCTTATGGTGGTTGGTCTGACCCAAAACAGATGACAGAAAACAGTATGAAATAAGCATTAATTATCACTCAAGCGTCTAGTGTCTTTAATATATGCTCGTATGGCTTCGAACAGAAATGAATTGTCGTCTAGTGGAAATATGTTGTCGTGGCTGAGTTTTCATAATTTTGTATGATGAAGTATAAATGCTCATATTTCATTTATTTCTCCAAATATCTGAGCTTTGTTTTCAAAAAGCAATATTTCAATATATTACCTTTAAGATTGCAACGGTCTGTTTAGGAAAAATTAAACGTTTCTTGTAAATATCAACGAAAATCTTAGGTACCCATTTTAGCTATTTTCGGCTATTTTAGCAGAAAATCTTCAAAAATTCCCCCATAATGATGTTATAACTTCAATTTTATTAGTTGTGACTGAACATTTTTCAACCAAACCTATTAAAAAACAATTTATTACAATTTTAGTTATTATTTGAAATCAATTTTAATGGCCATAGTACTGTAAAATAGCGCTACAATCAAGCCACGACAGCATATTTTTGCAGTTCCGTTCGTGACAAGTCCGGGTACTACAAGGTCCGGGTAAACACTAAGGGGATGAAACTGTCGTGTTTTATTGAACATATTCAATCGTTCATGTTCATTTCTATTGAGTCGTCTCAACATAATCTACAATGTTTGCGATTCTACTTCGATTTTTGACTGAAAGCCCTATTTGGAACAATGGTTCCGACCAGATTCGGAGACGGAAGAGTGCACTTCAGAAATACAGGGATGAAAGGTTTAAAGTGTCCGAGGTCCAGCTATAGTTACAGGTTCATTTTGAAGACCAAACATTAGCAGTGTGAACAAGATACTATAACCAGCAACCCAGCGGTCACATGACGTCGAGCAAATAACGTTGCATCGATGTTGAGGCGACGTTGTATAAACGTCATCTGTCCACTGGGAAGTATTGCTGCACTTACTTTGATGGAGAACTAACGAACCATCAATATCACAGATATCGATGTCGCATCCCTTCTCTAAGGTTCTCGTTCGACAAACAACTTGATAACCAGTCAAGCAAGGCGCCTTCAGTTTCATTCTGCTTTAACTTGAATAATATTTCTTTGTGCCACACGCGATCAAACGCCTTTTAAATGTCACAAAATACCATGCATGATGTCTGTTTATTATCAAAAGTGATGGTAGATATCTATAAGTTGAAATGTAGTTGAATGGCTAGGAATAAAACCGGACTGATGTTTATACAATGAATTATTGTCTTTCATATAGTTATACATATTTTTGAAAACTACTCTTTCCATTACTTTTCCAATTGGACTTGATAGGGAAACCGGTCCGTAGTTTGCAGGGTCTGATTTTGCACATTTTTATACAAAGCATTTATTTTCAAATATTATTTTCATATATGGGCATTCGGGGCATACGCGGATAGTAAATGCCAATATCAGACTAAGCAGATTAGGAGTCTGATTAGGGTCTTCGCTTTCTGCAATCAGAATCATGCAAAACTATAGAATGTTTAAGGCAAGAGCAAATTGCCCGAATGCGCACCTAGGATGATGTGAACTGCATCATTTGCGCATGCTTGAAGGCCGTTTTAGCTATATAATACATTATTAATTTATACATTTTTTTACCTAGTCAATGCTAGATAAAGCATTCGTTCAATAATGAAATATACGCTATCTAAGCGAGGCCGTTTTTTTTTTATTATTATAATTTATTTATATTTTTTTATATCTTGATACCATAAACCGATGATACAGTTATTCAAGATAAAGTCGATTTTGTGACTCTACATATGACATGACTATGATATGATAAATTAAACTATTGATATCATATAATGGATATGTAATTTCATAAAATAATGCTGATTTTGTGACATAAATAAAATCATAAATAAAAGCGATTGTGGGACATCATATAGCCGACTTTAATCGATTTAGTAGTATAAGTTATTATAAAATATAAAGCCACTATTATGTTGCATCAAAAATTCGAACTTTATTAATACAAAAATATTCTTTGATTTCTCCCAAACCCAAACCGAGAAGATGAGTATTCGTTGATCATATGGTCACAAAGTCATGCAGATTTATTTGTATCATTGATATAACCATGTGATTTCACAAAGTCTGTTTTATGGTATGACAAAAATGTACACAATTTTTCGATATAACAAAATCGCATTTTTGTGAGAACTAAAAAAAGACCTGATTTGTGATACTACACTATCGAATCTTCAGGCTTAAGTTTTTTTTCTTTTCCAATTATAAAAACTTGGATTCAATGCTGGTTATATCCTATACTTTGAAATCTATTAGACTATATTCCATATTTACGTTACTTTTCTGCACCAGCATACGGCGTTTACGTTTCACAGAGGGAAGTTAAATGAATTTGTTTAAATTTAGGTCATCTATTGTTAGGTGTTAACCCATATATTCCTGTTGACTGAAACAATTTTTTGCAAACACTATATATCCTGAAGAGATGTCTCATCATGAACCGTCTCATCCAAATCTACAATGTTTGCGATTCTATTTCAATTTTTGACTGAAAACCCTATTTGGAACAATGGTTCCGACCAGATTCGGAGACGGAAGAATCCACTCAGAAATACAGAAATTAAACGGTTAAAGTATCCGAGGTCCAGCTATAGTTACAGGTTCAGTTTGAAGACAAAACATTAGCAGTGTGAGCAAGATACTATATCCAGCAACCCAGCGGTCACATGACGTCGAGCAAATAACGTTGCACCGATGTTGAGGCGACGTTGTACAAACGTCATCTGTCCACTGGGAAGTATTGCTGCACTTACTTTGATGGAGAACTAACGAACCATCAATATCACAGATATCGATATCGCATCCCTTCTCTAGAAGCACCTCAATACCATCAACATAACCCATTGATAACGCAACCAAAATAGGCGTCACCTCTTTGTTTCTGGATTTCAAGTCTACGTCAGCACCATGTTCTATCAGGTACCGCATTTGTTCCGGACATTTCTTGTTGAAAGCAGCTATATGTAGAGCACCGAACCCATCGCCATCCAGAGCATTAACATCGGCACCTGCTGCGACTAAGACTTTTATCACACCGAATTTGTTGGTGTAGACAGCATCATGTAATGGTTGCTTATCAGCTTTATCAGTCGCATCTACCCTAGCACCATTCTTGATTAGATAGTCAGAAATCGTAGTATTCCCAGTAAATACCGCTATATGAAGTGGAGTACTGCCATGTTCATTTTTAATGTTCAAGGAAGCACCAAGTTCATGCAGAAGTTTTACCATCTCAAAATGTTCCTCCTTCACAGTTAATTAAAGAGAAGTATTTTTAAACGAATTCTAAGGTTGGAACATCTATTATTACGAAGTTCTCAAGAATAATGTTAGCAACATCTATATTGCCTGAAACAGCAGCTTAATGAAGAATCGCCTCTCCGTTGGCTGTCTTTAAATAAGCTTTAGTGCCTTTCCTAAGAAGATAGTTGGTTACATTTTTAAGTCAATTAAATGAAATGTTGTTAGAGTTATGGCCCTTTGCAATTTCTGGCCATTTAATCTTGTTGCTTTCATGTGCATAGCATATTTTTAGAACCATGTTTGATAATGTTTTGAAATTTCATATATTGAAAAAAAGATAAGAGAAAAGTTGAGGGAGTGCCACAATCACAAACCACAGCCCTTCCCAGACCACAAGAGGAAGAGGAAACCGACAAATTTAAACAAGCACAAACCGAACAAACGTACCAAAAACACTAATATTAGCTCTCTCATCCCCAAGCGAGATAATCGCAATACTAAAAGGACTGAAAAAACACAAGAACAAAATGACACACGGAAAGACATACAACAAATCGCCTCGTAGAATAAACCACAAAGCAACAAGAAGTAAGACCAACACCGGGACCACCGCCTTAGAACGGTCAGTAGAGCAAACCACCGGGGGGGGGGGGGGGGGGGCGGGGGGGTTTAAAGCACTTTTACAGCTAGCTAACTTCACCCTGGGTCCCGATGCTACTCTTAATACATACATAAAAATTCGATTTGCATAAAAGCTCCCAACTCAGTCAATGCATCAAAGCGAAAACATAAAAATCAAATTAATACTATAATAAACAAAGACGAGTACTCATGGCTAATTCTACTGTATGCCAGAATAAATGAAAACCAATAGTTGAACCACGGCGGGCCAAGCCAAAGACATATCGTCAAGCCCGAACCCACTGGTTAAAGTTTTACGAAGAGGCCGTCATTAAGTCGGAGGCCCGAACGGCCGCCGTGCAATTAAAGAGTGAAGCATAGTCATCAACAATGATTGGGTTGACAACTAGGCATGCAGTCTGCCGCATAATATCCAGGCTATAGCCAATTCTTTTATAACGGTTAATAAGTTTTCTGAATTGCTCCGAAAAGTTAGATTTACCTACAATTTTTCTAAATCTGTACACTAAGTCACCGTAAAATTTGGGTTCCGATATACCTTGTTGCAGAAGTGTTTTCAGACTGACGCTATATTTTTCTAACAAGGCACTGTGTCTGCGATAAAATTTCGAAAACGCCTTACGAAGTTTAAAATAACGATAGCCCTGCCTAAGAAGTTTGGCAGTAAGGGCTTTATTACGGTAGTTAAAGTCATTAAGATTTGAAGAAGCTCTGTCGAATCTTATAAGCTGAGATATGTATACCCCATATGAGGTACGCCGGGGGACATCGCCATCCAGAAAAGGGAAATTGACTATATCAAAATCAAAATCGTCCCGTTTATCATAAATTTTGGTAGAAACTGTACATGGTTCTAAAGTTATGCTATGCACAAGAAGGCAATAACATTAAATGGCTAGAAATTGCAAAGGACCATAACACCATTCCATTTAACTGGTTGATTTCATTATCAGACCCAATCAGTTTACTAACTATCAAGGCTCTAGCTCAAATATTTTTGAGATATCTTGCTAACGAGATTTCAATGTTATTTTATTACAAGGAAAACAACTCTAATATGGGAGATACCTCGGATAAGAAAAAAAATACGGGTGACCTATGTTTTCATGTGAAATCCATACATGAAAGTTCAGAACATTAGCATATAATGTTTTAAATATATAGTATTCAAAAGAAATCTCGTTTCCTGCCCAATCTGTACATCAAATATCAAGGCTTTAGCTCCAATACCTTCTGAGATATCTTGCTAGCGAGACTTTAATGTTATTTTATTAAAAGGAAACTACTTGGAGAGAATTCGGAAAAGAAAAAAAAAAATACGGGGCACCTATTTTTTCATAAGGAATCCAGATTTATTTCGTCAAATAATGGATGGAAAATAATACAAATACAAAAAATAAAGAAAATTTATTTACCGTTCATTGTCATATGATCAAACTGGGTCGCGAGCAAAGTTCGCATGAACCCCCTCGGGATTCACTTACTTTGCTCGTGACCCGATGTAGTTCTTACTTCAATGATACCTTAATCTCTGAACTGATTGCAACAAATGCATAGTTTGATAATATTTCTGAATAAAAACGGATACTCATGAGAATCGCCTATGGGATCGACATACGTAGTTAATGCAACATACCTTATGGAATAAACATATCAACACATCAAAGATAACGCCAAGCACTTGCGGTAAAATTTTCAGCGGACGACATATTGAAATATCTTCTTTTTATTTACCCCATAAAACAGGTTTTGATATTGCATGCAAATTGTCTCCAATAGTTACAATTCGAATGAAATATAAAATCATTTTTATGGATTAGCGTTCAAAAGTCGGTCGCCCCGAAAATGATAGGTTCGCCTATGGCGGTAAAGAAAGTGCCGCTACGATAAACAATGACGTTAGGTTTATAAATGTTAAAATTGTCGGAAGAGGCGCGATGGTGTAGTGTTTAGCACGTCTGCCCGGCAAGCAGGAGGACCGTGGTTCGATTCCCGGGCCCAGACCGACCGACTTTTGAACGCTAATTTCAATTTGTTTATATTATTTCCTTCATTGTGCTTTACTTTGTTTCTCATATAATTACTCCGATGCAGTAGAGCATTTATAAATCTAAATAATAATAATAATAATTATAATAATAATAAAATAGCAGCCGACTGTATGTAATAAAAAGAACCGAAAATGATAGGTTCGCCTATGGCGGTAAAGGAAGTGCCGCTTAGGTTTATAAATGTTAAAATTTGCGTTCAACGTCGGAAGAGCCGCGGTACTGTAGTGGTTAGCACGTCTGCCCGGCAAGCAGGAGGCCCGTGGTTTGATTCCCGGATATATAATAATGTTTCCCTAAAACATTAAAATGGGACATTACTTTGTTTCTCATATATATATAATAATGTTTCCCTAAAACATTAAAATGGGAACAATCGGCATGTAATGTCAAAATAGAAGGGAAGGCAATGATCAGGAACCGATACAATCATCCCACGCCTCCCATCAGAGACATCAAAGGGAAAGAAACACAAACACGAAATAACTAAACCGTAATGGAAACATCACTAGCTGAAAGCCAAACGGCCAGTTGCTTTCCCACAAAGTGGCCAAATGGCTATCCAAAACAAAATATATAAGCGACACACACATTCAAAGACGAACTATAACAAAATAAACCATGACAGAAGAACCGCCTTGGAACGGTCAGTGAAAAGTAATTCACTGGGGGACTTAAATCGATTTTACATGGCCACAATCCTCGCCCTCACTTCTGCCGCAGTTTAGACACATAATTTGTTCAGTCCGCATGAAGGCTTCCTAAACCATCAGTACTACATCTCCGAGAACACAAAAAATGAACTAATTACAGAGATGTAACAACGACAAGGACTCGACAGCATGAAACAACTGAGGTGCTGGAGCAAAAGCAAACCAACAGTTAGACTCCAGTGGGTCCGGCCAAAGATAGAGCATCAAGTACCAACCAACATTACCCAAAATTAAATTTCAAGTAAGCCTTTACGCTGGAACCGTCATAGAATCTGAGGCCTAACCCGCCGGCGTGCAATTAAAGAGGGATGCAAAGTTATTAACCGCGATTGGGTTAACAACCATACATGCAGTCTGTCGTATAACATTTATGTTGTACCCAATCTTATTATAATGAAGAATGATTTTACGAAATTGGGTATTAAAGTCATTACAAGCATATATTTTTCTGAATTTATACATTAAGTCATCATAAAATTCGGGTTCCGATAGGCCTTGTTGCAGAAGAGATTTTAGTCCAACATTGAATTTTGAAACTAAATCGGAATGATGTCTATACAACTTAGAAAAGGCTTTACGTAGTTTATGATACCGATAACCTTGATTAAGAAGTTAGCAGTTAGCAATTTATTACGAGTGTTGAAATCAGTTACATGACTTGACACTCTGGCAAATCGAATGAATTGTGAAACATAAACACCGTAGGATGCCGCACGAGGAACATCACCATCCCAGAAAGGAAAATTTATAATCTCAAAATCAAAATCATCGCGTTTATCACAAACTTTGCAGGAAACAAACCCATCTACAGTAGATAAATGTAAATCCAAACAACGCGGCTTCGGTATCAGAAGAGTTAGATTTATTTAACGGAAGTTCTTTGGGGGGGGAGGGGGGGGTGTAAATTTGACTGATTAACCCATCGAAGTAGGTATTGTCAATATTCAATAAATCATCTAAATATCTTGAAGTCGAGCTAAAAGCTTCAATGATTTCAGATTGGTTTTCAACGGAAAGGGACATCATGAAGTCTCTTTCATAACAAAACAAGAACAAATCAGCCACAAGGGGTGCGCAATTCGTACCCATCTGAATACCCACAATTTGTCTAATAACTTAGTACCAAAGCTTATATAAATATTGTCAAGTAGAAAGGTGAGACCTTCACACACTTTCTGACATGTCCATAATTTGTTATTTTTATGTACTTCAGAAGTGAAAAAAAGCATTTCTTACATTACATGCAAGGTAGAGGGAATCTACTCTATGAAATGTCCATTCAATTAAATAATTTAGTTTTTCTTTTATAAGATTATGAGGGATTGTAATGTAAAGCGTGGAGAAATCATAAGTAGATAAACTAAAAGCACGAAATTTATTTAAAACCTCATTCGAATTTTTTATAGACCAAAACAGATTTCTCCCTGATCTTTCGAAAACTTTGTCACAATATTTAATTACATGTTTTTTGATGGCAATAAGTTTTATGAAGTTTAGGTAACCAATATAACGAAGGAAGCTTGTCTTGGCCTTCAGTAACACATAAAGCATACTTGGTGGCTGAATCACAGATATGGTCATTAACTACAGAAAAAAAGTAAAAGAAAAGTCCAGGGAGTGCCACAATCACAAACCGCAGCCCTTCCCAGACCCCAGTGACGAGTGCTAACATAGTTGAGCCGTCAAACAACGACAACATTGTTAGCGGCTTTGTCTGTCGGAGCCAAAACATACTTCTGCAAACCTGTTTTCTAGGGAAAATATAAGTTTTCCATTACATCGTCTACTGCATTCTGGGAAAAATTTTCAGCAAAATGCCTATTGATTTTTTTTTATTTTCCCCAGAAAACAGGTTTTTGACATTTTAATGAGACAATATGCATGAAATGTCAAATCATGTTTTATGGAAATATTAAAAAATATTTAATATATCGTCTGCTGAAAATTTTACCAAGAGTGCTAAGCGTTAAGTGATAATTGTGACAAGAATTAAGGAACATAATTATTGTGTTATGTTTGCACAAAAATAGTTGTTGGGCACTCAGTAAGGCGAGACGATTCCATTGAGCATCCACAAGGTATCTTTTGGCGGTAATAAATATATATATTGATTTCTCTTTTTGGCTTGACTTCTGCAAATCTTGAGACTACCCCTTCTATCTGCGGGCTGACAGCTGTGACACTCTATTATCATATATACACTGTACACACAGTGTCGAGGACATCAGCGGCAAAATTAACATGCATTTAATATAAATATATTTTATTGCCTTTTGTACAATTAACAGTACAAACAGTTGAGTTAGGCTACAAATTCTTCTAACATTAGTTACAACACTTCCCCTAGAAACAGATTATATTACAAAGCAGAAACATTTCAACATTTTATTTTATTTTTAAGTTTGTTCAATAAATAAATAAATAAATAAATAAATGATCTGTTCAACATATGCCTCTTCCTATGCCCCCATTCAACCGAGTGTTCGACCTGCAAACAGTCTTATTGTGGTTCGTCTGACCCGAAACAGATGAAAGAAAACAATATGAAATATGTATTAATTATCCCTAAAGCGTCTAGTGTCTTTAACATATGTTTGTATGGCTTCCAACAGAAATGAATTGTCGTCTACAGACAAGTTTATTTTGCCATTTTGATCACCAGAAACACTAAGGGGATGAAACTGCCGTGTTTTATGGAACATATTAAATCTTTCATGCTCATTTCTATTACATCAAAAGATAAAATATTCTGCATCTTCAATTTCTTTTAGAGAATCACATAATGCGTTGTCACTAAAATGATCTTAAAACAAGTCAGCATGCAGATCACTGCACTTGTTACGTAGTCTACAGTGTAGTATAACAAGTTTACGGTTTCCTTTATGATAATAATTTGGAATTTAACAGAAGAGTTTAAATTATTTTTAGTTATGTAGCAAAAAGATTCGTATGTTTGACAGTTACCATACTGATCGTCAAAGCTATTCAATGCTCTAATAGACGATGGAATGCGAGACATTTGTAAAAACTGTAGTTCTCTGAGGAAGTACTGTGATATTACTTCTATTCCGTAAATCGCATCGAGATGTCTCGCCAACTAATTGAGGTATTATACCCGCAATATAAGACGAAACCACATCATGCGTTGCTTTGTACATAAATTTTAGTTTCTGGTTATATCTCCTTAGGGCTAGAGAATCCCAATTACATTCCTTGTATAACCTTTCCAAAGAGACAGACATTGTAAGACCCATCACGATACGAGCGGCTTCATTTTGCAACTTTTCAAGCGACCTTGCTTGCTTTGCCGTGCATTTATCCCACACAATCAAAGAAGACACTAGAATCGGTCTTACATAGGAAATATACATTTGATTTAGAGAGTGATAATTAAATTTGTTCTTTAACTTTCTCATAACATCTATTACTTTTTTATGCCAATGATAATACTTTTTCAATGTGATAATGCCATTTACCTTTTTCATTGAGAGTTATCCCTAAATGTCTATGGTTACTAAACAAATTGAATGGGAACACCATGAAATATGAACTTTAGAGGCACACCAGGCTCTATTAAGGAAAACAATATTGCTACTGCTCTGTAAAGATTAAAACTGATCAAACACGACTTTGCCCATTTACAAATGATAGCAAAATCATGGTTTAAATTTCATTCTGCATCCCTAACATTAGAAACTGATACAAAAAAAAGACAACTGTCGTCGGTATACAATCTAGTCAAACTCAAGAATCGCTCTACTGTATCATTTACATATATCAGAAAAAAGAGCGGCCCTATGACAGATCCCTAGGAAACACTAGCCAAAACATCCTTGGTTTCAGAAAAAAAATGAATTTAGGACTACACATTGTTTCTCGTTCGACAAACAACTTGATAACCAGTCAAGTAATGCGCCTTCAGTTTCATTCTGCTTTAATTTCAGTAACAGTCCTTTGTGCCGCACGCACAAAATACCATACATGATGTCTGTTTATTATCAAAAGTGATGATAGATATCTATAAGTTGAAATGCAGTTGAATGGCCAGGAATAAAACCGGACTGACATTTATACAATAAATTATTGTTTTTCATATAGTTATACATATTTTTGAAAACTACTCTTTCCATTACTTTATCAATTGGACTTGATTGGGAAACCGGTCTGTAGTTTTCATGGTCTGATTTTTCACGTTTTATACAAAGCATTTATTTTCATATATGGGCATTCGGGGCATACGCGGACAGTAAAGGCCCAGATCAGACTACGCGGATGCGGAGTCTGATTAAGGTCTTCGCTTTCCGCAATCAGAATCATGCAAAACTATAGAATGTTTAAGTGGAGACCAAATGCCCGAATGAGACTTTGCGCAAATAGGATGATGCGAACTGCATCATGAGCGCATGCTTGAAGGTCCTTTTAGCTTGGCGCGGCCTATATTATACATTATTAATTTATACTTTTTTTATCTATTCAGTGCTAGGTAAAAGATTCGTCAGTTTTGAAATAAACGCTTTCTAAGCGGGGCCGTTTATTATTATTATTATTTATTTATTTATTTATTTTATATCATGATACCACCGATGATACAGTTGTTCAAGATAAAGTCGATTTTTTGACTCTACACAAGACATCACTGTGATATGATAAATCAAATTATTGATATCATATAATAGATATGTGATTTCATGAAATAATACTGATTTTGTGACATAAATAAAATCACAAAAAAGCGATTGTGTGACATCATATAGCCGACTTTGATCGATTTAGTCGTATAAGTAATTATAAACTAAAAAAAACCACTATTATGTTATATCAAAAATTCGATCTATATTAATATAAAAATATTCTATGATTTCTCCCAAACCCAAACCAAGAAGATGAGTATTCGTCGATCATATGGTCACAATTCATGGAGATTTATTTGTATCATTGATATAACAATGTGATTTCACAAAGTCTGTTTTATGGTATGACAAAAATGTACACAATCTTATGATATAACAAAATCGCATTTTTGTGAGAACTAAAAAACGACCTGATTTGTGATACTGCACTATCGAATCTTCAGCCTATTTTTTCTATTCTAGTTATAAAACTTTGATTCAATGCTAATTATATCCTATACTTTGAAATCTATAAGACTATATTGCATATTTATGTAATCAGTTATTTTAACTCATGTTTTATGATGTAAATTGTAAGGAAACAGATCAATGCACAATCAACGTTGCGTGACCCTTTCATCCCTGAGTTTCTGAAGTCGGTTCTTCCATTGTTGAATTTAGAATTGTCCACTAATGAAAATGGGGGATTCAGTCTAAAATCACAAAGAGAATAACAGTGTCGATTTGTATCTGGATCTACACTGTTTGCACAATTGCCGAACTGAAATGATTAAATGTTTAGAATTTTCTATACGCCACGTGACTTATCAACAGTTATTATGTAGCTGGTAAAAACGTTTTGATATTATACCGTAATATTGAATTTTAGAACATACAAGCCTGTGTAGAGTGTAAACCAAGATCAGACGCCCTAGAACGATTCTGATCAAGGACTACAGCAGAACGAGTCCTGATCAGGGTCTACACTGTTTGCCACTCGTCAAGCAGTTTTAGACACATAAACAGGGAAGTTAAATGAATATGTTTAAATTTAGGACATGTATGGTTAGGTGTTAACCCATATATCCCTGCTGACTAAACCAATATTTTTGCAAACAGTATATATTCTGATGAGATGTCTCATATTGAGCCGTCTCAACATAATCTACAATGTTTGCGATTCTATTTCGATTTTTAATTGAAAGCCCTATTGAAACAATGGTTCCGACCAGATTCGGAGAGTGCGCTTCAGAAATTCAGAGATGAAAGGGTTAAAGTGTCCGAGGTCCAGCTATGGTTGCAGGTCCATTTTGAAGACAAAACATTAGGAATGTGAACAAAATACTATTCCAACAACCCAGCGGTCACATGACGTCGAGCGAATAACGTTGCATCGATGTTGAGGCGACGTTGTATAAACGTCATCTGTCCACGGGGAAGTATTACTTTACTTACTTTGATGGAGAACACACGAATCATCAATACTACAGATATCGATATCGCATCCCTTCTCTAGAAGCACCTTAATACCATCAATATAACCCATTAATAACGCAACCAAAACAGGCGTCTCCTCTTTGTTTCTGGACTTCAAGTCTACGTCAGCACCATGTTCTATCAGGTACCGCATTGTTTCCGGACATTTCTTGTTGAAAGCAGCTATATGTAGAGGACCGACCCCTTGGCCGTCTAGAGCATTAACATCGGCACCTGCTGCAACTAAGACTTTTATCACCCCGAATCTGTTGTTGTAGACAGCATCATGTAATGGTTGCTTATCAGCTTTATCAGTCGCATCTACCCTAGCACCATTCTTGATGAGATAGTCTGTAATCGTAGCATTCCCAGTAAACGCCGCTATATGAAATGGAGTACTGCCGTACTCGTTTTTAATATTCAAGGAAGCACCATGTTCATGCAGACGTTTTACCATCTCAAAGTGATCCTCCTTCACAGCTAAATGAAGAGCAGTATTTCTAAACGGATCTGTGGTTGGAATATCTATTATTACGAAGTTCTCAAGAATAATGTTAGCAACTTCTATATTGCCTGAAGCAGCAGCTAAGTGAAGAATCGCCTCTCCGTTGGCATTCTTCAAAGAAGCATTAGTGCCTTTCCTAAGAAGATAGGTGAGGATGACTGGGTCTGTCTTGTATGCCAGATGGACAGGATAGTTTTGGTCATTGTCTGCAACACACCACAGAGGTGCCTTCACTCTCAAAGTACTTCACAACATCCAGAGAGAACCACCTAGTATAGCACAATGTAATGCTCGTCGTCCGTGTACGTCCCTGTGACGTAAAATATTGGTTTTATAGCCGAATGATTTGGCGAGGTCCATTAAAGACTTCACCGTCTCCAGATTTCCCTGCTAACATGCATCACGCAAAGCGTTCGCTATCTTGGTAATTTCAGCCCGCAGTTCAGGCCTCAGCCTACGAGCATAGGCCTGGCAACAGATTGGACAGGGTCTCATAAGTAGGGGAGCTGATGAATATGAAGCAAAAAGAATCAGCCAAGCCGAGCAGAAACGTGCACAGCGGAAAGTCAGAGCTTAGGCATCACCAAAAGAGCTTTCTTCCTCAGATCTTTCTTGTTCTATCTGCAACAGGTAGATAAGAGTTAAGATTGGTCCCATCAGCCATCTTAGAACACACAAATAATAACACATCACACAGTTGATTAGGATTGATCATTGTTAGTAATGACAGACGAATGAACAGACGAACGAACAACGTCTTCAGTACTGAGGCCTCTGTCAAGTGATAACTCCTGTACTCTCGACTCGGGTGTGCTTTGATCTTCAATTGACATTTTTTCATTTGAATATTAGGCTGTGCGTTGTTATAGCTTTAACCTATCTGCATCACAGTACTTGTGTTGACTATAAGGTGTGTAGGAGAAGAGAGGAAATTAAGACTCTGCATAAAAAAGTGCGAGCAGCAACCATACTGACCAACCCGTATAGCAGTGAAGTATGGTCACCATCTGCAACTACAATACACTTTAGCATGCTGTTTAAATATTTCAGAGATTTCGAAATACCAGTATTTTTCTTACTTTTTCCCAGTAAACAGACTTTATTGTTTTTTTTTTTTTTTTTTTTTTTTTTTGTTTTTTTTTGTTTTTTTGGAATGGATAAACTGTCAAGGAGACAACTCCAGCAAAATACTGAAAAGGGTAAATCACTTGCTCTCCTTTGCGGAGGAGGGGATACTTCCAGTTAGAGAAGACCCCTTTTCAGAAGGGAATTAGTTTGCAGGAGCAAGATAAGAAGTCATAACAAAAGTTGTCTCCCTTGTGAACACTGGTAAAAATCTATCAAGTGAGTATTAACCCTTTTCATGCTAAATGAATTAAGATGCCACACCCACTTATTGTCAGCCAATCAGATTACTTGATCCAGGTTGTTGATACAAATTCACATACTGAGCAACTATTCAAAATACATTTTGCTTGAAGATTTATGCAATGTTTTTGCGTAATTTCTCATTAATTGTCACCTCCTGAGCGGAGGTTTTGCGACAGTGAAATTGTCATTATAACGAATTTCATCGTTGTATCAAGTGTCGGTATAAAGAGGGGTTACTGTAAAATCTAACAAGTGACTCTTAAAGAGACCCTTTGTACTCTTCGAGGAGTAAATGTACAAGATGTGATTGATTATGATTTGATTTGCTAACGGAACAGTTCATCACGAAAACATGCCTATATAATGGTGACCCCCTTAAACCCCACTTTTATATAGTAAAACTGGGGTTTACAGTGGGGATACATTATTGTTCTTATTTCTGCTCAAAAACATAGATTGTGGGTATTTGTTAGAACCGCCTCGCCAAGGCGGTTCTAACGTGTACTCACAATCTATGTTTTGAGCAGAAATATGAAAAATATCCGAATTTTTATCTGAAAACTTTCAGTTTTTGGTGGTAAAATTTTCCGTATATTTGAACAGGCTTGTTTTCGTAATGTGCTGAAAGCGGTGTCGCACCGGCCGGCACATGTCAATTTAATAAACTACAAACAACCCTCTTTATACAGACGCTCTATAAAATGACACAATTCGTTATAATGACAATTTAAATGTCACGAAACCTTCGCTTAGGAGGTAACAATTAGTTACAGATTATGCAAGAATATTGTATTTAATACTGTATAGAAACATATATTTTGTGAGGACATCTGATGAAATCAAGATCAAGGTCTTTTTTTTTTTTTTTTTTTTTTTTTTTTTTTTTTGCATATCATCTGTCCATTAAGGATTGTTTGAAACAGCAAGTTCATTATAATGGCAGCATTTAGGAAACAAATGATGTCGTTGTAACGCGGGTTCACTGTAGATGAAAATTAATGTAAAGTCACTGGATCGTGATATGTCGCCTCAGTCCGCGTCACGAAATGACGTCACAGTGTCTGAGACCCTGTTAGGAAGGTAGTGTATGCCAGGCTTGATGCTCGGGGGTTGGGGTGGGTAACAGGGGTAATTTTGGTACGGGTATGCGAGCCAGTATTTCAAAACCTACCCCATTCATATTCCTGGCCTTTGAAAAAACGGACCCATTCATATACTTGATCATCCAAACTGTTGACCTATTCATATACTCCCTTTGATTTTTGTACTCATTTTTGCTGGTTGTTAGACAAATATCACAGTCAATTCATGTAATACCAAGAGGATAAGCAGCCTCTAAAAATCTCTGAGCGAAAAATATGTGCATATATCAGGATGTCAGAAAAATGGGGCCTTTCACATAGGAATCCAGAAAAATTGGGCCATTCATATACTTTTTGTTGAAAAAAAGGGGCCAATCATATACCTGGCAGTGCTGACAATGACAATGACTTGACTTTGACGTCGGAAGAATGTCAAACTGAGGAATGGGTTATATCACCGCGTCCAGCCGTAACGCCGGATAACCGGTCGTAACGCTGGATTTTCGGTCAAATAACGCCGGATTACGGTATTTTTCATAGGATTCGCCGCCATTTTAAGAACCGTGTTTGACGGTAGGTAGACAAAAACATTTATCTAAAATATTAGGATAGTTTCATCGAACATGAAAAGTAGCCTATCCGGATTTACATACATTCTTCTAACTGCCAAATCTTCAACTGATACATATACTTTGCCGAAATTGTCAAACACTCAAAGAGAAAATGGTTGTGCAGGTTCGGCCATAGATACAAATGCATTCTTACCGGAGGAGTTCGTACTTTTTTCCTTTTCTTAAATTTCCTGACCAGCTGGTGGATGAAAATGCATTTGAAAATGACCTTGTATCATAATCTGTCCATTGCTAAGATTTTTTACCGACGAAAAAAAGATATAGGCACAATCGACAAAACTTAAGGTAACGCCGGATAAAACGGTATATTCTTGATCTGCAATTGGCCAGTATTCTCGCAGACAAACACACTTCTGGTGGTAAAA
Source organism: Anodontia alba (assembly GCA_964016985.1). Lineage (NCBI taxonomy): Eukaryota > Metazoa > Mollusca > Bivalvia > Lucinida > Lucinidae > Anodontia > Anodontia alba. The sequence goes on along the minus strand of OZ024834.1, from coordinate 10,395,214 downwards.
CTTTAGCTACACAGTCCAATACCAATTAATAAACTCTATAAGTTTTAGCTTAGTTTTGGTATATGAAGTATCTGAATATATTAATCACATACAAGATCAACCACCTCAATATACTTCAAAAAGTATTTAGATTTACGCACTTTCATCTCTAGCTTTTATCCAGTATTCTCGCACACAAACACACTTGAGAGCATCTATTCAAAAAGCTGTAACAATTAGAGTGTGCAAAGAAGAGTTGAAAGTAATCGTTAAAATTGAATAACTTGTTCAAGTAGTTTTCAGACTCCCTCTTGATTCCTTTAGAAAATGGAGTAATCATATCGTTTACCTATTTTTTTTTATTATCCCGCCCTGAATGTGATTCTATTACATTTTCCCTTTCATTTTAAGAAGCCTCATTTAGATATGGTTATCATTGTATGGAAAGGCATGAATAAGGCATGAGGTTTCGAAGCGCTAGTGTAGTTTTTGTGTCGGCGATGTGCACGCAGAACGTGTGTTTGTTTATGGATGACAGCCTTTTCCTATTTTTTTTTATAATCCAGCCCTGAATGTGATTCCATTACATTTTCCCTTTCATTTTAAGAAGCCTCATTTAGATATGGTTATCATTGTATGGAAAGGCATGAATAAGGCATGAGGTTTCGAAGCGCTAGTGTAGTTTTTGTGTCGGCGATGTGCACGCAGAACGTGTGTTTGTTTATGGATGACAGCCTTTTCCTATTTTTTTTTATAATCCAGCCCTGAATGTGATTCTATTACATTTTCCCTTTCATTTTAAGAAGCCTCATTTAGATATGTTTATCATTGTATGGAAAGGCATGAATAAGGCATGAGGTTTCGAAGCGCTATTGCACAGTTTTTGTGTCGGCGATGTGCACGCAGAACGTGTGTTTGTTTATGGATGACAGGCTTTGCTGGTGACAAATAATGTACAAAAGTAAGTTCTAGTAGGCAAGGGAGGTAATCTAAAATCTCAACAAAAATTTATTTGTCATAATCTTTGCAGCACATTTTTGACTAAAGTACTACTTAATAGAAGTTAAAAAGTATTTGCAGGAGGATGATTCATAGCAGAGTAATGCATATAAAACCTCGTTTTCGAAAGATGTATGGTGGCCTAGTGGATGAGAGCTGACTCTTAATCCATTAGGTTTCTCACCGCTGTGGCTCGAGCCTCGCTCGGGTCACATGTGGGAAAGCCAAGTTCTGCTTACGGATGGTCAGGTGGTTTTTCCTCATGTTCTCGGGTTTTCGCCCACCTTTGATGAACGATCGTCGCGATATAAGTGAAATATTCTTGAAAGGGCCGTAAAACCCAAATTAAAAAGACATAGTAAGGAGAGTAGATCAATTGCTAATGCTTAGCACTCAGGGTAAAATTTTCAGCAGATGGCATTGAAATATATATATGTTCTGCGCAAAGTAAGAATCGGTACAATTCCGGAATTGTCTTGCGCAAAGTAAGAATTCTCACTTTGTCGGCCGTAGTATGAATTCTTACTTTGCGCAAGACGATTTCGGTATTACTCCTGCGCAAAGTAGGGACAAAGCGAGAATATCTACCACTGTGACATGTACTTGTAATTAGTTTTTCTTATAGCAGTAAATCATACTTTTGTAAACCTCTTTCGCATTTGAAAATACAATAAAAGGATTAGATTAGATGTTTCCTTTGGACATATATCCATTTTCCTGCACTTTTTGTTTTGTTAAAAACGACTGAGATAGAGTTACCGACCTGTCCACAATTGTGAAATGGAAGACAAATCAGTGTATTCTGTCATTTTCAACCATGTTTTCCAATTAGGGTGTTTGGACATATTCGTAGCTTACCTTTCAGCTTAATGTCATTAGAAGGTTATGGCTCAGTTTATGATTGTGGCTCTTCCTGTGCATCATCTTTGTGTGATTACCAATCAAACGTATGTACGCATTCAATATCATGCAGTCAGCATAACGTTAACACGCCTATGCAAAATATTATGTCTGCTCAAAACGTAATTACGGGTAACCTTTAGAACTGCCTCATTGTCAAAGCGTTTCTAAGATTATCCCAAATTTATAACAAACATAGATTGCGGGTACTCAAGGAGGCGATATTACGAGTGCCCACAAACTATGTTTTAGAGGAGAAAATAAAGAAAACAAGAGGCCCACGGGTCACGGCTCGCTCACCTGAGTGACATAGCTACTGCAGATATGCAGATGTTATGCAACATTTTTCCAATCCTATTATCTCAAGTAATTAAAAGATCATCATTTGAGCAGTTCTTAGTAATGAAGAAGAATATATGGGCCTGACAGTCAATGGACCGTGATCATTTGAATAAACTATCAATCACATTTCAGCAGTAGGATCAATGTGAAATTTGGTGGAAATTCGCTAAGTGGTTTCCGAAGAATCATGATTTTATACATGTAAACAGCACAGTGGCAGGGAAATATAATAAACACAAACAAGATGACGGCCATCTTAAATTTCCAATCTCAGAGCGATTTTAGCTACTGTTGATCTACAAGTCACTTCGATACTTCCAATATAAAAGAATATGGCCCATACAAATGCATGGGGAAGCAAATTTCACTTTGGAAGTAAAACATCAAACGTCAACATAGAACCATCATTTTAGCAATTTTGGTAGATCTCCTGTCCCCAAAATTTGTGCAAAGATTAGGGCCCAGGGCTTATTTGGTTCTGGAGAAGGAAGATTTTTAAAGGTTATTACCATATATGGGCATGGCAGCCATTTTGATCTATGGACCATGCCCATTTTAGCAATCTTTCATTCTCCTGCCCAAGGATTTGAGCAACACTGGCCTAGAGGCTTCACAGGAGAAGTCATTTGAAATTATCAACATTTTTTTCCATATAAACGCATGGGGCCCATACAAATGCATACAGAATCAAACTTGACCTCGCTGTAAAAAGGTCAGATGTCAATGTATGACCATTATTTTAGCAATTTTGGTAGACCCCCGTCCCCAATGACTTATGCAAAGATTCAGCCATAAGGCAATCTCGGTTCAGCAGAAGAAGATTTTTAAAGGTTTTTACCATATATGGGCATGGCGGCCATCTTGGTCAATGGACGGCAACCATTTTTGCAAACTTTCATTTCCCTGTCCCAGGGAGGCTCCAAATGAAATTTGAGCAACATTGGCCTAGAGGCTCCAGTGGAGAAGTCATTTGAAATTCTCAACATTTTTCCCATACAAATGCATAAGGAAGCAAACTCGACCTTACCGTAAAAAGGTCAAATGTCAATGTACGACCATTATTTTAGCAATTTTGGTAGACCTCCTGTTCCCAATGATATATGCAACGATTCAGCCACAAGGAATCCTCGGTTTTGGAGAAGAAGATTTTTAAATGTTTTTTTCCCATACAAATGCATAGGGAAGCAAACTTGACCTTGCCGTAAAAAGGTCAAATGTCAATGTACAATCATTATTTTAGCAATTTTGATAGACCTCACGTCCCCGATGATTTATGCAAAGATTCAGCCCCAAGGCATTCTCGGTTCTAGAGAAGAAGATTTTTAAAGGTTTTTATTATATATGGGCATGGCGGCCATCTTTGTCAACGGACCGTAACCATTTTAGCAATCTTTCGTTCTCCCAACCAAAGAAGGCTCCATATGAAATTTGAGCAAAATTGGTTCAGGGGCTTCAGAGGAGAAGTCGTTTGAAAATGTTAACGGACGGACGCACGGATGGACGGACGGACGACGGACGAAAAGTGATCACTTTAGCTCATCTTGAGCAAAGCTCAGGTGAGCTAAATATGTTTACCCCTGTAAACCCATTTTTTTCTCTACATGACGCTGGGGTTTGCCGGGGTCTTCAATGAATGGACTTGTTAACGTAAATGGAACACCTTGGTTAAACAAAGAAAGAATGAAGGAAAGAAAGAAAGTTAACAGAAATGAAGAAGGAAGGAAGACAGGAAGGACATACCGCAAGTAGAAACTGGATTCTACCAGTACATAGTGTGGGGAAGTTTATTCAGTCTAAAATGCGTTAAATTTATTTATTTTTTATCGTCGTCCATTCATGGAGATAAGATTTATATTATCCAACGCACAATGCTTAGTCATATTATCCAACGCAAGATGCGAAACTCTAAACGTTGAATTGCAGTAGACGACATTTTTTTTTTTTTTTTTTTTTGTAATTTTCAGAGAAAATAAAAGACCATGTATTTTTTTTTTTTTTTCCTTCAAAGAACATTATTTCAAAGAAAAAAACATAACATTTCATGTGAAACATCTACCTAGCAGCTGAATCACATGGAATGATAAGTTGTTTTTTTTTTTTGTTTTTTTTTGTTTGTTTGTTTTTTTCACTGAAAACTAACGATATCAAAATTTAGAATGTTTTGCGCTTTAATGGTGAACGTTATTCTAAATTTTAAGTGTTTTGACGCTTTGCATGCTGAGTAAAATTTCAGCAGACGACATTTTGAAATTGCAGCAGACGACAGTTTGAAATTAACTTTCTTATCTAGCTAAAAAATTGGGTTTGACATGCAAATTATCTCCCAGTCAACTGGCAGGAAATGTCAAAACCTATTTTGAAAACAAACAAAAAATAAAATAAATAAATAAATAAAAAAAAAAAAAAAAAAAATAAAAAAAAATAAATAAACAAGAAAGACAAATTTGAATGAATTGTCGTTTTCTGGACAATAAAAATGTGTTAAATGTTGGCTACTGATATTTTTTTTTACACGTATGTTTCTTATTTCTCCACGAATCCATATGTTGTGGCTATTCATTAGACATGTCTCGTTGAGGCGCTTCTAATGAGAAGCCACAACATATGTTTCAATGGAGATATAGAAAAACTATCATATGGATACGCCACTTATCTGCAGCTGTGACTTTACACAATATCATTTGTGGGGTTTAGTTTTTTCATCATTTCATCATCATTATTATTATTATTATTATTATTATTATTAATATTTCAAAGAAATAAAAACAGAAATCAGACAAATTTCAGATTTGCACAAATAACATTTATTCCTTTCGTTCGTAGGGGTTCAGTATTATTATTATTATTATTATTATTATTATTTTGTAGTTTATTAATATTTTAAAGAAATAAAAATAGACATCAGACAAATTTCAGGTTTGAACAACTAAATAAACAGAGCCTCCCTCTCTCCATGGATAAAAGTTATATACGGGTTTATGCCTTTTATTACAGACAATCGTTTAATTATTTAACTTAACATCATTGTTGTACATGTATTTTAGCAACTTTTGCAGATAAAATAAATACAGCCGTCAGTCACTTATTTTCCTATTGGTTGGCGTAACCTGAGTTAATCACCACCTGACATGAATATGCGACAATAATCAACGCCATGCCCTGCATTTAATTCGTTTATTGGCCCACCTGTCATGAGCGGATTAATTAACATAAAATACTGAATTTGAAACACATTTTTCCTTCATACGGACTTTCAGTTTGAATAAAGTTTGATATCTGCACTTATAGTATAAAAACAAGGTTTGAATTTTTATGCGCTTCATTCACTTAGATTTGTCACTATTTTATTTCTGGAAAAAAAACAACAAAAAAAAACTTTGGGCACTTTTTATATTTGTTTCAACTAAAACATTTTATATTGGTTAGGTACAAGCTGACATTTTTGTAAACCTACTGTGAAGACCCTGATCAGACGCCGCTAACTGCTGAGTCCGTTCTGAGTCTACATTGTTTGCCACGTCCAAAACTTGGACTCTATGCTGATATTAATTTGGTATAAATCGAAACTTCTACAAGCAAACTGTGGAGACGCTGATCAGACGCCGCTAACTACGAGTAACTCAGGGTCAACATTGTTTGCCTACGTTCATTGGACTCTAGCTTATATTGGTTAGGAACAAGATGAAATTTCTGCAAGCAAACTGTGGAGACCCGGATCAGACGCCGCTAACTGCGGCGTCTGCTCTGGGTCTACATTGTTTGTCTACGTCCAAAAATTGGACTCAAGGCTTATATTTGTTAGGAAAGAGTTGACATTTCTGCAAACAGACTGTGAAGACCCTGATAAGACTCCGCTAACTGCGGCGTCCGCTCTGGGTGTACATTGTTTGCCTACGTCCAAACATTTGACTCTTGGGCCGGCCTCGGTGGCTCAGTTGGATGCGCGTCCGACCAAAGGTCAGGAGGTTGCGGGTTCGACACCCCGCCGGGTCGGCAACATTGTTTCGTAGAGATTGCTAATGAAACACTTTGTACGGTCATTCTCTCCCTTCCACTGATTTAAGAAGGGCAGTTGTCAGTTTCTGGCGTAAGAATGTGCACAATACTGGTTAACCGCTTAACCCTCATCACAAACAATCAAACATATGACTCTTGGCTTATATTGGTTAGATTCAATTTGACATTTCTGCAAGCAAAATGTGGAGACCTTGATCAGATGGCTAACGAGATAGATGTAAAAATTGTTGACACTAGCGAAGAAAAGGTGCCAGTAAAAATCCATATAGATAGCATTTCACTTTTATGCATTATGGGGACAATACTTTATGGCCGAAGACCCAGTAGTAGTAATCTTATTTAATTTCACTGCCGCATAGGCCTATGTGAGGTGGTCGAAAAAAATGTTTACCTGGAATTTGCACTAAAATCCGTTTTCTGTTGGGGTCGTTCATCCACGCAACAAAATTTGGTATTTCTCCTGCATAAACTAAGTCTGAAATCATTCAACGGCAATTCTGCAAAACTTGCTTTCGCAGCTAGGTTGAATAACAAAGTTATATGCTTAAAAACGGAGCAAGTGTCTGAAAACGGCTGCCTTTGCCAACAGATCATTTTTTTTTGGCTAATATGCACGGCAGATGAGAGAAATTGAAAGCTAACATGGACGGCAGATCAGTATGTCAGTTGTTTTTTCCAGAAAAAAAAAGCATCGACTGTGTTTGCGCTTATGCTTCGGTATGAAATTGATATTAGCTTAGTAAAAACACTTTTACCGGGATTTCCAATTCATATAAAGTCAAAATATCAATTTCAGGAAAGCCAAATTGTAAAATACATGTATAAGCGTCATCTGGGAATATGGAACTCAATATTTAATGGAGTCTCAAACCGATTTAGTACTGCATTACGAAAACACGCCTATTCAAATACATTGAATATTTCACCACCAAAAACAGAAACTTTTCAGATAAAAATTCTGATTTTTTTTTTTTTTTTTTTTTTTTTTTTTTTTTCATATTTCTGCCCAAAACATAGAATGTGGGTACGCGTTAGAACCGCCTCGTCGAGGCGGTTCTAACGAGTACCCACAATCTATGTTTTTGAGCAGAAATAAGAAAAATAGTGTATACCCCTTTACACCCCAGTTTTACTATATAAACGTGAGGTTTAAGCGGGTCAAAATTATATAGGTATGTTTTCGAGATGGAAAGCTTATGGGGAACTGTGACTCAAAAATATATTTTTCAGTGCATAATCGAACATTTGATTTCATCCAGTTGAAAAAAAACTGCCTGAAGTATCTGGTATAAAGCACTTAGACCCATGTGGACATAATCTTAGAGGACGGCGACATTGTTGTCACAGCTGATAACAACGTTGGAGTATATCGTACGGACAGGTCTGTGTTTTAGAGCAGAAATAATTGAGAAAACAAAGTATACTCATGTAAACCCTACTTTTCTCTATATAAGGTGGTTCAGAGGGAGGGGCTCTAGTGCACAGACTTGATAACGTGAGGTACACTACTTTTCAGGCTATTCTTTACATCAAGTTAACTAGTAATCAGCTACTTTCAGACTACAACTAAACCATGAAGTCGGCTAGAAGTTCACGCTCTGGTTAACTATAGTTAACTAGGTAGCTAACATAGAGTCAACTAGACCTTAACCTACTGCATATTCTATTACAAGAATATTTTACATAACACATTTATAACTGCAAACAAAAATCAATATAGTGAAACGGCTCTCAGGATCAAAGTAAATTAGTGAATTAGTTCATTGATAATTGAGGGCATGTTTTGTCTTTTAATATTTTTTTTAATAATATACCTTTCACTATATATAATAGCGTGTACAATTTTCACACATCCTATATGAATCCTGCTAGCTAGTATATTAATATAGTTATTTTTGATGTGTTTTTTTTTTTTTTTTTAATTTTTTCTGTCATTATTTCTTTCTTTATTAACTTCATTAGCGTCTTGAATTTATATTTTCATATATGCTGTATGAATTCTGCTAGTATATAATATTTTCTGGCGAAAGAATGTGCACAATACTGGTTAACCGCTTAGAGAACTAAGCCTGTCCAGTAACGTGTGGTTAGGAAAACTGACCGCGCTCGACATGACCCCATTGGGTTGACTGGGCCGTAAAACCTCAACACAAAACAAAAACAAAAGTATATAATATATATATATATATATATATATATATATATATATATATATATATATATATATATATATATATATATATATATATATATATATATATATATATATATTTTTTTTTTTTTTTTTTTTTATTTTGTCTTTCTTGTTTTCTGACTTAACTTTTCTTTATTTCTTTCTTTCATTGCAGACTTTAAAAATATCATCTTTCATAATAATAAAAAAAAAATTTTGGCGTTACAGGTGTAGGCAAAAAGTAAAGACCACTGACCCATACTATAAATCAGATTTCTCCTAAATGAACCGCTCCTGGATGAGCAGTCTTTCCATGCTGTCAGTATATTGTCGGTCATATTTGTATATGATAAAACCGCGGTGTTCGTTTTGATAATTACAGCAATATTGGAGGTGTCCAAATAAATGTCAGTTTTACGGGTATCAATGATATACATGTAGTAGTTGAGGTCATGGTACCCAAGCCATAATCCAAACTCATAAATCCATAATTGAATGACGAATCAGAATGTTCAGACCAACAGACATTGGCCCCAGAAGAAAGGTTGTAAGCATTACTTGGTAAGCAAGTTTCGCTCACCATGCCCACAGGCCTGAACGAAGGAAATGTAAGTAGAAGCGTATGAGCGGGATTTAGGAAGAAAAGATAAGAGAAAGGTCCAGGAAGTGCCACAATCACAAACTGCAGCCCTTCCCAAACACCAAGAGGAAGAGGAAACCGACAAATCCAAACAAGCACAAATCGAACAAACGTACGAAAAGCACTAAGATTAGCTCTCTCTTCCCTAAACGAGATAATCGCAATACTAAAAGGACTGAAAAACACAAGAACAAAATGACAGAAGGTAACTCTACTTATGGCTCATCATTGGCAAAAACATCAGAAACAATTCTGAAAACTGCTACGTTGTAGGGATTGACCAGATCATGATGTCTTCCACAGAACTTCTTAAGTATTGCTACCAGTTTGGTTTTTGTTACCCCTGGCTCAACAACTTTGCAGTGAGCACTTTCCCACGCTCCATGAAGTCCTGATAATTTGACATAACGGATTAACTGTGATACGTAAACGCCGCATGCTGGTGCAGAAGATATATTACTGCTCAGGAATGGAAAGTTAACAATGGGAAAATTGAAGCCATCCCGTTTGTCATAAAGCCTAGGAATAAGTTTTCCATTATCAATGTACATGTAGAGATAACAATCCAAGTATAAGGAGGAGGCTGCAATCTCCGTTGTTTCCTTTATTTCAAGTTCACGTGGATAGATGAATTGTAAATACTCTGCAAATTTTGTGATTTTCAGAGACAATACATCATCTATATATCTGTAGGTTAAATTGAATTGTTGTGCAATGTGTTTCTTGTCTGCTTTGAGGAGACTTTGTACAAACTCCACTTTATACGATAATGAAAACAAGTCAGAAAGCAACGGTGCACAGTTAGTACCCATCGGTATATCGATTGTTTGCTGAAATATCCGTCCGCCTAACTCCACAAAAATATTGTCGATTAGATATTCCAGCATCTTTATGACATCTGCATCTGTGTATTTTTGTGGTGCATCAGAGTGATTTCGAACGAAGTATGTGTCTTTGTAGGCAATGACAACATACTGAAAGCGATGGTCTTATTGATAATTTCCTTTAATTTAGATTTCAATTTATCATGAGGAGTAGTTGTGTAAAAAAGTAGAGAAATCGAAGGATCTTATACTGTTGACGGAATGAAGAGGTTGTGTCTTTAGATTTTCTAAACGCTCTTTGGAGTTTTTGGTTTAAACATATTTATTTCACAAAGTGTACATCGTTACAAACATAATGTTGTAAAAATACATATTAAAGGATCAGAACGAAAGCAATGATACTTCTTTAGTTGTTCTCCTTAATAATAACAACTGATAAAAGAAGGCGAAGATCATGTACAAGGGATACTCTGAATTACTGTAATTATATCATAACAACTTTTCATATGCATTCAAACAAACAATACACACTAAGATTTCATTCAGTTAAAAAAAAACTTAGGTAATTGTACCACTAGAAAGGGATAGAAAAGCAACAATTGTAGAGAAACGTAGGTAAAACAGAAAACCTGGGTGTGTACATCAGTATTGTTTATGTATTAAGTTTTTTATTTCAATAATTACTGTAGTGTATTAGCTATGATGGAGCTTATATATTAGGTGAGATAGGTGAGAAAACGACTTGTTGACTTTGAGTACATAAGAGTTTAGTTATTCAGAGAGAGAGAGAGAGAGAGAGAGAGAGAGAGGTGCGCAACAGTAATGCTTAAAAACTCCCTTGCATCCAAACAAAACTGGCCGCATGGGAAATTTGACAAGTATAATTTTATACATTCTTAGGATTACTGCACAGCAGAGAATCTCTTGGTTGTAATTATGTATTTTGCACTTTCTCGAATATTTTCTCATTTGTATCATAGGAGAGAGAAATATCACTGAAGAGAAGTAGACCAAGGGAGATTTCCTTGTACTGTGAAACTGCTTCGAAGAGCTCAGTCCGCGAGTTCCGACAGTGGGGACATTGAAAGAAGAAATGATAGGTATTCTCGATAACGCCGCAGCGGCATAGCAGGGAATCAGTAATATTCTTCAGGAAAAGATCATGATTTAATGCACTGCAATTCGTTCTTAAGCGGGTTTGATGAATTTATGCATGTCTTTTGCCGGTATAAAAGTGCTTGGGTACGACTGAAATTTCTCTGTTGAGGTTGTGTTTAAAAGAAGCAACTGATTCGAGTAATATCAGACGATAGATTATTCCACTCCCTAACTGTTGATGGAAGAAATTAGTAATGATAATTGTTAGATCTAGCATCAACAGTTTGGAGAGCATGAAAATTTCTAAGATTGTATCGCGAAACGCTACTAACAGTTTGAGGTACTAGGTCAGATAGGTCAGATAGATATGATGGAGTCAAACTGGTGTGCATTTTATAGAATAGGGTGACTTTGTGGTTTCCGGCGTTTTTCTAAAGGTTCCCATTTAGTTTTGTTGTAAAGACAGTCTAAGGATATGAATTTGGTGGTTCCAGTTGTAATTCGGGCTGCTTCATTCTGAATCTTATCCGCTCTTGTTTTTCATATAAGGTACAATTGCCCCAAATTTACGTCTGCATATTCCAGTAGAGGTCGTATAAATGTCACGTAAATAATTTCTAGGGATTTTCTGCCGAGGTTGAATTTTAGCGTCCTCATAACATTTATTCGTCCCCAAGCTTGTACAATCAGATGAGAAATTAACACCTAAGTGTTTGTGTGTTTCGACTTCAATTAGTATCCCGAATAAACGTTCGGTTAATTAAATCAATTAATTTATCTTTTATAAGATGATGAGGTAACGTAGTATACAGTGTAGAAAAATCATATGTAGACAATTTAAAAGCCTGAAAGTTTTTAGATTTAAATTTATTGAGAACATCATTAGAATTTTTAATTGACCAAAAATAGTTAATTCCGTCCCTTTCGTAAACAGTTTCATAGTATGTAATCCAATGCTTTTTAACAGCAGTAAGGCATGAAGTTAGCAGTTTGGACAAAACGGTAGTCGTACAAGAACTAGAATTAGCAATGAAACTATTGTTTCAATACAATACTATTTATTCCAATTGGTCCCGAAGCTTTACCCATTTGCAATAATTTTAAGACTAACTGAACTTCATTTGGGGTAAGAACGATGCTACTTAATCTAGAATTTGCCACGCATGTTAATTCTTGTAGTGATGCATTCTGCTCCTATAACACAGTTTGACTTTGGAAGAAATGGTTTAGGAGATTAGCCTTTTCCTTTTCATCCATATATATTAATTCATTACTTTCCAGAGGGGGGATTTGCGATTTAGTATTCTGATTAATTGTCGATTTTACTGTAGACCACCAGTCTTTAGAGCAAAGAAGTTCAGATTTAAATTTAAAACAAATTGTAACACAAATGTTTTTGCATTTTTGTACAAGATAAACATTCAAATATAACATATCAAAAGTAGGATAAAATTGGAAAATATGAAATTTGATTTTTTTTTTTTTTTTTTTTTTTTTTTTTTTGTATGTTTGATGATCAGGAACTGGCTTGTTAAAGCATACCATTAAAACATGGTGTTTACATAATAGCAGCATTGCTGTTTGTGTTTTATGTCTAAGAACCTCTACTAACTGCACCAGGAATGACCTCAAAGGCATAAAATATTGAATTTTACTTTATATTGTTGCGTATTTTGCTATTTCAGTATACACTTGATGTAACGATTCCCCACCTGCTTCATTCTGCCTTACAATTTCAAGTGAATTGTCTTGGGTCACAAATGATTTACTTATAACAAAGTAAATGTAATACTGATGTTTATGTTGGGTTTAAACATGCTAAACAAAGTCTGATTCAAATTAGAATGGTGGCTGGAAGGGTAAATTTTCCTAGTAAGGGGTCAATGAAGGGTAATATGCCTTTAATATAGCAGAGGCCCTTTGGAGTCATTTCTGGACGCAGTCAGATTCATTCTTGTTTCAAATTACTATTTTGGAGACTCTGCCGCTTACGTCTTTGAAATAATTATGCTTATTAGTTTGAAAGGCATCCACACCATCACGAAAACATACCTATATAATTTTGACCCCCTTAAACCCCACTTTTATATAGTAAAACTGGGGTTTACAGGGGTATACATTATTTTTCTTATTTCTGCTCAGAAACATAGATTGTGGGTGCTCGTTAGAACCGCCTCGCTGAGGCGGTTCTAACGAGTGCCCACAATCTATGTTTTGAGCAGAAATATGAAAAATATCAGAATTTTTATCTGAAAAATTTTCATTTTTTTGGTGGTAAAATTTGCAGTGTATTTGAATAGGCGTGTTTTCGCAATGTTCAAATAAGAACGAAGTAAGAGAAGGTAGCATTCCTTTGCAAGGGCCCATGAGGAGCCGATATGACATTATTATGGTAAAATTCTAATTTTATAGGTATCATTTTCAATTAGTTTTTTCTTGAAATTAAGTCTTAAATTATTTGAAATGATCAAGTTTTTTAGTTTAGTATGTACCCTGAATCAAACTAGAATGGGGGAAAGTAAGGTAGTTTTCCTAGTGTGGGGCTAAGGAAAGGGAAATGCGTCTTCCTTGTGATAAATCCCAAAGTTTTCATATATACGTTCATTTATTATTTCTCGAGGCTTTACATCTGATTTCATTAAAATGTGCATGCTTAGCAGTTTGAAAGGTGCATGTACCCTGTTTAAAACAAGTATATGTGCTTGGTAGTGTAATGCTATCTTATATGAGGCCTTTGAGGGACCAATATGTTTTCGTTATGGTAAAATTCTTATGTGTTAGGTTTTCTCTTTTTAGTTAGTATTTCTAGAGAACCTATGTCTTATTTCCTTAAACGACTATATGTATATTAGTTTGGATTGTACCTTTTCTCAAATTAGAGTGGGATTTGGAATGATTTAACCTGTCCAGAGGTCCATGAGGGGCCACTGTGTCTTTGTTTTGGCAAAATTCTAATTTTGTAAAAGATGTTCTTTTTTCAGTGTGTGTCCTTCATTTACTTAAATTAGGGTTTGCTAATTGCAAAGAAACTTAATTCAAACCAGAAGGGCAATAGCAAGCGTAACTATCCACAGTAAAGGGTTTATATGGGATCAGTTTGTCTTTCATATGAAAAAGTACCATTTCTTTTGTATACACTTTCCATTTTAAATTATTATTTCTAGAGATATAGCCTATTATTTCCTCGAAATTCTTATGATTAGGTACTTGTAAGTACCCTGGCTGGCTTGTCTTAAACAAGAATGGGGATGTGCAAGAAGACATTCCCTTGTTGGAGGCATGAACCCCTAGCTTGTTTCTACGCTTGCTATGTTTCGACTAGTATTCAGTATAAGAGTTGATACTTTAAATTTTCTAGTAAAGAGACCATGGGGTCAAAATGTTTCCTTATACCTTATTGCAAAACCTTAAAGTTATTTAGTTATGTAAGGGGGGGGTGGTGGGCGGGGGGCTATTATGGGTCAATTTATCTTTATAACGGCAAAATTCTTATGTGCATACAATATAGACTGCATACTATAAAACAGCAAAAACAGACTAGCATGAGGGAAGATTTTATTCTGTAGATGGTTATCAGGCTTTTCTGAATAAACTCAACAAAAAGTCAAATATAAGAAGAAAATGGATTGGAAAGTGGATGGACATAGGAAAGCAAGCTGACTTTTAGTGGTCTATATGACATCCTTCTGACACATTTCCAATGTTTATATAAGTTTTGTTTTTCAAATGTCATCACTGGAAAATCAGCCTTTTAATTCATTGATTATGTTTGATAATTCGGAATCTATCCTGATTTAAACCAGAATAGGGCTAGGTAGGGCAGCTTACCCTGAGTCTATAGAACTGGAAACAGAAACTACAATTAAACTGCATTGAATCATCAGTATTTCGCTATAAGGAAGATATATGGGTACAATGTCACTTTCAACAAGTTTTCAGTTACATCACAACGGTGTCTGGTTGCAACACGAGCTCAATGCTCACTTTTATAGTGATGTCTCACTAAAGCATCACGCCTATGATACCATCCCGTGCAGTCACATTATTCTGACACTGGTCAACCAGTTCTAGCTATACCAAGTAAATCTGAGAACCAAGCTGAGAGCAACTAGTACCATTTTTAACAATTTCGGTATGTCGCGACCTTGGATCAAATCCGTGATCTCCCGTTCCCCGAGGAGTCAGAGTACCATTCCACATAATAATATAATAATAAATTCAACGAATTAAGGTGCAACCTCTCAAGAAATAATAATTAAAACTACGAAAACCTATAAACATTTGGGATTTTGCTGCAATAAAGGTAGACTGAACCATGACTGAGGCCCTGACAAGAGAATGTCACCATACTTATCTTAGTTATGTGTTGAGTTAGGGTACCTTCCAAACTTTATTTCTAGGAAACATGGATTGAGCCTCAAGATATATCAAAACAAAAAAAAATCAAACAAGATCTTCGGAATGTTTCCGTAAAGCAGATATACTGCCCCTTTATAGGCGTCTTTCGTACCCTCAGTTACCTTCTGTACCCTAATTCTTGCTTGAGTCAGAGTACTTAACAAATTTATAAGCACAAACATTTCAAGCAAAACAGAAGCTAAGTCTTCAGAATTAATAACTGTAAAATAGAACATACAAAACTTTTTTGCAACATAGTATTTATACTGACCCCTCATGGGCCCCTTCTCAGGGAAATTTATTTTTTTTCCTATCTCCATTTTGGTTTGAGCCTGAAATTTAAAGCATGTTTGTTATGAGCAAAATCATCAGTTTGACATATACTTCACTGCAATTGTTCTATTAATGACCTACAAAA
Source organism: Anodontia alba (assembly GCA_964016985.1). Classification (NCBI taxonomy): domain Eukaryota; kingdom Metazoa; phylum Mollusca; class Bivalvia; order Lucinida; family Lucinidae; genus Anodontia; species Anodontia alba. The sequence continues at coordinate 10,379,426 of OZ024834.1, read as the reverse complement.
TGTCAGTTGGAATTTCAATGCAAAATTTAGTGGGTGGGGTAATATAACACCAACTGTGCACTCTAAAGGCATTATATTCAACTAGAAGCAGTTTCATACAACATTTTAAGCGTTTGGAATCAATTTTGATGCAGTCGCTAGAGTTTCTAAGAAATCGTATAACATGCAACAATCATGCTGGCAATTAGATTATATATGCAATGGATATTCATTAAAAATGGAAATTGGTGCTTGCAAAAACGCACCCCTCTCCCCTCCCCCCATCCCGCCCCCCCCCGCCCCACACACACACACACACACACATACACCCAAAGAAAATCAACAAATGTCGTATCTTCCGATATTTATCCCACTTTAGATATGTCATATTTGAATGTATACCCTCAGCCAAAAAAAAAACAAAAAAAACAAACATTTGTGTTGCAATTTGTTTTGGGTTGAGGCAAAACATAGTTAGTTTGACTGGACTAATACCCTGATGACACTAGTACCTAAGCAGTCCTGTTAAGTTTTGATTTAAATGCATTTATGAACATTTTTTCTTTTGCCCGTTATAGCTACTTTTCTTTGTATATCTTACAAAACGGGGAAAATTGTATATTTGGGATACATCTTTTTCGCATTTTATCTTTATGTTCACTTACCTTACGCATTCTTGTTTTGGGGCCAAGAATTTGCTAGTTATGTACGGTAACCATTTTACGCAAGAAGTAACCGGTTTCCCGCTATATTCCTCCCCGCAACCGCTGCATTTCATGACATAAATGACGATTTTGACCTCACATGACATATTTTTATGGATTTTGAACTTGTTTCCGCATTGGACTGTTATTTAATTCCATTCTTTCAGATGAATGCAGAGGCCGCAATTCCGTCTTATACATTTTGTGACACTTCGACTTTCATTTGAGGTAAATTTTGCTTTGGTAGGTAGACGTTTTACATTATAAGGTTGCCTTTTGCTTTTAATGAACTGATACTTGAATAAAATATCGCGCATTTGTATGTCCCCGCCTGCCGAAAGCGTGCATATAGCGTTTCGCCGTGATGTTACTTTCGTATGTGTGTACATGCGCACATACCTATGTCACGTTTCTCTTGGAGGTCATAACTTGGGTACCTTTTACGCTAGGAAGTTGAAATTTGGTATGCTACTTACCCAGCCCTAAGTCTTCAGCTCTATTCTGGATTTGCTCCTAGGCCATAGGGTGAGACTAGGGATCAAAATGTATACAAATATTTACAAATGTTTAAGTTAACAGTCAAGTTTACATTGACATTTACGTCCGCGTTTCTCTTGGCGGTCATAACTTTGGTAACTTTTAAGCTAGGAAGTTGAAATTTAGTATGCTACTTACCATACCTAAACCATCAACTATGTGTTACAATCGTCCCTGGTCATGCGCTGAGGTGGGGTTACGGGTCAGAATGTATTACAGGTAAAACTTTGGTACCTTTTGTGCTGGGAAGTTGAAATTTTGTATGCTACTTAGGTCATAACTTAGGTATATTTTACGCTAGGAAATTGCAATTTTGTTTGCTACTTATCCAGACCTAAACTTCAACTCTGTGCTAAGTTATCTCTTGGTTATGCCCTGGGACTGGGCTAGGAGTCAAATGTATAACATGTCAAACTTGGGTACCGTTATGTCGAGGCGGAGAGGTAGTAAATGCAGAATACTTTCTGATGTGCACTTTTTACAGAAACAAACGAGCGGAACTAATTCGTATTGTTTCTCAGTTTGGAGGGTAACTATTGATTATTTGTTGCATGGAAATAATGATTTTTCATATCAACCAAATGTCCATATATTCGAGGCTGTGCAAGCATACATCAAAAACAGTAAAAGATTTTAAGAACGGTCCACTGGCACTGTCGCCTTACTTATAACTTATAATTTATTGTGATTTATAATTATGATTTTGTACTGGCTTTGAATATAGTATATTTTAGTTGGTCTTTCAAAGATGCAAGTAGAGATACAAGTAAATATAATATAGAATCTCTTGAAACTTAATATAGAATCCCTCAGCTGTCAGGGCTTTGTACGCTTGATCTATGCTCGCAACCGTCTGTAGATTCTGTATAATTAATCTCCACCCGTTTGTATGGATTATGTCTATGAAATATTTCTTTCTTTTTTTCTACATTAATAATTCATTTTTTCTTCTTGTATCTTTTTAATGTTTGCCTTTTGCTTACAGCATTTTATGCTAATCGGTTTGTAACTATTCATGATTTTCGTCTCTGTTATAACCATCTGCTTACTCTATAAATATGCTTTGGCCATAAATTTCACGATAAGCTATTGTGTGCATTAGAAGATGAACTAAAACAAATCATATGCTTTCGTTTAATGAGTATTATATGTGTATGTATGACTGTACTGTGATTCGATGAAATCAAATATGTTTAGTTGTATAAAGGGGGAATTTTGAGCATGTAAACCTCCAATGATAACAGCATTTTAAAACTTCCTTATTTATTTTCGTGCTGTTGGCACAGTACAGGAAGGCATTATCTGAAGTCTGCATTCACGCATACAATAGCGAATGAAATGAATACCATAAACCCAGTATAGGTCACCCTGCTGAGACCGTACCTTTTTGTAGCTTTTACTACTCTTTTCCGACAAAATAGATAAAATGTTGTTGTTGTTTTTTTCCAGAAAACAGGGTTCGACATTTCATGCAAACAGTCTGTATTGAAATGAGTCTGTAAGCTGACAATGAAGGTGCGAATCAAACTACGCGGGCATGCAGGGTGATAGGGGCTTTAGTCACATATGCAATCAAGGCCTTTTTTTGCATGACATGATCCATGCACTTTAACGCTTAGGACTCAGGGTAGAAGTTTCAGCAGACGACATACAGTAAAACCTGTGTAAGAGAGCCACCTTCTAGACTGACTTAAAATAGAGGTTGATGTGGAAAAAGTTGTCTGTCTTATAAAGGTATATGTCATGTAATTTTGCTAGCAAAATTACATGACGTGTACCTTTATAAGACAACCATCTTCCCACATCAACCACTAAGTCAATTTAAAAGGTGGCTGTCTTACACATGTTTTACTGTACGGAAACATGTTTCTTATTTTTCCCAGTTTTCTGGGAAAATGATCCTTTTTCTGGAGAAAATAAGAAACGATATTAATTTGTCGTCTGCTGAACTAGTCCAGAGAGTTAATGAATACTTGAGCCGGAACATGAGGGAATTCGCCCAACGAAGACACAAATCAACCTGCGCACCCGTGCGGTTAGATTGGAGTCTTCGTTGCCCCATTAAGAAACTTTGCATTCTTGGCTATCCAAAATTTGCACAGTGAAGATTCTGATCAGGCTGTGCGTCCGTATTTACCTTATTTACCTATTTACCTTAAGTATTCGGACAGACATGCCTGAGCTAACAGTGTAGACATAGAGTCTTCAATATTTGACATTTATTCAGCAATTTTCACACTTATAAAATGATACAAGTATTTGGCCTAAGTAGTCAGATACGCAGGCCTTAACAAACAGTAGACCTAGATCGGACGCCGCGTTTTGCCCCTCACCTAGCAGGGTTTTAGACATATCATCAGGTTGTCCGATGGATTTGTTCACCTTTATAGGTTTAACCCATCTTAGCCTGGAGACAGCGTGGGGATTTCCGATAGCGTGCCATCGACTGTGCGAATGTTGGAAGTTTTTCTTTCTTTCAACCTTTCTTTCTTTCTCTTTCTTTCTATCGTTCTATTTTTTCTTTCTCTCTTTCCTCCGAAATAATTGAATTTAGCGTGAGAACTTATTGACCAAAACGAGGACGAATTACAAAGATGAGTACAAGTTGACCAAATGAGGACGAATTGACCGAAGAAAATATTGTAGAGTACGATTGGCCGAAAATTGAGTACGAGTTGACTAAAACGAGAGCAGGTTGACGTTAAGTCTTCATATCCCTCCTCCACGCCCCCCACCCCCCCCCCCCCGCCGCCCGCCCACGGCTACCCCACCCCCTCCACCATACACACAAGAAAGTGTGTAAAATAAGACAAATATAACAGATTCATCGTCTAGAATGGTGAATTAGCCCAGAGAGTGGTAAGGGTTATTGGTTAAAATATTTTACCCAGCACACTCAGGTTTCACTCTTTGCACCTTCTTTCCTAGCAGGAGCTTCATACTGCGCAACCTGTCCAGACTGTCCGTGAGTGAGAGAGTCGATAGTAAACAGGCAGATGAAATAAACGAGCGTTTTTTTTTATATATATATTTTTCATTCAATCACCCATAAAGAAAGAACTTCGTAATGCAAGAAAAAATGGATTTGTCGTTAACATCACAGCTACAATACATCGCATTGTATGTAATAGTGGTTTTAAAACTTTTATTAATAAATAAACTTACCAAACAGATTGACCGAGTTACAAGCGTTAATAACGAACTGCGTATTAAAATGTTATATTTTTTATCCTGCTTTTAATCTTTTTTTTTCTTTTTTTTTTTTCTATTTTAATATTTTAACAGTTTCAACTTTTCACTCACTACTTGTTGCTTTCATACTCTCAGAGTTTATACTCACTAATTTGCCTGACGCGCAGAAAACCTGCACAGAATCCTCTCGAGGGGGTGTTGCAGTATAGATATCCTATTCCTTTGTGACTAATATCCGGTGGTGCATTAGATTACTACCGTCCAGTTTATTACCATCCCCGCAGGAAGCTCATTGATATATGCTGTCTAAATTTTTTTGCTTTAACAACAATGAACAACCGGTGTCATGGTAAACAAGTGTGCATAAATTCGTCTATAGTGAATTTTATTTATTTTGGAGTATTGAGTGACTTGTTGGAATAAAAACTATAATGTGAGTTTACGTCGTCACCTGCACCATGTTATAAGAATTTATGGTCTTTGGAAATGAACTTTTGAAAATGCTGAATTTTTGACAAAGCATGCTGTAAAATCTCTAAAAGTATTATTATTCAATACGCGTCATTACGAGCGACTGTTTACGGCATGAGATGCGTTTCACTGTAAAAGGGAAGCCGCGGAATTGCAACCGTTCTCCGCCGTCTCACTCTAAACCGAGTAAGAAAGTGAAACAGAACAAAATAAAAAAAAATGTTGAGTCGCCAGCTAGCTCCCAGTTAGATTTAGATACAGCCGATATGTCCCAGTTTCAGTCTCAGTCCAGCATTCAAGGGGACTTTACCATCGACCGACATACGCCATCCCTTGGCGATCAACATTTTACACAACCACAGCGACTATATGCGGATCACAGTCCTAGTGAAACATTTGTTAAAGGACGAGATCACTCAGATTTTGAGATAAGAGGTGCAAAAAGCCACAATAACCTTCAGTCCCAACTTGACATGTTTAAAAAAATCCAACACCGAATTGACAACTGAAGTTCGAGAACTAACAGGCAAAATCGACGATCTGGAACGGTATGGGTGGAGAATGTGTATCCGGATATCAGCTGTACCAGAAAATGAAACTGAAATCATCAATTATGAGATGTTGAAAATTGGCGAAGAAATCAATGCTTTTCGATACTGACAGAGCCCACCGCGTGGGTCGTCAGAAAGATACTGACTCCGCCAATGCTGGTATGGAGATTGACACCGCTGCTGATGATGCCGCTGGGAAATACGAAAAAAAGCCCAGAGATATAATTGTAAAATTCACACTAGCCCGACTGCAGTTCTTAAAAGGCCGTAAAGTCTTACGCGAGAAGAGAGCTACTATCTTCATCAAGGAAGACTTCAACGCGGCACGCATGACCCTGGCATTTCAGTGTCGTAATTTAAAACGTGATAAAATTTCGATGGTATCATAAACATGGGCATTTAATAGGAATGTTTATGTGCAGGATAAGGCTGGAACTAAACACAAAGTTCTGACTCCAGCTGACCTTGACAGTCGCAAGCCGAACTCACAGACAGTGCAGTCTGGCCCAGATCCAAGCAACCAGCAGTAAGTCTGAATAACCTTGAATCTATAAAATGAATCAATAAACATACACTGATTAAAGTGCATCACGAAAACATGGCTATATAATTTTGACCCCCTTAAACCCCACTTTTATATAGTAAAACTAGGGTTTACAGGGGTATACATTATTTTTCTTATTTCTGCTCAAAACATAGATTGTGTGTACTCGTTAGAACCGCCTCGGCACAATCTATGTTTTGAGCAGAAATATGAAAAATATCAGAATTTTTTATCTGAAAATTTTCATTTTTTGGAGGGAAAATTTTTAGTATATTTGAATAGGCGTGTTTTCGTAATGGGGTTTCTTACCCATCATCACTCTCTAGAGACAAAGGTCTATGCGGGTAGTAACACAACCTTTTATTTTATTTATTGTGTTTTTTTCTTGTTCTCACATGATTGGTATACTGGTGCTATATAGGTCTGGCTCAGATTCGCACGTGCTCTTATTAGTTGTCTTCTTGGGTGTAAACATAAATTATTTCGCCTCGCGTGGTTGGTATACTAGTGCTCAGTCTCGCAACAATATAAGCATGGTCGAAACTGCGCGGATGCTGAGACTCGTCCGTGCTCTTATTAGTTGTCTTCTTGGGTGTTAACATAGATTATTACGCTTCGTGTGGTTGGTACACTGGTGCTACGTCTGGCAAGAATATGAGCACGGTCGAGTTAGTTGTCTTCTTGGGTGTTAACGTAGATTGTTACGCTTCGCATGGTTGGTACACTGGTGCTACGTCTCGCAATAATATGAGCACGGTCGAGTGCGCGGATGCTCAGACGCGTCCGTGCTCTTATTAGTTGTCTTCTTGGGTGTTAACATAGATTATTACGCCTCGCGTGGTTGGTACACTAGTGCTACGTCTGGCAACAATACAAACTTGGTCGAAACTGCGCGGATGCTCAGACTCGTCCGTGCTCTTATTAGTTGTCTTCTTGGGTGTTAACATAGATTATTACGCCTCGCGTGGTTGGTGCACTGGTGCTACGTCTCGCAACAATACAAGCATGGTCGAAACTGCGCGGATGTTCAGACTCATCCGTGCTCTTATTAATTGTCTTCTTGGGTGTTAACATAGATTATTACGCTTCGCGTTGTTGGTACACTGGTGCTACGTCTCGCAACAATGCGAGCATGGTCGAGACTGCGCGGATGCTCAGACTCGTCCGTGCTCTTATTAGTTGTCTTCTTGGGTGTTAACATAGATTATTACGCCTCGCGTGGTTGGTACACTGGTGCTACGTCTCGCAACAATGCGAGCATGGTCGAGACTGCGCGGATGCTCAGACTCGTCCGTGCTCTTATTAGTTGTCTTCTTGGGTGTTAACAGAGATTATTACGCCTCGCGTGGTTGGTACACTGGTGCTACGTCTGGCAACAATACAAGCATGGTCGAAACTACGCGGATGCTCAGACTCGTCCGTGCTTTTATTAGTTGTCTTCTTGGGTGTTAACATAGATTATTACGCCTCGCGTGGTTGGTACACTGGTGCTACGTCTGGCAACAATACAAGCATGGTCGAGACTGCGCGGATGCTCAGACTCGTCCGTGCTCTTATTAGTTGTCTTCTTGGATGTTAACATAGATTATTACGCCTCGCGTGGTTGGTACACTGGTGCTACGTCTCGCAACAATGCGAGCATGGTCGAGACTGTGTGGATGATCAGACTCGGCCGTGCTCTTATTGGTTGGTAACATAAAACATTACGCTTCACGTGGTTGGTACATTGGTGCTACGTCTCGCAACAATATGAGCATTGAGTACATCATTAACTCACAGCCTCGTTCTAGACTCACATTACCATTTTTCTAAAACTGTTATAACTTTCTTATAGATTGGTCGATTTTCATGAAATTTGTTGCAAAATTCTAAGCTACTGAATGCCTTTCTTCAGAACTACAAGTTCTAGTTTATGGGCGCTTCCCTTTAAAGGCCTGGCGTGAGGTATTTGTCGTTGGCGGCGAACGGCGGCCGACAGTCCAGAATGGCCAAATTAGCCAAACTATTTGAGGAACTTTTATCTGTTTTTCTTTATTTACTTATTTTCAATTAATAGTACTATTTACTCTTATTTTTCTGTTTGCACATTGTCTTATTTTTGTTGTTAATAAATATTGTAAACAATTTTAAAGCTAGTTGCTGGTTTCACTTTCCTTTCTTTCCCGTTACGCTCATAACAGAAATGTGGGGCTCCTCCGGTATCGAACGTTTGTTTCTGCTTAAACAAGTGTGAGCTTTTTAAAGAAAACAAGTATTGACTCTGAAAAAAAAGCAAATACAAATAAATAAATTCTTAGATTAGACTAAATAAAACCAGCAAAAAGCCACCATGCCATTTAACTTCAATACTTTTATCACTGCGCCTTCGCAGAAACTGTTAAATTTGGTCAAAAAGTCCGATTTGTTGGACATTGCTGCTTTCAATGAATTGACTACGTCAACAAGTCCATGTTAAAACAGGAAATAAAAATATTTTGGTCAATGAGAGGCAAACTGAGTTTGGAAAAGTACGATTAGAGCAGGAAAAACTTAAAATGGAAATGGAAGAAAGAGTAAAGAACAGGGAAGACAAATGCAGAAAGGAAGAATGGAAATGGACGAGAGGAGAAAGAAAAAGAAAGACAAATGCAGATAAAAAGGGAAAAAAATAAAATTTGATACAGAATTATTAATGAAAGAATTAGAAATGCAAAATAAGATGGTAAAACCGCAACCTTTAGACTCTGGCGCACATTTTGACGTTACCAAACACATCAGATTAATTCCACCATTTCAGGAAAAAGAAGCTGACAAGTATTTTCTTCATTTAAAAAAAAACAGAATATTGAAAATGCCCAAAGGAGTAATGGACATTATTGCATAAGAAGCAGTGCGTACGGTATTAACAGCCGTGCATTAACCGGCGAAAAGCCATGTATTAACAAGGCAATTCACGCGCTGTTAATGCACGGCTCGCGCTGTTAATGCACGGCTAAGCAACTTTCACTCTTTTTAATGCTTCACTCTTTAATTGCACGACGGTGGTTCGGGCCTCAGACTCAATGACGGCCTCTTCGTAAAACCTTAACCAGTGGGTTGGGGCTTGACGATATGTCTTTGGCTTGGCCCGCCGTGGTTCAACTATTTGTTTTCATTTACTCTGGCATACAGTAGAATTAGCCATGAGTACTCGTCTTTGTTAATTATAGTGATTAATTTGATTTTTATGTTTTCGCTTTGATGCATTGACTGAGTTGGGAGCCTTTATGCGAACCGAATTTTTATGCATGTCTGTATTAAAAGTAGCATCGGGACCCAGGGTGAAGTTAGCTAGCTGTATAAGTGCTTTAACCCAACCCCCCCCCCCCCCGCCCCCCGTGGTTTGCTCTACCGACCGTTCTAAGGCGGTGGTCCCGGTGTTAGTCTTACTCCTTGTTGCTTTGTGGTTTATTCTACGAGGCAATTTGTTGTGTGTCTTTCCATGTGTCATTTTGCTCTTGTGTTTTTCAGTCCTTTTAGTATTGCGATTACTTCGCTTGGGGAAGAGAGAGCTAATCTTAGTGCTTTTCGTACGTTTGTTCGGTTTGTGCTTGTTTAGATTTGTCGGTTTCCTCTTCCTCTTAGGGTCTGGGAAGGGCTGCGATTTGTGATTGTGGCACTCCCTGGACTTTTCTCTTACCTTTTTTTTCAATATGCTCGTACCGGGGCCATAGAATTGCTGCCGCCACGAGATGAGTACTGCCCGGCCCTAGAACGAGCATAGTCCGTGGAAATGACGTTCGCGAGACTTCGTTGGAAAGGCGAAACAAAATAGTGCAAGAAATAACGCGAAATGTAGCAAATGTTTTCAGTTTTTATGCAATAATAGCGATCGAACATGGTTTTCAATGTATTAACATTCGCCCGGTCCCTTGGGAGGTGTTGAAAACCGCGGCCTTCGGCCTCGGTTTTCAACACCTCCCACGGGAACTGGCGAATGTTAATGCATGAAAAACCATGTTTGATCCCTATATTGCTTTTGTAAAGTGTTATATTTGGGAAGGCTCGAGAAATTTATACTGAGCTGACTGTCGAGCAGAGCTCCAGTTATGATACTGTAAAGGAATTATTTCTTAAAGCAAAAAATTAGGAACTGTAAGGAAGAAAATGAACAGACACACGTAGAATTTTCTAGATGTAAAGAACAGTTTTTTGATAGGTGGCGCTCTTCGAAGAAAATTTGCTCTGATCATGAAAATGGCGTCCTCCTGATGCCTCAGCAGAAGATGAATGGAATGTTAATCACCGAATAGTGGTTCCAAGGGTTTATCGGCCCGAAATTTTAACTTCGGCCCATGAATTTCCCATGTCAGGCCATTTAGGTGTTAGCAAGACCTATCACAAAATTATTAACCATTTTACTGGCCAGGGTAACATCCGACATTTCTCAGTTTTGTAAATCTTGCCATACTTGTCAGACGGTGAGAAAACCCAACCAGATAATACCAAAAGCTCATTTACATCTGCTTTCGTTTAACCTTTTAGCAGAATGATTATTGACTGTGCTGGTCACTTGCCAAAACCAAGTCTGGCCATGAGTATCTTTTTCACTAGAATGTGTGCTTTAACACGTTTCCCAGAAGCCATTCCACTGAGGAATTTCAAAACTAAGACCATTGTAAAGGGTCTGTTTTTTTTTTTGTTTTTTTTTTGTTTTGTTTTTTTACAGTTGTAGGTCTCCCAATGTTTTTTTTACAGTTGTAGGTCTCCCAAAGTCTGTTCAGTTGGATCAGGACTCATATTTCATGTCAGAATTTTTTTGCAGGTCATGCATGAGTTGGGCATTACTCAGTATAAATCGTTACCTTACCATCCTGAAAGTCAAGGTGCCCTGGAAAGATTCCATTAAACACTGAAAAATACGATCAGAGCATACTGCTTTGATACTGGAAAGATCGTGATGAAGGTATTCATTTACTGTTGTTCGCTGTTAGAGAATCTGTTAAAGAATCTCTTGATTTCAGTCCATTTGAGCTGGTATTTGGCCACACTGCGCGTGTAGCTTTAAAATTTTTGAAAGAGAAATTTCTCGCAAATGATGCCAGTTGTTTGAATTTGCTTCAGTGTGTATCAGATTTTAAAGATCGACTGTCAAGAGCTTGTGACTCTGCTCGGACTAATCTTACGTTAGGACAAAGGGAAATGAAACGTTTGGTATGATGAAAATGCAAGAGAAAGAAACTTCATGCCTGGAGACAGGGTACTTGTTCTTTTGCCTATTCCTGGCAAACCACTGCAAGCCAGATATTACGGCCCTTTCACTGTAGATAAAAAGATTATTGGTGTAAATTTCATCGTTAACACTGCAAACAAAAACAGTTATGTCATGTTAACATGCTTGAACAATATATATATAGGGATAGCTTTTCTGTTGCACAAATAAGTGTTGTTAGTTCAGTCTCTCAGGAACAAAATGAAGTAGACTCTGAAGACATTAACTTGATCAAATCCGATCCTATTTTATCAAACATCCAGAATTCTGAGATTCTAAAGGATCTCGACCACAAACTTTCACACCTAGTTCCAGTCCAAATAAAGGAACTGATACAGTTAATTCACGAATATAAACACATTTCCGGACATTCCTACAAGGACTGATAAAATTTATCATGATGTGAATGTTGAGGGTTCACAACCTGTAAAACAACATCCACATAGAATGAACCCAACCAAAACAATAATATCTTAAGGAGGAAATTCAGTATTTGCTGGACAATGATTTCATTAGACCAAGCCAAATTGAATAGAGTTCACCTTGCATTCTGATAGCAAAACCTGATGGAAAATATCGTATGTGCACCGATTACCTGAAGTTCAATTGGGTAAAACAGACACTTTTCCCATCTCAAGAACAGATGACTGTATTGACAATATTGGAAATTCAAAATATATAACTAAGTTCGATCCTCTGAAAGGATTTTGGCAAATTCCTCTCACAGAAAGCGCCAAACTGAGCTCAGCATTTGTTACTCCTGATGGATTATATCACTATAAAGTAATGCCATTTGGAATATAAAAAAAAAACTCTCCAGCAATAATTCAACTCTTAATCAACTCCATAATAGCTGGAATCGGGCATTGCGAGGCTTACGTCGATGATGGCATCAAATACAGTGGTGAGTGAAATCACCATCTGAGGACTATCAAAGCATTCTTTGACAAGTAAGTTAAGCAAAACGGACAATAAACCTTGCTAAAAGGGAATTCTGTCATGCAACTTTAACATTTCTAGGATATGTTGTGGGTCAAGGTCAGATTAAACCTGTAGAAGCTAAAGTTGAAGCTATCACAGATTTTCCGGAGCCCACAAGCAGAAGACAATTGATGAGGTTTCTTGGCATGGCCGGTTATTACAGAAAATTCTGTAAGATTTTTTCTGTCATTGCTGAGCCACTATCAAATTTACTTAGCAAAAGAATGAGGTTAAAGTGGACCAGTTATTGCCAGAATGCCTTTGATAAACCGAAAGCCATACTGAGAAGTGAGCCAGTTCTCTTGGAACCAAATTTAAATAAATAGAGTTTAAGCTAGCCGTAGATGCAAGTGATATTGGTGCAGGTGTATTGTTCCAAGAAATTGCCAATGGTGTGGAACACCCAGTTTGTTACTTTTCCAAAAAGTTAAACAAACACCAAAAGAATTATTCTACAGTAGAGAAAGAGTGCTTGTCTCTCATTCTTGCTCCTCAACATTTTGAAGTTTATCTAACTTCATCATCCTCACCTGTTGTTTTATTTTCATTGATCACAATCCACTGAATCGATGATGCCATCATCTCCAAACAAGACAAGAAAAGAAAACGAAACAAACAAACAAGAATCAGAAGTAACTTAGATGGTGCCTGTTATTGCAGGAGTATAATCTTGACATCAGGCATATCAAAGGAAAAGATAATATTATTCCTGATGCCTTATCTGGAGCAAGTTGTCTTGAGCTGTGGCTTCCTGTAAATTGCTGTATATATTAATTTGCCTTATCAGTATTTTATTTTATGATAATTTATGGCAAAAAAGGCTTTATTACATAAATCTTTCTTTTCCTTGAAAAGGGGAAGTGTTATATGTAGGGTGTTTGATTATTTTAAGTATCATTATTTTCATGTTTACTACTAGTTTCTGTATATAAATAGAACTTTCCGGAAAAAAAAATGTGTTTACAATAATAAGTTGTTTATGTTCTTTTTGGAATCTTCCAGAAGGAATGTTCTGCATTGAGCTATTGTCGGCATGTCATAGAACATTTTGAAGACTCTTTGCCAAAACTAGACAATAAGTGATATCTCTAGTAAACTCTTTTTGGAGAATGTTCTTTGATATTATTTAAGGAGAAAAGATTTTCATATTGGCATCTTTGTACACTTTCATCGGAAATTATCCTATACTGGATTACTTTAATATTTATTCATTCTGGAATTTAACTCTCAATTCAGGGACTTTAAATTGTGGGATTAGAAACTGTTATTCAAAGGATTTATTTTAGAAATTCTTGTGGAATATTTGGGAGGGACTTTGTGAGAATCAATCTTGAAAAGCACTGTTTTCTTATATTTTTCTGTTTGCACATTGTCGTATATTTTGTTGTTAATATTGTAAACAATTTTAAAGCTTGTTGCTTGTTTCACTCTCATTTCTTTCTCGTTATGCCTGTCTCGTAACAAGAAAACTAAACAAATAAATAAACAAAAAAATAAATAATAATAATAATGATAATTTACAATAATTTATTTATACGGTAAATATTCGAAAAAAAAGCTTGGAAATAAAAGGAGAAATAAGTTGAAACGTAAAGAAAACTTACCTTCGGACATGAAAAGATTCAGGTCAGCCTGCGCATACGCACAGTCTGATCAGATTCAACACTGCACACAGTTTAACAGGTTCTGTGGTCTCAAAGGACCAGGGAATATAATCTACAATATGATGAACAAGTTTTAATCCATTTATACCTAGTGTTCCCAAAAAAAGGTACATTGGCAAACAGTGTAGGCGCAGATCAGACACCGCAGAACGCGGCGTCGTTCTGCGGCGTCTGATCAGAGTTTACACTGTTTGCATTAAATGCAGGACTTTCTATTTAACATGGAAAAAAATAACCTAAAACCCTTCGAATGGAAATGGACAAGTCCAGAGAGCTGAGGTAAAAGAGTTATTTAACCCTTAAAGCGCCAGTCACAAATATTGTCGTCTGCTCCGTTATCTGCTTGAGATTTTAAAAATCATTTTTGCAAACAGTGTGGATCCAGATCAGACTGCTCCTCTAGGAGCAGTCTGATCAGGGTCCACACTGTTTGCCGGTATGCAAAAAATAGGTTTGAAAACTTTGCAAGAATATTCAGCAGACGACATAAACAGACGACATTTTCAGATGCAGGTTTTCTTGGCGGTTTAAGGGTTAATAGTAAATAAACATTAAAACAGGTTTATTGCCATTAGTCTGTCTCCAGACTCTATCTTTTTATCATTTTCTCCTTTCACAATTTGCATGAAATGTCGTATCCTGTTTTCTGGGAAAAATGAGAAAAATATCAGCAATTTGTCGTCTGCTGAATTAGCCCGGAGAGCGATGAGGGTTAATGGATTGGCATTGTCCACTGCTTTGAAGGTCAGAGACCTATTAAGACAAATGTCTACTGTTTGAAGGAAGAGCACTCTGACTAGAAAGCATTTGTCTTCCTTTTCTAATGGCGGATATTTTAGGGGTAATTCTTTTAAAATCATTCACTCGAGCTGATCTCTCTTTGAATTGTGGTTGGGGTATAGTTGGGATGTTGGATGGGCAATGTAAAAAATCAGTTTAAAGCGCTCTCTATCTTAGGTCTATAAATAAAGAATAAATGTATATAAGACTTGCTTAAAAAGGGGGGTTCTTATCCGCACACTTTGATCAGAACCGTTCTAGTCCTGCTAGCGTAGTCATTGTTGTGAAAGCGCTCTCACACAAAAACATGTTGATGTGACAGGAATCATAGATAAATATTATTGTAGCCGTGATCACGCTCACACAATGTAGTTGCACTGGGTTATTATCAAAATGGTTTTATTGCCAGCATTGCTTCAGATAATAAAGGAAGGATATTACGAAACTGTTCCTTATTTTTCTACCAAACATGTTGTGGGTATCCATTAGAAGCACCTCCGTGAGGCGTTTCTAATGAGCACCACAACGTCCACAACAACATGTTTCGTAGAGAAATAAACACGAAAGCACTGCAGGCGCTCAGGTCTGGGCATCAGAACAGAGTTCTATTGTCAACAGGTTTTCATAAGCATTTACTCAAAACTTTTAGTTATAACCATAGCTCTAGATAAGATTTTTTTTTGTTGTTGTTTTCAATAAAAAAAAGCATGGATTTTTCTGTCATACTATATTGTTGTGGTTCTCATTAAAATCGCCTCCGCAAGGCACTTCTAATGAGCACCCTCAACATTTGTTTTCATGGAGGAATAAGAAAAATATCAAAGTGGCTATTGCCAGTCGACTGCCAATAGCTGATTTGCGTTAAGATCGCTATTGACAGTCGACTGGTAATAGCCGATTTACGATGAACTCGCTAATGACAGTCGACTGGCAATAGCGATTTTATCATAAATTGTCTATTGGCAGTAGACTGGTAATAGCGATTCTAACGTAAATTGGCTATTACCAGTCGTTTTTATACACGTATTAGGCAATCCATCCATTTCATTGTAACGTCCTATTCCTATGTTTGTTTCTTTTTTCTGTATCTCAGGAGAAATCCTGTTTTGTTCCGTGCTAAGTTGGAGCTTTTATGGACCGCAGAATCTTGTGATATTCAAAGATTTTAAACACAGATATGTAGTTTATTGAAATACACTGGCAAAATATTAAGTTCAATATTATCACGTCCAAGGCCAAGCCGGGGCACTCATCACAAAAACATGCCTATATAATTCTGACACTCTTAAACCCCACTTTTTTATATAGTAAAGCTGGGGTTTACATGGGTATACATTATTTTTCTTATTTCTGCCCAAAAACATAGATTGTGGGTACTCGTTAGAACCGCCTCGCCGAGGCGGTTCTAATGAGTACCACCATCTATATTTTGAGCAGAAATATGAAAAATATCACATTTTTATATCCAAAATTTTCAGTTTTTGGAAGTGAAATTTTGTTTCTTTTGTCTGTATCTCAGGAGAAATCCGGTTTTGTTGCGTGCTAAGTTGGAGCTTTTATGGACCGCAGTATCTTGATTTAATTCGGACTTGTAATATTCAATGATTTTAAACACAGATATGTAGTTTATTAAAATACACTGGCAAAATATTAAGGTCAATATTATCCACGTCCAAGGCCAAGCCGGGGCACTCATCACAAAAAGCATGCCTATATAATTATGACACCCTTAAACCACACCTTTTTATATAGTAAAGCTGGGGTTTACATGGGTATACATTATTTTTCTTATTTCTGCTCAAAAACAAAGATTGTGGGTACTCGTTAGAACCGCCTCGTCGAGGCGGTTCTGACGAGTGCCACAATCTATGTTTTGAGCAGAAATATGAAAAAATATCAGAGTTTTATATCCGAAAATTTTCAGTTTTTGGAGGTGAAATTTTCTATATATTTGAATAGGCGTGTTTTCGTAATGTGAATGTGGTCCGTTTGCCATTCCTTTTACTGTAGCATTAGGGGTTCAGTCTCAACCCTGCAAAGCCTCTGTTCCAACAGGAGAAAATGCAGGACCATCTGATAGCATATTTGGAAGAAAAGAAGTTTTCTTATTTCCCGTATAGTATAAACACTAACTGGAGAGAAAAGAAAACTGTCATAATCATGCATGTGAGCATCGTAATTGAAGATTTTAATGCTAATAAAACGTACAAAATATCTGTGTTACTTCCTTCAGAAAAGCAGACTTCTTACTTGTATACGTACGTCTAATATTATGTCCTGGTACAATTATGCACCATATCTTCATATTCCAGCTACGGTATACGGACATTTTCCTATCAAAATTGGTTGGGTTTGAACAACTGTTTCGAAACAAGGTGCATGTTGCAAGAAAGAAGGCTAATCCTTGTTCGAACAGTCTATGAATGAATTAAACCATATTGGAATCTTTATCAGGATCTTACAAATCAAAGCATTTTAAATGAGTCAGTACATGTGACAGAACCAACAATAAGACTTGTGTAACCAGCAAAGTTTTTAAATATGTTGGGGTTTATCGAAACGTCAATCCTTGTAGGTCATTTTGTGTCGTCTCACAGAGAAAGGGAGAAGAGAGATGGAAGAGATAGTAGAGGAGATGAAAGAGAGGGACAGGGGAGAAAAGGGAAAATGAATGAAGTTACAGAGCGCTTTGTAGCGCTTCGCAATGCAACGGTACGTTACCAAAATACCAAAAAAAAGCGCTTCGTAGCGCTTTGTAACTGTATTCGGAGCTGACTCGCTATCTAAAACAGACTGCTGCATAGCAACGAGACAAAACAAAATGGCTACGCCCGACGTAGTCAGTGTCCGTTTTAAGAGATGAAATGTTTCTTATTTATTTTATTGTCCTTAAACGACGTGCATTGTGCAGAAATGACCATAGAACACAAAACTTATCGTTGAAGCAAGTTTTTTACGAGAAATTCCTAGTTTGAAAATCGTGTCATTTTAAAAAGCGCTCCAAACAAGCAGACCGTTGCATAGCAAGGACAAATCGCTACAGAGCGCTACATGAAAGCGCTTTCCTTATGCAACTCACCAGATTGCGAAGTATTCCTTCACGACGAAGACGGAGTGAAGTAACATTCGTATATCCCCGAGAACACAATGCTTTAGTCTCGATAATTCACAATGGAGGAAAACTATTTCGATTCTAACATGATACAATAAGTAAAATCAACATTGTTGCAATGTTTTCCAAAGAACTCTTTTGTAGCGGACGTCGCGAGAAATAAATTACGTGCAACGTCATCAAATGCGTCCATTGCACGCACTACATTGACGACGTGAAATACTCGTATTATAGTTTCATCACTGTGACATTTCCATTAGACTCAATGGAAAAAAACATTAATGACTCCTAGTTTCATTCTTGCATGTGTTCAGTGTTTCAAAGGGCAACTTTTATAGATTTTATCATTTTTTTTTTCTATTTGCTTTCCTTTATGTAATCACTCTTGAGGAAAACTATTCTAAAAGGAACTGCTGTAAGAGTCGACACCTTTTAAGAAGAAAGGCAAAATCAATTTTGATAATGTCTTTTCCCCTATAAGAGTATATTTCCCATAATATGAACCGTAAAAATAATCGTCTTTGAAATAGTTCTATAAACACTGCGTTTACTCTGAATTGCTCACCTTCCTAAGTCTAGACAGGATGCTGGATCACAAGCTTCAGCAAGCAGGCAGTTTGCTTGTAAGAAAAGAAGAGATTGTTAAAAGAAAGGCAGATGAAAAACCTGTGAAATTAACTGTCTGAAAGATGCCGAAGAAACAGCTGCAGAATTGCACGTTTTAAATATTAGATGGAGTTAAACGAAATCCAATTAACCCTTCCTGTCGTGCAGGCTAAAACAAATACTTGTGGAAACAGTGTTGATCCAGATAAGACGGCTCGTGACGAGCCGTCTCATCTGGATCTACACTATTTGCCGTTCCGTTTTTATTTTAGACTGAAACCCCTATTTGCATTCAGTGGACATGCCCAAATTTAAAGATGGAAGAGTCCATTTCAGATACTCGGGGATGAAAGGGTTTAGCGAAATCCAATTAACTTGCCACTTAGCATTCGACTCAGTGACAGATGAAACTTTATAATTACGAATCAATCAGGGCAAGTCAAGAGAAAATGTTCCCTCTGTGAACATTACAGACAGCTAAGGCCAAGCTCAGCGTGGCCATCTGAACAATCTGTTTATGGTGTTCTGGCTTTAGATCGCCAATAAGTTCTTTGCTTTGTTTCACCCTAATGTTTTTGATTATACGTATTTCACTGTGCTAGTTCACAGATGAGGTAGAAGATTCCTATGCGAACCGAACATGTATTTGTAATTTGCAGCTGCATCAAAATTTGGTGTGAGGTTTCGCGCGAGTAAAACTGGTTTTAACCACCGAGTTGTTTTATTCTACTGACAATCCAAGGAGGTATCTCTATTGTAGTGCAGTTCTTTGTGCGCCGATGGTTTCGTATGCGGCATATTTATTCCTCACCTCTCCTTCTTTTGGGTACCTCGGTAAGGCTGTACTGCGTCATGCATTACGAAAACACGCTATTCAAGGAAAATTTTACCACCAAAAAATGAAAACTTTCAGATAAAAAATTCTGATATTTTTCATTTCTGCTCAAAACGTAGATTGTGGGTACTCATTAGAACCGATTCGACGAGGTGGTTCTAACGAGTCTACACAATCTATGTTTTTAAGCAGAAATCAGACAAATAATGTATAACCCTGTAAACCTCAGTTTTACTAAATAAAGGTGGGGTTTAATAAAGTCAAAATTATATGGGCATGTTTTCGTGATGGAGGCATTTTTCTAGGTATCTTCACTTACTTTTCATGTTGATTTGGAATCTGTAATTTCTGTAACACCAGGGAAAGACTCATCCTTTATTTAGATTTCAGATTCTGTTGCTTTTTTTTTTTTTTTTTTTTTTGTTTTTGTTTTTGTACTACGTGTCTGCTGTCATAGTAGTCCTCTTTCTTTTCAGTGCCAAAGTCGGTACAGATTACCAAACCCGGGAAGGAGTGAATTGACAGGGGAAGCTGAAAAATGCATAAAAAATCAACTTCACTTCTTGACGACTGCAGAAGGCTGATCATAAACACAGTATTCCGTCTACCAAGCCCAGTAAAGAGAATTTAGATATACCCACACCCAGAACACTAGTATTAGCATTAAAAATAGGGGGGAAAAAACATGCAGGTTAATAGAGTGAAAAAATATATGGGGTACATTACTTGACTGTCCACTTGCTCATAACCACCAAACAGAATCTGCGTGTTCAACCTGTTAGATTGGATATCGTTCGAGCTGAAGCAAGCCAGCAAGAGACAAGCACCACTTGGAACCATCTTCAGTCCGAGAATGTATTTTACAGTTTTCTTCAGAAGACCCAGAAGAGAACTAGACAATATTTCGTGATGCAGTGAATTCTTCTGCATTGGATACCCTTGGTCCTACACCTCACAAACACCAAGAACAGCTTGATGAGATTGGCAAAGAAATCTTGGAATTTCCAAAGGGATGCCACTACTAACACAAAAAAGGTAAGAGAAAAGTCCAGGGAGTGCCACAATCACAAGCTGCAGCCCTTCCCAGACATCAAGAGGAAGTGGAAACCGACAAATCCAAACAAGCACAAATCGATCAAACATACGAAAAACACTAAGATTAACTCTCTCTTTCCCAAGCGAGGTAATCGCAACGCTAAAAGGACTGAAAAACACAAGAACAAAATGGCACAAGGTAAGACATACAACAAATCGCCTCGCAGAATAAACCACAAAGCACCAAAGAGTAAGACTAACACCGGGATCACCGCCTTTGAACGGTCAGTAGAGTAAACTACCGGGGGGTTTAAAGCACTTTTACAGCTAGCCAACTTCACCCTGGGTCCCGATGCTACTCTTAATACAGAAATACATACCTTAAGGTGACCAGCTCTACTTCTAAGCACGCAGTTTTCAATAACAAGTTTAGGAATATGCAAGATGGTTTGGCTAGCAGAAAAGCAGACGAAATATACTCCTTCAATAACAGGACAGAGAGAAAGAAACTCTGTTGTTCACCGAAGGCATTTATGACCCACAAAGATCTGCCGGTTTTAATCTATTTATGCCAAGTGGATTCTTCTATCTGAATTCTTTGGACCAGTCTATTTCCGGTTAAAGGGATGTCTGGTCAGTTTTATTATTACCATCTTTTAGTGAAATGCCTGTAATTAATGCAAACAGTGTAGACCCTGATCAGATGCCGCATTCTGCGGCGTCTGATCTGGGTCTATACTGTTTGCCAATGTCACATTTATGGGACGCCAGGCCTAAATGGGTTAAGGAAAGTAGATAGACAGTACATTGGTGCCATTTTATAAAAGGGCGACGGATTTTATGGGTTCCTGTTTGTTTTTCTGCACATGACAGTCCCTTCTGAAAATGTGTCTAATCTAAGAGATAGAAGTCCTCCACAGAGTGACTCAGGATAAGCATATTAAAGTGCTGCTAGATAATATTCTTAGTTTTAGTGAACAGCAGAAAGCGATTTATTCCTCTCCAGTGGCAAGACTCCGGGATTAGATGCAATGCCTCCAGATATTTACGAAGTAGGAGGAAGAGCACTGACAGAGAAGCTGACAGAACTGTATCATGCAATATGGAGAACAATCCTCAAGAGTTTTATGCATCCACAGTCCGTACTAGAAGAAAAGAAACTACACAATGGCGGTGGTCTTTTCTCGGGAGATTCTTGCGAGGATTCTTCTGAACCCCCTGAATGAACACAATATAAGCACAATGCGTCTACCAGAATACCATGACGGAATGGTCTGACGTAAACGGCAAACAGAAAAGATACGTTGTGTCGGGTCTCAGATCCTATCTAAATGTGTTTCTTGGGAAAGGAACTCTAAAAGCACTAAGCTTCCGTCCAATCTTATAAAATATTATTATATGTATATATATTTTGCATGTCATAGAGAAATTGTGAAAAAATATGTTTAAACCAAATGTGTTTCAGATGGTGGGCGCCTGGCCTCTCTGTGGTCGGTGATCTACCAGCCAAAGCCTGACAGCAATCTATTAAAACTACATGTTTAATGAAGGTGGAGCAAAAGTGAATAGATAATAAAGTCATTTACTTTAGAAGCATTCTTTCAAGAGCTGTACAAATTGATGTGGAAGTAAGCGCCAAAGTTGCTGAATCATGTCATCGGAAGGCTACGTGAAAACATATTGGGGCAGTCAGAAGTTCGACCAGAAAAAACCCAAAGGAAACGGAATGTACATTAATAATCGTAGGTATTGGAGCAGACAGGCCTGAGCAAAACGTAAGACATCCTATCTGATTCTACACTGTTTGGCCTTCATCTAGCAGTACACGCATCGATAAGCAGTAAACTGGAGTGAGATAAATATGGTAAGGATTTAAAGTGTCCTATGTTTATAGTAAGTAACGACTGCAAGGTTCTAGTACTGCCGATTGTCCTGTATGTTTGTGATACATGGGCGGTCTACCAACATCAACTAAGAAGTATTAATATCAACCCGTTAACCCATTAAAGACTGAATCAACTCTCCAAGACTATAAATTGGAAAGTCCATTTTCGATTTTAGGTATGTCAGGCTATATGATGTAGATATTCCTAAAGAAAAATGCTTGAATGTTTTGCAAACAGTGGAGACCCTGATCAGACGCCGCGTTCTGCGGCGTCTGATCTGGGTCTGCACTGTTTGCCAGTTACCCGTTTAGTGGTCTCCAATCTTCAATGGGTTAATTTTAGTGGAATCTTCTAAGTATTTCTTTGGACAGATCACGTTTAATGGAAGGTGTCTGGTTTGTTAATATTCCCAGCTAGCATTCTACGTAAATCTACATCGGACCGTCATCGGCCCGTCAGCTACCCTGACGGGCCGATGACGGCCCGATATAGATTTACGTAGAATGCTGACTGGGTTAATAACATTATAGAATTCCCTGTACTTAATGCAATTAGTGTAGACCCTGATGAGACTCCGCATTCTGTGTGGTCTAATCTGGGTCTACACTATTTACCAGTGTCCCTTTTATGGGACGCCGGGTGTAGATGGCTTGACCACCTCCACGCAAACTATCTTAAAGAGCAAATAAAGATTATGGAGCAATACGATATAGAAGTTATAGAGACAGAAATGACAATCGTTTCTGTTCGTTTCGCCATGGGACCAGAATCCTAGATTGTATGTTGCCACAGATTTATTTTTATGTCAGATTGTGAATTGTATAATCTGCTGATGTGTTTAAAATTGCTGGATAAGTGGCAAACAATGTAGACCCTAAAAAGAAGAGCACTTCGCGTCTGACCTGTGTCTACATTATTTAGTCAGATTTGTCTTAACGTATTTACTCTAAATACAGTGTATGAGGACACCTTAGCTTACTGCCATACGTGTCCTAAAGTTTGAACAAGTCCATTGTACTATCTGACTGCACTACTGGACGAGAGGCAAACAGTGTAAAGCCGCGTCTGAGCTGGGGCTGCCGTGCTTGCAGATGTCTGTACATTTCAACATTTAGGATGCATATTACATACAATCACCTTTATGATTCGCTGAGTTTTAAATACTCCTACGTCTGGACAGACGAAGATTGCATTTAAAGCATTCTAAGATTACATTTAAAGCATTCTAAGATTACATTTAAAGCATTCTAACATTTAAAGCATTCTAAGATAACATTTAAAGCATTCTAAGATTACATTTAAAGCATTCTAAGATTACATTCTAAGATTACAGTTAAAGCATTCTAAGATTACATTTAAAGCATTCTAAGATTACATTTAAAGCATTCTAAGATTATATTCTAAGATTACATTTAAAGAATTCTAAGATTACATTTAAAGCATTCTAAGATTACATTTAAAGCATTCTATTTGCACACAAGTACACTTATATAGCTTATTAATGCATCTGACCTAAGTATTCGGACACCTAACTCATTACCTGCCATACCTGTCCTAAATTTTAACAAGTCCCATCACGAAAACATACCTATATAATTTTGACCCCCTTAAACCCCACTTTTGTATAGTAAAACTGGGGTATATAGGGGTATACTTTATTTTTCTTATTTCTGCTCAAAACATAGATTGTAGGTACTCGTTAGAACCGCCTCGGCGAGGCGGTTCTAACGAGTACTCTCAACTATGTTTTGTGCAGAAATATGAAAATATCTGAGTTTTTTTATCTGAAACTTTTCAGTTTTTGGAGATAAAATTTTCTATATATTTGAATAGGCATGTTTTCGTAATGATTTCTCTACTTCTTAAAATGTCTAAATAATATTGGATGTGTGGCAAACAGTTTAGTCCCAGCGGACATCTGATCTGGGTCTAGACTGTTTGCTCAGGCCTCTCTGTCCAGACACTTAGGGTCTATACGATATAGACTAGACTGGCTCCAGTCTCCAATTATTAAATATATTTTTCATATAATCCTGTTTGATAATCCAATAAAATAAAACCAAAATGATATCATGACTAGTGACCAGCCTTCATAGTCATGATTATTTTGGTTTTATTTAAGTGGATTATCAAACAGAGTTACAAGAAAAAATATTTAGTCACTCTTAGTAAAAGGTCAGCAGACAGCATTTTGAAATAGTTTTCTTACTTTTCCCAGAAAACGGGTGTTGACATTTCATGCAAATTTTCTCCAAGCGAGATGATTTGCATGAAATTTCAAACCCTGTTTTCCGCGAAAAATGAAAAAAAAATCATCAATTTGTCGTCTGCTGATTTAGCCAAGAGAGTGGTAAAGGTTAAACATCTGGGGAATTTGACGCGTAAAGACATCTTTATTCTGTCTGGATGCGTGTTTCTACATTTAGATTAATTCAGCAGACGACAATTGATGACATTTTTTTATTTTTTTCCTGGAAAATATTATTTGATTCTTTAAGCAAATTGTCTCCTTACGATGTGTCTCCTAAGGAGACCGTTTGCATGAAGTGTCAAATCCTATTTTCTAGGAAAATAAGAAAAAAATATTTCAAAATGTCGTCTGCTGAAATTTTTACTCAACATGCTAAGCGTTAAGTTGGTTCGTAAGTCTGCAGAATTCTAGACAAAAAGTGGCAGTCTGTCTATTAGCTTAATATGAAAAATTCTGCTTTCCGGACGACAAGTATGCTCTAGAATATGGATGAGGCTTGAAACAGCCAATCAGAAAAAATCAATTCGACGCGTAAGCCGACAAAAGACCCACTGCATTAGATGCAAGGAGCAAGACCCGGGCCAGCCTGCGAATATGCACAGTCCGATCTGTGTCTTTGCTGCTGATATATTCTTTAGTATTCATCCCTTTGTAAATGGACAGTGAAGATCCTAATCAAACTGTGTGGAGGCGCGAGGCTCGCGCCTCCACACAGTTTGATCAAGACCTTCAGTGGCACCATTTTACAAGTTGCACTTGTTTGTCAGATTAAGGAGAATGAAACACTTACAAAATCGTTTTCTCTACCTTCTAAAGGAGTCCTATTCCTACACAAAGCAAATGAACCGAATTACCCCTTCCTTGTACGCAAAACCAGCCCATGCCTAGGGTTGAATCCCATGAAAACTTAGAAATCTATATTTGTTTTTCTAAAGACTTCTCATGGCATAATAAAATAAGTTATACCAAATGAAAGGCTTGGTAAAGTATAGTGTGATAATGTGATGAGAAAACAACAACAAAAACAGAATAATGATAAGCATTGGAAACTGTATACAACATACTTAATGGGTCTATCTTAGAATATGACGACGAATCTGGGATAATTGTACATATATGGTAATTCATAGCATAACATTTCCTGTATAAAGTTATCATTTCTTAACATAGAGAATATTTGATTTTTTTTTTCAGTGTAAGATCTTACACTGAAAAAAAAAGTCTGTTTCTTTTATGCTTTTCTTCACCATAATTAAATTTCTACCTACTCTTGACACTTACGTCGAGAAAATAACTTTTTTTCCTAGCCATTTTGCGTCCATTTTGATCTTGTTCAGCGTGTTTGGGGACATAATATTAGGTAAAAGTCATAGTTTTTTACCTAGAAAATGAAGTCAAATAAATTTTAAAGCAATACAACGCAAGCAATCGACACAAAGAAAATGCCGCAGTAGATGATAGCCTGACGTCGCGTACAAAGAAAGAGTTACTTCAGCGCAATAACGTCACGTCAGCGGTTCTAACGCGGAACGTTAACCTCGCACATAATTTCAGACAAGTAGATATATTACATCTTAAACTTTTTGGCAATGTTTCCGGTCAGAATTTATGAGGAATTTGATTTCAAGAAAAAAAAAGTAGTCCCAAACAGTGAAAATCCGAAAGTCATAATTTCATTGTTTGAAACACCGAAATCATCGGTTTCGATTTCACCGAGAAATCTCTATATATCACTGAAAAGCATAAAAGAAAAATGTATCTTATTGTTCATATTTTTGTTGCAGTGCTACTACAATTAACTGTCAATTTATATTGCAAATACATGTTTGCCGCGTGATTATTAAACGTTTTGTCTTCAAGAGAAGAACCTAAGCTATTGCTTTCGTACTGATACTTCAACATATATTATTGCATAAAAAAAAGTGCCACACATTATTAACAGACGTGCATTATCCGACGAAAAGCCGTGTATTAACAAGGCAATTCACGCCCTGTTAATGCACGGCTACGCAACTTTCAATATTGTCGTACCGGGACCACAGATTTGCTACCGTTACGAGATGTGTACTGCCCGGTCTAAGAACCAGCATAGTCCGTGGAAATTGCGTTCTTTAGCCATCGGTGAAAAGGCGAAACAAAATAGTGCAAGAAATAACGAGAAATTTAGCAAATGTTTTCAGTTTTATGCAATAATAGCGATCGAACATAGTTTTTCAATGCATTAACATTCGCCAGGTCCCTAGGGAGGTGTTGAAAACCGCGGCCTCCGGCCCCCTGAAGCCTTTTGATTTTCGGCAATAGATTTCGAAGTTAAATAATTTCTCCTAGTGAAAAGCAATAGCCATGATCAGCCTGTACGGTTGCGCGTGATGATTTGGGCTTTTTTTTTTTTTTTTTTATTGCACTAGGGATAACGTCCTTTCTGAGTGATACAATACAAGCCGGTGTCCTGTTTGGTTTAAACATATTTTATTCAGAATTATCAATTTAAAATCAATATTGTAAACAATAAAAAAGGGGAGTCGATGAAACCGAAGGATGCTCCTCCGAAGATGCGCAGTAGTGGAAGGGTTATATTAGTGAAAGAGTAAACTCTGCACTATCTCTGATGGCCGTCTATCAGTGTATCAAGTTTCATTTGGTTCTTTTTTATACTTTCAGAGATATGCACCGGACAAATTTAATATTGCAAAAATTAGGAAGGGAAATAACTCCATTAATACTGACGATAGTGTTATGGTTCTTGCATTCTGCACTCTATCACTGTATCAAGTTTCTTTATTTATCTTCAATACTTTTAGAGATATGCTTCGAACAAGCTTACTATTGCGAAAATTAGGAAGGGACACTCTGTAATTGCATGTACTTGTGACAGAGTTACGGTTATTTATCAATGTCTCGTTTCATTTAATTCCCTTCTATACATTCAGAAATATGCTCCAGACAAGCTTTTTATTGCAAAAATTAAAAAGGGTAGTAACTCCGTAAATACTGATGACAGGTTTATGGTTCTTGCATTCTTCAATTTCCCTCATGGCCCTCAAGTTTAATTTATTTATCTTTAATACTTTTAGAGATATGCTCCAGACAAGCTTACTATAGCAAAAATTAGAAAGGGAAATAACTCTAATTACTTGTGATAGAGTTACGATTCTTGCAATCTGCATTTCTTCTGATGGCCATCTATCAATGGATCAGGTTTCATTTAATTCCCTTCTATACTTTCAGAGATATGCTCTGGAAAAGCGTTTTGTTGCAAAAATTAAGAAGGGAAGTAACTCCGTAAATACTGATGACATTTTTGCATTCTGCATTGTCTCTTATAGCCCTCTATCA
This sequence comes from Anodontia alba, assembly GCA_964016985.1. Classification (NCBI taxonomy): domain Eukaryota; kingdom Metazoa; phylum Mollusca; class Bivalvia; order Lucinida; family Lucinidae; genus Anodontia; species Anodontia alba. Next base: position 10,351,732 of record OZ024834.1, on the reverse strand, counting down.
GTGTATCAAGTTTCATTTATTTATCTTCAATTCTTTTAGAGATATGCACCGGACAAGCTTACTATTTCAAAATTAGGAAGGGAAATAACTCTGTAATTACATATGATATAGTTACAATTCTTGAACTCTGCACTTACTCTGATGGCCGTCTATCAATGTATCAAGTTTCATTTAACTCCCCTCTATACTTTCAGAGATATGCTCCGGACAAGCTTTTTATTGCAAAACTTAAAAAGGGAATTACTCCGTAAATACTGGTGACAGGGTTATAGTTCTTGCATTTTTCATTTCCACTAATGGTCCTCTGTCAGTGTATCAAGTTTCATTAAAGTACCGTCAATGCTTTTAGAGATATGCTCCGGACAAAAGTGTGACTGACTGGCAGACAGACGAACGGACGTTCCCACAGATGGACACTTATTGGGTACTCAAAGACAAAAAATGTAAAAGTACCCAGCAGTAGTTAAAATATCCAACAAGATCCCTCTTTTTTATCGGGTATCATGAATGGAATAAAGCAAACTCTATATAAAGTACCCACTAGATGCCTACCCAATATATGCCCACTTGTTGGCCCGGATGGACGGATGGACGGAACGACGGTCGGACGGACTGGCGGACGGACGGACAAAGCGGCGACTATATGCTCTCCCTTCGGGGAGCACAAAAACAGGATTAGGACGAAAACATACAAGCTTATGTAGTTCTTCTCCATACAAAATCAACATTGTAAGCATATAGCAAGTTTTAAGTGTATAGCAAAGGTAACAGGGTCCATTATGAAATTTAGAAGTAATCAATTTCCTGATAAATCAATTTATACAGTCCACTCGCATTATGTCAAACACTGATAACTCAAACCAATACAAGACACAATCAAACGAAAGATAACATAAGTTTAGTTTGCCATATGATGCTTTCACATCACTTCTCTTTTTTCTAGAAATCTCGGCCATCTCAAACGGAAGTTCTGATCATCGGAGTTTTAGAGAGTTGATCATATCGTTTATTTAGTTAATATGACATCTTTAAGTATAAAGTCAAAATATTTAACAAAAATATGTAGAAAAACAAGATAGAAATGAACAGAATGACAACAGATAAAATGAAAGTTTGCTTTTTGGGAAGCAGTGGGAAGGGTTTGTGCACCCGCAGCATCATGATTTTCGAGGTTTTGTCCTGTGACAATGTTGAATACATCGCACACCTGGCTTTTTAACAACATATTTATTAAAATTATCAAAACCGTTTTCTATCTAAGATATACCGCTGAACTTTGTTGAATATAGATATGTTAATGTCACGAGGGAGTGTACCATCTCTAAATAATAGGAGTTTGAGCGTCTCTGTCTGGTACTAGGAGACATAATTTAATAGCGTTGTTCTCTGCTCATTATAATACGAACACTGGAAAAAATGGCTGGTATTTTCCACAGATCCACAGCGGCACAATGAAGTATCAGTTAATATTTTCGAATCATTAAAGTTAGATATTTAGCGAACTACGATTTGTACGAAGTCGTGTGTGCAATATCTGTGCTTTCCTTGTGCCACTGTAGAAATGTTTCGGAACTATAGTTTGTTCCCTGTTAAGTTTATATTTGAACAAATGAAGCGAGTCTGACTGTCTGAAATCGTTAGTTACGTCGTTTCACTCCCTAATTACCGATGGCAAGAATGAATTATAATACTGATTCGTTCTTGAAGCTACAGATTCCAGATCATTAGCATTTATACATCTCATATATCTATGATGTGATTTGCCAATAAAGTTGAGTCGAGCAGAGTAGAGTTGAGCTTTCTTGCACACCAAAAGAATTTACTTCCACGGAGATTAAATTCTTTTCTTTTTGAATAGATTCCTTTTTTAGAAGGAATGCAAATCATTTTGAGGAAGTTGAGTCCCTTCCCTGTGAAATTACAGTCGACTCTCGTTATCTCGACCTCGCTCATGGATCATAATGGGAAATTGTGTTTACAGACTGGGGCACTAGATCAGAGAGATTGTTAATCATTTTGAAGAAAATAGTAAGTTTGTGATTTTTTTTTCGTCTTCTTCCAGTGAATCCCATCAAGTCTCAATATACAGTAAATTTTAAGATACTTATCTGGTGGCACCAGTAACTATTCTACCTGCCTCAGTTTGTACTTTTTCAATTTCTTGTTTTTCATGTTGAGCGCAGTTATCTTAAGCGACGTCACCATGTTCCAAGATTGGTCTAATAAATGCTGTGTATATTATATCTAGTGACTTTCTGTCTAATCTAAATTTAAACTCTCGCATGATATTTATTCTTCTCCAGGCCTTTTCGAGTATATAATAAATTGGGTCGTGCCAAGTTAGTTTGTTTTTGAAAAGTAGAGTCCTAGAAACTTGTTAGATTCGTTTTCAGTTATTTGTTGGTTTTGCATATAAAGGGGTGGGTATAAAGGTCTGTTAATATAGGGATCAAACATGTTTTTTCATGCATAAACATTCGCCAGGTCCCGTGGGAGGTGTTGAAAACCGAGGCCGAAGGCCGCGGTTTTCAACACTTCCCAAGGGACCTGGCGAATGTCAATGCATTGAAAAACCATGTTCGATCGCTATTATTGCATAAAAACTCAAAACATTTGCTACATTTCGCGCTATTTTTTGCACCATTTTGTTTCGCCTTTTCGCCAATGTCGCGCCATCGCTATTTCCACGGACTATGCTCGTTCTAGGGCAGGGCAGTACACATTTCGTGACGGCAGCAATTCTGTGGCCACGGTACAAGCATATTGAAAGTTGCGTAGCCGTGCATTAACAGCGCGTGAATTGCTATGTTAATACACGGCTTTTTGCCGGTTAATGCACGGCTGTTAATACCTGCGCACTGCTTTTTATGCAATAATTTTACGTGAAATAAGAAGTAATTCGGTTTTGTTGGATTAAAGGACACAAGACAAGTTTCAACCCACTGGAAATTTTTGACTAAATCTGTATTAAGCCATTCGACTGATGTTACAGGGTGTTCAACAATCATAAAAAGGCTAGTAGCGTCAGCAAAGAGTCAAGTGTTGGAATCTATTTCGTTTGCTATGTCATTTATGTAATTCTAAAATAATAATGGGCCTAGAATTGAGCCTTGCTGCACACCTGCTAGAATTTTGGACCAATCAGAACATACACCAGGTAGTATTACACGCTGTGTTTCTGTCATATAAGAAGTTCCTAAACCAAGCGAGGAGTTTGCCAGTAACACAGGCGGCTTCGCGTTTGTGAATAAGACCTGTATGCCATACTCTATTAAATACTTTGCTTGTATCACAGAAGACAACTATGTCCTGTTTTGTCTCACTTGTCTTAGTTTAACTTAGACCCTTAAGAGAACTGAACGTACGTTTATAATTTTGAGCTGCATGAGAGTAAAGAGCGAGGTTTCAAGCGAGTAAAACTGCATTAACCCCCACCCTATCCCCCACCCCAAGTACACCCAGTACTAGTAGTTTTCCTACTGCAGTTTTTCTTTGTTTGTGCGAGTATGATTTAATATGCGGTATTTAATTTATTATTGTTCGTTAATCATCTCGCATGGGAAGTCTGAGTGCTTGATTCTGGCATTTCCAGGGAATTGTCATATAAATTTAACAAAATCAAAGAAATTACTATTTCTCACAAAGAAATTATGCCAAGGTCCTATATATACCCTAAGTATTTGGATACAGGTCTGAGCAAACAGTGTAGACCCAGATCAGACTCCACAAAATGCGGCGTCTGATCTGGATCTACGCTGTTTGCCAATCAGCTAGAAGTTTCTAGATACAAATGAACGTGTGCAAAGTTTAGAACGGGTGTGGTAAAGCAGTACTTGGTCCAGATACTTAGAACGAAGACGGTAATTGAATAGTCTATGTCTAGACAATACTATTTCCCCGATAAATCTATATGTTCTGCCCGAATATTGCTGGAAAATAACATTAGCACATTACCATAAGACATAAGAAACTATATTTAAAGTCTGTATGGGAAGCGTAATCAAGAATAGATAGACATATTCGATTATTTTACAGACAAAAGGATGTTAAGGGGATACGATACAATGTTGCTTGTCCGCCATTATTTACAAGGGAGACAACTTTTGGTACTTTCTTCACCCCCCCCCCGCCCCCCCCCCCCCACCCCACCCCCACCCTTTAAAAAGACGAAAAAGGGGAAAAATTAACTCCCAAGGGGAACAACTTCTTTTCCTTTAGAGAAAAGTAGAGCTAAACAGTAACTATCCTATCTATCGGCACAAAATGTAGAATTTTCTGTATTTCCGTATTTTGCATTGTAACAAAGCATCCATGTATTAATTAGGCTAGTTTAACGCATAGAGGCATCATTTTGGATCCGATTGTAATAAACAAGTCATCAAAATGTTTCATGTTCTATTTCTGTTGAATGTGAAATTTACAATGACGTGTACTTTCTTTCCCCTTTATACACTGTATGAGCCGCAACGGCCGACAAAGTACCTTCGGATGCGTTCGCCCAAAGAATATTCAGATCAGTCTGCGGATTCACACCGTTTGATCAAAATTTTCACTGGACACCCTTTGTATAGCCAAGGATTCAAAGTTTCTTCATGCGGACAACGAAGACTGATCAGACTGCGCGAATGCGCAGGCTGATCTGAGTCTTCGTTGGGCGCCAATGTCAGACGTTGCGGTTCATTTATTAAAAGTATCCATGACTCGGTTGGTCGATGGAACCGAATCTTACCTTACTTCCTTTATATCCGTAATTATCGCTGCAGGAAATCACAAATGCGTGTTAAGATGTTCTGTCTATAGACGAGAAAATTTTGATTTATGTCAAGATTAGTCGAAACTGCCAACAGTGCATTTGCATTTGTGCAATTTATAGGATATTGTGGCGCAAATGCTACATTCCATCCTCAACATCAAAAAACGGTATATGTGCTTTATGCGAACAGCAATGGCCGAGATCACGACCTTCGCATTGTATGGATACATTCTACAGAATCAAACTTCTTTAAGCAGGCAATAATGACCTTAACCCATTCTAGTTTAGAAACCCTGAAAGAGTAATTGGCAAACAGTGCAGACCCAGATTAGAATGCGACGTCTGATCAGGGTCTCCACTCTTTGCATGTAGTTTAGCCGTTTTTTCACTAGGAATATCTAAATCACATAGCCTGATATACCTAAAAAATCGGACTCTTCCAGGATATAGTGTGGGGGAATCTATTCAGTCTAAAATGGGCTAATCATACTGATGATAGGCAAATGGAGAGGGTATTCTGGGACGCCGCAGGTTGCATATGAGCCGCAACGTAAGAAAACGTACTTTCTGGCATGTGTGCCTAACGAAGACTCCAATGAGCCTGTGCAATCCCACAGTCTGGTCAGAGTCTTCGATGTGCGCTTGAAGAAACTTTGCATCCTTGAATATCCAAAATGCGCCCAGTGAAGATTCTGAGCAGACTGAGCGAATGTCCAGTCTGATCTGAATACTTGCTGGGCGCACATGTGTGAAGGTACGTTTCTTGACGTTGTGGTTCATAAGCAATATTAAGGGTCGGTTTCTCAGTCTCACGTGTGATATATCAATCCTGCCTTATTTATGGTAATTGCATGCATGGATCCCAGTATGTGCATAGTATAATACCGAGGAGACTGCCTTTAAGCTTGAAGCGCTAAGCCAAACTGTAGCAACCGACATTCTATTTTTTATCATTTTTCAGAGAAAATAAGACTTGGCATTTCATGTGAATCGTCTGCCCTAGCAGACGATTCACACAAAATGTTAAGCCTTATTTTCACAGAAAAATACGAAAAAACAAAATGTCGTCTGCTGCAATTGTAATTAGCGCTTCTTGGGTTAAATGCTCCATTGTATGACCAGAACCAGACACAGTGACGTAATAATGCTACAGTATAAATCAAATCACTGTAAGCTGCCATTGATATATGATACAAAAATATTTCTGAGATTTTCAACGCAACAGAGCAAGATCTATACACAATCTACAAATACAAATTTATTGCCCCATTAACGTCTGATTCGCCAAATTCTAAAAGATCAAGCTGCTATATAGTATGTCTGGAAAGTAATTTTCTGTCTTTTGCAAGCTCATCCGATAAACACGAAAGCTTGCGATCTGCTGATGCTAGATACACTTAACAGCCACAAAATGTAGCTAAACGACTAGCCAGGCATCCAGCTTCTTCTAATACAAATGATGTGATCATAACGCTAGATACTAGACAAAGGCAGGAACAAAATTATTCCGCAGCCGAACGAGTAAAATCAGAATCATCATCAGAGAAAGTTGTCCACTTGATGCCAATGACTTAACCCTTTTACCTTGAGTTTCTGGCATGGATTCTTCCATTGATTGTTGCAGTAGGGGTTTCAGTCAGAAATCAATAACATAATGACAAACAGTGTTGACCCTGATGAGACGGCTCGTTACGAGCCGTCTCATCTGGATCTCCACTATTTGCAAAGGTATCTGTATTGGTCTGTAGGGACGAAAGGGTAAAAAAAAATCTAATGATTTAAAGTTGCCCATGCAAATGGACAGTCCTGTAATTTTGCACTTTTCTCTGTGTTTAATTTGATGTCCCTGTTACGTACTGGGAGACATCATCAAACTATAGGCTACTGGCAACGATCAAAATTAACGGCTAACCATGCTGAGTAAAAATAAAGCTGACGGCATTTTGAAATACTTTTTCCAGAAAATCGGATTTCACATTTCATGCAAATTGTTTCCTTTGGAAATGTCGAATTCGATTTTCTGAAAAAAAAAAAAATAATAATAAAAACCAACATCAAATTGTCTTCTGATGAATTTGCCCATGAGGCGACAGGGTTAAACTAACCAACAATTCATTTAATTTTATTACAAAGAACTTTGAAACTTTTTGTGAACACTACGTCATAGTCTGCCATTTTTGTTGGTTTTGTCATGCGCTGGCTCATTTTGTATTTCGTTTTCCCTCTCTTTCGTTTCTTTGTTTTGTATCATAAACTGAAATGAGGTACCCTAAAATATGTTTGACTTTTGTTTCCCCCTCGAGAAGTTTTGCAGTCGACCATTCGATAGTGATTCTTCTGTATTCATTTCATCTGTAACTATTTGTGTATTGTTTGCTGTTCATCTATGTTCTTTTTTTTTTCAGTAATTGTTCGTATATTTTTACTGTTCCGCTGTTTTTGTTTTCTCGATAACTGTTCGTGTATTGTTTGATATTCTTCTATGTTCGTTTTATCGCAAAGTAATTGATAATGAATATTTCATTAGTATATATAAATCGTCGGAAACAGGACCAAGAATCTAAACTGAGAGAGCTGATAAGGATTGGTTGCTTGAAAATCTATATGCCTCTAGAACTGATTGGGGCATGCTGGAATTAAAGTCCTTGCCGGTCCTTTTCGCCGGAAAAGGTCATTTTCGGGTTTTAGCAGGAGCGCGGACTGGGTCACACTTTTTACCTAACACTGGATTTGGTGCGTTGTACTGGTGTACCCGTATTCATATTCGTCCGCCGATATTGTACTAAGTATGATTGAATGTGATTGAAATCTAATGTCCTCAAAAGTTTAAAGTTTTGTTTGGTTTTGTTTATTTATTCGCTATTTATAAGTATCAGAGTGTATAATGCTAATACGTTAGAATGCTGAATTTAGCGTTATTTGCGTTAGCAGGGAACTATTTGTAAGGTTGTTATTAGGTTGGTAAACGTTTAGTAACAGGAAAACAGATTGTCGAAATGTGATATATTAAATCTGATGACGGCTGCTAAGCCCCTTCCCCCACGCCCCACCCCACTCAAATATAAAACAAATTCTTTTGATTACAAAATAGTTCTCCCGCATATATAGTACCTGCTTTAATTTTATACCCATACACGTGATAACGGTCGTTTTCAATGTTTACTATATAAAATATAGGAAACTCGGAGTAGGGTTTAAGTTCCTACAATTTAAACATTTCTCAGCTGACGAACTTAATATAGATCTAGCATGTTACTCTCATATCTCAACAGACGATCACGTCTCAAAAAGCCAGCGACAGGAAAAACTCTCCAAAATTAGTATTAATTGAATGTGGCTACGAAGAAATTATCTCATAATTTTAGCATAATTTGAAATAACTGTGCTTGAAGCAACAAAAATGATTTCTGCCATTAACGATCGATCAGTACACACAATTATAAGCAGTAGGACTATCCCCGCTCAACGAAAATGAGCAGGGAAGTAAAACTTCCTATACATCACGAAAACATAACTATTTAATTTTAAATCCCTTAAACCCCACTTTAATATAGTAAAACTGGGGTTTAAAGGGTTATACATTATTTTTCTTATTTCTGCTCAAAAACATAGATTTGGGTACTCGTTACAACCGCCTCGGCGAGGCGGTTCTAACGAGTACCCACAATCTATGTTTTGAGCAGAAATATGAAAAAAAAATCATAATTTTTATCTGAAAATTTTCAGTTTTTTTTTTTTGTGGTGAAATTTTCAATATATTTGAATAAACATGTTTTCGTAATGATATTGCATGTACATCTTGAGAAGACTCAGACCAGCCTACGCGTCCATGCAGTCTGATCAGGGTCTTTGCTATACCTCTGAAGATGCTTTGGAATCTTGTCTACCTACAAAGTGCCCAGAGAAGGCTCTAATCTGAGTCTTCGCTGTGCTTACATGAAGTCGAAGGAAATGCTATGATCCGACCCCAATGTACCTCAATAACTGTCTGAGAGTCAGAGCAAGAGAAAACTACAGTGAACCCTCGTTACAACGACAGCATTTGTTCCAAAAGCTGTTGCCATAAGAAATGAATTTGCTGCTGTAAAGAATCCTAAATGGACAGGACGATATATAAGAAAGGCCTTGTTTTCCTCATAGAACATATGTTTTGGATATTTGTTAGAATCGCCTCAGTGAGGCGATTCTAACAAATATCCAAAACATATGTTGTTTGAAGTTTTAATGCAATATTCTTGCATAATTTCTCATTAACTGTCACCCCTTGAGTGAAGGTTTTTGGTTAGTGGTTATATTCGTGCTAAATTTGGTAAAATATCACACACAGCTTATTTATTTCTACAATTTAAGGGCACAACAAACACTTGATAGTTTTCCCAAGGTTGACAACGTTTATAACTTTCTGTTTGCTTTCCATCATACCAAGATGCTTTTGTAAAGAGATCTACAGTCAAACCTGTCCTAAAGGCCACCTGTATTAAGCAATCACCTGCCTTCAAAGGCCACTATTTCAGATCCCACTAAAAGGCAAAGAAGTAGAACTCTACCTGTATTAAGCAAGCACCTGTCTTAAGCAACCAGTGTGACTTTCCAATAGGTACTTGCTTAACACAGGTTTGACTGTACTCTAAAGGGAAAGAATTCATGCGATTTTTAACTTGATTAATTAACTTTAGTCAAAAGTTATGAAGGATACCATTAAGAAGTCGACATTGAGTTAATCAAAAAACAGACCTGTAGCCAAAATCCATTATTTCTGACAGTTCCATAAAGCTGCCAGTCGTAAATTAGAAATTAAACTGTCATAATTGAAATAAACCACAGAACAGTTAATTTACTGGGTCTGGAAAGATATTTGTTGTATTAAAATGATTGAGAGTAAAATAGCTTAAATAGGATAAAACAAGTTATTCTGGTATTTAATGACTTTATTTCTATTACTTCGCAAATGCATATCGTAAATAGCCTGTAAACCGTTTAAAACGCGCACCTGTTGGTTGAGTATTGAGCGAGTTTATACGTTTTTATATCCCTTTTCCCGCCAAAATCACATAAGCTTTAATGTAATTTATGACCCATTTCACCAGGTTACCGTGCTCCGACCCCCTTCTATACCATTACGTAAACATGCCTATATAATTTTGACCCCCTTAAACCCCACTTTTATATAGTAAAACTGGGGTGGGGTTTTCAGGGGTATCCATTTGTTTTCTTATTTCTGCTCAAAAACATAGATTGTGGGTACTCGTTAGAACCGCCTCAGCGAGGCGGTTCTAACGGGTACCCACAATCTATGTTTTGAGCAGAAATATGAAAAATATTAGAATTTTTTATCTGAAAATTTTCATTTTTTTTGGTGATAAAATTTTCAGTATATTTGAATAGGCATGTTTTTGTAATGCCCTAACCGTTTGTAGGAACTAATGGTCTGCGCATGCGCATAAATTTTCAGCTAGCACCGTAACTGCTTTCGTTTGGCATTCTGTATTCGGACAAAGTTTATTTAGGACAAGTTTGGCGTCCCATAGCACACGTACTGTTGCATTGTCCGCATCTGAACTTTGCGGACCTGTTTATATTGACGGGCACAAACGTTTCAAATATCAGCCCGATCGTATAAAAATTAAGCGAGCTATTAAGGTATAAAATTTCGATGTCCCCCAACTGATCTAAAAAGGCTTATTTGAACCAAACCCCGACCTTCACAGATTTGGTTGAAACTGGTACCAAATTAAAGGTCCGGATCCGTAAATTGCCGGGCATACTTGCACAAAAATTCTAAACGACTCGTTTTCGAGTTATGGCCCTTACAATTAAATCTGGCCCCTAATTACTCAACAACGGACTGTCCAAATTTTCTGAAAAAGAAAAAAAAAACATGCCCAAGGTACTATTATCCCAGAGCATCTGTTGTCACAAGTTTCGTCGAAATAGGCGAAATTTGTCTATTTTGACTTTGTATTCTCCGTGCAAGCCCATTATAGAAAATTCAGTTCCGTACGTATATCTCCGCATTCGTTGTTTAAATCGACCTACAATTTGGTTTGGTTTCGAGGAAATGTTGTGTAGTTTAACCGTTGTCTGCGTGCCCAGAGAGGGATATGTTCTGTAAGTTTGTCCAGGGTAGCTGACGGGCCGATGACGGCCCGATGTAGATTTACCTAGAATGCTAGCTGGGTGTCTGGTTTGTTTTCATTATTACTATGTTTTATAGAAATTCCTATATTTAATACAAACAAAGTAGACCCTGATCAGACACAACGTTTTGCGGTGTCCTATCTGGGTTTGCCAATTATCATTTTGGGGGTCTCCAGATTAAAATGGGTTAAGAGTAAATGTTTTTACATTATAATGCGTGTGCGCGCGCGCACACACACACACACACACACACACACACACACACACACACACACACACACACACACACACACACATTATATATATATTTATAGTTTTTTTTTAATTTATTTATTTATTTATTTATTTTTGTAGTTAACAGATGGTAACCCATTTATCTCCCCGTCAGTTGATATACAGAGGGTCGGAGAGGGCCACCCCTCTGCATATCTTACATATGTGAGCATATATTTATTTTTCGTGTCCAATCTAAATTGTCCAGCGAGGTATTTTAGAAGCTGTTCTGCAGAGTCCAATATCCTGGTGCTGTTAGGCCAGCCTTTGTTTATGGTGTGTTTTTCTCTTGTACAACAGATCGAAAAGGAGATTTATGGCATGTTGTTTAGCTAAACATTTCAATAATTTCAATTTAAACGCAATAAGCTGTGACTCACCTAACTGAAGTCTCTGCATAAAAAACAACAACATTTGAAGTTGCTGAAGTGGATTCTTCAATCATTAAATTTTGGCAAATCCAATGTTGCAAATAGATGTGTTTGTAAATAACCAGAACATACTGGCAAACAGTGTAGATTCAGATGAGACGGCTCATTACTGCAACTGCACCGTTGTGTCTCATAATTGTTCCTAATCTCCTTCTTCTTTCAGTGTCTCCCCAGCAGACACACAACGTTGAGACAACGTCAATTCAACGTCAAGACGTTGAATCAACGTTGAATCGACGTTGTATTAGCGTTGTGTGCCCGCTGGGATCGGGAAGGTTGTGCTTCGTAGCATATCCTGGGTATCCACTCGGTTCAACATTTTTTGTTTTCCCAAGTTCGCTCGTTGAACATGTTTGACTGTATATGAATTGCATTTATCCTTTTGAACATCATCTTGCTCATTTGCATAAAACTATATGAAAAAAAAAAAAAAAAAAAAAAAAAACTTAACCTTTACCACTCTCTAGGCAATTCAGCAGACGGGATTTTGAAATATCTTTATTTTTTCAAATTTTCCCCTATGGAAATGTCAGAGCCTATTTTCTGGAAAAAATGAGAAAACTATTTGTAAATGCCATCCGTTGAAAATTCTACGCAGCATGCTAAGTGTTAAGCTTGCTGAGAAAGTCTAACATTACGGGGTAGTCTTGCATTACGTCATCATGTTTACATAATTGGTAGCCCTATGTTTCCTATAATATAAAGTAGAAACAGGGCTATCATTACGAAAACATGCCTATTCAAATATACTGAAAATTTTACCACCAAAAACTGAAAATTTTCAGATAAAATTTCTGATATTTTTTTTCATATTTCTGCTCGAAAACATAGATTGTGGGTACTCGTTAGAACCGCCTCGACGAGGCGGTTCTAACGAGTACCCACAATCCATGTTTTGAGCAGAAATAAGAAAAATAATGTATACCCCTGTAAACCCCAGTTTTAATATATAAAAGTGGGGTTTACGGGGGTCAAAATTATATAGGCATGTTTTCGTGATGTGCAGCGATCTACATTATTAGGCAGTTTTTTTTAAATAGTTCCTTTTTTTTAATCAACTTTGCGATTGCAATCTTTTTCTTTTAACATCTGTCTTCATTTGCTAAATAACCAGAATATTCTCATTTCCTATACTATATAGTGAAATGCATTAAATATTGACCATAGCTGTATATAAGAGGGTTATCAAGATAAATATTTGTCTTATTTCTCCACAAAAAAAAAAAACATATATTGTGGGTACTCATTAGAAGCACCTCATATGTCATATTTCTCCACAAAAACATATTGTGGGTGCCCATTCAAAGCACCTCACGTCTTATTTCTCAACAAAAAAAAACAACATTTATTGTGGGCACTCATTAGAAGCACCTCATGTCTTATTTCTCCACAAAAACATATATTGTGGGTACTCATTAGAAACACCTCACTTGTTTTTTCTGCACAAAAATATATATTGTGGGTTCTCATTAGAAAATCCCACGTCTTATTTCTCCACAAAAACATATATGGTTGGTACTCGTTAGAAGTACCTCACTTTCTTATTCTTATTTATCTTTGAGGCGTTTCAAATGAGTACCAACAATATATGTTTTTTGTGGAGACATAATGAAAGCTTCAATATTTTGATAAAAATATGACTTATCAAGAGCTATGGCTAAGAAATATACATTTTACATGGATGTGTTAACCTAATGAAGTCACAGAAGGTCACACTAATATACAAAAGGAGTTAAATGGAGCTACTAATTTGCGAAAGCAAGCAATGAGATATGAAAATATGCCGCTTTATTTGAGAACAATTACCTTACAGTGTGTGATGATGAGCGAAAGTAAACAAGCCACTCCGTCTCTATGAATTAATATACTCTATTTTAACAAAATCTGGCATATATATGTACACAAATATTCGTAATTCACATCTTCGAGATGACAAGATATAGGCCCTATGCAAGAGAGCAGCGTATAATCATGGACATGAGAAGAATTCCACGACAAAATCATGAGAATTCTGCCACAAATTCATGAAAAGAATTCCATCACGATCTCATGGGAGTAACTCCAGCATGCAATCATTAGAGGAATTCCGCCACAAATTCATGAGAAAAATTCCACCACAAAACAATGAGAATTCCACCACAATCTCATGAGAAAAATTCCACCACGATCTCATGAGAAGAATTCCACCACAAAACAATGAGAAAATTTTCGCGTTAAAACCGCTTTGCCACCGTCTCTCATCACACAAAAGGTGGACACATAGCTCTGTTATACATAAACAAATTATAAGCAACCCAAACACGTGCCACGTGTGTGAATATCATGTGAAAAAAGCAAATACATGCTACCCACTGCAATTTAATAACCGTACGAAGATTCTAATTTCAGGATTAGGTATGTTAGGCTATGTGATTTAGATATTTTGAGAGAAAAATGGGACTAACAGGCCTGGGCAAACGGTGTAGACCCAGATCAGACACCGCAGAACGCCGTGTCTGATCAGTCTACATTTTATATCTACAGGCATTGTCCATATGTTTTCATTATCTTTAAAATGGACGTTGAAGGGAGTTTATGTTTCCTTATATTTTAAGTAAATACGCTAGTCTAAATAGTCTGTTGTAGAAAGAGGTTCATGAATGACCAGACTGATTGGTTGCTGGAACTATTCTGGGTTTCACTCGTCGCATCGGTCTGTAATTTCTGCTCGTCCCTTACTCATTTGGTCATTTTGTGAATACCAGTCGTAAAACATGTGCACCTTACACAGAATACGGATGTCTTAAAATTAGAAGTATAGTTTGATGGAAGTGCGTAAAATGTACATTAACATGCATTTGTCGGTCTTGTGATAACTAGTTGAAAAACGCGTACATGGAAATCTGCATTTAAAGTGCATTATGATGGTAGTATATTAAAAAGAGCATAACAACACGTGCTCCTAAACAGCACATGGAATTCTTTCAATATGCTGGCAGTACATTAAAAGTACATTTAATATGTATTATTAGTCCTTTATATTGAAAGTACATTATGATAGGAGTGCATTTAAAGTACAGTAAGATGGATTTTGTCATCTTAAAATACGTGATCCTTAACAAGAACACGGAAGTCTTTATATTAAAAGTACATAATGTGGGCTGTACATTTAAATTTATGTGGCAAGATTGGTTAAAGATGGATCGTGGTTGGTGGCTGTGGTGGTTCTGAATTGACGTTTGATAAAGACGGATTTGAGGAATGAACATTGACCTCTGGGTGTTCGTACGGTCCAAGGTCCTTGACTTCATAAACAAAGGATTTATTGGTGACACCTGAAAGCAGAAATAAATAAACAGAATTCAATAAATAGGGAACTTAAGGATACTAGACACACCTGGTTGCTTTTTCATCATTTTACAAGGGAGACAACTTTTGTGACTTCTTGTTTGATTTTCTACACACCAGGTTCCTTCTGAAAAGAGGTCTACTCTAAAAGGAAAGAATTTCCTCCCCTTTTAGAGTAGACTTCTTTTTAAAGCCGGGTGTGTGTGTGTGGGGGGGGGGGGGTTAAAATAACGACACAGTTGTCTCCCCGAAATTAGTATCATGTATCATGTGCCATTCCTCTTAGCGCATATACGAACATAGCACGCCTAGATCAGCCTGTCTATGAGCTACATGCTGAATAACCTGCTGGCAAAAAAACTAAGACACTGACTATTCTGTACCAGAGACTTTTGCTGTTAAAACATTAGTTAACAAGCATTTTTAATGTAAATACCCCTGTTTTTTCATAATTTATAGTGAAAACGTGGGCTATGTAGGGTCTACATCATAAGGAGACTGACAGATTTGCTTTTTACTTTGTTGGTTGCCTCTACTTGACATATTTCACTGCATATGTCTGTCGGAATGTGCTTGCTAACCAAACTCTTTCATATTTCCGATATTATATTGTAAAAAATGGAATGGTTTAGATAAGAGGGTGACCAAGATAATTTGTTTTCTTATTTCTTCAAAAAACATTTGTTGTGTGTGTTACGGGGTTCGAAGCGGGTCATGTTGATTATAACAAAACGCCTATTAACCAGTGGATATTCAACCGCTTTATTTGTACCAGCCACGCTGCAACAAACAATATATCCTGTATTAGAAATATTGAGACCTTCATTTCACACACGGGCGGAAGGCGACCTGCCGCCATGAAATTAAACATATGACTGACAAATATTCAAATTCACAAAATGTCTGTATAATCAGCGAACAGCGTAGCGTCCTCATTATTTCTACATATGAACCAGACCATAACGAAAAGGTATTTAACGCATAGGCGCATAGCAAAGCATCAACCGAGGCTGCGCATCGCATAAGCGCAAGATCATCAGGGCTTCCTCTATTCATAGACACAATTCATGGATCCAGAGGAACGTTCAGATAAAGAGCCATGCCTAGCTACCGCAGCCGGCCGTGCACATGCATTTCAAAAGCATCAACTCTAAAGACCATTCCGTCATGAGTCGGCTCATATATATTTATAATCAAGACTGATAGATGGACACGCAGCAGCTACAAAGAGGCATCAATGCGCAAAATAATAGAATTTGCAATGCTGCTGTGTCCTATTATTAAAAACATGAGAGATAATGTAATGGGACATACCTGCAATAAACAATATATCCTGTATTAGAAATATTGAGACCTTCATTTCACACACGGGCGGAAGGCGACCTGCCGCCATGAAATTAAACATATGACTGACAAGGCATATGGTTAGTGCGCATGCGTATTAGTAATTACTGTTCATGCATAAGTGATTCGCGCGCCAGCAGTCATAGTCAACAAAATCATAGCTTTATGAAAAGTATGCTACAGGGTGTCCTTAAAAATGAAAAATGAGATCTGGTCTGATAGGATATGGAAGCTGGTATTAACAACCCTTGTACATGAGTACTCATTAGAGTTGTAACTGATGTTTTGTGGAGAAATTAGAGACATGAGCCCAGTTGTTCAAAACTAACGATTTTTTGAACAAAAATAAGACATATACGCTAATATTTTTTCCGAAACAATGTGAGTAGCTTTTGCATTTGCAAAAGCTACTCACATTTCTTCAGCAAAAATACCTGTGAATTAGATATTGTACCTACTAGAACAGTTACCATTTTGACCACTAACGAGCTTGTTAAGCTCACGATGCTCTGAACAACTGGGCCATGGTAAATACTGACTGGTCTAGAGATCTGTCTAAGAACTATACATTTTACAGCGATGTGTTGTGGTTATTAAATAGTGTACAGTTTGACAAAAATTCCATTATGCCATAATGTGTACAGTAAAGAGACAGATTGGCGTGCGCTTATGCACGATCTCGCTGCTGGTCATTCCTTGTCCGTCGATATAGCACTCTGTAGGCTAAGTCATTCGATGAAAATTAGTGATTTATTTCTTAACTTTCAGGTTCAGAGACAATTTGAATAAGCTGTCAAATCTCATTTTGGGGGGAAAAGTAAACCACAATATTCTTAACGTCATCTGTTTTATTTATATATTTAGTAGGGCAAATTTAGGTTTCAGCTTCGAAATATCTCTAACAAATTTGCACAATGTTAGGCTTCACCTCTTTTCAGTACGGTTTAATAGATTGGTTTCATAAAATGGTGCTGATATTTTAAACGCAGCCATAAAAGATCGTTTATTTAGAATTCAGCTAAACTCCAAAATTCACCACTTTATATAGTAACAAGAGAGAATAATGGTTGAGAAGCTAGAAATTATAAAGTTTACGTGGTGGGTGAGTCTAAGAAGCACCCACAACATGTTTTGTGTGCAGAAACAAAAATATTGAATATTGATGCATTTTGAAATAAAAAAAATATTGATGCAGCTTGTAGTCCGGTCAGAGCTTTAGTTTTTCTCAAAACAAGACATGTCGCCAGACAGGAAAGCTGGCCTAAACTCGCACTTGTCAATCAAATACAAAAAATAAGACTGTGACTTTAAAATCCAGATCATAGTGGTGGTAGTGGTGGGATAGGGGGAGTGGGGTGCAGGTAGCGACATTTTACTTGATATAATTTTGGATGAAGAACATCTTCCATAGCTATCTGTACATCAAATATAAACTAGATGAATAGTTTGATTTGAAAACTAGCTGAGAAAATACAAGATCTTAAGCAATTTGAGGTAAAACTTAAAGATAACATTTCTAAGTCCCTGACCTCGACCTCTAGGTCATAGGGTGGGGATACAGCCCAATAAAATTTTGGATCGATATCTATTATGATAATTCCAAATATGAAGTAAATCCATGCAAGGATTTATAAATTGAGAGATCTTAAAACTTTGAAGCAAACATTAACATAAATTTCTGTGACCCTGTCCTATAGGTTATAAGCAGGGGTGGGGATACTGATGCATAAAACTTTGGACAAATATCTATAATCATGTCCAATATAAATAAATCAATGCAAGGCTTTAGAAATTAAGAGATCTTAAAAATTTTGACGCAAAACTTTAACATAGATTTCTAAGTCTGTGACCTCAACCTCTAGTTCATAACCAGGGGTGGGGATGATGCCAAATAAAATTTTGGACCAATATCTATAATCATGTCAATTATAAAGTAAATCCATGCAAGGATTTAGAAATGAAGAGCTCTCAAAAACTTTGACGCAAAACTTAAACATAAAATTTCTAAGTCCGTGACCTTGACCTCTAGGTAATAAGCAGGGGTGGGGATAGTGCTGAATAAAATTTTGGACCAATATCTATACACATGCCAAATATAAAGTAAATCCATGCAAGGACGGGGATAGTGCCAAATAAAAGTTTGGACCAATATCTTTAATTATGCCAAGTATACAGAAGAGCCATACAAGGATTAAGAAATTAATTAAGAGATCTTAAAAAATCTGACGCAAAACTTTAACATAAATTTCTATGTCTATGACCTTGACCTCTAAGTCATTAGCAGGGGTGAGGTCAGTGCCGACTAAAATTTTCAACCAATATCTACAATTATGCCTAATATAATGTATCCATACAAGGGTTAAGAAATTAAGAAATCTTAAAAACTTTGACGCAAAACTTTAACATAAAATTTCTAAGTCTGTGAAATTGACCTCTAGTCATGAGCAGGGGTGTGGAAAGTTTCCAATACAATTTTGGACCAACATCTATTATCATGCCAAATATAAAGTAAATCCATGCAAGGATTAAGATATTAAGAGATCTTAAAAACTTTGAGGCTAAACTTTAACATAAATTTTAAGCCTGTGACCGTGACCTCTAGGTCATTGGCAGGAGTGGGGATAGTGCCGAATAAAATGTTGGACCAATATCTATAATCAAGCCAAATTTAAAGTGAATCCATACAAAGATTTAGAAATTAAGATCTTAAAAACTGACACATAACTTCAACAAAAAAAATTCTAAGTCCATGACCTTGACCTGTAGGTCATGAGCAGAGATGTGGATAGTGTCCCAAAATATTCCATACCAACATCTATAATCATACCATGTATAAACAGGGTTCAATAAATAAAAATTTTGACTTAAAACTTCCAACATACTTGTTAACGCCGACGTCGCCCATGCCAACGGCGACGCCGGGAGTAATGCAATATCTCTTCCTGTACTTTCGTACAGGCGAGTGAAGAGAGAGGGTTATGAACAAATAACCACTGGTCCGTGCCTTCTCTCCCTTTTGTATATTTCATTCTGTAAGTTTTCTGTCTGGCTAGATTTATTCCCCTTCCTCTAATGTTCTCTCCCCGCATTTTCACACCATCACCAGATAAGCCTCCTCGATGGAGTAAGCAGGTTACATACGTATTCCGTTATCTTAGTACATGTTATATATAATATATAATACCGTATATACCCTAAGTGTTCGGACATTTGAACTAATGATCATGTCTGTGCCAAAATTGGACATTACGAAAACACGCCTATTCAAATATATAGGAAATTTCACCTCCAAAAAATGAATTTTTTTCCGATAAAAAGCCTTATATTTTTTCATATTTCTGCTCAAAACATAGATTGTGGGTACTCGTTAGAACCGCCTCGCCGAGGCGGTTCTAACGAGTACCCACAATCTATGTTTTGAGCAGAAATAAGAAAAATAAAGTATACCCCTTATACCCCAGTTTTACAATATAAAAGTGGGGTTTAAGGGGGTCAAAATAATATAGGCATGTTTTCGGGATGAACAAGCATTTTATCATCTGTTGATGTGCCAGAAAACTGGTGGATGAGTGACACACTGTGTAAGCCCGGATCAGACATCGCATTCAGCGGTCTGATCTAGGCCTGCACTGTTTGCCCAGGTCTGTCTGTCCGAATACCTAGGGTGAATGCGAGAAGCAAAGCAACATGCAATGCAATGTTACCACAGAGAAAAAAAAGCCATGATCATGCATCGGTACCGTTACTGTATTTAGTGATACCTTCATAATTCCGTATCCAAAGTAACCTAAAACATTTGTCTGAATAACAAATCAAAAATAGAAATGTGTGTTTGCAAGACACTATGCCCCAAATTATATGCTAGCCTCTGTACAAATATGCGTGACTTTTAAATGCCAAACTTTTTTTTTTTTTTTTTTTTTCCAGTTACTATTCAGTAACCCATTTATTCTCCCCGTCTAATGATATATCAAGGGTCGGGGAGGACCATCCCTTGATATACCTTACAATATAGTCAGCAACTATGATTAACAAATATGGGTATGACAACTACACAGCTGTATATTATACATCGACATATTTTATCTTGATAAAATAACTTCTAGTTATCATATACATGTTTAAGTTTAGTTTGTAATTGAAAAATTGTGAAAAAGAAGGATGGATGGATGGATATTTTGTTTATAGACGCTCAACCCTAAAAGGGCATATAGCGTCTAATAAGATGTATATTATATGATGATTTTATTTAATGAGAAATTAAAAATATCTAGGATTGATGAGTTCATTTTAAAAAGATAAAGTATCAATGATTTTATGTTATTAAAATACAGATCATATTTTATTAAAAAGTCCGATCTCTTTCAGAAAATCGAGTATTTTTTGAGTTGGCATATTAAAAAGTTCCTTTATATTTTTTACATTAAAATACTTTGTGCGAATATAATTAAATTCAGCACAAGTGACAAGAAAATGTTTGACCGTAAAAGGTTCGTTACAAGGAATGCAGAATGGAGCTTGTTCATTGTTTAAAATATAAGAATGAGTAATTCTAGTGTGTCCAAGTCTACATCTCGTGATTTTTGTTTGTTCTTTTCTGCTGAGATTAGAGAATGTGCATTTGCTGTTAAAATTTGGCTTGATTTCATTTAATTTATTATAAGTTTGTGTTTCCCAAACAGACTGACATTTGTTGTTGATGTATTGACAGATGTTTGATTTAAAGTCGGAGTGAGGAATTTTGAAATTGGTTATTACTAAGGATAATGCAGATTTGGCTTCTGAATCTGCTAATTCATTTCCACGAATATTAACGTGGCTGGGAAGCCAACAAAATACAATTTCTTTTGAAGCGGAAAGATAATAATATTTTTTAAGAATTTGCTGAATTAATGGGTTTCTATGGTGTAAATCTTTAAGAGATTTTAATACAGAAAGAGAATCTGAATAAATGATAAACTGTTTTTCAGACTGATCTCTGATATGGTAAAGTGCAATATCAATTGCCTTGGCTTCGGCGGTAAAAATGGAGCTATTATCAGGTAATCTGATACTGTCAGTAAAATTTGGACTAATAACAGAACAAGCAACTTTCTCATCTTGTTTCGAACCATCTGTATAAATTGACAGGTAATGTTTATAATTTGATTTGATTTCTAAAAATTCATTCTTAAAAATATGCGACTCGACTTCTGTTTTTTTATTTTTATGAAGGTCTAAAATAATCTTT
The DNA here is from genome assembly GCA_964016985.1 of Anodontia alba. Lineage (NCBI taxonomy): Eukaryota > Metazoa > Mollusca > Bivalvia > Lucinida > Lucinidae > Anodontia > Anodontia alba. Next base: position 10,330,236 of record OZ024834.1, on the reverse strand, counting down.
GGAGGGTTTAACGTCCATGGCTCTTTTGATGGAAAAGAAAAATACTGAACATTTTTAATATTGATATTGGCCTCTTCAAGTAACGGTTGTATTCTCAGGCCAAGGGGTTTAATAGCTGTTGGTTTATTATTGTAAAATCTTTCATATTTAGGGTTAAAAACACAATCATGAGCTGAATTACGTGGATTGGCGGCTAATTTAGTAACATATTGAAGAGACAATTTCTCTCTTCTTATATACAATGATGGTTCATTTGATTCAGCGTATAAACTTTCGACGGGGGAAGTACGAAAAGCCCCTAGAGCCAGACGTAAACCTTGGTGATGAATAGTATCCAAAGATTTCAAATAAGATTTTCTTGCGGATCCATAAACTATGGATCCATAATCCAATTTAGATCTAATTAAAGATCTATAGAGATTTAAAAGAACAGTACGATCTCCTCCCCAGTCGGAACTGGAGAGAACTTTAAGAATATCAAGTGCTTTAAGACATTTAGCTTTTAAAGCTTTGATGTGTGGTATAAAAGATAATTTGTTATCGAACAAAAGACCCAGGAATTTTGCTTCACTGACGACTGGAATTGGACTACCGTATATGGTGAGATGAGGATCTAAATGTAGCTGACGTATCTGACAAAAATGAACGCATTGAGTTTTTGTTTTTGAAAATTTGAAACCATTTTCTGTTGCCCAATCTTCTATATTGTTTAAACATCGTTGTAGTTTGAATTCAATGGTTTCCATATTTTTCGATCTAATAAATATTCCAAAATCGTCAACAAAAAGTGAACAATCAAGGTCTTTCACACATTTAACAATATCGTTAATTTTAATGCCAAACAAGGTAGGTGATAAAATGCTTCCCTGTGGTACACCTTGTTCTTGTTTAAATATGTCCGATAACGTATTACCTATTCGAACATTAAATGTTCGATCTGATAAAAAATTTTGAATAAAAAGTGGTAATCGGCCTTTAAGGCCTAATTTATGTAAATCTTTCATGATGCCATGTTTCCATGTAGTATCGTAAGCTTTTTCAAGATCAAAAAATACAGCTACGACATGTTCTTTTTTAATAAAGGCATCACGAATAAAGGATTCCAAACGAATCAAATGATCGTTTGTACAGTTATTTTTTCTGAATCCAGCTTGATATTTTGTTATAAGCTGGTTTGATTCCAAGAACCAAACCAGCCTATCATTAATCATTCTCTCCATTGTTTTACATAAACAACTTGTCAAAGCAATAGGTCTGTAATTAGTAGCTTCAGTATGATCTTTATTTGGTTTTGGTATAGGTATAATGGTTGCTTTACTCCAGTCTTTTGGAAATTTTCCAGTGATCCAAATATCATTTAAAATATTTAATAAAGTTTTTAAAGCGTTATCGGGTAAATGTTTAAGAATTTGATAATGAATGTCATCAGGACCAGCAGCTGTATCATGAGATTTATGAAGAGCATCTAATAATTCTGAAGCTGTGAATGGTACATTATATTTTTCATGATTTAGTGACGTAAAATTTAGATGCTCTTTCTCTTGTTCCCGTTTTTTGTTTTGAAAGGTTTCGGAATAATTTGCACTAGAAGAGTTTTTCTGAAAATTCTCCCCTAGTGCATTGGAAATATCTTTAGTCGTTGAACATATATTTCCATTTGATTTAATATCGACATGCTTGTTATTTTTATTTTTTTTGCCAGTAATTTTTCGAATCATGTCCCATATCTTCTTTGCTGGAGTTCTAGAATTAAGTTTGGAGACGTATTGCTGCCAAGATGTTCTTTTAGCCGTTTTTATTGTCTTGCGAGCTTTTGTTCGCATTTGTTTGGCATGGATAAGATTTTCTTTTGTTGGTTGCCTATTGAACTTTCGTAAGGCAGATTTTCTTTTATTTATTGAATTTTTAACATCTTTATTAAACCAAGGTCTATTTCTTTTTGAACGTGTCGAGGACTTTGGAATACATTTTTCGGCTACATGAATTAATGTATCAGTAAAAGCTTGTATATCATCTGCTGTTTTAAACATTTCAGGATTTAATTTTTCATTACATAGCTCCATAAAATTCTCCCAGTTTGCTTTATTGAAATTCCATCGGGAATGATGGTCTTCATTTGTCGATTCAATTTCTTCAATTTTAATTGGAAAATGATCGCTCCCATGAAGGTCATCTAAAACTGACCAATCAAAATCTAAGTAAATATTTGGAGAGCATATAGACAAATCTAAAGCAAAATAATTTCTTGTAGGAGAATGAAGATAAGTTGGTTGTTTATCGTTAAATAAACTTAAATCATTTTCTGCAATAAAATTTTCTATTATTTCTCCTTTGTCATTTGTATCCAGACAACCCCGAAGTTTGCTGTGACTATTAAAGTCACCTAATAATAAATAAGGACGAGGTAATTGGTTTATAAGATTTTCTAAATCGTGTTTAGAAAATTTACAGTGTGGAGGAAGATATAGAGAACAAATTGTTATGGATTTAGACAGAGTGACATTTACAGCAACAGCTTGTAGATTACTATTTATATCTATCTGTCTATGAGGAACATTTGATTTTACAAGGATAGATGAACCTCCTGAGGCTTTCTGATTTTCAGTTGCAATATGATTATATAAACTATAATTTTTAAAATTAATATTATCTGTATTTTTTAAAAAGGTTTCCTAGAGACAAAAGACAGTCGGAGAAAGTAGTGTTGTTAAAATTAAAATTTCGTTATAATTTGCTTTTAGTCATCGACAGTTCCACTGAATAATTGATTTTTTATCCATGATAAATGGAGAGATGATTTGAAAATAAGGAACTTAATCCTTATGTTTTCTCTGAGACTGCGAGAACTGAAAAAGAAGGAGGGATAAGGAGAGGTATGTTTGGGGTATTCTCCGCCTTGGTTCCTTTATTATAGTTGATATATATGATGTTGGGTATGACAGCAATATTGCCAGGTTTCTGCATGTGTGTAGATTTTAGTGTTTAAATTTAAGTATTTTCAAGTAAGTCTTTATAAGTATTCCACTTTTTTTCAAAAGTATCTAACTTCTTATTTTTTACTGCTATGCTTTTAAGTGTAAGATAATATTTTTTAAGTCTGTGCTTCAAGGCTATTAAAGAGAGTGGCTTGTTCAGTCGTTTTGTTAAATAATTATAATATTTTGTTGCTAAGATGATATGTTGATTTGCTTCTTCTATGTTTTTTCCTATATTAAAAATAAATAATTCTTCTACATTGTTTGTATATGTGTTAGTTGCTGATAACCACTGGTTCAGTCGTTGGATTAACGAAAAGGTTTCAGGGCAGGACCATAACATATGTGGTATTGTTTCTTCCTGGTAGCAAAAGTTACAGTTTGGAGAGTCCATTACTTTGATATTATATAAGTATTTTTTGGTTGGAAGTAATCTATGTATAATACTAACTTGAAACCATTGTAGTTTAGTGCTACAAATCTGTTTAAAAGGAGCACTATAAATATCTTTCCAAGTTTCTTCCTCAATATCATAGATTTCTTGCCATTTTTTCTTTGAAGTCGGGGTGTAGTTGTTTTGATTTAGAATGTTATATAAATCTTTACTGCCTTTAGTTGATCTAAGAAACACAGAGATGTTTGTTGGTACCATTGGGTTACTTAATTTGTTCCTTATATTATCAAGCTTTAATTTTTTAGCAAACACTTTTATGGCTGCTTTTAAACCATTAAATTGTAGAAAATTAGTCTTTATATTATATTTATGCACAAATTCTAACTCAGTATAGAATTCTCCATTTTCTTTGAACACATCATTAATATAGCAAATTCCTTTGTTATACCACTGCTGATAAAAGATTGTCTTTTTTCCTATTAGTATTTCTGAATTGTGAAAAATTGGACTCGATAGAAAGTATTCAGTTGTGTTCTATTCAGGAATAGGATTTTACAACATCTGACCAAAAAGGATTATTAATTTGTTTTATCAAAGACTCAGAGTATGATTTTCCAAAGTTTATCAAGTCTTTTATGTTTAAATTTGATTGTATGATATACTGCCACTTACTATTACTAATTATTAATCGTCTAATCCAAGTAGCTTTCAATCCTTTAATAAATGCATCAATATTTATCATTTTTAATCCCCCCTCTGAGTAATCTTTTACAAGCACATTTTGTTTTATTTTTGGAGGTCCTTCCCATAAGAAATCCAGTAGCATGGTCTTCAGTTGTTTTATGATACTGCTGGTTGGGTTTGGTAAAGAAATAAATAGATGAGTTAGTAGTGATATCAAGATAGATTTAATAACTGTTATTTTCCCAAGTGGGGTAAGATATCTACGTTTCCAAATCTGAATAATATTTTTCATTTTACTTAGTTTTTCTTTATAATTTAACTCTAACATTGTGTGTAATTCAACATTAAAGTGTATTCCTAATAATTTAAAGTTACTTTTACCCCATGATAGTTTCCATCTTGTTTTAATGGTGTCAGTTCTGTATTTTTTCTTTCCAATCCAAACTACACTAGTTTTATCGAAATTTATTTTAAGACCTGAATATTTTGCATAGCTAGATAGTACATTAAGAGTTTCATTTAAAGAGGTGGATGAACCATCTAATATTACCGATGTATCATCTGCATATTGTGACATCTTGTATTCGGTATTATTAATAGTTATTCCCTTAATATTTTTATTGTTTCTTATTTTAATTGCAAGGACTTCAGCACAGAGTACAAATAGACAAGTAGACACAGGGTCTCCTTGTCGACAGCCTCTACCTATGTAAAAAAAAGTCTGAAAGATTGCCTCCTTGATTTACAGCTAATTTTGCATTTTTAGAGAAGAGCTTTATCCATTGTATAATTGATGTGCCAAAACCAAAGTATTTCAAAGTTTCATATATAAATGACCATGAGACAGAGTTAAAGGCCTTTTCAAAATCTATTAATAAAAGTAAACCTGGTATGTTTTGTTCTTCTGTATAGTGCATAATATCGTATATAAGTCTTATGTTTTCTCCTAAGTATCGCCCAGAAATAAACCCTGTTTGATCGGTATGGATAAGTTTTTGCAGAGTAGGTTTTATTCTATTTGCTATTGCCCCTGATGCTATTTTGTATACTGTATTGAGTAACGATATTGGTCTGTAATTAGTTAAAAATCTGCGCGGCTTATTATCCTTTGGAATGCATGTTATAATACCTTCTTTTTGAGTTACTGAAAGTTCTCCATTTTGAAATCCATAGTTTATTGATCTAACTATAAATTGACCCATTCTTTCCAAAATACTTTGAAAAACTCTGCACTAAAACCATCTGATCCTGGACTTTTATTATTTGACATTGATTTTAAAGTTACAGCTGCTTCTTTTAAAGTTATGAATCCTTCAATAGCATCAGATTCTTTCTTTGTAAGTATTTGAACATCAAATCCAGCTAATTCCTGACATAAGTTTATGTCTGACAACTGTTCATCTTTATTTGAGTATAAATGTTCGTAAAATTGTTTTGCTTCTTTCAAAATACTACTTTGCTCTGTTATTATTGTTCCATCAGGTTTTTCTATTTTGGGAATAATTTTGTTTGCGTAATTATGTGTTTCTAAGTTGCAGAAATATTTTGTCGGTTTTTCATCTTCCTCAATAATTTTTGCTCTAGATCTGATTAAGTGACCATGCATTTTATGTTTACGTAAAGTCTGTAACTGATCTTTTAGTTCATCTAAAGCTATAGAATTTTCTGGTGTAAGATTGTGTTCTATCTCTTCTATTTTTCTTTCTATTTCCTTTTCTTGTGTCTCATTTTCTTTCTTTATAAAACTTGAATAGGAAATTGATTTTCCTCTTAATTCCATTAGCAAAGTTTCTAAAAACAACTGGTCATTTATTGTGAATTGAATTTGATCATTTGGTATTTCATGTAAATTCTCAAGATTATATATCGGTACTGCATATTGTTTTTTAACATCATTTATTTTGTCATTGATAGTTTTTAAATAGTTAATATCTGACAGAAGTGAATTATTGTGTTTCCAAAGAGGTTTACCTTTAATAAACTGCGTAAAATTAATATGCAAAGCAACCTTAGAGTGGTCTGAACGGTAACTACTTTCTATTACACATTTATCAATCGAAGAGAGTAAGTTTTCAGATATTAGAAAATAGTCAAGTCTTGCTTGCTTCAGTGGAGTTTTCTTCCTCCATGTGTATCTTCTTAATTTGGGATTAGCTTCTCTGAATGGATCTATACGATTGAGATTTTCTTTTATTTCTAGGATTTTTTCATGAGATTTTTTGTTATTAATGCCACAGTAATTGTAGTAATCCAAGTCTGGATCTTGCACAACATTAAAGTCACCACACAGAATAGAAGTATTATTATTCAAAGTTTCTATATGTCTAATAATGGTAGTGAAGAATTCTGGGCAATCTTTATTTGGACCATAGAGACAGACGAGCGTGAGTCTATTGTCATCTATGGTTAGATCTACAATAATGTAATTTCCATCTGGGTCTGATATATGACTGTGTATTTTGTAATCTATGTTTTTCTGAAAACAAATTGCTACCCCTCTTGAATTTGATGTTCCATAGCTAAACAGACAGTCATTTCCCCATTGTGAACGAATAAATTTCTCCATTCTTGGAGTTGCATGAATATCTTGTAGGCAATATATATGACATTGCTTGGATTTCAAATAGGAGAATACGTCAGTTCTTTTTTCTACTGATGACAGCCCCTGGCAATTAACTGTTAGTATCCTAACCGCCATCCTCTATTATGAAAGTCTCAAAGTTTATGAACTGCTGCGGAGAACCTATCCCAAACAGAATACAGAGAATAGTGTGCATAGAACGCATATAGAGAGAGAAAACGACAAACAGAACAATTGAAAAGGAGTATATAATGACCTTAAACCTGGACACTGTGTTACTTATTACTGATATCTTAATATGTAATAAACATATCTATTGTTTAATAAGATAGGATTCCCACATCTCAATAAAGGTGCCTTTGACTCCATTTACGAAATTATTGATTGAGAGATAGGAGCCATCAGAAGGTTGATAATTTAATAAAAAAGCAAACAGACGCACAAGATATTCTGGACCAAAATGCAAAAAAAAAAAAAATAAAAAAAAATAAAAAATAAAAAATTAAATAAAAATGCCAAACTTGAAAATGTGTATAACTCTCACAGAATTAATCCGATGTTGTTGTTTTTCTTTTTCATCAGGTCATCTATTGATCAACCCAAATAACCCTTAAAGCGCCAAGAAAAATTTGTAGCAGACGACATTTGATTTGTTTTGTAAGAAAAGAAGTCTTTACATTTCATGTGAATCATCTGCCAAGCAGATGATTCACATGAAATGCCAAGACTTGTTTTCTCTGAAAAATAAGAAAAATATATAAAAGAATTGTCGTCTGCTGCAGTTGTGACTGGTGCTTTAAGGGTTAAATCTACTAGATATCAAAGCCCTAGCTCAAATACTTCCTGACATATTTTGAACACAAGGTTTTATTTGTTTGTTAATCATTTTAAAAGGGGCATAACTCTGGAAAAGAAACAAAATACCAGCCAGTTATTTTCCATAACAAACCCATGTATGAAATTTCACGACCCCTGCATACACCCTCCATCTGTTATGAAACCTAACGTGTGGGAAACGAACGGACGAACGAGCGAAGTAACAGCAATATACGAGTGTCCCCTCATTTTTTTTTTTTTTTTTTTTTTTTGAAAACTGGGGACATAATAATGTGCATCATCACCTTAAATCTTACGGTACCCTACAAGTGGCATTCCAGATTCATATGAAACCTTTATTTCATTCTTTGTTGTCAACGGATACATATAAAGAGATGGACAAACGGAAAGACAGACAATAAACCTAAAGTCCTCTTGGGTGGCTCACAAGCGGGGACCAAAATGACTGCGCGGATCTTTATCAATGTACTTTTTTCACTGCAAGCCTCATTCAGTATGTCCCACTCGAGCGTATACTAGTTATACTGGTACAGTTAGATTACAATGACCTGAACGGAAGGGACCTAATTGTGACTAAATAACATTGCCTGTCACTGTCAAAATGACTTAGTCTATTCATAAATTCAGTTGAGCAGCATTTCAATGGCGTTGGTACCCTTATTATTATTCGAAATGAATGACTGCACCAGGTAGGTACAATTGGTACAGTAGTATATGCGTTTGTCGCAGGTGCGACGAAATAAGACTCCAAGCTGATCTTAATCATGCACGTTTACCGACTTAACCACAATAAAATCATCTACCTTACAGACTGGTCAGGTTACTTTCCGATTTTAAGTTTGCCTGATTGTAAATTCACTCTTCTATTTTATAGGACATATCTATATTTTATGCAAAATACTTTCGGAGAAGGATACGGAATTCTTGAGAAGATAAATTAACCCACAACAACTGTCATCTGCCTGTGATTTTAAGTCATTTTTGCAAACAGTGTGGACCCAGAGCAGACTACTCCTCTGATCTGGGTCCACACTGTTTGCCGTATGCAAAATTAGGTTTGAAAAGTTTGCAAGAATATTCAGCAGACGACACAAACAGACGACATTTTCAGATGCCGGTTTTCTTGGCGTTTTAAGGGTTAATACACTTCCATGAGAGATGACGTACTATATATTATCCTCTTCTTGGATGGGAGTTCTTTTCAATGGAACGGAACTGTTCCCTGGGAATAGGAATTTGCTTGATTTTCCTTTATTCTTTCCTTTATCTTCTTCCCCGTCTTTTCAGAAGTGGTGAAGGTCCTTTTCCAGCATCGTGAGAAGACGTACCTTCTGACATGTGCGTCCAACTCAGACTCAACTCAGACTGCGTATACGCGCCGCAATCTTGCACAGTCTTCGTTGTCCGCATGAAGAAACCTTGAATCCTTCGCAATCCAAAATGCGCCAAGTTAAGATTATGATCAGGCTGTGTAAATGCGCAGGCTGATCTGAATCTTAACTAGGCTCTCATGTTCGAAGGTACGTTTTCTGACGTTATGGCTCAAACATTGTATGGGTACACTATATAACCTGTCAGCGGCCGTTCATATAAGCAAGATGCGAGGTTTTATCAAGATGCCCTGTTTACAGAAAAGAAAATACCGGGGCCCAGTTGCTCAAAGCGTCGTTAGCTTAACGAGCTCGTTAAGGGTCATTTCGTTAACTGTTTTAGAGGATTCAATACACAATATTCTGATATTTTTTGCTGAAAAAAATGTGAGTAGCTTTTGCATTGCAAAAGCTACTCACATTTTTTCAGCAACAAATTTCAGAATATTTGCGTATCACTCGATGTAAATTTTAACGAATCGTTAACTAACGACGTCGTTAGTTTTGAACAACTGGGCCCAGATGTCCAGGAAGAGCAACAATCACAGAATATAGCCTAACAATGACACCAAGAGGAACAGCAAACAAACCAATACAAACAGCATACAGTCATAAACCAAAGAATAAACAAAGCAACCAGCTCCCTATTCCAAACAATGTGATCACAAAGCTAGACAGGATCCCAAAACATGACAATGAGACAACGAACAGGAAAAATACAAGAGAAAAAAAAACCGCAGCGAGTAGCTACACAAAGAACAACCAACACAAGAAAGATGTTAACCTATTTTAGTCTGGAGACCCCTATAAAGGGAAATTGGCAAACGGTGCAGACCCAGACCAGACGCCACAACATGCGGCGTCTGATCTGAGTCTCTACTGTTTGCAAATAGATGAACCTTTTTTTCTCTAGGAATTTCTAACCACATTGCCTTACATCTAGGAATTTCTAATCACATTGCCTTACATCTAGGAATTTCTAACCACATTGCCTTACATCTAGGAATTTCTAATCACATTGCCTTACATCTAAGAACTTTTAGCCACATTGCCTTACAAACCTAAAATTCAAATTCGACCCGTCCAATATATAGTGTGAGGGAGTTTATTCAGTCTAAAAATGGGTTAATAAGAAAGCTGCTGTTACAGTCATGCATAAAATAGAAATACTATGTTATCCTAATATTTGGACACCTTAACATCTTACCATACTGCTCATAAAGTTTTGGCATATTCATTTGACTAACTACTGACGTGTCAAAAATTGCTGAATGACTGCAAAAAGTGTTGACCCTGATCAGACGGCGCATTCTGCGGCGTCTGTTATTGCTCAACACTGCTTGGTCTAGTTTGTGTCTAAATACGTAGATTATATATAGCAGGCATTTCCTATTAGGCATTTCCTATAGATCACCTTTAACCCTTGTCCTGCTGAACCCGGATATATCCTGCCTTTGAAACAGTGTACATCCAGATCTGGATCTAAACTGTTTGCCATTCAGTTTGTGAATTTATATCAACAATCTGGATTATGTAATCTGAGTGGCTGAAAATTTGAAAAGGGCGTGGCATCTTAATTTATTCAGCAGGACAAGGGTTTTAATTAACATCCATAGAATAATCAGGGCGAAGCACCTGATCATTGCAGATGATAAGGCAGACCTTAAACCATGTTATTTTCTTACTAATTTTGAGGTGTTTAAATAAAAGCTAAAAAGGGGTGAAAAAAAAATACAGTCGAACCTCAATAGCTCGAACCCGGATTGCTCGTTTACCGTCGCTAATTCGAACACGTTTCTTGAGTTCCTAAGAAATTCTTTCGGTAGCTCAAGAAAACAAATATTGAGGGATATTTTAGGGATTTTTATATTCTATCATGAAAATGTATGTTGAGTGTATTCACTAGAGAATCGCCTCATTAAGGCAATTCTAATGAGTACTCTCAACATACCATTTTTACAGAAAATCGAAAAAAAAATTCCATATATTATTCCTGCCGCAATGATTATCCCTCAGTTGCTCGAACTGCCCATATTTAGAACAAATTTCCATCATCCCAAAGATATTCGAGCCATTTAGGTTCGACCGTGTCTACTAAAATAGATGAGATGCTATGCTAAGTTTTGGTTTGATTGAAAAGTAAGACACAAGAAAACCTACCGTATTTACCCTAAATGTTCGGACGTTTCCGAGCAAACAATGCAGCCCGGAACAGATGCCATAGAATGCGGCGTCTGACCAGAGTGTACACTGTTTGCCATTCGTCTAGCGGTTTTAGACGTGTCATCAGGTAATAAAATGATGTCAATCAAATTATAGAACAAGTATGGTAAGGAGCCGAGGTGTCCGAATACTTAGGATTAATATGGTATATCTATAAATGAGTCAGTACATGTGACAGAAGACCTGTGTAACCAGCAAAGTTTTTAAATGTGTTGGGGTTTATCGAAACGTCAATTCTTGTGGGTCCTTTTGTGTCGTCTCCCAGAGAAAGGGAGAAGAGATATAGAAGAGATAGTAGAGGAGATGAAAGAGAGGGACAGGGGAGAAAGGAGCATGAATGACAGCGAAGAAACAAAAGAAATAAAAACATTCCCCTCTACTCTTACCTGCTGCACGGAGAGCAGGCTTTGCTCAACTGTAAACTAATATCAGTTGGACGTGGCGGTGACGCAAGATACACGACACCTTTGCCTCACCCAACCACCCCAGTAGCCAGCAAAAACTCAGATCAGCCTGTCAACTAACCAAGTTTGTTAATCCTTATCCTGCTGAACCCGGATATGCCCTGCTTTGCAAACACTCTAGACACAGATCAGTTAAAGCAACTGATCTGGATCTGCAGTGTTTGCCATGTGAATTTGTATCGACAAGCTAAATTAATGTCCTTTCGACATCACTCGGAAAGACGGTTGTGGCGTTTTATTTTAAATGAAAATATTTTGTTCTAATTGACAATATCTTATCAGAAATCATTTGTCTTTTCTGTTTTTGTGTTTGTCCTCAAATATTTACCCAAATATTAAATTTAAGGCCAAACATTGGTCTGACCTATTAAATTCCTATAGTAAAGCGAGTTTATAGACTTTTGTCTGAGAGAATTTTTTTTTTTCCTTTCCTTCTCTTTAATGAATAAAATTCTTGATGTTTCATAGCAATATATTGTGAAAATTTCAGACAAATTAAACAAGCAGAACTAGTTGAAAATCTGCCTCCAAGTTGCCTACCCTACAGATTTCTGGATAAGTTGCCTTAATTTTTACTATGGGAAAAATTGAAAATATTTGACTTTTTTAAAACCAATGACTAGTTATGACAAATGGTTTTGCATTAATTCATGGCAAAAATTTGCAAATTTACTTCTTCTGTCTAAAGCGCCAAGCGAAAAACGACTTTCTGAAAGATGTCGAAAGCACAGTAAGTAATCTGATTGGATGGAAATTATAAAAGGGCGTTGCGTCATAATATATTTAGCATGACAAGGCTTAAGGGTTCTCATTTATCCCTCTTTGGATGCCTGAAGCAGGCTAATCTGAGTCTTCGTTGGTCGCACAAGTCTTACTTAGGTTTTGTCGCGCGCTAGCTCAAATTATTTTTGAAGGTTTTCATACGTCTTACTGACATTTGAAGATCAAGCTCTCCATTTGATAAGAGCTATCTTATTACACGCCGAGTGTGTGTGGGTGGGGGGGGGGAGCCTTTTGACATAGGATCTGCAACCTGGGAAAGGGATGTGGGATCTGTCAGAACAACAAAGACCCAGATCAAACTGTCAGAACGTCTGCATAGTATGATTTACACTCTTGCTGTTCTTGATATATTATGCATCGGGTCCTGATCAGACTGCGCGCTACGCACCTCGAAGTCTGATCTAGGCTCGGCATCTGCTGTCCACATATGTGCTAAAGACCCCTTTTTCTGTTGACAAAGATCCATTGTAAACAATACTGGTCTCTATGAGCCTGTGCACCCGTCTTTCTTCATTTTATGTTTTTCTGTGTTTTCTTACTCTAAATATTAAGGAAACTTTAACGCCTAATCTCAGGTCGCTTTGTCCAGTTACTTACGGTAAATACAGTACAGTTCGACAGTGCATGTCAGTAGACAAGCAATTTTATTGACACAGTAAAAACAGTTTACAATAAACTGCGACAGAGTGAAGATCACGATGCACATGCCCATATAAACACTAAAGCTTTGCATATATGATCAGGCATTATTACCCATAACGAAAACACGCCTATTCAAATGTACTGAAAATTTTACCACCAAAAAATGAAAATTTTCAGATAAAAATTCTCATATTTTTATATTTTTCATATTTCTGCTCAAAACATAGATTGTGGGTACTCGTTAGAACCGCCGCGGCGAGGCGGTTCTAACAAGTACCCACAATCTATGATTTTGAGCAGAAATAAGAAAAATAATGTATGCCCCTGTAAACCCCAGTTTTACTTTATAAAAGTGGGATTTAAGGGGGTCAATATTTTATAGGCATGTTTTCGTGATGCCTTGAAGCAGAGGTCTTAACATGCATGCGTTTCAGAACTACAGGCCAGTTATAAGAGAAAGGTTGTCAGAGGCATGTACTATACCATTTGTTGTGCTTAAACGCTCCATTTTTGCAAAAGCTGAAAAATACATAGTTCAACATATATATTCTGTTATATACTATCCTAAGAGGATAAGCTGACAGTGGCATTGATTGTTTAGACCAAGTCCATTCTTCTAAACAGATAAATGCTACTTGACTAGCTCTCAATGATATACAACATAAGCACTAATGAATTTCAAACCGCACTTGCTCAGTGGTAGTTCTCTTAGTTTACAAAGTGTGATCCTGCGGATTCTAATCTAAACATCATAAAACACGCCTATATAACTTTTATCCACCTTAAACCTCATTTTTATTTTGTAACACTGGGTTTTACATTATTTTTCTTATTTTGCTAAAAAAAACCCACATAGATTGTGGTATTCGTTAGAACCGCCTCGCCAAGGCGGTACTAACGAGTACCCAAATCTATGTTTTGAGCAGAAATATGATAAAAATATCAGATTTTTTTTATCTGAAAACTTTCAGTTTTTGGTGGTGAAATTTTCAATATATTTGAATAGGTGTGTTTTCGTTATGACTTTTATTTACTTCTTTTCTTAATGAAATTTTATTTTGAGAGAAAGAATACATAACATGGAAATTATAATTATAAATATGAAACGGTTTCCTTACGTAGGCTAAAACAAAAAAAAAATGATTTTAAAGTCCAGTTTTGTTTTGAAGATTCGTGCAAAGAAATATTAAGACGCGAATATTTGAAGTATGCTTTTTCTACAAAAACAAAAGTCTATGTAAGCTTCGTGTGTTCCTTCTTTGAAAGGCAGTTTACAAAGACTAATGAAGTTTCAAATTCCAAATGTCAAATGTCCCACTAGAATAGTGCAGTTTGTTTTCATTTTAAGAAAAATAATAGTTTAGTTTCCACAAAAACTGGCATAAAGACAAAATAAAAAATAGATGAATGGTAAACAAAACATAATCGTTCTTATGATGAGAGCGATTGGCTCAATATATAACAACTTGCTCATTCAAAGTGCTCTACCCTACTTATTTCATTATTGCAACATACACACGCTTACTTTAGTAAGATCAATTTATCATGATAATTCTTTCAAAACCTGTTTTACCCAAGTACAGTGGTAGTCTATGTGACATCACTGTCAAATTATCCTCAGAGCATTACACATTCATTTTAAAAGTTGACTGAGCCTTTCTAAATAGAAAACAATCCTATGACATGTGCGCCCAGCGTAGACTCAGATTAATCTGATCACGCTGGTCGCGAATATATATTTATGGTCCTTAAAGTTTCTGTAAAGAACAACATAGATCCTGATTAGGCGCCGAGGTTATAAAACATTTTTCATGCTCAACTCAGCTGTATATGAAATTTGTCCTGCTAATAAATCTCAAATCATTGATAACTGCAAATTTTTTCTCGCTAAACATGGCTAAGCATGAAAATTTCTCTGCTAATAAATATGAAAATGCCAACTAAAGTTGGCATTTTCATATTTATTAGCAGAAAAAATTTCATGCTCAGCTGAGTTGAGCATAAAAAAGTTTTATAACCTCGGGGCCAGACTGCACAGGTGTGCAAGATAGTCTTGGTCGACGCCGGTCAACTATGCCACAGGGTTATGTTACTTGGATGGGCTCCACGTTTGGACTGTGAGAAGATCTCTAATCTAAAAGGAAATATTTTGCTCCTACAAAGGGGGCATGGTGTGCAGTAAAACAAAATGAAGCTAAGATGTTATTTCCCTTGTAACAAATGGCGGAAAATATACCAAGTGTATTCCAGCCCCTTAAAACTAAAACATAGATTAGATTAACCGCTCCAGGGAAACGATTTTCAAAACTTGCTGCTGTATGACAATATGAAAAACTGGATTTTGACATACATCCTCGGCCCCGCCTGGCACGCCTCCTTCATTAAACTGCCTACGAACGTGTTATGAGGTATCCTAAACATTTCTTGAATTGTCAAGTGTGCAACTTTGATGACCTTGTAATGGACAGCATTCATTACAAAGCATGGGAAGCCGCACGGATGATCAAAATTTCCAGCTTTCGTTTTTCAAAATGTGCCTTATACTTAGAGCTCTGAATTCGAGGCTGAATAAACCAGACACAACAGGATTATTTAGAGAGGGCTTCTTTAGTGTTCATCACATGCCTAATATTCATCCAAATCATTAATAATTGTCTATTAAAAAGGTTTTATGTAATATTTTGGTTTGAAAGTCTCTGTATAAAGGCATGTATCCATATCAATCCTCCCAGAAGGCACAAAAAGTTACAACAACGTCGATTCAACGTTGATTGAACGTCGAGACGTTCAATCAACGTTGAATCGACGTTGTTTCAACGTTGTGTGTCTGCTGGGTTCTATATTGCGCTGGATCAACGTTTTGTGCCTGCTGGGTTCTATATTGCGCTGAATCATTTCTTACCTTGTGTAACTTGCGTAGGTGTGTTTTCTTACCTTGTGTAACTTGCGTAGGTGTGTTTTCTTACCTTGTGTAACTTGCGTAGGTGTGTTTTCTTACCTTGTGTAACTTGAGTAGGTGTGTTTTCTAGAATCTGTATGATTTTTTCTATATGACCATGACCATAGGCTTCTACTGGATAAGCTGGCTCGTTATGTTTGGGGATATCCAGACCTGAAATTAACACATCCCACTTCAACAGTCGTTGTCTTTGTCTAAGGATTCATTTTCTTGAACGAGAATACTTTCTCTGAAGATTTTGACAAGATATCCAGGCGGTAGACACCTGAATGTACCTGGGCTCATGTTTACAATCATTCTTAAACATAAGGTATATCTTAACTAAACCCTTGTCATGCCGAATAAATTAAGATGCCACACCCACTTCTAATTTTCAGCCTATCAGAGTTTTTTGATCCAGGGTGTTGATACAAATTCACAAACTTAATGACCAACAATACAGATCCTGATCATTTGGCTTCTTCAGAAGCCAACTGATCTGGATCTTCACTGTTTGCAGGAGATATCCGGTTCAGCAGGACTATGCTTAAAGGCCGAAAATCGGGTACATAACTGAGTCATCCAGTGGTTAAAAGGATTAATGCAGAGTCTTAAAAGTTGTGTAAATCTTATTGCAAACCCAGGAAATTATTGTTTTATTGCTGTTTTGATCAAAGTGAATACATAATACATCTGGACCCACTTGTTCAAAGCATCATAAGCTAAACAAGCTCGTTTATGTCAAACTCGTCAACTGTTGTAGCTAAGGTATTTTCAAATACATTGATAATTTTGCTGCAAAAATGTAAGAGGATTTTTGCATTGCAAAACTACACCTATTTCTTTAGCAAAAATATCAATGAATTTGCCATATTTCAAAATAAACGTCACGTTAGTTAACAACTACGTTAAGTTTTGAACAAGTGGGCCCCAAGTCATTACCACATTTACCAAACATATTGGATCAGATATGTATGAGCAAAAATTGTGAACCCCATAAATAGAAAGGAAGGCGATTATCAGGAATCGATACAATTACCTAACACCTACAGTCCAAGACACCAACGGAAATGAAGGATGCACTTAAAGCAACGGCACCACAATCGAAACACTATAAGCAGAAAGCCAAAAGGGCAGTTTCTTTCCCAAAAGAAATGGGCTAAACGGCTATTCAAAATAAAAATTTCTCCAGGACATACATGCACAGACATACAATCACAAAAATAGTAGACCGCAACAGAAGCACCGCCTAAATAACGGTCCGTAAAACCTTACTGGGATGGGGGTGGGGTGGGAGGGGGCGGGGCTTAAATCGATTTTACGTGGCTACAACCTTCGCCCTTAATTCTGTGTGGTATACAACGGACTGTCCGCGTGAAAGGTTTCTGACTCATCCGTGCAACATCTCCAAGAACATAAAAATCAAACGAATACAGAGATGAAACAACGATGAGGACTCGACAGCAAGCAATAAATGAATTGCTGAAGCAAAAGAAAACCAATAATTTGACTCTGGCGGGCCCGACCAGAGCCAGAGCATCAGTCACCAACCGACTTACTTAAAAGTCTTTAGGTCAGAGACGTCATAGAGTCTTAGGCCCGACCCGCCGGCGTGCAACCAAAGAGGGAAGCTAAGTTATTAACCGTGATTGGGTGTCTAGTCCTGTAACTGACTTCAACACTCGTAATAAATTGTTAACTGCTAAACTTCTTAATCAGGGTTATCGGTATCATAAACTACGCAAAGCCTTTTCTAAGTTTTATAGATGTCATTCCGATTTAGTTTCTAAATTCAGTGTTGGACTTAAATCTCTTTTGCAACAAGGCCTATCGGAACCCGAATTTTATGGTGACTTAGTTTATAAATTCAGAAAAATATATGCTTTCAATGACTTCAGTACCTAATTTCGTAAAATCATTCTTCGATATAAAAAGATTGGGTACATTATAAATGTTATATGCCAGACTGCATGCATGGTTGTTAACCCAATCACGGTTAATAACTTTGCTTCCCTCTTTAATTGCACGCCGGCGGGTTAGGCCTCAGAGTCTATGATGGTTCCAGCGTAAAGGCTTACTTGAAATTTAATTTTGGGTAATGTTGGTTGGTACTTGATGCTCTGTCGTAGGTCGGGCCCACCGGAGTCTTACTGTTGGTTTTCTTTTGCTCTAGCATTTCAGTTGTTTCGTGCTGAGTCCTCATCGTTATTTCATCTCTGTAATTTGTTGATTTTTTGTGTTCTCGGAGATTTAGCACTAATGAGTTAGGAAGCCTTCATGCGAACTGAAAAAACTATGTGTCTAAGCCGCGGCAAAAGTAAGGGCGAGGCTTGTGGCCACGTAAAATCGATTTAACCCCCCCAACCCCCCCCCCACCACCACCCCTTCAGTGAAATACTTTTCACTGACTGTTCCAAGGCGGTTCTTCTGTCATGGTTTATTTTTGTTATAGTTCGTCTTTGAATGTGTGTGTCGCTTACATCTTTTTGTTTTGGATAGCCATTTGCCACTTTGTAGGAAAGTAACTGTCCGTTTGGCTTTGTACTAGTGATGTTTCCATTAGGGTCCAGTTATTTCGTGTTTGTGTTTATTTCCCTTTGATGTCTCTGATGGGAGGTGTGGGATAATTATATCGATTCCTGATCATTGACTTCCTATCTATTTTGTCTTCGGGAACTTATTTAAGTACCAACTTTGGATTATTCTTTTTAACATTTTTTCTGCACCAAGTCCGCTGTACACCACGTATTAATATAGGATCTTGCATGAGTGATCATTTAATATGAAATTTATGAGACGAGTTTGGGTAATTTCGGTATTTGCGAGCCTTGGAGAGTTTCATAAATTTCATATTAAATGACCAAGAATGTAAGATTCTGTTGATCACATGGCCCTTTCGATGACAGAAAATGCGCAAAATATATTTTCCTACCTAAGCGGAACAACTCACTACCAAAGATTCAATAGTACTAGATAGATATATTTAAATAGTTCGCATATTATTTGATAAGTATCGAAAATAACTAGAAACAAGATAAATATGCCATTTATTAGTTCATTAAACTGTAGGAAATAATGATGATTTTTATTTGAGCTATATTTCATTTGAATAAATCAATTCAAAACTAAATATTCCATTGAACAACGTCATTCAGCAAGTCAATACGTCACTGAGAATCAGTAGAGAAATCCCCCATAGTCAGCTGTCGTATTTATAGATCATTGACTAGATCAATACAGTTTATACGGTGGTTGACACACTCAAGTAAATGGCAGATTTCAATACTATAAAACATTTTAACTGTAGTTTGGATTTTAATTTGACACATTTATTGACTGTCTGAGTCATGTCATCCTCCAATGCTTTTCTGAAGGAGTTTTTTTTTTTTCATTGACGGTTTGACGATATCGATGTTGAAAATGCCTCCAAATGTGTTGCTGGAAAACACCGTGAATATTTCTAGTAGCCGTATTATTCACATTGTGATTGTTTTGTGTCTTCCCCCTCCATCGGTCTGACATTTATCGTTCATTTCAAAATCATCTCAAAATTGATGGCAGGATGTGTTCCAAATGTGAAAGTTGTATCGGCGAACGCGGACACCATCTTGGTTGCTATCAATAAGCAAAGTAATACGAATATTAATGAGGGTAATTAGGCTAACCAATGGGAAGCCTTGCAGGTGTTATAACACGTGTGGTTATATGATATTTATGATAAGGGTTATTTCACCAAATAACTTGACGGTCATGTGATAACCAAGTATATTATCTACCCTGTGAAAAGGACACAAAAACATATTCGTGTACGTATATCACAAAATTTAGAATTGATTATTTCAGATACTGACAGTATTTGGGCAGAATAAATTTGTGGATTACATTTTATTCTAAAGAATTTACTCATAGATAACAAAAGTACTACATGTACAAAATTACATGAAAATCAATTCAAGTAATGGAACCGCTAAATGATACAAACTTTGGTTGAAAATTAACGGACTTGACAAAACCAGACACCCTAAAAACAAAGTAGATCCCGATGAGATGACTCCTACATTTTGTAACGAGCTATCCCATCTTGAGCTACACGATTCGTCATTTTGTTCTTGACTTTTGACTGACATCCCATATGGCAACAACAGACGTGCCCAAATAAAAAGGCGGAACAGGATACATAAAACTCAGGGTTATGGTGTCAGAAAGTCAAAATACAAACAGAAGAAAAATGAGAGAAAAAAAAATGAAAAGAATAGAATTTTCAACCAAAGAAACGTCAAAAGTTGTATTACCTTTCATTTCTATTTCTTCAGAAACTCGGAGTACTCCAATTAATCTCAACGTTCCAAAGAGAAGCAAGCTTAGAACCGCCGTCCACGTTGCAATAGCGCACATTCCTGCCATCTGCCAGGCTAAAGTCTGTAAATATAGTAATACAGTTGACTCCCGGTATATATCTTAGGTCAGTAATCAAACGAAAATTGCATTTCATTACCAAAACACGCTTATTTAAATATATTGAATATTTCACCACGAAAAACTGAAAGTTTTCAGATAAAAGTGCTAATATTTTTTCATATTCCTGCTCAAAACATGGATAATGGGTACTCGTTAGAACCGCCTTGCCGATGCGGTTCTAAGGAGTACCCACAATCTATGTTTTTGAGCAGAAATAAGAAAAAAAATGGATACTCCTGTAAACCCCGATTTTACTTTATAAAAGTGGGGTTTAAGGGGGTCAAAATTATATAGGTATGTTTTCGTGATGTTTGCTTTGGAATACATTTGATTGGGGATACACAGGTTTTTTTCTCCAATGGCTCTATTATGTCCAAGTAATAATAATGTTTGTAGCTCTTTGTGAATAAAGTCAGACTCAGCTTTGGAGAGATTTATTATATAGCTCAAAAGGTCCAACCTGACCATTTAATGGAAAACGTACACAATATCTCAATCAGTCTATACTTGCATCAGAAGCACCTATCCCATAGAGCTTGTCAATGTGAGCCCGCAACGGATTTTTTAATCTAGAAACTAATCTTGGTCTTTTGGAGGTCAAGGTGGGCTTTTACTTGGCATTCGAAATATGGGTCCCAAAGCCTTCTCTGTTCACTGACTATTATCTCAGCATCAAATAACAACGAACAGTAAACTTACTAGTCCGGACCTTGCGTTCCAGTTGAAAATGATCCCATCCTCTTTATTAAGAAAGGCAACGGCAATCACGCCCCATACACCACCTCCGAAATGGACTGAAATAAAAGCACGTTATAGTAATAAAACTACAGTCAAAGCTACGGTTAAGAGCATTAAGCAGTTTATTTTCCTCCATCTTTTACAAGGAAGACAACTTTTGTGACTGCCTGCTTGGCTATTCAGCACATAAAGTTCCTTCTGAAAATGGTATAGTCTAAAAGAAAAGAATGTGCTTCTGTTTCAGAAGAGAGAAAAAACAATTTTGACAGCGGTACCTCTCTTTAGAATATATTGTTTCCCTTAAAGAGGAGTTTCCTTATGAGTATTATAATGACTACACAAATATATGCTTATTTGGAGAATTAAAAAAAACAAAAACTAAATAACTTTTTGGTCGAAAAGAAAAGCACTTTGTGTTGTGTGAAGTGACCACAATGGATGGAAACTTTTTAGATTTTTATCTAAATGGAATATCAAGACTTTACTGCGCATGCGCTCAGACAAACCGATGAAAAGGTCTTCTCGCTTTTGTCGACGACAAACATCTTTTGTAACATTTCTGTCGCTAGTAAACACAAGCGGACTAGTCCCTGGGGCTTAAGCCAGAGCTAATCCACTCCAATGCCTCCATTATACATGGGAACATATAATTAATGGGAGTGTTATAAGCACTGTTTCATGAGCAGGTTGATCGGGGTCTGCACTACCATACTGTCAGTATTTATTTACCCTTTCAGCCCGACTGTCCAACAAAGATACCTGTGCAAAGAGCCGTCTCATCAACACCTACATTGTTTGCCATTCTGTTTTGTATTTTAGATTAAAACCCCTATTTGCATCAGTAGATCTGGACAAATTCAAGGATGGAAAAAGTCTGCTTCAGAAAGCCATAGATGAATGGGTAAAACACACAACTAGGTGGTAAAATAGCTTGCACAAAATTGTGAATAATAAAGGTAGAGTATTCAGGAATCCGATTATTTAGGGTAAGTACGCCATGTAGAATAGAAAAGAAACTGAAGAGAAGTTTACCTGCTACAGCATCAAGAGGATCATCCACTTTCAGCTTTCTCACAATGAAAGACCATAAGTGATAGGCAATACCTGCGATAGTGCCAACGATGCAAGCTCCCCACGGATATATCACGTTACATCCCGCACAGACTGAAACCTGCAACAAAAATATGCCGTTCATGTTTTATTATTGACATGCCGCGTACATATATATAATATACAATACGATACGATGCAATATAACAAAATACATTACAATGAAGTTTTGGTAAGACAGTTAATAATTTAATATTTACTAGCATACGAAATTTGTGTTTCAAGGCTAATCCGTTAAGCTAACGCTTTTTGTTTCATACATGCATAAAGAAATCTACAGTTTATGAAGCTTGCGTTGCACTTGTCCATGCTTTAGTATTTTAAGTATTTTAGGAGTATACTCTTACATTGGAAGCTAAATTTTTCAGTTGATGTAAAATATAAAAGTCAATTAGATCATGAAATAAAGGTCAAGATCATTAAGTGATGTTGCAGTGCTGTCCAATTAAGGGAGAAAGTCTATGCATCGTTTGATAATTGTATCATACACGCCACAACGTCAGAATACGTGGCCTCGGACATGTATGCCAAGTGAAGACTCAGATCAACCTGCGTATTCGGGCAGTTTTAGAAGAATTTTCACTGGGCGCATTTCCAATATCCAAGGATGCAGTTTTTCACGCGGACAATAAAGACTGATCAGACGGCGTGGTTGCGTGGGCTAATTTGAGTGTTCGCTGGGCGCACCTCAGAAGCTAGGTACATACGTTTTCTCAAGATGTGGCTCATATCAACACTGGAGCTAGACGCTAATGTTTGACGTACGAATGGGAGATGTCGTCAGATCATAATTAAATCATATAGCATTTTTAAGTCGGTGTTTGGAGAAGCTTGTATATCAAATTAGATGATTTTAGGTCTTGGTGTTTCAGAAACGGAGTTAAATGCAAAAGTTGGACATACAATCGGCAAAGCCGCAAATGCGATATGGCCATACACTGATGCTGATATTAAATTGTTTGCATCCTCGTAAAAAGAGAAATGCATGCCGGGAAAACGTAAATATAACAAACCCATCTTCCAAAGCATTAATAGCGTTTCAGAAAAAAAACTATAATATACTAAATTTCGAGGTATGTTGATACATATTCTACTTTCTATAAGAATATAGTCTCTCACAAGTAAGAATGTGTTTTAAAGACTGCCTGATTTTTGCTTCATTACTTAGTTCAGTTAATGAAGAAGTAGTCCAGCGTTATTGTCCTCTCGACGGCTGTCTTTTTCGGGACAAAAGATAGACATCAGAGACATCTGTGAAATGTTTTACAAAAGGTAGCTCTTTCAGAAACGTCATTTTTGCTGCGGGAAACGAAACACTTAGAAACCCAAGGTTTCTTATATTTTTGTATCTATTTTTGTACATGTAAAATTACATTTTGAAAAAAGTAAATATACGTAGATCTTTCAGACAAAATAATGTTTTTAGTCTAATAATGAAATAATAAAGCAAACCTGGACAAAGCATTTCCTTCAAGATTGCATTACGCTGTGGGAAGACTCAGACAGCCTGCGCATCCAAGCAGTCTGATCAGAGTCTTCTGAAGGCTCTCTAAGGGTAGCCAAGGATCCAAAGCGTCTTCAAGCGGGCAACAAAGACTCTGATTGGTCTGGGCATCTAAGCTTTCGCTGGGCGTACATACAATCGTGTAGGAAATGCTGTGCTCCGGTTCAAATATCAGTTACAGTCAATTCTCGTTATCTCTACCTCGCTTATCTTGAACAAAGTTTTATCTCGAACTGAAAATCTGGTCCCTGTGTCAACACAGAAGTCTAAAAATTGGTAAGAAAATATTGTGGAAAAGAGGAGAAATCGCTCTTAAGGAGTAATTTCTCCTCTTTTCCACAATATTTTCAAAATATCTCTAATTTCAGGAGTCAAGTTACATATTCATTTGTGAAATATGGTTGTTCGATTTAGTTTTCCTCAGTTCTGCAAATCTGCAGTGTCGAGGTACGGATACTGAAGTATTTCAGAGAGTCCCTTGGATTCTGAGATAACGAGAGTCGACTGTATTTGAAAACTCAGTCTGACAAATTTTACCATTTTCCACCCAATTTTAGAGCCTATAAACTTCTAATTGTCGATACTATAGTTGACGAACCAATTTCTGACCAGGTTATTCGCATGGGCGCTTAGGGACCAGTTCTATTGTAATAGATATAACATAATTAAAATGGACACCAACATTTCAGTAAACCTACGCAACCACACTGAGTCATCTGAACAACTAAATTAAGTCAGGACTCTACTAGACCATTATTTGGACCTTATGACATAGCCGGACCAAACATTTTAGATCTCTACAAATATAAAACGACTTAAAGACACGTGCGAACAGGGTAGACTCAGATCAGCCTGCGCATTCGCAGTCTGATCAGCGTCTACGCTGTTCGCCCATATATGCTATGAACCTTAAGACATTTAATTAATGAACTGTGTGAACCCTGATCAAATTACGCTGGTACGCTGCTTCATTACATGTAACGTTCCCTGCTTATTTACCATTCCAGTAAGAGCGCCATTAATAGTAATCAGCAAACTCCAGGACGCATTTCCAAACAGCTTGATTTTGTTGATAAACAATGACGAGAAGGCTGCAAAGGAAGCGGAAATAACCGTGTTGACAACGGACACACTGATTGCAGCGCCATCACCCTCGTTTTGAATCGACAACTGGGAACCACCATTGAATGCCAAGAAACCGAAGAAAAGAATGAATCCTCCCAACGCAGCAATCTGTAAATAAAAAACAAAAGCAGTTATTATATATGCTAACAACAAAAAATTATATTGTGATTAAAATCCAGAAAAGACATAAGAAGTATTTTGACAGTAAGTGTTCAATATGTGTACTACGTCTTAGGCCACTGCGAATTAGGGGAGTCATAATTTTTACGTTCTGACGACTTTTTGCATTGACATCATTATTATCGAAAGTGTGTTAAAAATTGGTTGAACAGATGATGAGAACATGTACATATACTACTTTGAACAAAAGTAAATTACTTTTAAAAATTAATTGTTTCTTCGCATCTTCTCGAATGCTAACGCCTGTTAATTTACTCGTAATAACATTGTGACAATTTTTTTTTCAGAAAATAATACCCCGGAAGACGATGTCGCGAATGTTAGGGCATGTCAGTGTTATACTCGTATCGCCTTATGACGGAGCTAAAATGCAATGGATGAAGCAAGCAGTCATCAGACCATGAATTATATATCGAAGTCACGTTACCGTTTTTTTAATTTACGCAGGGAAGTAAGTGTATGCCATAATGGATGACAAGTGGTGGTTTGTTAGTTTATTACTTATACATGTCAAAGTGAAACACACATGCAGATCTGGACCGTTCGTGCTGTTCGTGTAATTATGACGCTGTCAATTTAACCTAATTATTCTGACAGACATACCTGAGTAAAAAGTAATGGTCCAAATCAAACGCCACAGAACGCGGTCTGTAATCTGGGTCTGCACTGTTTGCCATTCAACCAACATTTTTAGACCCATCAGCAAGTATTCAAATGGAATTGAAGTTTTAGGACAACCATGATGTAAGAAGTGAGGATGCCGGAATATTTAAAGTAAACATGGTAGATGAGTTTGTTATACTTAGCACGCTCTGAGCTGATTCAGCAGACGAAAAACTAATAATAATTTTCTTATTTTTCCCAGAAAACAGGACTTGGCATTTCATGCAAATTGTCTCCAGGAGACAATTTGCATGAAATGTCAAAACCTTATAAAAAAACACACACAAAAAAAAAAAACAAGAAAAACAATAATTCAAAATGTCGTCTGCTGATTATTACCCAGCATGCTAGGTGTTAATGGCTTCTCTAGAAGTTTCAACTCACCGGTACTGAGTGGCCTCTAATGGCAATTGCTTGTTTTGTCTCCTTGTGAAATCGGCCGAGTCTGGGTCCCAACATCAGAGCACCACAAAAAGCAGAGGTACCACCAAGAATATGAACAAGACCACTGCCAGCAAAGTCCTAGCAACAATAAAAAAAATGTAGGTTATGAGAAAGCAGCTTTTAAGTGCATGCAGATTAATTAGTTTAAAAGTATTTTATTTGTATAAGTTCTAATGTATGCATGATTTACATATACAGTCGACCCCCGTTATCTCGAACTCGCTTATCTCGAATAACCGCTTATCTCGAAGTGAAAATCTGGTCCCTGTTTTAACACAGAGATCTACCAATAGGCAATAAAATATTGTGGAAAAGAGGAGAAATTGCTCCTTAGGAGCAATTTCTCCTCTTTTCCACAATATTTTCAAAATGTCTCTAACTTAGGAGTCAGATTACATATTCATTCTGTTAAAGGTGGTTGTTCGATTAATTGCTTTCCTGAGCCCGCAAATCTGATATGTCGAAGTACGGATATCTCGAACTGTTTCATAGAGTCCCTTGGAGTTCGGGATAACGAAAGTCGACTGTAGTCATGCATAAAATTAACAACGTTTGAGCCAGCGCACGACAAAACTTACAATAAGATTGTGCGACCAGCGAAGACTCAGATCAGCCTGCGCATCCGCGCAGTCTGATCAGAGTCTCCTCTGATTGCATGTGTCTTCTGTAACCTCCAGGCTATCCAAAGAGGGGTAAACGAGAACCTTGCCATACTGGGTGGATGTACAAGCTGATCTGAGCCTTTGCTGGTCATATCGGTCTTCTTTTAGGCTTTGTCGTGCACTGGCTCATATTCAATTGGGATTCAGTCTAAAGACTTATGTGAGTATGGTTCCTACACAAGAATAAATAGCTGTACATATGATAAATATGTCTGACAAAAAAAAACCGCTACGTCCGAAACACTTTTGTACAATCCAGTTTTAGCAGGTAATAGAATAGTAAACTGATCAGATGAAATATGTGGAAAGATAAGATGAAATTAGTAGGAAGATTTTTGTTAGAGAAGACAGACAGACAGGCAGACAGAGAGACAGAATAAATTAGTTGGGCCTTTGCTGTTCGCTGACAGCTTTAGGCAACTGGATACACTTTCAGGGACGTGGGGAGTTGTATTTGTGTTGAGGTTTTACGGCTCAGTCAACCCAATGGGGTCATGTCGAGAGTGGTCGGTTTACCTAACCACATTTGTACTGGGCAGGCTTAGTGCTCTCAGCGGTTAACCAGTATTGTGTACATTCTTTCACCAGAAACTGACAACTGCCTTTCTTGAATCAGTGAAAGGGAGAGAATGACCGTAGAAAATAGTTCATGATCAATCTCCACGAAAGAAAGTTGCCGACCCGGTAGGATTCGAACCCGCAACCTCCTGATCACCAGTCGGACGCGCATCCAACTTAGCCATCATGGCCGACTTCAGGGGAGGTTACTTTAAAAAGAATCCCTTGTCCCTTCCGATAAGCCGTGTACTCTACCCTGGGAAAATCTTTTTTTTTTTTTTTTTTTTTAGATTAGTCCTTGATTTAGAAGGGGCTTAATGTGTGAGGACGAAAACAGGAAGCCACAAAAGTTGTCTCCGGTAACAAAAACTACTAGGAGTATCCAATCCCTTTTCCTAGATGCTGTAGATAGTCTCATGGTGAGGTAAAGATCAGCAACTCATGACCCTTGTCCTGCTGCATAAATAAGTTGCCACGCCTCTTTTAATTTTCAGCCAATCAGATCAGATTACTTGATCTGGATTGTTGCTATAAATTCAAATACTTTATTGCAAACAGTGCAGATCTAGATCAGTTGGCTTCTTCAGAAGCCAACTGATCTGGATCTACACTGTTTGCAAAAGCAGGGTATATCTGAGTTCAGCAGGACAATGGTTCAACACAAATATTTGTCAATAACAAATTCTATTATATTTTTTTTTTTTTTTGTAATTTATGTCATGTTAAAAGCAAACAAGCTACATCATTCAAACTTTACTTTAAGCAAAAACAAATTTACAATTGTTTAAAATACGTTGTCAACTAGATTTTGAGATGTGATTAACCTGATAGCCAACAACGCCGATTTCTCCACCATAATTGTTTCCTTTGAACAAAAATCCTTCTCCCCACTGCCAGTGTGTCACAACAGGGTAGATAAAGCCTGAAAATCAATAGAATATACAAATATACACTATTAACAATTGTGTCATGTCCCACTCTCTCTCTCTCTCTCTCTCTCTCTCTCTCTCTCTCTCTCCCTCTCTCTCATCATCATCATCATCTAGGATAAGAATTATATAATGTGTGTGCGGGTGTGTGTGTGAGAGAGATAAAGCAATCACGTATAGAGAAAATTTGCATTTAGCCATTACGACTTATACGAGATGGAAACGACTATTGTGTTGTTTACCTGGTTTCCACTGTCAAACATGGCGGTCACCCAGGTACAAATCGCAATGTACGTTGCTTAACCCATTTTAATCTGGATATCCCCAAAAGGGTAAATTGCAAACTATGCAGACCTAGATCAGACGTTGCACTTGGCGGCGTCTGATCAGGATCTCCACTGTTTGCAAATACTTCAGCCATTCTCTAAATTACTTAGCCTGACATACCTAAAACTGAAATTCGTCTCTTTTTATATATATTCTATTCTATTCTATTCTATTCTATTCTATTCTATTCTATTCTCTCTCTCTCTATATATATATATAGAGAGAGAGAGAGAGAGAGAGAGTGTGTGTGTGTGTGTGTGTGTGTGTGTGTGTGTGTGTGTGTGTGTGTGTGTGTGTGTGTGTGGGAGCGGGGGGTGGGGGGATGAGTATTCAGTCTAAAATGTGCCAACTTCGTAAAAAAAGACAATCTATCTACCCTCTTCGTAATTAAAAACAAGCTTACACATAATCTATATACTTGCATTTCTTCCATTCTTTTCTCTACTTCGCCCTCAAAGATAATGCCTCGAAGACCTCGAAGACCTCGAAGACACTATAGTACTACAGAAATCAGCCCCAAGACGGGTTATATTATAATACTGCCAGAGACATTTTCTTCGACTGGGATCCGGAGGTGATACTGATGTCATTTCCCATTCTTTTGCTGCTAATAAATGTAGAATTTTGCTGAGTCTTTTTGAAGTCAAACATCCGAGTACCCAGCAAATACATACCGTCCGCCTTACGTCGTTTCGTCATGGCGTCGTAGTGACGTCATAACAAGTTATTACGTTACAGCAAGGTTTTACATCTGCTCTCTCTCTCTCTCTCTCTCTCTCTCTCTATATATATATATATATATATATATATATATATATATATATATATATATATATATATATATATATAATGACGAAATTCACTTAAACGGTGACATCAGAAAGTAACTAAGACATCCACATTTTCTAGTGTCCACCTTTTCTGGTTCTGCAATATATATATATTGCAGAACCAGAAAAGGTGGACACTAGAAAATGTGGATGTCTTAGTTACTTTCTGATGTCACCGTTTAAGTAAATTATTTTTGTAAAACTCCCAGAAGTATGACGACTACCATCATATTAGAGCCCTAGTAGGCACATAACGTTAAAACAACGTTGTATCAACGTCGAGACAACGTCATTCTGCCGGTAACTTACCTGTTATACCGAAACTATACGCGAAGTAGGCCAAAAATTCACACCTCTCGGCAACGGCCCCGGACACGATTGTGGCGGCGGTGGCGGCGAACGTATACTGGAAGAAGAAGAAAGCATACTTGTTTTCCGGCAGTCCGTGCAGTGCGAAGTTATTGTATCCGATGAAATCGTTGCCTTCACCAAAAGCGAAAGCGTAGCCCAGAATCCAGTAGGCGACTCCAGAGATAACTGTAAATATAAAAGGGGCAATGTTACAACAAAACCTGTTTTCGGTTGCATGAGCACTCTGCATGCCCAGAGCAGATGACACACAGATTTTGGTAAGGCAAGATGAACATACTATTGTTGTTGTTCTTGTTGTTTAAAAAAAAACGAAAGAAAGAAAAAAGAACTATTCATCACGAAAACCTGCATATATAATGTTGACCCCCTTAAACCCCACTTTTATAAAGTAAACCTGGAGTTTACAGGGTATACATTACTTTTCTTATTTCTGTTCAAAAACATAGATTGTGATTACTCGTTAGAACCGCCTCGCCGAGACGGTTCTAACGAGTACCCACAATCTGTGTTTTGAGCAGAAATATGAAAAATATCAGAGTTTTTTTATCAGAAAATTTTCAGTTTTTGGAGGTGATATTTTCTATATATTTTAATAGGCATGTTTTCGTAATGTCGCCAGTATAAAATGCACAATCTGGTGAGCGCATGCGCAGTTCTGAGAGCCCGAAAACAGAATTTTTAATGATGCGGTTTGTATAAGTTCGTACATGGATACATATACATTTTGATTCACCAAAGCTCATATATCTACTGAATGTAATTGTTTATTCAGATCTTGTTAAGGCACGATGAACATACAATTGTTCTATTTCTTGTTGTTTAAAAAAAACTGCCGAACTATTACGTACGAACTGCTTAGGCCCAGCGCTGCCTATATAGTTGACAAAATGCACATTTCCAAAATGACTTACTTGCGTTATTGATTGAGTTGGAGTTTAACGACACGTCAACCCTTGTGGGTCATTTTGTGTCGTCTCCCAGAGAAATGGAGAAGAGAGATAGACAATATAGTAAAGGAGATGAACGAGAGGGACAGGAGTGAAAGGAAAATGAATGAAAGTGACGAAACAGAAAAATAAAAAACCTTCCCCCTCTACCCTCACCTGCTATAAGGATGGATGGATGGATGGATATTTTGTTTATAGACGCTCAACCCTAAAAGGGCATATAGCGTCTAATAAGTTTTATGTTATATGATGATTTTATTTAATGAGAAATTTAAAAATATCTAGGATTGATGTGTTTATTTTAAAGAGATAAAGTATCAATGATTTTAAGTGATTAAAAATACTGATCATATTTTATTAAAAAGTCCGATCTCTTTAAGAAAGTCGAGTATTTTCTGAGTTGGCATATCAAAAAGTTCCTTTATAGTTTTTATATTAAAATACTTTGTGCGAATGTGATTAAATTCAGCACAAGTGATAAGAAAATGTTTGACTGTGAAAGGTTCATTACAAGGAATGCAGAATGGAGCTTGTTCATTGTTTAAAATATAAGAATGAGTAATTCTAGTGTGTCCAAGTCTACATCTCGTGATTTTTGTTTGTTCTTTTCTGCTGAGATTAGAGAATGTGCATTTGCTGTTAAAATTTGGTTTGATTTCATTTAATTTATTATAAGTTTGTGTTTCCCAAACAGACTGACATTTGTTGTTGATGTATTGACAGACGTTTGATTTAAAGTCGGAGTGAGGAATTTTGAAATTGGTTATTACTAAGGATAATGCAGATTTGGCTTCTGAATCTGCTAATTCATTTCCACGAATATTAACGTGGCTGGGAAGCCAACAAAATACAATTTCTTTTGAAGCGGAAAGATAATAATATTTTTTAAGAATTTGCTGAATTAATGGGTTTCTATGGTGTAAATCTTTAAGAGATTTTAATACAGAAAGAGAATCTGAATAAATGATAAACTGTTTTTCAGACTGATCTCTGATATGGTAAAGTGCAATATCAATTGCCTTGGCTTCGGCGGTAAAAATGGAGCTATTATCAGGTAATCTGATACTGTCAGTAAAATTTGGACTAATAACAGAACAAGCAACTTTCTCATCTTGTTTCGAACCATCTGTATAAATTGACAGGTAATGTTTATAATTTGATTTGATTTCTAAAAATTCATTCTTAAAAATATGCGACTCGACTTCTGTTTTTTTATTTTTATGAAGGTCTAAAATAATCTTTGGAGGGTTTAACGTCCATGGCTCTTTTGATGGAAAAGAAAAATGCTGAACATTTTTAATATTGATATTGGCCTCTTCAAGTAACGGTTGTATTCTAAGGCCAAGGGGTTTAATAGCCGTTGGTTTGTTGTTGTAAAATCTTTCATATTTAGGATTAAAAACACAATCATAGGCTGAATTACGTGGATTGGCGGCTAATTTAGTAACATATTGAAGAGACAATTTCTGTCTTCTTATATACAATGATGGTTCATTTGATTCAGCGTATAAACTTTCGACGGGGGAAGTACGAAAAGCCCCTAGAGCCAAACGTAAACCTTGGTGATGAATAGTATCCAAAGATTTCAAATAAGATTTTCTAGCAGATCCATAAACTATGGATCCATAATCCAGTTTAGATCGAATTAAAGATCTATAAAGATTTAAAAGAACAGTACGATCTCCTCCCCAGTCGGAACTGGAGAGAACTTTAAGAATATCAAGTGCTTTAAGACATTTAGCTTTTAAAGCTTTGATGTGTGGTATAAAAGATAATTTGTTATCGAACAAAAGACCCAGGAATTTTGCTTCACTGACGACTGTAATTGGACTACCGTATATGGTGAGATGAGGATCTAAATGTAGCTGACGTATCTGACAAAAATGAACGCATTGAGTTTTTGTTTTTGAAAATTTGAAACCATATTCTGTTGCCCAATCTTCTATATTGTTTAAACATCGTTGTAGTTTGAATTCAATGGTTTCCATATTTTTCGATCTAATAAATATTCCAAAATCGTCAACAAAAAGTGAACAATCAAGGTCTTTCACACATTTAACAATATCGTTAATTTTAATACCAAACAAGGTAGGTGATAAAATGCTTCCCTGTGGTACACCTTGTTCTTGTTTAAATATGCCCGATAACGTATTACCTATTCGAACATTAAATGTTCGATCTGATAAAAAATTTTGAATAAAAAGTGATAATCGGCCTTTAAGGCCCAATTTATGTAAATCTTTCATGATGCCATGTTTCCATGTAGTATCGTAAGCTTTTTCAAGATCAAAAAATACAGCTACGACATGTTCTTTTTTAATAAAGGCATCACGAATAAAGGATTCCAAACGAATCAGATGATCGTTTGTACAGTTATTTTTCTGAATCCAGCTTGATATTTTGTTATAAGCTGGTTTGATTCCAAGAACCAAACCAGTCTATCATTAATCGTTCTCTCCATTGTTTTACACAAACAACTTGTCAAAGCAATAGGTCTGTAGTTAGTAGCTTCAGTATGATCTTTATTTGGTTTTGGTATAGGTATAATGGTTGCTTTACTCCAGTCTTTTGGAAATTTTCCAGTGACCCAAATATCATTTAAAATATTTAATAAAGTTTTTAAAGCGTTATCGGGTAAATGTTTAAGAATTTGATAATGAATGTCATCAGGACCAGCAGCTGTATCATGAGATTTATGAAGAGCATCTAATAATTCTGAAGCTGTGAATGGTACATTATATTTTTCATGATTTAGTGACGTAAAATTTAGATGCTCTTTCTCTCGTTCCTGTTTTATGTTTTGAAAGGTTTCGGAATAGTTTGCACTAGAAGAGTTTTTCTGAAAATTCTCTCCTAGTGCATTGGAAATATCTTTAGTCGTTGAGCATATATTTCCATTTGATTTAATATGGACATGCTTGTTATTTTTATTTTTGCCAGTAATTTTTCGAATCATGTCCCATATTTTCTTTGCTGGAGTTCTAGAATTAAGTTTGGAGACGTATTGCTGCCAAGATGTTCTTTTAGCCGTTTTTATTGTCTTGCGAGCTTTAGCTCGCATTTGTTTGGCATGGATTAGATTTTCTTTTGTTGGCTGCCTATTGAACTTTCGTAAGGCAGATTTTCTTTTATTTATTGAATTTTTAACATCTTTATTAAACCAAGGTCTATTTCTTTTTGAACGTGCCGAGGACTTTGGAATACATTTTTCGGCTACATGAATTAATGTATCAGTAAAAGCTTGTATATCATCTGCTGTTTTAAACATTTCTGGATTTAATTTTTCATTACATATCTCCATAAAATTCTCCCAGTTTGCTTTATTCAAATTCCATCGGGAATGATGGTCTTCATTTGTCGATTCAATTTCTTCTATTTTAATTGGAAAATGATCGCTCCCATGAAGGTCATCTAAAACTGACCAATCAAAATCTAAGTAAATATTTGGAGAGCATATAGACAAATCTAAAGCAAAATAATTTCTTGTAGGAGAATGAAGATAAGTTGGTTGTTTATCGTTAAATAAACACAAATCATTTTCTGCAATAAAATTTTCTATTATTTCTCCTTTGTCATTTGTATCCAGACAACCCCATAGTTTGCTGTGACTATTAAAGTCACCTAATAATAAATATGGACGAGGTAACTGGTTTATAAGATTTTCTAAATCGTGTTTAGAAAATTTACAGTGTGGAGGAAGATATAGAGAACAAATTGTTATGGATTTAGACAGAGTGACATTTACAGCAAGAGCTTGTAAATTACTATTTATATCTATCTGTCTATGAGGAACATTTGATTTTACAAGGATAGATGAACCTCCTGAGGCTTTCTGATTTTCAGTTGCGATATGATTATATAAACTATAATTTTTAAAATTAATATTATCTGTATTTTTTAAAAAGGTTTCCTGGAGACAAAAGACAGTCGGAGAAAGTAGTGTTGTTAAAATTAAAATTTCGTTATAATTTGCTTTTAGTCCTCGACAGTTCCACTGAATAATTGATTTTTTATCCATGATAAATGGAGAGATGATTTGAAAATAAGGAACTTAATCCTTTTGTTTTCTCTGAGACTGCGAGAACATGGAGGAGTCAGTCTCTAACTCCATGTTCTCAAGGGAATCGAACCGATTGACCAACTTGATCGGATCGGCCGACGCCCCTTTACTATATGGATTTGGTTCTTTATCTTTTTCTTTTCCATTTTTTCCTTTCTGGTCAGCTGTCCTGGACCTGGATCTCTGTTGTGATCCACTTGTTTTAGTCGGCTGTGTTTGTGAACTGTTTTGAGATTTTGTTGATGGTCTAGACTGATGAGTAGATATGGGTTTAGGTTTAGGTTTTAGAGTAGGAGTAATAACTTTTGAATTTGCTTTGATGACAGAATCTTTTTCGTTAAACTGGGTAGAAGTTTCTTTGGTTTCAGGTTTAGTGTTTAGGGATTGAACAACTTTTGCAAAGGTGATTTCAGGTTGATTTTCTTGAATCTTTTTGGCTTCCAAATAAGTGATTTTTTGTGTAACTTTAATTTTCATGATTTCTTTCTCTTTTTTCCAAATTTCACACTGATTCCTGCTATAAGGATAGCAGGCCTTGCCTATCTGTAAGCCAGTATCAGTTGGACGCTCCGGTGAGGTAAGATACACGACACCTTTGCCTCACCCAACTACCCCCTACTTGCGATATTAGACAACAGATACATACAGACTTATCCGCATTGGGGCGTTTCTCAGTTCACACTTAGCTTGGTACGCATCAATAATAAAAAATCAGTATTCGACTATACTGTAAATTTTCAGAAGCATTCAGAAATATGTCAAATAAATATCTTTGATCTGCGTGGCTTCCTTCACATAAAATAATATCCTTCTAAAAATGGATCTGACCAGGTACCGAGGTTATAAAACTTTTTTCATGCTTATCTCAGCTGAGCATGAAATTTTCTCTGTTAATAAATATGAAAATGCCAACAATAGTTGGCATTTTCATATTTATTAGCAGAGACATTTTCATGCTCAGCTACGTTTAGCGAGACAGAATTTGCAACTGTTAATAATTTGATATTTATCAGCATGAAAAATTCCATGCTCAACTGAGCGGGGCATGAAAAAGGTTTTATAACTTCAAGGCCATTTGAGCCTGTTTATACTTTAAGATGAAGAGATGCATCTGACAGACTTTCATGACATTTCGCAAAGGGAAGCAACTTTTGCAGAAAGAAGTTGTCTTTCTGATACTATAAACTTTCAAAATCAGGAGGTAATGTTTAGAAAAACAATCTCTCGGAGGTAGAAAATGGTTTCCTTTAAGAGTAACCCTAAGCGAAATGGGAGATAAATACTATCATATTTAATTATTTCCCTTGCATCACGAAAACATGCGTATATAAGGTTGACCCCCTTAAACCCCACTTTTATATAGTAAAACTGGGGTTTACAGGGGTATACATTATTTTTCATATTTCTGCTCAAAACATAGATTGTGGGTACTCGTTAGAACCGCCTCGGCGAGGCGGTTCTAACGAGTACCCACAATCTATGTTTTTGAGCAGACATAAGAAAAATATTAGAATTTTTATCTAAAATTTTTCATATTTTGCTGGTAAATTTTCCAGTATATTTGAATAGGCTTGTTTTCGTAATGAATATGTATCAAGGCAATACATCAGTGCTTATGACAGAAAGTTTCCTTTTTTTTCAACGGCCTCTCATTGTGTTGATGTTTATTTTCTCCTGCTACTCTTCTTTCCTCCACCATTCAAACTGATCCACCGAGAATGGATACATATTCAAGGGAAATAAATCCGACGTGGAAATTTTATTGGCCTCTTTTCTCATGGGTGGGGTACAAGGAAGGAAAGAGTTCGTTCCCATCCTCTTTCTTTTAAGAATAGCCCACATTTAGAATCATTGTATTTTACAAAATAATACATACAACTTTTAATAAACAAAAATATAAACCCTTAATTCGCTAAACAAAATTTGTGGCAGCCGACATGCTACTCTCTTTTTTTTTTTTTTTTTTTTCAGAGAAACTAAGCCTTGACATTTCATGTGAGTCGTCTGCTTGACAGATGATACGCATGAAATGTCAATATATTTTCTCTGAAAAATAAAAAGAAAATATTTCAAAATTTCGTCTGCTGCAGATGTGATTGTAGCTTTAAGGGTTTAGTACCTAAGACACAAGGTAATGAGGGCCACCGTCTAAGTTAGTTTTTTGTTTTATACTCGTATATATCCTAAAGGCTATGGATTTATTGTCTTACAATTACATATTTGTCACTAATTTACGTTAGGCAGTGATTTACGTACAATTCAGTGATTTCATCTTAGCGTAAAATAAAAAATACGGTTGAACGATTTAAGAACATTAATCGGTTATTGATCTCATATGTCAGTGTCATGAGAGCACGACGAATCGAAATGTTCGAGGGATGTATAACAGCTACTTAACTTGTACCCCTCTGTGGGCTTATTTAGCAGACGACATTAAAGTAGTGATATTTTCTGATCTTTCCCAGAAAATGGGCTATGACAGATCATTCCAAATTGTCTCCTCAGGGAAAATAAGAAACACTAGATGATCCTTAAAGGGTATAATGGTCCCCTCTACTGCCAGTTTAGCTTTTATGGCAAAGTGAGGGTAATTCAAGGGTACGTAACTCTAGCAATAAAATTTGATCAGCGTTCTGTGATCATTACACGCATGCCCTGCCAATATTCTTACTTTGCTGCAAGTTTCAAATCATTAGCTTGAAAATTGTAGAAGAAGTTGCGGAGACACGATCCCTACAATGCCATGTGCACATGACCATATTTCTAAGTAAATCAAGGGTATATAACTCTAGCAATGAAAATTTGCTGTAAGTTTCAAACCATTATCTCGAAAACTGTTGAAGCTGCGGAGACACGAACCCATGTATATAAGACACATTTTCTAAGTAAATCAAAGGTATGTAACTCTAGCAATTATTACAGTTCGATCAGAGTTCTCTGAACTTTATGCACATATTCAGTCTATATGCTTCCTATGGTGCAAGTTTCAAACCATTTTCTTGAAACTTGCAGGAGAAGTTGCAAAGACACGAGCCCTACTATGTCATGTGTATTATGCTATATTTCTAAGTAAATCTAAAGTATGTAGCTCTATCAATTATAATGTGATCAGAGTTCCGTGATATTTATGCATATACTCAGTCTATATGCTTACTATGGTGCGAGTTTCAAACCATTACCTTGAAAACTGTAGGAGTAGCTGCGGAGACACGAACAGTACTATACAGTATGACGCACACACGGACGGACGGACACACACCGGACGCAAGGATGTACGTATGACGGAGGGTAAAACTATAGGCCTTCCTTCACTTCGTGGCGGGGGCATAATATATTTCAAAATGTCGTCTGCTGATTGTTTACTCAGAGTGCTAATTGTTAACAATTGGTGAGTTCAGAATACTTTTTTTTTTTCTTTTTTTTTTTTTTTTTGAACATAGATATGGTCCCTCGGTAGCCAATGGTAGCTGTAGTAACCACCATTTGCTTTCGGTGGCATTTTATAGAGGAAGTGTGTAGGGGTGGGGTGCGGAGATAACGGCTGCTAAGCGTACCGGTGCCTGTGCTAGATTCGGAGGCTTAAAGTGACGTCATTTCAACATCAGAAAACGAAACCTTTGGATAGATTATATATTGCCAGTGCTACACTTAGTACTAGCTGAATAAATTTCGCAACAACAATTTTAATATATCTCTTTAAAAATGTCTACACAAAGTAAGACAATCTGTTTTCAACATTTATGAAAGTTTCAATATGGTGATTTAAAAGTCGAGCGTTAGCTGAGATCTTAATCTCAGCCGAAAAATTACCTAAATTTCCGACTCTGGAAATTTTTAGACGAAGTCTTATAAGATCACTTGTGTCCTAATTATGTCAACCTCTGTTTGGAAGAATGTACGTTCCTTGAAGAGATGATAAATTCTTTGAAACGCTTATTTTATTTATTTATTTATTTATTTATTAGTATTATAATTATTTTTTTTATTTTTATTTTTTTTTTTTTTTTTTTTTGTCAGACCCTTTGATTCAACGTTCATTGTATGCATTTTAAAACATCTTTGCAATATGATCTTCAAGTTCACGCCAAAATCAAGTTTTAAAATCAAAGGAAACCTCCTCTATTTAGGATAACAATTTGATAGAATCAACGGTGTACATTGCGAGTAAGTGTTTTCGTAAGAAAGGATAAATCATATGCGTATTTGCCGTGCGGAATATCAAATGGGACAAAATTATAATGAATTTTAAGTAAAAATTCTCAACTTCAAATGAAATTTTGTTTGCTTTATTTTTAGCATGTTAAGGACCCTAATTCCGATAAAAGGAAATTTTTTAAACTTGCAACAAATGTGCAAAATGACAAGGCCTTTTTTTTTACATCAGCTGAGAAATATGTGGTCGACATATCCAAGCCATAGAGCAATTATACAACGTTGAACCACTGGCAAGTCAGAATGTTCAGATGAACAGACATGGACCCCTAAAAGAAAAGGTGCAATCAGGCGTCCTAGGAATTCAAGCATTGCGACAGACTGTCATTCCATAGATTTATACTGCGGTATGTTTAAATGACGAAAAGAAGCTATCGTGCGAAAAGCGCGTACGGTGGTGAAATTATAAAACAAACCAGTAGTCAGTGTTGCATACAGTGGGGTATGACTGATATGAAAACTGTCAAAGTTTTGACTGAAGAGTGGACTTCATTTAAAGGACATCTACCGTATTTTAATAATCGAAAAATTGTCAAAAATATCTACTATTCTTCGTCGCTTATCTTCTTTGTTTGAAGATGCTTCTTGTTACTCCTTGGTTAATATTGACAACCCAAAGGAGATATTGCAGTAAGGCGAGGATTTTCCGTAACTGACTCAGATGTTGAAGACCAGATTTCAGAAATAATAATATTCAAATTTTATTACATATTCCGGAATCATAGCAGAAAGGAAACTTTCTGCTTCTGGACCCTGATGCCTTTTGGTGGAGATATTTCCCTGATATATTTCCGATATATATGAATGGGAACTTGAGTCTAGGGGGCGAGGGGGTGGGGGGAGGGGGATATTTTTATATTTTTTATGAAACACATTCAATTTTGCATATTAACCGGAAATGAGAAAGAGAATTCAAGTCAGACATACCGAGCGTGCGCACTGACTGTATTCACTCAACCATTATTCACCATCAGTTTTGTGTTCTTGTCAGTTTGAGAGAAGAACTATCTCCAAAAGAAATATCTCCAAAAGAGAAAGGTAGCTAAATGTAATTACCAGCGTTTTTGGACAGGTTAATAATTTAGGAGTTTTTGAGGTGAGGTAAACATAACTGAATTATCTCCCCATAATATAAAGCCAGAAGCATAAATGTTCCTTTCTGCTGTGATTTAGACATCGAGCCTCCGGATTATGTAATAAAAATTTGAGTATTTTAATTTCTGAAATCTGGTCTTCAACACCTGAGCAAATTAGGGAAAATCCTCGCCTGACTGCAATACCTTTTTGGTGGCCAGTGGTACTCATCGGCATCTATTGTGGCTACCAGTGGGAGAATTCTGCATACATTTCATGACCACCATAGTCTATTTACCCAAATATTCAGACAGATAGGTCTGAGCAAACAGTGTAGACCCAGATCAGGGTCTCTTTTTGGTACTCATCGTACAATTTTGAGCATTAAACAGGTAATGAAATAGACTTGTTCAAATGTTAAGAAATTTTTTATTGCGTCCGACATTTGAGGACACATGTAAATATGGTACTGTACTGGATCTGAGCCTCAGGATTAGAAAGTACAATGTATTATTAACCCTTGTCCTGCTGAACCCGGATATACCCTGCATTTGCAAACAGTATAGATCCAGATCAGTTGGTTTCTCAGCCAACTGATCTGGATCTGCACTGTTTGCCATTAAGTATGTGTGAATTTATATCAACAATCTGGATCAAGTAATCTGATTGGCTGAAAATTTGAGAAGGGTGTGGCATCTTAATTTATTCAGCAGGACAAGGGTTAAGCCATATGTGCGAACATAAATATCAACGATTATTATTTTACTGATTGAATATTTGGATTAATTAATTAATGTACAAATGCAACAAATAAACGCAAGAATACATTAAACGTTACTTAATAAAGACTGAAATAATATATATTTTACTTATTTCAGAACCAATATACCCACCAGACCTGTTACCGATTACATACAAATGTATTCGATTACAATTACAATTACTTTGTAATTTCATGATTACAGATTACAATTACAATTACATCTTTCCTGAATGTAATGAATTACAATTACAATAACAATGTAATTGATTACAATTACAATTACTTTCTTGTTGTTCCGTGTTTAAAAAAAGTTTAAATTAATAATCTGTTTTATTGTTCTTTCAAAGCTTCATGCATGGCATGCTATATCTTCTAACAAGATGTTATTCATATTCTTTATACCATATATTCATTTTTTATGATATTCCATTTACTACATTGTATACATTTTCTTTGACATATGGTTATTTTTTACTCTTCCTCTTGGTACCATGAGCTGGTTCAACGACTTATAGTGCCTGGCTTTTGTTGTACTCCCTGGGTGCAATATAATTCTGTCAGGCTGTTCATCTTAAGCATTGA
Source organism: Anodontia alba (assembly GCA_964016985.1). Classification (NCBI taxonomy): domain Eukaryota; kingdom Metazoa; phylum Mollusca; class Bivalvia; order Lucinida; family Lucinidae; genus Anodontia; species Anodontia alba. Next base: position 10,288,807 of record OZ024834.1, on the reverse strand, counting down.
TATATAAAAATGAAAACAACAATGGAATTAAATCAAGTTTTCATCTGTTATAAATAAGTTTAATTTGCATAAGCAGCATTATTAAGCTTCATGGAACAAAGGAAAGAACAATCCCTTCTCTATCTAAAAATGTAGTGTGGTGGTTGATTCTGAGAGGAGGGAGGGGGGCGGGGAGGGGGTCAAAAAATCAATCTTGTCCCGGGGCTGTACAGTTTAAAATTTGCAGTGAATAAGTTTTGTAAGGACATTGCTTTACCTGTCAGTAGACCAGATAAGAGGAGCAAATTGCTGATAACTGAAGGATAATTTTCCTTATCTTTCAATGAAAACATATGTTGTGGGTACTCATTTGAATCATCTCGTCGAGATGGTTCAAATGAGTACCCACAACATATGTTTTCATTGAGAGATAAGAAAAATTATCCCTGAATTATCACTAATTTTCTCCTCTTATTTGGTCCTCTGCCTGTATGAAAGAACCAGCTCAAAACCTGTCAATGTCCTCAGGCAATATGTCAAAACTTAACACAGGTACTTTACAGAAGGGTATAATTGGGCCAGTTTTAGTAAATGCCATAAATAATTCAAGTATTTGGATACTTGATAAATAGGCCTATGCAAACAATGAAGAAAAAGTACATCAGGTGTCTGCATCCTTTCAAATTCAAATGTCATTGTTTAGATGCAGAAATATATGACAAGATCACACTCCAACTATAAATTATGACAGGTCAACTTCAGCCACTTAACAATTGTCCAAATGTATATAACTTTTACAGTAGGTTATCTGACATGAGACATTGTTGAATGCATGCACACAATAAACATGAAATTATGTAAGTCAGTAAATTACTGTAAAAAGAACACTAAAATTTCATTTTCCATATTACATGTGTGGAGACAGTGAAGGCTCTGGTGGGACTGCACAAATTTTTCTAACTTTAATATTCCACAGATAAGAAACGTTAATTCACTATCAGTCTATCACTCTTTCATAAAATATTTATAATGGTGGCTAGTAAATTAAACAACCTACATATATACAATTTGCTTTTCACACATTTCTTGAAATTAATTAGCATGTACAGCAGCTTCAGAAAACTACTTTAAGTAATTAAATGTTTGCCAATTTAATTTCTTTGATTATTTGCTAATCCATATCAGCTCATCCATGTGTGAAACTTCAATTTCCTTTGATCTCGAAGATGTATTTTTTAAATTTTCTTTTATCTCAAAGATGTATTGATTGTTTTAAACAAACCAATACAGAGTCATTAAGTCATTAAACGTATACAAATCAAAATAATTATCTCCAATATTCTTGTTTCTTGTCAAGTTGTCATACCAGAAATGAGTTTTTTTTTTGTTTTTTTTTTTCAATTCTATTTTTTCTGACTTATCTTATTTAAATATCCATATTGTAATCGTATTGTAATCATCAATGTAAACACGATTACAGGCTGTTTTGCAATGTATTTGATTACAATTACAATTACTAATCATAAAAATCAACGATTATAGATTACATTTCGATTACTCAAAACTTGTAATCAATTACATGTAATCACGATTACTGATTACAATTACAACAGGTCTGATACCCACAGATGTTGAATTAGTGAGATAGATGAAAATGATACATTTTTTATGACTGCGTGTTAAAGTCATTTCTTCTTTATGCCTTTTACAGGGCTGTACGAGATAATATCAGTTCTCAATGACTGTGCTATCCTTTCTTAAATTTAGGATAACAGGTGTTGTATAACTTTTCAAACGACCCTCATCTTCCCAGTACTCATGCACTTCATAAACACGTCGTTCATGAGTACCGGGATTCAGATTGAATACCGCGTTTACTTTAAGTATTCGAATACTTAACTCCTCACCAGCAGGGGCAGATCCAGAATGATTTCTGAGGGGTGGGGGTGATTTGATCAAATCACCGTACTTTACAAAAAGTCAGGCCTGAGCAAACAGTGCTGACCTAGATCAGAGGTCGCAGAACGCGGCGTCTGATCAGGATCTACACTGTTTGCTACTCATCCAGCAATTAGAAAGTAAAATTGAAAAATTTGTTCTCAAGTTTCAATTTTATGATGAAGTAATACTTACCGATCGTAACTGTACGAATAGGATAACTGTCCGAACTTACGTTGACTAACCCGCAAGCTTCTGGATGATCCAGATCATGCGTCTCTCTCACCAAGGCGCACGCATGCGCACTTCAGTTTATACAGGCGGGAAAAACAACCCAACCTGTAATGAAATTTCCACAGGGGTGGAAGGTGGGAAATTTGTGATCGGTAAGTATTACTTCATCATAAAATTGAAACTTGAGAACAAATTTTTCAATTTTATTTCTTTCATAATACTTACCGATCGTAACTGTACGAATAGGATACGATTCCCAAGCAGTGTCCTCTGATAAGGCGGTGGCTTGGAAATTTCAAATATGTCCCACTATTTACATCCTCACATATTTATACATGTATATACATCTTGTGAAGAAAATATATCTTGAATTCTTTGAGTTCTCAAAGACATTTTTAAGTATCTACAACCTATAGTAGTCTGGAATCCTATCCAGTATACATGGTACCCCTATATACATTGTTCACCATTTACAATCAAACACTTTGTACATACACAGCAACCCGCCGGAATGTTAAATTTCATTTTACTGTTTCAGTACTTCGACATCAACATTCCGAAAATAAAACTGAATGAAAGTTGACTCTTTCTTCCAGTCGGCTGCTTCCAAGATTGACTTAACTGAAGCTCCGTTATACAAGGCCCATGATGGCCCGATAGCTCGGGTTGAATGACCTTTAACCTTCATTTTACTGTCATTATATGCCATTCTGATTGTTTTGACAATCCATTTTGAAATGGTTTGTGATGTAACAGCTTGATGAGGTTCCTTTATTGCTAAAAACACCCTGTCCTCTGAAGAACCATCGGTTTTGGTTCTAAGACTCTCTGTTTTCTTCAGATAAAAGTAAAATGCCCTCTTAGGGTCCAGTTTTTTATTTTCTGGGAAAGCTGGTACGAATACCTTTGTACCATAATGAGTCTGTCTATCCTGCTTGGACAAACCATGACGTATGAAAGTAAGGCCTTTCTTCTGTACAGAAACATTCTTTTCTCCTATTTTCAACGACTGTAAGTCACTGCATCTCCTGAAAGTAGAAATTGCCGTAAGAAATACTACTTTGTATGTAATCAGTTTCAGTGATGCTGCACTTATTGGTTCAAAGGGTTCTTTTTGAAGCATATTTAGAACCTTTTGCAAATCCCATTCAGGTAAAAGCTTAGACTTTGGGGGTCTGGAATTAAAAACCCCTTTTAATAACCTGATAATATAGGGATGCTGACCCACAGGTATGTTATTAATAGGAGATAGAACTGACGAAAGCATTGATCTGTAACCTGCTATTGTTCTATATTGAAGACCTTCTGCAAACAGATCTGATAGGAAATCTGCTACTTCAGTCAGAGAGGCAGAATAGGAATCAATTTTCCTTGTACGACACCAGCTACAGAACTTCTTGAACTTGCTAGTGTAGTCCTTCTGTGTGCCATTTCTCCAAGAGGCTGTGAGCAATTCTCTAGCCTTCTTAGAAAAGCCCTTCTCTTTGAAATTTCTGTTGAGAGAAGCCAAGCAGTCAAGTTGAATACTTCTGGATTTGGATGGTTTATTTTGCTTTTTGGCTGATGTAACAGATTTTTCTGCACTGGCAGTTTTCGTGGACAATCCACTAGAAATTGGAGAAGTTCTGTGTACCAATGCCTCCTGGGCCACTGAGGTGCTATCAGTATTATCTGACACTTGTAAAGTCTCATGTGTTGCAGAACTTTTGGAATTAGGCAAAGTGGAGGGTATGCGTATGCATACATCCTGTCCCACGAAATTGTCAGTGCATCCAGAGCTAGTGCTTGAGGATGAGGAGACCAGGAACAAAATATTGGAGCTTGTCGATTTTCCGCTGATGCAAAAAGATCGATCATTGGCTGACCCCACAAATGGAACAGCTTCAAAACAATCGTCCTGTTCAGTGTCCATTCTGTGGGTAATACCCTGTTCCTGCTCAACTGATCTGCCAATTGGTTCTTTCGCCCCAAAATGTGAGCTGCTTTGATGTGCATTTGATTCTCGATTGCCCAATTCCAAAGGTCCCATGTCCGGTAACACATCTGTGGAGACCGAGTCCCACCTTGTTTGTTCAAATATTGGACAACGGTTGTCGAGTCTGACCGAACTAGCACCTTCTGGCCTCTCAGAATTGATTGAAAATGTTTTAGTGTAAGAAATACTGCCTCCAACTCCAGAACATTTATGTGCAGTTTTTTCTGAGCAACTGACCAAGTTCCCTGAACAAACTGATTGCCTATGTAACCCCCATAACCCGTTTTGGAAGCATCGGTTGTTATGGTTACAGCTGTTTGTTGTTGTTGCAATGATCTGCCCTTGGTAATGTTTGCTATATCTAACCACCATTTCAGATGGGATCTTAGATGTTGTGTAACTGGTATTTCTGTTTCTAATCTCATTGAACTGGGTTTCCAAAAACTGAGAAGATGTAGTTGAACTGGTCTCATGTATAGGCGTGCATTTGGGATCAGTTCTAGACATGAAGCTATTAACCCCAATAGATGTAGAAAATCTTTGGCAGTTGCTTTGTTCCTTTTGCTCAAATTGCCTACTGCTGACAGTAATTTCTGTACTCTTTCTGGAGTTGGAAACACTAATCCTTGGTCCAAATGAAACAACCCCCCTATGTATGTTATTGTCTGGGATGGTTCTAGACTGGACTTCTCTATGTTCACTATAAAACCTAGTGAAGTCAAAAGATTTAGGCATTTGGCTCGATCTTGTAACAGATATATCCTTATTTGGTTCAGAGCTAGCCAGTCGTCTAGATAAGATGCTAGTCTTACGTTCTGTTCCCTTAAATGTGCTGCTACAACTGCCACTATTTTGGTAAACACCCTTGGTGCAGATGTTGGACCAAAACATAGAGCTTTGAATTGGTAGCACTTTTTGTTTACACAGAAACGGAGAAACTTTCTGTGCTTCAAAAATATCGGCACATGTAGATACGCATCGCTGAGATCGAGTGATATCGCCCAGTCTTTTGGCTTTACTAGATTGAGAACTTTTGACAATGTGTCCATCTTGAAATGAGTCTTCCGAAGATACTTGTTTAGGGGTCTCAGATTGATAACAGGTCTCATCTTTCCGTTTTTCTTGGGAACAAGGAAAAATGTGCTGTAAAAACCGCAATTTATTTCTTGAAGTGGAACCATTTCTATTGCATCTTTTCTTAATAAGTCTTCCACTTCTGCTTCTAAAATATTTAAATTTTCTCTCTGGACTGAGGTTTGTTTTATGCCTGTTTGGGGAGGGTGACATGAAAATTCGAGTTTGTAACCCTCTTCGATAACTGATAAGACCCACTGATCGTTTGTTATTTTCTTCCAATTGTCCAGAAAAAATCTGAGACGTCCCCCTACAGGTATCTCCGGAGACTCTTGATAAAACTGTACCTTGGAGTCACTTCTGTTTTTTAGGAATCCGAAACCCGGACCCATCTTTGCTTCTCCTGTCTCTACTGTAGTCGGACGTTCTTGGCCTGTAGTCAGAGTGCCTTGAAAAGGAACCCCTTGAAGATGAACGATTTCTGTTAGAGGAATTGTCATATCGTGGCTTCTTGTAATAGTTGTCTCTATCAGTAGAGCCTGAGAATTTTCTTTTACTATTAGAATTTTCTGATTTTGACGTGCCATACTCAGGAATCAAGTCTGAAAGCTGTTCCTTTTGTTCCTTTCGTTTTTTCAAACTGTCCTCAAGACCTTTGCCAAAAACTCCATCTCCTGTCAGGGGTAGATACAGCACCTTTGCTTGTACATCTTTAAGGCTATTTAAGCCAGAATCCGAGGCTGCCGCTTTCCGTCTGATAATGTGATGGAAAGCCCCAGATCTTCCAACTTGGTCCAAAGCTTTTGTTGACATAGCAAAAATATCTCTGACGGACTGAATTGCACTGTCAATATTGGTGTCCTTAGACTGCATTTTATTCAACAAGGATCCAAGAGCCTGTTGCATGAAACAAACAGAAATGATTCCCAGTCTTGATGCTATTTGTCCCTGATAAGCGACACTCTCGATAGCCTTCAAGGGTTGTGAAACTAGAAGTTTACTTTTTCCCCATGCTTTCATAGATTTCTGTCCGTGTTTCTTGATGAGCATAGGCTCCAGTAAGTCGTCCAAACTCGGCACCTGAAGAGTAGATTCAGACTTTTCATGAATAGGAAAGCACACTTTACTGTCTTCCTTATATGCCGTCAATTTCTCCGGGTCCTTAGAACGCCACGATTTGGCTAAAATGTCTTCCTGAGATTTGTCAAGACATAAACCAAACTGATCAGAGGATTTTGACACAATGTCTTCTCCAAACAAGTTTTTCAAAATATTCACAGAATCGTCTGAGGTTTTTTCAGCTAAATACTGACAAAAACGGTCTGACTTTTTAGGATGTTCAGTCATTGAGACCGCCGAGTGATGGCTCTCAGAATCACTGTGCTCTTTGTCTGATAATAATCCTAAAGCATCCTTTTCTTGTTGTCCAGGTGCAATAGATACAGAATCGAGATCCTCTTGATCTTGTCTCTGTGGTGAATGTGGAGACAGGCGAAAATCGCTGTTCAAATCATTGGTTATGTTGATTAGAGGTCTACGATTCCCTAAAGGAATGTTATCCTCACTTGACACAGGTCTACACTCCCCCAAGGGGTTGTTATCCTGTACAGCTGAGGCACTGGCTGAACCAGTCCTGCTCTGTGTAAGAGTTTTCATCATCTGCAACAAAGAGTTGAATTTCTCATCCACTTTCTTCTCCAGGCAATCCATGCGCTTGTCTGCCGCTGATTTCCTTCTCGTCGGGCCTGTTTTAGGTGTAGTAGACGACTTTTTTGAAGTCGAACTTTCCATTTCATCATCCGCCATTTTATTTCTGAAAGCGGACGTCTCCGAATGAATTGACTCCCTCTCGTCGTCCGGGAGCGTATTTAACTGTGCCGTCGCCATTGCACAGCCGCCCGATCAATATCTTACCAAACCAGAATAAAGAAATTTATTTTCTGTAATTTTCTTCGCGAAAAATATGTTTTTTTCACAGAGAAGTGAAACGTGTCAACGTGTTGTTTTTCTCGCCGGAAGTTAAACTGAAGTGCGCATGCGTGCGCCTTGGTGAGAGAGACGCATGATCTGGATCATCCAGAAGCTTGCGGGTTAGTCAACGTAAGTTCGGACAGTTATCCTATTCGTACAGTTACGATCGGTAAGTATTATGAAAGAAATAAAATTGACTTGCTGAAGGGAAGTGTAAGGTAAAAAGTAGACATGGTAAATTGGGTAAACATGGTATCCCAAATTCATCAAATTTATCCAAAACGTCAGCTTTTGCTTTGATTAGATCAAGATTTCTCAAATAACTACCCTTTGAGTAGCGCACATATTCCACTTTAATAAGAGGAAAAATCAAGTTTAGCCTACGCGCATAACGAAAACATGCCTATATAATACTGACCCCCTTAAACCCCAATTTTATACAGTAAAACTGAGTTTTACATTGGTATACATTATTTTTTCTTATTTCTACTCAAGACCATAGTTTATGGATACTCGTTAGAACCGTCTCGCCGAGGCGGTTCCAACGAGTACCCACAATTTATGTTTTGAGCAGAAATATGAAAATTATCAGAGTTTTTTTATCTAAAATATTCAGTTTTTGGACGTGAATTTTTCTATGTATTTTGAATAGGCGTGTTTTCGTAACGGTAACTTGCTATACAGTCGAACTTCAATAGCACGAACATCTTCCCAGTCAGCATTCTACGTAAATCTATATCGGGCCGTCATCGGCCCGTCAGGATAGCTGACGGGCCGATGACGGCCCGATGTAGATTTACGGAGAATGCTAGCTGGGTTGGGACCATGGAAAATTTTCGATATGGGTAGTTCGAGCACTGAGGGTTAATCGTGGTGCCAGGTCAGGAAGCAAATGGAGATAATTTAGGGCTGTCTTTTTGATCTTCATACAATAATGGTATGTTGAAGTTACTCATTAGAATCGCCTCGATGATGCGATTCTAATGTTTACACAAACATACAAGTCCATGTTTAAATGAGAAAATTTTCCTAAGTATTTGTGCTCTTGAGATATTGGAAGAATTTCGTGGGAACTCAAAAAAGAGTTCGAATGAGCCATGGTAAACGCGGTTAACCACGACCCACCGGTGTTCGAGTTATCGAGGTTCGACTGTTTATACAAATTGTCTTCAATAGATCTTTCAATCAACATGATCAAAGCACTTTGTACACCGCCAAATTTAAAAAGCTTAATTGCATTCATTTCGATATCAGAGACACGTGGAGGTAGAGGCAATCAAGCGTGTGTGTGAGTGGTAGCGCGGTCACAGGGTGTGTGTGTGTAGTAGTACGGGTAGGTTAACAGTCCGATCAAGGATTTTTTTTTTTTTTTTTTTTTTTTTTTTGGTCTTCGCACATATCTCCAGTGCGGCCACTTTATTGCACATTAATACTTACAGCAGTCGAAGACGTTCTTGATGAGAATGTTGGTGACGTTTTTACTTCTCACAGCACCCGCTTCCAGAAAGGCGAAGCCACATTGCATAACTGAAAAAACAGACAATGTAATTATAAATTGTTTCTCTGTTTTGAGATTTAACCCATTGAAGACTGGAGAAATGGCAAAAAGTGCAGACCCGGATCAGACGCCGCAAAACGCGGCGTCTAATCAGGGTCACCACTGTTTGCAAATAGTTCAAGCATTTTTCTACTGGAGTATCTACATCACATAGACTGACATACTTAAAATCGAAAATGGACTCTTCCAGTACATAGTGTGGGAGAGTTTATTCAGTATTTAATGGGTTATCCCACGTCGTCACAACGTCACTCGGACGAGGTACTTGTAATGAAACCTACAAATTATGTTGTTTTTTTTTTGTGATTAAATAAGAAAAAACTTATCTTGACATCCCTTTTATCTGGAGTTTTGTAAGCCATGGCCTGTTCGCTATATAATATGAGAAATGAGAAAGAATTTAGTTATTAAGCTCAATAAGACAGATTTATCAGGTCGTGAAGAGTAAGCAACAAAGTGAAAACTACAAACTTTTTAAAATCCCTGATAATGTACATTGTAATCCTCCAGACACCCGTTTTCACAGCATTTAATTGGGGGACTTGGGTGTATAAATAACCGATAGACTTATTCATAGTAGCTCCAGCTAAGGGGATATCCACATAATAGTTTTCTTTATTTTCTATGAAAACGTATGTAGTGTGTACGCATTTGAAGCGCCTCGTCGGAGTGCTTCTAATAAGTACACACAACATGTTTTGTTGTTGTTGTTTTTTTTTTTTTTTTTTTTTTGTTGTTTGTGGAGAGATAACATCATTACGAAAACACGCCTATTCAAATATATTGAAAATATATTGGGTTTGGAAATAGACTGGCAGAAATTCAAGAAAGTGTGAAATAGTGTTGTCAATACTGTACGTAAATGTAAGAAAGCCTTCTATGACAAGCTTGCACTTAAACTCAAGTCAGAATCACTTTCCTCAAAAAATGCAGACCCAGACTGGTGGACTACATTGAAAAAGTTCATTTCTCCGCAGTAAAAGTCTTCTGTCCCGCCATTCGAACTTAATAACTCTATATTATATACACAGATGACTATGATAAGGCGAATATTATCAATATTTTTTTTTCAAATTCAAACACTGTTAGAAGAACAGAATGCTGTTAATTTAACCAAATGGCGTATTCGACGAAATTGGCCTTTAGACGAATTGGTCATAAGACGAAATGTCCTTTAGTCGAAATGGTTTTAGACGAAATGTCATCGATCCTCGTTAAATTCTACACCACAAAAATCTTTTGAAACAGATCGGAGAGGTAGCCGTCATTTCGTCTGAGGACCGACTCACTGTCATGCAATTAAAGAGGTGAGCAAAGTTATCAACCATAACCGTGGGTTAATACCCATCCGTGTAGAAACTATTTCTCAGTTTGTTATGTGTTAAAAGTTGTTCTCGCACTGTAAAAAATCCCGTAGATTTTATGGTAAATACTGGCAAATGGTTGCCAGCGCCTTTACCGTAAATTTGTACGGGGGCCCGTAGAACTTTCTCAGGAATTGTCTCGTAGGATGGAGTTAGGATGTGTAAGCTTAAGATACGGTGCGGTAGCTCACATCCCTATTGTGTCCTATACGTTACAAACTTTGTCCTACACTGCCCTACCATGCGTAATTATTACTGTAAATTATTACTGTAAATAATCAAAAAGCGCCCATAAATTTTACCATTTACGGGACCGAGACAGTTCACAGACATAGATTGTGTGTCGAATATAAATATGTGTACTTACAAAATACCACCATTCCCATTAAAACCAAGAAAAATTGATCTGCTTCGTCACCAAAAGCCATGTTTATTGTTGTCCACTCAATTGCAAACTACAGTGAGTATGCACTTTTCTAGAACTGACCAGTATAACTTGAATACGGTATAAACTATTTCACAGTTTGTATGTGACAATTGCTCAGGGCTTACCATGTGAAAATGTCTCTTCCAGGCCGGTACATTACGCCTGGAAGAGACATTTTCACATGGTAGTTGAAGTTGAAGGCCCGGATCAGACTATGCTCATCGGCAGTCCTCTTACATAATCATTGGCTGCTGTTGAATAGTTCAATGTATAGTAAATACCCTTAACACTACGAAAACACGCCTATTCAAGTATATAGAAAATCTCACGTCCAAAAACTGAAAATTTTCAGACAAAAAAAACTGTTATTTTTCTTATTTCTGCTCAAAATATAGATTGTCGGTACTCGTTAGAACCGCCTCGGCGATGCGGTTCTAACGAGTACCCACAATCTATGTTTTTGAGCAGAAATAAGAAAAGTAATGTATACTCCTGTAAACCCCAGTTTTACTATATAAAAGTGGGGTTTAAGGGGGTCAAGGGGGTTTAAAGCGTGTTTTCGTGATGACCCTTAAACTGCCAGTCGCAACAATTGTCGTCTGCTTTGTCATCTGCTTGTGGTTTTAAAAGTCATTTCTGCAAATAGTGTGGACCCAGATCCTCTAGCAGATATATAGAAAATCTCACGTCCAAAAACTGAAAATTTCATATGTCTGCTCTAGGAGCAGTCTGATTTGGGTCCACACTGTTTGCCGGTATGCAAAAATAGATCTGAAATGTTTGCAGGAATATTCAGCAGAAGACATAAATAGACGACATGTTCAGATGCAGGTTTTCTTGGCGTTTTAAGGGTTAACTAACTGTGTGACTTTGCTTGCTTATCTGGATTTTCAGTGTTCTGACATTCCCCAAAGTCCCTTTTCTAATAGCTCGGCTACATATATTTAAAGTTCGGCTTGTTTTGAGACAAAACGCCTTGGGGAAGCTTACAAATATTATCCCGTAAACAGTCCTAATAGTTTAAATAATTGTGCAGCGCCGCTGTTAAAGAGACCGTCCGACATATGTGGACAGTGCAGACTGAAGTACTGAACAGTTGAACAAAACGACAATTTTTCATAACGTGAGAAAACCTCCCTTCTGATATGTCAACCAAACGAAGATTCAAATTAGCCTGTACATGCCGGTAATCTGATCAGAGTCGTCATTTCAGCATAAAGAAACTTTGCATCCTTGGCTATCCAGAATGCACTCAGTGAAGATTCTGATCTGAATCTTCACAGGAGGCACATGTCAAAAGGTACGTTTTCTGACGAGCCGCTCCTATTGTTGTTTTAAAATATTTTCTTTCTTTTTTTCAAAAAACAGGTTTTGAAATTTCATGCGATCTGCATGAAATGTTAAAGCCTTTTTATTTATTTTTTTTTCTGGGAGAAAACGACCATCAGTTTGTCTGCTGAATTAGCCCAGAGAGTGAGTGGTAAAGTTATAATCTTCACTGTCAATAAATGCAGTTCGTTCCTCCGCAAAACGTCGTATCCGGTTTTTAATGTTAACCGTTTGTTTGTTTGTTTTTTGTTCTTTTTTTTTTTTTTTTTTTTGAAAAAATGCAAACCATTGATTAATACAGAGGCGGACCCAGAGAGAGTTCGGGGGCTCGACTGGTGACTAAAAAATTTCGTTTTTCAGAAATTTTGAATTTTATAAATTTTTGATACCGAATTTACCTAAAATTTCAACAAGTTCATTTTACTATCTGTGAACGTGTCTAAATTGCAGGATGGGTGGCAAACAGTATAGATTCTGATCAGACGCCGCGTTCTGGGTCTAAACTGTTTATTCAGGCCTGTCTGTACGAATACATATGGTCAGTAAATATGGTAATTTGATCAAATCGACACCACCCCAGAAATTCTGAATCCCTATTAAATGGGCCTTGCTATTCGAAAACGTGTCTTCGGGCTTATGCAGAGAAGAAAGACCGAGATCAGCCTGTGTATCTGCACAGTCCGATCAGGGCCTTCGCTGTCCACTAACAGAATCATTGGATACTACAGAATGTACGAATGCATTACGAAAACATGCCTGATCAAATATACTGAAAATTTTACTACCAAAAAATTAAAATTTTCAGATAAAAAATTCTGATATTTTTCATATGTCTGCTCAAAACATAGATTGTGGGCACTCGTTAGAACCGCCTCGACGAGGCGGTTCTAAAGAGTGCCCACAATCTATGTTTTTGAGCAGGAATAAGTAAAATAACGTATACCCCTGTAAACCCCAGTTTTACTGTATAAAATTGGGGTTTAAGGGGGTCAAAATTAGATAAGCATGTTTTCGTGATGGGAGAGCAAAGGCCCGGATGATACTTTGCGCATGCACAGGATGCGCATGTTCGAAGCCGCCTTTTCGCTTAACAGGGCCCAGATCCCTGATACACGTACATACAGGTGCATCATCTGTACTTACGTATATCAGGACGGATCCAGGATCGTATGCTTATGACAACTGGTTATGGCACAATGAGGACACTAAAACCAGACAGCAGTCTTGGCTAAAAACTTAGTCTCAACGCAACAAGACAGTGAACATGAACTCTATAGAAGTTCCAGAAGTCTGCGCACTGGCTATCAACAATCTTCCGATTGTTGGTAGGCCTATTTGGCGTCTTACCGAGGGGAAGCATATTGTCAAGTTAGAAATAACTTGGCAGTTTCCCCGAAGTACTACGACGAGGCGAAGTAACCAACGCTCTAAGACAAAGCTGCCTGCCGATGGTGTGACGGATGAACAAGATGGCGTGACCAAGATGGCGGATCAGTCCAAGATGGCGGCGCCCACGCTACCCACGACTACCGATTCACTCAACGTAGCAAGGTGCGCGAGCCCTTCTGCGTCCTCGGAATCCAGGGAGAAAACGCCGCCGAGACCTAGTTCGGCCTGTACCGCTGCGGTGACAACCACAGACCAGCCTCTGGAGGGGGAATGGAAGAAGGTGTTGTCGCGTAAGAAGTCGACGCCCAAGAAGTCAACCAAGGCTTCTCCTCCGAAGGAACAGCCAATGCCACAGAGGAGGAGGACACCCTCACCACCAAAGAAGGTTCTGCGGCTGAAGTCATCCATACAGCAAGAACCCATGCAGTGGAAAGGAGGGAAAGACCACCACCGGAGCTGGAAGGGCATTTCCACTTCACGAGAAGTATGACCTGGATGAAGTGGTTTCTGGTACCACCAAGGACAAGAGGAAATACTACATAGTAAAGGCCAATAGACTGCCTAGATTTGAGGAGGAAATCAACGTGGATCTTCCTGCATACTTTATGCATATCCATAAAGAAAAAGATCCAAGACCCAGATGGTTGTTTGTCAAGGGACCTACCTCCAAAGCCTTCAACAAGAAGCTATATGAGAAGATGGAGAAGTTCTACCAACAAGCGAAACCGTCTGGGGATGCAGTCTATTAGTACGACCTCCTGGACCGCTCCAGCAAGGGTACCGACCCTACAGTTCCGGTTATCCACAAGGTGACACCAGATCCTTCCTGAGCCGCGATTTCCCGGCCCTTTTCAGGGCCCCTGACATTTGAGCGGAGTTAATCTACGTTGTGCATTAGTAGAATACTCATGTTAAAGCTCTTTTCTTTTGACCGTGATTCTAAATTCTGAAACTTACAGACCTTGACCTTTATGTATATCGTTCGATATCGTCCGATCAGGCGAGGTAGTACACGTATGAATTATGCGTGCACACCGTTTCAAGCCAAGGTCAGGGTAAAACTAATCCAGATTTCTCTAGCGCTGCCTCTATGTTCCTGTGGTGCCTGGTAGCGTTAAAAATCTGTAAACAGTAACTGTAACTGGCTAAAAACTTTCTGTTCTTTTCATCAAAGCCAGCTTATATCCGTATCGGTAATCTTGTGGATCATGCCTGGAGGCATTTAATAAATTGTTCAATCTGATTAATTATATTTCGTTGAGGTAACTTTAAAGTATTTGTGGGCACCTGTACTTTATCGGTCCCTGTAAGTCGCATATTTTACAGAACAGAGAGACCGACAGTATTAACCTTTAGCACTCTCTGGGTTAATTCAGCAGACAACAAATTGGTGATATTTTTCTTTATTTTTTTTTTCTAGAAAACAGAATTTGACCTTTCATGCAAATTGGCATAAAATGTCAAATTCTATTTTCTGAGAAGAAATAAGAAAAATGTTTCAAACTCTTTTCTGCTGAAATGTTTACCCAGCATGGATACTTTCAGGTCATTGTATGTTGAGGTTTTAAGGCCCAGTAAACCCAATGTGGTCATGTCGAGCGCGGTCAGTTTACCTAACCACACTTTTACTGGGCAGGCTTTGTCCTCTAAGCGATTAACTAGTATTGTGCCCATTCTTTCGCCAGAAACAGACAACTTCTCTTCTTGAATAAGCAGAAGGGAGAAAAAGACCGTAGAAAATGATCAAATCTCCACGAAAGAATGTTGTCGAACCCTCAACCTCCTGATCACCAGTCGGACGTGCATCCAACTGAACCACTGAGGCCGGCAGGTCATTGTATGTAGAGGAGACCGTAGATCAAAGTAATTCAACATAATGTGTGAACTACGGAACAATACCATTGTATAAATGAATATGTTACTGCCAAACGGTATGTCAGATACTGTATTTTTGTGCATGCTAGGGTCAAAGGGTTAAAATGTACAGCCGTTCCAAGACTCGAATCCAGGACCCTCAGATTACTGTTCCGACGCTCTACCGTCTGACCTATCCGGTGTCCCGAATCTGTAAGTCCTCCCCAGGCCGACGACGATTTCCATTTAGGTTACGCCACACTGCAAGCCTAAGTTTCCGCGCTTCTCTGGGTTGGCTTTAACAAGGATTTGACAGTGAGTCCTGTCTCCTACCCGCCCGTTCATGTGCAAATCCGCTTACGAGCGAAAATGCGGGGAGCGCTTGTAGTAATTTAGAACGGACGCCAAGTGTTGAGCTTTAAGACACCGCTGAGCTAGTGTCAAGTTGTTCAGCTGGCTCGCTCGGTGAGAGAGAAAGAGCTCTCTCTCAGGGCCGAGCAATGCTTGGGCCCTGAACTAACAAGGTCAAAGACCGGTGCTGTGTGTGACCAGGTCTGCGGTCGGAGGAGACAAAGGTTGGATGTACCAGAGCTGGCATTGTGCAGGTTCGTTGATAAGTCTTGTATAGTACTCCCGCGGATGGATGAGTGTAGATTTACAGTCTTTCTTAGTCCTTCATTTTTTCAGCATGACCCTTGTCATGCTGAATAAATTAAGATACCGAACGCACTTCTAACTGTCAGCCAATCAGATTATTTGGTCCAGGTTGTTGATACCAATTCAACACTGAATTACAAACAGTGCAGATCCAGATTAGTTGGCTTCTAAGAAGCTAACTGATCTGGATCTGCACTGTTTTCAAAGCAGGACAAATCTGTGTCCAGCGGGACAAGGGTTACTCCTATCACTTCATTACCCGATTCCCATATTTCTTCATTGTGTCGTTTGCTGCCTGGGCCCAGTTGTTCAAAGCATCCTTAGCTTAAAGAGCTCGCTGGTTTAAACATATTTATTTCCAAAATGTTGACATAACAGCGTATACAACAAAGGTACACCAATACGATTAGAACGAAAGCATAAGAGCTTGTTAAGTTCCTTTCCTAACGAGCTCGTTAATGACAAACTCATTAACTGTTGTAGCTAAGGTATTTTGAAACACTTTGATATTTTTACTGCAAAAATGTGTCGTCAATGAGGCGATTCTAATGAGAACACACAACATACAATTTCATAATAAAACAAAAAAATTCCCTTAATATTAGTTCGCTTGAGCTATCGGAAGAATTTGGTAGGGACTCAAAAACGAGTTCGAATTAGCCATGGTAAACGAACCATCGGTGTTCGAGGCATCGAGGCTGGACTGTATATGGGCTATGAATATTAGTATGTTCGAGCCTACACAAATTGACCTTGACCCTTCATAGTTTACATTTCATTGGTAGCTGCTGCTCCCAAATCTTTACAAAACTGGATTACAAGTCCCAATCGTACCCAATTAAATAAGAAAATATCTAGATAAAAAACCGTCCATAAGATGTAGTTAAAATTAGTAGAGACCGGTAAAGTGCCTTCCAGCCAGTATTTGATATAAAATCTAAAAACTGGTATAAATCGACCTGAATTCAAACCTGCTACCTCCTACATACGAAGCGAGTACCCTACCAACTACCTTGGACTGACTGATCAGATTTTTTAACGCTACCAGGCAACTGAGTCATATAGAGGCAGCGCCATCAACTACCTTTATCACGACAAGTCAGTTTTATACAGTTTTACTGATGCTTAAAAAAACATTACGAAAACAAGCCTATTCAAATATACGGAAAATTTTACCACCAAAAACTGAAAGTTTTCAGATAAAAATTCGGATATTTTTCATATTTCTGCTCAAAACATAGATTGTGGGTACTCGTTAGAACCGCCTCGGCGAGGCGGTTCTAACAAATACCCACAATTTTTGTTTTTGAGCAGAAATAAGAACAATAATGTATCCCCACTGTAAACCCCAGTTTTACTATATAAAAGTGGGGTTTAAGGGGGTCAGCATTATATAGGCATGTTTTCGTGATGACGTGTTTTGACATAAGAGCCTCAATGTGAGGAAAAGTACCTTCTTACATGTGCGCCCAACAAAGACTAAAATCAGCCTACGCATCCGCGCAGTCTCATCAGAGTCTTCGTTGTCCGCATGAAGAAACTTTGTCTCTTTGGCTATCCAAAACGCGTTCAGTGAAGATTATGATCAGACTTTGCTAAAATTAAAAACCATTACGAAAACATTCCTATATAATTTTGACCCCCTTAAACCCCACTTTTTATAGTAAAACTAGGGTTTACAGGGGTACACATTATTTTCTTATTTCTGCTCAAAAACATAGATTGTGGGTATTCGTTAGAACCGCCTCACCGAGGCGGTTCTAAAGAGCACCCACAATCTATGTTTTGAGCAGAAATAAGAAAAAAATATCAGAATTTTTGTCTGAGAGCTTTCAGTTTTTGGTGGTGAAATTTTCAATTTATTTGAATAGACATGTTTTCGTAATGAATTGTTAAGGATGAATATTTTATGATAATTCTGAGATATATTTTCTATAAGAAAAATATGTTATAGGTACTCAATGGAAGCGCCTTGTCGAGGCGCTTCAAATGAGTACCCACAACATATGTTTTTTTGGAGAACTAGACAAAATTATCCTAGAGTTACCAATGTTTCTTCTTTAACAATTTCTCTGATATGCATCTCAAAGGGAATAAGCCTTTCGAGCGTGGGTATCAAATATTTTTTAGTGTATTGTAGTACTTTGTATTTATCAGTTAATATATTTAATATGTTACTCCTTATATTAAACCATTACCTAGTACATTTTTTTACTTTATTTATTTACTGTATTATTTCATTTATAGGCAATTTATTTTGACAGGTAAGGCGTTAGTTTTAACAAAGTTGTTATTTTCCTGCCTAAGGCTATCTATTTACAGGTAATTATTTGTAAAAGCTGTGATTTTGTTTCATATCTAAGCTCTCTGTATCAAAATCAGTCAAGACTAGTAATATACGGAGCGTCAAAAGTTAAACACAATATGCATGCTATTCAGCGTTAAAATGTCAGTGCAATAACCCTTTTATTACATGGCTATAAATATGTTTGCGTCATTTTCATTCAGTGTATGTAGTCTCAAAGTAGGTATTTTTTACTATATAAAATTCAGAGCTTACACAAACATAATATTATTGTTCAAGGCAGAAAGAATAATCTACTTTATTGTCTTAGGTGTTTTGGGCTGTGAAAGGGCTCACATTTTAAAATGCTCTTCCTTGTTGTTTGAAATTCCCAGCCACCGATTCAGTACTCTCTTTTCTTATTAGCCAAGCCGCCTTGTCAGCAGCCTCTGCCAAATCACGGAAACGCTTGCATTACTTCACCGAGACACCGAGACACGAAGCGTTTATGTAACCATCACATGTTACGCCCATCAATGGTAACAACCCAGCGGGCATAAAACGTTGAAACAACGTATATCCAATGTTGATTCAACGTCAAGACATTAAATCAACGTTGACGACGTTGTTTCAACGTTGTGTGCCTGCTGGGAAGACAGGTTTATTGGTGTGCTTCTATCATGCTGCGGTTCAGGGAACCGCTTCCTAGCAGTTCCCATTGGACGCACATGTAAACAATATGTAGAAGTAAGCTAATTCCTGTCAGATTTTTTTTCTTTATTCAGATGAGTGGCTCTTCTCTGCAGTCAGTCATAACGGGTTCTCACTATAGTCGGCAATCGGTCGTGCGTCTATCTTTCTATCCTCTATTACCAATATCTCTACTCTGCCAATGAACATCTTCATAAGATACTTTCTCTTTACACAGACATAATAATTTTTGTAACTTGCAAATATTTCTTTATTCTTAAACTACATTTGTAACATACTGTGTTAATTGTATTCAAATGCCAACTTATCAGATTTATTGAGTCATTCCAACCGTTCTTTCAGCAGTATTTCTTGTCTTGTCGTTAAGAATAAAAGTTGTTTATGTTTAAGTACAGCAATTGCAATATCTTGAGAATCACAATAAAATAATAACTGCTTACCTATTGATCGGCTGCCAGTCGTGTCATGATTGGCAGTTAAATATATGACATATTTACCTTTCCTAGTGCGTAACTATAAATCATTTTTTTACACTAAATTCTACTTCTTCAATCATTAAAGGTTAACTTAAACCTTGTCCTGCTGAATAAATTAAGATTCCACACCCACTCCTAATGTTCTGCCAATCACATTACTTCATCCAGGTTGGTGATACAAATTCATATGCTTACTGACAAACAGTGCAGATCCAGATCAGTTGGCTTCTTCAGAAGCCAACTGATCTGGATCTACACTGTTTGCAAAGACAGGGTATATCCGGGTTCAGCAGGACAAGGGTTAATATGCTTTCTCATTGTACTGAGTATTAAAGAGGGCAGATGAAACAGACTATGTCCGCATTAGAATGTGTCAAAACAAAAATGAAATGACAGAAAAAAAATGTATTGCAAAACGAGATGCTCATTCAAATAAGCCCTGCGACTTTCTTCAGTGCCCCATTTGTATGATACTGTATTGCACATTGCCATCATTTCTCGCATCCTATACGGAATCAACACAAATAAACTGCTATTTAAACTTACATCTCTTAAAACCTTAAAGATGATATTCAAAAATCAAAAAACTCTGAAACATAAATCAAAATATTTTATCCGTTCACTTACGGAGTTTGACCCGTTTGGCAATACATCTAAATAAACCATAATTAGCAGGTTAAATAAACCATAACAGCTAGGTTAAACGACTATCATAGTTAGAGATTGGTTAGCATAATTTGAAACAAAAGGTGAATGGACCTTACCACCAATTACCCCGACTACTGCTTCTCATGTTTGTTTGTTGTGTTATTGTTATCATTATTATTATTATTATTATTATTATTATTTTATTTTGTTTGTTTGTTTTTGATATTGTTTTTCTTTTGTAGTTTGCAGGTGGAAAGTATTGTAGTTCGCAGATGTAAAGTATATTTACCAGTAATGAAATGTTTTAAGTGAGAATAACATATGCTGAATTTGTTGTGTGTCTATTTCCAAACAGTGCATTACCATTTCAGCCTCTGACATGGACTCTTCCGTCTCTGAATTTGGACATATCCATTGTTGCCAATGGGGGTTTCAGTTGAAAATCAATAACAGACTGGTAAACAATGTAGATCCTGATGAGACGGCTCGTCTCGTTTGGATCTTCACTGTTTGCAAAGGGTATATGCACTGGTCTGCGGGAATGAAACGGTTAAGAAAAATGACACCAAACGAATAACATTGTTCCCATATTACAGTATAGGGAATCAGATTTGATTTTGCCGTGAAAAGGTCATCAAAGAATCACCATTTGAAACTGCTTTGTAGATATCCTGTCCAAGATGATAAATACCAAGATTCAGCCTCAAACCTTTCTTGGGTCTGGAGAAAAACATTTTCGAGTGTTTACCATATATGGGCATTGCGGTCGTCTTGGTCAACGAATCGCGACCATTTAAACAAACCTTCAAGAAGATTTCACACGAAATTTCGTTAAGATCGGTCTAGCGATTTCAACACGGACAGACGGACGATGGGCGTATTGTGATCACAAAAGCTCTTACTGAGTATTAGGCTCAGTTGAGCTAAAACGAATGAACTACTTACACAACACAACCATTCCCATTATAATAAGATATAACTGGTCGATTTCATCTCCCATCGCCATTTTTGTTTCAATTTATATATATGTTTCTCTCAGTTGTATATGTTTTTCTTCTCTTTATATGTCTCTTCCCAACCCCTGTCAACCTTCAAGTGAAGTAGCGATTGAACTAGTTTTGAAGTTAAGTAAAACTCGGTTGTGTTATGCGAAAAGATCTCTTGGATCAAATGCAGACAGCAAAGGCCCAAATCAGCCTGCGCAATTGCTGTCAGCTCAAATAATTATTGGGTACTATACATTATGTCGTCAGACGACAAAGACTACAAACTGTGCATCTTCGCCGGCTGTTCTGAATCTTTACTGTTCGTATCTGTACCGACAGTACCTTATCTCTTGGCATGGTCCTTGTCGGTGTTGCGTCATGAGAAAAAGAGCTTTAGCTTATGACATATTGGAAGAGCTTAGACACCCACGCAATATAGCTAGTTCTCTTAGAGTTTCATAATCAGAATTATACTATTTGTGAGTCAGCAAAGGTTTTGCTCAGACTGCTCGTTGCGCAGTGGGTACAAGTCTTTATCGTTCGTATAGATGCCATAAGGAATCTTCTCTGATATATCACTTTTCACTTTTCAAAGCGAATGTTACTGTTCACTGGCTGTGAACGTGAGTAACATTTTGATAAAAAAATAACTTTTTCTCACAAACTACCAATAACTACGTAATTTTAAGTAAAAAGTTTTTAACCCATTTTAGTATGGAGACCCCCAAAAGGGTAATGAGCAAGACGTATTTTGCGGCGTCTGACCAGAGTCTACACCTTTTGCAAATAGTTAGCCATTTTTCTATAGAAATAGCTAAATCACACAACCTGACATATCTAGAATTGACATTTGACTCTACCAATATATAATGTGTGAGAGGGAGAGTCTACTTTGAAATGGGTAACTCTAATATATCATTTTTGAACGAAACAAGCTTTACTTTCCACAATTGTATCGACTATCTACACTGTTCACCGTTTCACTTATACGACAATCCATTTGAGTATCTTTTCTGTTTAGCTTTTCGAGACATCTTTAATAAATCGATCATAAGTATTTTAAATTCAATAAAAGCACAGTGGCTCAGTTGGTAGAGCGCCCGCTTTGTGACCGGGAAGTTGCAGGTTCGATCCCCAGCTGGGTCATACCAAAGACTTAAAAAAATGGTACTAGCTGCTCTTTCGCTTGGCACTAAGCATTAAGAAAGTAGAGCTAGGAATCAGAACTGGTCAACTCAGTGTCGTTATAATGTGACGGTGGAATATCATATCAAGTGTCTGGGGCCTATTATTTCAATGAGGCAGCACTCTAAAAGTGAGCACTGAGCTCCCTGCCACATCCAGACACCATCGCGATATAACTGAAAGATTGTTGAAAGCGACGTAAAGCCCGAATAAAGCAAACAAACAAACAAACAAAGCTCTATAAATAAGCTTAAATGAAGATTCATTATTTTATTAGATATACTTCATTTATTCAAGGATATCTGCAACGTAATAAATCTCTCTCTCTCTCTCTCTCTCTCTCTCTCTCTCTCTCTCTCTCTCTCTCTCTCTCTCTCTCTCTCTTCTCTCTCTCTCTCTCTCTCTCTACTGTGGCAAACCTGAAGCTGATATGGAAAGGGAAGAACACGTTGCCCACCTCAACCTCATTTCAACCAGATGAACCAACTGGAAGAATAGAATGCAGGTCTTAGAAATGAGATGATGCCGCCATCTACTGAAGATCTTGTACTCAGGCACATCACTAAACCCAGCTAGCATTCTTTATAAATCTATAGCGGGCCGTTATCGGCCCGTCAGGGTAGCTGACGGGCCGTTAACGATCCGCTATAGATTTATGTAGAATGCTTTCTGGGAAGTTATCATAGGTGCCCAAACGACCGATCATGCTAAGGGTGTGAAATCTAATGCCCCGTTTATATGCATAAGTTTGCCCCTAGGGGCAAATATACCCTAGGGGTAAACGTCATGCAAACGCATTTGCCCCTAGGGGCAAAATTTACCCACGTGGGTAAATTACCCCAGCTCAAGGGTAGGGGGTATTTTACCCCTAGGGGTATATTTCGTCATGTAAACTCAATGTGGTAAATTTTGTAAATATGTTTGGAATGCCACAAAATACATGTATACAATGTTTATTTTGCATTAATTTTATTTGTTTATTTACTTGATGTCTGCAGATATACTTGTACCTTCTCTGTCACAAATTTATATTTGCAAGTTGTGGTCAGAAGTGAGGTATTTGACAAGAATACTATTATGCTTGTAGCAGTTAGGATACTGATTCAAAGCAAATATGATTTATATTTATTATGGTGCTGATCAAGTAGCACACGCTTGTGCTGATCTATAATTAAATAGTTAATGTCGTCAAGAAAGTTTTCGCAGTATCTTTAACCAGTTTGATGACTAAAATTAATTCCCATTTCTTAATACTTATCGCTGAGGGTAAAAATTTTAGCAGACAACAACTTGAAATATTTCCTTATCATTACCAGAAAATAGGCACTGACATTTCAAGAAAATGGTGTCATCGCTTATTTTCTGAGGGGAAAAAAAAAATAAAAAAATAAACACAGAAATACTACCAATTTGGCATCTGTTAATTTTGCCCAGAGAACCAGAGTGGTAAAGGTTGATGACTAAACAAAAATTACCGAGGGATATAAAAAAATGGTACCAGATCAGACTGTTTATCTGTTCAACAATCTCTGCACAGTCTGACTATGGTCTAAGGTACTCACACACATGGCATTTCAAAAGTTTAATATGTGACAATCACTTGAGTACAGCCATCTACAAACACACAAAATACTAGCAAAGTGGTTTGCAATGATCATGGACAGTCATTACCGATGAACAATTAGTTTATCTTTATATGTAGAATCCAATCTATAAATAGGAAATACCCTGACCAGACTGTGCAGATCTATGGGCTTGTCACCAGAATTGAGTTCCCTGGTATTCCCAGTTTCAGGTCCTATGCCAACATTCAACATTTTCATACAGTCTAACCTGAATTATAAAAAGCGATGTCAAATAATTAATTTTTATGTATTATTATTATCACTTGGTGTACATTTACCCAGGTACTTAGCGTTAATCTGCATTATCAAGCTTCAGAGACAATTTGCTGCAAGAAGTAGGGAAAGAAAGTTTTGGTGAAAAAAGGAACAGGAAAACAATGCTATGATATATACAAAAAATAAATTACTTGCTGCTGCTGTATAATTTGGGTCACGCAAGTACTGCTGACATATATATTATAGGGTCATGGAAAAGCTCAACTCTGATGATTTTGTGACATGATTCAAGTAATAGGTAAAATTACACAATTTTATTTCACAGTAGCCATGTCCTTAACCAGCCTGCACACCTGCTAATTCTAATCGGCTCTATTCCTTTTCACAAATAAGGTTCTTCACAGGATTCATTTGTGACAATACTGGTAACAGTCAAAATTTAATTTGACCAGATTACAAGTATAAATGAAAACAAGTGTTCTTGTAGATATCAGATAAAAAAGAAAAGTAATTAGGCAGAATGAACATGATATATATGTATTTTGAACTATTACAAATATAGTCACAAGATTTACCCCTAGGGGCAAATATTTGCCCCTACCCAATAGCAGGGGTATTTTACCTACGTGGGCATTTTTTACCCCTAGGGGCAAATGCGTTCACATGACGAATTTTGTCCCCAAGGGATAAATTTGCCCCTCGGGGCAAACTTATGCATATAAACGGGGTACAAAAATACCCGTTTATATGCATAAGTTTGCCCCTAGGGGCAAATTTACCCCTAGAGGCAATTTACCCCTAGGGACAAAATTCGTCATGTGAACGCATTTTCCCCTAGGAGTAAAATTTGCCCACGTGGGTAAAATACCCCTGCTATTGGGTAGGGGCAAATATTTGCCTCTAGGGGTAAATCTTGTGAGTATGTTTGTAATAGTTCAAAATACACACATATCATGTTCATTCTGCCTAATTACTTTTCTTTTTTACCTGATATCTACAAGAACACTTGTTTTCATGTATACCTGTAATCTGGTCAAATTAAATTTTGACTGTTACCAGTATTGTCACAAATGAATCCTGTGAAGAACTATATTTGTGAAAAGGAATAGAGCCGATTAGAATTAGCAGGTGTGCAGGCTGATTAAGGACATGGCTGCTGTGATGTAAAGTAATTTTAGGTGTTACGACTCATGTCACAAAATCATCAGAGTTGAGCTTTTCCATGACCCTATAATATATATATAAAAAAAGTAAGAGAAAAGTCCAGGGAGTGCCACGATCACAAACCGCAGCCCTTCCCAGACCCCAAGAGGAAAAGCAAACCGACAAATCTAAACAAGCACAAACCGAACAAACGTACGAAAAGCACTAAGATTAGCTCTCTCTTCCCCAAGCGAGGTAATCGCAATACTAAAAGGACTGAAAAACACAAGAACAAAATGACACACGGCAAGACATACAACAAATCGCCTCGTAGAATAAACCACAAAGCAACAAGGAGTAAGACTAACACCGGGACCACCGCCTTAGAACGGTCGGTAGAGCAAACCACCCGTGTGTGTGTGGGGGGGGGGGGGGGGCGTGGTTTAAAGCACTTTTACAGCTAGCTAACTTCACCCTGGGTCCCGATGCTACTCTTAATACATAAATACAATACATAAAAAATTCGGTTCGCATCAAGGCTCCCAACTCAGTCAATGCATCAAAGCGAAAACATAAAAATAAAATTAATCACTATAATAAACAAAGACGAGTACTCATGGCTAATTCTACTGTATGCCAGAGTAAATGAAAACCAATAGTTGAACCACGGCGGGCCAAGCCAAATACATATCGTCAAGCCCCAACCCACTGGTTAAAGTTTTACGAAGAGACCGTCATTGAGTCTGAGGCCCGAACCGCCGTCCTGCAATTAAAGAGTGAAGCATAGCCATCAACAATGATTGGGTTGATAACTAGGCATGCAGTCTGTCGCATGCCGATGGCATATACAGTATATAAAGATTCAATAAACTAACCTAAATAACCATTTATTTTCCGAGTTTTAGTGCACTCCCAACTGTCTAGTTTACCCCTGACATGTACACAAACCATAGGTATCACAGACTTTGTTTCTTGACAGTTACTGTTATTCTGTGAGTTTTCACCATTTTGACTGTATAGCAGATCATTCGATAGGGGTGTCCTGGGCTAGTATTAGCTGATTCGACATTGGAATGCTTTCATTTTAATGCTTGTAAAGATACTTCTCAAAATCTATGAAATTATTAATAACTAGAAACCACTGGCTTCAATTGCCCACCTGAGTAAATGACAAGAATTTCTTTAACAATGATTGCAATATCCTGTTACAAATCTGACTACGCGCTTTTGGACACTTTCCAATTCTAACTAACTACACCATAGGATCCCAAACCTAGCTGCCTTACTCCAGGACTGGACGCACCAATTCTTTATAAGCTGCTCATTTAATGAATTCTCGTACTTGCAGAAACCTAATTTCTTTTGAGGGCGAAATCAGTGTGGAAAACGATCTTGTTAATTGATACCCGAAAGAGGCCATGGTGGATAATAAAACATTCTATTATATTCTATTCCATATAAGATGCACGACAACTATGTCAACAGTCTTGTAGTTACTTCCGCTGAAGCTGGGTTCGGTATGATTACCGTATTTGATGTGTGATTGCATAACTCCCACATATGCGGCTCGAGACCCGCAAAAAAGTACGGGCTGTAAAACATTTGCAAAAAAAAAAAAAAAAAAAAAAATGACTGAAATATATAAGAGAAATCAACGGATTAACGGAAGTCTGTAGCCTGTAATCCGAAGAACCTGGAGAATTAACAACACTTTCTCGGAACTAATGTTTTATTGTTTTTTGTTGTTTTTTTTTTTTGTTTTTTTTGTTTGTTTTTTTTTTTGTTTTGTTTTTTGTTTTTTTTACTGCTTGGTAACACCCTATTTGGTTTAAGCTACTGACATCAGATAACTATGCGCAAACAAAATTATAGCGCTAAACATTTCAGAAAAAAAATAGTGTACTCTGACAGAACTACTTGTAACTTTCACGATTAGCTCTGCTGCGTAACAAACTAATTGAACCCTCAACATGATATATGCGACCATCGAAGACTCAGATCAGCCAGCGCATCCGCGCAGTCTGATCTGAGTCTACGCTGGTCGCAAACAGCATATAGAGAGCTTAAAAGTTTATTATTGAACAGCATAGCTCCTTCTCAGACTGCACAGATTCGCAGTCTGATCTGGTTCTACGCTTGTTGTATATGATATAATAGCGTTTTCCATTTGAAGAGGCACATATTGTTTTATTTTGTGATTTGATCCTTATTTCTGCAAATGTAGTGCACTGACTGTAAAACCAGAGTGCATGCACAGATGTCATGTGTGTGTGTGTGTGTGTGTGTGTGTGTGTGTGTGTGTGTGTGTGTGTGTGTGTGTGCAGTAATAAACACAACTATTACACGTATAGTATTAAAACAAGTGGCAACAACGTGAGAAAATGACCATTTTAGCATCAGCGGACAAAGAATGCCCACATCAGCACGTGCATCCGCGTAGTCTCATCAGGCCTGTCATGTGTGTTTACAGAATCATTGAATACCATTTGATTCTATAGAATATATCGCATGCAATCCTTGATATTGGGACATCATAACTTCCTACCACACATGTACTAGAATTTGAACAATTGCAGCTTGCAACTTGGTCTTAAATTCGCTGGAAGAGTTGCAAACAGTGTAGACCCAACTCAGACGCCGCGTTCTGCGGCGTCTGAGTTGGATCTACACTGTTTGCTCAGACCTACCAGTATCTATCCAAATCTTAATTTCTTAAATAGAGCTGATGGATCAAAAAGACCTGTTTATACTGCGCGGGTTGTTTAACCCATATAAGTCTAGCGCCCCATAAAAGGGACATTGGCAAACGGTGAAGACCCAGATCAGACGCCACAGTACGCGGCGTCTGATAAGGGTCTACACTGTTTGCATTAATTTCAGATATTTCTATAAACATAACAATAGTAAAAACTAACCAGACACCCCTTATATAGGAAATGAACTTGTCCAAAGAGTTATAGTAGAAGAATCCACTCAGCATAAACGGGTTAAGCTGATCCGAATCTTCGCTGGGCGCACGTCAAAAGGCACATTTTCTCGCGTTGTGTCCCTAATTGTTTACTTACACAATACAACCATTCCCTCAACGATAAGATATAACTGGTTAATCTCATCACCGAGCGCCATCTTGCTTTCACTCACTTTGAACACCTTTCTTACTAATCTATAACTGTTTATATAGCTTGCCTTCCTTTCTCAAACTTCCGTCAACCAATTGTACTCGCTACCTTAGGCACATGCATCTTTTATCTATGTCACGTTATAAGAAAAAGCAGCCCTGACGAGTATGCAGTCAGTTAAGTCTAAGATACGTCTTCGCACCCGCACGATTTTACCAGAATGGTCGCTAATCGATTTTTAGAGTCTTTTAACTCTGTACTACGCGTGTGTTGCGACGAAGACCTAAATCAGACTGTTCATGCACAGGTTTGTGTGGGTCTTGTCTGTTCTTAAGTCGGCCATAAGAAACGTTTCTCGTTGATCTGTTTCAGCTGCTACCGGTAAGTTCATATTTTCTGGTTCACTGGCTGTGAACGTGTTTAAAACTTCTTTAGGATGTTACAAAATCTTTCACACAACACGCCATGCCTTGCAAAAAGGAGGTCTTCATAAAACATGCATACAAGAATGTACAGATTGGGCTGTGTTGCTGCACAGTCCAAACTTGGTCTTCTCTTCTTTGAGATATTCTGTCGTATCCGACGATTCTGTAAGCGGACAGTGAAGCAATGTTCAGACTGCGAGGAAGCACAGAGTAGCTGGCCGCTTATATCCAGAAGCCATTTTCCTGTAGTGCGTGTCTCGTATAATGTGGTTGACTACACAACATAAAGCAAATCAAGCTTTTAATCGGGATTTATTAGAATAAATAAAACATAAAAAATGAGCTAACGCATGACAAAACCTACAAAATGGTATGTGCGCCCAGCGAAGACTCAGATCAGCCTGGGCATCCGCCCAGTCTGATCAGAGTCTTCGCTGTCTGCATGAAGAAAGCTTGGGTCCTAAGCTACCCTATGACTGCACAGTAAAGACTCTGATCAGACCGGGCGGATGTCCAGACTGATCTGAATCTTCGCTAGGCGCACATGCCATTTTGTTGGTTTTGTCGTGCGCTTGCTCAAATAATATTTACGACCACTTACACTATTCGTGATTTTATCGAAAACGACTTGTTTTACCTAACTCTGAAAACAAAGAATGCCTTACACCAGTCAAAGAACTGGAACAGACAAACCTGTGCAAAAACAATTCTAGACCCAGGTCAGACGCGGATTGGTATCTCTAAATTGATATTGAACTGTCACTTTTAATTACATCACCTGGGCCCATTTGTTCAAAGCATCGTTAGCTTAACGAGCTCATTAATCACAAACTCGTTAACTGTTGTAGCTAAGGTATTATCTAATGTGAGTGCAAAAGCTTCTCACATTTTTTTTCAGCAAAAAATATCAATGTATTTGCCGTATTTCAAGATAACAATTTTAAAGTCACGTTAGCTAACAACTTCCTTAAGTTTTGAACAATTGGGCCCAGGTATTGTCCAAAATCCATTTGAAGCAGAGTTGCATGTCCATATATTTAGGGTAAATACGAATTCTTAAGAATCGATAACAGAATTAATAATATAGTTTCCCGGAGGCTTTAAATTTAAAGTACCAAGTAAAATTGCAGCATTTGACAGTCTTTTTTCTATATTATTTTTCATAGAAAATAAGGCTTGACATTTCATATGACTCGTCTGCCGAGCAATTCATTCACATGAGCCGTCAAGCCTTACTTTATCTGAAAAAAAAAATAAATAATAATAATAATAATAATAATAATAATAAATATTTCAAAATGCTATAATGTCGTCTACTTCAGTTATGTGTTTGGTACCTTAATCTGTAATTTCTTAATAAAACATAGTACTATTAAAAGTATAGCCTTAAGCGGCTTATAATTCTACTAACGGGGCTATGACCCTCGAAATGTCTTACAGACTTACAGGAGGAAAGTGCCATGTCCATGGCTGACTGGCCTTAGCAGTGATTGGCATTAATGGATTTGTATAGCCCTTGCTCCAAATTAATACATCACGAAAACATGCCTATATAATGTTGACCCCCTTAAACCCCACTTTTATATAGTAAAACTGGGGTTTACAGGGGTATACATTATTTTACTTATTTCTGCTCAAAAACATAGATTGTGGGTACTCGTTAGAACCGCCTCGCCGAGGCGGTTCTAACGAGTACCCACAATCTATGTTTTGAGCAGAAATATGAAAAATATCAGAATTTTTATCTAAAAATTTTCAGTTTTTTTGGAGGTGAAATTTTCTACATATTTGAATAGGCTTGTTTTCGTAATGTCAGATTAAGAAATGGTTCAAGTTGAACTTTTACCACGAGCAGGGCAAATTCAACAGACAACAATTTGATGATTTTTCTTTTTTTTTTTTTTTTTTTTTTTCAGGAAACAAGAGACAGTTTGCATGAAATCTTAAATCCTGTTTTCTGGTACAAATCAGAAAAAAATATTTCAAAATGTCGTCTGTTGATTGTTTTCTTTGACTTTGCAACTGGCATGTGTAATTGTTATTTCTGTAAACATTTAATGAAATACTTCAAAGGTGAAAGCTTTTATCATACCAGTTTCTCTAAGAGAACTAGATTGTATTCCTGATAAACTCTCAGTCATCAGCCAATCAGATGATAGAAACCCGCACACTACATGTTGCACACCTATACTGGGGAGCTGATAGCCCCATTAGCAGAATTTTAAGCCTCTGAGCCAAGTATTGCGAAAGAACAGTTTACTCGGTATAAATGCGTTAATGCGTTTTCCTAGGGACAAAAAAACAAAACAAAAAACGACAACGCCCCGGCAATTTAGTGTCAAAGACGCCGCGGATGCGTTGTGGTCTAATGTTGTGCTAGTCAAATAAATTGTGATAAAACTCCTGAAGAATAGGTAAATGACAGTAAACCTAATAACCCTAGCATCATACAGCACAGTTTAACACTACAATAATAAGAAATCGTATACTATTTAATGCACAATAAGAGAAAAGAGACCTTAAACAAATGGACCGGTCCAAGAACAGCATTCGAATCCGCTCATTTTAATCAAGGTTTTCTCTTCACGTCGACAATTTAAGCGAAAATGTGTCTTTGAGCATGCGCAAAGTGTGCACATTCGCATAATCCTGCGCATGCGCAAGGTCTCATTCGGGCCATTGCTTTCCATCAATACATTCTGTAGTATCCAATGATTCTAGCTGCGGACAGCGAAGGCCCTGATCAGACTGTGCATCCGCGCAGTGCGTCTGATCAGAGCCTTCGCTGTCCGCGCATGCATCGAAGGCACATTCCGCTTGGTGCGGCCCATGTAAGAGAGCAACAAACCAAGCAAATACACAACGTCGCGACAACGTCGTTACAACGTCGCTGCAACGTCACGACGTTGCAGCGACGTTGTAACGACGTTGTCGCGACGTTGTGTGTTTACTGGGAAAGGACGAATGCGCACACTGTCCCGGCTACATTGACACTTCGTTGTCTGTATATGGCGTTAGGACTTCTTTCGCGTGTTGAGCAACTTTGACACGTTTCCTTAGGTTTATTGTGTAACTATACTCTGAATACAGGGAAAGGTTCAGGAGGGACTTCCGCTTGCTTTTCAAGCTTTGAAAAGAACGGGTGTAGATTTTCAGTCACATTCTTTTTCAGCCGTGTGTGAAATATCTTACCCAGTTGATCACCAGAAAAACAGTAAAATGGTAAAATGACCTTTAAAAGTTTCCAGGGATGAAATGTGGAGTGCAGTGGGTTTGTGGGGAATGCAGTGGGGAATGAGTACACTTTTATGGAAGGCCGCTGTGTCAAAATAGTTTTTTTGCCGCCTTCTGAAAAGAGTCTCCGCTGAAAAGGAAGAATTTATGCCCTTTGGGAGCATTTTAAGCTGTGTCCCTGGAGAGCTTATATGTATGTTGTCATCTAGTCGTTGGCGTCCGCGTTAGCACAATGTTTAAGTTTTCAAAGGTGTGGATAGTTTGTTGTTGTTTTGTTGTTGTTGTTGTTTATTTGTGTTTTTATTATTATTATTATTATTTTTTTTTTTTTTTTTTTTTTAATTATTTAAGTACTGATTTCATATTTGGCCTACACCTACCTTAGGGTAAGATCTGTCAATAGCATACACCCTCATCCCCAAGTTAGGCCTGTATAGGTCACGGTCAGTTTGACCTTCTGCCCAGGTCAATGTCAGGTCATACTTTGTCATTTAAACCCATGTTCAAGTTCTGCGTTTAAGTGTACGTAACTGCTGAAGTATTTAAGATACCGCTTTGATATTTGACCCACACCTACCTTACCTAACGTAAGGTTAAGACCTTTCAATAGCGCACGCCCCTTTCTTAGTTTGACCTTCTGCCTAGTTCAAGGTCAGGTCATTCTTGGTCATTTAAACCCATGTTCAAGTTCTGCGTTTAAGTTTTGAAAAGTGCGCGTAACTGCTGAAGATACAGCTGTAATATTTGGCCCACACCTAATTTAGGGTAAGACCTTTCAACAGCACACATCCCTTCCTCAGATCAAGGTCAGGGTATACTTTGTTATTTACATATGGTTAAGTTTTGAAAAGAGTAAATGACTGCTGAAGTATGTGGGGTATAGCTTTCATATTTCGTCCGCACCAACCTAAGGGATTCAGCATGTAAGATATAGCTTTCATATTTCGTCAACACCAACCTAATCAATCAGTCAGTCACAGTCTTTTTAACAACTATCACTTCTAAAGATTGTTTTCATATCGGATCACCCCTTTCCGGCGAGCAGCGTTGTCTTCTGACAACTCTTGTTTCTTTTAGAGTAGACTTCATTTTCTGAAAAAGGTTGGGCTGGAGTGCAGGAAAACACAACAGAAGCTGATCCTCCCTTCTTAAAAATGGCGGCAACTTGCCAAATGTATACGGCCCCTTTGATGACGGAACATTGTACAGTCGAACTTCAATGGCTCGAACATCTTTGGGACCATGGAAAATTGTTCGAGTCATAGGTAGTTCGACCACTGAGGGTTAATCATAGCGCGAGATCAGGAAGCAAATGGCGTTAATTTAGGGAAGTTCTTTCGATCTTCCATACAATAATAGTGTGTTGTGTGTACTCATTAGAATTGCCTCGATGAGGCGATTCTAATGAGTACACACAACATACAATTTCATGGTAAAATAAGAAAATTTCCTTAAATATTTGTTTTCTGGAGCAATCGGAAAGATTTTGTAGACTAAAAAACGAGTTCGAATTATCCATGGTAAACGAGCCATCGGTATTCGAGCTATTGATCTTCGACTGTAACTGGGTTAATGATATAATGTAAGCAATAATAAAGATGTGGCCAGATGTGATTACGAAAACACGCCTATTCAAATATATAGAAAATTCCACCTCGAAAAAAACCCTGACAAATTTCAGATAAAAATTCTGATATTTTTCATATTTCTTCTCAAAACATATATTGTGGGTACTCGTTAGAACCGCCTCGTCGAGGCGGTTCAATCGAGTACCCACAATCTATGTTTTGAGCAGAAATAAGAAAAATAATATATACCCATGTAAACCCCAGTTTTACTATATAAAAGTGGGGTTTCAGGGGGTCAAAATTATATAGGCGTGTTTTCGTGATGGATGTGATTTTTGACACTTCAAGACATGCTCAAGGAAAGAGTTGAACATTCATAACTGTCCCACAATGCTGCAGCTGTCGCTTTATTTAGTCTCAAGTAAACAGAAAGCAACTTGAGACAATTTGCATGAAATGTCAAAGCCTATTTTCTGAGAAAAACAAGAAAAATGTCATCAGTTTGTCATCTGCTGAATAAGCCCATAGAGGTATAAGTATTCTGTCCAAACACGATAGCCGCGTGGCATTGCCTGGAGATTTGGTTCTCGTTGGCAACATTACGAAAACATGTATATTCAAATATATTAAAATTTCACTACCAAAACCTGAAATTTTCAGATAAAAATTCTGAAATTTTTCATATTTCTGCTCAAAACATAGATTGTGGGCACTCGTTAGAACCGCCTCGTCGAGGCGGTTCTAACGAATACCCACAATCTATGTTTTGAGCAGAAATAAGAAAAATAATGTATACCCCTGTAAATCCCAGTTTTACTATATAAAAGTGGGGTTTAAGGGGGTCAAAATTATATAGTTACGTTTTCGTAATGGGAAGTACATAAACACTAAATAGTGCCGTATGTATTGCTCTTTACTCTGAGATACACTTGCCCAAGTCTGTATATTGATTTCCTTTTTGAACAATTATTACAAATAATAATAGTAATAATAAAAATCAAGTCCTATATCTATAATGTGATGTTACTGAAATGAACATTCAGAGGTAAAAACTAAAGGTGCTGTTACAATATTTTGCTCAAAGAGACATTTCCAATAACAAGGAGCGGGGGGGGGGGGGGGGGGGGGGAAAGGGTTGGGGGGTGCAAATTAAGAAATAGATCTGCTCTAGCAGTGATTTATTGAGTAATAAATCACTGTTTGGAGATCAGTTGTAAAGTAGATCAAATCACGAGCGCGGAGCGCGAGTGATTTATCTTCTTACAACTGACCGACAAACTGTGATTTATTACTCAACAAATCACGCACAAGAGCTGATCTGTTTCGATTCTAACACACAGAAAACGACGAAAAGGTAATTGTATCGTTTAGATTTTTTAAACTGTCCGCCATCGAATAAAGAAATCCCGCCAAAAGTTTTGACTGTAACCTTGACGTTTACATGCATTTCTTACGTTGCTGAAGTGAGAAAGACGACGTTACACAGTCTAGCGTCGTAGAAATTAAGACTGACGTCAGCAGCGTGTCGAAATGACGTCGGAAAGGCGCCAGATAGCGTCGCGCGTTTCCGCCCAGTGATTTATTGCATAATATATCACTGAGTTTAACCATTGGCTATATAGGCGAGGAGTGTTAGAATACAAATTTAGGGACTTGAGCAAGTCTAACTACGGGACCATGTTCGGCTTAAGAAGATTGGATATACTTTCAGGAGAGGCAACTCTGTTTAAATTCATTTGCCTCCCCCTTTTCAGAAGGGACTTTGTGTGCGGGAAAGCAAACAAGTTATCTCCCGTCTAAAACTGACTACAAAATCTACCAGCTTATCTATACCCATTAACGGCGTGTATTCTCCGCCATCTTTACAAGGGCAACAACTTATGCGACTTCCTGTTTGCCTAGCATCAAATCAAGGCTCTTCTAAAAGAGTATCTACTCTTTACGAAAAGTATTTGCTTGCAAGGAGAGAGAGTTTGATCCCAGCTAGCATTCTTTAAAAAGCTACAGCGGGCCGTATCGGCCCGTCAGCGTAGCTGACGGGCCGATAACGGCCCGCTGTAGATTTATGACGAATGTTTACTGGGATGAATGCATCTTCACTCGGGTATGTATAAAATAGTCTAGACGAGTATTTGGAAAGTCCCCCACCACACACGCACAATTTACCACGCATGGATATACATTGTACCTGCATATACATCTTGCAGTTAAGGTATGTAAACCTTTAATTATTCAGGTAGGAGTAGGAGAAAATGAATGACATACATTTTTGAAAGAGGTTATAAAACTAACAAAGCGTATCAAAACACAACGGAAAAAAAACACATAAGATACATGTGCAACCCCTTTTCATTAAATGGAGTTTAGGGTATCAAGTACCAAAGTGACACTACAAATATATTTATGATATTTATGGGTATACAAATTTGATTTTTGACATGTATATGAGTGGGCAGGCTTCTGATTGTTTTTTGTTTTTTTGTTTTTTTTTTCAAAAGTACGTCCAGCAAGTTACCCCTCCAAGGATCCTTAGTGTAGTTATATAACCTGTACGATCTGTCTCTTACGATCATCAAACCTTTGATTGTCCTTTTGCCAATCACTGTTTCTTCACAAGTCAGTCGAATGACGCTCAAATACATGTACGAGCACTTAAGCAAATTTGCAGCAGACGACATTTTAAAATTGACTTTGTTGATTTTCAGAGAATATAAGACATGAGATTTCATGTGAATCGTCTGCCAAGCAGACGATTCACATGAAATGTCAAGCCTTATTTTCTTTGAAAAATATCTGTTTTAAAATGCCGTCTGCTGTAGTGCTTTCAGAATAAACACTGTAGAGTATCATATCCGTCGTCGGGTACACCGCGTCTTACGTCACCGGGGTGTCCAACTGATATTGGCTTACAGTTGGGCAAGGCCTGTTATCCTTGTAGCAGGTAAGGGTAGAGGGGGGAATGTTTTTGTTTCTTCTGTTTCTTCACTTTCATTCTTGTTCCGCTTTCTTCCCTGTCCCTCTCTTTCATCTCTTCTATTATCTCTTCTATCTCTTCTCTCTCTTTCTCTGGGAGATGACGCAAAATGACCCACCAGCAGGGTTGACGTGTCGTTAAACGCCAACACAATAAAAAACCAACGCCCATTAACATTTAGCATGCTGGGTAATAATTTCAGCAAACGATATTCTGAAATACGTTTCTTATTTTCCCAGGAAATATGATGGACAGTAGAGAAGATGCGAATGGAGACTATTTGCATGAAACATAAAACATTATTTTCTCGGAAAATAAGAAAAATATCATCAATTGTTGTCTGCTGAACTAGCCCATAGCGTGCTAAGTGTCAAAGGTAAGCGTCTCGCAGCTGAACAGCGTTGTATCTGTTCCTTCATGTTACTCAGTCGCAACTTGGGCCCAGTTGTTCAAAGCGTCGTTAGCTTAACGAGCTCGTTAAGGGTCATTTCGTTAACTGTTTTAGCGGATTCAATATACAATATTCTGAAATTTTTTGCTGAAAAAATGTGAGTAGCTTTTGCACTGCAAAAGCTACTCACATTTTTTCAGCAAAAAATTTCAGCATATTTGCGTATCACTCAATATAAATTTTAACGAATCGTTAACTAACGACGTCGTTAGCTTTGAACAACTGGGCCCTGAATTTTAAATTTTAAATCTGTTGACTGCAGTGCTATTGCTTTGGGTGTGCTCTTTGATGACTGGCAAGACCAATCTTAGCTGCGAATTGTTTATTGCATAATGTACCAGAAAGAAGAGTATGTATCCTATGCTTCCCTGCCCTCTGTAAGACTGCTGTGCTAGGGATTGTCTTGCCACACGATCTTTATGATTTGCATCAGACAGCTTGCGTGTAAAGGGTTAAGTCTTTCCTGTAAGCACTGCAGAAATGTATAATCGTTGCATCAACTGCTTTTCAGGGTTTGGTTGCATTACAGCATAAAAGATGCCCAGGAAGAAGCACAATCACAGATCATATCGAGAGTGGGAGCAAACAAACCATGACAGAAGTACACAAGCCACAGACAAAAGAAAGGTAAAACAACCGCCTCCCTCCCAGCAAACACACAACGTCGTATCAACGTCGTTACAACGTCGCTGCGACGTTGCAGCGACGTTGTAACGACGTTGTGTATTTGCTGGGCTATTCAAATGCAAATCTGCAGGTTAGGGCTCAGTTGTTCAGAGCATCGTTAGCTTAACGAGCCCGTTTCTGACAAACTCGTTAACTGTTGTAGCTAGGATATTTTCAAATACATTGATATTTTAGCTGAAAAAGATATGAGTAGCTTTTGCAACGAAAAGCTGCTCACATTTTTTTTTTCAGCAAAAAAAAAAAAAAAAAAGTATCAATGTCGCGTCGGCGTCCACATGGGACAGTCTGGGGTCAACTGTTAACTGAGCGGAATACTGCTAGATACTTTACAATAATATGCTCTATTTTACACTATTGCTTCTTGTAAATATTGTATTTTTTCTACTAGTACCCGTGTTATTTTCATATTTTTTGTATGTTCAATGACAATAAAACATTTGTATTTCGTGTCTTGTATTTCTCATATTTCAAGATACAAATTTTAACGACACGTTAGCTAACAACTTCGTTAAGTTTTGAACAACTGGGCCCTGGATGACAGTGAAAAACTCTCTCTCTCTCTCTCTCTCTCTCTCTCTCTCTCTCTCTCTCTCTCTCTCTGTGTGTGTGTGTGTGTGTGTGTGTGTGTGTGTGTGTGTGTGTGTGACAATATACGCAGTGTAGTCTACGTAGTCTTTTTTTCATTTCTTATACAATTCAAAACAATTAATCAAACCAAGGTCATTGACTGAGTGTATAAAATATGACGAATTTATATGAAATGCGTCATTGGCGATATTAAAACAGTAATTATGATGCTATCGAGAAATTAGCCCTCTCTAGCATGTACAGGGGCATTTAAAATGCATGAACGATCATAAAATCAAACTTATCTTCCTAAACTACAATGTTTTGACAGTTTTATGATATAGTTTAATTAAATCTCTAGGAGTGTATGTCGTAGTTGTCTAAGTACAGTCAAACTTAAATGACTCGAACACCGATGGCTCGTGGCTGATTCTTGTTTGTTTATGTTGAGGTTTTACGGCCCAGTCAACCCAATGGTGTCATGTCGAGCGCGGTCAGTTTACCTAACCACACGTTTATTGAGCAGGCTTAGTCCTCTAAGCGGTTAACGAGTACTGTGCACATTCTTTCGCCAGAAACTGACAACTATCCTTCTTGAATTAGCGAAAGGGAGATAACGACCGTAGAAAATATTTCATGATCAATATCTTCGAAAGATCATGAGATATTTTCTACGGTCATTCTCTCCCTTCCACTGATTCAAGAAGGGTAGTTATCAGTTTCTGGCGAAAGAATGTGCACAGTACTGGTTAACCGCTTAGAGGACAAAGCCTGCCCAATAAACGTGTGGTTAGGTTAATTCTAACTCGTTTTTGCGTACCTAGGAAATTCTTCCGATTGCTGAAGAAAAACAATATTTAGGGATGTTAAATGGAAATTTTCATATTTTATTCTAATGAGTACACTCAGCATACCATTATTCACAGAAGATTGAAAAGAGATCCCTAATGACATTCCCATTTGTATCCTTACCTGGCGCTATAATCAATCCTCAGTGGCTCGAACAAAGAAAATTCCATAGTCCCAAAGATGTCCGAGTCATTAATGTTCAACTATATTTGGATAAACAAATTGTGTAGATCAAAAGTCTGACCAGGATTTGCACTGTGTACCAGCCATGCTGAATTAGCCTAAACATTCTTAACGGTTAAACATCGGATATAAAGCGACCTCGTCGGCCTTGCTAGACAGTTAGAAAGTTACTTATCAATCAAGAAAGGAAGGCAATGTAACTCTGACGTTGACCTATTTTTATAATACGAAGGAACAAAATGCGTTCAATGGAACAATTAAGTACCTATCAGTGAGTTTTTGTTGTTATTGTTGTGTGTGTGTGTGTGTGTGTGTGTGTTTCAGTTGTTGTGAAGGTGAGAGTACTTTGGGAATAAAAAATCGCAATTTGACAGAAGGCATAAACTTCGCGGGTGGAAAGAATCTTTGTTATGAAATCCTAGAAAAGAAGTAAATGCGAATAAATTTAGTAGCCCGCCTATGTCGCCCTATACTACTCCCGCCCATTCGGGTTTATTGAGTCGTAAAGAAAGAAAAATAAAGTAAGAGAAAAGTGCAACGTTGTTCAAGCCTTCTGTCCCATGGTTAATCCTTTCAGTCTGACAGACCAAACTAGATACTTGTGCAAACAGTGTAGATCCAGATGAGACGGCTCGTGACGAGCCGTCTCATCTGGATGTACACTGTTTGCCATTTTATGTTTGTTTTACTGAAATCCCTATTTGCATTAGTGGACACGTCCAAATTCAAGAATGGAAGAGTCCACTTTAGAAGCTAAGCAATGAAAGGGTTAAGCGATATTCTATTTTCAAACAAATCTGAATCAGTTCAATGACTTCATGTCTCAGGATACAGTTACCAGTTACCTGATCGTTGTTTGTTACCTGTTTATAAAAACAATTTCAGTTGTGCCATGAAATATAGTCCTATGTCATTCTTGATGCACATGATATTATATACATGTATTTGACTCATAATTCATTTTAGTCTAAAAATTCTCAAACAGGTATTGGCAAACAATGCAGAAATTTTCTATAAAACATGGTAATGATAAAAACTAACCAGACACCCTGCTATAGGAAACAGCCACCGCGTCGTTTTCACAGCAGATACTGATAGCTAAGTATCTTGAAAGGCATGTGATAAAATCAGGTTATCTGACATCATTGGCATTTTATCAAAGCATTCACCTACCATCTCGCATAGCCAACTGGAATTCTCTGCCCACAAGGGCTTCTACTGTGAAGCTAACGTTTGTTTTGTTTGTTTGTTTGTTTGTTTGTTTTGTTTCTTTTTCTTTTTTTTTTTTTTTTTTTTTGTTTTGTTTTGTTGTTGTTGTTGTTTTGTTTTGTTTTTGTTGCTTTTTTTGTGTGTTTTGTTGTTGTTGTTTTTTTTTTTTTTTTTTTTTTTTTTTTTTTCTTGTTTTGTTTTTGATTTTTTTTTATTTGCTTGTTTTGTTTGGTTTATTGCAATTTTTTTCTTTCGAAGAGAATAGTGTCCTTATAAATCAAATGTATAAAGTTGCCCCTTGAAAACTTAAGACCATATAAATGAATGAAAATCGGAGTCTCCTTTTCACTGATACTCTTTATGACAGTTTGCAAGGCTACCTTCGAACAGTCAACAGTTAATTTGTCAGGACGTTTAGCATAGCTCTAGTTAAGACGCTTTTTTCAATCCAAAACTATTGATATTTTTCTTATTTCTCCACGAAAACATATGTTGTGGTACTTATTAGAAGCGCCTCTTCTTGGAGAAATAAGAAAAATATTAACCTGATACCCACTTTTATCTAGGCCTATGCCTTTAGATATACAGATTGTTTTAATGAAGCAAAACACAATTTATATCTCAAAACACAATTTATATCTCAAGGGGTTGAAAGCTGAATTTAAATTGCCAAAGTCCTTTTACACACAACCCCCTAATGTTAAAACTAGATTTCACTTCTTTGATCATACAATCAAACATATGGCTAGGAGATATGGGGACCTTTCTCATAAAAGAGACTATTGTCAAGAAAAGACTTTTTATTTAATATATTTAATAAGTCATCTCAAGAAAAACTACACATGGAATTTTGTAAGCATTTATTAGGAGTTAATTCTAAAGCAACAAATCTTGCTGTTCGTGGAGAAACCGGACGATATCCTCTTATGATTCAAATCATAGCCAGTATGTTCAAATACGAGTACCTTATACATTTAAAAACATCAAAGAATGGTCTCCTGAAGGAAACATTTGAATTGTCAGAAGAGGTTAGTACCAAAGCAAGGAATTGATTCATGGGTTCACTTCATTTAAAGCACTTCGTCTTTTTTAGATATGAAAGTCAACCTAGCGAGGGACTATAAACAGCTGTATAAAATGTTTGTACGGCAATGGTCTCAAAGTATACATCACGAAAACATGCCCATCCAAATATACTGAAAATTTTACCACCAAACAAAGAAAATTTTCAGATAAAAATTTCTGATATTTTTCATATTTGTGCTTAAAACAAAGATTGTGGGTACTCGTTAGAACTGCCTCGGCGAGACGGTTCTAACGAGAACTCACAATCTGTGTTTTTTAGCAAAATATGAAAAATAATGTATACCCCTGTAAACCCCAGTTTTACTATATAAAAGTGGGTTTAAGGGGGTCAAAATTATATAGGCGTGTTTTCGTGATGTCTCATTCTGGAAAGTAAAAAAAGTTAATACCAGTACAAGTGAAAAGGAACAGAGAGGAAATCATCACGAAAACATGCCTATATAATTTTGACCCCTGTAAACCCCACTTTTATATTGTAAAACTGGGGTTTACAGGGGTATACATTATTTTTCTTATTTCTGCTCAAAAACATTGATTGTGGGTACTCGTTAGAACCGGCTCGCCGAGGCGGTTCTAACGAGTATCCACAATCTATGTTTTAAGCAGAAATGTGAAAAAATATCAGAATTTTTTATCTGAAAATTTTCATTTTTTTGAAGGTAAAATTTTCAGTATATTTAAATAGGTAGGTTTTCGTAATGAAATTACGAGCATATTGCATTTTTAAACTGCATTTCGGTATGGAAAAATATTTACAATTTGGCATTAGAAATCAAAGGAGAAATTTATGTAGATTCAGAATCAGAAATCATAGACTGGAAATAGAGCATGGTCGGTATAAGAATATAAAAAAAACGCTGATAAAAGAATTTGTAAATTGTGCGAAAACGGCAATGAAGACGAAATACAATTTTATTTCAGTGCTCTGCATTAGAAAATGTGAGAAACACTACGTTATTAACAATTTACAAAATGTATCCCAACGCTGAACAGCTAAATGATAAAGAGAAATTTGTTTGGCTCATGAGCGCTGAAAAAAAAACTATTATGTTCAGCTTAGTATCAGAGTTACTCCCGTCACTTTCAGAAAAGAGAACAGACAAATTAAAAAATGTGTAATAATATGGCTGGCGTGGGGTGTGCTGACCGAGTGATGCAATAATAATGTATTTTAAACTTGCCATGGTGATCCCGGATATTCACAGCGGGCTTCTGTATATTAACCCTTAAAGCGCCAAGAAAACCTGCATCTGAAAATGTCGTCTGTTTATGTCGTCTACTGAATATTCTTGCAAATTTTTTTAACCTATTTTTGCATACAGGCAAACAGTGTGGACCCAGATCAGAAAGGAGCAGTCTGATCTGGGTCCACATTGTTTGCAGAAATGACTTATAAAATCACAAGCAGATGAGAAAGCAGACGACAGTTGTTGTGACTGGCGCTTTAATGGTTAATGGATTAGCATGTTATATGCCCGAGAGGATCCTTAATTATTGTATTGTATTCTATTAATTTGACCAGTGTCATTCATACTAATATGTAACAATTTCGCATGCGTTCATAGGAGGTACAGACCCTGACCAGACTGCTCAATGGGTGTGATTCGGACCTGACCTCTACGCCTGCAATTTTTTGAATAGACGTGCAGGCTTGCTCTGAGTGTATGGAATCACAGTGATACGATGTAATTCTCCGGTCGATGCCGTGTTTTAGCTGGTAAACTCGGCGGAGACTTCCGAACAATTACGAAATTTTTCTGAATGTTGATTTTTTTTCTCCTTTGTGTATTTTTACATTTTAAGTTTAATCTCTGCCTTTTATGGGCGCATCTCATGTATTTATTGTCATGACATGTGATTTGCAAATAAAACTTTTGAGCTGAGTTGAATCGGTAGGTGGGGATGGGAGCTAACACGCCCAATCTCGATCTTAAAACCTTTGGTCATTGAATACTGTAAAATCATTGTATTCTGTAGAAGGAAAGCCTTTATCAGAATCAGCGCGGATGTCAAGGCTGATCTAGGTTTTTGATATTCGATACAGAAGTATCTTGTCTTATTAGCTCGGCTGGAGCTTTGTACAAGGCCAGCTTATGCCGTGGCCTGTCATCATTCATCCGTCCGACGTCTGTCATCTATCCGTCCGTCGTTAGCTTTTAACATTTTCGAGATCGCCTTCGGAATCGCAAGTCAGAATGAGCTGAAATTTCATAGGAGGCATTGTTGCTACACGGGGATTCAGAATTGTTAAAATTGATCCGTTCCGATATGTAAGCTGTCGGCCATCTTGAAATTCTTCAAACAACATCTCTTCTCAAACCGTAAGTTAGATTGAGCCGAAACTTGGCTTTTCTCTTACCTTTTTAGCTTACCTGAGCACGAAGTGCTCATGGTGAGCTAATGTGGTCAATCAATGTCCGTCGTGCGCCGTGCGTCGTGCGTTGTC
This sequence comes from Anodontia alba, assembly GCA_964016985.1. Taxonomy (NCBI): domain Eukaryota; kingdom Metazoa; phylum Mollusca; class Bivalvia; order Lucinida; family Lucinidae; genus Anodontia; species Anodontia alba. The sequence goes on along the minus strand of OZ024834.1, from coordinate 10,244,986 downwards.
CGTCGTGCGTCGTGCGGCGTCAACAGTTGCTTTAAAAGCCTACTCCTCCTACACCCTAGGGCCACTTGACTTGATACTTGGGGTGACTAAAATTGTTACGATCGGAAATCCAAGATGACTGCCATCTTGAAAATCTATTTTTCGCTTCTTCTGAACCGAAAGGTCAATTGACTCCAAACTTAGTAGGAAGCATCGGGGTGACTTGTAGATCAAAAATAGCTAAAATCGTGCCGATCGGAAATCCTAGATGGCCGCTATGGCTGTCATCTTGAAAATCTATTTTTCGCTTCTTCTCCTAAACCCAAAAGCCAATTGACTCCAAACTTGGTAGGAAGCATTGGGGTGACTTATAGATCAAAATAGCTAAAATAATTTAAGATGGCCGCCATGGCAGCCATCTTAAAAATCTATTTTTCACTTCTTCTCCTGATCCGAAAGGCTTATTGACTTTAAATTAGGTAGGAAGCATCGGGCTGACTTGTGGATCAAAAATAGCTAAGTTCATGCCGATAGGAAAAAAACTAAGATGGCCGCCATCTTGAAAATCTATTTTTCGCTTCTTCTTCTAAACTGAAAAAGCCAATTAACTCGAAACTTAGTAGGAAGCATCGGGTTGACTTATAGGTCAAAAATAGCTAAAAGCTTTCTGATCGAAAATCCAAGATGTCTGCCATGGCGGCCATCTTGAAAATCTATTTTTCGCTTCTTCTCCTGAATCGAAAGGCTTATTGACTTTAAACTTGGTAGGAATCATCGGGGTGACTTGTAGATCAAAAATAGCTTAAATCGTCTCTATTGGAAATCCAAAATGGCCGCCATGACCACCATCTCGTTTTATATATATTTATGTAAGGAAAACCTTTAAAAAAATCTTTTTGTCTGAAACCAGAAGGCCCTGGCCTTTGATATTTGGATACATAGCTTCATTTAGTTTACATGCCTATTCAACAATAAGGCACCATGCGATCATGCTTCTGTCCAGCACCCCCAGCCTGTTATCGGAAAACATTCTTTTGAACAAATTTTAAACATACATACTTGTATGAAGAGAAATCATAGTCTTTTAAAATATACTAGAGACAATGACACTCAGGTGAGCGAATAAGGGCCCTCTGGGCCCTCTTGTTTGATGGGAGGCATCGCAGTGATAAAGAGATTCTGAATTGCTAAAATCGTTCCGTTCCGATATCCAAGATGTCCCCCACGGCGGTCATTTTGAAATTGTTCAAACAATATCTCCTTCCAAACCGTAAGTCGGATTGAGCTGTAACTTGATGGAAGGCATCAGAGTGACATAGAAACTCAGATTTGACAAAATCGTTCCGTTCCGATATCCAAGATAGCCATCTTGAAATTCTTTAAATGATATCTTCTCCATAACAGTAAGTTGGGTTGAGCTGAAATTTGATGGAAGGCATCGGAGCGGCATAGAGATTCAGAGGTACTAAATTCACTCCATTCCGATATCCAAGATGGCCGCCACCGGGGCCATCTTGAAATTATTCAAACGACATCTCCTACCAAATCGTAAGTTGGATTGAGCTGAAATTTGGTGAAAGGCATTCGAGAGACATAGAGATTCAGAATTGCTAAAATCATTTCGTTCCGATATCCAAGACATCCACAGCGACCATATTGAAAATCTTCCAGCAATATCTCCTCCCAAATGGTAAGTTGGATTGAGCCCAAACTTAATGGGAGATATTGGAGCAACATGGAGATTTATAATTGCTAAATTCGTTTCGTTACGATATCCAAGATAGCCGCCAGGGCGGCCATCTTGAAAATATTCAAACCACATCTGTTCATGAACCGTAAGTCAGATTGAGCCCAAGCTTGGTGGGAGGCAGTGGGGCAACATGGAGATTAAGAATTGCTAAAAACCTTCTGTTCGAATATCCAAGGTGGCCGCCATGATGGCCATTTTGAAAATGTGGAAATGACATCTGCTTCCGAATGGTGTCGTATTAAGCTTAAACTTGATGGGAGGCAGTGGGGAGACGTAGAGATTCAGAATTGCTATAATCGTTCCATTCTGATATCCAAGATGGCCTTCACAGCAGTCATCTTGAAATTCTTCAAAAACATATCCTCCCAAACCATAAGTTGTATTGAGCCGAAACTTGATGGGAGGCAGCGGAGCGACACACTGATTCAGAATTGCTAAAATTGTTCTGTTCCAATATCCAAGATGGCACCACAGTGGCCATCTTGAAAATCTTCAAACTAATCTTCTCCCGAATGGTAAGTCGAATTGAGCCTTAACTTGGTGGGAGGCTTTAGGGCGACATGGAGATTCATAATTACAAAAAGAAAACAACAACATTTTGTTACGATATCTAAGATGGCCGCCACGGCAGCCATCTTGAAGATCTTCATTTGTTACCTCACCTGGAGCTTTGCTCCAGGTCAGCTTGAGCCATGGTCTGTTGTCTGTCGTCCGTCTGTTCTCCGTCCATCCGTCGTTAACTTTTCAAATTTTTGACATTTCCTCCAGAATGATAAGTCAAATTGAGCTGAAACTTTGTGGGAGGCATTTGGACTACATGGAGATTCAGCACTGCAGCCATCTTGAACCTGAAAATCTTCAAACCAAGATTTAGCCTAAACTTGATGGGAAGCATCGGGTGACATGGAGATTCAGAATTGCTAAATCGTTCAGTTCCAATGTCTAAGATGGCGGCAATGTTGAAACTCTTCAAACAACATCAGATTCTGAATTGCTAAAAGCAATCTGATCTGACAACCCAGATGGCCGCAATGGCACAATGTAACATATCATGATCAGCCGAATCCAGATGAGCAATTTCAGTCCCACATGGGCCTCTAATGCTGGTACAGTGTATATATATTCCATGAGCCACGTCATGACAAAATCAATAAAATAGATATGCGCCCAGGGAAGATTCAGATGAGCCTGGGCATCTGCCCAGTCTGGTCAGAATCTTTGCTCTGAGCTCAATGGGTAGCTTAGGACCACAGCTTTCTTCATGCGATCAGGGAAGACCCTGATCAGACTGGGTGGATGCTTCATGTGGACAGCGAATACTCTGATCAGATTGGGTGGATGCCCAGGCTGATCTGTCTTCTCTGGGCGCACATGCAATTTTGTTGGTTTTGTCAAGCGGTGGTTCTTATGTCACATATTGAGATAACCCAAAGTTTTATGACAAAGATACAATAATAAACAAACCTTAAAATAAAATGTCAGTGTGTTTGTAGGTTACTATACCAGAAGAAACAGTATCGTTTCGACCTCTATTTAATTCACGCAAGATGCTCATGCTCGACCACAAAAGATTACAGGTACTTCATTATTTTTTATGACCCCGGTTTGTGACTAAACATCATCGGTTTCTTTCCGGTTTTATTGGGCATATCAGAAACGCTTTGTCCTATATAATTCGACACCATGACTGCAGTTTAACAAGTATTAGCTTTCATAAAAATATGGTTTACCCTTAGCACGTGTGCTAAGCGTAGATCAAGATTTTTGTGAATGCTTATACTTGTTTGTAAATAATATTGAGCAGTCCATTGAAAATAGCATTAACCAGTTCATGACTTTCATAATGTGCTGCGGAAACAATGGCAAATATTTTTTGAATTTGTCTACGCCCGTGTGTGTACACAATGATTGATTGTTTTGGGGTTTAACGACATGTCAACCCTTGTGGGTCATTTTGTGTCGTCTCCCAGAGAAAGGGAGAAGAGAGATTGAAGAGATAGTAGAGGAGATTAAAGAGAAGGACAGGAATGAAAGAGCAAAACTGAATGAAAGTAAAGAAACAGAAAAAATAAAAACACCCCCCTCTACCCTTACTTGCTGCAAGGATATCAGGCCTTGTCCAACTGTAAGCCAATAACCCCAGTTGGACGCCCTAGTGACGTAAGCTACACCACACCTTTGCCTCAGCAAACCACCCCCGCGCACAAAATGAAACTCACCCACTTGCATATGTTTTTTTTTATGCTGCAGTGCATTCACACAGTCTGATCAGAATTTTCACTGCATTACGAAAACACACCCATTCAAATATATTGAAAATGTCACCACCAAACACTGAAAGTTTTCAGATAAAAATTCTGAAATTTATCATATATGCTCAAAACATAGATTGTGGATACTCGTTAGAACTGGTTCTAACGAGTACCCACAATCTATATTTTTGAGCAGAAATAAGAAAAAATAATGTATACCCCTGTAAACCCCAGTTTTACCATATAAAAGTGGGGTTTAAGGAGATCAAAATTATATAGGTATGTTTTCGTGATGGGGCGCAAATTGAAAAGCCAAGGATGCAAAGTTCCTTCATGCAGATAACGAACAGTCTAACTTTAACATGGTCATATATCTGAAAAGCTTCCTAAATATCAAAAAGTAATACCTTCTTTATGTCTGTAGCTGAATCTGAATCTGTACGTTGAGAGCCTTTCAGCATACGCGCAATTTTATAATGTTAATAAATCTTTTATAATAATGCGGAAAGTTTTAAAGTTAAAATCAGTTAGATTCCACTAAAGACCTAAAATAGGAACAGAGGAGTCCAGTTGGAAGGACTTCGTTAGTATTTAGTCTATTTTGCGCTTTACCTTTCAAGGAAGATAATGGAATAACTATTGCTATCTCTCATTCCTGCTTTTACAGGGTGATAACCTTGCCACAGTTTTCAAAGGCTGCAGAAAAGTTTTCTTTTTTCTAAAGCCTGCATACCCCGATCAACCTTTTAATTGTTACACAGTTACAGGACATGCGTGAGAGACAAGCCTAGGCCATGGAGGTCCGCTGAGGCAATGACCCCTTCAGTGATGGCGATTGTTGAGGTTTTCGTCGTTAACATTGCAGCAGGTAGCTAGCTAATCAGTTAAGCATCAGTAAAGCATCGACACATTAGATTTTATACGAAAAAAAAATAGGTATAAGCAAGGTCGTAAGTGCTAGTTGGGTGTCAAAATAGCTGACAGAAGACCAAAAGACATTAAGCGTGACCATAGCAAAAGAACATTTGGGGCGTTATCCATGATGGAAATAAGTTTTTGAACTGTTTGGTGACTAGGGATGAAAGGCTCCCAGGGTATGCTCATTATGCTGAACCTGAAACCAAAGCTCAGTCAGGGAAGTGGAAACGAGCTAGTTCCCCACCTCCCAAGACTTTTAAGCTGCTTCCATCTGCTGGTAAGGTTATGCTGGTTGATTTTTGGGGTTTGCGTGGAACAATACTGGCTAATTTCATGCCAAAAAGTCGAACTGTGACTGAAGTAATTTTGAAAAGCTCAAAGAAAAAACTGAAAAAGATGCGTCCCAGGCTAGCCCATAAAATGTCCTTCTTTTGCATAACAATGTCCTCTCCCTTACTGTCTCATACACAGTAGAACTTAACCCCTTCAAAGGGCAATTGTTGTCCCACCCTCCGTACAGCCCAGATCTTACCCTGCAATTTTATTTGTTTCCAGAACTGAAAAGATGGTTCACTGGAAACAAATATAACACCAGGGCTGCTTTGATTACAGCTGTAAATCAGTACCTCAGCAGTAGATCTACTTCATAATTGGCAGAGGAATAGAAAAGCTCTCATGAAAAAGTATATAGGCGAAGGTAGGGAATACTTTAAAACAAGAATAAAAGGTTTTGAAAAATATTTAGAAATATCTGAGAAAGAGCAAAAGTCCGGATATTTTCCGACCTTCCCTCGTATATAGTACAACACTTGGAAAAAAGTGTTACAACAACAAAGAAAGAAATAAAAAAAAATGTTTTATTTTTGAAGCTCAGGTAACGAACAGTGTACAAAAAAAATAAAAACTGAAAGTACACCAAATGTCACGTTTTTTATGTTTTGTCATCTGAAGCAGTTTAAGTTTCAAAACTATGTCATTATGAGAAAAAGGTGAAAACAAATCTTTTGTTATGTACATCATTCGCAAAATCACTTGATTGAAGGATGCACCTTTTTTTTTTTTTTTTTTTTTTTTTTTTTTTTTGTCACGCGAACGTATTTAGTTCACGCAAACAATATATGACAGGACTATGTAGCGAACGGCGTGTAATTTAGTATTCAGGCAGAACACACATGGGAAAACAGTGTAGACCCTGATCAAACGCCGCACGCGGCGTTTGATCAGGGTCTACACTGTTTGTCACCGATCCAGCAGTTTTAGACACCTCAACAGATAATACAAACAACGTTCTCAAAATATTGAACGTGTATGGTAAAAACTTTGAATATTTCTCGTACAAATGGTAGATCACAGGTGGGGGTGAGGTACTGGTGCGGACATGAGGACAGATATGGCTCTTTTCTGTTAGTGTATGTACTAATACGAGCTGCAACAAAAGAAAACGAGCCACCTCCTGACACAACCAACAAACTGGATGTGCGCCCAGCGAAGACTCAGATCAGCCTGGGCATCCGCCCAGTCTGATCAGAGTCTTCTCTGTGCGCTCAACTGATAGCTAAAGATCCCAGCTTTTTTCATGCCAAAGATGATCTGAGTCTTTGCTGGGCGCACATACCATTTTGTTGGTTTTGTCAGGTGGTGGCTCAAATATGCTATATACCTTATGTACCCAGTGAGGACAAAGATCTGCCAGTGCATCAGCAATCCGATCACATGCCTATGTAATTTTGACCCCCTTAAACCCCACTTTTATACAGTAAAAATGGGGTTTACAAGGGTATACATTATTTTTCTTATTTCTGCTTAAAAACAGAGATTGTGGGTACTTGTTAGAACCGCCTCGACGAGGCGGTTCTAACGAGTACCCACAATCTATGTTTTGAGCAGAAATATGAAAAATATCAGAATTTTTATCTAAAAACTTTCAGTTTTTGGTGGTGAAATTTTCAATATATTTGAATAGGCGTGTTTTCGTAATGAGTCTCCGTTTTCCGCCTGTTGGATCCTTAGAGCATCCAGCGAAGAATGATCAGACAGTGCATATACATAGGCTGCTCTGAGACTTCGATTTACATGTCGTATTGTACACTTTTCCGCATACCCGTTTACTTGTTTCAGCTCTGGATATCAATTTAATGCTGATACAAATATTTTAAAGCTCTTAAACCAAATAGCTTCAACCACTTTGAGACAGTAAGCGAGCCACGGTCAAATAAAATCTGTATATGTTGCCCGTACCCTCCCCCGCCCACGCCCCCTCCTCCACCACCCCAAATTTTCCAACTGCATTTTTTGCAAAGCAGCCTCAGATCAGCATTTAGTAACAATAGTGGTCTCCAGGGAAAAAAATGATAAGAGATTTCGCTATATTATAGTATCCAGTTATTTTATTCACTCTCTTGGCTGATTCAGCAGACGATAAATTTGTGATTTTTTTTATTTAATTTTCCCAGAAAACAGGATTTCCAACACCAGTAGCGACAATTTGCATGAAATGTCAAACCCGTTTTCTGGCGAAAAAAAGAAAAATATATCAAAATGTCGTCTGCTGAAAATTCTACCCACAGTGCTTTAGCGTTAACAAATCCAAACATATACCAGATGCTATAGCCGGCCTCGGTGGCTCAGTTGGATGCGACGGTCGAGGTCGGCAACATTCTTTCGTGAAGATTGATCATGAAATATTTTCTACGGCCATTCTCTCCCTTCCGCTGATTCAAGAAGGGCAGTTGTCAGTTTCTGGCGAAAGAATGTGCACAATACTGGTTAACCGCTTAGAGGACTAAGTCTGCCCAGTAAACGTGTGGTAAACTGACCGCGCTCGACATGACTCCACTGGGTTGACTGGGTCGTAAAACCGCAACACAAACAAATAAAAACCAGATGCTATAGAGCCATGTAAAGTGTAGCCTCATGCATTTAATGAAAACAGAGATTATGTAGAGGCTTACTTTCAGAAGTTTGTAGTTATTAAACATTTTTTTTTTTTTTTATTTTGTTTTATTTCTATCCGCCTATGTTAAGAAACCAACTTCTTCCTCATTTCTCATACTACATAGTAGAAATGCAATGTCTTACAAAGCTCTAATTAGTAGGGTATCAAAATAAACATTTTTCTTATTCCTTCACAAACCATATGTTGTGGGTACACATTAGAAGCGCCTCTGCGAGGCGCTTCTAATGTGTACCCACAACATATGTTTTTGTGGAGAAAAGAGCAAAATGTCAATATGTTTGGTTCAAAAATGACTTATCCAGAGCTAGGGCTGAAAAGTTTACATTTTACATAGATGTGTAAAGGTAATATTGTAAGCTAAGACCTCGACTTGGGCCTTTTCTGTCTGCACGTGGCTGGAAGGAACATTTTTGCATATCGAGACTCATATTCAGTCTGCTTGCGGCACCAATTATTATAGGATGCAGACTACTATTGAATTTTTGCAAATGTTCTACTACCCACAGTTTTTTTTAATAGTTAATAAGTTGAACTTGCTTGACAGCACACCCTCTAATTTCTTCCTAACAAGAAACGGAATGATAGAAAATTGACATACAATGAGCCTCCGCTTCTTTGACATGATTGACACTGATCGTGTTCGAGGTCACGGCGGGTGTATGGGCAATTAGTATCCCCCAGATGCTCTACTTTCATATTCAATCCACCACTCCGATACATGTAATTCTGCTTATATCTACTGCTTATATATATCGCCTTGATTATATAACTTGACCAATTCTGGCAACAGGCAGAAATTTCGCATAACGAAAACATGCCTATTCAAATATACTGAAAATTTTACCACCAAAAAATGAAAATTTTCAGACAAAAAATTCTGATATTTTTCATATTTCTGCTCAAAACATAGACTGTGCGTACTCATTAGATTCGCCTCAACGAGGAGGTTCTAACGAGTACCCACAATCTATGTTTTTGAGCTGAAATAAGAAAAATAATGTATACCCCTGTAAACCACAGTTTTACTATATAAAAGTGGGGGTTAAGGGGGTCAAAATTATATAGGCATTGATGGTAACTATTTAATATAGACTTGATTTACAAAATTTTAAGGCATTTACCGTACATAACATATATTCATTCAACAGACATGTTTATTCACTTGGTATGTATCACTAGTAGCCTACTCTTACGACATGATAGCCGCAACAAAGGAATGAAGCATAGCTGAAAAATATTCCGTCTTTCCTGGGAATCGAACCCGGTCCTCCCGGTTAAAACTCCAATGCTCTAACCACTGAGCCAGAGATTGAATATATACTTAGAAGCTATGCGTAATCTGCCAAAGCAGATAATCGAAGGTAGGAGTGCTCGGTCGTAACACTACTAGCAAAAATTCTGATCAGTTTAACCGTTACCACTATCTGCTGAGCAAGTTCAACATCACGAAAACACGCCTATATAATTTTGACCCCTTTAAACCCCACTTTTATATAGTAAAACTGGGGTTTACAGGGGTTTACATTATTTTTCTTATTTCTGCTCAAAAACATAGATTGTGGGTACTCGTTAGAACCGCCTCGGCGAGGCGGTTCTAACGAGTACCCACAATCTATGTTTTGAGCAGAAATATGAAAAATTTCAGAGTTTTTTATGTGAAAATTTTCAGTTTTTGGAGGTGAAATTTTCTATACATTTGTATAGGCGTGTTTTCCTATTGCAGATGAAAATGATTTGACAACATTTTTCATATAATGTTTTTCAGAAAGGCTTTGACAATTCTTGCAAATTGTCTCCTTTTATAAAATGTCAAAACCTATTTTCTGGAAAAAAAAATAAACCAAATATTTGAAAATATCTGCTGAAATCTTTACCCTGCATGCCATATTTACGCAGAGATAGCCCAGACCAGCCTGTGCACACAAACAGTGTAACCATGAGCATCGCTATTCTCGTCGCCGTAATCATACGGTGTGAATGTGGATTCTGACCGGGACATTTGGTGCTCCTAGGAGGATCAAACAAAATCTTTACTTACACATAATACACATTCCAAATATAATCAGACACAGCTGGTCGAGGTTGTCTTCTAGGTGCCCCATACTGGAAGTTTTCTTCTTGTCTGTGGCTCTCTTCTACTGTAATAACAAAATGCCGAAATTTGGTCTGTTGGTTCTCGGTGTATGTAACACATGTATGCCAAGTGGACTCAGGTCCATCACCAATATAAGGTGAGTCTTGCTTATTTTAATTTATTCATTATCATTATTAGAAGAAGGCCATGTATTTAGCATAAAAAGTATAGAACAGCGTCTGATCTGGGTCTACTCGTAATTTGACGTTATGAAACAAGCAAACTATCGAATATGGTAGGGTGTTTCCTACAAGTGTGAATCTTCGCTATTGCAATACTTACCCAGCTAGCATTCTACGTAAATCTACATCGGGCCATCATCGGCCCGTCAGCTACCCTGACGGGCCGATGACGGCCCGATATAGATTTACGTAGAATGCTGACTGGGTACTTTTGGAATATCTCCGTATACATGTAATAAACAAAATACAGTCGAACCTGTGTTAAGCAAGCACCTGTGGGAAAGCCAAAAGGTGGTTAGTTAAGAGTTTGTTGTTGTTGTTGTTGTTGTTGTTTTTTTTTTTTTTTGTTTTTTTTTTTTTTTTTTTTTTTTTTTTTTTTGTTGTTGTTGTTGTTGTTGTTGTTGTTGTTTTCCATTGAAAGTTTTTGCAGAAAAAAAAGATTTTGTGCTTTGTTCATACAGGTGCTAGGGAAAGCGATGCTGTTCAAGTCATTTGTTGACAACACGGGCCCAGCACCATGCGCACAGTGTGCCTGATCAGGATCAGAACATTCACATCCAGCTTACAGAATTGGATACTTACTGTACAATATAACATATAAGAACTGACAGCAGAGGCTGTGATGAGACTACGAGGACATGTAGATTGTTCTTTTCGAACTCTTGTTTGGGACTGAATTATTACGTATAGAATAACAGACGGACGGAAAATAAAGCTAAAGTCCTCTCTGGTGAAGTACCGATAGGGTACGACTAAACTTCAAACTTATTCACATTACATATTTTCAAAATGTCTAAATGGTTTTTATAAACAATACGTGTGATAAGACTGAATGGATATCCTGTTGTTACCCTAAGTATTGGACCAGACCAGTGTTAGGGAAAGCGATGATGTTCAAGTCATTTGTTGACAACACAGGCCCAGCACCATGCGCACAGTGTGCCTGATCAGGATCAGAACATTCGCATCCAGCTTACAGAATTGGATACTTACTGTACAATATAACATATAAATGATAAAAACTGACAGCAGAGGGTCTGATGAGACTATGTGCAGATGTAGATTTTTCTTTTCGAACTATTGTTTAGGGCTGAATTATTACGTATAGAGTAACAGACGGACGGAAAATTCTCTGGAGAAGTACCGATAGGGTACGACTAAACTTCAAACTTATTCACATTACATATTTTCAAAATGTCTAAATGGTTTTTATAAACAATACGTTTGATAAGACTGTTTGGATATCCTATTGTGACCCTAAGTATTCGACCAGACAGACCTGAGCAAGTAGTGTACGTAGAGTTAGATCAGACGCCGTAAAACACGCTATCTGATCAGGATCTAATTTGTTTGCCACTGAACCAGCAATTTTAGACATACAAGAAAGCAGTAAAATGAATTTGTTCACATTCTAGGACAAGCATGGTAAGCACTTAAGGCGTTCCAATATTGACGGCAAATAGGTTGTCATCTTGCATATGTTCTTAACTCTTGTCTTGCTGAATCCGGAGATACCATGCCTTTTTTGTAAACAGTGTAGATCCAGATCAGTTGGCTGCTTCTTCAGAAGCCAACTGATCTGGATCTGCACCGTTTGTCATTCAGTATGTAAATTTATATCCACAATCTTGATCAAGTAATCTAATTGGCTAACATGGACAAAACAATTAGACATTGGTGTGGCATATCAATTTATTTAGTATGGCAAGGGTTAACTAATAAAAAAAAAGTGGGTGTTACTTATTTAATAGGGATTATTCTAACGAAAGAATTTGCTTTAATCCTTAAAGAGAGGTGGTCCTCTTGAAGGAATTTTCTTCCATTTAAGAGGTCCCCTCTTTGTAAAGAAGTTAATATATCAGGGAAGCAGTCTTTTCTGGTGGATTGGAGTCCCTTTGAAAAGGGAGACAAACATATACAGCTTCCTGAAGGTATTTTCATCTATCTGTAAGGGAACTAAATGCATCTGGTAGAGTTTCCGCCATTTTTTTACGCTTAGCACTCTGGGTAAAATTTTCAGCACATGACATATTCAAATATTGTTTCTATGTTTTCCCAGTAAACAGGATTTGGCATTTCATGCAAATTGTCTCCAATGGAGACAATTTGCATGAAATGTCAAACCCTGTTTTCTGGGAAAAATAAGAAAATTATCACCAATTGGTCGTCTGCTGAATTAGCACAGACAGTGGTAAAGGTTAAAGGAAACGACATTAGAGACCTCGTTTTCTTTCTGTGTACAAGGTTCCTTCTGAAAAGGGGTCTACCCTAACAGCAAATTGTTTTCTTTTAGAGTAGACCCTTTTCAGAAGACAGGCAAAGTATTTTTGACAGTTGCCTCCTGAAACAGGATCAGTGCTCCTTAATTTCTTAATGACTTTTCTATCATTAAGAGTTTCGGCTGTAAAGAAGCTTTTGTTGAAGTAGAAAGCATTGTTCATGTTTGAAAATAATAATAATAAAAAAAAACATTAGTTTCCATGATAATTCCTCTATTACCCACCTTCAGTACTTCGCTTTGCTTGATACAGTCAAACTTGTTTTACAGCAGATAATCCTTGAGGGAAACTTACACTTTCCAGCATTTAAATGACTAATCTGAATCCAGAGAAAACTTATACTTTGTCATCTTAGAATGGAAACGTGAGGTCATCTGATCGGAGATGATATATGAGTCCGCTAAATCGATAACGACCTTATGACATATGCAACCTACGTCGATTCTGATCACGCATGATGATCAGTCTACTTTCATTACTGAACTTAATGTATAGACTTAAATGGTTCTGTTAGCAAGAAGCGAAGGCCACGACTAGTATGTGCGAATGCGCAGATTGATCTGGGTATTCGTTTGTTGTTGTTGTTTTTTTTTTTTTTGTTTGTTTTTGTTGTTTTTTTTTTTCAATCAATCTTCTCCGATGGGTGAAATGATATTAGCCACAGCGTGAGAAAACGTACGTTCTGATGTGTGCTCCCAACGAAGACTCAGATCAGCCTGCGCTTCCACACAGTCGGATCAGCGTCTTCATTCTTCGCATGAAGAAACTTTGCATTCTTGGCCATCCAAAATGCGCCCAGTGAAGATTCAGTTCAGACCGTGCGAACCTACAGGCTGATCCGAATCTTCGCTGGGCGCACAGGTCCGAAGACTTTCTGACGTTACGGTTGATATGAAGACTGAGGATGATTTGATGGTTTGATGATGATATCCACTTATTATTAGTATTATTATTAGTAGTAGTAGTAGTTGTTGTTGTTGTTGTTGTTTTTCTTGGACTGTTCTTTTTAGGAATCGGGTGGTATGTAATGTTCTTTAAGGAAGCGTAGCAGGCATTTTTTATTACATTACTATTAATGATAATAATTTGCTAAACATTATGTCCTAAAGACGACATTTGTCGTCTTTTTTTTTAAACAAACTATCGCTTGGAAAGAAGTTTATATGTAAAGTAGAAATACTGTATGTCAAACAGCGTAGATCCAGATGAGATGGCTCATCTCATCTGGATCTATGCTATTTGCAAAAGCCTATTATTATCGCCTGTGACAGTTAAGGTTTCCATGAACACAGCCAAAACGGTACCGTAACCGTTGGTCCTATTTGTGTAGTTTTTTTTTTTTTTTTGTTTTTTTGTTTTTTTGTGAGTGTGTGTTCTGGCACAAGATCGCCATTGTTTCTTTACAGTGTTTGTGACTATATGTATTTCACTGTGACATTTCACAGGTAAGGCAGAGGACTCCTGTGCAGATAGAAAATAATATGTTCGAAATTTGGAGCTGAATCAGAATTAAGGGTGAGGTTTCGTGCGAGTAAAACTGATTTAACCCATTGAAGACTGGAGACCCTAAACTGGTAACTGGCAAACAGTGCAGACCCAGATCAGACGCCGCAGAACGCGAACGCGGCGTCTGATTAGGGGCTCCAATGTTTGCAAATAGTTCAACCATTTTTCTTAAGGCATATCTATATCATATAGCGTGACATATCTAAAATCGAAAATGGACTCTTTTAATATACGAGTCTTTAATGGGTTAAGACCTCAGTAGCGTTTTTACTAACCATTCCAAAGCGGTTCCTCTATTGTAGTTCGTGTGTCGGTTTAACTTGTGGCGTTGTTTGTTGTTGTTGTTGTTGTTGTTGTCTGTTTGTTTGTTTTGTTTGTTTTGTCATTGTACCTCATCTTTCCTTCTTTTTTGGTACCTCGGGAAGACTGCAATTCGTGATTGTATCATTTCTTCACTTATATTTTTTTTTGTTTTTACGGTGTATGTATCAGCAAAATACTTGTTCTTGAAATCTACAGCCGGATATTTATTAATAGTTTGTTGCTGTTGTTGTTGTTTCAAAAGACCCAGAATTAACTCGGCAGCCTTTCATGATGCAGAGCATTTGACTGGTTCCCTCACCCTATAGCTCAATACTTCGTCTATTCTATAGAACATAGGAAACCAGTTAAGCAGAGCATTCGTCTACTTTGGATATGCTTGCACTAGTCTATAAAATATTTCATCAACGAATAGGTCCAAAGGTTACAATTTTTTTTCATGCTCAACTCAGCTGAGTATGAAATTTTCTCTGCTAATAAATATGAAAATGCCAACAATAGTTGGCATTTTCATATTTATTAACAGAGAAACTTTCATGCTCAGCTATGTTTAGCTAGAAAGAATTTGCAATTGATCGTAAATAGAGATTTATTGGCAGGATAAATTTCATACCCAACTGAGTTGAGCACGAAAAAAAGTTTTATAACCTTGGGACCAGGTCTGCATAGCTATATGCAGCAAATTAATCAAGAAACGTATCTGCGAAAATACCTGAAGTGCACAAAATCTGTCTCATCATGTTCTTCATGTACTCAGTCGATACATCATCACGAAAACACATCTATATAGTTTTGACCTCTTAAACCCCACTTTTATACAGTAAAACTGGAGTTTAGAGGGGTATACATTGATTTTTATATTTCTGCTCAAAAGCATAGATTGTGGGTACTCGTTAGAACCGCCTCGCCGAGGCGGTTCTAACAAGTACCCACAATCTATGTTTTGAGCAGAAATATGAAAATTACCAGAATTTTTCATCTGAAAGTTTTCTTTTTTGGTGGTAAAATTCTCAATATATTTGAAAAGGCTTGTTTTCGCAATGTTCTACATTTTCTAATAATTCTGCAAGTGGACAGTGATGAATGACAAGCTATGCAGTAGCTTTATCTGGAGCTACACTGTTTGCTCAGGTCTGTCTGTCCTTATACCTATTTAGGAAAATACGGCAAAAATCGGTAAAACGTTTTGAACGTTTACAAACTTCGCCTTTTATATCGATATAAACGCTACTGTAAATTTAATGGCAATCTATCCCTTTAACATGGCGGCTGTAAAATATCTCCCCCTCACCCCCCCCCCCCCAACACACACACACACACACACACACACACACACACACACACACACACACACACACACACACACACACACACACACAACTTCACCATAGTCCTGATTATATTTTCCTTTCATTTGGAATCATTGAGCCCATTCTGGTTACGGGCGTACTTTGAAAATCAAATACTACTTAAGCTGGTGCTAGGGGAGGGATGGGGAACGGATGCAGCATCGCAAACTTACACAGCTGTATATGAAGAAACGATACAACCAAATCTCTGATATTTGTTCTTTCCTGTGTTCTTTGTTTCCATAGCCAAACTTTTAGATTTTCATTTGTATATTTTGGAGCATGGCTACCTACATTTCATATGGAAAACCTTCATTTAGTCGTTTTGTAATGACATAGTTTAGAACATTGTTCAGTGACTGTCAAACATATATAAAGGATCAGCTAAAATGTGAAAGGAATGGATACACTTTCAGTGGAGTTAACTCGGTCAAAATTGTTTTCATTCCCTTTTAAAAACAATCTACAGTAAATTAAAAGAACTTATTCTCAGTGGAAACATATATTCTTTCCTTTTGGTATTGACCCCTATCAGAAGGGAGTTGATGTGCATGAAACCAATAGGAAATCACAAACTTCTCTCCCACGTACATAATGACGAAAATGTACCAAGTGTCTCCACATCCCCTTAAGTCTATCCGGACTTCTTTTGAATGTACCGGAATGTACCAGAAGTTAAATGATTCAATTTACATATACCCTCTGTCAGGACACTATTAATAAAAGCCTTTTGCACCGACACATAAATTGCCACCTACACACAAACTGAGCCGCACCATGAATAAAATGAGTCGCATCGTCAGAAAATGTAACTTCGATATATGCGCAAAGTGAAAATTCAAATCAGTCTGCGCATTCGCTGGTCAGAATTTTCAGTGCTCATTTTGGAAAGTCAAGGGTGCAAAGTTTCTTCGTGCGGACAACGAAGACTCTGTTCAGACTGCGCGGGTGCGCAAGCTGATTTGAGCCCTCGTTGGGCGCACATGGCATAAGGTACGTTTTCTGACATTGCGGCTCAAATGTCTCCGGGGTATATGCGAACAGCGAAGACCAAGATCAATCTGCACATCCCCACAGTCTGATCAGGGTCCTTCGCCATACTTGTCCTCAAATTTTAACAAATTCTATTTTCGTCCCTCTTGATGTGCCGGAAGACTGACAGTTGATTGGCAAACAGGGTACATCCTGATCAGTCCGTCGGATCTGGCTCTACGTTGCATGCTTAGACCTGTCTGGCCCATTACTTAGGGTAAACAACTAGGTCATCTACCTGAAAGTGATATGTTTTACAAAAATAGCTAGGGCCAATGTAATATGAGCCATGTCAAGAGAAAAAGAGCCTTTGAGCATGCGCAAAATATGCGGACACATGCGCAAAGTCTAATCCGGGCATTTGCTTTCCATCGAAGCATTCTATAGTATCTAATGATACTGTTTGCGGACAGCGAAGGCCCCGATCAGCCTGCGCGGATGCGCAGGCTGTTCTGGGCCTTTGATGTCCGCAGATGCCTATAAAATAGTACAACTGAAAGATCATGTGACAAAATACTGTTCTTCTTCCTACTGTCACGTTTTAAATGATTTAAGAAAGTTTAAATTTCAAAATATTGTCATCGTGGTAAAACAATACTGTGCATCCTAGAGTGACTGTACCCGCCTTTTATACATCGGTACACTCGTACTTGATCACATAAGCTTGCTTAGCTCAAGCCAGAGAAGATGTATGTCCTTATATAAATACGAGTACTGCCGCAAATAGAACAACTTGACTGAAAATCACTGTTTCTCTCGTAACAATCTTGAGTTCACGCTGTCTATCAGATCTTAGCGGCATAGCATCATCGGGAATTGAGCTTATATGAATTCGCCGCATGGCCGCTTATCATCGATAAATGAGGAATTCAAAGCAAGACCTGAAAACAAGTATCATGTCCAAGCTATCTCGATATGTAATACAGTGAACCCTCGTTACAACGACAGCATTTGTTCCCAAAGACGTTGCCATTATAATGAATTTGCTGTTGTAAAGAATCTTTAATGGACAGGATGATAGGTAAAAAACGCCTTGTTTTATTCTTATTTCCTCATAGAACATATGTTTTGGATATTTGTTAGAATCGCCTCTCTGAGGCGATTCTAACAAATATCCAAAACATATGTTGCTTGATTTTATGCAGTGTTTTTGCATAATTTCTCATTAATCGTCACCGCTTGAGCAAAGGTTTCGTGACATTCAAATTGTCATTATAACGAATTTTGTCGTTGTATCGAGTGTCGGTATAAAGAGGGTTGACTGTATTGCATGATATTACTAAATTTTGTTAACTCATATACAGTGTTGTATGCTAAATTATGTTATAGTCAATTATTATACTGCACAGTCGAATTCGAAACCCACGTGGATGCTGTTATATACAAATCGACATAAATGAACTCTCAAAAAATGTGAGGCCATCCACGAGCTCTTTGTGAACATGCTTTCAGGTATACAACTCTTCTGCTAACGCTTAGTATACAAATTTCAGTGGAAGACATATTAAAATATTTTCATCTTTCCCAGAAAACAGTTTTGATATTTCATGCAGACAATTTTCATGAAATGTCAAATTCTGTTTTCTGTGAAAAATAAGAAAATATCATCGATTTGTCGTCTACTAAAATAGCCAAGAGAGTGATAAATGTCATACTTTGCCCAGGTGGCGTTCGCAGAAATGCTACCTTTATACAAACAGGTACGTTCCTCAACAGCCTGCGAATCTGATATCTGTTTGGAGTCTTCGTCGTTTTAAAGATCAAATGACAAAGTTTTATTGTTTCAATAGAATTGTTACATACTGATAGAGCTGTCAATGAGAATCATTTTGCTGAAAACCGCACAAAATTTCAACCTTTTGTGAAGTTATGCAAGTTGAAAGTCAAATAGAACATTCTTTCACATCCGAAAAAAACTTTATTGCTATAAATAGAAATATAACCTACAAGGCAAAATTTATATCCTACATTGCAAAAGTCTGCGATGTGTGTGTGTGTGTGTGTGTTTTATTATTATTATTATTATTATTATTATTATTAAAACTTTAAAATATACTTTAATTTCTCACTAGAATTGGCAGTTTTATGATATTTAACAATGTAACTTTTGATTGACAATGCAATAAATAATGTTCTATAGTTTTAAGTCATCTTGCACAGTTGAAATTAGATTTTTAGTGTTTTAAAATAAATTGTCTTGATCCACATTAAAGCTAGTTACTGTATAGCATTTTCACCAACTATAGATTTTTAGATATACAATAAAGATAAATTGAGAGCCACTTTTAAGAATATTGTCAAATTTAATCACAAAATGAAATTTAAACTTTTTTGAAATAAGATTCAAATCGCAAGTATTATGGTTCTTACAAATGTATTTAAGAATTTGATGATTTTGTCTAAAAAATAAAAGAAGACACTGGTCTTCAACTTAAATATGACGATAAACTGTCTCAACTGACACTTTAAAGGTCATAATTCCAAATTTTGATATTGTTTTTTTAATAAATGACCGCTATGACCTGTGTGTTGTATAAACGTCATGTGCCCGCTGGGAAGGTACCCGGACACCTAGGGTAAATACTGCAAGTGTGTATGGATGATATGTAGACGTTCAAAAATTTTCTTGCATACAAAACCGGATAAGGTACACCTGTGCCAGCAAATCTTATCTCACACATCCTGATCCGTCCCATGGATAAGCTAAAAATCGAGAACTTTTACGTGTTTGTTACACACTGGTTGTATAGGACGTCACGTAATGACGTCACTAAACGTCACGGTATTGTCATCATAATATGGCGCACATCTGCAGTCGAAGAGAATCTGCAGTCGAAGAGACTGCATTATCAAAAACCTACTTTCAGAAATGAAAGGTATGCAAGAAGAAGAATCTATTATGGCTGTGAGGGACAGATAGAAAAAAATCCGTCCCTCGGAATCACAGTATGACATCACTCGGCAAGCCTCGTGATGTCAGACAGTAACCCTCGTGACAGATTTTTCTATCTACCCCTCACACCCATGATAGATTCTTATAATATGAGGCTTATCGTGAGAAAATGTACCTTACGACAAACAGTCGAATTTCAATGGCTGGAAAATCTTTGGGACCATGGAAATTTGTTTTAGACATGGTTAGTTGGAGTCACTAAGGGTTAACCCTTAAAACGCCAAGCAAAACCTGCATCTGAAAATGTCGTCTGTTTATGTCGTCTGCTGAATATTCTTGCAAACTTTTCAAACCTATTTTTGCATACCGGCAAACAGTGTGGACCCTAAAGGAGCAGTCTGATCTGGGTCTAGACTGTTTGCAGAAATGACTTTTAAAGTAACCGGCAGAAGACAAAGCAGACGACAATAGTTGTGACTGGCGCTTTAAGGGTTAATCATAGCACAAGATCATGAGACAAATGAGGATAATTTAGAGATGTCGTTTCGAATTTCTTCAAACAATTGTATGTTGAATGCACTCATCAGAATCGCCTCGACAAGGCGATTCTAATGAGTACATACAATATACACATTCATTAAAATAAGAAAAATTCCTTAAAATATCCCTAAATATTTGTTTTCTTGAGCTGTCGGAATAATTTCCTAGGTACTCAAAAACGAGTTTGAATCAGTCACGGAAAACGAGCTATCGGTGTTCGAGTCATTGACGTTTTACTGTATGCGTCCAGCATAGACTCAGATCGGCCCGTGCATTCTACGAAGTGTCATAAGGATCTCTTCTGTTCATCAATATATTCTATAGTAACCACCCAGCGGGCACGCAACGTTAAGACAATGTTGCATCAACGTCGTTGTTGCGACGTTGCACAAACCATTTGGCCGCTGGGCAGTGACTGCCGGTGATTATCTGGGTCGAAACTGAATGCCCTGCACGGGCTGATCTGGCCCTTCGTTGTCTCCATATGCGACAAGAACACTCGTCATTATTGGCTCGTTATGTCGAAATTCTAAGTTGATAAAATCAACACAGGCCCCGAGGTTATAAAACTTTTTTCGTGCTCAACTCAGCTGAACAGGAAATTTGTTCTGCTAATACTCGTAAACTTCAAATTACTAACAGTTGCAAATTCTTTCTTGCTAAACATATCTGAGCATGAAATGTTCTCTGCTATTGCCAACTATTGTTGACATTTCCATATTTAAGAGCAGAGAAAAATTCATGCTCAGATGAGTTGAGCATGAAAAGTTTTATAACCTCGGGGCCAGCTTTTGTACGCTAAGCAGAATATTTTATTTCTGGTGTTAGTGGCATGTGGCGGTCGCAACATATTCCCCATACTTCACTAGTATACGAATTTATATTTTCTGGCCCCGAGGTTATAAAACTTTTCTCATACTCAACTCAGCTGAGCATGAAATTTTCTCTGCTAATAAATATGAAAATGCCAACTATTGTTGGCATTTTCATATTTATTAGCAGAGAAAATTTCATGCTCATACTTATTAGCAGAGAAAATTTCATGCTCATATTAGCAGAGAAAATTTCATTTTCATATTTATTAGCAGAGAAAATTTCATGCTCAGCTATGTTTAGCAAGAAAAAATTGGAATTATTAGTAATTTGAGATTTATAAGCAGGACAAAATTCATGCTCAGCTGAGCATGAAAAAAGTTTTATAACCTCGGGCCTGGTCTTTAATGATCATTGAATCCATTCCGGTATTGTTGTTGTTGTGCAGATTTTTAACGCTACCAGGCACCGGTGGAACATAGAAGAAGCTGCGAATGTGTTATGTACATACGTTTGTACAGACTTGCTTTCATGGACTATCTATGCACACGTGGATTTCGCTGTCTGTCACCAAGCGCCACCCTGTGCTAGTGTGCTCATGCTCTCAAGGGCCCCCAGCGGGTATATGACGTTTATACAACGTCGTATCAGCGTCGATGCAACGTCATGACGTTACATCGACGTTGATGCGACGTTGAATAAACGCCATGTGCCCACTGGGCCATTCCGTTTAAAGTATTTATCTTCACTACAGCTGGTGTTAGTGCCGTGTAGTGGCCGTAAAACGTCTACAATACTTCACTATAGCGTAATATATATTTTCAGATCCTTTGTGATCACTGAGTCCACTCTGGGAATTAAGAAAAGTTATAAGGGTCTATGTATGCCTATTTTGCCAAAAGTAGTTAGCCTGTCACAGAAAACTTGACACTTTAGGTGATTTTATGTAAGTGTGTTCCCTAGCGGACACGACGTTAAAACAACGTCGATTCAACGTCTTGCCTGCTGTGTCATTACTCTTAAGGACCATTCCGTTTAGAATCTGTTGCTACGAGCAATCAAAGTCAGTGGTTGAAAATGTAACAATTTATCAGAATATTCAATAAACTAGAAAACATTTTCACTTCTTGGAATAGATAAATTCTTATTTCCAGGAATGTATTTTGTCTCATATTTTGTAATATTGGACCGCGTCATGCGAAAACGTGTCTTCCGCGCAGTCTAACCAGGGTCTTGTCTGTCCTCTAACAGACTCATTGGACACTTTCTTGAAAATGTATTAATGGAAAGCAAATGGCCAGATGATACTTTGCGCATGCATGGGATGAATCTGAATCTATGCATTTTGCGCATGCTCGAAGACGCCCTTTTGCTATGCGCGGCTCATAATGCCCTTAAAAAGATGGAAAGCTAGTTGAGATGGAAAGCTAGTTGATCATTATATAAGAATACATTTCTAATTTGATACAGCGCAGTCGGACGTTAATGGCGATTAAGCACGATTATAAAATGAATGGATACGCAGTCAGGGGATGCAACTCTATCAAAATTGTTTCTTGTCTCCCTTCTGAAAAGGGATTAACTCTAAAAGGGAAGATTTATTTTGTTCCTCATGGGAGACCACTAGCAAAATTGTTTTTTTTTTTTTGTTGTTGTTTTTTTTTGTTTGTTTGTTGTTGTTGTTTTTTGCTGTTTTTTTTTCTTTTTCGTTTTTTTTTTTTTTTTTTTTTTTTTTTTTATTCTACTCCTCTCCCCGTCGGAAGCAAATTATTTCCTTTAGAGAAGATCCCTTTTCATCACCCCTCCTTCATTCGGTGCCTCAGGAAGGCTGTGCTTCAATTGTGTGGCATTTCCTGGGTATTTTCGCTTATGTATTTTGAGTGCACGGGCAAACAGGAAATCACAGCAAAACTTATTTCCCTTGCAAAAACTGATTGAAAATCTTTCCAAGTGTATCAAGTCGTCTTAGGTGACTGGGCATACCGCCAAAGGAATTACCTCCTACATTATAGCTCCAGATAAGGCATTTTTTTCAGTCGAAAACTACTGATATTTTTCTTATTTGTCTACAGAAACATATGTTGTGGTACTCATTAGAGGCGCCTCATCGAGGCGCTTCTAATGAGTACCCACAACATATGTATTTGTGGACAAATAAGAAAAATATTATATGGCTACCCTTCTTACCTGGAGCTATGGACGTGTAACTATTTGCCTCAGTCCTTATTGGGCTATTTTTAAATGAAGGATTTTCTGGGAGTAAATATTTCCTTTATTGATAGGTTCCAGTTTTTAAAGGATACAACAGCTTCCTTGTGTAAAAGGGCGACAAAATGCATCACAGTAAGAGTGCAATGTTTATCGGAAAGTATTTATTTATTTATTACTATTGCGTGTTTAATATGGCTACTGCAATGATGCTGATGCTGCTGCTATTGCTGTTGCTGCTGCTGCTGCTGCTGATGATGATGATGCTGATGCCGATATTGATGCTAATGATGATATGTTGTACAAAAATTTGTATCGAGTCTGAACATTTGAATACTGTTGTTCTTCCTGGTCCGCATTGCTTCGTGGCTAGAACTTGTAATTACTTTCTTTATGAGTATTGATTTATTGTTGAAATATTTCTTATGTCTATTTAGAAAGTCAGAATAAATTTTGAAACTATATCTAAAGCAACAACCCAGTAAGCATTCTTTATAATCTAAAGCAGGCCGTTATCGGCCCGTCAGGGTAGCTGACGGGCCGATAACGGCCCGCTATAGATTTATAAAGAATGCTAGCTTGGAACTCAGTTCTTATGAGAATTCCAAACGTCGGAGACCATTTCAAAAGAATGAAGACACATATTTTGAATAGTATACTTTTTACATCGCTTGGAGTGTTTAAACTTGACGACCTATTTTGTTATAAAAAGTTTAGTTCAAGGACACTATAATTTCTCGAATCATCACGTGATTCTTTGTAATTATGGTGGCCTTGGTGACTCAGAATCTTCTACTGAGACAAGATGACGTCAGTCAGCGACACACCTTAAAATGTTCAAATAAACGGCGCGAAACCTTACATACGTATCTTATCTATCCGTCCACCAAAGTCTGTATAACTCAACAAGTAGACATTGCTAATTGTGGACACATAGCCCATCCCAACCCTCGGGTATTTAAACCGACAATTCAGAAATCTCTCTCAAAAAAAAAAAACAAACAAAAAAAAAAAAAAAAAACGTTTACAGCCTTGGTATAAATGCAAAACTTCGTTTGTCTTAGAAGGTCATGAAAGATTGCAAACTACATTCCTGTCATATGAAGAGCCCTAGAGAAAAGCCAAGCATTACATGTATTTAGACCGATGAACAATAAAATCTATACAGACTGCCCTCGGAAAAAATGAACATATAAAAGAATGAAGTTTCATTTTTATTTTGCATATTAGGTTATCGGTATTGTAAAAAGTAGAACAATACAAAGAGTTAACAACAAGTATATATATACATATATATATATATATATATATATATATATATATATATATATATATATATATATATATATATATATATATATATAACAATTGAAAGAAAATGCATTGTCATAGATACCAGTCTGCTCTGTTGTGAATAATATTACTTACAACATACAAATTCTAACCATTTAATGTTAACATCTACTTTATTTATACTATTCATTTACGTTACAGTAGTGTGACATACGGTGAGCATGAAATAAACAATGTCTCAGATTCTCTGTCCCGGCTGACTCTATTTGCTTGAATAAATAGAAAGGAAGGCAATGCTCAGGAATCGATACAGTTACCTAACACCTTCCATCCAAGACACCGAAGGGATAGAAGAACGCACTTAAAGCAACGGCACCACAATCAAAACACTAAAAACCGAAAGCCAAAAGGGCAGTTTCTTTCCCAACAAAATTGGCCAAACAACTTTTGAGTTATTTAACGTCGCTCACTGTCATCAATCTTTCAGTCATGACATGAAGATATGGATGACCCGGTAGTAAATAATGTCGTTTTACAGTGCCGCCTCCGAGCAATACCTTGTCGTGACAGTACAACCAGTCGCATAATACTGCAACTCTTCTGTTTTGGAAAATGGGTTCATACCTTAATGCATGTCTTGGTCTAGTCATCATCCCGCTCACTGTTTTCAAAACTTGTACAATTTCAGCCCTATACAGAAGCTGTTGTATTGCCATACTGTCAAAGAGCTGTAACTGAATAGCTAATGGTAACTGGAACTTTCTAAATTTTCTTAGAGTTGAATACATGGCTTTACGAGCTTGATCCAACAGTCTCTGACCATTTTAGGGAAACGTCCATTAGATGAAAAAGTATATTCAGATACACAAATTTATTGTTAATATAAAAAAAGCTCAGTCATTGTAAGTAAATACAGTTTGTTTTTTGTTGTTGTTTTTGTAAACTCTGGTTATAAAACACTGTAAAGTAAATAAATAAACTCGGGATCTGGTACAGCAATCAGATCCACATCAAGCTCTCAACATGAAAAAGGAAAGACAGACTAATACAATAAACAGCCACAAAAAGAACACACGGCGTGCAGAGCTGGCAGCCAATTCCTAAAAGGGTGACAACTCTGTTACCCAAACTTTATATCTCCTTAACCCACACAATCGCGAAAGAAAAACATCCACAAGTGAGCACTACAGAACATGTTACAAAAAGCACCGCAAAGAAAGCACCGCCCTGGAACGGTCAGCAATAAAACACTTGGGCTCAACCTAGTCCCATGGGACACCAAGCCCCCGCCCCAGGCCTCCATTGCGGCAAACACACACTTGTTCGGTCCATGTGGAGGTCTTCAACTCATTCATGACTCGTTATGGGCAAAAATAAATCTCAGATAAAGCTTATAATACAGCAAAGACGAGGACTCACAGAAACAACGTGATCAGACGCCTGAATATCCATGTATACTGGGGCAAAAGAAAGCCACCAGTTGAACCCTGATGGGCCAAGAAACAGACATAAAAAAGTTCCGGCCCAGACCATCTAAATGAATAGTTTTTAAGTCGGGGCCATCCAAGAGTCTTAACCCCGGCCCGCGTGCAATTAAAGAGGTAAGCAAAATGGCCAGCCGTGTTTGGCTCAGTCACAAAGCATGCAGATTGTTTTAAGACGTCAATGCAGCACGAAAACATGCCTATATAATTTCGACCCCCTTAAAGCCCACTTTTATATAGTAAAACTGGGGTTTACAGCGGTATACATTATCTTTCTTTTCTGCTCAAAAACATAGATTGTGGGTACTCGTTAGAACCGCCTCGCCGAGGCGATTCTAACGAGTACCACAATCTATGTTTTGAGCAGTAATGTGAAAAATATCAGATTTTTTTATCTGAAAATCTTCTTTTTTTGGTGGTAAAGTTTTCAGTATATTTTAATAGGCATGTTTTCGTAATGTTATATCCCTTTCGTTTATAACAGGGCAATTTTACTAAGTTGATAAGAAAATTCAGGTTTACTGACAGGCTTGACGATATGTCTTTGGCTTGGCCCGCCGTGGTTCAACTATTGGTTTTCATTTACTCTGGCATACAGTAGAATTAGCCATGAGTACTTGTCTTTGTTTATTATAGTGATTAATTTGATTTTTATGTTTTCGCTTTGATACATTGACTGAGTTGGGAGCCTTTATGCGAACCGATTTTTTTTATGTGTTTCTGTATTAAGAGTAGCATCGGGACCCAGGGTGAAGTTAGCTAGCTGT
This sequence comes from Anodontia alba, assembly GCA_964016985.1. NCBI lineage: Eukaryota > Metazoa > Mollusca > Bivalvia > Lucinida > Lucinidae > Anodontia > Anodontia alba. Next base: position 10,218,330 of record OZ024834.1, on the reverse strand, counting down.
AAAAGTGCTTTAAACCCCCTCCCCCCCCCGCCCCCCCCCCCCCCCCCGGTGGTTTGCTCTACTGACCGTTCTAAGGCGGTGGTCCCGGTGTTAGTCTTACTCATTCTACGAGGCGATTTGTTGTATGTCGTTCCGTGTGTCATTTTGTTCTTGTGTTTTTCAGTCCTTTTAGTACTGCGATTACCTCGCTTGGGGAAGAGAGAGCTAATCTTAGTGCTTTTCGTACGTTTGTTCGGTTTGTGCTTGTTTGGATTTGTCGGTTTCCTCTTCCTCTTGGGGTCTGGGAAGGGCTGCGGTTTGTGATTGTGGCACTCCCCAGACTTTTCTCTTACCTTTTTGTTTATATACTAAGTCACCTTGAAATTTAGGTTCCGACAGAACCTGTAGCAGAAGTGTTTTTAGTCAGGTATCGTATTTAGACACCAGTTCATAATGTCGACGATGAAACTTCGAAAAAAAAACTGTTCGAAGTTTATGGTACCGATATCCCTGTTGGAGAAGTTTGGCATTCAAAGTTTTGTTACGAGCACTCGAATCAGACAAATGACTAGACACACTTGCAAACCGAATAATTGGAGAAATGTAGACACCATAAGAAGGGACACGAGGAAAATCGCCATCCCAAAATGGGAAATTAACAATATCAAAATAAAGATAATCGTGTTTGTCATAAATTTTGCTTGAAACAAAACCGTAATGCATATCTAAAATAGAGCTTCGGTATGAATAGAATTTGCTTTATTCAACTTCAGCTCAATAGCTCAACAGGATAAATCTGAACGACCATTTCTTCAAAGTAAGGGTTGCCAATATTCAAAAGATCGTCCAAATATCTGGAAGTTAAGTTAAAAGCTTCAATAATATCAGTTTATTATCATCAGAAAGAGACATCATGAAATCTCCTTCATATCAAAACAAAAATAAATCTGCTACAAGAGGAGCACAATTAGTACTCATCGGAATACTCACAATTTGTCTATGTAACTCAGCTTAGAATAGTTATTCCCAGTGGTTGTCAGGCTTAGATTGACTGCCTTTATCATTTTCCCCAATGGGGGAAATGATACCCTTAAATCATTCCCTGCGAATGATATTTGCAGGGAACACAAGGTTAAAAATCTTTGTAAACGCTACAAGCATTTAGGGTTTTGAAAATTTCATAAATCCATTTATTAACATTTCAGAAGAACAAGCCTTGTTAGTTTAAGATTATTTAAGTATTTCAAGACTAATTCTTCAGAGACTGCAGAATTAAGCTCTTTATTAAATTTCATTAATGTCTAACGGGCATTTCTGGCATCTGGGTTGACTCATGTGTAAATCATTGGTCTCTCTGCTGTTACAATCATGAACATGCGGTTATTTATAGGACGTTTTCATTCTACTAATAACCGGAAGTGTAAACGTAGCCAATTTCCTTCATTGAAAGTTTGATTTACTATTTCGTTCCTTTCTGCTCTAAATAACATTAAGTTATATTATTGGTAGTTTTTTCAGTAATAGTTAAAAGATAGTAATAAATGCTAGAAGGTTTGAATTATTGCAGAGCCTCCAAATAAGTCAGCAAAAGTAATCGACGAGATATCCAGGTATCGGAATTTGGCCAGTTGGCAACTCAAATTTTCGTTCTTTCTCATAGCTCCTTTCAGTTAGATTAATCTCAATACACAGTTGTCAAAAGAATATGAAAAATAGCCTTAGCCTAGATATGAGCATAGCACAGACCTATCTGTAGTCTCTTCAAAAGTCCTTCACAGCATCATTAAGAATGTGGATATCAGTATATGAAAATAGGCTTAGCCTAAATGTGAGCACAGCACACCTATCTGTAGTCTCTTCAAAAAGTCCTTCACAGCACCATTAAAGAATGAATATCAGTTTATAAAAGGTATATGTAAATCAATAAAAAAAATAATCAGCAAAATATGTTCGTGACACTTATTGAGGGACGGAGACAGTTCACCGACACGTATTTTGGAGACAGTTCACCGACAAAATTGGAGACAGCTCACCGACACATTTGAAGACAGTTCACTGAGAAAAAAGTACTGTTTTAAGGGTTTTAATGAAGAAAATAAATGGATGATTTTTAAATAAAATAGAAAGATTTTCACTAAAGGAGATGGAAAGAAATTTCAGAAGCTTCTTCGATGACACACTAGAATTTTCTTACTAAGTTTTGTTGTGTGCCTCAAAAGCCGTGTGAAGATGAAATAAATAAAAAAAAAATATTGAGTATATGAATCATTATACAGCGATCTCATTAACTCCAGATTTGGAGTAAGTTACTCCAACTTTTCATTTCTGACTCCAACTTTTTGGAAAATCTCAATAGATAAGTATAGTAAAACTCCAACTTTTTCTGGAGGACAGCAGTTTACTCCAATTTTCAAAATCCTAGTGAGAACCCTGATTATAGGTGGTATAAATTTTTACGCTTTTTGTGAAATTTTTACGCTTTTCGTGAAATTTTTACACTTTTCGTGATTTATTTGTAATACAAAGAGTGTATTTATATTTTATTTATAAAACTAATAGGTATTTTCAAACAAAAAGCAAGATTACTTTGAAAACAAAACTGCTAGGTGTTAATGGACCTGTGAAAGGTACAAATACTACAGCAGGGAGCGCAATGACACAGATCAGCCTGTGCATGTGCACATAGTTTTGTTTTGGTTACCTAAGCAGTGGAGCAATATGCCTAAGTAATAGCATACTTGGACCCCGAATCAAATTAATAATATATTAAAAAAATAAATAAAAATATAAAAGAAATAAAAAAAAAAAAAACACAAACAAACAAAAAACACTCTTTCCCTGTAAAGGTCAGAGTCTGCATGTTTGTCAACTCATCTTATGGTCAGATGAACTTTCGAATTTTAGGATAAGTAAAGGAAGGAGTTATGGTGTACGAATATATTGGCATGCACAAAAGACAGAGTTGAACGTACCATACATGTCTAGAAGGTATGATGTGAAATATCAATACAAATATCTTCCTTTTTACAAGCATATGCGAGCACATATGCCATTTTTCTTCATCTTAAGTTTTACAAACATTTTTTTTTTTGGTCGGTGAACTGTTGTCAAATATGCCGGTGAACTGTCTCCAATTTTGTCGGTGAACTGTCTCCAAATTACGTGTTGGTGAACTGTCTTATCGGTGAACTGTCTCGGAACCCTTATTGACACTCGTTTCTTGTCACTTATTAGATGCTTATTAGAGTCCACCCTAATCAGTTCTGACAACTTCCGGGAAGAAAAAGAAATAAAATTGGTCAGAGCAATTTCTGCTGAAAGTATATATCATATGTTACTTTCCCTTGATCATATTCTCTACCGTAGAGCTCACTTCAGTCATATATTTATCTATCTTCCAATAATGCTTAACCCATTTCTGGGACTTGTAGCATATTTCAAGTATATATCGTTGTATGTTACTTTTCCTTTGTGCTCGCTATAAAAAATATATGTAAATCAATAATGAATAATAAAAAATCAGCAAAATATGTTTGTGACACTCATTGACACTCCTTTTCATGTCACTTTGTGATGTTTATTAGTCAGACCCAAGTTTTGTGAACAGCGGTATAATCAAGTCCGGCCCAGTCAGCTCTGCCAACTTCCACGAAGAAAAAGGAAGAAAATTGGTCAGAGCAATTTCTGCTGAAAGTATATATGTTACTTTTCCTTGGTCAGAGCGATTTCTGCTGAAAGTATACAGACATGTTAAGTCTCTCAAAAATTGCGGGAGGGTCACGGAAAAACAGCTTCTTTCACGCCTCACGAATTTTAAAAAACTCTCCCGCAAAAACGATAGTACCGATTTTGGGTCGAAACTTTTTGAAAAGCTATGCTTGTAAATTGGAAAAACTCCGGCTCGTTCCGAAGCAGTCCAAATATAGATCGAAAGCGCTTGAACGCTTGTATTGAATGGGAACACGCATTAAATATGAAAATCAAAGCATCTTAGTGCCGTTATAAAACTTATTGCATTGTTGGAAAGTGTTGTCCAATATGGCGAAAAGATCGGCATCTCCGAGGCTTTGCTGCCCAACAAAAACGTGTTACAATAAACTGAAGCACCGTAACCTGTCCTCAAGGTCCTAGAAAAAGGGAGAGACCAGAAATAAAAACAATCTGCTTGTTGACAAGGTAAATCAAAATGGCGATGCGATTTAACTGCCTTTCTGCATGATCCCCAATTTTTTAATCGTCTGCGCGATCGTAAAAATCTCTTTCCGTAAGCTTTCTTCTGTCACAAAGTGAGATCGTCAGAACGGATTGTCAGAACACAAGTTACTGTTCGGATTTCAAGAAAATGGGTGAAAAAAAAATGACACAGAAGCTCTCCAAGCATAGTGCACAGTATGCAGGTTATTAAATTATGGTGAAACGAAGATCTAAATAACATACATGTGATACCTCATGGATCACGCGTGAGGCTTCCGCATTTGAAGCCAATATCCCGCTCTCCCTTCAGGGAGACAGAATCTCCCGCAATTGCAGTTATCCTATCCCTTTTTTCACGAGTGACCATTTTGCAATTTTGAGTGAATTTATGGTAAGCGGTAACAGACTTCAATAATTTCGCTGCCAAGGGCGATTAACAGATAAGCGGGAGAATATAATACACAACCTCAAAGTACACAACCGTAAACAGGTGACATACATGGCTGACATAACGCGCGGCGATTTTGCCATCACCTGTCTGTTAAATGCCTTCACTTTCTATCGGTACATCATTCTCAGTCCGAAGAAGACGCTGCAAAGATGTCCAAAAGATCACCATCAGCCCCTAAGAATAAGACCAAGAAGTACAAGACTACCTTTCAGACTGAATGGTGAACAGAATTTCCAAACATCAAGCGTAGTGATAAAGGGGATTTTAACTTCATAATACATTAACCTATAGATAATGTGCTATTCTCTTCTGTTTTCACACCCTCCACAGAAAAAACGACCTTTCAGTCGTTAATTAAAGTCTTAAACCAGAAGGTCCCTTAGGCAGTTACCTGTGTGACGTAACTCTTCCCGCTCAATTGACCACGTGTCAGTTTCTTTTCTGTGGACAAAGAAATTCAACAAGGATTATTTACCTGTGATAGAAATTTGGATTATTTCTTTCCTCACGGATAAATTTCTGTATCCTTGTGTTTCTTTTGTTTATTTATCACTCCTTTCACTTTCTGTGTTATTATTTAAAATTTTCAGTTTTCGATTTCATGTATTTTTTGACTGGTCTTTTTCCACATGCGTTTTCGCGACTCTCGCTATTCGGCACAACACTCATGCGCGATTGGTTCGATAGTCGTGTTTATATATGCAGAATTTTTTTTGTTCTTTTCGTTCCAGGTTATTCAGCAATTACGATATGTTTTTCCTGGACTTTTATTTGCAGAGATCTTCAGTTGGCTAAAGATTCTCATGGTGGAGAAGCTGATTGTAAAGAACTTGTCAACCCTTGGTGGGTTATAAGACAATTCTTTACTGATGGGAGCCCCACTCCATATGGCTATACTGCCGGGGTATGACCCATCAAGGTGGCATCTTTGGGTACTTAGTATCCGATAAAGTCTAAGTCCACCAGTCACCGGTCATCCAGTCACCAGTCAATCAGGCACCAGTCAATCAGCGTCACCAGTCAACCAGGTGCCAGTCAACCAGTCACCAGTCATCCAGGTGCCAGTCAACCAGGCACCAGTCACCAATCAACCAGTCACCAGTCAACCAGTCACCAGTCACCGGTCAACCAGGCACCAGTCAACTAGTCTCCAGTCAATAATTTAATTATTTTCTGGAAAGACTTAGTTTTTGACATATTTCACCGGACAAAATAGTCACGTATACTAACTTCCGGTCATCATGTCTAATTATTAAAAATTTTTCACCGGGCAAAGTATCAGTAATATTTCTGATACTTATACCCAGTCATATTATATTATTTCTGATTTTTCACCAGGCAAACTTTTACAAAAAGTGTCTGGTCAATTTTTGCCTAATAATTAATTATCATCGGGAAAAAGTTTCGAATACTTGTGCCCGCTCAGTTTTTCATATATAATCTCCCTTTTTTATCGGACTAGAGTTACGAATACTACTATCCGATCAATTTGTCAAATTACTTGTAACTTTACCGGGCAACAGTTACGAATACTAGTGTCCGGTCATTATGTTGGGTAACTGGTGTCAAAATAGTGATCACTAATTCCCGAACAATCTGTTATCGTTCATAGAGCTCCATTCATGTTTAAGTCAATGGATATAGGTAATTAAGTGAAATACATAGTAACTTTTCATACATAAAATTCTGTACAGTCTTTCCCGAATCAGACTAGAATCTTTAATATTCCATTGACTTATTATAGGAGTGTAATTCCATTAATATTTTAAATTAACTTATGTTTTATCTCTTTTATCCGCTAGAAAGAGTTAAACTTCCGACTATAACACAATTTTTACCAGGCAGCAGTTCGTAGACTAGTGCCAGGTCATTCAAATTATGTTTTATCTCTTTTATCCGCTAGAAAGAGTTAAACTTCCGACTATAACAAAATTTTTACCGGGCAGCAGTTCGTAGACTAGTGCCAGGTCATTCAAATTATGTTTTATCTCTTTCATTCGCTAGAAAGCGGTTAAATTCCGGCTCTTACGAAAATTTCATCGGGAGGCACTTCGTAGAGTAGTGCCAGGTCATTCTAACGAAAGTTCACCGGGCAGAAGTTTCGTAGACTTTTTGTTGGATTACTAGTGTCCGAGTAGTAGTCACTAGTACTCGCTCAACATATATTTATTTATTAACCACTATAGACATGTATAGTCTTGGGTTATAGGTTATTGAATGACAGCGATGGGTTCTAATACCTAGTAGCCACTTATATTGTTGAATTCTGTCCAGTCACTTTTGAACTTGACTTAAATTCTATATATATATATTTATTATTGAAAATGAATTAAGAATTATCGGTTACGATCAAATTCGCAATTTATTCACTAAGTGTAGAAGATACTTCCAGCTATAATTATATCTCTTTTATTCGCTACAAAGAGATTAACTTTTTACATATTCATCTTATTCGGCTCTAGGGCAAAGGTGAACTATAAAACTAACGTTATTTATAAGAAGAAAAATATACACGAAATCTAAAAATTTTTCTTCTTTCCTCCCTTGTTTTCTTCTACATGCTCCGATATGTAATCAGCATGTAATCTAAGGAGTAAATTGACAAGAAAGTAGCAATCGATCTTTTCTACTTTCTATTAATTTTTCATTCTTAAGGTATCGGAAATTTACACCAACCAGATAAATAAATTAACAGTTTTATTTATTTATTCGCTACCTCTCTAGATTACTATGATTTAAAATTCTAGTTGAGGTACATATTTTCCTTTTCCCTTTTTCTACATGGAAAATAGTTGATCCGATAAGCTATTATTCTATTTTATACTATCTTTTGATTGGTTATATAAGAGTCTAGGTCAGTCGTGCTCTGTCTAAACTCTGCTATAAAATAATAAATAAGAAGAAAATCTTATATTTAGGCATAGATATAATTCGATACGTTCTTTACTTTGCCTGTTTTATTTTTTCGTCTGGATCATTTAAGACTACGATAGCAATATACCAGATATTTTTGCCTCAGAAAGAATCTATTACGCCGAAGATTCTTCATATTGGAATAATAATTTTATTATGATTAAAATTTCTAGACCCAATTAATCCTCGTATATTATAGGTCTACTTTATCTTATTGAGGAATAGTTTTGCTTCGACTAGCTCTATACCTCTAATATTTTATTTGTAACTAGAGTCCATGTCAATCAAAATTTTCTTGCACTTTGGTATTGACAATGAATACATATTTAGTAAAGGCATTAATTATTCAGTACGTGACAGATTATTATTGCCTAAATTAGATATTATATACAATACTTTCCTTTTGATATTTTTTTTATTGACTTTGTAACTATTCAGAAACTGCCAAAGTCAATCATTTCCTTCCTCTAAACTTACCGAAGCTCTAGATTATGTTGATATATATTTTTGATATATGCTTAGAGGTTAATTAACGAACCGGCACAGTGGCTCAGTGGTAGAGCGTCCGCTTTGTGACCGGGAGGTTGCGGGTTCGATCCCCGGCCGGGTCATACCAAAGACTTTAAAAATGGTACTAGTTGCTCTTTCGCTTGGCGCTCAGCATTAAGAAAGTAGAGCTAGAACTGGTCAGCTCAGTGTCAGTATAATGTGACTGGGTGGAATATCATGTCAAAGTGTCTGGGGCGTGATATTTCAGTGAGGCAGCACTCTAACAGTGAGCATTGAGCTCCCTGCCACATCCAGACACCGTCGCGACATGACTGAAAAAGGTTGAAAGCGACGTTAAGCCCAAATCAAACAAACAAACAAGTTAATTAACGAGAGTTTACCTCATAATAGCAGATATTATAATATTCATATTAATCAATCTATAGTCTAGGCTTAGACAAAAGGGAAAACATCCTTAATTACGAGCCGGTAAAGAATTAAGACACACTTAATTATCTCTTTACCCCTTCTTTATGTTTACATTCGTTAAAGGGATCATAGTAATTCTCGCTAAGAGTTCAAGTTCAGTTTGCGAATAATGCAAAGATTAATATCTTGATTTCCAGTCCGCATCAAAAATGGTCTATATATATATAGATAAATATCTTTTCCGAAACTGGATATTTATTTATTTTTCCACACAATAAGTCATTTCAAGACGTTTCGATGATTTTGAAATGCACTGCTTCAATTTATAATATAGAATATGTTTATATTAACTTCACAACTTAGTAAGTGCTGCACCTACGTTCCTGGTCAGATCTTACTTTTGTGATACGTTTTTGAACATACTGAAAGTTTCTCCGATTATACATTCGGTAAATAAACTTTCGAGTAGTATTTATGCTTTTAAACATTCAGATTATTTGATTATAGTTGGAGATAATATATTATACCGATATTTATGTATCTATCTTCATTATTTATCTTTCTTATCTTACTTTTAAGTTAGATTGACCTCTTCGCTACGTTCCAGGTTTAAATCTAGCTAACATTATGGACCAGTCACTTGTTTATTTCCTAAACAATATTTTAACATTTTTCTCAGTATTCAGAGCATAACGACTTCATGAATACTTGGAAATAATTCAATTCTACGCTTGTTAAACTAAGCCTAAAACAAGCCCTAGTTTTTTAGAATGGATATTATCCTTCGATTCAGTTCATGGAGATACATCCTTTTAGATCCCATTATCTCTATTTCAATCATATAAAATTCTAATGACTAAGTACTCTTTTTCTACGTACGAATACAGAATATCGAGTCACTGTTGCTGCATATTGGTTAAAGATTAAACAAATTTTATCTTAAACCTATATGACGTTAAATTAATTATTATCTCTTTCATATACATGTTTTTACCCTTCCGTCAAGGATCGTGGTAATAATATTATTTTAATACTCTCTATGGTTTACGCATAGATCTCGAGAGTATATATATATGTATATATATTTTCTTCCTGAATTCATTTGCGAGTATGTAATTTGATATTTCAGGAATTACCAATTATGCAGACATAGATTTTATTCTATTAATATTCAATTCTAAAAATTTGAGTTTCCTGAGTCTTAACCAGAAGTGGTGAGATATTATTGGTGTTAGAATTAGGAGAGCACCTCCCTCCTATTCTGCAAATTCTAGCACATTATCTATAGGTTAATGTATTATGAAGTTAAAATGAAGTTTTTTAAAAGTAAAACATATTTTAACGAGTAATACTTAACCTATAGACAATAAATTATCTCCCTCCGCCCACCCTCGCTTATCTCTCCTAATTGTGTCTATTGTTTTACACATAAAAGAAACTGACACGTGGTCAATTGAGCGGGAAGAGTTACGTCACACAGGTAACTGCCTAAGGGACCTTCTGGTTTAAGACTTTAATTAACGACTGAAAGGTCGTTTTTTCTGTGGAAGGTGTGAAAACAGAAGAGAATAGCACATTATCTATAGGTTAAGTATTACTCGTTAAAATATGTTTTACTTTTAAAAAACTTCATTTTTATGATGTCTTTGTGTTGTTTTTTTTTTTTTTTTTTTTTTTTTTTTCGGAATGATTGTTTTTGCTGAAATACCTATGGCGACAACCATTCGCACTGTAGGCCTATTTATTTATTTATTTTTTTTGGCGAATAATAAAATCTTTCGCATGAAGATTCCCAGCTGACACTAAATGGTGAATCAACATTGAAACAACTTTGAAAAACGTTTCTTTCAACTGAGTCAATGTTTTGTGCCTGAAGGGCCGTTTTTTACCTAACACTTATGTTTACTTTTCTGTTGTAAATGAACTGCATTTTAAAGTATGTAAATGAGTTGTCTGCAACTGAACAAAGAAAAAGAAGAAAAAAAGAAGTAGAAAAAAAAAGAAAAATTCCCGCGAAAAACACAAGTGTCATCGTGCACCGGATAAAATTGAAGGGCAAAACTGATCAGATGACGTTTGATAACCTCCCTTGAAACCGGTGATCCAATATGGCGTCCTAGAGACGACTAAACCCGGAAGTATCTCAGTAACAAATACTTGTCACTCAATGGGTTTCGTTTCCTTAGCACAGAATATCTAGGAAACAGCAAAAAGCACATAGCCTTTAAATATTTGACTGAAGACTAGCGAGAAATCCAGCAACAGTATTTAGACTATCTTTATACATTTTCAGATACATGTAGGACTAGTAGTCCCGCACGATCTCACATTAGAAACACGACCATCTCTTTATCGTTCTTGATCTTGTCAATCAAGAGCTTGGTTAACCCATTCTTAAATACCTGGAAACTCCTAAAAGGGATATTGGCAAACAGTGCAGACCCAGATCAGATGATGCCTGACCAGGATCTACAATGTTTGCGAACATGATTTTCCATCCTTATCTGGACCTATGGTTTAAGCTTTATTTGTTTTGTAAATAACGTAAAACTTGCTATTTTGAAATTAACCCTGGTCCTGCTGAACCCGGATATACCCTGCCTTTGCAAACAGTGTAGATCCAGATCAGTTGGCTTCTGAAGAAGCCAACTGATCTAGATCTGCACTGTTTGCCATTCAGTATGTGAATCTATATCAACAACCTTGATCAAGTAATCTGACTGGCTGAAAATTAGAAATGGGTGTGGCTTCTTAATTTATTCAGCAGGACAAGGGTTAAAATTTGAAAATGTATACTCCTATCATTTAAATTAAGTACCTCCAGTTCCTTTGTACATCTAAACCATATGGAAATGATAAGAAAAACAACTGAACACATTATCAAAATGTCTTCCTCATTGAGACCCCAATCTCCCTCATCTGAGAAGCAAATCTCCCTCATGGTCATCATAAAATTAGCACATGTATGAAATTAAAGAAAATATAGAAATTGCCATTTTTATTATTACTTTATTTTTACTTAAGGCATATGACTGTTGCTCCATTATTAAGTTTTTCCTAGACGTCTCAGACTCCAGGGCATAACATTATATGCATGCCATCAGTAGAGAGATAAAGGAATAATTGCATATTGATTTAATAAATCAATCTCTTTTGTTTCTATAAGTATAATGAAGCCCTGGTCATTGACAGTGATTAACAAGAAAAAGGCTAATTGCTAGAGGACAGAATCACCTAAGAATTGTTTTTAAAAAAATTAGCAAAAGTGCAATAAATAGCTCTCAGAATGCACAATTTTACACCAATTTCTTAAAAATTTTCCGGGGGAGCATGCCCCCAGACCCCCCTAGCATTGTTTCACACCTTCGGCGCTTGCCATCCTGGCTAGACTGCGTTGTCTCCCTCATTTTATTTTCCAAAGCTGAACATGTCTGAGTATATATCGTTGTATGTTACTCTTCCTTGATCATATTCTCTACCGTAGAGCTTACTTTGTTAGTGGTGCGCTTTGCGCGTCCCGAGCTTTGCTCGCTATTATGCCAAACTGTAAATTATTGAAAAATGAATTTGATAATAGATTTGGATCAAAATCTCTAAAACAAACATCTGAACATGAAAGGAGACTATTCCTCTCAGAGGCGGTGTAACGGTCTGTTCCTTCCCCCGTACAAATCTTTCCTCAAGGTGAGGGGTGGAAACAGATTTGCGGGGGAAGAAACCAGCCAGTCTGTTCCTTCCCCCGTACAAATCTTTCCCTGGGGGGAAAAAATGGACTGGTAAGTTTCTTCCCCAGGGGAAGAAATGGACAGGTTGGTTAAAGAAAAGCTACTCAAACATCAGAAAAGACTTGGACTAAGGCTCAGCCAATAATATATAAGTCAAGTATGGTGGTAAATCAAATAAAATAGCCTTCTGGGACCAGTTGTTCAAAGCTAACGATGTCGTTAGTTAACGATTCGTTAAAATTTACATTGAGTTATATGCAAATATGCTGAAATTTTTTGCTGAAAAAATGTGAGTAGCTTTTGCAGTGCAAAAGCTACTCACATTTTTTCAGCAAAAAATGTCAGAATATTGTATATTGAATCCGCTAAAACAGTTAACGAAATGACCCTTCATGAGCTCGTTAAGCTAACGGAGCTTTGAACAACCGGGCCCTGAAGTAGCAATAGGTGTTATAAGTACAACGTTGTTTACTATTTTTATGTGAATTATGAGTCCAAATATATTTTGTAATTCTGGTATAATTCTGTGAAAAGAAAAAATCCCTACCTACCCTACAATGTATCTGTTTTTTCTAGAAACTGTTACCTAAAACAATATACACACATATATTTATTTGGCCTAATGTAAAATGTATTCTTCAGACTTGAGAAACTTTTGAGGGATGTCTTCTAGAGGAAGAGATTCACGGCTAGATTGCAAAGTCTATGTTGGTGAGTTGGGCTATGGAGCTGCTAAACAAGAATTGGAAGACATTTTCTCACGATTTGGACCGCTGAGAAATGTCTGGGTGGCAAGAAATCCTCCGGGGTTTGCTTTTGTAGAGTTTGAAGATCCTAGAGATGTTGATGATGCTTGTAGAGAACTGGATGGCTCGTAAGTTACATTTGTGAGAAAGTAATTTTCAAGAATTTTGTGAAAACTGCACTGCTTTGGATAGAAGATACTGTATTTACCCTAAATACTTTACTTGTCCTAACAGATGAACAACTCAATTTTACTACTTGTTGAGGTGTCCAAAAAACTGCTGCATGACTGGCATATATTTTAGACCTTGGTCTGGTGCAGGATTTTATGCCATCTTACCATATTTACCCTAAGTATTCGGACACCTCAACTCCTTACCATATATGTTCATAAATTTGAACCAGTACAATTCACTACCCAATGTTGTGTCTAAAACTTGCTGGATGAGTGGCAAACAGTGTAGACCAAGATGAGACGCCGCATTCTGCGGCGTCTCATCTGGGTCTAAGCTGTTTGCTCAGGCCTGTCTGTCCGAATACATATGGTAAATACGGTATCTGAGTCTACAAATATACTGTTTGATCAAGCTTCTCTGTCCCAGTACTTGAAGTTGTTGCAATATATCCTGATGATTATTTACTTGCTCCACCATGTCTATCATGTCGAATTATGACTATCATGATACTATCACTATCAGAGATATCCCTATCACAATACTGTCACTATCAAGGGTCTACTATCACAATGCATCACAATACTGTCACCGTCTCCAAACCACACAGTATTTTAATGAATTTCGTTGACTTTATAAAACCAGGTCCCAGTTGTTCAAAGCTAACGATGTCGATAGTTAACGATTCGTTAAAATTTGCATTGAGTGATACGCAAATATGCTGAAATTTTTTGCTGAAAAAATGTGAGTAGCTTTTGCATTGCAAAAGCTACTCACATTTTTTTTCAGCAAAAAAATTCAGAAAATTGTATATTGAATCTGTTAAAACAGTTAACAAAATGACCCTTAACAAGCTCGTTAAGCTAACGAGGCTTTGAACAACTGGGCCCAGTCTACAAAATGTACCTGTAAAGATATCTGACATTACTGCCCTCTCAAATATCAGCTTTGCTACCATTTTAACAAACATTTTTGCAAAACAGAAATCCTCTTTGTTCTCATACTTTCTTAATATAGACAAATTTTAGACAGACCCCCCCAAAAAAAGCTTCAGAGTGGTATTACAGAAGGAGAAAATCTACAGGGACAAAAACTATCAAAACTATCCATAGCGGAAGAGACTATTGGCACTAGTTATCTATAGATGAAAACACTATCATGATGCATTGATGTATCGTTACACCCCTACTTGTAGATACACATTAGTGTTGTTTTGATGAAAGCATGCTGTGGATACTGGATACTCATTTGAATCTCTTATATGAGACAATTCCAGTGATTTCACATGAGACTTGATTTCCTGGACAAGTAAGAAAAGTATCCTTTGAAAGCATGCGTCATTCTTTGCCTTTGACCTACTCATATGCACTCTTGGTACACTGAGTTTCTTCCTTTTTCTTGGAGTTTGCTCTCATTCCTGTACGGCGTAAAATGATATATTTTAGAGACATTTCCAACTTTATGTTTACATCTATACTTCATACAAACAGTAGAATCTATCAGGGTCTGTGGATAGCCAAGGAACGTAGTCTTTTGCAAGCTATTTGCGGTCTACCCACAGGAGTTTGAAGTTTTGTCCAGCAGTCACTCTTATACTTTCAAAAGCAAAGAAGCAGAATGTCATTATGACATACCGCTGTACTAAGTTTTCCTTAAAGGGCATTTTAGAGGGTTTAAGGACAAAATATCAAGCACTTGAGGTCTACCCTGGCCACATGTCAGAAGGTAATTGTCTCATGCGATGCTTACATATTTGTGTGTACAGGGTAAATTTTCTAAAATTTCAACACTTTATTTCTGACCTTTTTGGCCAACATTTTGCATAGCAGCTGTTTCATAAAAAATTAGCAGACTAGAATACAGTGTAGACCCTGATCAGACTCCTTCAGGAACAGTCTGATCTGGGTCTGCTCTGTTTGCCTGTGCCATTTTGTTTGAAAGTTTGGCATACTGAATTTTAGGACAAACAGTCGACTCTTGTTATCTCGAATTCCAAGGGACTCTCTGAAATACTTCGAGATATCCTTATCTCGACATATCAGATTTGCAGAATTTAGGAAAAATTATTCGAACAACCACATTTAACAAATATATATGTAATTGGACTCTTGAAGTTAGAGATATAATGAAAATATTGTGGAAAAGAGGAGAAATTGCTCCTTAGGAGCAATTTCTCCTTTCCCACAATATTTTTTTTACCTGTTGGTAGATTTTTATTATGTTTAGGCAGGGACCAAATTTTCACTTTGAGATAAGCGGTTATTCGAGATAAGCGAGGTTGAGATAATGAGAGTCAACTGTATACTGTGTATCTATATTTGGACATCCCATTATTTGTAAAGACTTGTCAGTCCTGATTTTATTACCATGTGTTACCGGCCATAGGAGAATGAATGGTAGACGAGTGCGTGTTGAAGCATCCTCTGGCAAGTCACGGTGGGGTAGTGGTGGTCCTCCTACTAGGAGAGGTGGTGGAAGATACAGGGATGGGTACAGAAAAAGACGATCAAGGTATGTCCAGGCTTTGATAAATATCAGAACTTTGCGTTACGGTGATAAGCAGTATTCCTGTAATATTTGTGGAATTGTCATGTCCAAAAGGGAGAGGTGTTAACCCTTGTCCTGCTGAACCCGGATCTGGCCTGCCTTTGCAAACAGTGTAGATCCAGATCAGTTGGCTTCTGAAGAAACCAACTGATCTGGATCTGCACTGTTTGCTATTCAGTATTTGAATTTGCATGAACAACCTGGATCAAGTAATCTGATCGGCTGAAAATTAGAAGTGGGTGTGGCATCTTAATTTATTCAGCAGGACAAGGGTTAAGTATTATGAAAGCCCAAATCTGTTTTAGTAATGAAATATTTGATTAAGGGGTAATGTTTTTTTAACTTGAGTATAAGCAAAACTTTGGTGAGTTGTTCCATTGATTATCCATTATTTAGAAATTGCTATTTGTTAATGTTTTTTTTTTTTTTGTGTGTGTGTTTTTTTTTCTTTGCTTACTGTCAGTCTGGACCTTTGCTGTTTACAGATACTTTTGGGCCCTTTTACTTGTGGTGATTAAGTTTAGGGACCTCTTTGTAAATGCCATGAATAGAGTTATATTAAATAAAGATTAAATAAAGAGTTAGATTAAATAGAGAATCTAATGAAACATGTATTAACAACTACATCTAGGAAATGTTTAAAAAAACATCAATTTGTCATCTACTGAATTTGTCCAGAAAATGGAAAAGGTTTATAGTATTAAATCATTGTCTTAAGTTTTTTTCAGTCAATTCATTGCTTTCATTTATTGTACACGTGTATCTAAGTACCATTATTACCAGAAAAAAGTCTGACTTTGCCAGAATGTCATATTTGCGGTGATCGTCATTTTTCCTTGTACTTGTTTGCATGCTTAACTCTTTGCATGCTGAATAAAAATACCAGTGGATGACATTTTCCTGTTGAATAAATTGAGATGCCACGCCCACATAATTTTCAGCCAATCAGTTTACTTGATCCGGTTGATATAAATTAACATATTTAGTGGCAAACAGTGCAGATCCAGATCAGTTGGCTTCTTCAGAAGCCAAATGATCTGGATCTACACTGTTTGCAAGGGCAGGGTATATCCCGGTTCAGCAGGACAAGGGTTAAGAGAATGGATACAATTTCATGGGAGACAACTCTGTTAAAATGGTCTTGACCCCCTTTTAGAAAAGGAGTCTGCTCTAAAAGGAAAATATTTGCTCCCTGGGTGAGCAACCTTTCTTTTCAGAGGAGGCCCCTCGTGTTGAAGGATATTGGTGTGTAGGAAAGAAAACAAGAAACCACTAGAGTTGTCTCCATTTTACAAAAATGGTAGAAAATCTAAGAAGTGTATCCAGTGCTATTTACCCTTAAAGCGCCAATCACAACTGCAGCAGATGACAATTGTTTTATTTATTTTTTTTTTTCTATTTTTCAGAGAAAACAAGTCTTGACATTTCATGTGAATTGTCTGCTTTGCAGACAGTTCACATGAAATGTCAAGACTTGTTTTTTCTGAACAATAAAAAAAATTTAGAATGTTGTCTGCTACAAATTTTGCTTGGTGCTTTAAGGGTCAAAATGCAATGTATTTGTTTTTTTTTTTTTTTCTTTTTTGAGAAATATGGCTTGAATTTCATGTAAATCATCTGTGAGATCTAACATGGTGTTTCAAATCCTGTTTTCTTGAAAAAAATACTGTATTTACCGTAAGTATTTAGACACCTTAACTTCTTACCATACTGGTCATAAAATTTGAAAAAAAAGGGGATTGTGCTGCCTCTTGTTGTAGCTAAAAATTATAGGGTGAATTGCAGATAGTTTAAGCCCTGATCATATATCATATTCTGCTGCATCTGATCTGGGTCTACATTGTATGCTCAGGCCTGTCTGTTTGAATACTTAAGGCAAGGACAGTAAGGTAAATGTCTTTAAAATTTAGTACACCAAAGTTCTGACGAAACAGTATATACAAACAGTGCAGACCCAGATCAGACTGTTCCTGAAGGAACAGTCTGATCAGGGTCTACACTGTTTGCCATTCTTGTAAATATTTTAAGGAACAACTGCATAAAAAGCAAAATTTAGATAAAGAAAGGTTGGAATAAAGTGTTTGATACATGTATTTGAGGACATTTGCTATAGTTATGATTTTCTGTGGAAGTCACCTTCAGCATGCAAAGAGTTAATTACAAGAGTTCAAGATAGGTTCTTATTGTCGTGATGAAAAATCATGCACCTTGTGTGATAGGGCTCATACATTGTTATTACAGCACTACAGGTGACAAATAGTTTGCTTACCACCGAATTGGGCCCAATTGTTCAAAACTAACGATGTTGTTAGTTAACGTAATGTTAAAACTTTGATCATTAAATATGGCATATATGCTAATATTTTTGCTGAAAAAATGCGAGTAGCTTTTGCATTTCTACTCATACGAGGCTCCTGCAAAAAGTTTTGTCACTGAGTTCGGATTACTTCAGTGCTACGTTTTATCAAACATGTTTTTATTACAAACCTTCAAAGTATTCCCCCTTTACTGAAACACATTTTTGTAACCTTTTTACCCAGTTGGGAAAAGCAGATAAATAGTCTTCTTTTGGTATCTGTTGGAGACACTGATAAATAGCGCTGCCAAGAGAACTTCTAGATGTATACTTATTTCCAGAAAGCTTTTTTAAGCCTAGGAAATAAAAAGATGTCACAGGGACCCACGTCAGGTGAATAAGGTGGATGGTTTAAAACTTTCACCTTTTCAGAAGCCAAAAAGACTTAACAACCTCACACTTATGAGAGGAGGTGTTGTCATGTAAAAAGTGGACTCCTGACCGTCCTTTGCTTGGTTGTTTCTTATTGTAAAACTCTCACTTTCTTCAGTACAGAATTCTTGTAGAATCGGCCAGTGACTGTATGACCAGATGGACAAGGCACTTGAATGACTGGCCCACTTGATTTAAAGAAAATTGCTTACATTTTTATCGCACCTGCTTGTAGCAGGGTGCGATATAGGCGTCCGATTTTCCGTCCGTCCGTCAGTCCGTCTGTCAACATTTATGTCGACGTTCGACTTTTATGTCAAAGTTAGTATTCTAATCAACTACAAGACTAAACAACCATCAAACCTTGCATGAAACATCTCCCTGACCTCCCGACTTTGCGACATAGGTGCCCACTTTTCCATTTGTCTGTCTGTTCGTCCGTCCGTCTGTCTGTTAACAGTTCTGTTATGTCGAAGTTCGACATTTATGTCAAAGTTAGTATTCTAATCAACTACAAGACTAAACAACCATCAAACCTTGTATGAAACATCTCCTTGACCTCCTGACTTTGCGACATAGGTGCCCGCCTTTCCATTCATCTGTCCGTTCGTCCGTCTGTCTGTTAACAGTTCTATTATGTCGAAGTTCGACATTTACGTCAAAGTTTGTATTCTTATCAACTACAATTCTACAACAACCATCATACCTTGCATGACACATCTCCCTGACCTCCTGACTTGGCAGGTATGTTGACCCAGTGACCTTGACCTATATTTTGCGCTCCATTGGCTTTGACACAATTTACGTTGACGTTCCAGATCTTCTCAACTATAAGGTGTACAACTACCAAACCTTGCATAGTGCTTCTCCTAGATGTACTGACTTGGCAGTTACCTTGACCCGGTGACCTTGACCTATATTTTGCGCTCCAGTGATTTTGACATATTTTGTGTCGACGTTCGATATCTCCTCAACTATAAGGCCTACAACCATCAAACCTTGCAAATTGCTTCTTCTCAATGTACTGACTTGGCAGATACCTTGACCTGGTGACCTTGACCTATATTTTGGCTGCAGTGACTTTGACATAATTTACGTCAACGTTCCAAATCTCCTCAAGTGTAAGACCTCTAGCCACCAAACCTTGCATAGTGCTTCTCCTAGATGTACTGACTCGGCAGGTATCTTGACCTGGTGACCTTGACCTATATTTTGCGCTCCAGTGCCTTTTACACATTTTATGTCAATGTTCAATATCTCCTCAACTATAAGGCCTACAACCATCAAACCTTGCATAGTGCTTCTCCTCAATGTACGAACTCTGCAGGTACCTTGACTGGGAGACCTTGACCTATATTTCGCACTCCATTGACTTTTACACCTTTTACGTCACCCTTCCTTATGTCCTCAACTGTAAGGCCTTCAACCACCAAACCTTATATAGCACTTCTTCTCGATGTACTGACTCAGCAGGTACCTTGACCTGGTGACCTTGACCTATATTGTGCACTCCAGTGACTTTGACACATTTTATGTTGATGTTCAGTATCTCCTCAAATATAAGACCTACAACCACTAAACCTTGCATAGTGCTTCACCTCATTGCACTGGCTTGGCAGGTACATTGACCCGGTGACCTTGACCTATATTTGACACATTTTACGTTGATGTTTGATAACTCCTCAACTATAAGACCTACAACCACTATACCTTGCACTGTGCTTCTCCTTGATGTACTGAATTAGCAGGTATCTTGACCCGTGACCTTGACCTATATTTCATGCTCCAGTGACTTTTACACATTTTACGTCAACGCTCCATTATCATTTGGCTGTATGATACGAAAAGTCAGTGCTGAAGATATAGCCATTAGAGGGAATGGGACTGGCCTGGAATATATGTGCCCCACTAGGCACTTTGTCTACATTTTTTTCAACCCAGTTTTCCAAGTAAGCACTGCTAAGAATGAAATAAACTTATTTAATAACCACGTTCTGATTGTGGCTCCTGTGACTTTTGCCCCAGCAGGTGCGATGACGCCTTCCGCGGAATTCTTGTTTTTGAACTTATGGTTCTCTTCGCAATGCATGGGCGTTTTTGATCTTTTCGCTTCCATTACTTATTATCAGCTCTTTGTGGCTCAAACATGTGCACCCAGGTTTCATCACCTGTTAGCAGGTTAGAAATAACCTGACTATTACAGAGGTTTTAGGCCTTCCAGGACGGGTATCATCTTCAACAGAAAATTTCCCAGCTTTAAAAGCTTTAACCCACCTAAAAACTCTGAGCATTGAAATGGTCTGAGGTCCATATATACCACACAATTCATTAAATATCTGCTTTGAATCTATATTAAGCCTAATGCGGCATTTAATATAGCTACGAATTTCACTCTTCTGGTCCATGTTCCAATGTAACAAGTACATGTAAATTGGTCAGTGTATATGACTGCATCTATTTCAATTTGAAATAACTCGGTAAGTTGGAAAGCAATTTGCACGAAATAAACAGGTATCGTTAGCTATTCAACACATCATTCAAGTGCAGTGAAGCATTTTAAAATATACCTGGGGAAAAACAAAGGGAGCCTATTAGTGACAGAACTTTCTGCACGACCCTCGTATTTTTTCAGTAAAAATGCCTGCGATCTAGATATTGTACTTAATAGAACAGTTAACAGTTTGACCACTAATGAACTTGTTACGTAATGATGCTTTGAACAACTGGGCCCTGATATTCAGTAATTACTGGATTTATAATATTTGCATTTAAGCATTGTGCTTACCATCAAATCCTGTACCATTCTTGTATGTATGTATGTGTATATGTATGTGTGAATAGATAATGTTTAAACCAACCAAACTAATACAATGTATGTATGCAGTAAAGAGCACAGTGCTTTTTTTTTTATTTCATTTTCTGTGCATTTCATTTTTGCAATACTGAACAGAATTTTGACAATTTGATTCTCATGCACAAAGGAAATCATTAAATGGGTATAAATCACATTTTTCTCAATTCTAAAGTCAAAAGCAGCTATAATTGAATTATTCACTATAAACAGTTTTGACCCATATCACTGGTGGAATATTTTTCAAGTGTAAGTACAGTGCATTTTCACAGTATTTTAGCAACATTCTTATATTATATTTCTTTTTAATTTTTTTATTATATTTGATTGAGATTTATTTATAAAATGATTTTATGTTACCAAAAATGTTTTAAAGAACATTTTTGTGTTCATATTATCGTGTGGGATGTTTCTGCCCGAAGTCATTTGATTTATTGAGGGCCTTAATTTTATCTTAGATTTCATTTTAATTTATTTTATTATATTTTATTGAGATTTATTTATTAAATTATTTTGTTTTACTAAAAACAGTTTTTTAAAAAAAATTTGTGGCCATATCCCCTGACACTTTTCTTCCCGGTCCCTTCTTATCAAGGGCCTTAATTTTACCTTACCCGTGTTTATTTATTAAATTGTTCTATTTTACCAAAAAATGTTTTTATTGTTTAAGAACATTTGTGTGATCATATTATCCAAGACCTTAATTTTTTCTTAGATTTCGTTTTAATTTATTTAATTATATTTGAGATTCATTTATTTAATGATTTTATGTTACCATATATGTTAATTAGAACATTTTTGTGGTCATATTATCAAGTGGGATTTTCCTTCCCAAAGCTCCATGACTTACTTTTATCTTAGATTTTGTTTTAATTTATTTGATGATATTTTATTGAGATTTATTTATTAAATTATTTTGTTTTACCAAAAATGTTTATAAGATCATTTTTGTGGTCATATCCCATGGGACTTTTCTTCTGGAAGCCCCTTAACTTATTGAGGGCCTTAATTTTATCTTACCTAGTATTTATTTGGGGGTGGTTGGGTGAGGCAGAGGTGTCATGAATCTTTCGTCACCAGGGCGTCCAACTGATAATTGGCTTACAGTTGAGCAAGGCCTGCTGTCCTTGCAGCAGATAAGGGTAGAAAGGGGAATGTTTTCATTCATTTTCATTTCTCCCCTGTCCCATCTCTTTCATCTCCTCTACTATCTCTTCTATCTCTCTTCTCCCTTTCTCTGGGAGACAACACAAAATGACCCACAAGGGTTGACATATCATTTAACTCCAACACAATCAGTCAAAACCTAGTATTTATTTATTAAATTATTTTATTTATCAAACAATGTTTTTATTGTTTTAAGAATATTTTGTGGTCATATCAGCCAGTGGGACTTTTCTCTTTGGAGTCCCTGACTTATGGAGGGCCTGAATTTTATTTTAGATTTTGTTTTAATTTATTTTATTATATTTGATTGAGATTTATTTTTCTTTAATGATTTTATGTTACCATAAATGTTAATTAGAACATTTTTGTTGTTATATTATCGTGTTGGATTTTTTCTCCCCAAACTCACTTGACTTATTGAGGGTCCTTATTTTATATGAGATTTTGTTTTTATTTATTTTATTATATTTTATTGAGATTTATTTATAAAATTTTTGTAGTCATATCCCGTGGCACATTTTTTCCAGAATTCCCTTGACTTATCGAGGGCCTTAATTTTGTATTACCTGGTATTTATTTATTAAATTATTTTATTTTACCAAAAATGTTTTACATTTTTGTGGTCATATTATCCTGTGGGACTTTTCTTTAGGAAGTCCCTGACTTATTGAGGGCCTTAATTTTGTCTTGGATTTTGTTATAATTTATTTTATTATATATGATTGAGATTTATTTATTTAATGATTTTATGTTACCATAAATGTTAATAAGAAAATTTTTGTGGTCATAATATCATGTGGGATTTTTTTCTTCATAAAGTCCCTTGACATATTGAGGGCCTTAATTTTATCTTATATTTTGTTTTATTATATTTTATTGAGATTTATTTATTAAATGTTTTTATTTTACCAAACACTTTTTTTAAGAACATTTATGTAGTTGTATTATCCTGTGGGATTTTTCTCCCCTAAACCCCTTGATTTATCGAGGGCCTTCCAGATATGCCTGAATATCCAGAAGACGGTGAAGGAAGTCCAACCTAGGAATCCTATTACCATATTTATATAAAATATATAGACACCATAACTCCTTTACCCTTGTCCTGCTGAACCCGGATATACCCTGCCTTTGCAAACAGTGTAGATCCAGATCAGTTGGCTTCTAAAGAAGCCAACTGATCTGGATCTGCACTGTTTGTCATTAAGTATATGAATTTATAGCAACAATCCAGATCAAGTAATCTAATTGGCTGAAAATTAGAAGTGGGCATGGCAATTTAATTTATTCAGCAGGACAAGGGTTAAAACACTAACTTGTAAAATTTGAACTACCTGTTGGTGTGTCTAAAACTGCTGGAAGAGTACAGACCCTGATCAGATGTTGTATACTGCAGCTTCTGATCTGGGTCTACACAGCTACACAGTTTACTTAGGCCTTTATGTCTCAATTATTTGGGTAAATACACTGTCACCCTACAATTACATAGCTCTAGTAAGATGCTCTTTTAACCAAAAAAGTATAGATATTTTTCTTATTTCTGCATGAAAATAATATGTTGTGTATACTAATTGGAATTAACTGAAATGATTCCAGTTAGTAACTACTAAACGTTTTCCTGGAGAAGTAAGAAAAATACAAACTGAATACCCTTCTTATTAACCCTTGTCCTGCTGAATAAATTAAGAAGCCACACCCATTTCTAATTTTCAACCAATCAGATGACTTACTCCAGATTGTTGATATAAATTCACATACTAAATGGTAAACAGTGCAGATCCAGATCAGTTGGCTTCTTCAGAAGCCAACTGATCTGGATCTACACTGTTTGCAAAGGCAGGGTATATCCGAGTTCAGCAGCTCAAGGGTTAAGAGCTCTCTAGATAAGATAATCTTTTGGTTTGGAAAGTATAGGTGTTTGTACTGTTTAACCTTCATTATGTATGTTGAGATATTTGGTTCTTTGACCCATTATAAACGTCATGGAAGAATTAGAAGAAGTAATTACATGTATCTTATTTTTACACTGTTCCTGAAAATCATCTTGAATGATTTCAGTGGAAACTCAAGCCCTGTTTTCTGGAAAAATAATATGGATATTTCAAAATGATATGTGTTAGTTTTATTCAACGGCTTCTAGGTTGAAAAATTTTATTTCCATTTCAGGCTACAAGATGCTTTATTTCTGTGTTGTACAGATTTTTTATAGCTCTAGATCAGACAGATAAATCTTATCTTTCCGGGCCCCAGTAGCCTAGTGGATAAGAGAGTTGACTCTTAATCCATTAGGTTTCTCACCGCTGTTGTTCGAGCCTAGCTCGGGTCATATGTGGGAAAGCCAAGTTCTGCTTACGGATGGTCAGGTGGTTTTTCTCCGGGTACTCGGTTTTCGCCCACCTTCGATGAACGATCGGCTCGATATAAGTGAAATATTCTTGAAAGGGCCGTAAAACCCAAATCAAAAAAAAAAAAAAAAAAAAAAAAATCTTATCTTTATTCAGATAAATCAGGGTTGTGGCATTATCAAATTTTATTACTTGTCCACAGACAAGTAAATGGTCAAAATCCATTTGTCTATTCAAGATTTGCATGCCCCAAAATTGACTTTTTTTCTTATTTCTCAAAGAAGACATGTTGTGGGTACTCATTAGAAGCACCTCACTGAGGCACTTCTAATGAGTACCCACAACATGTTTTTTCTTCGAGAAATAAGAAAAATATATATCTCATAAACTGGATGTTACTCTAGCTAGGGCTATGAAGTCTTTGTCTCAGGAGGAATAAATTGAAATTTCTTGTCATCAGGGAAATGGGACAAGTTGGACAAGTCAGACATGCTATTTCCACAGCCCCAGATAAATATTTTTCTTATTTCTCCAGGAAAACTTACAGTGTTGGTACTCATTAGAAGCACCTCATTGAGACAATTCTAGTGAGTACACACAAGATAAAATTTTATAGAGAAATAAGAAAAATGTCTATACAGTGAACCCTCTTTATACCGACACTCGATACAACAAAATTTGTTATAATGACAATTTGAATGTCACAAAACCTTCACTCAAGAGGTGACAGTTAATGAGAAATTATGCAAGAATATTGCATTAAAACTTCAAGCAACATATGTTTTGGATATATTTGTTAGAATTGCCTCACTGAGGCAATTCTAACAAATATCCAAAACATAATTTATATGAGGAAATAAGAATAAAACAATGTCTGTCTTACGTATCATTCTGTCCATTAAGGATTCTTTACAACAACAAATTCATTTTAATGGCAACATCTTTGGGAACAAATACTGTCGTTGTAACGAGGGTTCACTGTACTTTGTATTGAATAGAAGGGCTTTATTTAGTACTTAGACTGCCTTGCTATCAACAGACTCTGTGGAAATACAATCCCCAACTTGTCCATTTCCCTGACCTGTCCCTGGACAAGTAAATTGAAATTTCTTGCTTGTCCTAAGGGAAATGGGACAAGCTGGACAAGTCAGGCATGGTATTTCCACAGCCCTTTCTGCCTGCGATAGATACAATTGTGTTGCTCGGCATAGTTGTAAATTATAGCCCTCTGGTTGAAAATGGCCACGCTCTAGGGATCACTTGTTTTACATAGACTCATAGTGAAAAAAAACTTTAAAAACCTTCTTGTCTGAAACTAGGAGGTATAGGTCTTGGCTATTTGGCATGTAATTTTGCCAAATGGGCCTTTACCAAGATTGTTCATATTACAGCCCTGGGATAAAAAATGTCCTACGGCTTGTTCGTATTATAGCCCTGGGGTCAAAAATGGCCTGCCCAAGATGTCACTTATTTTACATAGACTGATATAGAGAAAATCTTGTCTGACACAAAAAGGCCCAGGCCTTTGATATTTGGTAAGTAGCTTCATCTTGTGAACTTCTACCAAGGTTGTTGGAATTAAAGCCCTGAGGTCAAATTAGGACCCACTCCAGGGAGTCATTTGTATAGAACCATCATACCACTATTGAACATAAAATTTACACAAAAATCTGAAAGCAGTCTACTAGTATGAAACTTCAATATTATGTAAATCTTTTAGCTCAGGTGAGCGATATAGGACCATGATGGTCCTCTTGTTGTGGAGAAATAAGACAAATATTAACCCCTTTTGACATAGTTCACATGGTTTTAAACAAATGCATTTAATGAGAAAGTGAAACAAAAATGAAAAAAAGAGGAAAACAAGTTGTAAGAATGAAAATAAAAAGGTATACTTTTAAAAAAAAAAAATATTTCTTATTTTTGTGCCAGAATAAGATGACAATTGAAGTTTTAATTTCATTTGGGAAATATCTATTTTTTTGCATAGCTCCAAACTTTGATTTTTCAATCAAAAAGTAACAATGTTTTTAGTATTTCTCCACAAAACCATATGTTGTGAGTACACAGAAGGTCCTTGGCAAAGTTCCTCCACATGTAATTTTGTGGAGAAATAAGAAAATATTTATCTTTATACTGTTTTCTTTACACAGAAATATATATTGTTTGTATTCTTTTGACTTGCCTCAGTGATAGCATTCCAGTGAATATTTACAAGATATGTTTTTGACCCCTAACTTGGCACAAGATAAGCTTTGGTGCAAAAATAAGAAACAAGTCTTCAGAAGTTCTTCCTTTATCTGAACATGTGTAGCGGTAGTAGTTTTCCTCTTTGAGCATGTTGTGTTGGGAAATATGGATTAGTAAATGTCTTTTTCCTGTTTGCAAGAAGAGTTTACAGATATATTATTTGTTAACATATATGACTATTTAGTAAACAACAAACCATTTTGACACAAATGATGCTCCTAGGTGGATGCCCTGATGAATTTGACAGGAGGCTTCCAGCTTTTTTTTAACCCAGAAGTATGGATATTTTTCTTATTTCTCCACGAAAACACATGTTGTGATATCCTATAGAAGTACCTTGGTGAGGTTCTTCTAATGAGTGACCACAAGATATTTTTTCATAGAGGAATAAGAATATTAACTCGATACCCACACTTATCTAGAGCTATGCATTATCTTCACCACATTACTTTCTGCCGGGTATTACATGGGGATTAAAATGCAATCCCGGGACCAAGGAGCCAATGAAACTGTCTAGATCCGACACTTGTAATGTAATAACCCTAAGTATTTGGACAGATAGGCCTTTGCAAACAGTGTAGACTCAGATCAGATGCTGCAAAATGTGGCATCTGATCAGGGTTTGCACTGCCATTCATCCAGCACTATTTTATACATCAATAGGTAGTCAAATGAACTTCTGCAAATTTTAGGACAAGTATGGTAAGGAGCCAAGGTGTCCCAATTCTTCAGGGCCCAGTTGCTCAAAGCATCATTAGCTGAACAAGCTTTTTAGTGGTCAAAATTTTAAGTGTTCTAGTAAGTACAATACCAAATTCACAGGTATTTTGGCTGAAAAAATATGAGAAGCTTTTGCAAAGCATTCACATTTTTTTTTTCAGCAAAATTATTAGCATATATGCCATATATAATGATCAAAGTTTTAACAATATGTTAACTAATGACATTGTTAGTTTTGAACAACTGGGCCCAGGTTAATACAGTATATCAGTGTTGGTCTCACTGGTGAGAAGCCAATGGTAGATAAACTTGTGCTGCTCAGCACAGCTGTAAATACAGTGAACCCTCATTACAACAACAGCAACAGCATTTGTTCCCAAAGACATTGCCACTAAAATGAATTTGCTGGTCTAAAGGATCCTTAACGGACAGAATGATATGTAAGAAAGGCCTTGTTTTATTCTTATTTCCTCATAGAACATATGTTTTGGATATTTGTCAGAATTGCCTCAGTGAGGCGATTCTAACAAATAGCCAAAACGTATGTTGCTTGCAGTTTTAATGCAATATTCTTGCATAATTTCTCATGAACTCTCACCTTTTGAGCGAAGGTATCGTGATATTTTAATTGTCATTATTTGTTGATGTATCGAGTGTCGGTATAAACAGGATTGACTGTATTATAGCTCCAGATAAGCTACTTCTTCCAGCCAAATACTTTTAATATTTTTCTTATCTCTAAATGAAAACATATATTGTAAGTACTCATTAAAGGTTGCTGACTGAGCTGATTTTGATATGACAAAAATCACAGAAGCCCCACATTTATTTCTGAGTTTTCCAGATTGTTATTTTGATATTTAGAATGTTTGTAAAATTAAATAGAATTGGTGTTCTGATACATTAAGTTTTACGAAAATAATTTAAGCTCTCAGTGAGGTTTTGAAGAATCTGTACACTCATGTGAAATATACTTTCTTATCATAAATACACATATAAATACACATATTCCTGAAAACTTTTAAAGTAACAAGAGTATAATCACTATTTAATTTATAAAATTATTACCTCCCTTGACCTAACTTGGCTACATAGCCTAGTTAGCCAGTACATATTTAGGCGATGTTTTCTCCTATAATTCTTTATTGCACAGTTCTTAGAAGCAGTTTATAACAAACTTGGGGTAGTTTAATTTCGTTTGGAAATTGTATTTTTAGACAACAAAAAATAAGGTTATATCGATATTAGCACCATCAGCCACCTTTAAAATGCATTTATAATGGGTATGTACAAAATAAATTTTGATGGAGAAATAAGAAAAAATATATATTTGGATACTCCTTACTTTTCAGGGACCGTAAAGATATGATAATTTTTTTTTTTTTTCAATCTAAAAGTATTGGTGTATTTTGTTTGTGTGTGTGTGTGTGTGTGTGCCTTATTTTTTAATTCTCCATGAGGCAATTCCATTGTCTTGCAACATGTTTTCTTGGAGAAATAAAAACAAATATGGTGGTTATCGCGACATCCCTTTTATGTAAAGTTATGAGTAAAGACTTATAGTAAAAAGAGAAGTTTTGGTCATATATACAGCTGTATGCTGTAAGCCTTTAGTTACATGTAGCTGAATTCATAGATGCCAACAGAAAACATTTCTAACTACTTTGTATAGTTACTAGTTTTCTGTGAAAATAAGGATTGACATTTCATTCTGATAATCTTTGCAGACGTTTTGATGCTTAGCATTTTTGGTCAAAATAGCTTGACTAAGTTCTCTAATTTTTCTGGGAAAAATGAAAAAATGACAATTTATCATCTGCTGAAATTGCCCAGAGTGGTAAAAGCCAGCGAGAATGATAACACCTTTAGGGGAGCAACCCTATTATATTCTTTAGCCTACCTTCTCTTAAGGGGTCTTTTCTAAAAGGAAAGTAAAGTAAATTTGGGTATACCACAATATAGGTGACCCATGTGGATACATGCCAAATGTGCCTCATATTCAGTGCACTGAAAACGAGACTGAATAAACAATGTACGGAACATACAAAGAGGTTTACAGGTAATATGCCTACAGAGGGGTACTTTGAATGGTCATCACATGCATAATTTTTATCCGAAATCATTATTGTTGATCTAGAAATACAGATGAGATGTTAAGGATTAATTTGATACCAGATTTGGTTTCATTGTCTTGCTATAAAGGCATGTATTCACATGTCTCTTATATTGTGGTTTTTCCATAAATTTTTAACCCCTTGTCCTGCTGAACCCGGATATACCTTGCCTTTACAAACAGTGTAGATCCAGATCAGTTGGCTTCTCAAGAAGCCAACTGATCTGGATCTGCACTGTTTGCCATGCAGTATTTGAATTTGTATCAAAAACCCGGATCAAGTAATCTGATTAGCTGAAAATTAGAATTGGGCGTGGCATCTTAATTTATTCAGCAGGACAAGGCTTTCAGAAGGGGCTTGATGTGCTGGGAAGCTAATAAGAAGTCACCAAAGTTGGCTTCCATCTACAAAATGGCAGAAAATCTTCCAGATGTAGCCAGGTCCCTTAAATGAAATGTCATTCCTTATTTTGGGGAAAATACAGTGAACCCTCGTTACAACGACAGCATTTGTTCCCAAAGATGTTGCCACTAAAGTGAATTTGTTGTTGTAAAGAATCCTTAATGGACAGAATGATATGTAAAAAAAGGCCTTGTTTTATTCTTATTTTCTCATAGAACATATGTTTTGGATATTTGTTAGAATTGCCTCTGTGAAGTGATTCTAACAAATATCCAAAATACATGTTGCTTGAAGTTTTAATGCAATATTCTTGCATAATTTCTCATTAGCTGTCTCCTCTTGAGCAAAGGTTTCGTGACATTCAAATTGTCATTTTAACAAATTCTGTAGTTGTATCGAGTGTCGGTATAAAGAGGGTTGACTGTAATAACAATCACTTGTCTATTAAAGGTTTATTATTGTAAACTTTGCTGTTAGTGTCTCATATAGAGATTCAATCTTTTTTTTTTTTCTGCAGTTTTCCTTTATAGAGCTTTCTTATTTTAGTTTTGGCTTTTTTAGTGTTAGTGTGTTCATGCATCATTGTATGCACATATGCAACATTAATTCTTTCAAATTTTGTCTACCCAGGGTTATCCCCCTTGCCTCAGGCTAATCGTCAGCAATTTGACTGCGTTTATCTCTTCAAATCAACTCGTCTGTTATCAACAATATCCCTCGCCGGCAGTATCTATCGTCCAGAGCAAAGTGCAACTCTGCGTACAAGCTGATAGCCCCATCTGCCAGTAAAGTGATGACCGACGACGTAAAAAATCATAAAATCTTCGGGAAACATCTTTTACGCTCATCAGTGCTGACCTGCGACAAAAAAAATATTAAAATCTTGGAAAGTGTCTTTTACTTTCATCTCCTTACATTGTCAAGCTGGATACTATCTGTGCAAGCAAAAAGTGGTAGACTTTAAAGAACCTGAAAATTTGGAACAAATAATATAGGCTGAAAGATGAATTATATACAGTCGACTCTCGTTATCTCGAATTCCAAGGGACTCACTGAAACACTTCGAGATATCCGTACCTCGACATATCAGAGTTGAGAGAGTGAGTAAAATAATAAATTGAACACCATATTTAACAAATGAATATGTAATTTGACTCCTGAAGTTAGAAATATATATATATGAAATAATGTGGAAAAGAGGAGAAATTGCTCCTTAGGAACAATTTCTCCTCTTTTCCACATTATTTTGTTACCTGTCGTCATAGTTTCATGTTAAAACAATGACCAGATTTTCACTTCAAGATAAGCAGTAATTGGAAATAAGCGAGTTGGAGATAACGAGGTTCGACTGTAAATGTATGTTCAGTTGTTCATCTTGCTATTTTCCACAACTTGGAAACAAAAATTTATTAATTGTAGATACGAAAATTTTGTGGAAGCATTTCTAAAGTTTCATATAAATCATTTTAAAATAACATATAGATAGAATTTCATATTGAATTAATAACAGATTTGCTGTTTGTTTTGTAATTTCAAGTACAAGGATTTTGTATGCAGGGTGATAAAATTCAAAGGCAACAATAAAAATTTGCAAATCAAAAGCAACATTAAGTCCAGGTATATGTAAAGTTGATGAAATTTATATTTATACTTTAAATGTAGTGGAGATGAAAGAAACAAAACACCGGTATGATCTCGTCGTTGGAATAGGCTGTATATATGTGTCTTCCATTCTCGTCAACTGTTAATCTGCACATTGTCTTGGCTTGAAACAAGGACATTTGCTGAAACAAATAGTTTTACGTGAGGCAGTTCCTTGCTCTGGGTGTTACAAAGGAAACTTCATTCTTCTAAGTCACGGGACAGCAGTTTCCTTAGCGACACATGCTGCAAGCGATCCTCCCGCCTTTAGGTCCTCACCCTAGTCGGTCGTCAGACATCATCCACCTTACATGTTGTCATCCTCAAACGTCAAGCTCTTGAAACCCTTTCAAATCTACGATATAGAGACTCACAGGTAATTGTGTAGGTATAGTAGTACTCACCAAGTAGTTTCAAAAGTTCTCTATGTTTATTCTGATTATCGTATCAACCCTAAATATTGGGACATCTTAACTCCTTACCATACTCTTCCTTAAATCTCAGCATTCATTTTACACTGTTGATGTTTCAAAACTCCTGGATGAATGGCAAACATTGTAGATCCTGATCAGATGTTGCAGAATGCAGCATCTGATCTGGGTCTAAACTGTTTGCACAGGCCTGTCCGTCCCAGTATTTATGGTAAATACGGTATTCTAACTTACTTTGTGACCTGTTTAGATACATCATTCATTCTTTTTGAATTGTTCTTGTTTTCTTTCACTCAGAGAATATGTGCATGCAACTTGGGGAAATGTACCTTCTGATGTTAGGCCAACAAAGACTTGGATCAGCTGCTCGTCTGTGCAGTCTGGTCAGTCTTTGTTGGGAGCTCCAGGAGAAGCCAAAGATAAAAATTCCCTCATATAGATAGGAAAGACTCTAATTTACGAGAGTATATAGATGCGCAGGCTGATCTTATCATATTTGGGCACACATGTGAGGGTACATTAGCACACATTGCAGCTAAAATTTTATGCACCACCTCATCAAAAATATGGGCTTAAGGCATATGT
Source organism: Anodontia alba (assembly GCA_964016985.1). Classification (NCBI taxonomy): domain Eukaryota; kingdom Metazoa; phylum Mollusca; class Bivalvia; order Lucinida; family Lucinidae; genus Anodontia; species Anodontia alba. The sequence continues at coordinate 10,185,455 of OZ024834.1, read as the reverse complement.
GAACAGTGAAAAACCCTGATCAGCATGTGAACCCATAATTTCTAATTGTTCTTAATGATAGCTATAGATTAAGATGCTTTTTTTTAACCCTAGTCCTGCTGAACCCAGATATGCCCTGCCTTTGCAAACAGTGTAGATCCAGATCAGTTGGCTTCTGAAGAAACCAACTGATCTGGATCTGCACTGTTTGTCATTAAATATTTGAATTTGTATCAACAACCTGGATCAAGTAATCTGATTGGCTGAAAGTTAGAAGCGGGTGTGAATTCTTAATTTATTCAGCATGGCAAGGGTGAACCAAAACATTTTGATACTTTTCTAATATCTCCATCTAAACATGTGTCGTAGGTACCAAGGCGCTTCTGATGAATACCTACAATAAGCGTTTTTGTGAAAAAAATAAAAATGTCAAATTATTTTGGTTGAGAAAAGTCCATTATCAGGAGCTGTAAGCTATGAACTGTATGGTACTGTGGATGCACTGATTGCTTTGGACTTGCCTTTACACAAACTCATGAATGTAAGCCCCAGATCAGCTTATACACAAGATAGCCCAAACTCTTCATGTTTTTTTTTATGATCTGGGCCATGAGTGCTTGCTGGTGTTCAACAGGAAACAATGACTACTATAGACACTGCTAGGGAAATTGGAAGATCATGATTAGTGTGCATGGGTGCACAAGTTAACCTTTAACCCTTGTCATGCTAAATAAGTTAAGATGCCAGGCGCACTTCTTAGTTTCAGCCAATAAGATTACTTGATAAAGGTGATTGATAAAAATTCACATAATAAATGACAAACAGTGCAGATCCAGATCATTTGGCTTCTTCAGAAGCCAACTGATCTGGATTTACTCTGTTTGCAAAGGCAGGGCATATCCGGGTTCAGCAGGACCAGGGTAAAGTGCCAAGCAGAATTGTAGAATTGTAGCAGATAACATTCTAATCTTTTTTTATTATTATTATTATTATTATTATTATTATTATTTTTTTTTTTTTTTTGAAAAAAAAAAAAAAAAAAAAAAGGCTTGAAATTTCATGTGAATTGTCTGCTAGACAGACAATTTACATGAAGTGCCAAGCTTTATTTTCTTAGAAGAATGAATAAAAAAACATATTTCAAAATGTTGTCTGCTGCAGTTGTGATTACATTTTCAAAACGGTCAACCCATTTACGCCTGGCATCCTATAAAAGTGACATTGACAAACAGTGTAGACCCAGACCAGACATAGCAGAATGCGGTGTCTGATCAGGATCTACATTGTTTGCATTAATTTCAGGAATTTCTATACAAACATGATTGTAATGAAAACTAACCAGACACCCCAATATATTGATAATGGACCGGTCTGAAGAGTTAAGGTAGAAGAGTTCATTTGGCATAAATGGGTTAATGAAGTCCTTTGCTGTTCACATACAAGATATGTGGGGTGTTTGGAATAATTTGTAACTACTTCTGAAAGTCAGTAAAGACTACACTGTTTGCAAAGACAGGGTCCTGCAGGAATCAGTGTTATATATCCATGTCTGGGGAGAGTCTTGCCTGCATGTGGACATGTTATGGTCTTCAATTTAGGCTCCTTAAAAACATACCGTATTCGACCTAATAATCGCACCGTGCGCTTGTGTTTTTCAAAATTACTGGGAAAACTTGTACTAAAATATGTATCAATCTACTAAAAGTAAAACAAGATCAGCAAATGACTTATTTAATGGTGCTTACACAATGTTTTGTGTTTTTTTTCTTCTGATTTTCTTTCTAAAAACATATGTTGTGGGTACTAATTTGAATTGCATCGACAAGTCGATGCAAGTCAAATGGGTACCCACAACATATGCCTTTATAAAGAAGTAGAAAAAAAGTACACTGGCTGTAATCTGAAGACTACAGAATTGCTTGACTGTGCGCTTATAGGGGTATGTGCGGTAATTAGGTAGAATACGGTAATCTTGTAGGTACTCATTAGAAGTGCCACAAAGCATGTTTTCATGGAAAAATAAGAGAATTTTTATCTGGGCGCAGTTGTTCAAAGCTTCGTTAGCTTAACTAGCTCATGTACAAATGTGAGAATTAAAATTCATTCCTGCTAGTTTTTGGTCATCAAGAATCCTGTTAACCCTTGTCCTGCTGAATAAATTAAAATGCCACACCCATTTCTAATTTTCAACCAATCAGATTACTTGATCCAGGTTGTACATGTATATACAAATTAACATACTGAATGGCAAAGAGTGCAGATGCAGATCATTTGGCTTCTTTACTGTTAGCAAAGGCAGAGTATATCTGGGTTCAGCAGGATAAAGGTTAAACTGGATGGAAATATATATTTGTAGACATGAAATAGCCAGTGTTATTACACATTGGCTTTCAGGATATACTGGTTACCAGCTCACATCTAAAATAGAATGAAAGTCGTAGCTCTTGATAAGATGCTAGTATTAATATTCTTCCTATTTCTCCACAAAAACATATGTTGTGGGTACTCATTAAAAGTGCCTCAATGAGTACCCACAAATGTTTCTGTGAAGAAATTAGAAAAATATTTACCTGATACCCACTCTTATCTAGACCTATGGAAAGTATACATATTCAAGATATAACAGCTGCATTGTCAGAAATCGTACCTTCGGACATGTGCACTCAGGGAAGTTTTGGATCAGCCCTCACATTTGCACAGTCCAATCAGAATCCTTGCTTGGTGCATTTTGGATATCCAATGATGCAGTGATTCTATATGTGGACAATGAACACTCTGATCAGACTGTAGCTGCACAGGCTGGTTTCAGTCTTTGTTGGGTGTACATATCAGAAGGTACTTTTTCTCATGCACAATTATTCCATATATTTACAAATAAGATTGCATAAGGGCCCTTTTTGTGCATTGGGTATCATATATTTTCATGGAGAAATAAGGAAAATAATTTTCCTGGGCCCATTTGTTCAAAGCTAACGACATCGCTAGTTAATGATTCGTTAAAATTTACATCAAGTGATACGTAAATATGCTGAAATTTTTTGCTGAAAAAATGTGAGTAGCTTTTGCAGTGCAAAAGCTACTCACATTTTTTCAGCAAAAAATATCAGAATATTGTATATTGAATCCGCTAAAACAGTTAACGAAATGACCCTTAACGAGCTCGTTAAGCTAACGACGCTTTGAACAACTGGGCCCTGGTATCTAGAGATATATATTGCCTTATGGTAAAGACTGACTGAGGTCAGTGATGTGTCACTCTCCGGTGAATGGATACAACTGAAAGATGTTTTACCATATTGTGGAGGGAGATGTTTTGCAGAATGGAAATTGCTTCCTTAGTATTTGAAACCTTTCAAAGTTGAGGTGTCTCACCCTTAAACCGCCAATCACAACAATTGTCGTCTGCCTTGTCATCTGCTTGTGATTTTAAAAGTCATTTTTGCAAACAATATGGACCCAGATCGGACTCCTCCTCTATGAGCAGTCTGATCTGGGTCCACACTGTTTGCCTGTTTGCAAATATAGGTTTGAAAAGCTTGCAAGAATATTCAACAGACGACATTTTCAGATGCAGGTTTTCTTGGCATTTTAAGGGTTAAAGGAAAACAAACTCAAAACTGTTTTGGGAAAATATTTCACATAATGAGCAATAAGTTTTTTTGTTTTCTTGTATGAATGAGTACTTGTTTAATTATTAATAATGATTTGATAATTTTGTGATACTATTATTGGTTACAGGTCACGGTCACCGAGGAGGAGGTCACCTTCTCCAAAGAGAGCAAGGAGCAGGTTAGTTTCTCTGACCCATATTTGTCGCTTCCCTTACACTTGTACAAAATTTACAGGTGTCATCATTATCATCATCATGATCATCATCATCAGATTTTTGATCAACATGCAGGTACAGGGGCAACATCCACATCAGTGTGCGCCCTTCCAGGTAGCTGGCTTGCTGCACGCATGGCAGATCTCACACCAGATCTCCAAGTACATGTATGTCTATCATGAGGGTCAATAGCTGAGAGCTTCCACTCTCTGCAATCCCTCTCTGTCAGCTGCTTCCATGTCATCTTGGGCCTCCCAGGCCCATGCTTTCCATCAACCTGTATGTCGAAGGCTGTCTTGACTGCACCATTGGAGCATTCCACATGTCCGTACTAGCAGGGCCTTCTCTCCTTCAGAATGAGGTCCAGATCCTCAATGCCAAACGGCGCAAGTAGCTGATTGGATCTGATGGTGACAGTGTCTTGCGGCTTGACATTGCTGATCCATCTTACCATTGCCCTTTCATTTCGCTGCAGACGTTGGAGGTTTTGGCTTTTAATGGCCAAGTCTCACTGGCATGGAGCATTGCGCTCGACACACAATCGCTGTACAAGCCCACATGTCTTCAAAGAGAGTTAGCGGGAAGAATGAATCGGTAGCAGCTCCTTGAACTTCTTCCAGGCAGTTTTCATATGTGTTGTGGTTGAAAGTTCACAATCACCAACTGCTGAGAGCATGTCTCTTAGGTAGCAAAAGGGAGCTACCACATCCAGCTTGTCAGGTCCGACTTGGACTTCCCTCTGTAGTCTGCTGTCCAAGGGACATGCAGTTCCCTGGCACCATGTACATCTGTAATCAGGGTCCTTTGTCAAGCGCTTGAGCCACTGCATTCCTTGTACACCCAGTGCTTGCAGCCTTTGCAGAAGATGCTGTTGCTGCCCACTCCAATGCGATGGACAGTGCATGGAAACTAGCCTGAACTCTGCAGAAGGTTCAGGCCTGTACCACAGATCATGATTTTCATCTATCCTGCATTTACTCTTAGTCTTTTCTCCTCCATTGCCTCTTTCCAAGTCAAGAGCCTCCTGACACATTCCTTGAGCGATACAGCAATGATAACAGGGTCATCGGCATAGAGGTCCTCCTAGGGGACCCCAGAGTGGAACTTGTGTGACAAGGCTTCAAGCACAATGATGAAGAGCAGCCGGCAGAGTACCAAGCCCTGGTGAACACCAACCTTCACTTCAAATTTTCAGTGTACCCATCACCAACACAGACATGGCTCAGCCCATTGGCATATATCCCCTGCACCAGGTGCACAATCCACTCCTCTACACCAATTTTTCTCAGCACCCACCAGATGACCTTCCAAGGGACTCGATCAAATGCCTTCTCCAGGTCTACAAAAGCCATGTGGAGTCTCTTGTTGGCAGCTAGATACTTCTATTGCAGCTGCCTGACAACAAAGATTGTGTCTTTTGTGTCTCTGCCTGAGACGAAGCCAAACTGGGAATCATCAAGTGACACCAACTGTCTAATGAGGCTGTCCACAATCTTCTCCAGGGCCCGGTTGTTCAAAGCGTCGTTAGCTTAACGAGCTCGTTAAGGGCCATCTGTTTTAGCAAATTCAATATACAATATTCTGATATTTTTTGCTGAAAAAATGTGAGTAGCAGCTTTTGCGGTGCAAAAGTTACTCACATTTTTTCAGCAAAAAATTTCAGCATATTTGCGTATCACTCGATGGAAATTTTAACGAATCGTTAACTAACGACATCGTTAGCTTTGAACAACTGGGCCCTGGACTTTCATGACCTGCTCTGTCAGATTGAGACCATGGTATCATAAGACCAAATAAAGAGTATTTAAGCTGGATACCCTGCATCATACAAAAACAATGAGAAAGACTTCAAATGGAAGTGAAAATTTCCAAGTCAGATTTACTTACTTTCCTTGTTTTGATCGGAAACCGGATAAATTCATCGAAGGTAGCATGGATCAAGGTATTCATATTTGTCCCCTGACTTTAGTCGAAGGGGACTATTAAAATGGGTTTGTCCATCCATCTGTAGACACAGTGAGATTAGTAGCTTGTGGGTGCAACTCATCTTACAGTTTTGTACCGATCTTTTTGTAACTTTGCAGGTGTTTTTATCATGGTCTGAAGATATGTATGTGCTTTTGGGATTATCTGCCCATTATTTTTTTGTCAACATTTTCCATGTTTTTGACCTATTTTTTTCACGGTCTGATTACTTTTAGAATAGATATCTTGTGGGCACATCTCATTCTAGAGTTTTCCTCCAATCATTGAAACTATGCATACTTGTTCTACATAGTCTGAAGAGGTGCATGTGGCTTTAAGTTATCCTCCTTTTATTGTCTATCAACTTTTTCAACTTATTTTTTTTCTAGGTCTGATTAGTGCATGTATTAGAATAGATATCTTGTGGGAGCAGCTTCTCCTAGACTTTTCCAACGATCATTTGGTTTTGGGGTTATCTTGCTGTTTGTTATCTTTTTTCAACTTTTTGCACTTTTTCAGCTTAGTCTTTAGCTCACCTGAGCTACACTCAGGATGAGCTATTGTGATCACTTTTTGTCCGTCGTCCGTGCGTCCGTCCGTCCATTAACACTTTCAAACAACAACTCCTCCAAAGCCACTGATGCAATTTGCCCCTAATTTGGTAAGAATGTTGCTTTGGTAGGGGCATTTAAATATAGCTAAAATTATGGTGATCTGTCTCTTGGTTTGGTTGTCATGGCTACAGAAAGCTCCCATAGACTTATAATTGGAAAATGGTTAAATTGCATTTTCTCCATAACCACTGAAGTGATGTGAACCATATTTGGCAATTAAGAGCATCTGATGATTGTCTATCCAGTTTATGTGTTTTATGACCAGTGGCCATTTTGTTTGGTTGCCATGGCAACATTCAGTTTTGAAAAGGGAAGTTTTTAAATGATGACTCCTTCAAAACCACTGAAGCAGTATGACTTTAATTTGGTACAAATGTTGCTTGGTTAAGGGCAATCCTAAATAGCTAAAATTATGGTGATCTGCCCCTTGGTTCGGTTGCCATAGCAACAGAAAGCTCCCATAGACTTATAAAGGGAAAATGGTTAAATTGCATTTTCTCCATAACCACTGAAGTGATGTGAACCATATTTGGCAGTTATGATCATCTGATGATTGTCTACCCAGTTTATGTGTTTGATGACCAGTGGCCATTTTGTTTGGTTGTCATGGCAACATAAAATTTCAAAAAAGAAATTTTTTAAATGACAATTCCTTCAAAACCACTGAAGCAGTATGACTCAAATTTGGTTCAAATGTTATTTGGGTAAGGGCTATTCAAAATAGCTAAAATTATGATGCTCTTCCTCTTGGTTTGGTTGCCATGGTAACAGAAAGCTCCCATAGACATATAATGGGAAAATGGTTAAATTGTATTTTCTCCATAACCAATGAAGTGATGTGAACCATATTTGGCAGATGATCATCTGATGATTGTGTATCCAGTTTGTGTGTTTTATGACCAGCGGCCATTTTGTTTGGTTGCCATGGCAACATTCAATTTTAAAAAAGGATTTTTTTCAAATGACAACTCCTTCAATACCACTGAAGCAGTATGACTCTAATTTGGTACAAATGTTGCTTGAGTAAGGGCAATTCAAAATGCTAAAATTGTGGTGGTTGGTTGCCATAGCAACAGAAAGCTCCCATAGACTTATAATGGGAAAATGATTGAATTGCTTTTTCTCAATAACCACAGAAGTGATGTGAACCATATTTGGCAGTTATGATCAGAAGATGATTGTCTACCTGGTTTGCGTGTTTGATGACCAGTGACCATTTTGTTTGGTTGCCCTGGCACCACTAAATTAAAAAAACAAAACAAAAAAAAAAAACAATTTTTTTTAAATCACAATTATTCACAATTCCTCCAAAACCACTGAAGCAGTAGGACTCTTATTTGGCAACAAATATTGCTTGGCATAGGACAATTCAAAATAGCCAAAAGTTTGGCAGTCTGCCTCTTTGTTTGATTGCCATGGCAACAGAAAGCTCCCATAGACTTATAATGGGAAAAAGGTTAAATTGCTTTTTCTCCATAACCACTGAAGTGATGTGAACCATATTTGGCAGTAATGATCATAAGATGATTGTCTACCCAGTTTGCATGTTTGATGACTGGTGACCATTTTGTTTGGTTGCCATGGCGACACTAAATTAAAAGGTTGAATTGCACTTTCTCCATAACCAGTGAAGTGATTTGAGCCATATTTGACAGTTATGATCATCTGATGATTGTCTACCCAGTTTATATGTTTTATGATCAGTGGCCATGTTTTTTGTTTGCCACGGCAACATTCAGTTTTGAAAAAGTTGCTTGGGTAAGGGCAATTCAAAATAGCTATAATTATGGTGATCTGCCTCTTGGTTTGGTTGCCATGGCAACAGAAAGCTAGCGTTGACTTATAATGGGAAAATGGTTAAATTGTATTTTTATGCCCTCGCCACAAAAAAATGCATGTGTATTATGTTATACTGTCCGAATTTTTGAGAGTCTGTCAATCTATCCAGGTGAACATCCAAGGTTTAGGGACTATTTTTGGGCTATTTTGTACATAGTTATGAGGCATTTGGATATAAAATGCATTAACTAGCCACTCAACCAAATTCTTTCATTAACTGCAGTAGCAAAATTGAAAAAATGTTGCATCACAATGCATATTTGCAGTGGCTATTTCACTCAGGTGAGCGAGCCGTGGCCCGTGGGCCTTTTGTTTTAGGTGTGAAACAGTGACGTGAGAAGCTTGTAGGAAACTCTCTTACAGTTTTATACCAAACTTTTTGAAACTTTGCAGGTGTTTTTGCCATGGTCTGAAGATGTGTATGTGCTATTAGGGTTATTCTCCCATTATTTTTTTTTTATCAATTTTTTCCACTTATTCAATTTATTTTTCAGGTCTGATTAGTATTGGAATAGATACCTTGTGGGCACATCTCATCCTACAGTTTTCCACTGATCATTATTAAACTATGCATATTTGTTCTACATGATTTACATGATCTGTAGATGTGTGTGTGGTTTTGGGATTATCCTCCCATTATTTTTTATCAACTTTTTCAACTTAGTTTTTTCAAGGTACGATACATTTTGGTGCAAAAATAAGAATATCACATATTCAATACTATATTTGGTGTTATACCTTTTATACATGTGAGAATGTTTTCCCCATACCTTGATTACAATGCAGGTGGGTAAAGATAATCAGACGTATGATCAGAAGCAATATGAACAGAAAGCAGTTATCAGACTGCCCTGGCTGATAAGTGGAAGTAGTATATTTTGAATGGAAAGAGGCTATCACCCTTTCGCTGCATAATGGTGGCATTGTCAACACATGACATAATGGATGTGACATTGCACATATTTGCTCTTGAGTTGTCATCTATTTTTAACATATTTATGAGGTGGTGTTCTGGTTATTGCCCTCTGTTTCAGGCAGATAATGGGGTCTCAGGGTTTATACATTGGGTGATAACCAAAACAACATGTAATAATCTCTAATTATCCTTAGCTGGACCAATGGCAGGGTATGTACCAGCAGAAACTATTTAACTGAAATGCTTCAGTTATATTTTATATAATAAATATTATTCAGTAAGGTTTAATATGCTCTAGCATCCATTATTGTACCGCTTTGTTCTACCAGATGGGAAAATAATTGTACTCTTGGTCATAAAACTGTATTTCAAAATCTTTATATGAAAATGCATTTTTATAAGGCCACTTGTTATTTATTTATGGTTTGTTGTTTGAAGGTCAAGGTCACCCTATTCAAGTCGCAGGGAAAGATCACCATATGAAGATCGCAGAGCAAGGTCACCATATGAAGATCGCAAAGAAAGATCGCCTTACGAAGATCGCAGAGCAAGGTCACCATATGAAGATCGCAAAGCAAGCTCACCTTATGAAAATGGCAAAGCAAAGTCACCATATGAAGACAGCAAAGCAAAGTCACCATATGATGATCACAAAGGTTCTAAGTCACCAGAAAGAAAGTATGTCACATAGCTTTAGATAAGAAAAGATTTTTCCTGTTTATAGCCCCACTTTGAAAAAGTGGGGCTATACTGGATTTGCCATGTCCTTCCTTGATTCCGTGACTGTGATTCCATGACTGCAAAATTAAAATGCATTTTACTTAATAACTTTTATGTTTGTAGTCCTACTTCAATGAAACATACTACACTTGGTCTCTAAGGAAAGTAAGGTGTAGTCGCAGAATAGTGGCCAGGGGCCCATAACTCTTGGAGTTACGTCCCTTGATAGGTTTTCAAAATTTAAAATGCATTTTGCTTAATAACTTTATGTTTGTAGTCCTACTTCAGTGAACCTTATACCATACTTGGTCTCTAAGGTGAGGAAGGTGTAATGGCAGAATGGTGGCCAAGGGCTCATAACTCTTGGAGTTATGTCCCTTGAAAGGTTTTCAAATTTTGCCATTCTTGAAAATTTTCATAATAGATTTCTCAGGAACTATGAAAGTTAGAAAGCTGAAAGTATGTATTAAGATTGACAATGACTGGATGTATTGTGTATACCGGAATAAGGGCTAAGGGTCCATAACTCGTGGAGTTATGTCCCTTGGTAGGTTTTCAAAAAATTAAAATGTATTTTGCTCAGTAACTTTTACATTTGTGGTCCAACTTTGATGAAACTTATACCACACTTGGTCTCTGAGGTAAGGAAGGTTTATTGGCAGAATGGTGGCCAAGGCCCATTACTCATGAAATAATGTCCCTAGGAAGGTTTTCAAATTTTGCCATTCTTGAAAATTTTCGTAACAGATTTCTCAGAACCTTAGAAAGCTGAAAGTTAGTATAAACATGGACAATGTCGTGTATACCAGAATAAGGGTCAAGGGTCCATAACTCTTATGAACAATTGGTGGATGTGTATCATACACCGGAATCATGCAGCTGCTGCTTATTCATCCTGTCTTTCTCTCCAATTTTTAAACATCAGAATTTTCAACACACTTGTGTCTTTCTCCTCTGATGGCACTGTAGCGGGGTTATAATCTGATCCTCTGACAGCTCTAGTTCTCCATGAAAACATAGTTTGTGTTATTTAGAATTGCATTGGGTGAACAGTTCTGTATTACATGTTTGGATGAACAATTTGGATGTAGCAATGTTTTGTTCTGACAGGCAGTACTAATGACTATCCATAGCTTATGTTTTCATAGAGGAAGAAAATGGCATAACACTTGTTAACCCTAGTCCTGCTGAATCTGGATATGTCTTGCCTTTGCCATTGTAGATCCAGATCAGCGGGTCCTGGTAGCCTAGTGAATAGGAGACTCTTAATCCATTTGGTTTCTCACTGCTGTGGTTAGAGCCTTGCACCGGTCACATGTGGGAAAGCCAAGTTCTGCTTACGGATGGTCAGGTGGTTTTTTCTCCGAGTTCTCCAGTTTTCGCCCACCTTTGATGAACGATCGCTCGATATAAGTGAAATATTCTTGAAAGGGCCGTAAAACCCAAATAAAAAAAAATCCAGGTGAGCTGGCTTCTGAGCTGATCTGGATCTGCACTGTTTGCCATTCAGTATTTGAATTGGTATCAACAACCTGGATCAAGTAATTTGATTGGCTGAAAATTAGAAGTGGGCGTGGCATCTTAATCTATTCAGCATGATGAGGGTTAATAAAGCACTTCATCTGGAGCATATGTATGTAAATTCTGACAGTGTTTGAGATAAAAAGAATATCCTGACAACTACATTGCTTATTTCCAGTTATCCATTGACTGTAAGAAGTAACTCGATGTCTCTCAAATTCAGATCATAAGGTCCCAGGTACAAATCCCAGTGGAGATGGAATTCAGCTATTGACTGTGTGGTGCTTCAATGCACAGAGCCTTTCATTATCACCCTTCCATCATTCCAGTATGACTCATTATTAAACTGTCTTTCATTGGCTGAGAGCTATTTTCATCCAAGTGAATATATCTGATGTTCACCAGCTTGTGCGTGCCCTCCAGTGAATATCAGCTTTTAGTGATGTCACCAGTGATGTCATCAGTAGTTATGCCAAAGTCTACGCTCTCTTTTTATATTAATGGGGTCTGGTGTTGACCGTTATAACCATAGTTATCAAGAGAAAAGACAAACTGTATAATAAAACAATTATTGACTATTGAGGTATTAGATATGAAGTTGATATCCACCACTGAATATCAGTATTGACCTCGGCTGTCGCCTCGGTCAATATTGGTATTTTCTGGTGGATATCACATCATATCCCATACCTCAATAGTCAATAATTGTATAATGTTGAATGGGATGTAAAACACCAAACCATCATCATTCATTAACTGTAAAATTGATGTCGTCTTGTATAATTTATTGCTGAGACCATAGCTAGAGGTAAGGCACATTTTTCAGATGAAAGGTAGTCATATATTTTCTTATTTCTCCATGAAAACAGATATTGTGGGTGCTCATTAGAAATGCTTCTAATGTGTACTTACGACATATATTTTCATGGAGAAATAAGAAATATATTATGTGAACTCTCATTACAATGACAGCATTTATGCACATAAATGTTGCCATTATAATGAATTTGCTGTTTTAAAGAAACATTCATGAGCAGAATAATATATAGGAAAGGCCTTGTTTTATTCTTATTTCTTTATAGAACATACATTTTGGATGTTTGTTAGAATTGCACAGTGAAGCAATATTAAATATTCTAAACATATGCTTCTTGAAGTATTAAAAGCAATATATTATTGCAAAATTTAGAATTAACTCACCTCTTGAGTGAAGGTTTCATGCCAGGCAGATTACCAATATAACGAATTTTGTTGTTGCATCGAGTATTGGTATAAAGACTGTGGACTATACACTCATTTCAGTACTTTTTGCTTGGAAGAAAATGTTTTATCTGAAGGTATGAAAAAATGGATTCATAACTGATAAGCCTTCAAAAGGCATGCTTTGTTGTCTTCTGACAAGTCTAGTTTTCCTACAGGTCTAGTGGTAGAAGAGAATGGCAGTAGGAACAGTTTTGAGAAGACTAGGATTGGGAGTTGAATGACAATTGACGTATTAGTGTCAAGAAAAAAGGAAGCAGGAAAATGTCCACTTACCTTAGTGTTCATTTATTCCTCCTCATGCTCACAACAAGTGGATAAGACACTGATATTTAAACTACCACAATTACAGTTGACTCTCGTTATCTCGACCTTGCTTATCTCGAATAACTGTTTATCTCGAAGTGAAAATCTTGTCCCTGCCTAAACATGAAAATCTAACAACAGATGAAAAATATTGTGAAAAAGAGGAGCAATTTCTCCTCTTTTCCACAATATTTTCAATATATATCTCTAACTTCAAGAGTCCAGCTACACATATATTTGTTAAATGTGGTTGTTTGAGTTATTTTTTCCTCGATTCTGCAAATCTGATATGTCGAGGTATGGATATCTCGAAGTATTTCAGAGAGTCCCATGGAATTCGAGATAACAAGAGTAGACTGTATTTATTTTTGTGATAACTTGTTTATTTTGGTGTAAAAAGTATGTCTTTTTCTATTTAATTGTCACTTTGTTGGGCTATTAAAATGGAAATGGAATTGTATTGAGCCATGCAATCTGGGTAGCTCTAGATAAGAGGAGTATAATTTATATTGTAATATTAGTAATATATTTAAAAATGAACATTTTAATGTACCACTGTCAGACAGAATTTGAAAAGTTTTTGTGTACCCTGTGACTCAAAGTCAAGGACACAGAAATTTTACATCAACCTAGGTATTGGTACAACACAACTCCAGATAAGAGGAGTATCCTAAAAGTTATTTTTCTTATTCTCGAAAACACGTTGGTATTCATTGCTCTTGATACGGCGCTTTTTTCAACCAAAAAGTATCTATATTTCTCTTAGTTCTAGATGAAAACATATGTTGTGGGTACTCATTAGAAGTGCCTCACTGAGGCACTTCTAATGAGTACCCACAACATATGTTTTTGTTGAGAAATAAGAAAACTATTACCTGATACCCACTCTTAACTAGACCTATGGGTATTCATTACAAGCCATGGTCAGATGCTTTTAACGAATATCCACAACGTGTTTTCATGTAGGAATAAGAAAATGTGCGTACTTTTTGGTTAAAAAACGTCTTATTTGGAGCAATGGTATGAGCTAAGCGAGCCAGCCTCTGTGATTCAGTTGGATGTGCATTCAACTGAAGATCAGGCGGTTGCGGGTTCGACACCCCCCGGGTCGGCAAGATTCTTTTGAGGAGATTGATCATGAAATGCTTTCTATGGTCATTCTGTCCCTTTCGCTGATTTAAGAAGGGCAGTTGTCAGTTTCTGGCAAAAGAATGTGTACAATACAGGTTAACCGCTTAGAGGACTATGCTTGCCCAGTAAAAGTATGGTTAGGTAAACTGACCACGCTCGACATGACCCCATAGGGTTGACGGGCCGCAAAATGTCAACACAAACAAAAACAAGGTGAGGGTATACATGTAAGTATGTCCCTGCTCAAATGCTCTTGTTTTACCATGTATATTGTGGGTAATCCTCTTTATCTAGAGTTAGAGCCACATCATGGGAAAAGAGCCATTATAACATGCAAACCACAAAGGTTCAGAAGAGCCTGCGAATCTGCACAGTTACCAGAACATATGCTGTTTGCTCACATAAGTTGATAGGCCAAGGAAAAGCTTGATGGAACATGAAATATTTTCTAGGGTCATTCGGTCCCTTCCGCTGATTCAAGAAGGACAGTTGTCAGTTTCTTGAAAAGGATTGTGCACAAGTACTGGTTAACTGCCTAGAGGACAAAGCCTGCCCAGGAAAAGTGTGGTTAGGTAAACTGACAGGCTCGGCATGACCTTAATAGTGTTGACAGGGCTGTTTAACTCCAAAAAAGGGCAACGGAAGAGCCTTTTTCTGGTGATATGGCTCAGTTATATTTTAGTATGGTAAATGTCCTAAAAGTTCGAACAACAAAGTATCTGACAAAATGCCATATGCAAACTGTGCAGACCCAGATCAGACTGCTCCTGAAGGAGCAGTCTGATCAGGGTGTGCACTGTTTGCAATTCCACTCAGTATTTTAAAAGACAACTGTATTAAAAGCAAATTTCAAGCCAAAAAGGTATGGAATAAAGTGTTCAAAATTTTAGAACATTTACTGTATATTGTATTTACCCTTAATATCTACGCGTAGTATTGGGATAACCAGGCCTCACCAAACAGTGTAGATCTAGATCAGACACCATAAAATGTGGCATTTGATCAGGGTCTGCACTGTGTGCCATGCATCAAGCGGTTTTCAAAATTGAGGCAGTTGTGTTGAAGTTACGGTGTCCCATTATTTAGTGTAAAGATGGTAATTTATTATTTGACTATTGGCTGTAATATGCATTTATATATTTTTCCGTTTACACAGAACTGTGTTCAACATAATAAATTTCCCCATTTTTTCTCTCTTTTTTTTATCTCATTAATTGTAATATACATCATAAAAACAGCTTTTTTTCATTTTGTTTTTATTGCATTTTCATTTGTCATCTAATTTTACTAA
Organism: Anodontia alba; assembly: GCA_964016985.1. Taxonomy (NCBI): domain Eukaryota; kingdom Metazoa; phylum Mollusca; class Bivalvia; order Lucinida; family Lucinidae; genus Anodontia; species Anodontia alba. The sequence goes on along the minus strand of OZ024834.1, from coordinate 10,170,087 downwards.
AACCTTATACAAAGCCTTTGAATGAGGCATTTTAGTCTTATCCATAGCTCCAGATGAGAGGGGCTATCCAGGTGATATTTTTCTTGTTTCTCATGCAAATGTGGTTACTCATTAGAAGAGCCTCAGTGTACTCATTAGAATAGCATCACAGAGGCCCTTCTAATGAGTACCCACACAATATGTTCTCATGGTGAAATAAGAAAAATATCTGGGCCCAGTTGTTCAAAACTAATGATGTCATTAGTTAACATTCTGATTAAAACTTTGATCATTAAATATGCCATATATGCTAATATTTTTGCTGCTGAAAAAATGTGAGTAGCTTTTGCATTTGCAAAAGCTATTCACATTTCTTTTCAGCTAAAATATCTGTGTATTAGATATTGTACTTACTAAAACAGTTAACATTTTGACCACTAAGGAGCTTGTTAAGCTAACGATGCTTTGAACAGCTGGGCCCAGTACTTTTTATTTCAAATAAGTACTTTATCTGGAGCTACACTTTAAGTTTAATTTTAAATTCACAGCTCTGAGCCACAACATGAGAAAAGTTCCCTTCTGTATACGAGAGCAATTAACCCATTGTAGACTGAATAGACTCTCCCACACTATATGTTGGAAGAGCCTAATTACAATTTTAGGTAATTCAGGCTATGATATATAGATATTCCTAGAGAAAAATGGCTAAACTATTTGCAAACAGTGGAGACCCTGATCAGATGCCGCATTCTGCGGCATCTGATCTGGGTCTCCACTGCTTGCCATTTACCCTTTTAGGGGTCTTCAAACTACATTGAGCTATAACCCATATCGGGCTCAACATTTGTGCACTCTGATAAGGAGCCTCACTGTCTGCTTATAGAATTTATTGAAAAACTGAGAAAGCCCTGAAGTCGCAAATGCACTTACTGCTCTGGGCTTTTGCCATTCATGCATGATTTAAGGACCCTTTCATAGGTTATGGCCTATGTAAAAGTTTACAGCTCTGTGGACTTTTATGGGAAGAACTCCCATTAAACCCGCCCATAAACATTGATTACACAGACTCATGGGTGGTAATCAAGGGAACTAGCTCCAAATTGTATCATTTGTAATTTTGTTCTCTTGGCATATCCAGGAACTCTTGAGCTAGGTCCCTAGATACAAAATTGGTAAAAGTAAGATAAGGTCACAAACAATTTTATTACTAATTATTTTGTCATCATCAGTTACGAACAAATCAGGCAGTGCTATTCCATGGAGATACAATTTAGTTTTGTTCTCTGTAAGAATTTTCTGTGGAAATGCTTGAACAAATATTTGCCATAACTAATGATCATGGAACTGAATTTTCTCAATTTTCTGTCAACACAGATTTGGGTCCACTATTTTTTTCATTTTCCAAAAAAAACTACAGCCCTGAGACCCCATGAGGCACAAGTCCCAGTAAACAAAAAGCATGATAGCTGAAAAATAATGGCATTGAAAATTGTGCAGGCAAAAGATGGTGAAATTTCTGTCCAAGGTACTTTGATTGACAAAGAGGTAGTTCAGTCAACAAAGCAGAAAAGTTGCATGAATTGTTAAAAGTCTGTTTTGTGAGAAAAAAAAATTTCAAACTGTTGTCTGCTAAAAATTTTACCCAGCATGCTAAGCATTAAAAGTTAATGACAGATAGATAAATTTATTAAACAGGGTTTTTTTTTTTTTTCATAGTATATTGGATTTTTGTAAAGTCCCGGTGACTGCTTTTACATGTATATACAGATGAGGATGAGATATGCTTTTACACTGCATTTTATGTCAGACTCGACTTTGATGGTGTTAGTGGACTGAGGTTGATTTAAAATTGAAAAATAGCATCCTGTCCATGCAGCCTGATCAGTCATCATTAATCCCTATATGGATTTTCTAAGGCTTTTTTATTGTGCATACTTGTATTGAGTTAATAGACACTGATCAGACTGCATGGATAGGCAAATTGGTCAGGGCTTTTGCTGTTCCCATATTCATAAACCAGGGCCAAGTTGTTCAAAACTAAGGATGTCGTCAGTTAATGTATCGTTAAAACTTTGATCATTAAATATGGCTTATATGCTAATATTTTTGCTGAAAAAATGTTAGTAGCTTTTGCATTTGCAAAAGCTACTCACATTTTTTCAGCAAAAATACCTGTCAATTAGATATTGTACTTATTGGAACAGATAACATTTTGACCCCTAACGAGCTTGTTAAGCTAACGATGCTTTGAACAACTGGACCCAAAGCTCTAGATAAGGCACCAGACCAAAGTGTATTGATAGTTTTCTTACTTCTCCATGAAAACATGTTGTGGATACCTTTTAAAAGTTGTAAAAGTATGCTTAATGCTGACACATCTTTCCACTAATACTCCATCTTTGATACTATAGTGTGCAAGGCAGCAAGATTTAACTCCCTTAACAGCTTAGACTACCTTACAGACTCATGACTAGATAAAAAGGGGTATCCACAAGTTTTTTTTCTTATTTTTTTCCATAAAATCATGTTGTGGTTATTCATTAGAAGTGTCTCAATGAGGCACTTCTAATGATTACCCACAATAAATGTTTTTATGGAAAAATAAGAAACTTATGAGTACTTTTCGGATGAAAAAAAAGTGCCTTATCTGGAGCTATGCAGACTATTATAACAACCTTAACATCAGCCTGGCACTTCTAAGGAGTACTCCAAACATGCAGTTTCATGAGAAATGAGAAAAATACTTACTTGCATACTTTCTTATCAAGATCTATGGTGACCATATTTTGCTTGTTCTGACTCTGACAGATGAAATATTGAAGATACTTACTTTGTAAACAATATGATGCATTTAGAAACTATCCAGTTATTCCTAATCCCATTTTGCTCAAACAATCTAATTACTTGTTTATGGAGGAACACTAAATGGGCCATATTTACCATATTATTTAAATACTAACGCCTGATCTGTCTGCAGTGTAGACCCAGATGAAACTGCCTCTAGTTTGATCATGGTCTGCAGTTTGTTATTCCTCCAGCAGTTTAGACAGCATTCAAATGTTCCATTTTAGGATAAATTGTTATAGGAGGTAATCTGACACCTTAACTCCTTATCATACTTGTTCTAACACTGGAAAAGGTCCATTTTACTACCTGTAAACGTCTGAAAACTGCTTGATGATCAGGGCCCAGTTGTTCAAAGCTAACGATGTTGTTAGTTAACGATTCATTAAAATTTACATCGAGTGATACGCAAATATGCTGAAATTTTTTGCTGAAAAAATGTGAGTAGCTACTCACATTTTTTCAGCAAAAAATATCAGAATATTGTACATTGTATATTGAATCTGCTAAAACAGTTAACAAAATGACCCTTAACGAGCTTGTTAAGCTAACGATGCTTTGAACAACTGGGCCCAGATCAGACCGATCTGATACTTGGTTGGTTCCACATGTCAGAAGATGCATTTTCTCGTGCAGCGGGTAATTATGGTATTTGATATACACTACAACCTCTTTATAACATGGCTCGTTATAACACGAATTTGGATATAACAAGGTTCAAAGATAGATCCCAAAAATGAATAGATTATATTGAAAAATGACCATAAATGGTCATTTTTCAATATAATCTATACATTTTTGTTTGGATATAATACGGTTGTTTAACTAACACGGTTTATGCTATGGACCCCAACAGCAGTGTTGTAAAGAGGTTGTGGTGTACATAATGAAGTATCACAAGAGATCATAATTTTATTAATAGCTAATTTATTTTTAAAGATCTGTACAGATGTAAATACATAAAGAGCTTGTACATATTCAATTATATGGTGTATTTATTTCTTTTTAACTTTAAATAATTCCTCTTATAATATTCCATATTTTTTCGAGAGATCCCCCACTTCATCGCACTAAATGGAATTTTTTTTTTCTATTTCATTTTATGTGATCAACAACATAGCTTATAAAGTTTATCTTCTTACAGGGTTTACCCTGATGAAGGAGTGAATCCCTCTGAAAATTTGGAAAATTATAAGAGCTAGGAATTATTTCAAGTTATATCTATTGTTATCCCTTTGGTTAAAGAACCACAAGTGAAGATTTCTTTTTATATAATCTGACCTGTGAATATTATCAAGAAGGGACAACAGAAAGCAAGATATAATTCGTAGTGGCATAGTATTGACTTGATATCTTGTACTCTTTAGAAGTAAAATTGTAGTAATTGTCATCCCTTATTTTCTGAGAAAACATAGAAACTTTTGTCCTTAAAGATGCTAGTTTAGCTGGCAAATGACTTTTCAATACAGTTATCCCCAAAGCTGTCATCTGTTGATTTGGTTGTGTGTAGGCTAAGTTATATTGTTACTTTTAGATTGTCTCTGAGAACCTGAGACATGGTTCTAATGATAGGCAGCTATGTATAAACACCATTACAACAAAGTAATCTTCTTTTTCCTAGTAAACAGATTTCATATTTTTCTGCATCACGAAAACATGCCTATATAATTTTTACCCCCTTAAATCCCACTTTTATATAGTAAAACTGGGGTTTACAGGGTATACATTATTTTTCTTATTTCTGCTCAAAAACATAGATTGTGGGTACTCGTTAGAACCGCCTCGCCAAGGCGGTTCTAACGAGTACCCACAATCTATGTTTTGAGCAGAAATGTGAAAAATATCAGAGTTTTTTATCTGAATATTTTTCAGTTTTTGGAGGTGAAATTTTCTATATATTTGAATAGGCAAGTTTTCGTAATGGGCTGGAAAGATATAAAATTCTGCAAAGGGAAAGATATAAAATTCTGCAGGGTTTTTATGTAGCTTTATATACGAGATGCTTAAAGAGTGTCACCCCAAGTGCAATTATGTTGTCAAGGCAAATATGCACAGCATAAGCACAGGTCAGCCACCACATTTGTGCGGTCTGATCAGGGTCTTTGGAGTCCACTCAAACATCATTACATGCTGTAAAATAGTATTACAGCAATGCTGTATAGATTCACATAATCTGAATCTGCTTCACCCATTTTAGACTCAATAAATTCCCCCACACTATAATATATTTGAAGAGCAGAATCTCAGTTTTAGATATGTCAGGCTATATGATTTAGATTTTCCAATAGAAAAAATGGCTAAACAGTTGGCAAACATTGGAGACCCTTATCAGATGCTGCAGCATGTGATCTGGGTCTGCACTGTTTGCCAGTTACCTTTTTGGGGTCTTCAGACTAAAATGGGTCAATTTTGTATGTACTCTGAAGACTTCTTTGCACTGGATGCAACTTAAATGGTGTTCTTTCTGGATCAACAAGCAAGATCCTGTGTGCCAACAGCAAAACTCCTGGGCCCAGTTGTTCAAAACTAACAATATCATTAGTTAACTGATCGTTAAAACTTTGATCATTAAATATGGCATATATGCTAATATTTTTGCTGAAAAAAAAAATGTGGGTAGCTTTTGCAAATGCAAAAGCTACTCACATTTTTTCAGAAAAATACCTGTGAATTAGATATTGTATTTGCTAGAACAGTTAACATTTTGGCCACTAACAAGCTCGTTAAGATAATGATGCTTTGAACAACTGGACCCAGATAAGAATGGTATCCTGATGAACTTGTTTTCTTATTTTCCATGAATATATATGTAGTGAGTACTCATTAGAAGTAACTCACCAAGGCACTTCTAATGAGTACTCGCTATATATATGTTTTAATGGAGAAATAAGAAAATATCAATACTTTTTGATCAAAAAAAAAAATGCCCTCTTTGGTGCTGTATAACTGCAAAGACCTAGTACAGAATTTATGAAAGCAGCTGTTTATGCTTTGATCATTCATTGCAAAGATGTTTCTTGCTTGGTACATGTAGCATTTTATTTTGATTTTTTTCTCTTAATTTTACCATAAAATTATATTATAAACAAACATTATCTTGATCTTTGCTGTCTCTGTAGCAATGTTAATTTGATTGATTAACTATTTTCTATTCAAGTCTAAATAAGCCTGAGTTTCTGACCAAAGCCTTTTGGTTCTTGAATGTTATTTCCAACTGAATAAAATGTTGTTAAAAACAAGATTATTTTTTCTTCTGTTGGCTTTGTATTATTATTCCCTGCCACTCGATAGTGGCAGGTTATTATGGTATCACGTTGGCTGTCAGTGTGTCCATCGGTCTGTGCATCGGTCTGTCCGTCATTCGTCCATCCGTATTTTCGTTTCCGGACGAGAACTCGAGTAAAAGTCAATTGATTTTCACCAAACTCAGTGTGGGCTTTGATATTATGGAGATCTGGTTTGGGATTGTTAATGGGCAATTTTTCATCCATTTTTGACAGATTGATTGTGTTGGGGTTTAACGACACATCAACCCTTGTGGGTCATTTTGTGTCGTCTCCCAGAGAAAGGGAGAAATGAGATAGAAGAGATAGTAGAAGAGATGAAAGAGAGGGACAGAGAAGAAAGAGAAACAGGAATGAAAGTGAAGAAACAGAAGAAATAAAAACATTCCCCCTCTACCCTCACCTGCTAGGAGGATAGCAGGCCGTGCCCAACTGAAAGCCAATATCAGTTGGACGCCCCAGTGACGTAAGATACACGACACCTTTGCACCACCCGATCACCCTCCGTTTTTGACAGAGTTATCTGCTTGCAACAGATCCATATTTTCATTTCTGGATGATAACTTTAGTAAATATCATTGGATTTACACCAAACTTGGTGTGTGCATTGATATTGTGGAGATCTGCTTTGGGATTGCTAATAGGCAAATGTCATCATTTTTTGACAGAGTTACCTGCCCACAACACGGTAATAGCAGGGTATTATCATTTCATGTTTTATTAGCCCTTGTCATGCTGAATAAATATGCCACACCCACTTCTAATTTTCAGCCAATCAGATTACTTGATCCAGTTTGTTGATACAAATTCACATGCTGATTGACAAACAGTGCAGATCCTGGTCAGCTGGCTTCTTCAGAAGCCAGCTGATCTGGATCTTCACTGTTTTCAAAGACTGGATATATCCGGGTTCAGCAGGACAAGGGTTAATGGTATGCCTTTTAATTAAGTGGACAGGACATATGTTTGTAATTTGGAGCTGCATCAGAATTAAAAGGGAGGTTTCGCAGGAGTAAAACTGGTTCCACCGACCATTTCATTGCAGTTCTTTTATTGCAGTTCTTTTTTCTTTGTGCCTTGGTGGTTTCATATGTAGTGTTTGTTTTGTCATTACATGTATTTGTTTCTCATCTCTCTTTTATTGGTGTCTCCGCAAGGCTGAGCTTCATGATTGTGGCATTTCCTGGGTATCTTCAGTTACTTTTTTGAGTGAAGAAAGGTTTAGAAAGATAGTAGAGACACAGTAATATCAATTACTATCAGTAATATCAATAGTAGACATAATGAAAACTGTATATAGATAGGAGTGTCATTGTGTGATAGCATGCGCACTAAGCATAAACAGGAAAGGACCAGGAGAAACCATCGGAAGGCATGCTTTTCAGTAGGAGTCCGTACTGTGTAACTCAGAGACATGTCCGAGAAAGACACTATGAGACTATATCCAGACCGAGATAACCATAAAGGTATATACTTGGAAACTTCAGCCTGGAAGGGTGTATTACTTGGAAATTCTAGGGAGACGGGGTATCACTTTGAGATATCATAGGAACAAAATGGAAACAGTGGTGTCGTCAGTACATATCTTGGGGACACCGAGAGGTACTTGGGTATCGCTATAAGGCACCTTAGGGACTGGAGGAAGATAAAAGTTTATCGCAAATAGATACATGTAGCAGGAAGCAAAATAATAATAAAAACACACACACACGTCATTACAGGGCTTGTAGATATGCTGGGGTAAAATATAAATGAAATTACCCTTTTCCTATACCCCAAAAGAAGAAATGAGGAACAAACAATGCCAAAACTAAATGATACACTTATAATAGTGAACCTATGAACACAGAACTGCAAAAGAGGAACCAGCAAAAAAAAATAAAAAATTTAGGGATAGTGGTCTTTAGTTTAACTTGGGTGAGTCCCCTCAACTCTGAAGCAGCTCCAAATTACAAGTGTGTTCGGTCCTCTACTCATCAGCGAAACAGTGGTTTTAACTAGACATGGCTTTCGGGACACATAGGGAAAGATAGGTATCACTGTAAGACACTATGGAGACAATAGGGGAGACGATTTCGAATCTCATCACATGCAGCTGCACTCGGCTATTTTTAGTTTCGTGTCGCTATCTAGCTGTAATTCCAGTACACCCCAAACATTCATTCTGCACATCTGCAGTTTTTTCTGCCCAAGCATACAAGTACAGGAATAAGATGAAAATCTGCAGAATATCTCATTGTTTGTCAGACTGGGCACAAAGCAAAATAGTTACTTTTCTGATGTACTATTTTACAGAGTATCATAACATAGTTATGTCAGTAGTACAACACCAGTTTCTTACCTGTTGGTTTACGAGTCCCAGTGTAACAAACCATTGTGAAGTTAGTAATACAATACGCAAGCTGCTTCCTATTGATGGAAGCTATGTATCAATGGGTTTTTAGTCTGGCACCCACTGAAAATGGTCAGGTTATGTCCAAACGGCGACAACCCAGATTAGGCAATACATCGATATCCAACAGTTCGTTCTGTAAATGAAGAGCGAAACCCCTATATAATTACATGGATATTCAGGCTGATCTGCAACTGGAAGTGGTAGTGAAGACTCAGAAAGACACATTCTGTTCATGGCCTCATGTCTTTGCCAGTATTGGCTATAATATCCTACAATTATATGCAGTTGAAGATTTACCCTAAGTATTTGGACACTTCAGCATTTACCATACTTGCTCTAAAACTATAAAACAGCCTTTTGGTTACTTGTTGATGTGTCCAAGAACTGCTGGACGAGATGCCAACTGAGGCCTGTCTGCCAAAGTGGGAATTACAGTACTTTTTGCAGTTATTCAATTTTGTATGTTTAAAAAACATGCCAATTCCTGATTGATAGATGTAGTCACATTTATAGAATGGTTAGTTTATATCTCTTAGCATATATGTCAAGTTGAAACAAATAGCTCTTGTCTTTTCGATGACGTTATGCAAGATTAATCTGGTTAATACTTGGGTGGGTGATCGCCTTAGTGTACCAGGTGCTGTAGATAATTCGTATTTTCATTTTCTGCTCTTTTCTAGGCTGGGTTTAAGCTGCCCAGTTCTGGATCTTTACTGTATGTTTATGTCAGTAATGCTGTTTTTATTGTCTGAGGCTGTTGTGTTTTGCAGATCATGACGTTTTTGTTTTGAGTTCGGTAATAATATGAAGGACCATCAGCATCTGCACTACAATAGTTTACTTTCAACTTTTAGGGTTTAGCGGCTCTGATGAACATGTGCATCTGGCAGATCAAACTTAATTTGGTTGCGAGTACAGTTCTTATATGGGCTAACATTTATTTCCTTATTTTTGTACGGACTAAGATACGCCTATTGTTGTTTATTTCATACCCATAAGCTCTTGGCAACAGAAGTCTGATTGGACTGTTCAGATGTGCAGGCTGGTCTCGGCATTTCTTTGTCTCTCTATGAAAAGTGAGTATTGCATAATCACATAATACTTTTTGCCCAAGTAAACAAGAATGGAGTTGAAGTGGTTTGCTTGTCTCCCCCCTTTAGGGTTGGGAGACCTATTGTTTTTCCCCCGGGCTTCTGTCTGACTGTGACACTCGTGTCCACTCTATAACTTGAAAACCATTCAAGCTATCTTCACGAAACTTATATAAATATCAATCAACATTAGATGAAATGCAGAGTGCAAGAATCATAACTCTTGTATTTATACTTTTTTAGTTATTTCCCTTGGAACTTTGTCCGTCACAAAATCCTGTCCGCTCTAACTTGAAAACCTTTCATGCTATCGTCATGAAACTTCATATATATATCGGTCAACATTAGACGACGTGCAGAGCGCAAGAATCATAACTCTTGCATTTATACTTTTTTGAGTTATTTCCCTTGGACTCTGTCACAAAATCGTGTCCACTCTATAACTTGACAACTGTTCAAGCTTTCACAAAACTTCATATGAATATCAATCAACATGAGATGATTGGCAGAGCGCAAGAATCATAACTTGCATTTATACTTTAGTTATTTTCCTTGGAACTTTGTCCATCACAAAATCCTGTCTACTCTGTAACTTGAAGCCTGTTCAAGATATCTTCAAGAAACTTCATGTAAATATCAATCAACATTAGACGACATGCACTGTGCAAGAATCATAACTCTTGCATTTATACTTTTTGAATTATTTCCCTTGGAACTTTGTCCATTTTAAAAATCGTGTCCACTCTATAACTTGAAAACCATTCAAGATATCTTCATGAAACTTTATATAAATATCGATGAACATTAGCCTACGTGCAAAGTGCAAGAACCATAACTCTTGCATTTATACTTTTTGAGTTATTTCCCTTGGAATCTCATTAGTTAATGTAAATGTTTGCTGAATGTACGACACCAAAAAGGGGGAAGACATCTATGTTTTTGTAGAAAAACAAATTCTAGTTAAAATTACTGCAGCAAGAAAAAAATGTATAAGTAAATTGATAAAAATATAATAAGAGTAATAATATTACACTGTAAAAATTTTATTGATAAATATATAATAAGAATAATAATATTACACTGTAAAAATTGTTATCGATGAAGAAAAAAACAACAAAAAAACTTACTAGTCCACTCGGCTACTGGGTCCCAGTAATATGTTATACAAAACAATGATTAAGTTACTACGAGATACCACTGGGACTGTAGGGAAACAGTGGTATTTCTAAGAGATAAAACACAGACGCATGTAGAGATGAGTATCTCTAGGCAATTTCATTTGTATTAGGTCGGGGACAGTGTACCTCTAGAAAATACAGTGGGGACTGTAGGGAGATATCACTGGGACTGCTATCACTGGGAGCTACAAGACATACTACCGGGACAGTGAACAGTGGTATCAGTCTGAGATATCATGCAGACTCTACGGAGACTGGGATATCATTATCATTGAGACTGTAAGGACACAGGTGTGGGATATTTGTTGATGTTGTTCCAGTAATAGATATACATCCTTTATTTCTTACTTTTCATGAAAAAAAAGGTTTGGAATACATTTTCAGGGCCCCAGAGGCACATTAACGACATAAATACTTTAAGATCGCCGCTCTACTCACCCAGTGAAACTGAACATTAAGTTAGACATATCTAGGAACAAAAAAAAAAAAATTATGATGGACCTCGACAGTCATTTTGCCACGAACTAGGACTATTTTATTCAGACACAACAAGGCATAGGTGAATAGGAAAGATTAAACAGTCCTCCTGGTGATAGGTTACAGGAAAAACATATAGGTGAAAACCGTGCCATGCAGCAGGCAATGTTTATGACCTTGATGCAGCATCGTGATGTTGTGTCACCATTAGGTTTATATTGGCTTCCCATATAGGAAGAGCAAAAGCTCAGATAAGTCAGTCACAGAGTCTGATCAGGTTCTTTATTGTACAACAATATAGTTATACTACATAATCTTTCTGGAACTTGTCAGGCTGTGTGCATTACAGAAACACGCCTATTCAAATATATTGAAAATTTCACCTCCAAAAACTGAAAATTTTCAGATAAAAACTCTATTTTTCATACTTCTGCTCAAAACATAGATTGTGAGTACTCGTTAGAACCGCCTCGGAGTACCAACAGTCTATGTTTTGAGCAGAAATAAGAAAAATAATGTATACCCCTATAAACCCCAGTTTTACTGTATAAAAGTGGGGTTTAAGGGGTCAAAATTATATAGGTATGTTTTCGTGATGGATGTGTAGGACGATGTGGGTCTTTGCTCTCAACAAGCTCTGAAGGCCGATTTTCCCACAGCATGGCTCTTCGATTTTACATGTTTCATATACAAAAGATAGCAGTAATAGCACCAGATAAGATCCGGTATCCACATACATGTATTAATTTTCTTATTTCTTCATGAAAACTTATGTTGTGGATACCTGTACTTATTAGAAGTGCCTCACCGAAGTGCTTCTAATGAGTTCCCATAACATATGTTTTCGTAGAGAAATGAGAGATATCAGTACTATGGTCAAAGAAAGAAAACATAGCTTATGCATCTGAATTTTATTTTGTTTTCATGTTCATTTTTTATAATTTTTTTATAAATATAACATAATATCTGTAACATCAGGCACAAAGGTAACAAGTTATACAACTTTCAATACAAGATTAAATTGTAGCCAGCTATGACCAAACCCTCTCTGACTCAGTTTTCCTCAAACATATGGCTTGGCTTAGAATGCAGGGTAAAAAATTTAATGGACATTTTGAATTTTTTTTATTTTTTTGTTTTTCCCAGAAAAAAAGGTTTTGACAATTAAAGCAAATTGACTGTAGGAGATAATTTGCATGGAATATCAAAACTTATTTTCTGAGAAAAACAAAACAAAATATCAATGTCATCTGCTGACTTTGCCAGAGTGGTAAAGGTTTTAAACTGTTCAACATACATATGTTTTGGATATCAGTTAAAATAGCCTCACTGAGACAATTTTAACAAATATCCAAGGCATGTTCTGTGAGGAAATAAGACAAAAAACAAGACCCTCCTTACATATTATTCTGCTCATTAAGGATTCTTTCCAACTTGATAGCAAATTCATTTTAATGGCAACATCTTTGGGAACAAATGGTGTAGTTGTAACAAAAGTTCACTGAACAAACAAAAATTCACTGAACAAGCCGAGTAAAGTTAAAACTGACTACCTGTATGCATTCTTTGTCCGGTCTTTACCATTTACCCGTACACTCACACTCTTAAAATAAAGTAGTCGACTCTCATCTCGAATTCCAATGGACTCTCTGAAATACTTCGAGATATCTGTACCTCGACATATCAGATTTGTAGAATTGAGGAAAAATTAAATTGAACAACCACATTTAACCAATGTATATGTAATCTAACTCCTGAAGTTAGAGATATATTAAAAAAATTGTGGAAAAGAGGAGAAATTGCTCCTTAGGAGCAATTTCTCCTCTTTTCCACAATATTTTGTTACCTGTTATTAGATTTTCATGTTTAAGCAGGGACCAAATTTTCACTTTGAGATAAGTGGTTATTCAAGATAAGCAAGGTCGAGATGAGAATCAACTGTACATGGCAATTCATAGTTCAGTATTGCTTTTTCTTTGTGATACAGAAGATTATGAAGGCAGGATGGTGTTGATCGTGATTGCTGATATAGAAATCTTCATGTCCTATAGTGTCACTTCAAGAAAGCAGAATTTAAGAACAATTTAATCTTTGCCATAAATGAAAATAATCAACAGCAGACAAAGTACTTTTTTTTATTATAATCCCAGGAAAAAAGGGCTTAATATCTTCTAAGACTAGAGAGTTGTTAAACCCTACAGTCTCATCAGGTCCTTCATTGTTTGCTTAGTGCACATAAATTGATTACTGGAGAATCAATTTATCTGCAACATATACCTCTAGATAGAAAGGAGTGATTTAACCAGTTTTAGCCTAGAGACTCCCCCCAAAAAAAAGGGAATTGGCAAACAAGGCAGACCCAGATCAGATGATGTGGCATCTGATATGGGTCTCCAATGTTTGCTAATAGTTTAGCCATATGGCCTAACATACTAAAAATTGGAATTCAACTCTTCCAATAAACAGTGTGTGTGGGAGTTTATTCAGTCTAAAATGGGTAAAGCAGTGTTTTTTTTTTTTTTCCTTATTCTCCAAACAAATAAGAATAAGAGGCCCAAGTGGGCATGAATCATTCACCAGAATACTGTTGAAACATCCACAGTTCAAGAAAGGTGACATATTAACCCATTTTAGACTGAATAAACTGTGGGGCATCTGATCTGGGCCTGCACTGTTTGCCAGTTACCCTTTTTGGGGACTCCAGAGTAAAATGGGATAAATATTGGCAATGGCAGACAAATTCAATACCTGAGAGACAAAATTCCTCACATCAAGCTTTTGTTACTATCATCATTTGCTGTAAATCACAGAAAAATCCTTTTCCACTCTGGGCCCAGTTGTTCAAAGCTAACGACATCGTTAGTTAACGATCGTTAAAATTTACATCGAGTGATACGCAAATATACTGAAATTTTTTGCTGAAAAAATGTGAGTAGCTTTTGCAGTGCAAAAGCTACTGACATTTTTTCAGCAAAAAATCTCAGAATATTGTGTATTGAATCTGCTAAAACAGTTAACGAAATGACCCTTAACGAGCTCGTTAAGCTAACAACGCTTTGAACAACCGGGCCCTGATTTATAGTGGATTTTTTCATGATTTTATATATGTATATAAAGGCTAGCCCTGAGGTAGGGGTATACCCGACAATACCCAAGAGACACAAGTTTTGTATTATCAGAAAGCTTATGACACTTCTGTTGTAAGTTTCAAAAAATGTCTTTCAACAGACTTCCCTTTATTTTTATTTTGACACTTTTATCATTTAAGTTTTAGAATAATCACTTTCAATTCTGATTTGATGTGGATTGTTTTCATGATTTTATGCATGTATAGAATTCCAGGCTAAGGTAAACACACAAAGCACAAAATTCTGACAGTAACAAAGCTTACGTAACTGCTAACATTTCACAGAAAAATAATTTTTGACTCAACTGAAGGCTTTTGCTATTTTAATCAATGCTATAATCTTGGATTAGTCTTTAATGCAGTTTAAGAAAATAACTGGACTTTTCAACAGTTTCCCCATGTAATGCACAGAGAAGAAAATTTGATCTTTTTTTTTTTCTTCTTCTTTTTTTTTTTTTCAGAGAAAATAAGGCTATTTTGGCAAGTGCATCCATTCACATGAAATGCCAAGCCTTATTTTCTCTGAAAAATAATAACCCCCACCCCCAACAAAAAAAACAAAAACAAAAAAAAAAAACAATTAGAATCTTGTCAGCTACAATTTTGCTACAAGCTTTAAGGGTTGATCAGGGATTATGCTAGTTGGCAGCAGTTTAACAGCATGCCAAAAATCTTAAACAAACAGTGTAGGACCACTCTGATGCACTGACTGAACTCTATCTTCACTGTATATATATATATATATATATATATATATATATATATATATATATATATATATATATATATATATATATATATATATATATATATATATATATATATATATATATATATGTGCTATTAAAGTAAAGCATACATTTTGAAAGCCAGAGCTCATTTCATCAGAAACTGGAAGCCAAACATTTCAATATGCACAGCATGGGCAATAAAAATCACAAGCATACAAATTTCAAATTACCCTCATAGAGATGCTGGTAGATATATAATTATATTTAACAGGAGGGATGCACTTGGCAGAGTTTCCATTTTCACAAGCGAGACAACTTGTGACTTCCCGTCTGTGTTCCTGTGGCCCAAGTCTCTTCTGAAAAGGGGTCTACTCTGAAAGGAGAGAAGGGGAGCAAATTCCTTCCGTTTAGAAAATGGAGGGAAAACAAGCTAATAAGAGTTGCCTCCCCCTGAATATGTATCCATTCCTCTTAATACATGCTTTGCATGGGCAAAAAAATCACAATCTTACAAATCTCAAATTACCCACATAAAAATGCTGGCAGGTATACATACATATATTTAACCCTAGTCCTGCTGAACCCGAATATGTCCTGCCTTTGCAAACAGTGTAGATCCAGATCAGTTGGCTTCTGAGAAGCCAACTGATCTGGATCTGCACTGTTTGCCATTAATTATATGAATTTTAATCAACAATCTGGATGAAGTAATCTGATTGGCTGTAAATTGGAAGTGGGTGTGGCATCTTAATTTATTCAGCATGACAAGAGTTAAAATAAAAGATGTAAAATGAGCAAAAAGGGCCTTTATAACATATGCAAATAGAAAAGACCCAAATCAGCTTGTGCATCTGCAGTCTGATCAGGACCTTCTTTTTATCAATATATCCAACAATCAATTGATTCTGTCAACAGAGGGAGGGCCCTGATCAGACTGAATGAATACACACTCAAGTTACATTATGAGAACATGCCTATTCAAATATATTGAAAATTTTACAACCGAAAACGGAAAATTTTCAGATGAGAATTCTGATATTTTTCATATTTCTGCTCATAGATTGTGGGTACTCATTAAAACTGCCTCAGTGAGGTGGTTCTAATGAGTACCCACAATCTATGCTTTTTAGCAAAAATAAGAAAACTAATGTATACCCCTGTAAACCCCTGTTTTACAATATAACAAGAAAATCGCCTGACGGCATTATGGACTGCTTTTTTAAAAATGAAGAAAGTGAGAGTTGTCTCTCTTGCATGTGAAACACCTGCTGGTCCTCCTCTTCATCCCTACCAAATATGAAAGCAATCCACTGAAGAATAAAGGTAACATATAACTTCGAAAAAAGGTTAACCTGGGATGACGCCCAACCGCCTGCCTGGACATCGCTATTTTAAAGGGCCAATTTTTTGAAAAAAAAAAAACAACAAAAAAACATCCAAAAATGGGGTTTAAGGGAGTCAACTAGGCATGTTTTCGTGATGTAGGCCATCATTATTCCCATATGGCATATGACCTTTTTCTGAGGTTACACACCACACATGGGCTGCACCATGCAACAACAACAGAATCATTGGATACTACCGAATGTAAGAATGGACAGCAAAGGCCCGGTTGATACTTTGCAGATATGCAGGATGATCTGAATCTGTGATGTTTGAAGGCACTTTTTCCCTTAATACAACATATCTAAATTAATACTGCAAACATTCACAGGCATACATGTGCGATACTGATGAACGCACAATTACAACCCAACATCATGATCAATCACATGCTCAAATGATGCTTAGCATGCTGGGTAATAACATCAGCAGATGACAATTTGAAATATTTTTTCTTATTTTTCCCAGAAAAGAGGCTTTGACATTTCATGCAAACAGTTTGCATGAAATGTCAAAACCTGTTTTCTGGCAAAAATACGAAATATCATCAATTTATCGTCTGCTGAATTGACCCAGAGAGCGGTTAAGGTTAAACAAGCATGAAGAATATGATGCAGTTATAAATGGTATTGTTTTTAAGGTACCTTGTTTACCATACCATATTTACCGTATGTATTCGGACAGACAGGCCTAAGCACACAATGTAGACCAAGATGCTGAATGAGGCGTCTCATCAAGGTCTACACTGTTTGCCACTCATCTAGCAATTTTTAGACACAACATCTAAGGGTAAACTGTACTTGTTCAAATTTTAGAACAAGTATGGTAAGGAGTTGAGGTGTCTGAATACTTAGAGTAAATACGGTAAATGCTAAATACTCAGACAGATAGGGCTTGAACTAACAGTGTTGACTCAGATCAAACTGCTCCTTTACGATATACACTGTTGCCACTACATCAACACAATTCAGTAACATTGCTAGGTATCCCAAAACTTGTTCAAATTGTAGGATAAAGACTGGAAGAAGCCAATATGTCCAAATATTTAGGGTAATAATGGTTCATTTTGTATATATAGGTCTAAGCTTTACTTGTTACTCAAGCTGCAGTGGGTTTGGTCCCGACTGCGGCCAAACCATTCGTAATTGTCAGCACCTTATAACTATTCCAAAATGACTATAATAATGTTGATGGCACATTAAAATGCTATCAAATACCCACCAAATACTGTACTAGTCAAGCGGGGCACACAAAAACCTACTCATGTCCCACTTTGTAGTATACATTTGTGAAAACAATGCACTAATATTGCATTCATTTTTTTGCCGACACAAATGTCAAAGATGTTTATGTCTTAGGGACTTACCATATTCAACCTAATTACTGCACATGCTCCTATAGATACATAGATAATTAATTAAATAGCCTTTAGATTACAGTCAGTGTACGTACTTTTATCTACTTCTTTATAAAAACATGTTGTGGGTACTCGTTTGAATTGCCTCAACTTTTCGAGGCAATTCAAACGAGTACCCACAACATGTCTTTATAAAGAAAATCCGAAAATAATATTGCAAAAGCATCATTTAATACGCTCGTCATTAAGTCCACTACTGATCTTTCTTTAAAAAGTGCCCTTATTAGGTTGGTATTTCACTACAAGTTTGTTCAGTAAATTTGAAAAATCTAAGCACACAGTGCGGTAATTAGGTCCAATATGGTATATTCCCCGAATTAGCACTTTTATGGTGACTATAAAAATTACAACAATACATACTATATTTACCCTACATATTGACTAATGGTGGTTTTATGGCCCACTCAACCCATTAGTTTGTTTGTCTGGAGGTTTTATGGCCCAGTCAACCCAACAGTCATGTCGAGCACAGTCAGTTTACCTAAGCACATGTTTACTGGGCTGGCTTAGTCCTCTAAGCAGTTAACCAGTATCATGCGCATTTTTTCGCCAGAAACTGACAACTGCTCTTCTTGTACCAGCGGAAGGGAGAGAATGACTATAGAAAATATTTCATGATCAATCTCCATGAAAGAATGTTGCCGACCTTGGTGGGGGTCTCAACCCATTAGGGTCATTTCCGATGTAGGCTTAGTCCTCTAAGCTATTAACCCATTATATACTGAAAAGACTTTCCCACACTATATATGGGAAGAATCCAATTTCAGTTTTAGGTATGTCAGGCTATGTAATTTAGATATTCCTAGAAAAAAATGGCCAAACTTTTTGCAAACAGTGAAGACCCTGATCAGACGTGCTGATCTGAGTTTTCACTGGCCACACATGTTCAAAGGTACACTATCTCATGTTCAGGCTCAAAAGTCTAAGAAGGCAATTAATCATGGTGAGACCAATAAAGGGAATACACTCCTCCAGACTGCAAGGATACATGTACTGGCCAGTCACAACAGCTAGGTTATCTTTTTCCAGCTCCCAGGCAATGAGGAATGAAACATTGCATAGTATTATTTTGAAGACATGTCAAAATAAAAATACAAATTATATGTACAGTCTATGATGAAAAAAAAAATTAGAACTACTATTTATGGATGCAGAATATGAAAACTAATGAAAGACAAAAATGGTTTTTATTTACAAACTTTGAATTATTAAAATGGACGGATAGTTATAGTTAAACAAAAATAATGTATTACTGGCAGTTGCACAGGTACTTTTCTGTGTTCACAGTCTTTGTGGCTAATCACAGCTTTAGGCAAAAGGGATAACCAAATACCTTTATTAGTCTTGCATGAAAATACACCACAACCTCTTTATAACACTATTGTTGGGGTCCATAGCATAAACCGTGTTAGTTAAACAACCGTGTTATATCCAAACAAAAATGTATAGATTATATCTATACATTTTTGGGATCCATCTTTGAACCGTGTTATATCCAAAATCGTGTTATAATGAACCGTGTTATAAAGAGGTTGAAGTGTATACACCTGCGGGTACTCATTAAAATCAACTCACTGAATTAATTAGTCAACACCTGCAACATAGTCTTGTAGAAAAAAAATATATATACTTTTTGATTGAAAGAACATGTCGTCTAGATCTGTGCTTCATATTTCTTTGCTGTCACTACAAGCTTGAATTCCAATGAATGATTCTTTCAGTCCTGCTACGAGGCAGGGCTTCTTGGGACACCACCTGATAAGACCTCTGTCTATAAAAACAATACTGGATATTGTAAAACTATTCTGTTTGCCATTCCATTAAGTATTTTAAGAAACGGCTGCATAAAAAGCAAAATTTCAGCCAAAATAGTACAGAATAAATTATTCAAAATTTTAGGACATTTACAGTATTTCAGGTTTGCCTGGCATCTGCTGCAACCAATTAAATCTCTTCTTGTACTGATCCATTTGATCACTGCATCACTATATTCCACAGGCATCCATCATTTCAGAATCAGACAAATCTTGTACTGACAGTCCTCAGTCATGCTGCATCATTAAAAAGGGTATTTGACCTTTACCATGCTAGGTAAAAATTTCAGCAGATGACATCTTTTCTTGCAAGCTATCTCCTTTAGAGATAGTTTGCATGTAATGTCAAATCTCTGGAAAAAAAACAATAAAGGAAAATATCAATTTGTAGTCTACTGAATTTGTCCAGACAGTGGTAAAGGTTAAATACACTGTAAACATTAGGGTCTTTGTCATTCTTCTGCATCTGCTGCAAGTTTTTCCATAGAAGAGTGAAGGCCCTGATCAGATGTGTGGGGATCCTTCTATTTTGCATAATTATGTGTTATGCCTTCTTTCTGCATGATGCAGCCCAAATGTATTATGCACTGGCTGCTTAATACTTAGCATGATGGGAACAAATTTCAGCAGACATCATTTTGAAATGTTTCTTATTTTTCACAGAAAATAGGCTTTGGCATTTCATGCAAATTGTCTCCTCCTCTGGAGACAATTTGCATGAAATTTCAAATTCTATTTTCTGGGAAAAATAAGTAAAATATAATTAATCTAGTCAACTGCTGAATTTTGCTCACTGTGTGGTAAAGGTTAATTACTTAAATTATCCTAAATTTCATAAATGCTATTTGCGTTTTTGACTGCTTTGGGCCGATTTATATAGCGGCGCCCTCACCGACCGTGACATTGGTAAGAATTGCCCTCCACTATATCTTGACTCTTCATGCTCTTGTGTGATCATCAGGGAAATTTTAGTTGGCACAGTTTCTGAAAAAGAAATTACCATTTGGTTAAAATTACTACTACTTGAAAAGGGCCGTACAACAAGTATTTACAAAGCAATGTACTGTTCTACCATATTTATCCTAAATATCTGTCTCCTTACCATCAGGGTTCATACATTTAGGACTGACCAAAATTCCCTGACAATTTCCTGACACAAATTCAAATTTCCCTGACAGTATCGGAGCCGAAAATTTTATGAATGAATTTAGCAAAAAAGACACAATGGGACGAAACATTTCAGCTTCATCAGGTTAAAATGTAAAATTCCCTGACATTTTTGCAAAATTTCATTTTTCCCTGACACATCACAGAATTCCCTGACAATTCCCTGACCTTGAAAAAATTTAAATTTCCCTGACATTTCCCTGACGTGTATGAACCCTGACCATACTTGTTCTAAAATGTGAACAAGTTCATTTTACTACATCCAAAGGAGAGGATTTGCATGAAGTCATATCATATCTTCTGGGAAAATAAAAAATATTTCAAAATGTTCTGTTGAAATTTTTACTCAGCATGCTAAGCATTAACGTTAAACTTTCAGCAGACAACATTTTGAAATATTTTTCTTATTTTTCCCAGAAAACAGGATTTGATATTTCATGCAAATTGTCTCCATTGGAGACAATTTGCATGAAATGTCAAATCCTGTTTTCTGGGAAAAATAAGAAAAATATCAACTATTTGTCGTCTGCTGAATTAGCCAAGAGAGTGGTAAAGGTTAAAGATGTTGGTTATGCCAGTCCTGAGGCAGAAGACAGTGCAATCATCAGTTGATATTCTGCAGCCAGTAAACATACAAAAGTTTTACAGGATTTTATTAACATTTAGCATGCTGGGTACAGATTGAGCAGATTTGTGAAACATATTTCCTTTTGTTTTTTTTTCACAGAAAATAGTATTTTACATTTCATGCAAATTGTCTTCTTACCTCTTGTCCTGCTGAACCCAAATATACTCTGTCTTTACAAACAGTGCAGATCCAGATCTGTTGGCTTCTGAAGAAGCCAACAGATCTGGATCTGCACTGTTTGTCATTCAGTATGTGAATTTATGTCCACAATCTGGATCAAGTAATCTGATTGGCTAACAATTAGAAATGTGTGTGGCATATCAATTTATTCAGCAGGACAAGGGTTAACCCATTTGTGCCAAATGGATTCTCCTACCTCAACTTTCTGGACATGTCCATTTCTAATAACAGGTGTGTCTGTGTAGTATTTATTATTACCAGTGTTACTAAAATTCCTGTACTTAATACAAACAGTGTATAACCTGATCAGATGCCACATTCTGCAGCATCTAACCTGGATCTACACTGTTTTCCAATGTCCTTTTTATAGGACACTTGGCATTAATGGGTTAATTTGCCATCTATTAAATTTCCCTAGAGGGACTAAAGTAGTTTGAACATAGATTCCATTTGTGGCAATTATTAACATATTTGATAAAACAAATCGTGATTGTCCACTTTGTTAGTAGAATCTAGGAAAAATGTGTCTATAAGTTTATAGTACCGGGTATGATGTTCCAGCAAATGAACTATGCTCTGGAATTTGAAATATACTTTACAGTTCAGAAAAATAATGCATAAATTATAATATGAGGAATACATCAACTGATATTTTTGTAGAATGATTATTTCAAAACTTTATAAAACTATGTTAATTACAGTATATTATATTTATCCATTATAAAACTATTTTAATTACACATAAGTCTAGATAGATATCAGGGCCCAGTTGTTCAAAGCGTCGTTAGCTTAACGAGCTCGTTAAGGGTCATTTCGTTAACTGTTTTAGCGGATTCAATATACAATATTCTGATAGTTTTTGCTGAAAAAATGTGAGTAGCTTTTGCACTGCAAAAGCTACTCACATTTTTTCAGCAAAAAATTTCAGCATATTTGTGTATCACTCGATTAAAATTTTAACGAATCGTTGACTAACGACATCGTTAGTTTTGAACAACTGGGCCCAGGAAAATATTTTTATATTTCTCCACAAAAACATATGTTGTAGATACTCATTAGAAGCATCCACAACATATTATAAGCACCCACAACATATTATAAGTACCCACAACATAATATGTTTTCATGGAATACTCAAAAAAGTTCAAAGTGGCAGTAAAGTTCAAAGTAGCAGTCAGTACTAAAAAATCAGTCAGTACTGAGAAATCATATTTTTTTTTTCTTCAGTTACAGAACTGTTTTAACTTTATAAAAAGAATATTTTTTCAGCTGCTTGAGCTGTCTATATTCTAGCAGGATGTCATTACCTTATAAAAAAAAACAAAAAAAAAAAAACAAAAAAAAACAAAACAAAAAACATTTCGCTTCTTTAGTATGCACACAAATAGAAACAAAACAAACTAAAAAGCTATGTTTTAAACAAAATCCAAATAATAATCTTTTTATTAAAACACTATTTTTTTATTTTATTTTTTATTGTATCAAAGTTAACCCTTAAAGCATCATTCAAAATTGTTAAAGAGACTTTACTATTTTTTGTTTCCAATAAAAAAAAAAGAATTAGCATGTTACCTGCTACAATTTTGAATGGTGCTTTAATGGTTAAAACTTGCTACAAAAGTCAAATAAATCCAATTCCATTGTCAAAGGTAAGGACAATTCCAAGATTTATTAGTGCTTAAAATAATCGCAAACAAAACCACACAAACCAAAAACAAAAAATCCTACACACTCTGCACCATGGTTTAATTAAATAGGGCAAAAAAAAAAAAATCTCCAAAACCTGTTTGCCTGATAACCTCATCAAAGTATTGCACCATTAAATTGTTGTCTGTACAATTCTTTACCAGATACTTAACAGTGATAAAGCAATGAAAATACAGTATAATCTCAATGGCTCGAACACAGATGGCTCGATTACCATGGATGATTCAAACTCTTTGTTCAGTCCCTACATAATTCTTCCAAAAGCTCAAGAAAACAAATATTTAGGGATTTTTTCTTATTTTATCATGGAATTGTATGTTGTATGTACTCATTAGAATCACCTCATTGAGGCAATTCTAATGAGTACACTCAACATACAATCATTGTGTAGAAAATTGAAAAGATTTCCCTAAATTATCACTATTTGCTTCCTGAACTGGTGCCATGATTAACCCTCGGTGGCTCGAACTACCCATGTTTCGAACGCATTTCCATGGTCCCAAAGATGTTCGAGCCATTGAGGTTCAACTGTACTCTGAATGGAATATCTCAGCTCTAGATAAGATAGCCTTTTTCAACCATAAACTTCTTTTCTTATTTCTCCATGAAAACAAATGTGCAGTCAAACCTGTGTTAACCCAATACCAAAGGACAGTAAACTCTATTCTTTTAGAATAGATCTATTTCAGAAGGGACGCAAAGCAGTTTGACAGAGTTGCCTATCCTGTAAGAGTATCCATTCTCCTTAAGTCCTTGTCATGCTGAATAAATTAAGATGCCATGCCCACTTCTAATCTTCAGCCAATCAGCTTACTTGATACCGATTGTTGATATAAATTCAAATACTTAATGGCAAACAGTGCAGGTCCAGATCAGTTGGCTTCTTAAGAAGCCAACTGATCTGGATCTACACTGTTTGCAAAGGCAGATTATTATACAGGTTCAGCAGGACTAGGGTTAAACAAGCATTGTTTCATATTAATTCTTTTGTAACTTTTAACCCTTGTCCTGCTGAACCCAGATATACCCTGGATCTGCACTGTTTGCCATTAAGTATGTGAATCTGTAGCAACAATCTGGATCTAGTAATGGCTTCTAAAGAAGCCAACTGATCTGGATCTGCACTGTTTGCCAATAAGTATATGAATTCGTAGCAACAATCTGGATCTAGTAATCTGACTGGCTGAAAATTAGAAGTGGGTATGGCATATTAATTTATTCAGCAGGACAAGGGTTAACATGAAAATAGGTACCATTTTATTTTCAGGAATATTTTCCAGCAGCACTGAGATATTAAAGAGGCATTCATTTTAATCTAGAACCTGAAATCATCTAATACAAACACTATGGAATGTAGTCTAGAAAGTTAGAAAAGAAAAGGAGAAATAAAACCATAACATGCAAAAATACAACTACCGTATTCAATCTAATTACCGCACATTCCCCTATAAGCGCACAGTCGAGAAATTCCGTAGTCTTCAGATTACAGCCAGTGTACTTTTTCTTTACTTTTTTATAAAGGCATATGTTGTGGGTACTCTTTTGAATTGCATCAACTTGTCGATGCAATTCAAATGAGTACCCACAACATATGCCTTTATAAATAAAATTAGAAAAAAAAAAACCCGCATAATTATCATCAAACAAGGCCTTTTCTGACGTTTTTTTAATAGTGTATCCTTAGCAGGTAGATACGTATTTTACCACAGCCGAGTGTTCCCTGTAATTTTGAAAAACCTAAACGCACAGTGCGGTAATTAGGTTGAATACGGTAGCTTCTAAAACAAATTGTCTAGATAAAAAAAAGCTGGTAACTTACATAAGTCTGACCTTTCAAATTCATTTTAATCATCATATAAACAAAACAGGAATTACTTTGCTATGATTATAAAGACCATTAAATGTATTTCAAAGCACACAGACATGTTTTGAATTTTTATTCATATCTGTGCTGGTAAACACTTCCCACCATTCATCTCACAAATATTTATAGCTGCTCTAAACTTGCATGCTTCTTTAATGTGGAAAATATTAACTGTGTGAGGTACAGATTCTTTACTCCCCCGGTGTCATTTGTCAGCAGTGCTTGTTCCAAAAAGATAGAGAAGGGTGTACAGTTTTGTTTATTTTCAGATGATCAGCAATTCATAAAAGAAGGGGATTAATTTAATTTCCACATTTTTCACTGTATGAAGTTTGATTTTCAGCCTGTAACATTTTGCTTAGTGAGTCATCTATTCCAACACCAATGCCAAGATTTTGTTTGTGTTGGAGTTTAACAACAAGTTAACCCTTGTGGGTCATTTTGTGTCATCTCCCAGAGAAAGGGAGAAAAGAGACAGAAGAGATAGTAAATGTGATGAAAGAGAGGGACAGGGGAGAAAGGAAAATGAATGAAAGTGAAGAAACAGAAGAAACTAGAGCAAGTCGATGGCGCGCCATCACATATCCCTGCGCCAGTGTCATCGCATATCTCCCTGCACATCAAAATTCCAAATGTATTCCTCCAGTCCTCATTCATAGGGCTATTACCTGTGACAGTGTCAAGGTTCTAGCTAAAAAAGCCTAAGAGGCGTTGGGTGACAATCAAAAAATAGGACCAAAAATCCTACTTTTTGACCTCTAGTGACCCCCAGACATGCCCCTGGGACAAAATTTTTGCACCACTGTATTCTACTCTTTATAACCTTCGATTTGATATGCAACATGATTATGTTTGAACAAAATGGATCTTCAAAAAGCACGAGGATAATAAAAACATTCCCCTTCTACCCTTACCTGCTGCAAGGATAGCAGGCCTTGCCCAACTGTAAGCCAATATCAGTTGGACGCCCAGGTGACGTACGATACATGACACCATTGCCTCACCCAACCACCCCCTCACCAATGCCAAGATCTTGACAATCAGATGCAAGTAGTCAATCTGTGATGAGACTGTATGCATACTGCACAATTTCTCTTCAAGAATTGGATCTAAATGTGAAACACTCCATGAATAACCATCTAAATGAACCACACTGTTTATGCTTGTCCTCTGAGTTGATGAATTGCAAGAAATCAAATTTATCATCTCAAGTATGAGCCTTTAAATTCTGGAATGAGTGTAGGTACCAAGTTGACAAAGTAAGAATGATGACTGAATGGTACTACATTTTGACCCTTGTCCTGCTGAACCTAGATATACCCTGCTTTTGCAAACAGTGTAGATCTAGATCTGGAACTGCACTTTTTGTCATTCAGTACGTGAATTTGTATCAACTGGATTAAGAAATCAGATTGGCTGACAATTAGAAATGGGTGTGGCATCTTAATTTAGTCAGCATGACTAAAGGGTTAAGTAATAACAGCTGTAAGTTCATATAAGAATCTCGCTATAAAACAAATAATCTTCAGTGATTGGGAATAGTGAAGGTTCTGAATTCCTTTCAGAAACTTTAACCCTTGTCATGCTGAATAAATTAAGGTGCCACGCCCATTTCTAATTTTCAGCCAATCAAATTACTTGATCCAGATTGTTGATATAAATTCACACTTAATGGCACACAGTGCAGATCCAGATCAGTTGGCTTCTTCTTCAGAAGCCAACTGATCTGAATCTACACTGTTTGCAAATGCAGGATATATCCGAGTTCAGCAGGACAAGGGTTAACATTCATCAGACACAGGTCTAGATATGATGCTTTCTCCAATAAAATGGTTTTGATGTTTTTTCCATATTTCTCCAGGAAAACTTATGTTGTGGGTATTCATTAATCTAATGAGTACCCACATTGAGGTGTCTGATCAGAGTCTTCCCTGATCGCATGTGCCTTCTACAGTCTCCAGGCTATCCAAAGAGAGATAAACGAGAACCTTTGCCATACTGGGTAGATGTACAGGCTGATCCAAGTCTTTGCTGGTCACACAGATCTTATTGTAGGTTTTGTCGTGCACTGGCTCTTTTTCCTTGAGAAATAAGAACAGTCTTTATCTGGTTACCTTCTTATTTGGAGATATGATGACAGCGTGAAATGTATTGGTGAACAGCCAAGTCCCAGATCCAACTGTATAGATCTAGCCAGTCACTGTTCACATGACTAACTGATTCTTGTATTGTGGCTCATTTCACTGCTAGTTTACCAAATTTTTACATTGTAACACTCATAACCCTTTCAAACCAGAGTACCTGGAGTGGGCTCTTCCAGTCTATGAATTTGTATAAGTTCATTGTATTAAACAGGGGTTTTAGACAAAAATTCAGACAATGTCCATTTGTGTTGTGACGTAACTCAATAAAGCAAACAGTGTAGTCCAAGATGAGACTGCTCAATATCATCTGGATCTAGAGAGTTTGCCAACCTTCTTCCTCCCCGACTGTAGTGTTGAAAGGGTTAAAGTGTACAGGGTAGTACTACACTACTGTAACTGCTAAATAAATACCATATTCAACCTAATTACTGCACTGTGTGATTAGGTTATTCAAAATTACTGGAAAATTGTAGTAAAGTATCCACCTAATAAGGGTACTTTTTACAGAAAGATTAGCAGAAGACTTCATACTGGGTGTGTTTAATGATGCTTATGCCAATTTTTTTTCTATTTTCTTTATAAAAACATGTTGTTCATACTCATCTGAAGTGGCATGACAAGTTGAAGCAATTCAAATGAATACTAATGACATACATTTTTATAAAGAAGTACATAAATCTGTAATCTGTAAACGATGACTGCTTATATGGATATGTGCAGTTATTATATCAAATACGGTAATGTGTTTATAACACACCTAGTTTTATATAAAACAGTGCCTATGGTAAATGTCCTAAAATTTCGAACACCAAATGGTCTGACAAAATGGCATATGCAAAAAGTGCAGACCCAGATCAGACTGCTCCTGAAGGAGCAGTCTGATCTGGGTCTACACTGTTTGCCATTCCACTAAATATTTTTAGAAAGAACTACATAAAAAGTAAAATTAGACCAAAAAAGTATGAAATAAAGTGTTCAAAATTTTAGGACATTTACCGTATACATGGGAATAGTCTCAAGCATAATATGGTCGCGTCTATTCTACGGAACACACACTACTAAACTTAGCAGGTAAAACACCAGCATTTAAGTTATGGAGCAGGGAAGCCACCCAAAGTCACTGCAACATGTCCTCAAAACATTGTCTCTACAACTTTCTAGTCACGCCAGTGTACATTTGTATTAAAAGAACTGTGTCTGAGTGTCCAAGAGATTATCAGATTTGCTTTAGTATTCTGGGAACATGACAAACAAGGAGTTTAGTTCCTATTAAAGGCCAAAAATGTATATGAGCTGCTCCAAGGGAAAAAGGATCTCCGAGACATATGCCGAAAGCAAGGCATAACTACACATAAGTGGGGGCATCCACATAATATTTTTTTCATTTCTCAATGAAAACATATGTTGTGGGTACTCATTAGAAGCGCCTCGGCGAGGCGCTTCTAATGAGTACCACAACATATTTTTTTGTCAAGAAATAAAAAAACTATCAATATTTTTCGGTTGAAAACAGCATCTAATCTGGAGTTATGGCATGGGCTTTATCAGACAGCACATATGAGCAGTCTACTCAGGGCCTTTGCTGCCTGCTAACAGAATCACTCTTGTTGTCATAGCAGAATATAGCAATGTATAGCAAAGGCTCTTATCAGCTACCATAGTTATCCTAAGTATTGGGACACACAGGTTTGCCCAAACAGTATAGACCCAGATCACATGCCACAGAATACAGCATCTGATCAGGGTCTACACTGCTTCTCATCCAGCAGTTTTTAAGACACATCATTAGACAATAAAATTTGTTCAAATATTAGGACACTAGTCTCCCAACCATGGTTGTCACACAAACATGCAACAAAATAATGACAGACATCAAATCTGAAGTATACCAGAAGTAGAAAGAAAGGATGTATTATTTGCATAAGTTATTCTGGTAATCTACC
The DNA here is from genome assembly GCA_964016985.1 of Anodontia alba. Taxonomy (NCBI): domain Eukaryota; kingdom Metazoa; phylum Mollusca; class Bivalvia; order Lucinida; family Lucinidae; genus Anodontia; species Anodontia alba. The sequence continues at coordinate 10,140,734 of OZ024834.1, read as the reverse complement.
CATTGGCACTCAATAGTATGCTAAATATTAAAACATTAGCTCAAATTCAAGCCATGGTTGGGGGCATAGTGTTTTACAAATGCAGGTCTAGTTATTCTGTGCTTATATTTCTGGGCCCAGTTGTTCAAAGCTAACGATGTTGTTAGTTAATATATCGTTAAAAGTTAAATATGGCATATATGCAAATATTTTTGCTGAAAAAATGTGAGTAGCTTTTGCATTTGCAAAAGCTACTCACATTTTTCAGCAAAAATACCTTGTTTGTTTTGGGCTTAACGTCGCTTTCAACAATCTTTCAGTCATATCACGACGTTGTCTGGATGTGAGAGGGACCTCAATGCTCACTTTTAGAGTGCTGCCTCACTGAAATATCATGCCCCTGACACTTTGACATGATATTCCACCCTGTCACATTATACTGACACTGAGCTGACCAGTTCCGATTCCTAGCTCTACTTTCTTAATGCTGAGCGCCAATCGAAAGAGCAGCTAGTACCATTTTTAAAGTCTTTGGTATGACCCGGCCGGGGATCGAACCCGCAACCTCCCGGTCACAAAGCGGACGCTCTACCACTGAGCCACTGTGCCAAAAATACCTGTGAATTAGATATTGTACTTACTAGAACAGTTAATATTTTTTTGACCACTAATGAGCTCGTTAGGCTAACAATGTTTTGAACAAATGGGCCCTGATTTTTTTACTTGAAGTTTCTGATGAGTGTATGTGCCTTATTTTAGCTATGACAGTATACACACACAGTTGCATTTGATATCAGAATTTCTTTTTTTTTTCTGTGATTGTCTTGTTGTTGTTACACCCCACAACAGAATGGTGTCAGCGTATTATGTCTTCCCATTTGAGGTCCTGTCTGTCCATCTGTGCTTTGTTTCCACTTTTTAACTTGAATACTTTTTGATGGATTTTATTTAAATTTTGCATACACATTTACATCAGGGATCGAATTATTAGGGATTGTTAATGGGCAAAATCTGTTAACTTTTGACTGTGTTTTTGAAATTGCTTACCAACAAAAAATGGTTTCCATTCAATATCATGAGAACGAATCAATGGATTTGGTTGAAACTTCAAATGTCAAATGATACTGACAATATCTTGCTTTGAATTATTACTCAGTATTTTTCATCAGTTTTCCACAGAGTTACTGCCCTTAGTTACTGACAAAAAATGGTTTCTCCTTAATCTCTTGAGATAGATTTGGATGAAATTTCATATATCAAATGATATTTAAAATATTTTGCTTGGGATCATTACTTGGCATTTTTCTTCAATTTTCAACACTCTTTGTTTGGTTATTGCCCAGTGGCGGGGTATTTTGCAGTGTCTGCAAATGCTTTTACTTTCTGTGATTGTCTTTGGTTTTGTTTAGTTTTTATTGAAATCAGACACATAAAAATGGCTTACTGTTCGGTCATAGAGACAATGTTTGCTTGAAGAACATGAAAATTACACACAACTCACACTCCTTCACCAGCCATCACCAGGTGTTTTTCGAAAAAAACACACGCCGCTTTGTTCCAAACACTCGTGGACTACCTATTGGTGGTGAAATTTGGGTGCTACAAATGGAAGTACGTGGTGACTGTAGGTAGAGATCATGAGTTTGAGTAGAACCAGCTGTACATGTGGCTCCTTCAACCTTCAACATGTGCATCACAGGGTAGTGGCGTTTGGGGTACTTTGCCTTATATACTAAACGCTTACCTACAACCTGGCGATTATTGTTATTGCGAGCAGACTTCACCCTCTGTACAGGCTGAAAGAGGAGAAAACTTCTAGTTAATATTTGTGCTCACCTAACTGGTTTTATTATCTTTTTTGGGCCTAACAACCACAGACATACTGTATTAACCCTAAGCATCTGGACAGTCAGGCCCAAGCAATACAGTGTAGACCCAGATCAGATGCCGAAGAATGCGCATCTGACAATCTTAGACACATCAACACATACTAAAATGTACTTGTTAAAATATTAGGAGAATGTGTAAGGAGTTTAAGTGTTGTGTCCAGTTAGTTAGGGTAAATACAGTATGTCTTAACACTATCATACTTGATTATGGTAAATAGATACCCCTGGTGGATTTCCAGCTATTTTCTTTTTACAAGGGAAGCACCTTTTGTGACTTCCTGTTTACTTTTCTGCACACCAATTCCTTTCTGAAAAGGTGTGCTTTCCACTTAACCCTTCTCTTACTGAACACGACATGCCCTGTCTTAGCAAACAGTGTAGATCCAGATCAGTTGGCTCAGCCAAATGATCTGGATCTGCACTGTTTGTCATTAAATATGTGAAGTTCTATCAAAAACCCGGATCAAGTAATCTGATTGGCTGGAAATTAGAAGTGGGCATGGCATCTTAATTTATTCAGCAAGGCAAGGGTTAACAGAATCACTGGATGCTGTAGCCTATATCAACATACAGTGAAGGTCCAGATCAGACTGTCCTTCCATGTCGTCAGACTTGGACCTTTGCTGTTTGCATATGGTATATATCCTGATATAGATCTACACCATTCCCACAGAGGTAAGTTAATTTTTAGTACATGTATGTCCTTGCTCAGAAACATATGTTATTGGTACTCATTTGAAAAACACAGTATGAAATTAACCCTAGTCCTGCTGAATCCTGATATGCTCTGCCTTTGCAAACTGTGTAGATCCAGATCAGTTGGCTTCTGAAGAAGCCAACTTATCTGGATCTGTACTGTTTGCCATTAAATACTTGAATTTGTATCAACAACCTGGATCAAGTATTCTGATTGGCTGATATTTAGAAGTGGGCGTGGTATCTTAATTTATTCATCATGACAAGGGTTAATGTCAAAATAATAAAACCTTTACCCTAAATATTCTGTCAACTCCCTGCCATATTTGTGCTAAACTTTTAACAAGTCCCTTTTCCTGATGTAAACTGTTAAATGAGTGGCAAACAGAGCAGACCCTGATCAAAAGCTGCATTTTGCAGCATCCTATCTGAGTCTTAACTGTTTACTCATAACTGTCTGTCTGAAGACTTAAGGTACAGTAAATGTCAAAAATTTCAAACACCAGAGTGTCTGACAAAATGGCATATGCAGAAAAAGTGTAGACCCAGATCAGACTGCTCCTGAAGGAGCAGTATGATCAGGGTCTACACTGTTTGTCATTCCACTAAGTATTTTAAGAAACAGCTGCATAAAAAAAAAAAAATTAGGCACAAATAGTTTGGAATAAAGTGTTCGAAATTTTAGGACACAAACCGTAAATACAGTGAGCTTATATGATGCACAACATGTGAAAAAGGCCTTTATGTTATATGTGAACATTGAAGGTTCAAATCAGTATGCACATCCATGCAGTCTGATCTGAGGATTCTCTGCTCATTGACATATACTATAGTATCCACTGACTCTATAAGCGGATGCACAGGCTGATCTGGGCCTGCATTGTCCAAAAATTGCATAAAGGCCCTTTTGTGTGTTGCACATCATATTATACCTTACAAACCTGCAATATCCCTTGTTGGAAGAAACCTTAATTTTTAACCCTTAAAGTGTCATTTACAACTGCAGCAGATGACACACTGAAGTTATTTATTTATTTTTTTTTTAAACAGAAAATAAGGCTTAATATTTCATGTGAATCATCTGCCTTATATTGAAATTAGGCTTGAAACGTTATGTGAACAATCAATCTAGTAGATGATTCACATGAAATGTCATGTTACTTTCTCTGAATAATTTACATGAAATGTCATGCTTTATTTTATCTGAAAATTAACAATAAAGAAAAATAAAATTTTGCTTGGCACCTGAGAGTTTAATAAACTTTAGCAGAAACATTCACTAAAAGCTTGTTACTCCACTGATTTCTTTTTTTCATTTCCTGCAAATTGCTAGACTAACAATAAACAAATCGATTAACATGTAAACCAAATATAAATGCCAGTTGTTATCTTTGAATTCTGTTGTTGTTGTTGTTGTGCGGATTTTTAACGCTACTAGGCACCCGAGGCACATAGGGGCAGCGGCGATTGCTATGATGTACATATATTTGTACAGCCTTGCTTTCATGGATCACCCATGCACACTTAATGCCTCTGTCTGTTACCAAACGCCGCCCTGTCCACTTTATACTCGACCCAGGGCACGTCGAGTATGAGCTAGGCGTAATAATGGTCTGGAAATTGTCTCGACCCGAGCGGGATTCGAACCCACGATATCCCGCTTGAAAGATTCTGTAAAAGTGGGCAATTAGTTAATATCTTCTATTATCATATTTTATTGAGCTGTATAATGCATAGTCCAATGCCTCTTATTCTCTGTATGCAAAGGACAAGCCAGAGCTCTGTTACAATTAATCCAGATCATTGCTTAAACTTGAACCCTAAACATATAAATACTAGAGAACAATTTCAAATATTTTATTTATTTTTTTTTCTTCAAAAAATAGTACTTGCAGTTTCAGAATCTGAATGAAACGTCAGGCCCATATTAGAGAAATTTACCATGCTGCTAGTTCATGCTATTTTCACCCATAACCTCTGATAAATGAATCCAGACCATTCTTTTAACTTAATGTCCAACACACAAATACTAGAGAACAATTTAGTATTTTACTTGATATTCCCTTAAAAACAGGACATATGCATTAAAAATAAAAGATGTGAATAAAATGTCAGCTCCCTGTAAGGGAAAAATATTAAAGTGCCACCTACCTATGCTATTTTCATTAAATTAGTCAAAATATTTTGTATTCGTTTAAATAATATACATACATGCACACATAACTGTTATAAGATTATTTTTAAACCATGCTATAAATTAGTACAGTAAGATTATAGAAAGGGTGCAAAAGAGATGCAATAAATAACATATACTCTAATATACACATGAGAATCACTCTGTAATTACTCTAAATATCTGGACAGATAGACCTGAGCAAACAAAGTAGACCCAGATCAGATATCTACACTGTTGCCACTCATTCAGCAGTTTTTAGACATATTAACTGATAGTAAGATGGACTAGTTCAAATTTTAGGACAAGTATGGTAAGGAATTCAGGTGTCCAAATATTTAGAGTAAATTAAGGCGGTACAGTAAAAGATCAGTTTATCAAAGAAGTAGAAGCAGAAAAGTCAGAGCAGAGTGTTGTATTTTGTCATTTCCATGAACAATATGTTGTGGAATCTCCATCTTATTTCTTGACAACAAGAAATTGCCAATAAACGGTGCTTATTAGAAACACACACCATCCCACCTCCCCACTCCCCCCCCTGCCCCCCCCCCAACCCCCATCCCCAGCTCCCATAAACAGTCTAATCTAGAGCAATGATATATGAGCAGTTTGATCATGTACAAAGTGCCTTCACAAAAATCTTTTAAGGAATTAAGATGTCGGAATACTTAGATTAAAACTATGGTTATTCCAGGGAAACTTAAAACATGCATATCCTAAAAACTAAACTGGCCCATTTTACTATCTACTGAGGTGCAGTAATACACTACAACCTCTTTATAACACTATTATTGGGGTCCATAGCATTAAACAACCATGTTATATCTAAACAAAAATGTATAGGTTATATTGAAAAATGACCATTTATGGTCATTTTTCAATATAACCTATACATTCTTGGGATCCATCTTTGAACCGTGTTATATCCAAAACCGTGTTATAATGAACCATGTTATAAAGAGGTTGTAGTGTACTGCTAATTGTGTGACAGAAAGTACAGCCCCTGATCAGATGCTTATTCTGTTTGCTCAGACATGTCTATCTGAAGGGTAAATATGGTAACTGTTGGTGAATTACTATATTTCTATTGTGCAGCTGCTGTGATCAAAAGATGCAAAATGAAGACGCTTATTGAAAGCTATGGATAATTTACAGTGCCCTAGAAAAGAAATGTATCAAGGGAAAGGTAAAACAGTAAACTTGCTAAATGGCTAAAAATGATACTGCACTGACCCTATTCAAATGGCATTGTAATAAAGTTATGACAATTATGTGAATTCTCCTGATGACCCTTAATACAGTAAACCTCAATGACTCGAACACCATGGCTCATTTACCATGGATGTTTCAAACTGGTATTTGAGTCCCTAGGAAACTCTTTCAATAACTCTAGAAAACAAGTATTTTGGGATATTCTAGGAAATTTTCTTATTTTATCATGAAAATGTACGTCATGTGTACAGTTGAGGCAATTCTAAAGAGTATACTCAACATACCATGATTTTATAGAAGATCGAAAAGACATCCCAAAATTATCCCCATTTTCCCACTGACCTGGCGCTATGTTTAACCCTTAGTGGCTCGAACTACCCATCTCTGGAACAAACTTTCATGGTCCCAAAGAGTCTGAGCTATTGAAGTTTGACTGTACATTCAATGGACTTTTAATTGCAAAAGTATAAATAGCTCTCTTGCAGTTTGGTAGATTTTTAAATAGCTAATAGTAAATGTTTAACCCTTCTCTTGCTGAACACGACATGCCCGGTGTTAGCAAACAGTGTAGATCCAGATCAGTTGGCTTCTGAAGAATACTTGAATTTCTATCTAAAATCCAAATCAAGTAATCTGATTGGCTGGAAATTAGAAGTGGGTGTGGCATCTTAATTTATTCAGCAAGGGAGGGTTAAGGGAATGGTCTTTGATCAAGTATGTAAAACAGCTGTCTTTACCATAAGTGTTCAGACTGAAAGTTTTTTTTTGACTGAGTTGCGGTTTTACAGCCCAGTCAACCCATTAGGGTCATGTCAAGCTGGTCAATTTACCTAACCAACTTTTTCCTGGGCAGGCTTACTTCTCTAAGCGGTTAATCAGTATTTGGGCACATTCTCTTGCAGGAAACTGACAACTGCCCTTCTTGAATCAGTGTATATAAAAGTATCAATGTAATGCACACCGGGTAAGAGATTATATTTAACCCTTGTCATGCTGAATAAATTAAGATGCCACACTCACTTCTAATTTTCAGCCAATCAGATTGCTTGATTCAAATTGTTGCAATAAATTCACATACTTAATGGCAAACAGTGCAGATTGAGATCAGTTGGTTTCTTCAGAAGCCAACTGATCTCGATCTACTCTGTTTGCAAAAAAGGGTATATCTGGGTTCAGCAGGACAAGTGTTAACTGAATTTGAAGAAACTTTTTCTTCTGAACAGACCTGAAGAAGCTGTACTGAATCTATGGTACCAGTAAACAGTATTTACACTGACAGTATCATTGCTCAATACTCTAAGGAAAATTGCTCAATAGTCTATGGAAAATACAGAAATAATCTTTCTGGATAATATAAACTCACCTCTTTATCTGACCTATGATCATTTGTACAGCTCCAACTTCTTGGCTCTGCTAGACTGTCATCATGACTACTACTACTGCTAGCACTCTTGCCTCTTTCCAAACCAGGATCATTCTGTACTCCAAACGGAACAGCACTTGAACTCTGAGCATTGTTATTTACATTCTGACTATTGCTAGGATACTTAATCTGACCTTGCCGATGACCTTCAAAACCCCTGTAAATCTGAGTTTGGCCTTCCGAATTAAACTGATTGTGAACTTGTGTAAGATCTGTTACAACAGCATTTGGTATTGGTTCACCTCTTCTTGGAGTTGTGTTTATATTTTTATTAACTTTAGAGGCTGCATTTATGTTAACATTTGGCCCCTCCACTTCCTGTAATTTTCTGGTTTTCTGATTTGTATCTATTCTAAGTTTACTGTTTGGTAGACTATAGTGAGACTCTACTTTTCCTGACTCACTTGGAACTTTAGCAGGAACATCTCTGTCTCTCTCTCTAGGCATCCTAGGTGGTACAGCACCTATACTTCCACTAGAGTTTGTATGTGTTCTTATAGTTTTAGGAATAAGAGATTCTTTCTTCTGTTTACTTGATGCACTTGTGGTTCTATCATCAGGAGAATCTTTAGGTTTGTAAGAGGCTGGAGCACTCTTTGTTTTATCACTAGATTCACTTTTAACATTTGAGCTTCTTCTGGAACTAGTTTGTCTTTCAAGCATAACGTCATACTGCAATATTGATTACAAAGGAAAACTCTCATAACACATACACCACAACCTCTTTATAACACTATTGCTGGGGTCCATAGCATAAACGGTGTTAGTTTAAAAACCGTGTTATATCGAAACAAAAATGTATAGATTAAATTGAAAAATGACCATTTATGGTCATTTTTCAATATAATCTATACATTTTTGGGATCCATCTTTGAACCGTGTTATATTCAAAACCATGTTATAATGAACTGTGTTATAAAGAGGTTGTAGTGTAATTGGTTTGTAAGATTTTTCAGGCAGTATAATCCAGAATGAAAAAAAAAAAAAACTGGGCCTGTCTCATGCATTAAAAAAAAAAAAGTAAAAAATTAGTTTCACATATCTGACATACTTATATTAATAGATATTACGTTATAGAACACTTCAAAGCATGCATATTTGAGAAGAAATAGGAAACATAACAAAAACATGAACTCAAAACATGCTGTTTATACTATGATTTTGACTGTCAATTACCATCATTCATTATGCACGAATTGTTACCAAATATTATTTTTTGAAGAAAAGTAAATGAACTAGTAAACATATTAAACAGCACCACTCCTAAATTACAATTACTGTTATGTGCGTAAGTATTGGGACAGGAAAAATAATTTTCTAGCTGCCCCTATACTTTGGACCCTACAAAAATATGTTGCATCACGAAAACATGCCTATATTATTTTGACCCCCTTAAACCCCACTTTTATATAGTAAAACTGGGGTTTCCAGGGGTATACATTATTTTTCTTATATCTGCTCAAAATCATAGATTGTGAGTACTCGTTAGAACCGCGTCGAGGCGGTTCTAATGAGTACCCACAATCTATATTTTGAGCAGAAATATGAAAAACATCAGAATTTTTTTATCTGAAAATTTTCATTTTTTGGTGGTAAAATTTTCAGTATATTTGAATAGGCGTGTTTTCGTAATGTTTTTTTTAGGTGTCTCAATACTATATATATATATTTTCCATCCATTATCTCAGAAACTGAACCTATTTTAACAATACTGAATAAACAGATTACCACTGATTGTTATGTTTTCATTTAGACAGAGAAAATATGTGTGAGGTCATTTGTAAACAAAACAAAATAACGAGAAAAATCTTTTTCTGCTTGTTAAATAGATCATTTTTTTTTTTTCACCCAAATGCACTATCCCAATTCATATGGCACAAAAAATGACTGAAAATTCTGGCAATTTTCTATATGTCCCATGTTGTGTTGTTTAAATGATATAACAACCCTCTTGTGTCATTTTGTGTCATCTCCCAGAGAAAGGGTGAAAAGGGACAGAAGAAACAGTTGACAGATCGAGGGTTGAGCGCAAGACTATTGTAACTCAAACATATTTTTGAAACTCTTGTTTAGGGGCAACTTGGACCCCTTTGTAAACAATGCAAATTTAGGTGCCATTGCTCATACGAGCAATGGCACCTAAATTTTCATTGTTTACAGAAAGAAATGTTGTAATCTTCATAACGCCTTCATGGTGAGGAGATTAGGTTTGGGGAAAACCAACCATCTGATTTACGCCAGTCTTGCGCTCAACCCTCGAGATGAAAGAGAAAGACAGAGAAGACTAAGAGGAAAACAAATGACAGAGGAGAAATTGAAGAAATAACAAGAAAATGCCTAATGGCATTATGGATGGGCTTTTCAAACAAGAATTCCGCGGAAGGCGTCATCGCACCTGCTGGCGCAAAAGTCACAGGAGCCACAATCAGAATGTGGTTATTAAATAAGTTTATTTCATTCTTAGCTGTGCTTACTTGGAAAACTGGGTTGAAAAAAATGTAGACAAAGTGCCTAGTGGGGCACATATATTCCAGGCCAGTCCTATTCCCTCTGATGGCTATATCTTCAGCACTGACTTTTCGTATCATACAGCCCAATGATAATGGAACGTTGACGTAAAATGTGTAAAAGTCACTGGAGCATGAAATATAGGTCAAGGTCACAGGTCAAGGTACCTGCTAATTCAGTACATCAAGGAGAAGCACAATGCAAGGTATGGTGGTTGTAGGCCTTATAGTTGAGGAGTTATAAAACATCAATGTAAAATGTGTCAAATATAGGTCAAGGTCACTGGGTCAAGGTACCTGCCAAGCCAGTGCAATGAGGTGAAGTACTATGCAAGGTTTAGTGGCTGTAGGTCTTGTATTTGAGGAGATACCGAACATCAATATAAAATGTGTCAAAGTCACTGGAGTGCACAATATAGGTCAAGGTCACCAGGTCAAGGTACCTGTCGAGTCAGTACATCGAGAAGAAGTGCTATATAAGGTTTGGTGGTTGAAGGCCTTATAGTTGAGGACATATGGAAGGGTGACGTAAAAGGTGTAAAAGTCAATGGAGCGTGAAATATAGGTCAAGGTCACCCAGTCAAGGTACCTGCAGAGTCCGTACATTGAGGAGAAGCACTATGCAAGGTTTGATGGTTGTAGGCCTTATAGTTGAGGAGATATTGAACGTTGACGTAAAATGTGTAAAAAGGCACTGGAGCGCAAAATATAGGTCAAGGTCACCAGGTCAAGATACCTGCCAAGTCAGTACATATAGGAGAAGCACTATGCAAGGTTTGGTGGCTAGAGGTCTTACACTTGAGGAGATCTGGAACGTTGACGTAAATTATGTCAAAGTCACTGCAGCCAAAATATAGGTCAAGGTCACCAGGTCAAGGTATCTGCTAAATCAGTACATTGAGGAGAAACACTTTGCAAGGTTTGATGGTTGTAGGCCTTATAGTTGAGGAGCTATCGAACGTCGACGCAAAATATGTCAAAGTCACTGGAGTGCAAAATATAGGTCAAGGTCACCGGGTCAAGGTACCTGCCAAGTCTGTACATCTAGGAGAAGCACTATGCAAGGTTTGGTAGTTGTACACCTTATAGTTGAGAAGATCTGGAACGTCAACGTAAATTGTGTCAAAGTCAATGGAGCGCAAAATATAGGTCAAGGTCACTGGGTCAACATATCTGCCAAGTCAGTAGGTCAGGGAGATGTGTCATGCAAGGTATGATGGTTGTTGTAGAATTGTAGTTGATTAGAATACTAACTTTGACGTAAATGTCGAACTTCGACATAACAGAACCGTTAAGAGACGGACGGACGGACGAACGGATGGACGAATGGAAAAGCGGGCACCTATGTCACAAAGTCAGGAGGTCAGCGAGATATTTCATACAAGGTTTGATGGTTGTTTAGTCTTGTAGTTGATTAGAATACTAACTTTGACATAAATGTCGAACTTCGACATAACAGAACTGTTAAGAGACGGACAGACAGACAGACGAACAGACAGACGAATGGAAAAGTGGGCACCTATGTCGCAAAGTCGGGAGGTCAGGGAGATGTTTCATGCAAGGTCTGATGGTTGTTCAGTCTTGTAGTTGATTAAAATACTAACTTTGACATAAATGTCGAACTTCGACATAAATGTTGACAGACAGACGGACGAATGGACAGACATACGGAAAAGCGGACGCCTATGTTGCAAAGTCAGGAGGTCAGGGAGATGTTTCATGCAAGGTTTGATGGTTGTTTAGTCTTGTAGTTGATAAGAATACTAACTTTGACATAAATGTCGAACGTCGACATAAATGTTGACAGACAGACAGACGGACGGACGGATGGACGGACGGACGGAAAATCGGACGCCTATATCGCACCCTGCTACAAGCAGGTGCGATAAAAAGTTAACCAAAAGGTGAATCTCGGATGATGCCCAAATCCCGATGGCCCGCCCATCTGGACATTGCTATTTTAAAGGGCAGATTTTTGAAAAACCTGTCCCCTTCCCCCACCTGCTGCAAGCACAGCAGACTTACACAACCACATCCACCACACTGATATGTCCCAATTCTTTGGGCCATAAATGTACTTTTTTTTTTTTTTGTTTTAATGAATTTTAAGGGTGTCCCAATACTTTGGGTGTCCCAATTCTTACGCACTTTATGGTAATATCTGCTTTTGCAAAGATTAAGCAGTTGTAAGCTAAAGCAATTTATATATGAGGTTACACATAACAATATATGTACAAGGCAATGATTGTTTGTGTTGAGGTTTTACGGCCCAGTCAACCCAATGGGGTCATGTCGAGCGCGGTCAGTTTACCTAACCACACGTTTACTGGGCAGGCTTAGTCCTCCAAGCGGTTAACCAGTATTGTGCACATTCTTTCGCCAGAAACTGACAACTGCCCTTCTTGAATCAGCGGAAGGGAGAGAATGACCGTAGAAAATATTTCATGATCAATCTCCACGAAAGAATGTTGCCGACCTCAGCGGGGGTCGATCCCGCGACCTCCTGGTCTCCAGTCGGACGTGTATCCAACTGCGCCACCAAGGCAATGAACCTTTATCATGAACAGACTTACGTGTTTCTGTTTTTCATCAATATTATGCTGAAGTTTGGCAGTAATCTCATCTATCTCTTCATCTGCTTGTCGTATCTCTTGTTTCAGTAATTTCTTAATGTAATTTCTGAAAACAATCAGTCAGCTGATTAATTTTTATTTCCCTATGATGAAGAAGGGAGCTCATCTGACTAGAAAGTATGTCTCCCATTTAAAGCAAGATAATTTTGAAGGAAAGAATTTTCTATCTGGAACAAAATATTTTTCTTTAACCTTTACCACTCTCTTGGCTAATTCAGCAGATGACAAATTGATATTTTTCTTATTTTTCCCAGGAAACAGGTTTTGATATTTCATGCAAATTGTCTTCTGCTGAAAATTTTACCCAGAGTGCTAAGCATTAAAAGTAGCCCCTTGTGAAGGTATTCATATGAATTCTCTTCTTCCAGAGTGGTCCCTTTGAAATGGAAGTGAAAAACTTACGCTAATAGTTACCCTTAGAATCTCTTCTATAAATGTTTTTCACACCAGATATTTTCATGGATCTGTCATTGGCTCCATAGCTCCAGATAAGATGGGGTATTCACCTAATACTTTTCTTATTTCTCCATGAAAACATATGTGTACCACAACATATTTTTCATGGAGAAGTAAGAAAAATATCATTACCATTAAAAAAACACACCTATTCAAATATATTGAAATTTTACGATCAAAAAAGGAAAATTTTCAGATAGAAAATTCTGATATTTTTCATATTTCTTCTCAAAACATAGATTATGGGTACTTGTTAGAACCACCTCAGCAAGGTGGTTCTAATGAGTATCCACAATTTTTTTTTTTTTAGCAAAATAAGAAAAATAATTGACACTCCTGTCAACCCCAGGTTTACTATATAAAAGTGGGGTTTAAGGGGGTCAAAATTATATAGGCGTGTTTTCGTGATATTTTCTGTTTAAAAAAAGCTCCTTGTCTGGAGCTCTGCAAACAACTATGCCACTCATCCAGCAATTTCCTAAAGGCATCAAAAGGTAGTAAAAGGAACACATTCAAATTTTAGGATAAGTATGATCAAGAGTTGAGGTTTCCAAATACTTGTAGTAAATATGAGCCAGCACATGACAAAAACTACAATTAGGCCTGTGTGACCATCAAAGACTCTAATTAGCTTCCACAACCATCCAGTATGACAAAGCGAGGGTTGAGCGCAAGACTATGGTAACTCAAACATATTTTTGAAACCCTTGTTTAGGGGCAACTTGGACCCCTTTGTAAACAATGCAAATTTAGGTGCCATTGCTCATACGAGCAATGGCACCTAAATTTTCATTGTTTACAGAAAGAAATGTTGTAATCTTCATAACACCTTCATGGTGAGGAGATTAGGTTTGGGGAAAAACAACCATCTGACTTACGCCAGTCTTGCGCTCAACCCTCGAATTTAAGGTTCTTTTTTATCCCTCTTTGGATAAAGACACATGTGATCAGGGAAAACTCTGATCAGACTGTGCGAACGCTGGTTTATATGGTATGTTATGTAGTATTTCTCATTACAACCAGCTTTCTGAGTCTTCGTGGTTGCACGTCTTATTGTAGGTTTTGTCCTGGGCTGGCTTATATGGTATGTTATGTAGTATTTCTCATCACAACTGGCTGATCTGAGTCTTCGCTGGTTGCACAAGTCTTATTGTAGGTTTTGTCCTGGGCTGGCTTATATGGTATGTTATGTAGTATTTCTCATTACACCGTAGAAAAATACTGTATTTACCTTCAATGTTCAGACATCAGACTGGTCCTAAAATTCTAACAAGTCCATTTGACTACCTTTGGATGTGTCTAAAAAACTGCTGGATGAATGGCAAACAGCGTAGACTTTGATCATATACCACATTCTGCAACATTTACTCTAGGTCTACACTGTTTGCTCAGGCCTGTAATTCAGAACCTTTAGGGTAAAAACATTAAGAAAGAAAAGAAATAAAGACATACACAATTTGGTCTAAAGAAAGAGAATCTTATTAGAACTCCAGGCCCCGAGGTCAAAACTTTTTTAATGCTCAACTCAGCTAGCTGAGCATGAAATTTGTTCTGCTAATAAATCTCAAATTACTAATTGCAAAAATTCTTTCTTGCTAAACATAGCTGAGCATGAAAATTTCTCTGCTAATAAATATTGGCATATTCATATTTATTAGCAAAGAAAATTTCATGCTCAGCTCAGTTATGCATGAAAATTTCGATCTGATGTGATAATAAATATCTTACCCTGCAGTTGGACTGAGGTTTGAGTTGGAGGCGGTTGAGACAAGTGACTGGCGTAAGTCTTTGATACTCTGGATTGCACTATTCATCTCCTCACCCCCAGATTTTGCTGAACTAACCCTTGGAGGATTATGTGTGTGTGGGTCTTTCACAAAGTCTGGTCTTTCTTGCTTTGAACTTAGTTCACCTTCCTCATCATCTGAATCATGCATGGCTGAAACAAATACAATAAAAAATTTATTCAGAGCCAATTTTTAATCTGATCAAAGCATATGTACAAGACACCAAATCACATGCATCTCTATTTAATGCTGAATTTTGTAGTAAGAGAAGCGAATTTAAATATTTTTTTTTTTTTTTTTTTTTATATAAATTTACTTGAGCAAAAACTTCTATTACCATACATTTCAGAACGCTCTTGGATGAGCAACATTTTTTATTCTCATAATTACTGTATTCTACCCTAAATAATAATATCAGGATACCATAACTCCTTACCATACTTGTCCTAAAATTTGAGTATTTCAGCTGGATAAGGGGCAAACAGTGTAGACCCAGAATAAACAGTGCATTGCCACATCTGATCTTGGTCTTTATTGTTTACTTAGACCTGTTTATCCGAATTGTAATGGTACCTTAACCTTTGTCCTGCTAAATTAATATGTCACACCCATTTCTAATTTTCAGCCAATCAGATTGCTTGTTTTTGGATTTTTGCTATAAATTCACATACTTAATGAAAACAGTGTAGATCCAGATCAGTTGGCTTCTTCAGAACTCCAGACAAAAGAAGCTCCTTGTAAAATTATCCCAGAATTATCACTTCTTCAGAAGCCAACTGATCTGGATCTACACTGTTTGCAAAGGCAGGATATAGCTGGGTTCAGCATGACAAGGGTTAAATATATATTAGAATATGAGTACCTCTATCTGACTAACTAGTTCTGTGCCTAAAATGCTGAATGATTCTGAAAGTGTTCAAATGTTGATCTTATTTTTCTTATTTTTCCATAAAAACACATTTATTTTTTTTGAGAATCAGAGAAAAATATCCCAGAATTAAACACTCCTCTTTCAAGTCTGAGGGTGCATCATCTCAAATACTGTGTACATGAGGAGGGAGAACCTTGGTTAAACTGTACAGATGCTGGTTTTTCAGTGTTTCTAATTACTAATTTTACTTTCCTTTCTTTGCTATATTTTTTATGTTAGCTCTGATCCTGCTGATCCCAGATATGCCCTGCTTTGGCAAACAGTGTAGATTCAGATCAGCTGGCTTCTTCAGAAGCCAAATGATCTGGATCTGCACTGTTTGCCATTAAATATTTGAATTTGTATCAACAACCTTTGATCAAGTAATCTGATTGGCTAAAATTAGAAGTAGGCATGGTATCTTAATTCATTCAGCATGATGACAAGGGTCAAACAAGAACTTTTCTGGTAGCTACTTATATACTCAAAATTATAAATTTATCTGTTCATATTTTTTTTTTTTTTTTTTCGTTATCAAATATTTAATGTTTATCAGCTGAGTAAAAATTGGAGTTGACAACATTTTTGTTATTTTTTTTTTTTCTTATTTTTCCCAGAAATAAGGCTTTGACATTTTGTGCAAACTGTCTTTAAGGAGACAATTTCCATGAAATGTCAAAGCCTATTTTCTGGGAAAATATTAAGAAAAATATTATCAATATGTCCTCTCCTGAATTTGCTCAGGGTTGTAAATGCTAAAGCAAATAAAGTCTACCTAATACTTCATTATAATTACATTTTGTATTTTGAAAAACACTTAAATTATGCATCAGTAAAAGTAAAAGGGGTTAATGTTAAAACAAATTTTCATAGCAAGTAGATAATTTTGCATGTGACAGGTGCATAAGGACATATACTTCACACATGGCTCTGTTAAACACACCAATTGAACTTAGATTTAATCCATTTAATTGCACTGTATCAAGCTGTTACAGCTTCAAAATGCATGCACACAAAGATAAGAAATTCCTGTATTTACCCTAAGTATTTCCACATCTAAACTCCTTATCATACTTGTCCTTAACCCTTCTCTTACTGAACATGACATGCCCTGTCTTAGCAAACAGTGTAGATCCAGATCAGTTGGCTTCTTCAGAAGCCAACTGATCTGGATCTGAACTGTTTGTCATTAAATATGTGAATTTCTATCAAAAACCGGGATCAAGTAATCTGATTGGCTGGACATTAGAAGTGGGCGTGGCATCTTAATTTATTCAGCAAGGCAAAGGTTAAATTTGAACAAGTCCATTTTACTACCAGTTTTATTTGTCTAAAAACTGCAGGATAAGTCGCAAACAGTGTAGATCCTGATCCGATCCAACCCAGCATTCTGTGGCATCTGATCTGGGTCTACCTTTTTTGCGCTGGCCTGTCTGAATGAATACTTAGGGAGAATACTGTATTGTGATCGAGAATACGTGTACAGTTTGGTCCAGCTCAAATAAGCTTTTCTGTAAAATTATTCATAAAACACGGAAAAAACAAATCATTCTTTATTTCACATTATTAAGTTATAGCTAATGAATTTTTTAGAATAGTTCAACAGTATATATATAGAGAGAGAAAAAAAACAAAAAAAAAAAAAAAACAATAAGAAAACCACCAATGGCTTCATTTATGTGCTGAACCAGGTTTTAGTGCTTTCAATGGTTACAAGGGATTTTTGCAAAGACTTTTTTTCCAATTTCGTCTCTTTTTCAGTGGTGTCAGATGTTGTGATATCTTTGTTCTCTTCGGTCTGTTCAACCATAGCCGTATTTTCTTCCCCTTTTTCAATTTTACTGGAGCTTTCAAAGATAACAAATTCCTTAATTTGTGTTGGGAAATATCATTTGAATGGCAAGTGTCTTCCGAGTCCGATGGTGAAGATCCTGTTGAAATATTCCAAATACTTACAGTAATATTGAGGCTGGAAGAGTTTGCTTGTTTGCAATTTATTAATATTCACATCTCTGTTTCTTCAGAAAAACGTAAAAAATACTTAAAAACGAAATCAATATACTGCTTTCCTTCATACACCACCACAACCTCTTTATAACACTATTGTTGTGGTCCATAGCATAAACCGTGTTAGTTAAACAACTGTGTTATATTCAAACAAAAATGTATAGGTTATATTGAAAAATGACCATTTTATGGTCATTTTTTAATAATATCTATACATTTTTGGGATCCATCTTTGAACTGTTTTATATCCAAAACCTTGTTATAACGAACCCTGTAATAAAAAGGTTGTAGTGTATTGTAAGGCTATGATGCTGATATAAATAACAATAAATTAAATTCCAGTTTCCTACATCTCCTTACTGAAAATTTATATTCAGACTAATTTTCAACCATATATTTATTTTCTATATAATACTAAAATAAGAAATATTTATTTTCTACAAAAAACTAAAACAAGAAAAATGCATAATAGAATTATGGATGTGTTTTTTTCCACTGAAGAATAAAGGTAACATATCACTTTGAAAAACCGTTAACCAAACGGTAACTCAACCACCCAGACATCGCTATTTTAAAGGACAGAATTTTTCCCTGAAAAGCCTGTCCAAAAATACAATTTCTATCCAAAAAAATGCTGGTTACTGATGTGGTCACTGGTAAGTATATAGAAGCTCAGCCACTGAAGCTATAACCTGCATAAGTGAAAAAATAAAACCAAAAAAAAAAAAAAATAAATAAATAAATAAAATAAATTTTTACCCCCAAAAAGCTACAACCTGCATAAGTGAAACAAACAAAAAAAAAAAAAAAAAAAAATCAATTTTGGCTGCACTAGCTTTCAGATTCAGGGGAGATAAGTAACAAAGAACTTCAAAGTTGACTCTCTCGACTCTTGCACGTGACACGCCTACTGGTCCTTATCTATGCCTCTACTAAATATTATCAAAATATTTCAAACCATTAAGAAGTTCTGAAGTGCACAAAATTTGGTTTAGAAATTTGTTCAGGGGAGATAACTGAAAAAAAGAACAAAACAATTGTCCTTCTTGCATGTGACACTCAATCAATCAATCAAACAGTCAGATTTTTAACGTTAGCTGGGCAACTGAGTCACACAGGGGCTATGCCAGAAAAATCTGGATTAGTTTCACTGGACAACTGGGTGGGCTTGAAACAGTGCCTAGTTATAATTCATAACTAGGTCACCTCGCCCAGATACCGACTGTATACATGTCAAGACATTGTGCTGTATGCCCAGACCTTGTGCATGAATAGTAGTCCAGTCTGTAAGTTGCAGAATCTTGATAGTCAGCCAAAAAGTTTGAGCTTTTAATCTTGTACGTAATGTGTGTCAATGTGACACTCTTACTTGACCTGGTATATATCCCAACCAAATATTATCAAATTATCTCAAACAGTATGGTAGTTATGGCCTGCATAAGATTTCGGTTTCAGGGGAGATATGTATATAATGTAGAAAGTGAGAGTTGTCTTTTCTGATTGAATAAACCATCTGGAAACGTGTCAGCAAATGCACAAAGAGTGCTTTGAATGACAGATAGACATTTTTTATCAATTTACCGCAATGACCCTAAGCACTGGGACAGACAGGCCTTTGCAAACCATATATGCAGCATCTGATCAGAGTCTACACTGTTTGCCATACATACTGCAATATTTTAGACACATCAAGGCAGTAGAATGATCTGTTTCAAATTTTAGGATAAGTATGGGAAGTAGATAAAGGTGTCCCTATATTTAGGATTATTATTATGGTAAACCTTATATTCACCCTCAGGGCTCTGGAAATTCTGAAATCTGAATCGGTCCAGCCAATGACGATGACATCATCAGTGAGCCATTTCCCCCCCAAAAAATGTAATATCACCTGTCACGAAAACTAATGACAATTGGCAGTCCTATAACTCCTTTTAAATAATACACCTCAACTCTGTTATATGACGGAAGCCCGGGTAAAACGAGCATGACCAAAGCTGGCGTCATCAATAAATACAGTCAGGTATGTAAAAAGAAAGAAAGAAAGAAAAAAAAAGATGATTTTGTTGTTATTTCCACCTCCGCAGGGTTTTCCTAGATAACTATTTATAAACAACTGATTCCCATCTTGTGTAAGCGCGAAGACGGCGGGAAACAGGAGACGGAACGAAACGACTTCATGGACCTAATAAGGTCTAAAACAAATGTCTGTGCCACGGGCGGTTTTGCAGTTTTCAATGTTTCAAGATTTGACCAGACTGCTTAAATTTTAAGCACTGACTTGTCTAGCGCAAGTGGTACATTACTTATTTTTACTGTGAAATCTACCTTGAATTATACTCGCGTGTTACAACAACAACAACAAAAAAAAAAAAAAAAAGAAGCAAACAATAATACCCAGATCAGAGGCCGTTGTATGCAACATCTGATCAGGACGTACACGGTTTGGTAATTAATTTATCAAATCTGGGACCGACAAATCTTGTTGATCAAAACAAAAAAGATGAGGAAGAAAATGGGTGCGTTCAAGCGATGCATTCTTTTATCTCTCTCAGTTAAAGCGACCTTTGATCTTTTGGACACGCCGACTGCACCTGACGTTTTGCAGTCTCAATGTATTCACACGTGTCACACAAACAGATTAATTATCAGACTACCGTTACTAATGATTCGTGTTAATCGCTTGTTTACCGCACAAAGGTCAGTGAAGTGTTGATTTTTTGACAATGTTTGGATAATGACGTAATTAACTTGTGCTGCGGTAGGTTGCCATTATTCATCTGTCTCTCCAATATACATGTCAAATGACCGTTTAGAGCCTTTTAACTACTATAATATCGGATTTAAAAGGTGCGCGGACGTTGTCAGTTTGGAAAGACTTGACCGTTTATGATTTTTTTGACATCACTGATTCATGAAAATTGGTTGGTTGGGGAAAAATGGGGTTCAAGGCATAAACCTGTTGGACTGAATTATTAGTGTTTTGGGGTGTTTGAAATCAGTCCAGAATTCTTAATTTCAGTCCAGACCGGCTATGTTTCCAGTTTTCTGGAGCCCTGATTCACCCTTACAGTGCTTAATTGTTTTGTGCGTATATTTTGCACACTGACTTTTTTTACCAATAAACCCCAATGGTACAGTTGCACATCATGCTTTTTATTAACCAATAAAATATATAAAACCTTAAAATACAGATCAAACTTCGGTGAAGTTGATGTGGCACCTGCCCCCTCTCCCCCAAAACAGTAATATTTCAGGTAGAAGAAATTAATAAAGGAATTTCATCAAAAGCATATGCATTTTCTCATATGATGCAGGAGAAATTGCGCTCAAAAAGGTACTCACAGTCTATATACTTTCATAAAATCTGAGGCAAGAAAATGACAAAAGTAAAGTGGAAGAGGTGACAAAAGTAAATTTATGAATTATATCCAAACCATATACACTCCTGCAGACCCCAGAGAAAATGTGAGCAAAGTTTCAACAAGACTGGTATAAAATTGTATGAAGAGTTGCAATCACAAGGTACCCACTATCTATACATCTGCGGTAAGAAAATGACAAACTTCACAAAGCAGAACAAGAGGCCCAAGGGCCATGGCTCGCTCACCTGAGTGACATAGCCACTGCAGACATGCAGATGTTATGCAACATTTTTCCAATCCTATCATCGCAACTAATGAAAATATCATCATTTGAGCAGTTCTTAGTTTTGAAGAAGAATATATGGGCCCGACAGTCAATGGAGCATGATCATTTGAATAACCTATCAATCACATTTCAACAGTAGGATCAATGTGAAATTTGGTAGAAATTGGCTAAGTGGTTTTTCTGAAGAATCATGATTTTATACATGTAAACAGCACAGTGGCAGGGAAATATGATAAATATTAACAAGATGATGGCCATTTTAGATTTCAAATCAGAACAATTTTAACTACTGCTGATCTACAAGTCACTTCGATACTTTCAATATAAATGTATATGACCCATACAAATGCATGGGGAAGCAAATTTGACCTTGGCGGTAAAAAGGTCATATGTCAACACAGAACCATCATTTTAGCAATTTTGGTAGATCTTCTGTCCCCCATAATTTGTGCAAAGATAAGGGCCCAGGGCTTATTTGGTTATGGAGAAGAAGATTTTTAAAGGTTTTTACCATATATGGGCATGGCAGCCATTTTGATCAATGTACCATGCTCATTTTAGCAATCTTTCATTCTCCTGCCCATGGAGGCTCCGAATGAAATTTGAGCAACACTGGCCCGGAGGCTTCAGAGGAAGTCATTTGAAATTATCAACATTTTTTCCATACAAATGTATGGGGCCCATACAAATGCATACAGAAGCAAACTTGACCTCGCCGTAAAAAGGTTAAATGTCAATGTATGACAATTATTTTAGCAACTTTGGTAGACCGCCCGTTCTCGATGATATATGCAAAGATTCAGCCACAAGCCATCCTCGGTTTTGGAGAATAAGATTTTTAAATATTTTTTCCCAGACAATTGCATAGGGAAGCAAACTTGACCTTGCCGTAAAAAGGTCAAATATCAATGTACGACCACTATTTTAGCAACTTTGGTAGACCCCCCGTCCCCGATGATTTATGCAAAGATTCAGCCCAAAAGCATCCTCGGTTCTGGAGAAGATTTTTAGAGATTTTTACCATATATGGGCATGGCGGCCATCTTGGTCAACAAACTGCGACCATTTTAGCAATCTTTTGTTCCCCCAACCTAAGGAGGCTCCATATGAAATTTGAGCAAAATTGGCCCAGAGGCTCCAGAGGCGAAGTTGTTTGGAATTCTGAACATTTTTCCCATACAAATGCATAAGGAAGCAAAATTGACCTTACCTTAAAAAAGTCAAACGTAAATGTACGACCATTATTTTAGCAACTTTGTTAGCCCTCCTGTTCCCGATGATATATGCAAAGATTCAGCCACAAGGTATGCTCTGTTTTGGAGAAGATTTTTAAAGATTTTTCCCATACAAATGCATAGGGGAGCAAACTTGAACTTGCCGTAAAAAGGTCAAATGTCAACGTTCGACAATTCTTTTAGCAACTTTGGTAGACCTTTTGTCCATGATGATTCTTGCAAAGATTCAGCCCCAAGGCATGCTTGGTTCTAGAGAAGAAGATTTTTAAAGGTCTTTACCATATATCGGCATGGCGGCCATCTTGGTGAACAAACTGCAACCATTTTAGCAATCTTTCGTTCCCCCACCCTAAGGAGGCTCCATATGAAACCTGAGCAAAACTGGCTCAGCGGCTTCAGAGGAGAAGTCGTTTGAAAATGATAACGGATGGATGCATGGACGCACGGACGGACGGACGATGGACGAAAAGTGATCACAATAGCTCATCCTGAGCAGAGCTCAGGACAGCTAAAAAAGTGACAAAAGAATTATATCAAAAGCACATGCATAGTTTCAGACTATGGAGAAAACGTGCAAAATTTCAAAAAGATTGGTATAAAATTGTATGATGAGTTGTGCTCAAGAGGTACCCACTGTCATATTGAGGGTGAAAAATGAAGTTAACAATGTGGAAAAAGTGAAAAATGTCATATTGAGGGTGAAAAATGACTAAGTTAACAATGTGGAAAAAGTGAAAAAAAAAACAAGAGGCCCAAGGGCCACTGGTCGCTCACCTGAGTGACATAGCCACTGCAGATATGCAGATGTTATGCAACATTTTTCCAATCCTGTCATCGCAACTAATGAAAAGATCATCATTTAAGCAGTTCTTTATTTTGAAGAAGAAGATATATGGCATGCCAGTCAATTGAGCGTGATCATTTGAACAAACTCTAAATGGCAGCCAGCTTGGATTTACGATCGGCATGATTTTAGCTATTTTTGATCTACGAGTCACCCCAATGCTTCCTACCAAGTTTCAAGTCAACTGGCCTTTCAGTTCAGGAGAAGAGGCCAAAAATAGATTTTCAAGATGGCTGCCATGGCAGCCATCTTGGATATCCGATTGGCACGATTTTAGCTATTTTTGATCTACAAGTCACCCCAACGTCTCCTACCAAGTTTGGAGTCAAATGGCCTTTCGGTGCAGGAGAAGAAGCTAAATATAGATTTTCAAGATGGCGGCCATGGTGGCCATCTGGGATTTCTGATCAGAACGATTTTAGCTATATTTGATCTACAAGTCACCCTGATGCTTGCTACTAAGTTTCGAGTCAAGTGACTTCTGGGTTTAGGAGAAGAAGCGAAAAATAGATTTTCAAGATAGCCGCCATGGATTTACGATCGGCA
Source organism: Anodontia alba (assembly GCA_964016985.1). NCBI lineage: Eukaryota > Metazoa > Mollusca > Bivalvia > Lucinida > Lucinidae > Anodontia > Anodontia alba. The sequence goes on along the minus strand of OZ024834.1, from coordinate 10,116,789 downwards.
TGATTTTAGCTATTTTTGATCTACAAATCACCCAAATGTTTCCTACCAAGTTTCGAATCAACTGGCCTTTTGGTTCAGGAGAAGAAGCGAAAAATAGATTTTCAAGATGGCTGCCATGGCACCCATCCTGGTTTTACGATCGGCACGATTTTAGCTATTTTTGATCTACAAGTCACCCCGATGCTTCCTACCAAGTTTGGAGTCAACTGGCCTTTCAGTTCAGGAGAAGAAGCGAAAAATAGATTTTCAAGATGGCTGCCATGGCGGCCATCTTGGATTTCCGATAGGCACGATTTTAGCTATTTTTGATCTATAAGTCACCCGAATGCCTCCTACCAAGTTTGGAGTCAATTGGCTTTTGGGTTTAGGAGTTGAAGCGAAAAATAGATTATCAAGATGGTGGCCATGGCAGCCATCTTGGATTTCCGATTGGTACGATTTTAGCTATTTTTGATCTACAAGTCATCCTGATGCTTCCTAGCAAGTTTGGAGTCAATTGGCCTTTCGGTTCAGGAGAAGAAGCAAAAAATAGATTTTCAAGATGGCTGCCATGGCGGCCATCTTGGATTTCCAATCGGCATGATTTTAGCTACTTTTGATCTACAAGTCACCCTGATGCTTCCTAGCAAGTTTGGAGTCAATTAGCCTTTCGGTTCAGGAGAAGAAGCGAAAAATAGATTTTCAAGATGGCTGCCATCTTGGATTTCCGATCGGCACGATTTTAGCTGTTTTTGATCTACAAGTCACCCTGATGCTTCCTAGCAAGTTTGGAGTCAACTGGCCTTTCAGTTCAGGAGAAGAAGCGAAAAATAGATTTTCAAGATGGCTGCCATGGCGGCCATCTTGGATTTCCAATCGGCACGATTTTAGCTATTTTTGATCTACAAGTCACCCTGATGGCTCCTAGCAAGTTTGGAGTCAATTGGCGTTTCGGTTCAGGAGAAGAAGCGAAAAATAGATTTTCAAGATGGCGGCCATGGCGCCCATCTTGGATTTCCAATCGGCATGATTTTAGCTATTTTTGATCTACAAGTCATCCTGATGCTTCCTAGCAAGTTTGGAGTCAACTGGCCTTTAGGTTCAGGAGAAGAAGCAAAAAATAGATTTTCAAGATGGCGGCCATGGCGGCCATCTTGGATTTTCGATCGGCACGATTTTAGCTATTTTTGATCTACAAGTGACCCTGATGGTTCCTAGCAAGTTTGGAGTCAATTGGCCTTTCGGTTCAGGAGAAGAAGCGAAAAATAGATTTTCAAGATGGCGGCCATGGCGGCCATCTTGGATTTCCGATCGGAACGATTTTAGCTATTTTTGATCTACAAGTCACCCCGATGCTTCCTACCAAGTATCAAGTCAATTGGCCCAGGGGTGTAGGAGGAGTAGGCTTTTAAAACAATTGTTGACGCAGCACGCCGCACGACCGACGCCGCACGACGGACGACGGACGGCGGACATTGACTGACCACAATAGCTCACCATGAGCACTTCGTGCTCAGGTGAGCTAAAAAAGATCTAACAATTATATCCAAACTACATGCACATCCTCATACCATGAAGAAAACATATGCAAAGTTTCAAAAGGATTGGTACAAAACTGTATGAGGAGTTGCGCTCACAAGACACCCAGGATAAATGTTGATGGATGGACGGAGAGACAGACAAATAGATGGAAATTTGCACACCTAAGTCGCCCTGCTTAAGCAGGTGCAACAAAAATGTGCTGCACATGAATTTTCCTACCAAAAGACATAAATTATGTTGGCATTCACCGTGAAATCTCATTTAAAACACTGGGCAAACAGAACATGTGGTCAAAAAATAAGGCTGAAACTGATTTCTCTGCAAAATCTATTGTAGTCCAATATAATAATTACTATATATATTTAAATTGAAATATCTTTTCATTCCATAATTGACCCTTTTCATACCCAGATACCTCTAAATACACAGGCAGAATGTGTCAACATTACCAAACTGGTGAATACAAATTCTCCATTACAAAGGCCACTAGATTTATCTTGCATCTTTTTTCTGTGCCAAAACAATCTTTCATAACTTTGTACCATTTTAGTAATCTTTTGCTTACCCAACCCAAGGAAACTCTCCATCAAATTTTGATTAAAAAAATCTTCTTTGTGGCTTTCAAGGTGCTGTTTTAAAATGTGGATGAAGGATAACAGACAAACAGAAAGTGATCATTATACCTCATCCCAAGACTTTGCCTCTGGTGTGCCAATAACACAGACTGGTCTCTTTTTTAGCTCCATCACAGTACACCCCTACAAATGCAGCTTCTCGCACCTCAAAAGTCAAAATTAGAGTATTAATGCTTACCCATCCTACTCTTTCTGCCACTGTGTGTATGGTGATGTCTGTGGGGATGATGACCTTCTTTCTTACTACCAGTCTCCTCTCCAACATCTGTATTGATAAAAGGATTTTTTTAAACCTCTACTGCACTCTGGGTTAATTAAGGATGTAACATACTGACAATACTTTTTTGGCTTTTTCTAGAAAATAGGCTTTGACATTTCATGCAAATTGTCTCCTGATGAGACAATTTGCATGAAATGTCAAAGCCTATTTCCTGGAAAAAAAAGAACAATATTTCAAAATGTCATCTGCTGAAACTTTTACCCAGCATGTAGCACTACCTCGGAGTGTGCTTCAAGCATTTATTAGCTAGAAATAAAAGATATAGAAAACATGAATAAATATATAGCAAGAATAACATTTTCTTGTTGTTGGATAATATCAAAAGTTTTAAATTGAGCTAAACTTGTAAACAAACTTACATTATATGTTGCTTAAACTTACAAGTAAATATAGTATTCTTCATTATCAATGATTCTGCAAGCAAACCATGAATATCTTGATCAAACTGTCTGGCTATGCAGGCTGATCTGGGACTTTGCTGTCTACCGGTACAATAATCTATTTTCTCATGACACAGTTCATGTAGCCTTTTTACAAGTTTTGTTGAAGAAAATTTGACATCATGTACATGCACACAAACTAACCAAAACTGGTTTGCAAACAGTAAGAAAAATGGACATCACATAAACACAAACTGATCTAGACTGGTTTGCAAACTGAGAAAATTTGACATCACATGCACACAAGCTGACCTAGACCTGGGTCAACAACCTACATCATCAACATTGTAATATGTACATAACTGCGACTGTATCATTTGTTCAGATTTACGCCAAACATACGAAGAGTGCTAATGAAGCGGCAAATCACTTTGTGTGCCAATTATGTCTATTTTAGTACAGTATTTCACCGAAAATTCAAACTCCATACACATTATAGTTATTGTGGATACTTCGACCAAATATGCCCCAGTTGTAAATGTAAAGGAATAACACTGATTGTTGAAGTGTCTGAATAATTAGTGCCTTTCAGAAATTCGCTTTTTTGAAAGATATGTCTTTAAGCCATGTAACAGCAAATTTTGTGCACAAAGTGAATATTCTAAATTGCATAAGAAAACTAGATATAATCGCTAAGATTCCAAAAAAACTAGTTACTGATGAAACCATGTGCCTTCATTTAGGGGATAACTGCTTTCAAATTTGGCATTTGGGGAGGTAAATCGGCGGTTTTACGGTCGGAAATTTCGTTTTACGGCTCCGCTGACGCGTCGCCGTAAAACGTAATTTGCGACCGTAAAACCGCCGATTTACCTCCCCAAATGACAAATTTGATGCAGTTATCCCCATTCTAATGCATTTATTCATTTTTTTCTATTGAAAAAATGTACTATTTGCACAAAACGACAAGTGCTTCGAGCTGCGTTAAACCAAATGCCAGCCAATGAGAAGAGACGTTACGTGATGACGTCGGATTTGCGACAGTATATCGCAGAATATACCGTCGCAAATTTTTGACGTTATCCAATCAGACGTCGCGTTACATACGCGAGTGCATTAGAATGTCGTTATGATGTAGGCTGTAAGGGGTATAGTGTAGACTGGTTTGAAACAGTACTGTCCTATTGTTTGCAAAGTATCAGCTCATATTCAAACATTCACACATGGATAAGGGCATAAATAGTATATTTACCCTAAGTATTAGTACACCTTAATGACTTACCGTAGCTATCACAGATACTAACAATTCTATTTTACTATCTGTTGATGTGTCAGAAAACTGCTGGATGAATGGCAGACAGGGAAGACCCTGCTTTCTGCTGTATCTGATCTGGGTCTTCACTGTTTGCTCATGCCTGCTTATCCAAATACAATAAATGTGTTTGCATATGCCATTGTGTAAAAAAACTTTGTTTGTGTTGAGGTCTTACAGCCCAGTCAACCCACACTTTTACTGGGCAGGCTTAGTCCTCTATTGTGCACATTCTTTCGCCAGAAACTGACTGCCTGTCTTGAATCAGTGAAAGGAAATAAAAAAAAAACAAAAAAAAACTTTGTTGTACCAAAGTTTAAGACATTTACTATACTTAGGGTAAGTATGGTAAAACATTCATCTCATCCCACGATAATCTCTTTCCTACAAACTAACAGTAACAATAAATATCAAATCTATAATTCCACAGTAGATTTTCAGTTCTTTTTTGCAATAATAATTTGTCAATAAAAACAGGCAGAAAAGAAAAATCCTGCATAATCTCACTACCTTTTTTAAAAACACGTCTACAATGAAAAGACTATCAAGCAAGGAAACAGCAAAATAGAAGAATAAATTGCATTACCAAGAAAGATATAAAAAGAAAATGACATTATCTGTCTTCAGAAAACATTGTAGAAAAGTCAAAAAAAGCTAAAAAAAAAAAAAAAAACAACAAAAATCAACACAATAGGTGGATTTGATTTAATGAAAATCACTCTCTGTAACAATAAAATAAAACAAAAACCACACCTGTATTTGAGTCTACTGAGGATAAGGAGGAGCCAAATTACCAAGATAAGGGCTGAGAAAATAAGGACAAACTAGAGCTATCAATACATTTCATAATGATGATGATGATTTGGTATTTCATGTTGCTTTCAACACTAAGTCATACTGAGACAGTATAGGGATGATAATGAAAGGCTCTGGGCAATGAAGTGCCACACAGTCATCAGCTGAATTCTATCTTTAGCAGGATTCTAACCAGGGATCTGGTGACCCAAAGTCAGGAGCACTAACCACTTGGCCACAAGGACTCTCAAATTTCATAATGTTCTTAACAATTACTATTATACGCAATATGCAAATCTGATCAGCGATTAGGTAGTGGATGTATATTGATCTCTAAGTAACAACAATCATAGTATGATTTCAAAACCCTGCTGAAATCTTTCCTGACCATTTGATGCATTTTGTTTCATCATGAAATGAAATTTCCATTAATCCACCTCACATACATAGAGTAAGGTTGACAATATCATTTTCCCCGAGAAAATTATGAGATATAATTCAAATTCTAACTCTGGAGAATGAAATGTAGGTCCAACTCTACCTTCTGGGAAAAAAAAAAAAAAAAAAAAATAAAAAAAAAGTCATCTAATGACACTTAATTTTCAGTAGATTAAAGGTTAAAAGACTATCTGACTGAGCTCATCTAAGCAGGACCTTAACCCTCAGTCACAAAAACAGCAAATGGCACTCTAAAATTACATTTATTTTCTTTTCTGAGAAAATAATAATAATCAAAATTTTTTTTTCAGAATGCTGTCTGCTACAACTCTGAATAGCACTTTAAGGGTTAAGATATGAGATGCTACTAGAGTCCGAGATCAAGCTGCAGTCTGATCAGGATCTATACTGTTTGATCTACTTAATAAACTACCCCAAACCCTACTATGGGCAGATGCGTAGACTGTCTAACGGTCATTTCTAACTCACATAATTCACATGAATAAGTACAGACATTGGCAAATAAGGTCACAAAAGGTATCTGGCAGGGAGATAAAGCTGGAGACATCTACAGAAAAAGTTGCAATCACTACTAAATGATACAAACTGTAAAACTCTTGTATCCTGTTATACCATAACTCGGCAAATTTTGGTACTTTTAGACGAGGACCTGGCAACATTAAAAACCATATCTACCCTAAGTACTGGAACAGACAGGCTTGACCAAACAGTGAAGACCCAGATCAGATACCACAGAATGTGGCATTCAATCAGGGTCTACACTGTTTGCTGCTCATCCAGCAATATTTTAGATACATTACTAGACAGTAAAACAAACTTGTTCAAATATTAGGACAAGAATGGTTAGGAATTTAGGTGTCCCAATATTTAGGATAAATATAGTATTCTCAGAAGAGAAACAACCCATTGTAGACCGAATAGACTCTCCCACACTATATATTGGAAGAGTCCAATTTCAATTTTAGGTACGTCGGGCTATGAGATTTACATATTCCTAGAGAAAAATGGCTAAACTATTTGCAAACAGTGCAGACCCTGATCAGATGCCGTATTCTGCGGCATCTGATCTGTGTCTGCACTGTTTGCCAATTACCCTTTTACAGGTCTCCTGACTACAGTGGGTTAATTAGAAAACTTACTAAAACAGAAAAATGCCATAGGAGTTAACCAAATGTTTCAAACATACATTGTGCCAGCAATCACAAATCAATGTTTTTACCAATAGGACTGAATCTATTAAAATTGTAACATAATTCTTATATATTATACACTAATTGCAATTGTTTTATCAATTTTACATAAAAATGGTATTGGTTTAACTTTATAGGGATCATTTTAGAATGGATATTTTACTTATATAAAGCCAGTAAATGTACCTGGTGACAATTTCATTGGGTTCTTTAAATCTCTAAATGATTTTGCAAAATGTATATGGCAAACTGGGAATAACCTGACTAGACTTCACAGATGCCTAAGCTGGTCTCTTCAATGCCTCATAAAAGAAAATGTTTTCTCAAAGTGTATCTTCATCTAACTTACTGTAGAAATCTTAAAACACTAATAATTCATCCCATTTTCCCTAATAAGCATTTGATTCTTGAAAATAATATAATTCTTCACCTTTTCTAGTAAAACCACAACCTAATAATGGAAATATACCTGCAAATGACATGTCCTGAACTTGAACATATGGTATGTTTGTATCTGTAAATATTGGCCAAATGTGAACCAAATTACAAAAAAAAATAATAATAATAATAATAATAAAATAAATTGCTTATGAAAAACTCAATCTTCATAAAACTACTTGTTTTTCCCCAAACCAAAGCACTGCATGCATAAAAATGAGATTAGCTTAACATAGTTCAAAACATAAATCAAATAAAATATATACTTCACTGATGCTTAATACTTTTTTACAACTTTCTGTCAAAACCAGAATTTGAGAATCAATATACAAAATCTGGAACCTATAAATGGTTTGTAATATGGCTTTAATGGGCCTATCACTATCCTTTAAGGGGAATGGATATACTTTTGACTCCCTACTGAAAAGGGGTCTGCTCTAAACGGAAAGAATCTGGTTCCCATGGGAGCAAATTCTTTCCTTTCAGAGAAGACTCCATTTCCAAAGAGGTTTGTGTGCAGAAAAGCAAACAGAATGTTACAACAGTTGTCTCCCTTGCAAAACAAGAAATCCGCAGAAAGCGATGTCGCACCTGCGGGGATTAAGTCATACAAGTTCCTATTTGTATTGAAAAAAATCTATTTTGCAGTATTCAAGAAATTGATGGGTTAGAAAAACGGACAAAGTAGAAAATTTGGAATACTGGCTTGCAAAATTTTATCTAAACCTGTCCATTATTTCACAAGATATTGATATTGAGCGGATATCATTTTTGCCCATTAATCAAGGCCAGTAACTTAGCTGAAAATTGACAAAATCCCAAGCTACGTATTGTTAACAACAATATGTATGCAAAATATGATCCTAATCCATCAATTCTTTCTTAAGATATTGAGCGGAAACCAATTTTGGGCATAAATCAAGGGCCCCTAACTCTGCTGAAATGAATCTGAGATTTATGTGCAAACAATATGCACATCTTCAGACCATGACCTAATCATACGTGAAGTTTCAAAGCTATTGGCCTAAAACTGCAGGAGGAGTTGCGCTCACGAAACACCCACTGACTATAAGGGTTTTAGGCAAAAACTGACTAAGTTAACAAAGCGAAAAATGTTGAAAAAAAAAAATCTGAGATTTATGAGCAAACAATATGCGCATCTACACACCATGGCCAAAACATCTGCGAAGTTTCAAATGATTGGCCAAAAACTGTAGGAGGAGTTGCGCTCACGAGACACCCACTGACTATTAGGGTTTTATGTAAAAACTGACTAAGTTAACAAAGCGAAAGAAGTTGAAAAAAAAAAATCTGAGAATTATGAGCAAACAATATGCGCATCTACACACCATGGCCAAAACATCTGTGAAGTTTCAAAATGATTGGCCAAAAACTGTAGGAGGAGTTGCACTCACGAGACACCCACTGACTATTAGGGTTTTAGGTCAAAACTGACTCACGAGACACCCACTGACTATTAGGGTTTTAGGTAAAAACTGACTAAGTTAACAAAGCGAAAAAAGTTGAAAAAAAAAAACATCTGAGAATTATGAGCAAATAATATGCGCATCTACACACCATGGCCAAAACATTTGTAAAGTTTCAAAATGATTGGCCAAAAACTGTAGGAGGAGTTGCACTCACGAGACACCCACTGACTATAAGGGTTTTAGGTAAAAACTGACTAAGTTAACAAAGCGGAAAAAGTTGAAAAAAAAAATCTGAGAATTATGAGCAAACAATATGACATCTATACACCATGGCCAAAACATCTGTGAAGTTTCAAAATGATTAGCCAAAAACTGTAGTTGCGCTCACAAGACACCCACTGACTATAAGGGTTTTAGGTAAAAAACGACGAATTTAACAAAGCGGAAAAAGTTGAAAAAAAAAAAAAAAAACTGAGAATTATGAGCAAACAATATGCATATCTACACGCTATGGCCAAAACATCTGTGAAGTTTCAAAATGATTGGCCAAAAACTGCAGGAGGAGTTGCACTCACAAGTCAATTGTTGATGAACGGAGGAACGGACGGGTCACGGCACGCCTATATCGCACCTGCGTGCTAACGCAGGTGCGACAAAAATAGTGGAAAATGGCGGAAAATATACCACATGTCCCCTCAACAACCTGTCGTAGAATACCTGCCACCACTCTTCAGAGCTACCCATGATCTGTTCATATTTTATAAAAGAATCTACACTTTTGACCCTGTCTCCTATAGTCTTAATTAACCCTTGCCATGCTGAATAAATTAAGATGCCACACCCACTTCTAATTTTCAGCCTATCAGATTACTTGATCCAGGCTGATACAAATTCACATACTTAATTACAGTGTAGATCCAGATCAGTTGGCTTCTGAAGCCAAACGGTCTGGATCTACACTGCTTATAAAGGCAGGTCAGGTCATATCAGCATTCAGCAGGACCAGGGTAAAAAATTACCCAAAACAAGAACATCTTTGTTTTCCAAAGCTTTTTTGTCATACTGAATTTTCTGATTAGTTGCTTAGGACTGGTCTGTAGGATGTGTGATATTGTCTATGCCCAGCCTATACAGGCAACTAGCTTTCCGTGTTCCATGGATTGACCAACGATATGATCAGAAAATACTTGTGGGCTATAAATAAAATAATCACTAGTACAGAACTTTATCAAAAGAACTGCCAATTTTCTTGGCATTTCTGTAAATCAGGAATGTTTTAAACCCTGGTCCTGCTGGATCCTGACATGTCCTGCCTTTCCAAACAAAGCAGATCCAGATCAGTTGGCATCTGAAGAAGCCAACTGATCTGGCTCTGCATTGTTTGTTATCAAGTAGGTGTATTTGTATCAACAACCTGGATCAAGTAATCTGATTGGCAAAAATTAGAAGTAGGCATGGCATCTTAATTAATTTGGCATGGCAAGGGTTAAAATATTTTCAAAAATCTGGGCCCAGTTGTTCAAAGCTAATGATGTCGTTAGTTAACAATTCGTTAAAATTTACATCGAGTGATACGCAAATATGCTGAAATTTTTTGCTGAAAAAATGTGAGTAGCAAAAGCTACTCACATTTTATCAGCAAAAAATATCAGAATATTGTACATTGAATCCGCTAAAACTGTTAACGAAATGACCCTTAACAAGCTCATTAAGCTAACGATGCTTTGAACAACTGGGCCCTGGATACTGTATTTTATAATAACTATTCAGAGAGGCATATTTCAATAGCAGACCCAGACCAAGCAGTCTAAGTCTACATTATTTCAGCCAGGACTTTTTAGATTCTACCATACAAATAGACTTCTTTGGATTTTAAATTACAGGTCTAAGAGTTGTAGGCTTTCAGAATAACTAGATACACCACAACCTCTTTATAACACTACTGTTGGGGTCCATAGCATAAACCATGTTAGTTAAACAACCGTGTTATATCCAAACAAAAATGTATAGATTATATTGAAAAAATGACCATTTTGGTCATTTTTCAATATAATCTATACATTTTTTTGGATCCATCGTTGAACCATGTTATATCAAAAACCGTGTTATAACAAATCATGTTATAAAGAGGTTGTAGTGTAATTATGCTAAGTTTTTGATGAGTCTGGCAGTGACCTTGAATCAGCCCTGTTTACTGTCCTATGCCATAGCTCGATAACATATTTTTCATAACCCTTGTCCTGCTGAACCCGAATATACCCTTCCTTTGCAAAGAGTGTAGATCCAGATCAGTTGGCTTCTGAAGAAGCCAACTGATCTGGATCTGCACTGTTTGCCATTAAGTATGTGAATCTATAGCAACAATTCGGATCAAGCAATCTGATTGGCTGAAAATTAGAAGTAGGCATGGCATCTTAATTTATTCAACATGACAAGGGTAAACAGACGGTATTGATATTTTTCTGATTACTCTTCTTATCTGAAGCTATGCCCAAGCCGTCTTTCTGTAAATGGAATTTTTTGGGTTTATACCATAAAGCATTTCAAGTAAAAACATTTACTGACCTTGAAAGTCTTCAGTTTGACCCTGAGCTGACTCTGACTGTGCTGGTTCCTGTTTAGCGCCTTCAACATTGTCCTCCAAGTTCATCTGGGATATCTTGAATGTGTCATAATTAATGAATGTTGCTGAAGGTACCTGGGCTCTTAGTCGACTTGACATGCCTAGAAAATAAAATATTCATACTTCTCTATTTTTTTATTCAGAAGCATAGCTCCAGATAAAGCACTTTTTTTTTTCAACCAAAAATAATGATATTTTTTCTTATTTCTCCATGAAAACATATTTTGTGGTACTCATTACAAGCCCCTCTTATCTGGACCTATGTCTCTGATAGTGTCTCAGGGCTCCAAGTCATGGAGTAACCAGGCACATATGTTTCTTATATCTTCACGAAATTAAATGGTCTGGTGCTTACTGGAATTACCATCTTCTTATCTGAAACACCCTTTTTCCAAATGAGTATACATTATCAAAGAAGAATTTAGAAATGTGTCAATATGACACATATGCTCCTGCCTGGGGCCATCCTCACCCAGAAACAAGCATTTTGCAAAAAAAGAATTTGAAAAAAGGGCCGTTATAACTGGAGGATTTGACCTAAATTGAACTTGACTAATATTTTATTATTATATACCTGTGTATAAAATACGTATCCAATACACTAATCTTTTCAAATGCTATGGAGCGGAAAACATTTTTCAAAGTTGAAAAAGGGCCATAACTCCCATAATAATTGGTGGATTTTACCCTAAATCAAACCTAACTTATATACCTGTGTATAAAATCTGAAACCAAATACACTAATCTTTTCAAAAGATATCAAAGGGAAACCATTTTTCAAAGCTGAAAAAGGGCCATAACTCCCATAATAATTGGTGGATTTTACCCTAAATGGAACGACCTATATTTTATGATTATATACTTGTGTATAAAATATGAATCCAATTCACTAATCTTTCCAAAAGATATCAAACACCAACACAAAAACATTGCATAAGCATTATTTGATGAGTTCTTCACTGATCTCTTTTTTTTTTAAAGTGTGCCCTTAGTATAGGTATGTACGGTTTACCACAAGTTTTCTGTGTAGTTTTGAAAAACCTTAGTGCATAGTGCAGCAATTAGGTCAAATACGGTATGTCAAAAACTATTCAGTAATATTAGTTGGACACTATTTTAGCATAGATTTTTATTAATCCTAAGAATTGGGACAGAGAGACCAAGGGACTTCTAATGAGTACCCACAATGGATGTTTTTGTGGAGAAATAAAAAACAAACTATTCATAATGTTTGGTTGAAAAAAGTGCTTTATCTGGAGCTATGTTTCTGTTCCTTACTTTCTCCTTACCTTAGCTGTTTGCAGCTCATCTTCTCGAGGCCTGACTCAGTTAACCCATTGTATACTGAATAGACTCTCCCACACTATATATTGGAAGACTCCAATTTCAATTTTAGGTACGTCTGGCTATGAGATTTACATATTCCTAGAGAAAAATGGCTAAACTATTTGCAAACAGTGGAGACCCTGATCAGATGCCACATTCTGCGGCGTCTGATATGGGTCTACACTGTTTGCCAATCACCCTTTTACGGGTCTCACGATCACAATGGGTTAAAATGTATAAATTCTTACAGTGCTGTCTAAAAATGTAGCAAAAAACTATCTCGATTTGGTCTTTAGTTCCAAAGGATCCTTACTTTAGAATATTTTGGTATTTCTGGACATACTCACATGAAATGTTAAGCCTTTTTTTCTCTGGACAAAAAAAATAAAATAAAAACAAACATAATTGTCTGTGGCAGTTGTGGCTGGCATTTATACTTTAATAATGCAAAACAGTAATGGTATAGTATATTTCACAGCTAACATCATTAAACAAGAGGCCCATGGGCCATAATTTGCTCACCTGAGTAAAACAGCCATTGCATATCTGCAAATGCCATGCAACATTTTTCCAGTATTGCCACAGCAACATGGATAGAAATTTGACCATGCAGTAAAAAAGGTAAAAGGTCAAGCTACAATCATCATTTGAACAACCCTGGCAGACCTTGTGTAATGGACGCAATATGCTAAGATTCAGCCTCAAAGTTTTCTTAGTTCTGGAAGATTTTTAAGTGTTTGTTTTTCCATATATGGACATGGCGGCCAACTTGTTCAATAATGCAGAACCATTTGAACAAATCGACAATACACATTCGACAGAAGGCCCCATGTGAAATCTGGTGAAAATTGGTCAAGTGGTTTCAGAGAACAATTAAGACATTTAAAGAATATGCGATTTCATGTATGTATACTGAAAGGAAAAAGAAACGCAGGGTAAATTTTATTCCTAAATTTCATTCAAGTTTGAAAAAGTTTGTTTAATATTTTACTATGATTACAAAACGGTACATGTATGGAACAAAAGTTCCAAATTTCATTGGTTTGTAACCAACAAGTCTCGAGTTATTGAAGTTCATTGGTAGCTACCCCCCAAATCTTGAAATCAAAATCAAACTGAAAATCAATATCGGGTGTGCCCCCCTCTTGCTGCCGTTGCTGCCCTAATTCTCCTTTGGATAGAGTTAACCAAAGCATTGACAGTTCGCATCGGGATGTTATTCCATTCATCGATCAACGCATTCCTTAGTTGTGCGAGAGTTGCGGGGGGATTTCGGCGCTTCCTAACCCTTCTGTCCAGCTCATCCCACATGTGCTCTATTGCGGTCAAATCTGGACTGTACGGTGGCCATGCTAGTGGTGCGATGTTATTGTTTGCCAGGAAATCCTGACAAACTCGGGCAACATGTGGTCGGGCATTGTCCTGCTACAGAATCAGATTACGTTGTTGCACAAGCGGGACTGCAACAGGACGCAAGATCTCATCCCTATACCTTACTGCAGTCATACTGCCCGCAACAATAATCAACTGTGATTTTATCCTGTGAGCAATGCCTCCCCAGACCATAATGGAGGCACCCCCAAACCGATCCCGTTCGACAACACAGGCGTCGGCAAAGCGTTCTCCGCGACATCGGTACACACGACGTCAACCATCTGCGCGAAAGGGAGTGAACCTAGACTCGTCCGTAAAAAGAACTTGTCTCCATTGCCTCATCGGAAATAGCCTGGGCGCATGCGCCGTCAACCACGCCATACGACGCAACCTACGTGCCTGGGTCAGAGGCAGACCAACGTATGGACGACGAGCTCGAAGACCAATCTCACGCAATCGACTTCCAACAGTCTTCGGAGAAATTTGTCGATTATGCGTACCTACTGTATTAAGGGCAGTTTCGGTAGCAGTGAGATGACGATTCCGCAAATGTGCCAGACGGATTGTCCTGTCGACGTCGCGACGTCACGCGTGGACGCCCAGACAGCGGTCGGTCTGCTAAATGCCCTGTCTCCCTTAAACGTCTAACAAGACGTTCAGTTGTTGAGACGTTAACCCCAAAATGATTGGCAACTTGCTGTTGCCTCTGACCCTGCATCAGCAACGCAATTGCCCTACCCCTCTGAACGTCAGTCAATCGTACCATGATTGAAAAAAAGTTCAAAGTAGCGTAAAAATGAAAAGAAAAATCGGTAAAAGAATCGAAGAGCGTTGTGTATCGTTGAAGTGTACCAAATGGTGTGAGGAAATCTTAGTAAAATCATAGTAAAATATTTAACAAACTTTTTCAAACTTGAATGAAATTTAGGAATAAAATTTACCCTGCGTTTCTTTTTCCTTTCAGTATATATAGCTTAGGAGAAAGGGCAGATAACCCCCCTGGGAATAAAATTTTAATTGTGATTAAAAAGTTTTACTATTTTAATCATACATCGTAAGGACCATCATCTGAACCTGCTTGGTAGACCTTGAGTCCCTGATTATATTTAAAAAGATTCAGCCTAAAAACTTTGTTGGTTCTGGAGAAGAAATTTTTAACTGTAATATATCTAAATACAGGCCATCCTGTTCAATGGTGTGGGACCATTTGAACAAATTGTCAATATCCCTTCTACAGAAGGCCCCATATGAAATCTGGTGTAAAGTGGTCCATGGGTTTCAGAAAAGAAGATGTTTAAAGATTACACCATTTCATACATATATATAGCCCAGAGGCAATGGTAGATAACTACTCTGGGCCAAAATTTTGAAAGTAACCAAGAAGATTTATTTTCTACTTTGATCAAACATTGTAAATTTTATCCATTAGTCTTAAGTACATTCGGAGAAAATGATTTTTCAACATTTTTTCTCTTTCAAATGTATAGAGACTGCAAATTTCACCTTGCCATAAACAGGTCAAAGGTCATCCTAGGATAATCATTTAAACAAACTTGGTAGACCTTGTGTTCCTGCTGCCCTAAACCAAGGTTGAGCCTCTAAGCTTTCTTGGTTCTGGTGAAGTTTTCTGTGTTTTTTTGTTATTGTTTTTTTTCCATAAACTGGCATGGCAGCCATCTTGTTCATTGGTGTGGAACCATTTGAACAAATTGACAAAACCCCTTCAACAGAAGGCCCAATGTGAAACCTGGTGAAAAGTGGTCAAGCTGTTTCAGAGAAGAAGCTGTTTAGAGATTACACGATTTAATTCATGTATATAGCCAAGGGGCAAGGGCAGATAACCCCTTGGGGAGAACATTTTGATTGTAACTAAAAGGGTTTGCTACTTTAATCATCCATTGTAAGTTTCAGCCATTAAGAAAATGATTTTTTCAACATGTTCCTCATACAAATGCATAGGGATGCTAAATTGACCTTGCCATAAAAAGTTTGGTCAACTTAGAATTCATCTGAATAAACTTGGTACACCTTGAGTCCCTAATGCTATATACCAAGATTCAATCTCAATGTTTCTTGATCCTATAGAAGAAGATTTTTTTAGTGTTTTTACCATATATGGACATGTCAGCCATCTTACTTAACAGACCATGACCATTTGCATAAATGTTCAATCCCCCTTTGACAGAAGGCTCTACATGAAGTTTGAAGAAAATTGGCCCAGGGCTTTCTGAGGTTGTTCAAAGGTCTGGATGGACTGACTGACAGACAGATGACCGACAAATGGAAAGTGATCACAATAGCTCATCCTGAGCCGAAGGCTCTGAGGCAAAAGCCTTTGGCTTCGGGGAGCTAAAAAATCAAGAAAAAATATTTTATTTACCTTTCTCATCTGGAGGATGCTGATGTGATCTATGGGAACCAGCTGATTTCTCCTGTAAGAAGAATGAATTCTGAAATTAAATAATGGTAATCTATTGTCTGACCCACTGAACCAAAGTCAAGCTCATCCAAAAAAATTGTTTGACAAAATATACAAAGGGTCCAATTCTTTGCAATACATTTGACATTGCAGACAATTATCACGATATGTCACATCCTAATTTCTGTGAAAAATAAGAACAAGAATTCCGCAGAAGGCGTCATCGCACCTGCTGGGGCAAAAGTCACAGGAGCCACAATCAGAACGTGGTTATTAAATAAGTTTATTTCATTCTTAGCAGTGCTTACTTGGAAAACTGGGTTGAAAAAAATGTAGACAAAGTGTCTAGTGGGGCACATATATTCCAGTCCAGTCCCATTCCCTCTAATGGCTGTATCTTCAGCACTGACTTTTCGTATCATACAGCCCAATGATAATGGAACGTTGACGTAAAATGTGTAAAAGTCACTGGAGTATGAAATATAGGTCAAGGTCACGGGTCAAGGTACCTGCTAATTCAGTACATCAAGGAGAAGCACAATGCAAGGTATGGTGGTTGTAGGCCTTATAGTTGAGGAGTTATCAAACATAAACGTAAAATGTGTCAAATATAGGTCAAGGTCACCAGGTCAAGGTACCTGCCAAGCCAGTGCAATGAGGTGAAGCACTATGCAAGGTTTAGTGGTTGTAGGTCTTATATTTGAGGAGATACCGAACATCAACATAAAATGTGTCAAAGTCACTGGAGTGCACAATATAGGTCAAGGTCACCAAGTCAAGGTACCTGCCGAGTCAGTACATCGAGAAGAAGTGCTAGAAGAATACTAGAAGAAGGTTTGGTGGTTGAAGGCCTTACAGTTGGACATATGGAAGGGTGACGTAAAAGGTGTAAAAGTCAATGGAGCGCAAAATATAGGTCAATATCACCCAGTCAAGTACCTGCAGAGTCCGTACACTGAGGAGAAGCATTATGCAAGGTTTGATGAATGTAGGCCTTATAGTTGAGGAGATATTGAACGTTGACATAAAATGTGTAAAAGGCACTGGAGTGCAAAATATACGTCAAGGTCACCGGGTCAAGATACCTGCCGAGTCAGTACATCTAGGAGAAGCACTATGCAAGGTTTGGTGGCTAGAGGTCTTACACTTGAGGAGATCTGGAACGTTGATGTAAATTATGTCAAAGTCACTGCAGCCAAAATATAGGTCAAGGTTGCCAGGTCAAGGTATCTGCTAAGTCAGTACATTGAGAAGAAGCAATTTGCAAGGTTTGATGGTTTATAGGCCTTATAGTTGAGGAGATATCGAACGTCGACGCAAAATATGTCAAAGTCACTGGAGCGCAAAATATAGGTCAAGGTCACCAGGTCAAGGTACCTGCCAAGTCAGTACATGTAGGAGAAGCACTATGCAAGGTTTGGTAGTTGTACGCCTTATAGTTGAGAAGATCTGGAACGTCAACATAAATTATGTCAAAGTCAATGGAGCGCAAAATATAGGTCAAGGTCACTGGGTCAACATATCTGCCAAGTCAGGAGGTCAGGGAGATGTGTCATGCAAGGTATGATGGTTGTTGTAGAATTGTAGTTGATTAGAATACTAACTTTGACGTAAATGTCGAACTTTGACATAACAGAACTGTTAAGAGACAGACTGACAGACGAATGGAAAAGCGGGCACCTATGTCGGAAAGTTAGGAGGTCAGGGAGATTTTCATACAAGGTTTGATGGTTGTTTAGTCTTGTAGTTGATTAGAATACTAACTTTGAAATAAATGTCGAACTTCGACAAAACAGAACTGTTAACAGACGCACAGATGGACAGACGAACAGACAGACGAATGGAAAAGTGGGCACCTATGTCGCAAAGTCGGGAGGTCAGGGAGATGTTTCATGCAAGGTTTGATGGTTGTTTATTCTTGTAGTTGATTAAAATACTAACTTTGACATAAATGTCGAACTTCGACATAAATGTTGACAGATGGACGGACAAATGGACAGACATACGGAAAAGCGGATGCGTATGTCGCAAAGTCAGGAGGTCAAGGAGATGTTTCATGCAAGGTTTGATGGTTGTTTAGTCTTGTAGTTGATTAGAATACTTACTTTGACATAAATGTCGAATGTTGACATAAATGTTGACAGACGGACAGAAAATCGGACGCCTATATCGCACCCTGCTACAAGCAGGTGCGATAAAAATATCACAAATTGTCATCTGCTGAGTTAGCCAAGAGAGTGGTTAAGGTTAAAAAGTCATCTTCTGCTGGATAAAGATTAAAGTACAAAATAATAATAAAAAAAAAAAATAAATAAAAAATAAACAATTATAATGAGAACAATTAAATTACAACAAGAATTCCGCGGAAGGCGTCATCGCACCTGCTGGAGCAAAAGTCACAGGAGCCACAATCAGAATGTGGTTATTAAATAAGTTTATTTCATTCTTAGCAGTGCTTACTTGGAAAACTGGGTTGAAAAAAATGTAGACAAAGTGCCTAGTGGGGCACATATATTCCAGGCCAGTCCCATTCCCTCTTATGGATATATCTTCAGCACTGACTTTTCGTATCATACAGCCCAATGATAATGGGACGTTGACATAAAATGTGTAAAAGTCACTGGAGCATGAAATATAGGTCAAGGTCACGGGTCAAGGTACCTGCTAATTCAGTACATCAAGCAGAAGCACAATGCAAGGTATGGTGGATGTAGGCCTTATAGTTGAGGAGTTATCAAACATCAACGTAAAATGTGTCAAATATAGGTCAAGGTCACTGGGTCAAGGTACCTGCCAAGCCAGTGCAATGAGGTGAAGCACTATGCAAGGTTTAGTGGTTGTAGGTCTTATATTTGAGGAGATACCGAATATCAATATAAAATGTGTCAAAGTCACTGGAGTGCACAATAAAGGTCAAGGTCACCAGGTCACGGTACCTGTCGAGTCAGTACATTGAGAAGAAGTGCTATATAAGGTTTGGTGGTTGAAGGCCTTACAGTTGAGGACATATGGAAGGGTGACGTAAAAGGTGTAAAAGTCAATGGAGCGTGAACTATAGGTCAAAGTCACCCAGTCAAGGTACCTGCAGAGTCTGTACATTGAGGAGAAGCACTATGCAAGGTTTGATGGTTGTAGGCCTTATAGTTGAGGAGATATTGAAGGTTGATGTAAAATGTGTAAAAGGCACTGGAGCGCAAAATATAGGTCAAGGTCACCGGGTCAAGATACCTGCCAAGTCAGTACATATAGGAGAAGCACTATGCAAGGTTTGGATGCTGGAGGTCTTAAACTTGAGGAGATCTGGAACGTTGACGTAAATTATGTCAAAGTCACTGCAGCCAAAATATAGGTCAAGGTCACCAGGTCAAGGTATCTGCTAAGTCAGTACATTGAGGAGAAGCACTTTGCAAGGTTTGATGGTTGTAGGCCTTATAGTTGAGGAGATATCGAACGTCGACGCAAAATATGTCAAAGTCACTGGAGCGCAAAATATAGGTCAAGGTCACCGGGTCAAGGTACCTGCCAAGTCTGTACATCTAGGAGAAGCACTATGCAAGGTTTGGTAGTTGTACGCCTTATAGTTGATAAGATCTGGAACGTCAACGTAAATTGTGTCAAAGTCAATGGAGCGCAAAATATAGGTCAAGGTCACTGGGTCAACATATCTGCCAAGTCAGGAGGTCAGGGAGATGTGTCATGCAAGGTATGATGGTTGTTGTAGAATTGTAGTTGATTAGAATACTAACTTTGACGTAAATGTCGAACTTCGACATAACAGAACTCTTAAGAGACAGACTGACGGATGAACGTACAGACGAATGGAAAAGCGGGCACCTATGTCGCAAAGTCAGAAGGTCAGGGAGATATTTCATACAAGGTTTGATGGTTGTTTAGTCTTGTAGTTGATTAGAATACTAACTTTGACATAAATGTCGAACTTCGACATAACAGAACTGTTAAGAGACGGACAGACGAACAGACAGACGAATGGAAAAGTGGGCACCTATGTCGCAGTGTCAGGAGGTCAGGGAGATGTTTCATGCAAGGGTTGATGGTTGTTTAGTCTTGTAGTTGATTAAAATACTAATTTTGACATAAATGTCAAACTTTGACATAAATGTTGACAGACGGACGGACGAATGGACAGACATACGGAAAAGCAGACGCCTATGTTGCAAAGTCAGGAGGTCAGGGAGATGTTTCATGCAAGGTTTGATGGTTGTTTAGTCTTGTAGTTGATTAGAATACTAACTTTGACATAAATGTCGAACGTCGACATAAATGTTGACGGACGGACGGACGGACAGAAAATCGGACGCCTATATCGCACCCTGCTACAAGCAGGTGCGATAAAAATGAACTTCCAACTTACACTTCCCCTTCTCTGCTGGTGTAAGAGTTCTTGTTGTCTCTGCTGGGCTGCAGATACTTCCAGTAGATGTTTCTGTGATGGACGTTTCTCAGCTGGTGACAATGGATTATCCATACCATTTCGTACAAAATCATCCATATTTAGTTCTGTGAATAAAACAGGTTATCCTGTCTATCAATTTGTTATTTTTGATAAATTTGCCCGAATGCACTTTTTTTTTTCAAATACACTGCAAAATAGAGGCATGCTTGCACTACATGCTATAATGCTACATGTTATAATGTAAGTTCAGAACTTCAAACTCATTTTAATGTTTAACCCATTTTAGTCTGAATAAATTCTCCTACATTATATATTGACAGAGTCCAAATTCAATTTTAGGTATGTCAGGCTATGTGATTTAGATATTCATAGAGAAAAATGGCTAAAATATTTGCAAACAGTGGAGACCCTGATCAGAGCCAAATTCTGATGCATTGATCTGGGTCTGCACTGTTTGCAAATTACCCTTTGAGGGATCTCCAGACTAAAATGGATTTACAAATATTCAAGGAATGTTTTCATGATTCATAAAAACCAATTAGTCAGCAGTATATAAATTGCCAAGAACCTGCTTTAAAGCATATATTGTCTTCCATGATTATCATACAGGAGCAGTTGTAAACCCAAATGACATGTAGTGAAAACATAATTCCATAGCTATTCAACACTATACATATAAGACGTTGAAGTATTATTACAGAATACATTTAAATAGCATAAACTAAAACTAATAATATATTATGAATCATTGGTTAGATGTTAATCAGAATTTCAGTGATATTAGGTGACTGGACTAGTAACAACTTCAGACTTGTGTACAACAATGTAAAAAGACCAAAAAAACAATTACAACAAGATGGCTGATAATGAGGCACCTAAATGTAACAAATTTCAGTTTAATTTCTTTAACTTGCTGCAAAAACATTCAAGTGAAAAAGCAAAAATCATTCATTGAGTCAGAACTATTACTTTTCCAACAGTCTCAATTTGAGATACCCAATACACTACTATCATTAAAAATTCTAGAGAAAAATGAAAAATATTTTTAAAGAAATAGGTAAACAATTATTACATGCAAAATAGGTATTCAGTATTTTGCCTGATGGCAAGCAACACAAAACAAGAAGGAAATTAAACAAATACTCCACATAATGCTTCTCTGCTGTGTACACATTCCAACCAGCAAATACTAAAGACTCAGTCAAAGCTTGTTTTGGATCATGATATTCTACTGTTGTATAATGACGTTTATAAATAAATTAATTCCATTTTTACAGCATTTTAACATTAACCAAGGGATAATGAATTAATGTATATTAACCTTTACCACTCTCTGGGCATTTTCAGCAGACGACAAAATGATGTTATTTTTCTTATTTTTCCCAGAAAACAGGATTTGACATTTCATGCAAATTGTCTCCTAAGGAGACAATTTGCATGAAATGTCAAATCCTGTTTTCTGAGAAAAATAAGAAAAATATTTCAAAATGTCGTCTGCTGAAAATTTTACCCAGAGTGCTAAGCGTTAATATAGCACAAAAAAAAATAAAGAATAGGTATCAGCTGTATTTGTAACTTGATACAAACCTGTGAGAAATGGAGAGAAGAAGGCTCCACGTAGGCTTTAAAAGTTTGGTCTTTTTTAAAATAGTTGGGTATATTTTCTACATTTATAGCTACCTTATGGCCATACCACAACCAGTATATAATACAAGACATAAAGAAAGAAATATTTACTAAAACACTAGCAGTAATAATAGGAAAGAAAATGGTGTAAGAACCATTACAGAAATTTTCAAATTAGGCCAGAGAAAAATGAATAGAAGATTCTCTTCCCAGCTTGCCCCTAAAAATTCTGATCAAATACAAATTTTTTAGGTGGAAAACTTTTTCAGAGACAGTTGAACTTATGCTGAAAAAAAAGATTTTATAACATGTTTAAGAATTGCAAATGAATTATTTGTTATGAAAAGAGTATTAAAACAAGGTTTCCTTAAGAAGTGTCAGTTATCTTGTTTTGCTATATAATTTACCTCCTCACTGGATGGCCCAGGATACACTCACGCCATTTTAAATCTGGATGAGAATCTAAAAAATAATTTTCTCTGGTCTTAGTTCAGTTTTAAAAAGAACCAATAGTACTATAAAATTACTTTAAAATGGCAAGAAACACAACAAAGGTCCACAGCATGTTACTTTCATTAGAATAAAAAATCCATGTAAAACTCAGACATGACAAGGTTAAAAATTAAATGCTACAACTGAAAACCACTACCATCAGGAGCTGCACTATGACACAAGATGAAATCAATGAAGCATTATAAGCAGGCTATCAATATGTGCATTGGGGGAACCTGCCTCACAATCTACTTGATTTCCTGGAAGTTAAAAACAAGCGTAAAGTTTCACCAAATCACCCAAGTCATTTGATCATAAAATTAGTGTAAGGTGCAACAAGCAGACTTAATTTCATTGCAGGTATATGTAACTTCAGGGCATAAATAGCAAATCCAACCTCTTTGTATGCACATTCTGAGCAAAAACAAAAACAAAAAAGAACAAAAAAACAACAAACAACCACAACTGTACTTCTGAGAAATGCTATTCAACATGCACACAAGCTGTAACCATGTAACCAGTTTAAAGTCAACCTCCACAATATTATGTTTGCATTCAAACAAACTGAAAATGTGCACTATTATCAAACTCAGCAATTTTAAAATATCACAAGTAAATGATACAATTCAGTAACTTTAACACTGCACACCAATGAGCAGTATCAATGTTCATGCAAAATTCTATCTAGAACTCAAATTCAAACTCCTTTAAGACCACCAGAAAATCTCAATGTTTCTAAGTTTGGAAGCCTTGTAATGTTCAGTGCTCCCCTGGTAAGCCTCACTTTGAATAGAATATTGCCCAAACAGAAGACAATCACCATGCATCTGTTACTTAACCCATTGTAGTCTGGAGACCCGTAAAAGGGTACTTGGCAAACAGTGCAGACCCAGATCAGATGCCGCAGAACACGGCATCTGATCAGGGTCTCCACTGTTTGCAAATAGTTTAGCCCTTTTTTTCTCTAGGAATATGTAATAGTCGGACATGCCTAAAATTGAAAATGGACTTCCAATATGTAGTATGGGAGAGTCTATTCAGTATAAAATGGATTAATTTGGACTACACAGTATTCAATAACAAGATTCAGTCTATTTTGAAATTCTAAAATAAAACAGCTCATACTACTGCATTTTATTTCAGTTTGGATATAACCTATTCCATAAACTTAAATGAAACAGAATGTTTCTTTGTACAGGAGAATTTATCAATGTTTACACCATCCTGACACAGAACTTCTGAGTTATCAAAAGCCAACAGAACTTCTTAAAACAAAACTGAGACTGGGCCAGATAAACAATTTTAAGACCTCCCCTCCCCACTCCCTCCCTCACCAAAACAGTTTTGCAGATGACCATTCCCATGGAGTATTTCTACTGCATTTCCTCTTTGTTTGTACATTCTGTTTTTTGAGAATTCTTCATTCTGGTTAGGAGGAAGTATTCTTCTGTGTTGTCATTTCATGTCATTAACCAATTTTAGTCTCGAGATCCCCGAAAGGGTAATTGACACACAGTGCAGACCAAGATCAGATGCCAAAGAATGTGACATCTGATCAAGGTCTCTACTGTTTGCATATAATTTAGCCATTTTTTTTCTAAGAATACCTTAAACACAGAGCCTGACATACCATGAATTGAAATTGGACTCTTCCAATTTATAGTGTGGGACAGTTTATTCAGTCTAAAATGGATAAAACACTTATTTTGAGTCTTATGGTTCAGGGAGGTTAGAGTTAAATGATTACGTCCTTTTCTGGGTATCTCCTTATTCATATTTTGCTGTTAAGACAGCAAAAACAGAAAATGGTTCAGTGGGGCATGACAAATGGCAATCAGAGAGCACAGAAAACACATACCATAGGAACCACCAGGAGAGGTTAATCCATAAGTTTTTGTTTTTTTTATAGTAGATTACAAATCATATCAGATAAATATAACATCAGCATGGTTACAGATATTACCCTTATCACCATAAAATATATACCGTCAAATAATGATGCAATATTTTACCTTTCCACACAAAATTTTTCATATGAAGTGAACCTTCAGGGGGAAAGAAACCTTAAATGGTAAATCAAAAAGAAAATTACACCGGTAAATAAACAAGTTAAATTACTCGTATAATCAACAAGTTGAATTACTCTGAAACAGACAATTCTAAAAGCAAAGAAATGGGGGAACATCATTCTAAGTAAACAATAAAAGAGCATTACTAAATGGATATTTTAACAAAAGTTTTACATCTAAATGACAAGACAACATACAAGCAAAATACACAGCAGCAGAACAATGAAGAAAATCCAATATATTGTGTTCCTAAATGTCCCAAACACAGGAAACATGTTCCATTTTGTATTTGCTACAATAACATTATTGTATGCCTGTGGCTGGATACTTCTTAAATGCACTACAGCTTTCCCTATCCTGACAGAGGAAGCAAATTCTTTTCTCTTAAGTAGACCCCGTTTTAAAGAGGTCTTGGTGTGCATGAAGCTATACAGGAAATCACAAAAGTTATCTCCATTGTATAAAATGTGAAAAACTACACGAAATTTCCTAAAATTTTGAACACTTTATTCCATACTATTTTGGCCTAAATTAAGCTTTTTATGCAACTGCACGTTTCTTAAAATACTTTGTGGACTGGCAAACAGTGTAGACCCTGATCAGACTGCTCCTTTAGGAGCAGTCTGATCTGGGTATGCACTGTTTGCATGCGTCATTTTGTCAGACACTTTGGTGTTCGAAATTTTAGGACATTTACCGTACAGTGTATCCAGTCCCCTTAATTAACAGTGATTTATTATATCAAATGCTGTAAGATGTAAAACAGGTTCTGAGTATTTAGAGTTAGTAATGATATACCATATGTTTGTTTGCCATGATTTATATGAAAAGGAAAGTGGGGCTGATGTCATTAATGGTGAAGTCGACCATTTTTGGAAATGAAAACATGGGTATTCTGCTATATACCCTTATCAAATTGAAATTGAAAATTAT
Organism: Anodontia alba; assembly: GCA_964016985.1. Lineage (NCBI taxonomy): Eukaryota > Metazoa > Mollusca > Bivalvia > Lucinida > Lucinidae > Anodontia > Anodontia alba. The sequence goes on along the minus strand of OZ024834.1, from coordinate 10,091,073 downwards.
TGCTATTAACCTACATTATCAGACAAACTATTTATATACTGCATTATCGTAACATATATTTTCTTTAAATGCAGGACTAAATTTCAAAATATTCTTGATATATCAACATGTTTTTATTTTAATCTGAAAATTATAAAATTCATAATCAAGTTACAATTTTATGAGGAAATTAATGCTTACATGGTATGAAATTTACAATAAAATTTATCTTTCCTGACAAGTTCACAACCCGCACACAATTTAAAAAGCATCTACCAACCTTGATGTGATTCACTCACTGTGACGCTCCATATATAACTCAATATTCCACTTCATTTTTTCAGTTCTATCTGGCAACAAACATTATATCACCAAACAGAACAGTAAGGTAGGTTGGGAGGGTAGTTATCATGTAAGTATAAATTATCTTATAAAATTGTTACTTGATTACAAATTTTATATTTCAGAAATTTATACTAACATGACATGAAATTAGAAAAAATAGGATGATTCCAAAGCAATGACTACTTTGGCTGGTGGGTGTTTGGTGAATCTATTTCACTCAAATGAGCATTTCATTTTATTTAATTATATATTTTTCAACTGTTCAAACAGAACCTGATAAGATATCCCACTTATATTGTACACCTTTTCTCTGACTGCATCTATAAGCAGTGTCAGGACTACCCTCATATATGAACAGACTAGCTTGTCAATATATATTTATGTCTACTGAATGTAAAAATAGCAGAAAAAATAACTACTCTTTATTTGTCTTTTTCACTAAAGAGTTCCTTGTTGACCTACCATATAAAAGAATATTTGTCAAAATATCATAATAGTAAAATCAGGACTATTTCTGTGCATAAAAATAATACTCTGTTACACATATTGGATTTTCTTGTACAACAAACACAGGGAATGCTATTACTGGCTGGCTATGGTTGGTTATTAGATGTACCAGTAGATCTGTCAGAAAACCTGACATCAGAAAATTCAGCCTTTATTTTTTCTAAAAAATTCAATGTCTAGCACAAGACTAATAGGTGGTCTGAAAACTTCTAAGGTCTGATATAAAACATACTGTTTGAAATATAAAGCAAAACTACTTTTTTACGGAATTTAATAATGTGTGTGTGTGTGTGTGTGTGTGTGTGTGTGTGTGTGTGTGTGTGGTGGGGGCAAGAAGGATAGAGTGGAATGATCTATGACAATAAATAAATTGATTTAGAAGTTTCAAAGGCAACTTATGAAAATAACATATCCTAAAAATGTGGACAGTAAAGCCTAAGGAAATAGAAATGGCACAGTTCCTTAATGTCTGAACTGTTTGTCATAAATCAGCCAGAACTTTCTAAACACTGTCATTTGGTTTTCAACTGGACAATTTCAAAATTCTGAATAATGTGTGTCAAAGCTTACAGAGTCTGAATATTTAGAAAAATTACAGCAAAACAGATCTACTGGTACACCTGGAAAGGTAGCTATAAGGTGGTACTGAAGCAAAATAAAAATGGGCACAGCTTACGTTGCAGTTTTGGTGGCTGTTTATGCTTCTGAATATAGTCTTTCCATACTCTTACAAAGGAATTGCCTACAACTGAATTAAGACACAAAGTGATGTTAGAAATGATCACTAAACACTAAATCTATAAAACTACTTGGATTCATTTTTACTGCTTTGCATGCTTGGTTAAAGTTTCAACAAACAACATTTTGAAATATTCTTTTTTTTTATTTTCCCCTAGACAACAGGCTTTGAAAGTTCAAGCAAACTGTCTCCTTTGTCAATTTCATTGAAATGCCAAAGCTTATTTTTTTGCAAAAAAATAAGAAAAAATCACCAATTTCAAAACTGATGACTCCTGAATTTGCCCAGAGAGTGGCAAAGGTTAATGGACTGATAACCCGATGTTATCATAAAAGACATGATGTTATCACGAAAGTTTAAACTTGAAACTGTCATAATAAGCTCTCTAAAACTGTCCTTTTTTCTACCACTTAACTGATTAGACATGAACACTGTACAAGACTTGCCAGAAGACAGTGAAATACTTTTTATATAAATCTGGATTGAAGAAAGGTATACTTAAAACATAGAAAAACATTACTAGCATTACAATGATGTTAAATCCTTGTTTACTTTATAGATTTATTAATCTTTTGACATAAGACTAACACTAATAAAAAAATCAGACCTTTTATCATTTGTGCACAGCAATAACCACAATAAAATTAAATTCTTTGCAATGGCAGAAAGCCATTTTACCATGAGCCTAACATTCAATTATTCTATATAATTATGCAAAGTTCAGTTTGATTATATATATTAAAAAATACAGATGACATAGTTAAGGGAAACATACAAGTGTTTTCATGCTAAGTGAAGTGAATCCTATCATTCAACACACATTAAAACACACTCTGTGAACAGTGATCAAAATTGTTAGAATTCATTAATTCATATTTATTTAATTATTTTTCATGTAAGCCCCTGGCTTAATAAATATCTGTATAAACAAAATATCTGAGTTGTACAAAGAAAAACACTTAGCATATTTAAACTAAGTATTCAGACATACAAGCATGAACAAATGGTGTAGAATGCAGCATCTGTTCAGGGTCTGCACTATTTGCCACTCATCCAGCAAAGTATAAACACATCAAGAGGGTTGATCGCAAGACTGTAGCAAGTCAGATGGTTGTTTTTCCCAATACTTAATCCCTTCACCATGAAGGCGTTATGAAGATTACAACATTTCTTTCTATAAACAATGGAAATTTAGGTGCCATTGCTCGTATGAGCAATGACACCTAAATTTGCTTTGTTTACAAAGGGGTCAAAGTTGCCCCTAAACAAAGGTTTCAAAAATATGTTTGAATTACTACAATCTTGCACTCAACCCTCAATCAGAAGATAATAAAATGGACATGTTCAAAATTTAGGACAAGTATGACAAGGAATTAAGGTGTCCAAATACTTTGGGTAAATATGGTAGAAAATAGATGCAAATACTAAGATGCCTGATGATACAAAATACTTGGGCCCAGCTGTTCAAAACTAACGACGTCGTTAGTTAACATATCATTAAAACTTTGATCATTAAATATGGCATATACCCTAATATTTTTGCTGAAAAAATATGAGTAGCTTTTGCATTTGCAAAAGCTACTCACATTCTTCCAGCAAAAATACCTGTGAATTAGATATTGTGCTTATTAGAACATTAACATTTTGACCACTAACGAGCTTGTTAAGCTAATGATGCTTTGAACAACAGTTACTGGGCCTTGGTCTCAAGCTACCATATATACCCTGACTATTCTAACACACTAACTCCTTTGCATACCTTCCAAATATCTGAACAAATCCATTCTTCTACCTGATAATGTATCTCAAAACTGACAGATAAGTAGCCAACAGTATAGACCCTGACCAGATGCCACAGATGTGGCACCAGATCAGGATCTATACTGTTTGCTCAGGCCTGTCTGTCCAAATACTTAAATAAGGTGCATACAGTGAAATCTATTCAAAAAACCTCTGGAACTGTATTCAGTTAAGAGATACTTTGATTAAAAATGAAAAAAAAAAAACAAAAAAAAAAAAAACAGTTAAATGTTAGGAATAGGAATAAAATTACAAAACAAACATGAATATAAAGCAGTAACTAGAGCTCAGAGTAAACAGATTTCACTATATATTGTTACAGTCTTTGCAAAAATAACATACATATAATTTTGTAACAAGCAATTGTCTATTATTTTATCTTTTTCTGAAAATGGCAGGTAACCTAGACACCTTCTAAATTGTCTCTATACCAAGTAATGCTACACTTGTTATAATGATCTGAAAGTAATGACAGATGTGAATTAATTTTTAATAGTTAACTGAATAACCAAACTGATCTACTGAAAATGCAACTGCTGCCTTAAGTTACTAGCAGCTCTGCCATAGACATGAAATCAGACAGACTATCTATCTCCCAAACACTGCTGATGGGCAGAGGCCAATTGCCTGTTGGAATATGGTATGAAATTTAAAATGTTTTTTGTTTGTTTTTTAGTGTACTTGTTTCAAGTCCTTTGTCTCACAAGCAAGGCACTACCATAAAACCATACAACACCCAGTGTGCTCCTGATATGAAAAAGGATAGCACTGCTTTACCCATTTCACTTTGGTGCATTTCAAGTGTATACACAGTATGAAAAAAATCACAAAACCTACGCACAATCCTCTTTTTGTTAGTTGTAATTTACAAGTAAGGCATGCTTGTAATAGAGTCAAACCATTGTTTGATCAATGTTATAGAGGGGAAGGAAAACAATTTCAGACAGAACTCTTTCACAGAACTACTTTTCAAAATACTCTTCTAGACTTTTAACCCTTGTCATGCTGAATAAATTCAGATGCCACGCCAACTTCTAATTTCCAGCCAATAATTTTACTGGATCTGGGTTTTTGATAGAAATTCACATATTTAATGACAAACAGTGCAGATCCAGATCAGTTGGCTTCTTCAGAAGCCAACTGATCTGGATCTACACTGTTTGATAAGACAGGGCATGTCATGTTCAGCAAGAGAAGGGTTAACTGCTAATGTTTATATGTAACCCGTTCTTCTGCCCATAGCTTTCCATACTCTTGTACAGTAAAAGTAAGTCTGTGGCATCTGATCTGGGTCAACACTTTTTGCAAATGTCCCCTTTATGGGACACTATGCATAAATGAGTTAAAGTTTTATGACAAGTATGGTAAGCAGATATGGTATTTGAATACTTAGGGTAAATATTTAGGTAATAGTCTGTCTTTTCCAGTGAAGTTCATTCCATGAAAGAATTCTGCAAATCAGGTATCTGCAACATTACTGCCATCATCATTCACAGCAACTGTGTGCCTCCTAGCCCTTCCAAAACCAGTGCTCTCTCTACCTGATGGCATCCCCAGAATTTTTGCCAAAAGCACATCTTGATTTTTTTGGTGAAATGGAATTATGACCTTTGGTTGACCTCTTATTCCTTGTTTTAACCAGTTTCCTGCAGAATATTAGTCTTGGAAGCATTTGTATATAACAACACCTCTCAAGCAAAGTTAGGAAATGATGCCTTCTGACACATACCACCGTGACTGGTTGGAACCTACCTTAACATTTCAACAAGTGAAATATAAGATCTTGATAATGTGTCTAAAAATTTCAAAATGATAGCAGATACCTTTCTAAAAAAATATTATTTTTCAGTGAAAATAAGACTTGGCATTTTATGTGAATCATCTGCTAAGTACAAGATTCACATGAAATGTTATGCCGTATTTTCTCTGAAAAATAAAATTTTAAAGAATCAAAATGTCATCTGCTGCAGTTGTGAGTAGCACTTTAAGGATTAATTTAAATCTTCAGAATATAATCCTGCATGTACCCCTTAACCCATTGATGACCCCTCAACAAACCCATTGAAGACCCCTCAACAGGTAACTGGCAAACAGTGCAGAGCCAGATCAGATGCCACAGAATGATCAGGGTCTCCACTGTTTGCAAATAGTTCAACCATTTTTCTTTAGGAATATCTACATCATATAGCCTGACATACCTAAAATCGAAAACGGACTCTTCCAGTATTTAGTGTTGGAGAGTTTATTCAGTCTTTAATGGGTTAATCAAACTGCCTCTAAAGCTGCTGATTAGGGTCTATCATAGGCCTAGATAAGAGTGGGTATCAGGTAAATAGTTTTCTTATTGCTTGACAAAAATATATGTTGTGGGTACTCATTAGAAGCACCTCGCTGAGGCGCTTCTAATGAGTACCCATAACATATGTTTTTGTCGAGAAATAAGAAAAATATAGATACTTTTTGGTTGAAAAAAGTGCCTTATCAAGTGCTATGGTCTATATCATTGTCCATTCAGCCAGCAGTTTTCAGACACATCACTAGGAAGTTTAACTGATTTAAACATTTTTACATATTTTTGTTGAAATTTTAAGTTGTATTTGGATGACCTGATTAGTCTGTGGATTTGTCACAAGGCACATTTCCTATTTCTTCTCCTTCCTTTTTTGTGATGCAGAACTCAAGTTCTGAGTTACTATTGTCATTACTCTCAAAGCTTATTCATTAATAAAAAAAGAGCATATTGCAGAGTGCACTACTGTATAAATATCAAAGCATATTAAATCTTGAAAAGATAATACATTCAAGTTTATTATATATTGTAAAAAGTATAGAAAATGAATAAGCATTGCTATATAAGAAATTTACATTTCTGGTGCTATGTTAAAGTTTCCCCAATCAACTGTTAAAACTGGTATTTTTCCCGTATTTAGTTAGAACTGGAATAGTTATTAAGTAAAATGGACATTCTTTCACTTAGGTATAACATCTAAACTACATGCAAATATTTTAGTTTGGTTCCTGTGTCTTTGAATTTGGCAAGCAATTTTAACCTTATTTCAGTGAACTCAGTCCCATATTCAAAACTAGAAATTCCTTTTCTAAAAGACATTCTCATATATCCAACATTCTAAGACATCTGCTGACCTTAAAAATATAGTCAAGGCCACCAAAATCTAATGGACTCTTCATAATGGCTCAGTGATGTGACACCTGTCCATTATAGGAAAAAATAAAGTCAGTGTCTTCAACCTTAAAATTACTGATGGAGATAGAGCTGGCATTGAACAAAACTTCTGATCAGTATCTAACAAATATCCAAGCATAACCTAAATTTATTCAGGCATTCAGGACTTATAGCCTTTCAAATCTTTAACACATACAAAAAGATAAAAATAAATAAAATTATGAAAGCTTTCTAAGTGTACTGACCTTGACTCAAGGTCACTGAGGGGCAGAGCCACATTCATGGAACACAGTCTCCTAAGTTTGTTTGTGTTGAGGTTTTACGGCCCAGTCAACCCAATGGGGTCATGTCGAGCGCGGTCAGTTTACCTAACCACACGCTTACTGGGCAGGCTTAGTCCTCTAAGCGGTTAACCAGTACTGTGCACATTCTTTCGCCAGAAACAGTCTCCTAAGGCTCAGATGATCAAGAAGACAAGGCAAAAACAAACACAGGAAAACCATATATTTGATTATGGTCATCAAACAGCAACATTAGTCTCAAAGAAACATAAGTAAACCAATAAGCCATGAAAAGTAGGCTGACTAATTGCTGATGGTTGCTTTCAGCTTTTCCTTTTCAAACATAACAGTGACCTGCTTTCAGAATCTAAGTTATGTAGTATCTGAGAAACAAAACTTGAACCAGAAAACCTAGCTGGAAAACTACTTTGCCAGAAAGCAATAACTAAGTCTTGCCTTTTGTAAATGGGTTGTCACAGGGCAACAAAAAGTAATGGGAATTGTAATATTACAAAAGCCATCACCATCTTATATACATGTAATTGTTAAGGAGTAAGATCTATACCATAAGCAAATCAGAGAACTTGTTTAGGAGGAGTGTTTGGTGATAATTCTGGGATATTTCTTCTGATTTCTCCATAACAACATATTTTATGGTATTCATTAGAAGCAATAACGTACGTTTTTATGAAGAGTTGGAGAAAATACTTGGTATTATCATCAAATACTCCTTCTTAACCCATTTATGCCAAGTGGACTCTTCTGCCTCAAGTCTTTGGACAAGCTCATTTCTTATACAGGGGGAGTCTGGTCAGTTTTTATTATTACCACGTTTTGTAGGAATTTCTGAACTTAATGCAAACAGTATAGACCCTGATCAGATGCCGCATTCTGTGGTGTCTGATCAGGATCTACATCGTTTGCCAGTGTCCCTTTCATGGGACGCTAGGCTTAAATGGGTTAAGGTCTCTGGCAAATGAAAAGAAGTCTGGTTATTATCCCACAGTAAGGAAAGCCTATACTAAATATACGCTAAAAGTAGCAATGCCTTAACCATATGTCTCATAATTTCAATAATTTCTTGAAATCCGTTCCTGTTTTGTTTAAAAAAGCACAATTCAGGAATTATGTGCAAATATAACATATACAGGTGTATAAAATGCCACTTTTATAAGACTACAAGAGAAATGTTATTGACAAGCCTCTGGAATCATCCTAAGTATTGCAAAATAAGTTTAACCTAAGCTATGTCTGTCATGGTAGTGTCTGCTTTTAAAAATGACTGAAAAGTAACACAGCCTACATCAGCTTATGCCAGACATGTGCCATAAGTTCCAAACAATAACTCCAAAATGTCTTAAAATATTTATCTACACAGTGTTTTGGCCTTCTTTGGCCTTTATCAAGTGTAATCAACAAGTAGACAGAAAATGATGTCAGTGTCACATGGCATCTATGACGACAAATGATGTCAAGTCTGAATAAAAGATCTCTGTAAGATACAAATTACTGACAAAACTGCAGATGAAATGCAATAGTGTTAGTGATACAAAGTGTATTAAAACTGACCACAAAATGCCTGATTTTCCCAACCACTTACTGCCTCACAATATCAAACCAACAGATTTATGCAGCAGCAATCTCGTAATAAGCTTGAATGCCATAGTGAAGGCACTCAAGGCAATATATATCAATTAGTTTAAAGTAGCAGAGTAAATCTCAGAAGAAGAAAGCAGCTTGGTCTGAAACTCCTTATTCAGAAAGCAAGCTAAATTTGTAGAATACAGGGAAACTTCAATGACTCGAACACCAATGGCTCCTTTACCCTGGCTAATTCGAAGTCGTTCTTGAGTCACTAGGAAATTCTTCCAGAAAACAAATATTTTGGTATATTTTAGGGAATTTTCTTATTTTATCATGAAAATGTATGTTGTGTGTACTCATTATAATTGCCTCATTGAGGTGATTCTAATGAGTACATTCAATATACCATAGAAGATTGAAAAGCTGTCACTAAATTAATCACTCAACATACCATTATTTCATAGAAATTTGAAAAGACCCCTAAATTATCCCCATTTGCTCTCTGACCTAGTGCTATGATTAACCCTTAACCCTTGTCCTGCTGAAACCGGATATGTCCTGCCTTTGCAAACAGTGTAGATCCAGATCAGTTGGCTTCTGAAGAAGCCAACTGATCTGGATCTGCACTGTTTGCCATTAAGTATGTGAATTTATATCAACAATCTAGATCCAGTAATCTGATTGGCTGAAAATTAGAAATGGGAGTGACATCTTAGTTTTTTCATCAGGACAAGGGTTAATGGCTCAAACTAACCATGTCTAGAAAAAAATTCAATGGTCCCAAAGATGTTCGAGCCATTGAAGTTCTACTGTATTCAGTGATTATAAAAATATTAAGTGAAGATACCCAGGAAATGGTACAGTAAAAAAAAAAAAAAACAGCCTTTCTGAGGCACTAAAAGAAGGCAAGATGAAGAACAAGCCGTGATAAAAACAAACATCAAATATGAAAGCTTGCTTATGGCAAAACAAAAATAATAAGGCTTTTGTATGTGTCTGGCAAAACACGCAGTATATCAGAATAAATAAACTGCCATAAGTTTTTAAGCCAAGATACTAATTAATCAATTGAAGACTTGTCATTTAATTTAGTGTAATACAGGAAAGTAAGCAAAGTCAAAAACTAATTTCTATGATGAGGGGGCATTACAATTCTCAATACTTGCCCATGACTGGCCGATTTATTTTTGTATAACGAGGTCCTAGCAATATCAAAAGGAGAAATTTCATCTTTAGCATGTACAACTCAGAAGAGATATTTTTATTATGACACTATTTTACAGAAGATACAAAAAGGCATTTTTCTCATTTATCTACAAAAATATATATCATTAGATATCGGCCCCAACTATTAGAATATGTACCTTCGGACATATGCATCCAGTGAAGACTTGAATCAGCCTTCATAGTCTGACCAGAGGCTTCACTATACACCCAAAGTAACCATTCAAATTCTTGGCTATCCAAAGAGTATCAAGTAAAGACTGAACAGACTATGTGAATAGACAGGCCATTATGAAAACACACCTATTCAAATATAATGAAAATTTTACCCTCAAAAAAATGAAAATTTTCAGATAAAAAATTCTAATATTTTTCAATTTTCTGCTCAAAACAAAGATTGTGGGTACCCATTATAACTGCCTTGGCGAGGCGGTTCTTATGAGTACCCACAATCTATGCTTTTTAGCAGAAATAAGAAAAATAATGTATATCCCTGTAAACCCCAGTTTTACTATATTACATGTTTTCGGGATGCAGATTTCAGTTTTCAGTGGACACACATATCCAAGGTACACATTAGAGTTCATTTTTTTCTTTATGAAAACCTGTTAAATTATGTAAGAATAAGAAATTTATTCATCTTGTGACACCTTTTACCATGCCATTCTCAACATTTTTCTCAAGCTACTTGACTTATTTTGCAGCAAATACATCAACATTCTAGTCAAGCAGATGAAACATGCTTAACTATGATTTCTCTTTAGTTTGGTTCTTTCATGAACAAAAAAATATAGAAATACCCAGGAAAGACTAATGTCACAGAACAGAGCTCTCCCAAATCACCATTAAACTTGGGTTCTGATAAGTCTGTTCAAGCAGACTTTTCAAGCCAACATAATGATTAGCTACTAATTCGGAATGTTGATGATAAAATTTAGAAAATCTTATGATACTTATTGTCTGGTTTTAGAAGTTTAGCAGTCAAAAGTTTATGATCTTTAAATTCATTAATATGGCTAGATGCTCTGGCAAAACAAATGAGCTGAAATATAGATATATAAAACCTGGGCACAGCATTTCCTACATGACTGCATTTGCGCCCAGCAAAGACTCAGATCAGCCTGTGTATCTGTGCAGTCTGATCAGTCTTTGCTGTCAACCTGAAGATGCTTTGGATGCATGGCTACCCGGAGAGTGCCCCGTGAAGACTGATCAGACTGCACAGATGGGTAGGCTGATCTGAGTGTTTGCTGGGTGCACATGCAGTGTTGTGGGAAATGCTGTGCCCAGGCTCATATCATTACGAAAACATGCCTATCAAATATACTGAAAATTTTACCACCAAAAAAATGAAACTTTTCAGATAAAAAATTCTGATATTTTTCAGGATTCTGCTCAAAACATAGATTGTAAGTACTCCCTAGAACCGCGGTTCTAACGAGTACTCACAATGTATGTTTTGAGCAGAAATAAGAAAAATAATGAATACCCCCCTAAACCCCAGTTTTACTAGATAAAAGTGGGGTTTAAGGGGGTCAAAAATATATAGGCATGTTTTCGTGATGTATTAATGATTTGAGCTGCCACATAAGAAATTATATGAAATACAAACAGTGAAGGCCCAGATACCCTATTCTCATGTTGCTGGTCACAGGTTTATCCATTAAATCCAACTAATTAGTTTTCACTTATTTGTCTATTAACAATCTAAAGTTATTTCTTCTGGTGTAAATTGTAACTGAGCCTAAAACTGCAGCTTGTTACTTTTCACTTTACTTTAAGAAGTAAATACCTATGTTTTTTCTACCCCAAGCCAACTGTATAATAAAGAACGATAATCAAACATAAAACATGCTGATTACTAGACTAGAGCAAAGATATTTAAACAAGAAATAACTTTCTGGAAGGCAGTGTCGCATCTGTCAGGATATGTCAGGATATGTCCGTCTTCAAAAGAAAAGTAAATGGTATGGTTCAAGTAAAAAATGACACCATCTTCAACTCATGAAATACAGGTCATCATAAACTGCTATTGCAATGTTAGAGTCCATCTTAGGGAGGATGTTTAATGACAACAGTCATAGTTAATCAGAAGAATCTAAGATGTAAAAAATGGCAAAGTCATTAGAACCTGAAATATTGGTCATGTTATAAAATGATACTGCAATCTTAGTGTCTGCAAATGCCTGGTTAGATGACTGTAGGTGCTATGCTCAGACAGAAATAAGGTGTAGAATACGAGGGATGTTCGAAATGAATTGCTTATTGTCCTCTAGCTCGGTATCCACGTGGGGCACGATAAAAACCTATATATACCTGTATAGGGCTATTCAATATCTACACAATGGTGTATAAATGTACATGTTAGACTAAGTGTAAGACATAAAATTTGCCATTTGAATACATGCAGTCATTGACCACTGCAGTAAAAATGGTTGGTAGAAGCGTCGACAAAAAAGATGAAATACAGGCTTACATCAAAGCTCGCTCAAAACTTGGTTTTCTTTGGAAAAGCTGATGACTGAAATTTCTACTGCTTTTGGACCTTCTTGTGTGTCTTATGACACAGTTCGGCGGTGGAAAAAGAAAGTTGTGTCTGGTGTAGAGTCCATCAAAAATGCACCGAAATCAGGTAGGCCAAAATCTGCATCTCGTAAAGAAATCGTTTCCAAAATAAAGGAAATCATTGAAGGAGATGCCAGATTTACAGTTCGTGATATTGCACGAAAGGTAGGCATATCACTATCAACGGTTCACCTTATTTTGAAGAAGCATTTGAAAGAAAGATTTCTGCTAGATGGGTGCCACATCTGTTGACTGACGAGCAAAAGAGGCAACGGGTTAAAGTGGCCAAAAAGCTGCTTCAAATGTTTCCAAAATATGACAAAAAGCAGTTTGCCAATGTCATCACAGGTGATAAAACCTGGGTCCATTATTTTGAGCCCGTCAGAAAGGTTAGCAATAAGATCTGGGCCACTAAACACAGCAAACGCCGAATAATTGCCAAACGTTCTTTGAGTACAAAGAAGGGTTTTGTATGCAATCTTCTTCTTTGGTGAAGGAGTCGCAATAAAAGTGACAGTGAAAAAGGGCAAAAGCATCAACGGAAAGTACTACAAAAACGTAGTACTGAAGAAACTGAAAAAGTATTATCAGAAACGACACCCTGCCACTGGTTTTAAACATGTCCGTCTTCTATATGACAATGCCCCAGCTCATACCTCCGCAATAGCTACGGCGTTTTTGAAGAAAGAAAAAGTAACTTTTTGCCTCACCCCCCGTATTCTCCAGACCTTGCCCCATGTGATTTCTTTTTGTTTCTGAAATTGAAAGCATTCCTTGCTGGGCGGAAATACCAGTCCCGACAGGCACTTGGATCTGCCATTCATCAGTACCTTATTACTGTGCCCAAATCAGCGTACCGTGACGCCTTCAAGACGTGGATACATCGGCTGAAACTTTGCATTTCTAGCCATGGGGAGTACTTCGAGGGCATGAAATGAGTACTTTTGGGCTAACTTGAAATTTGAAGTCTCCAGATAGAAATAAGCAATTCATTTCGAACATCCCTCGTAGTAGGGTTAAGACCACGAAATATAAACCAGGATCAAAAAGGATACCACATTATTTGAGTCCATGTTCGGAAGAGGGTGTGTTCTTGTAGGTGTTGTCGATGGACAGACAGACTGTTATGAAAATCGGATCTCTATGCAGCATCTGCTTACTAAAGCAGGCACCATAAAAAAATCTAGTCAAAGCAAGTATCTGTACTAGAAAAATATGATAATCAAACAAAATTAAGAGAAAATGCTGAATAAAACCAATGTGCAATAGCCTTTACTACAATCCTTTAACTGATTAAATAATAAATCAAGCACCAACTAAGCCAAGTAATAAAATCATATCAGCATTTAGAGCAGACAAGAATGTTCACTGCATTAGAAGTATGTCTATATCAGTGATCAAAAACACTAAACTGGAATAAAACAGTAGTCTGAGCAGTGTCTGAAATGCTGTAAATTATTGTCATCCACACTAAATGCATATCAGATCTCATGAAATGGCTCAATTTTTCTGGATGTGTTATAAAAACAGAAGGACCTCCTGGGTCCATTAGTTTTGGCTTTATCTCTCTCTTCTCTTCCAACTTAGCAACTGGCTTAACAGGTACATCTGTTAAAGATAAAATATATATATTTTTTTTTTATTGCACAGGCTCGTTATTTTATTAGAACAATGCATCTTGAATTTCTTGAAATTTACCAAATGATATGCTATGGCTTAGAATCAGATCTTTGGAATATTATTTAAGGATTCACATTAATAGTCTCAGTTAATGAAAATACTATTAAGTTTTTCATTACCAGTGAATGAAACTGGGTGATTAAAATACAAGATATGAAAACTGTTATTTTAATATACAGTAATTATCTTATAAATGATGATGAATTGGTGTAGCATTTTACATCTCTTTCAATATTATTTGTCATATCAAGACAATGCAGGGGTGTTAATGAAAGGCTTTGTGCAATGAAACACAAAACAGTGGTGATCTGAATTCTGCCTTACCTGGGGCCTTGTGAAACAAAGTCAGAAGCGCTAGCCACTACACGAACCCAAAAAATTCTGACATAGTAGCTCCTTTGAATAAGACTACTTAGCAACCCAAAGATGTGCCTAACCTGTACTGACAGAATGGCAAACTGTGTAAACCCTGATAGAGCAGTTAGAACCAGGTTTACACTGTTTGCTCAGGCCCATGACTATTTAAGGTAAATATTTACATGGTAAACTAATAGTGAATTTTGAATATAATGCTTAGATATCAGTAATGTTAGGATATTTTTAAACAGACAACATACTAATCATGGCAATTACGTATATTAGGTTTCATTATCATCAAGTCTTTTCTTGAAAAGTGTTACATCTTTTATAACTATTTTCAAAAACATAACAGTACATTTCATTTATTTGCCACCCTAAAAAAAATAAAAGAAAGAAAAAACAAACTAAAACAAACAAAAAAAAAGAAACAAACTCATTTTGATGTGCACAAATATTTTCAAAATAATAACAAGTGGCTGTGCATCTCATCTAAAATGTTATGTTGTATCAAAGTATTACAAGTATCACATGCTAAAGTCACTACAACATTTAAATTACTCTCAGAAATACAAACCTAAATAGTAGAAATGAAGAACATAGTAATTTGAAAGAAAATGCATTATGAAAATAAAGATGAATCATAACCAAAAAAAAGTGTAAAATGCTATGAAAATGACAAGGGATTTCACATAAGCAAATTAAGTCATACAGAATATTGCACGGCAATTTCGGAGCATTCTGACAATTTTACAAAAAGGTCTAGATCTGCAGAATAATGATGAACACCAGCTATTCATACAGATTTTGAAGTAAAAACCTAAATAAAAATGAAGCATGAATGAAAAAGCACATCAAGCAATGAAGCTTATTAAAATAGTATCTCTGGGTAATCTAAATACTTTAGAGACATCATCTAGCTGCTACCAAAAACTTAAGAACTATAGTGTCAGAAAACCATAACCTCAACCTAAAACCAAACCTTACTAATTGTGAAACACCTGGCCAATGTGCAACCTTCTATGTCCCAGGAGAATCATGCATGCTTTTTCATTCCAATAAAAGCTAAACATACATCACAGTTTAGCCCTGGTCCTGCTGAACCCAGATATGCCCTGCCTTTGCAAACAGTGTTGATCCAGATCTGAAGAAGCCAACTGATCTGCATCTGCACTATTTGTCATTAAGGATGTGATTTTTTATCAACAACCTGGATCAAGTAATCTGACTGGCTGAAAATTAGAAGTGGACATGGCATCTTAATTTATTCAGCATTGCAAGGGTTAATGCAAATCAACCAGGTGGAAACTAGCAGGCACATTCCATACACGTGCATATACCCTACAGTATTACAGATAATTGCCAATATTACCATTGTTTGATTTTGCAAAATGAACATCAAAATATTCAAACCTTATATGCCAGTTCAGTAATTTATTTATTTATTTATTTATTTATTTATTTATTTATTATATTAATTTGCTGTTGTTTCTGTAAATTAGTTGTAAGAACTGAAGATGCAATTTAACCCTTGTCATGCTAAGCCTAGATATACACTGCCTTTGCAAACAGTGTAGATCCAGATCAGTTGGCTTCTGAAGCATGATAAGGGTTAAAAAATATATAAGGTTTATAAACTGTCTGCCCATACGACTGATACTGATCATCATGATCAATCTATCATATCACAATACAAAAGTAAATCAAACATGAGCAAAAGCAGAATAAGCCAGCAGTACACACAAGCAGTTTTGCTCTATAAATTGAAATAAATTGTTCAAGGGCTTATAATGACATTTTATTTGGTATGTTCAGTTTAGCTGTGCTTACCTACATTGGCAGAAAGGCTATTATTCAGCAAAAACACACACTCACATTTTCCAGCTATTATTCATATTATAGTATCAAGCATTTGATGTTCATCTGTCATCTGCTACTGTTTTGGAAGCTTTTTCTAATACATTACATAATAAATCCTTTTTTTTTTTTTTTTTACTTTCACATCAGAAGACCATAGTTTTACTTTTACATATTGTATATAAAAAAAAAACTCTATAAACCTAACTTATAACAGGTTTTAATTGATTTTTAAATCAGAACTAATGCTAACAAGTTTTGACAACAAGATTGCATAACATAAATTTATAACTTATAATAATTAAGTCAAGCTGTACCAAAATACAACACTGATACCTTGGAAATCAGTTATAAATTAGCCTGTCAATATGTTTAATCCTATTCTATGAGTAGTTTTGATTACGTTCAAAGAATAAAGAAAGATATTCTAAAAAAATAGATCCTTTTGATGTACACATGCATGCTTTGTATTAGCAGTACAATCTTTCCCATTTAACATCAGAAGAATGTTTTTCTTCAGCTGAAACAGGTTACCTTGAAGTACTCAACCATTTCTTTTATAGCACTGTATAAATAACCCTAAGTATTGGGACAGACAGGCCTGACTAAACAGTGCATACACAAAACAGATGCTGCAGAATGTAACATCTGATCAGTAGCTGTACTGTTTGCCATTTATCCAGCAATATTTTATACACATCAACAGGCACTAGAATAGACCTTTTTACAATTTTAGAACAACTATGGCAAAGAGTTAAGAAATCCCAATACTCAGGGCAAATACCGCAATTCAAAATAAACCTTGAAGATCACACATTACTGTGACATGTAAACACATTTTCAAGGAAAATAAATAAACTTTAAAGCTTCCAATGTATTCCATTAGTAATATCTACTGCGAATGCAGACAAATCGAATCTGATTAACCCTTAAACTGCCAAGTAATATCCACTGCGAATGCAGACAAATCGAACCTGATTAACATGTTATTTGATTTCCCAAGGATTCAAAGTTCTATTTCATATACATCTTGACTCAGCGCAGTAACTGATATATGTTACATTACCTCCTGACATGTTTTGAAGTTGCTGGGCCATAAGCTGTGCTGCAAAAGCCTGCTCATGATGTGGGCAAAGGCCCTCAAGGTTGAAAGGCATACTTGGGGTTTTCCCCGATCCCGAATATCGGAAATGTGGGGCAGCTGTAGATTAGAGACAAGTACAAGACATGCATGATAAAATGCACTGCATACACAATCAAAACATGCACCATTCTGTGTTAGTTGTGTGTGATGTATTCACTATATAAGCCAGCACATGACAAAACCTACAAAAAGGCATGTGTGCCCAGCGAAGACTCAGATCAGCCTGGGCATCTGCCCAGTCTGATCAGTCTTCACTGTCCGCATGAAGAAAACAGGTCCTTAGCTACCCTTAAGCACACAGCAAAGATTCTGATTAGACTGGGCAGATGTCCAGGCTGATCTGAGTCTTTGCTGGAGGTACATACCATTTTGTAAGTATTCTTGTTCGCTGGCTCATATTAAATTTCTTTTTATCCATTGCCCTAGAATAAGGGGTGGTAATCATAGCCCAGATAAATTAAAGACACTTTATTCAATAAAAAAAAAAAAAAAAAAAGTTTTGATATTTTTCTTATTTCTCCTGGAAAAAAAAAAATTCTTATTACTTTATGAAAACTTATGTTGTGGGTACTCATTAGAAGCACCTGGGCAAGGTGCTTCTAATGAGTACCCACAACAGGTTTTCATGGAGAAATAACATCACAAAAACATGCCTATTCAAATATACTGAAAATTTTACCACCAGAAAATGAAAATTTTCAGTTAAAAAATCCTAATATTTTTCATATTTCTGCTCAAAACATAGATTGTGGGTACTCGTTAGAACCGACTCGTCGTGGCGGTTCTAACGAGTACCCACAATCTATGTTTTGAGCAGAAATAAGAAAAATAATGTATACCCCTGTAAACCCCAGTTTTACTATATAAAAGTGGGGTTTAAGGGGGTCAAAATTATAGAGGCATGTTTTCGTGATGAGATAAAAAATTCTGGGTCCTCATCTTATCTGGCGCTGTGTGGTAGTTTTAGGATAATTTTTGTTAGTTTTGCATCAAGATATATATCATCTGGCTAAACACTGGAATCATCTTGCCAATGAGCACCAGTAAGATAAATTCTGCTGCCAAAAACAAATGTCTTCAGCTTTCAATGTTGTCAGACAAATAATTTACAACCCAGAGGTTTTTAATAAGGTTAATAAGGTCAATTTGTTTTCGCATTGAAAAACATTACACCATGCTCAAATATAATGTATTTTATCCATATAGTTTATTTATTTTTTGTAAACATTTGTGCATTAAATAATTTCTAAAATGAAACTACCGATGCCTTTGGACAAAAAAAAAAAAAAATTTATGTATTTGGTATGTACATTTGCATTAATATAAAGTACCCAGGCAGAACTGGTCAAGAGTCATGGGTTGCATAATTTACATAAAGGGGGAATTCTCCTATGAAGAAAACCTCAAAAGAGATTTACCAATTTGTCTCAATTTTTGAAGTGTTTATATCACACAAGCAATATAAGAAAAGTTAGTGAAATATTCACAAACTTCAATCTCAGGGCTTAACAGCTAAAGCAAAATTTGCTTTTATTTAATTGGGTCCTTAGCCCTTTGCATGCTGGGTAAAATCTTTGGCAGACAACATTTGCAATATTTATTCTTATTTTTTCCAGAAAATAGACTTTGACATTTCATCAACTGTTTTCTTTAGAAATAGGCTTTGACATTTCTGAGAAGAAACTTTGCACAAAATGTCAAAACCTATTTTCTGGGGAAAAAATTATCAATTTATCATCAGCTGAAATGGCCGAGAGAGTGGTAAAGGTTAACTGAAACAACTTCATTATCCATTTTTCTTCATCCAGCAAAGTCTGACCTGAGATTAAAGTTTGTAAGTTCAAGGATATGAAAACTGTTCTGAACTGTGGATGTATTCAGGTATCGTTTTCTATCACAAAGACCTACAATCAGTTTTAATTGTTGCAGCAAGTGATATCCATTTGTGTCACTAGCATTTGAAGTTTTTACCTTAATCAAAACAGCAAATGTCATCAATCTATTAATTTAAGCAAGAATGTAAGCATGTTTTTTACATACTGACCTTGTACTGTCAAGTTTTGTTCAACTATAAAACATCCACAGGACAAAAATACATACAAATAAAAGAAAAATATAAAAAATATCTTTTTTTGTTCTGGTAATCGCACACAAAGACATATCAAGACAAGTATGAACACAAGACCAGCAATGACAGCATATTCTTGTCATTTTTCAGTTGGTTCTACATAGACCACGTCAAGCAAACAAAAAAAAATTGTCTTCAAGCACGTGCAAAATGCACGGATTCAGATCATCCTGGGTATGTGCCAAGTACCATCCCAGCCATCACAAAAACATGCCTATATAATTTTGACCTCCTTAAACCCAACTTGTATACAGTAAAACTGGGGTTTACTGGGGTATACATTATTTTTCTTATTTCTGCTCAAAACATAGATTGTGGGTGCTTGTTAGAATTGCCTCTGTGAGGAAGTTCTAATGAGTACCCACAATCTATGTTTTGAGTAGAAATATGAAAAATACAAAAAAAATTTTATCTGAAAATTTTCATTTTTGGGTGGTAAAATTTTCAATATATTTGAATAGGCGTGTTTTCATAATGCTTTGCTTTCCATTCATGCATTCTGTAATATCCAATGATTCTTTTATCGTACAGTGAAGGTCCTGATGAGACTGTGCAGATGTGCAGTCTGATTTGGGCCTTCTCCAAATATGCTTGAAGATACATTTTTGCATGGTGTGGCCCACATAATGTCTACAATACTATAA
Organism: Anodontia alba; assembly: GCA_964016985.1. NCBI lineage: Eukaryota > Metazoa > Mollusca > Bivalvia > Lucinida > Lucinidae > Anodontia > Anodontia alba. Next base: position 10,071,055 of record OZ024834.1, on the reverse strand, counting down.
GCATATATCCAAGCAGATGATGCATCCAAGTAGAGAGTTTCTACTCAAAAGAGTATCATTCAAATCAATATGATTGCCAGGACATCACCATCCTGAAAGGACTGGAATACTACTAATGGTATATAAAGGAAGAGATGTCACTCAATGTGACTAATGCCTCAGCATTGTTTTTATGACTGAAAGCAATGTTTGATCTTGTTTTGTATCATATTTCAAAATTCCTTCTTATACAACAAATTTATGATCCAGACACAAGTGCAACAAAATGTAATCTTAACCTATAAGTAGGGAGTCAGGTTCTGTCTAATACATAACAGACACTTTTGTCAAATTATTTTAAAAATCCTTTCATGCATCACAAAGGTATTAGTTTGACAGTTATACAGGTAATTTGTACAAAATCCAAGTGTGACTTTGACCATTAAGACAGGGAACCAGGTGTTGTATGGGGCATGTCATCACGAAAACATGCCTATATAATTTTGACCCCCTTAAACCCCACTTTTATATAGTAAAACTGGGGTTTACAGGGGTATACATTATTTTTCTTATTTCTGCTCAAAACATAGATTGTAGGTACTCACTAGAACCGCCTCATCGAGGCGGTTCTAACGAGTACCCACAAATTATGTTTTAAGCAGAAATATGAAAAATATCGGAGTTTTTCATCTGAAAATTTTCAGTTTTTGGAGATGAAATGTTCTATATATTTGAATAGGCGTTTTCGTAATGTGATTTTGCTGTTTGGTACATTTGTCAGTTTTTTGTTGGTTTTGTTTCTTTTTATATATAAATCCTTTCACACATTAGTTATAAGCCTGATAGAACTTTTTAATTACCGTAGTCATACAGGTAATGTATGTGAAGTTCAGTTGTGACCTGGGCATTCAAAGAATTGAGCCTGGTTTTCATGCATTATATGTTCTTGTTGAAGGGTATGTTTCTGTCAAAGTAGTTCAAATCCCCTTCTTACTCAACAAAGTTATATGCCAGTCATACAATGTTGCCAGAGGGTGATAACCGAAGTTCAAAAGACCTTTATCTTGAAGGCAGGCAGATGTGTTTTGCACAATGTATGATCTTGTTCTGGGAAGCACTTGTGTCTAATTACTTAAAAGTTCCTTCTCTTATATATGACAATGTTCTGGATAAAATGATTGCAGACACATTCATGAATGCATAAATGCATGCATTGCCAGTGTGAATACTTTATGCTCTCCTTAGGGGGATTAACAGCAAAACCTTAACATTTTCATATATAATGCTGCACATATTGTCTGATCATGTTTCATGCTAGAGTCTGGTATGTCTTAAATGACAGTCATTATCATGTCTGGAATACAATCAACATTTTAAGCTTATACTGAGAATATGCCAACAAGCAATTTGAAACATAATATAGAGAAATCAAGTACCCAATATTTTTTCTGATTTCTCCCTGAAAACTACTTATTAGAACTGCTTCAATGAGACCATTCTAATGAGTATTCACTACACAGGCTTGCATGGAGAAATGAGATAAATAAAAAACATAAAAATATCATTTATTTGCTTTAGGAAAATTACTTTCAGGGGAGGAAACTGTCAAAATATTTTTGCCTCCCTTCTGAAAGGGGTCTACTTTAAGAGGAAAGAATTCACTCCCCTCAGGAATAAATTCTATCTTTTAGTCAGAAGACCCATGACTCTTGATAAGATGCCTTTTTTAATCCTAAAGCATAGATATTTTTCTTATTTCTCCACAAAAACATATGTTGTAGGTACTCATTAGAAGTACCCCAGGGAGGCTTTTCTAATGAGTACCCAAGCATATGTTTTCATGGAGACATAAGAAAACTTTTACCTGATACCCACTCTTATCTAGACTTATGTAAACCCCTTTTCAGAAGGGGATTGGGGTGCAAGAAAGCAAACAGAAAGTCACAAAAGATGTATCCCTTGTCAAAAATGGCAGAAAATCAACCAAGTTTATCCAGTACCCTTAACCCTTGTCCTGCTGAATAAATTAAGATGCCACGCCCATTTCTAATTTTCAGCCAATTAAGTTACTTGATCCGGATTTTTGCTATAAATTCACACACTTAATGGCAAACAGTGCAGATCCAGATCAGTTGGCTTCTTCAGAAGCTAACTGATCTGGATCTACACTATTTGCAAAGACAGGGTATATCCGGGTTCAGCAGGACAAGGGTTAAAATGTCTTAACTCTTATCCTGCTGGTCACGACAACCCTACTTTTGCAAACAGTGTAGATCCAGAAGAAGCCATCTAATCAGGATCTACACTGTTTGTCATTCAGTTTCTGAATTTGAACGAAAACATTATATGATGTAATCTCATTGGCTGATAGTCAGAAATGGGTGTGGATAATTAAATTATTCAGCAGGATAAGGGTTAACAGTTATGTATTCCAGACACAATCAATAACTGCATCTTCTCAGGCATGATAATACAGTTCTAACTAGCCTCCATATAAAACAAAGATGCATAAAATCCAAATATTCAAACACGGCATAATCCCATGTTGCATTGCAAAGGAGAACTTTACCCATAGATGGTGCTTTGGTGCATAATAAAGGATTGTGATAAACTAAAGAGGTACCTCTTCCTTGTAAACGATGGGCTGTATAGAAATAGTTTATTATATACCCTATTTAGTCTAAATATTGGGACATCTTACATCACGAAAACATGCCTATATAATTTTGACCCCCTTAAACCCCACTTTTATATAGTAAAACTGGGGATTACAGGGGTATGCATTATTTTTCATATTTCTGCTCAGAAACATAGATTGTGGGTACTCGTTAGAACCACCTCCGCAAGGCTGTTCTAACGAGTACCCACAATCTATGTTTTGAGCAGAAATATGAAAAATATCAGCATTTTTATCTGAAAACTTTGTTTTTTGGTGATGAAATTTTCAATATATTTGAATAGGCGTGTTTTCATAATGACTCACTTTCATACTTGTCCTGTAATTTGAGTAAGTACATTTTAACCCTTAAAGCGCCAGTCACAACAATTGTCGTCAGCTTTGTCTTCTGCCGGTTACTTTAAAAGTCATTGTTGCAAACAGTGTGGACCCAGATCAGACTGCTCCTTTAGGAGCAGTCTGATCTAGGTCCACACTGTTTGCCTATATGCAAAATGTAAGTTTGAAAAGTTTGCAAGAAGATGCAGCAGACGACATAAGCAGACGACATTTTTAGATGCAGATTTTCTTGGCGCTTTAAGGGTTAATACCTGTTGATGCATCCATAATTTGATGGCTGTGTGGCAAACAGTATTGACCCTGATCAGATGCCATATTGGTTGACCGCTATTCATGGTCTACACTGTTTAATCAGGCCTACCTGTCCCAATACTTAGGTCTATTAACCCTTGTCCTGCTGAACCCAGATATACCCTGCCTTTGCAAACAGTGTAGAGCTAGATCATTGGGCTTCTGAGGAAGCCAACTGATCTGGATCTGCACTGTTTACCATTGTATGTGAATTTATATCAACAATCTGGATCAAGCTATCTGACTGGCTGAAAATTAGAATTGGCCATGGCCTCTTCCTTTATTCAGTGGGACAAGAGTTAAGTTAGTTCCATTTGCACAGTGACAAAACCAATAATTTCAGACCTGTATATAGAAAACTTATCACTATGTGTTAATATTTTTAGATTCTTGAAAACTGGGAGTAATTACTATTGAACCTAGCTGTTGCAAAAAATGATTTCCATTCATTTCACTAGCATCTGAAGTTTGCATTTTCTTTAGACTACCAGAGTAAGTTAGAAACCAAAGACATCAGACAGAAATCAAAGATGTCAGAAGGAAACCAAAGACAAAACAATATTTTCATCAATGACTCCACTCTTGAAGACAAGTTTGTGCATTCTTTAATGTCCGTAATAAATAATTTGGTACATCCAATAAGTGCGATATTGTCCCTTGCAGCTGTAGACCCATTATTTTCTGATATACAGGTAAGAAAATATAGTTTATATACTCTGCTTCCTCATATCAGTTTTTTGTTTCATAACTCGATTTATTAGATTTAGTAGGTTGTATTATTTATGTTCAAAAGCTACATATTTTTTTCTCTACAAAATTAACACCATCAAAGCTTTTATGTCCTGAACACTATCAACCAAAGCATAGCGGATTCTACTTTATTAAAACTACATTTACCATTTTTCACTCTCAGAGACTCAAGCACTGAACTACTCTCTGAAAATATTCAACACAGTAACTTCCATTTAATGCTTAGCATGCTGGGTAAATATTTCAGCAGACATTTTGATTTTTTTTCTTCACTTTTCTCAGTCAATAAAAGTTGGCATTTCATGCAAATTGTATGCTATGATTTGTATGAAATGTCAAATCCTGTTTTCTTGGAAATGTATCATTGATTTGTCATCTGCTGAATTTGCCCATAGTGTGCTAAGTGTAAAATATTCCAACATTATCAAAATTGAGCAATAGTTTGGTTTTTAATGAACACACAAATCATGATGCATATTTCATGAACATTTAACATTACTACTAGAATTCCCATACATTGCTCTACTAGTCATTTTGGGGCTAGCAGAGGGGCTCAGTGGTGGTGATTACAATCTAATCTGTCTACAGTTAAATGTCTATGTTTGGAGATTAATCCTTAAAGACCAGATCTAGGCTAGGTGTGTGTGAGACATATACATCCATTGTTGTTAAGCTTCTCATCAAAACTTCCATTTGACACTAAACATGGCTATATTTAGAGACTGACCCCTAATGACCCCTTTTTGGGAGGTGGGTTAAGGGTAATTGTTAAAAGTTCTCATCAATAACTTCAATCTGATACCAAACACAGGTATGTCTGGAAGCTGATGCCTAATGACACTGAAGGTAAGGCATGGGTTGGAGGTTGGTGTCAGAGTTGGGGGAAGGTGAAATCAAAATAAATCATCTGTTGTTGAAGTTCTCACCAACAGCTTCAGTTTGATACCAAACATAACTATGTTTAAAGGCTGACCCCTGAATGACTTCTTCTGCAGTTGGGGTTATGTGAGGGTGAAGCCCATTTAAATCTACTTTTGGTAAAGTTCTCATCTGACAGCTGACACCAAACATGCCTATTTCTAATTCTGGACTGTAAGAATCCCTAATGAAACTTTTTTATTAGGGGTTGTAGCTGCCTGTAATGTATGGTTGGTTCTGGGCGAGACAAATTTTCCCCATCAACAGCTGTGACTAAAATCAAGTCAGTCTATGGTCTGAGTTTGACCCTTAATGACCCCAATTCCTATGAGCAGCTTCAATTAGACCCAAAACTCCACCCAGCAATGCTAATTACAGCTTAAAGAACACAACCTTCCTTTTCTGGGGGTGGGGTCAGGACTGTTGTAAAGTTCTTATCAAAACTTTGATTTGATACCAAGCAAAGGTATGTCTGGAAGCTGATGCCTAATGACCCTTATCGGGTTGCATAATGACCCCTTATGGGGTCGCAATTAAGGCAGGAGTTGAAGGTTGGAGTCAAAAGTGGTGGTGGGTGAGATCAAGGTAAATCATCTATTTTAAAATTCTCATCAATAGCTTCAATGTGATATCAAACATAACTATATATAGAGGCTGACGACCCTAATGACTTCTGCAATAGGGGTTAAGGCTATGTGTGGATGAGTCCCTTTTAAGTCTACTGTTGTTAACATTCCCATCAACAGCTTGGATCAGACAATAAACAGCATATTTCTGGAGGCTGATCACTAATGAAACCTTTTCACTGAGAGTTGGCAATTTGGGGCTGCACATGTAATTAGGGCTGTTTGTTGCTGTGACAACAAGTCAACTTAAGGCATCTGCTGTTATATTCCCCATCAACAGTTGCGACTTGAAACCAAGTCAGTCTGTGGTCCGAGTTTGACCACTAATGACCCCACTTTCTATGAACAGCTTCAATCAGCCCACAAAATCTGCTCAGCAGTGCTAATTACAGCTGAAAGTACACAACCTTCCTTTTCTGGAGGTGACTTCATACCAAACACAGCTATGTCTGTAAGTGGATGCGAAATGACCCCTTATGGGGTTGCAGTTAACCCTTTCAGCTGGACAGCTCAAAACAGGTACCTGTGCAAATAGTGGAGCTCCAGATGAAAAAGCTCATATAATCATCAGGAACTACACTTTGCCAGTTTGGGACCAAAACTCACGATATCGTTAGTTAACCCTTGTCCTGCTGAATAAATTAAGATGCCATGCCCATTTCTAAATGTCAGCCAATCAGATTACTTGATCTAGATTGTTGCTATAAATTCACATACTTAATGGCAAACAGTGCCGATCCAGATCAGTTGGCTTCTTCAGAAGCCAACTGATCTGGATCTACACTGTTTGCAAAGGCAGGGTATATCTGGGTTCAGCAGGACATGGGTTAACCTTTCGTTAAAACTTTAAACATTAAATATGGCATATATGCTAATATTTTTGCTGAAAAAATGTGAGTAGCTTTTGCTTTTGCAAAAGTTACTCACATTTTTTCAGCAAAAATACCTGTGATTTATATATTATACTTATTAGAACAGTTAACATTTTGACCACTAATAACCTTAAGCTAACGTTGCTTGGAACAACTGGGCCCCATTTTATTATTTTAGACTGAAACCTAATTTGCATCAAACCTTGCAAATTCAAGGATGGAAGAATCCACTTCAGAAACTTGGGGATGAAAGGAAGTCAGTGAATGGTGGTTGGGATCAGGTTTGGGTGAGATCAAAGTATATAATCTGTTGTTAAAGTTCTCATCATTGTCTTCAATTTGACAACAGTAGTCTGCATAAGAACAAAAGCAAAAAGTAGTTGAGGTCATGGTACCCAAGCCATAATCCAAACTCATAAATCTATAAACAAATGACTAATCACCAACAGACATGGACCCCAGAATAAAGGGTGTAATCAGACGTCAACGGAGAGAAAGCATTACTTGGTAAGCAAGCTTCGCCCATCATGTCCATAGGCCTGAATGAAGGAAATGGAGAAGCATATGTCCGGGATTTTGGAAGTCTACTTATGACTTGTCATTGGCAAAAACATCAGAAAGAATTCTAGAAACTGCCACATTGTAGGGATTGGCCACTACCTATCAATATACATTATTAAGGACAATATTTTTCTGGGAACCATTCTTATCTAGTGCAATGTCAGTACTTTTTTTTGTCATAGTGATTTTATGATTTATGACTTAGGGAGTCACAAGCAAACAAAATTGAATATTCATGTACAGGCTTTGATACTCTGATCAAAGAACAACTGTACTACCCTTACCTTGCTCAGCCTGAGTTTGCAAAATCCCATTCCTGAGGTAGGCATGTGTTAATGCTTCTAAATAATCACTCTGAAAATAAAAGAATATGCTGCATTAAACTGGGAAAAAATAAGTTCACAAAAGCATTTTCAGATAGGTATTGTAATAATTATACAATGCACATTCAGTAGATCATAAAAAGATAAATCTAAATGGTATTTAACTGCAAGTAAAAAAAGGAAACTAAATACACAATATTTATATTAAGATTATCCATTCCAAAAATAAGAAAGGGAACTTAGAAATTTAAATACCAGGAATCCAAATTTACCCAATTCATTCTATTTTTTTTTCTCTCTGGTTCATACTTTCCTTCCTCTATCTGTTTTAAAGAACATCAGCAAGTACTTACATATTTAATTTTAAAATAGATGTATAAATTTTACTTGGAGGTTTACAAACTAGCATTCAAATACAGGATCTTTTAAGAAGTTAGCACATCTAAAGTACTGAGAAACACAATAGATAAAAGAGCATTATTGAGAGTAAAAGCAGACTGACTCGACACAAACACCTATATTACATACAAGTACAACTAAATCTAGACAAACAAGCAAGCACATTAAAAAGTTCCCTCTCTTGAGATGCTGAATTCACTTTGCTGTATTGATGGTGTGTGATAATTTTCACTATTAATTTCTTTTAATCTGGCATTAAGCTGGCAGTTTGTAGACATTTGTATACAATATATAGCTTAGCCTTTTAGACCTATTATATAAACGACAATCCTCAAACCCTGCCATAATTGCATATTTAGCTTTAAGAATATAACTGCCTAAAAATTTGTCTTTGGATCACCTACTTGAAAATCACTGGATGACTCAGCCTTTTTTTCCTTTTTCCTGTTGTTTTAAAATTCAACTGCATTTAATATATCAAAGCAATGACAGTACCTTGGGTTGATTGTCTCTGAGTTTAGGCTGAGAAAGTGGTCTTGAATGGGGACTTATAACTGTTTCATTTAACCCTTACCTTCCTGTAATTTAAGCAAACAGTGAAGACCCTGATCAGATGGCGACATCTGATCTGGGTCTACACTGTTTGCCAATGTCCCAAATGTCCCAGTACAGGTTTTACAGGTAACCCTCTATCAACAGCATTCTGATGTCACAGCGAAAAGAATAGAGTGGATATAAATATCCCTTACCTGGATTTCGTACAAGAGTGTGGTTTGGTTTCACTAGTCAATGAAAATCATGTGGACAAGTACCTTAAGGAAATTTTGGCATTTATATACTATGGCTTGATTGTAAACATGGTGATGGCGCTGCGTCTATGTGACTCAGCTGCCTGGTAGCGTTAAAAATCTGAATAGATAGATAGATAAACATGGTGATGATGATGATATGTTCAGGTTTGACGACGTGTCAACCTATGAGGGTCATTTGCGCCAAAAAGGTGTACTAACTTGGTTTTGTAATGTCTTCAAACAGCTATAATGATAAGTAAACAATTAACCCAGTAATGGTATATATTTTAATAACAATTAATTATGTTAAGTTCAGATTAAATGTTAGATGCCAAATTCCATGAAATAGAATGAAATACAGCAAGTCAGTAGAAGCAGAATGCAAAACCAATAACATAATAGACCCCACCACCAAACAAATGTCTTCTTTTTTGTAGATTTAAATGAATATTAATCCATAATCTTTAATAATTCCAATCACACATAAACTGATTGAAAAGCATAATAAAACTTGCAAAGAGGAGCTAATAAGTTTTTTTGTTGTTTTTTTTTTTCCTTTCAGCAAATTCAGTGTAGAGAGAACTGGTTACAACATTTATAGGTGCAAGGAAAAATTAACTTGCTTGTTAATTCTACACCAGGAAAGTGTATCAGTTTATAACAAAGGGAAACAGGAATGAATTTGGTTTAGAGACTTTGTTACTGCAATTTGAAACTTAAGGGCCAACCAGTCCTGTTCAACAACATGACTATATTATTCTTGCTAGCTCATACAGAGAAATTCTAACAAGAATTGCAGAAAAAAAAAGCAACTAAAAGGACACTTGGTCCATTCTCTTTACTATAGTCATAATGTGTATGAATGTATAAATGACACTTGAAATAGAAAATCAAGTGGCAAATATCTGTAATTTATCAAACACGAATTGGTGGGTTCAGGAAATAGGGGACATAGTAGTTCAATTTAGCAAAACAAGAAATCAAGTCTTTACTTTTAGATGTACAAGTCAAATGAACTTGGAAAGCATGTGCCTTTCCTTTTTTTTACATGAACACCAAATGGTAGTTTTAAGATTGCATATATATCTACTGAAAGCAAGCTACAATGTAAAATGTTCTATTATGTCTATAATTAGTCTCTATTTCAAAACAAAGGCAAGACAGTCAAGAATCTTTAATTTTTCATTGTTCTCATGTAAACAATGAATGAAATTAACCATCACCAAGAAGACCACAACCACTAGAAACCCACTCTTGATCACTTAATTGCAAACCTGTAGTACAGAGTTTGAGCAATACTACAGACGATTCACATTAAATTTACTTTTTATTTAAACTTACCGTATTCATAATAATAATAATAATAATAATGTCTTTATTTTACGAGGATGACATATTTAGCAAACAGTGTACTAATCTAACATATGGTCCTCTTTAAATTAAACCTAATTACAATAATTTGCACTTAGGTTTTTCAAAATTACTTGGAAAACTTGTGGTAAAATACATATGTACCAACTAAGGGTAGACTTAGAAAAAGGAAGATTAGAGAATGTCTTATCAAATGATGCTTATGCAATGTTTTTGTGGTCTTTTTTCTGATTTTCTTTATAAAAGCATATGTTGTGGGTACTCATTTGAATTGCATTGACAAGTCGATGCAATTCAAATGGGTACCCACAACATATGCCTTTATAAAGTAGACTAAAAGTACACTGGCTGTAATATGAAGACTACGGAATTGCTTGACTGTGCGCTTATAGGATGTGTGGTAATTAGGTCAAATACGGTAATAAAACATTGTCAATAGCTCCAGATAAGGGGCTTTTCCACCAAAAAGTATTGATATCTTTCTCATTTCTCCACAACAGCATACATTGCGGTACCCATTACCTCAGTCAGGGAGTTGCTTCTAATGGATACCCACAGCATAGGATTTCACGGAGAAATAAGAAAAATATAGACTGATACCCCGCTTAGCTTGAGCTATAATTGTCTTCTGTTCTCATTATTGATCTGCTTTGATTACAGGGCAAAACTAAAATGCACATAATTATCTAGTCAAGCAGGGAAGAAGAAATTACACTAAGTTCAGTCAGGTAAGATACTGGATCCCTCCAGCATTCTAGCCATCAAAGTTCTCCTGCATAAATGCATATAGTTTTCATTTTCTTTTCTTAAATCCTACAGTTTTTACCCAGGTGACAGTCAATTTTATTCCATTTTAATAAATATATTGTTGATTTTGAAAGACATATTAATGCAGAAAAATGCAGAAGTTTTTATTTGAGTGTGTACATTTTCTTTTTGGCTTTTAACTTTTTTTTTCCTTTACTTGTTACAAATGTTGCAATCCAATTTTCATAATAGTTTTAGACATTTTATTTAAGCATATATATGGCATACCACACTTTAGAATCATTTCCACAGTCCCAAGCGTTTTATGTCCCCAAGTTTTACAAGCATGTGTACCAAGCAACTTCACTCATTATTTAAAAAGCTAAGTAAACAGCAGCACACACACACATTCCAAACTAATTTGACAAAGTGTGTTTGACACATAACATGCCTCTCAACACTTTTAATTAGCAGTAATTAAACTCAAAATTTATGCTAAACACTAGACAACAAATAACTGGCTAAAATTAGAGAATAAAACAACTCACTTTTGAGTGTTCCTGTTACTTTTAAATGAATGTCTAAACCAAAACATTTTAATTTACTTTTACCAAAACTAAACAGAAACATTGTCCAGTATCATCTAGTTTAAACTAAGTACAACCAAAGCTTGATTAATCTAAATGATAACATAAAAATAAATACTACAAATTTTACATGAAGAAATGTTACAACATAGGCTGGTACAAACTGTCTGTGAAGCCAAACAAACTTAACTACTTCAGTGACATTTATGCAAGTTTAACAAAAACATTTACCCTTTGATTTTTTGTGACTTCTGACTATTTTTCAAATGGAATAAATGCAATACAATGCATTAAGAAATGGGATTAAGCAATATACCAAAGCTACAGTACACACTGAGCTTTTAAGTTTGTGAAGAAAATAAAAAATGCAAACAAACTGTTTCATTGTCAAAATCTGGCATGTACACCCCGTAATGAACAAGTTTGTTGGTTTCTTGCCTTTATAAAAAAAGCAAATAAACCATAGGAATCACACATCAAGACTGAAACGTCTCGCGTCACTCTTCAGTAAAAGTGGTAGGCAGTCCACAATGTGTATTCAGGCCCCTTAAGGTTGGACAGTCTATATCCATACACTTCATTCAGGATATGTCAGTCTCAGTCTGATTCCATAGGAATCAGACTGAGACTGACATATCCTGAATGAAGTGTATGGATATATAGGCTGTCCAACCTTAAGGGGCCTGAATACACATTGTGGACTGCCTACCACTTTTACTGGAGAGTGACGCCAGACGTTTCAGCCAGCACACAACAAAACCTACAAGAAGGCCTGTGTGACCAGCAAAGGCTCAGATCAGCCTGTACATACACCCAGTATGGCAAAGGTTCTCATTCATCCCCCTTTGGATAGTTTGGAAGCTATAGAAGATACATGCAATCAGTGAACTCTTGATCTGACTGCATAAATGTGCAGGCTGATCTGAGTCTTTGCTTGAGTTGCGCAGGCTCATTTGTGATTTCCTGTGTGCTTTTCTACAAATCAAACCCCTCCTTATAAGGAGTCTACTCTTAAAGGACAGAATTTAGGGTAATCCTCTTTTCAAAACGGGAGTAAGGACCGGGTTGCAGACAGTTACTTCTCTGCCCTATATCAATACAGTTTTGGTAGTGAACTATTAATGTCTGAATGTTCATGGTACCCCACAACCTTATTATAACACTATTGCTGGGATCCAAAGCAAAAACTATGTTAGCTAATTAACTGTGTTGTATCCAAACAAAAATGTATATATTATATAGAAAAATGACCATAAATGAGCCATCACACTACAAACCTAAAATAAGATCTGTGCAACCAGCGAACACTCATACCAGCCTGCACATCTATGGAGTCTGATCAAAGTCGTTGCTAGTCGCATGTGCCTTCTACAGCTTCCAGGCTATCCAAAGAGGAAAAAACGAGAACCCTTGCCATACTGGGTGGATGTACATGCTGATCTGAGTCTTTGCTGGTTACACAATTCTTGCTGTAGGTTTTGTCATGCACTGACTCAAATGGTCATTTTTCTGTATAATCTATGCTTTTTTTGTTTGAATACAAAACTTTTGGGGTCCACCTTCAAACCATCTTATATCCAAAATCATTTTATAATGAACAATCTTGTTGTATCCAAACAAAACTGAATAGATTATATAGAAAAAATGACCTTAAATGGTCATTTTTTCTATATAATCTATCCATTTTTTTTCTTGGATACAAAAATGAACAGATTATATAGACAAATGACCATAAATGGTCATTTTTTCTATTATAATCTATACATTTTTCTTAGAAACAACACTTTTTGAGTCCATCTTCAAACCATCCTATATCCAAAATTTTCTTACAAGGAACCGTCTTATGAAGAAGATCCAGGGTAATTATGAGTCATTTGAAATGTTTCCTGGAGCTGTACCAGCCTATGTGTACCAGGAATATGATAACAGACAGTGCTGATTAATACTATTTCACTGCAGATATAGGGTGACAGACATATTGTTATGTTTCATCACACTTTACCCCTGCTTTCTTAGGCGTGCTATTGCCATTATCTGCATTGCTCACAGCAAGAGCTTGAGTATCCTCCACATCACATTTAGCTGTTTCTAACAGCTTCCTTGGCTGAAAGTAACCAATCAGATAATATCAATCATTTACCTTTCAGTTTTATGAAACAAACTTAACATATCAAATGATCAGTGCAAAATCTGTTTTATGAAACAAACACAACTGGTAATTAATGGTCAGTGTGAAACCTACTTTAAAATTTAGTCTACTAAATGGAGATCACGTCACAAAGCATAAACTTGAAAATATTTAACAAAATTAGTGTCCTTTTATGTCAAATGAATTTTTAAAGACTGACACATTCATCTGTGAAATATTTGTTTCTACTTCTAAAATTACAGTAAAAAAGGAAGAACATAAAATCCCCACTTGCACCTTGGAATGTTTTAGCTTTGCAGTTTGAATCTTAGAATGTTTCAGCTTTGTAGTTTGAATAGAAACCAAAAAAAAGAAGAAAAAAAAACAACAAAAAAAAAACAAACAAATAAACAACAAACAAACAAATGACACTTTTGCAAATGGATACATTCACAAAAATTAAAAAAAAAAAAAAAAATTGGTGATGTAGTTTACTACAATTAAAATAGACAGCTTCATATATACTGTAGCCTACAGACAAGGATAAAATATTCCCTTAGTTCACCACATTGTCAAGAAAAAAAAAAACAAAAAAAAACAAAACAATAATAATAAAATAAAAACTAGTAACATAGTAACAGTGATTTCAGAGAAAACAGATGACCCTCTACCATGAACTTTTAGTTTTTTTTACTGCTATGACCTTGAAAATTAGGTCAAGATCACCAAAATCTAATCAGTACTTTGTTATGTCCCAATTATATATCCATAATAAATTTGGTAAGAATCCAACTACTGGTTCACAACATTTTGTGCAGACAAGAAAGTGTGATGCTGACACCAACGCTCACGCTGATGCTGACTCTGACACCAACAGGATCTGCACCAAAATCAAAATGTTACCCACCCCATAGGTTGGGGACATAAATAAGAAACTCTGTTTAAAAATCTTTTCCCTTTTCACTATTATTAATAATAATATCTATACTGTCAAATATTCTTTCATGTTATTTTTTTATAATTATCATTTATGGTAGTTTTATGGAACCCTCAATCATCACGAAAATTCTGACCCCCTTAAACCCCACTTTTATATAGTAAAACTGGGGTTTACCGGGATATACGTTATTTTTGTTATTTCTGCTCAAAAACATAGATTGTGGGTACTCGTTAGAACTGCCTCGCTGAGGCGGTTATAACGAGTACCCACAATCTATGTTTTGAGCAGAAATATGAAAAATATCAGATTTTTTATCGGAAAAAATTCATTGTTTGGTGGTGAAATTTTGACTATATTTGAATAGGCGTGTTTTCATAATGTAAATAAGATGTCTATTTTGAAGCAATTAGGAACTCAGTTTTATTTCAAACAGCAAACTATTACACCATTAGACCTGTGAAGTACAGATAGGCATCAAATTTTGGATGGAAAATTAAATAGTTTCCATTTTTTTTTTATAAAGTAATATTATGCAATATGATTTTTAAAACCACTGAAATTATAATGGAAAATAGACTACCATTTAGGTACATTAACAGAACTTTTATTATTCACTCTCTATTTGTAGAATACTTATTAATCTTCTGAGAGCTGTATTGTACCTTTTTTTGTGTGTGCAGCCATTCAAAGTAATTGTTTTGTTCGTGTTGAGGTTTTACGGCCCAGTCAACCCAATGGGGTCATGTCAAGCGCGGTCAGTTTACCTAACCACACGTTTACTGGGCAGGCTTAGTCCTCTAAGCGGTTAACCAGTATTGTGCACATTCTTTCGCCAGAAACTGATAACTGCCCTTCTTGAATCAGAGGAAGGGAGAGAATGACCATAGAAAATATTTCATGATCAATCTCCACGAAAGTAATTGTTGTTTGTTTTTTCACTACACTAAAAAATCAGAAATGTTAAAGGAAAATTGTTCTTCCCATATAACCCATAAAATGCCTATTCCACTTGAAGCATCTATATGGACAATGGTTAGTGTCCCAACTATGAATCATGATATTCTGAACTGAATCTCAATGGAGAGAGAATTCAGATCCTGGTGGTATGGTGCTTTGATGCCACATTTACCCTAGGTATTCACACACCAAACTCCTTACCATAATTAGCCTAAATTTTGATTGTCCTGCTGAACCTGGATATACCCTGCATTTGCAAACAGTGTAGATCCAGATCAGTTGGCTTTGAAGAAGCCAACTGATCTGGAGCTGCACTGTTTGCCATTAAGTATGTGAACTTATAGCAACAATCTGGATCAAGCCATCTGATTGGCTAAAAATTAGAAGTGAGCGTGGCATCTTAATTTCTTCAGCAGGACAATGGTTAATAACAGAAATGAAGTTACCCAGGATAAGCCACAGTCAGAAAGTACAGACTTCCTGAGGAGCCCAAAGAAGAAGAGATGAGGAACAAATGATGACAATACACAATGTCACAAAACAATACAAAATGGCACAGTTGCAATGACTGAATTAACCCTTGTCATGCTGAATAAATTAAGAAGCCACACCCACTTCTACATTCCAGCCAATCAGATTGTTTGATCAAGATTGTTAAATCAAATTCACATACTTGATGATAAACAGTGCAGATCCAGATCAGTTGGCTTCTTCAGAAGCCAACAGAGATGGATCTACACTGTTTGCAAAGGTAGGGTATATCCGGGTTCAGCAGGACAAGGGTAAAGAAGAACTGCAACAAAAGAACTGCCATTTTACTCTCTGATGATGTGTCTAAAAACTGCTGGTTGAGTGGCAAACAGAGCAGAGCCTGATCAGGGGCTACATTCTGCAGCATCTGATCTGGGTCTATACTGTTTGCTCAGGCCTGTCTGTCTGATCACAGGGTAAATATGTTAAAAAAAAAACAAAAAAAAAAAACAAGAGCTGTCGTAGGACAGCGAGCTCGCCTGCTGGGTACATTTTATATTGTAACATTTTTATCATTAAGCCATATAATATAGGTCACACTGACCTAGATGTATTTGTATGTAACTCATTTTGTCACATAGATATAATAATCCAGGTATGACAATTCTCCATGAAATAGTAATAAAAATAAAAGGCAAAATCACTGAAGCATGAAATATAGGTCACAATGACCTAGATATAGTAAGTGGTCATTCATTGGGTCACATGGAACTAATATCCCAGGTGTGACATTTGTCAGATAGTATTCAAGATATAAGGCAAAATCACTGAACCATGAAATATAGGTCACACCAACAGAGATATATCTTGACGTCAATAATTGGGTCACAAGGAACTAATATCCCAGGTGTGACATTTATCCAACAAATAGTATTCAAGATATAAGGAAAAATCACTGAACCATGAAATATAGGTCACAATGACCTAGATATAGTAAGTGGTCATTCATTGGGTCACATGGAAGTAATATCCCAGGTGCGACATTTATCCAACAAATAGTATTCAAGATATAAGGCAAAATCACTGAACCATGAAATATAGGTCACACCAACAGAGATATATTTTGACGTCAATAATCGGGTCACAAGGAAGTAATATCCCAGGTGTGACATTTATCCAACAAATAGTATTCAAGATATAAGGCAAAATCACTGAACCATGAAATATAGGTCACACCAACAGATATATTTTGACGTCAATAATCGGGTCACAAGGAACTAATATCCCAGGTGTGACATTTATCCAACAAATAGTATTCAAGATATAAGGCAAAATCACTGAACCATGAAATATAGGTCACAATGACCTAGATATAGTAAGTGGTCATTCATTGGGTCACATGGAACTAATATCCCAGGCGTAACATTTATCCAACAAATAGTATTCAAGATATAAGGCAAAATCACTGAACCATGAAATATAGGTCACACCAACAGAGATATATTTTGACGTCAATAATCGGGTCACAAGGAACTAATATCCCAGGTGTGACATTTATCCAACAAATAGTATTCAAGATATAAGGCAAAATCACTGAACCATGAAATATAGGTCACAATGACCTAGATATAGTAAGTGGTCATTCATTGGGTCACATGGAACTAATATCCCAGGTGTGACATTTATCCAACAAATAGTATTCAAGATATAAGGCAAAATCACTGAACCATGAAATATAGGTCACAATGACCTAGATATAGTAAGTGGTCATTCATTGGGTCACATGGAACTAATATCCCAGGTGTGACATTTATCCAACAAATAGTATTCAAGATATAAGGCAAAATCACTGAACCATGAAATATAGGTCACACCAACAGAGATATATTTTGACGTCAATAATCGGGTCACAAGCAACTAATATCCCAGGTGTGACATTTATCCAACAAATAGTATTCAAGATATAAGGCAAAATCACTGAACCATGAAATATAGGTCACAATGACCTAGATATAGTAAGTGGTTATTCATTGGGTCACATGGAAGTAATATCCCAGGTGTGACATTTATCCAACAAATAGTATTCAAGATATAAGGCAAAATCACTGAACCATGAAATATAGGTCACACCAACAGAGATATATTTTGACGTCAATAATCGGGTCAAAAGGAACTAATATCCCAGGTGTGACATTTATCCAACAAATAGTATTCAAGATATAAGGCAAAATCACTGAACCATGAAATATAGGTCACAATGACCTAGATATAGTAAGTGGTCATTCATTGGGTCACAAGGAACTAATATCCCAGGTGTGACATTTATCCAACAAATAGTATTCAAGATATAAGGCAAAATCACTGGACCGTGAAATCTAGGTGACCTGGACCGTAAAATGTAGGTCACCATGACCTTCACTCTCTTACACTTAAACCGATGTCACATAGTTAGCTGATGTATAACCAGTTGTGTCTATAACCTGTAGGCATATTTTGTTTGTGTTGAGGTTTTACGGCCCAGTCAACCCAATGGGGTCATGTCGAGCGCGGTCAGTTTACCTAACCACACGTTTACTGGGCAGGCTTAGTCCTCTAAGCGGTTAACCAGTATTGTGCACATTCTTTCGCCAGAAACTGACAATTGTCCTTCTTGAATCAGCGGAAGGGAGAGAATGACCGTAGAAAATATTTCATGATCAATCTCCACGAAAGAATGTTGCCGACCTCGGCGGGGGTTGAACCTACGACCTCCTGGTCTCCAGTCGGACGGCGCATCCAACTGAGCCACCGAGGCCAGCGCCTGTAGGCATATAAGATTTTACAAATGTGTCCTAGATTTTGACCCCTAGCCCCACTCCAAGGCCCACCCTGAGGTATGAACCCAGGGGTATGTTCTTTTGGAATCTCAGAAGACTCCTCCAGGTACCCAAATTCTAAATATGAATGCTCTATGAGGAGTGAAAGTCAAGATATAAGAATTTGAAAAACTTTAACACAGTATTACAAAGGTGTCCTAGATTCTGACCCCTAGCCCCACCAAGGGGCATGAACCCAGGGGTTTATTCTCTTGGAATCTCAGAAGACCCTCCAAGGTACCTAAGTTCCAAATTTGATGCCTCTGTGAGGAGTGACTGTTGAGATATAAGCATTTGAAAAACTTAAACGCAGTGTGACGGGAACGGGAACCCAAACGCAAACGCAAACGACCGGGGTGACTACAATAGCTCTCCTTGTACTTCGTACAGGCGAGCTAAAAATGAATTTCCAAATCCTTGTCAAATGAATGAAAAACTTGGGTCTCATAAATGTCATCACCACAAAGAAAAACACGCCCATAGTACAAGAAGTTCAGTCTTACAAATTTACCAGAGCCCAGTTGTTCAAAACATCATTAGTTTAACAAGCTTTTAGTGGTCAAAATGTTAACTGTTCTAGTAAGTACAATATCTAATTCACAGGTAGCTGAAAAAAATGTGAAATGCAAAAGCTACTCACATTTTTTCAGCCAAATATTAGCATATATGCCATGATTAATGATCAAAGTTTTAATGATACGATAACTAACAACATCGTTAGTTTTGAACAACTGGGCACTGACATGTAAGTCCTATCAGTCAATAGTCCAGGTAAGATGAGTATTCCATGAAATATTTTTCTGGTGCTCTTATATTTCCCAGAAGTAGACTGAGTGGGTTCAGAATTTTCCTATCAGCAGCCACAATAGACAGAAATGGGTACCACTGGCATCCTGTGGCTATCAAGGCAGTTGATGATCAGCACAAATATCTTCTAAAAGCTGGAAGTCCATTGTTTTAGCTATCTGAGGTGGTTTTGAGTTCTACTTGTGGTTTCCATTTGCCCTGATTTTCAGTTTTAAGTCAAGCCCTCATCTTTGCTTCATCATAGTATTGAGAAGTTAATTTATGTTTTTTCTATGTTGCGCCACTGACTAGTTAAGAAACCTATGTACGCTGAAAAATGTGTAGCTGTATTAGGATTAAGTGTGAGGATTGAGCAAATGGTAAGCCATAAAACCAGGTTAAAACCAATTTATTGTTGACCATTCCAAGGAGGTATTTCTGTTTCGGTTTCTCTTCATTTGTTCATTCTGCTTGCATTAAAGAGGTTATGTGATATTACTGAATGTCATTCAACTGTTCCTTGGGAGGTCAATGTTGTATGAATGTAGCTTTTCCCGTGACTCCCAATACTTCTTTGGTTGAAAGGCTGCCAGTAGCACCGGCAATATGAATCTATCAAAAGCTTTCACTTCCAGGTACAACTTATTTTGAAATAATTTCATCATTCGCCTTCCAAAACTTCCCAAGCTGTGAGAGGAAGCTTCCCAACCATGAAGGAAGCTTCCCAGCTTGAGTAGAAAGCTTCCTAATTTGTGGTGGAAGCTTCTCAACCTGTGGAGTTTCAGTAGGACTGAAAGCAGAAATCCTACTGCAAATGCCACCAAAGTCAATGGATGATTATTGAAAGCTGCCAATGGCTACCAAGGGCAATATCCTCAGATGAGGGAAGAATTCTGAACTAACACACTATCAGTATTTGTCAGATGTATCTCAGAGAGGTAATTCTAATGAATTCAAACAATGTACTTTTTCATGGTCAAATAATTTAATCCTGAATACGTTTTGGTCAGAAAAGTCATCTCATTTCGTGTCCTGGTTTATATACTATATTAACGATATCAATGTTTCCCTTCTAAACAAAAATAAAATAAAATGCTCCCATTAAAGGCTATAAATTCTTTCTACAAGCAATAAAAAATACAATACCAATTCTGGCTTTCCATAACTGAACTTAAGGACCTGCATTGAAAGAGCAGAAGATTGTAATAATCATGCTCGCTAGTTATATACAGTCATTAACCTTAATGTGAGAAACTGTACTTTGAGCCAGTGCATGACAAAACCTGTGTGACCAGAAAAGACTCAGATTAGCCTGTACATCCACCCAGTATGCCATGGGTTCTTGTTTATCCCTTTGGATTGCCTGGAGGCTGTAGAAGGCACATGCGACCAATGAAGACTCTGACCAGACTGCGTGGATGCGCAGGCTGATCTGAGTCTTCACTGGTTGTACAAGTCTTATTGTAGGTTTTGTTGTGCGCTGGCTCCTTTATGAGTTATACCAAAGGAAGACTCAGATGAACCTGTACATTTATGCAGTCTGATGAAGGCTGTCCACTTGAAGAAGTCTTGGAACATTTACTATCTAGAGAGTGCTAAGTCATTGTGTTATAAGTGTTCAAACTTGCTCTTTATTCTGAAATATTTTGAAATGGGAGGAAAAGTCTACAAAATTTTATATGCCTATACAAGACAGATATAAATAGGGTTTATTTTGATGCCACAGTGAGTTTTTAAGCTCTTCAACTTAAAGAAACCATTCACCAAAAAATCACATTAAAGAAACGTTAGGTTTTATTATCACCATACATACTAGGGTTTCTAGAATGTTTCTTTAAGTAGGTGTCGAAAAATCACTATAATGATAAAGTAAACCTTAAATATACTGGCCTTGTATAGGGATATAAAGTTTGTCAACTTTTCCTTTGCTTTCAAAATTAAAACCAGGATAAAATCAAAATGTTGTTGACCATTCCAAGGTGGTATTTTTGTTTCTGTTTCTCTTCATTTGTTCATTCTGTTAATTGAGGATAACAAACATTTGTACCATCTGAATATCTATGCAGGGATATATATGGTGCTGGTGAAGGTAGATCAGACAGCAAGGATGTGCAGGCTGATGTAAGTCTCCCATGGGTCCACATCATAAGTAACTTTTTCTCAAGTCATGGCTCTCATGTATGGCTCATAGCTTAATTTAATTAATAAACCGATTCTCTTAAGCAAAAGCTCTATCACAGAACAAATTCTACTTTGTTTATATTAAAACTGAAGTACATCTAAATGCAAATATTGTAAGCTGGGATATTTTATTGAAAAAAAAAAAAGAAAGAAAAAGCAATGAAAACAGACATGCGGAATAAAAAAAAAATCTTTCCAAAAGCATCTACCTAATATGATTGCATGCTTTTCCAATTTTTCCGCAGTTGTTCCTACATATATTTCAAACTGATCCATAAAAACAACCAAAAATGAATTTTAATGTCTATAAAATTTAAGTGATGTTACTGAACCCCAAAATATTACTTTGTGAATTCAAACAAGAAATGAATTTGTGAGTAAGTATTTTCAAGATACGTCAAGTCCAAAATTTATATTCAAAATTTGAAAACTTTTGATGTAATCCTTTATAGGGTTTTATTCTAATGGTTTTGAGGCATCAACATATTCTGAAGATATTTCATGTGTCTGCAGAAAACAGACTACTACAGGCTTGCAATTACTGAAAAAGACTGAGAAATGAAAAAGTTGTTATTCTTGACCCTTTTGAAATACAGTTTTTCAATTTCAATATATATATATATATATATATATATATATATATATATATATATATATATATATATATATATATATATATATATATTTACTGATATTTATATATATATAAAAGAAGTAGCAAATAGTTATACTTGATGTTTTTAAAAACTTGATACGGTTAATATTATTTCCACCATATCTAGATTGTGTGCTTTTAAATCCTTTTTTTTCACACAAATAATCAGACAATCATACTCCATACATTTGTACATAATTATTGTCTTCAAAAAGGTGTAATTCACTGCAACAAAGGTTAGTTAGCCTGTAACAAAAGTAAATATTAAGGTCAGGTTAGGACAACAACAGACACTATGTAAGCTGGTTACTATGGTTACAACTCATCAGCATTTTACCCTCTTCTGAATCTGTTCCTCAGATCGCTCTCTTGTGGGGTTTTGAATAACTGCCTCTGTTCTTTCATCATGTGATTTGGGTCGTTTAGGTGAAGCATTTGTGTAGCGCATTTGCTGTGCATTCTGTTACCATAACAATACATGTACTTAATCATGTGACTAAATATAAGTGTGTAAATAGTATCTGACAAGAAAAAAGAAAATCAAACTTCTAACTCTCTAAATTATGAAATCATTTTTCTTTACATTAGTATACTACAGCCTACAGCCATCTTTCAGAAAGTCGTTTTTGCTTGATGCTTTACACAAAAGAAGTAAATTTGCAATTTTTTTTGTCACGATTTAATGCAAAACCATTTGTCATAACTACTTATACACAAAAAGTTTTACTCTAGCCATTGGTTTTTACAAAATCAAATATTTTCACTTTTTCCCCATAACAAAAATAAATGCAAATTATGCAGAAATCTGTAGGGTAGGTAACTAGGAGGCAGATTTTCAACAAGTTCTGTGTGTTCAATTTTTCTGAAATTTTCATAATATTGTTGTGAAACATCATAAATTCAAATTCAGCAAAGAAAAGTAAGAAATATGTTCTCTTAGACAAAAATACAAAAAAATTACTTTACTACAGACATTGCATAGGTCAGACAAATTTTTGGCCGTAACTTTATCTTTAGGGTAAATATTTATGAACAAAACACAGAAACAGAAAAGCCAAATGGTATGGTTTCTGATAAGATATGGTCAATCAAAACAAATATTTTTGTTTAAAATAAAATGCCAAGCAAAAACCATCTTTCCAAGTGATGTCAAAAGGACAGTAAGTAATGTTACAAAGAAGAGGTGCAAGAAATACATGGAGCATATAAAGAATAAGTATTTGGAAATCTAAGATGACATTCACAGAACACAACATTTACTTAGGGTGATAGAAAATAAAGATTGAAAACTTGTCAAATGAGGGCATATTCTTGTGTTTTTCTTGGAAAAATTTAGACCATTAAGTTCAAGTATATATGCAATAAGCTAGTGACAAACAATACCATATGAGCCAGTGCATAACAAAACCAACAAATGGCATGTGCACCCAGTGAAGACTCAGATCAGCCTGGGAATCTACCCAGTCTGATCAGAGCCTTTGTTGTCCGCATGAAGAAAGCTTGGGTCCTTAGATACCCATTCAGTGCACAGCAAAGATTCTGATCAGACTGGGCGGATGCCCTGGCTGATCTGAGTCTTCGCTGGGTGCACATGCCATTTTGTTGGTTTTGTCATGCCCTGGCTCATATCTCATACATATGACATCCCAGCATGGATCATTAGGTAATTCACTCAAAATAAGGCATTTAGATTTCAAGATATTGCATTGAGGCCTCAAGATATATTTTGAGAGAACAAGATATTTTCTTGAAGCCATAAGATAGCATTTTAGGGAACAAGATACTATTTTGAAGCAACAAGATATTATCATCTTGATATAGCTCTAGCTAAGGCAGTTTTTTCAACCAAAAAGTATCTCGAGGAAACATAAAAAGATTATGCCATCTTCCGGCCTCAAGCTAGTATTACGTGAAGCTTATATGTTCCCAATATGAAAACACGCCTATTCAAATACCGTATTCGACCTAATTACCGCACATGCTCCTATAAGCACACATTCAAGCAATTCCGTAGTCTTCAGATTACAGCCAGTGTAATTTTTGTCAAGGCATATGTTGTGGGTACCCATTTGAATTGCATCAACTTGTAGATGCAATTCAAATGAGTATCCACAACATATGCTTTATAAAGAAAATTTAAAAAAAAAAAAAAAAAAAAAAAACATACAAAAAGATCGCATAAGCACTATTTGATAAGTCTTTCGCAGTTTTTTTTAAAAGTGTACCTTTAGTATAGATAGGTACATATTTTACCACAAGTTTTCCCAGCATTTTTGAAAAACCTATGCACACAGTGCACACAGTGCGGTAATTAGGTTGAATACGGTATATAGAAAATTTCACCACCAAAAAATGAAAATTTGCAGATAAAAAATTCTGATATTTTTCATATTTCTGCTCAAAACATAGATTGTGGGAACTCGTTAGAACCGCCTCAATGAGTTCCCACAATCTAGGCTTTTGAGCAGAAATATGAAAAATAATGTTTACCCCAGTAAACCCCAGTTTTACTATATAAAAGTGGGGTTTAAGTGGGTCAAAATGGTGTAGGCATGTTTTCGTGATGCCAAAAAAGCCTTAGAACAATATTTAGTGACAGTTTAGATCTTGTCTTGTGATCCCAAGATCATACTTTAAATAAACAGAAACTATAAACTTTCTGCAGTTCCATACATACAGGAAAAGCAATGGCCAAAACCTAACAAGAGTCGGGTTGTCTTTGCTTTTCACCTTCTTAACAAATACCAGGCCATGCGATATCATGGTTAATTTTAACCTTTCTCATGCTGAATAAATTAAGATGTCATGCTACTTGATCCGAGTTTTTGATAGAAATTCACATATTTAATGACAAACAGTGCAGATTCAGATCAGTTGGCTTCTTCTGAAGCAAACTGATCTGGATCTACACTGTAAGCTAAGACAAGGCATGTCATGTTCAGCAAGAGAAGGGTTAAATTCTTTGATATAAAGTCAAACCATGAGAATGGGGATCTTTAAAAAAAAAACAAAAAAAAAACCTTACAGCACCAGATGACATTCCAATATATATTATTTTCTAGGTGATTCACATCAAGTGTCAAATCTTATTTTCTCTTTAATGATAAATGCAACAAATATTAGCTGTCATCTGCAACAATTTAGATGGTACTTCATGGGTTCATATAATCTGGGTATGCCTACATATGTAGTTAGGTAGCTTTCTGCTTCTTCCAGCTCATGCAACATATTAATTTGTGACTTTAAATTTAGATTTTTATTATTTGTTAATTCAATAATCAAACAATTACCCATCACCAAAGAAAGATTCAGTACAACAGATGTAGTCACAACTGTATCAGATTAAGGGCAATGGATACACTTTCAAATGGGGCGATAACTCTGTCAAAATGGTTTGTCTTCCTCTTAAAAACCTCATGTCACCAAAAAAAAAAAAAAAAAAAAAATGGCAGATAATCTACCAAGTGTACCCAGTGCCCTTAATTAAGCCCTTAACCAATACATCCTATAATTCTTCTGTAAACAGGAACCTACTTATACCAACAGAACAGACCAAATCTTAAAAATCATGAAGAATAGTTTACCTGAGTACTGTCTAGAAGTGTTTTATATTATCTCTATCAATTTTACATATTTTACTTTCTGGCTTTCACAATTCTGACAACCTTCACAAGCCTGACAACTGCGATTATTTATATTGAAAAAACACTCTAACTTCTACTATTCCAAGTAATCTAATACAACAGCATTTCAGTCACTGACCATAAATGATATTTAGAATTGCACCTAAAAATAGTTTATAAATTAATGGTTTGTCAGGTTTAGCATGTGATATCTTAAGTATTTGTATGTATTTTAATGGGACAATAATTTACACTCATAGCAGTAAAATGCCATTCACTTATTGATAGAGCTCAAGCAGTTAAAAACTGGTCAATTTCAAACATACAGTTAGATCCCAGTCCATTAACAGAACATATAATACACCAATCATACATCAAAATACATTTTTTGACAAACATAATGTATCCCCAAACAAACATTTAACCTTTAGCCTGCAGAAAGCTAAATCTATCTATGACAAATCAGAGATATTTTGTGGAATTATTAATCCTCATTATTTGTCCTTAACCCATTTATGCCTAGTTTCCCATAAAAGGAACACTGACAAACAGTGTAGATCCAGATCAGATGCCGCAGAATGCATCCTCTGATCAGAATCTACACTGTTTGCATGAAATACAGAAATTTCTCTAAACAGAGTAATAATGTAAAGTAACCAGATTACGGTAACCCCTTCAATCGGATATGGATGTGTCCAAGGAGGTGAGGTAGAAGGGTCCACTTGGCATAAATGGGTTAAAAGTAAGGCCTTTTTCAGGGGGTGGGGGGAAATAAAATATTTTCCAAAGACCGCTGTCATCTGCAGTACACTAAAGGTTAAAGCCATGACAGGTTACAATTATGGCAGTGACACATTTGGACAACTCACACAGAATTCAGACAGTTTACCTTTAAATTAAGGCATGTTCTTTCTGTCCCTTCTCCTCGGAGTAACTGCATCAACTTTTGAAAAATTGCAAAGCCATTTCAATTCCATAAAATACAATTCCTTTTTTATGCAATTTTGGCCATAAAATCAATTATAATATCAAGTTTTATCAAAACAAATCCAAGAAAAATAAATGAAGTTACCAAGGAGAGTCCAAATCACAAGACACAAGGCTTGCCAAGGTACTGATAGAAGAAAAGATGAGACACAAACAATGACCAAATAAAATGGCACATTTACAATAACTGACACAATAACTGCAATACAGGAACTATCTTGGAAAGGTCAGCAGAAAAAATACTTGGGGATGGCCTTAAACAACCTTTACTTCTCTTAACTCTTTGCATGCTGGGTAATTTTGCATGCTTTTTTGTCGTTTGTGGATTTTTTTTTAAATTAAAGTTTTCAAAAAAAAATCTTTCAGGAATACCATCAGAGTGTCAAACAGTTTAGATCCAGATCAGGCTTGAAGTTTTGTTGGGCCTGATCTGGGTCCAAACTGTTGGCAAACACTATCAGCAGACCAGAAAAGTCTCCACCAGCAGAGAAGGAGTTAAATCAATAAATTAATGTAGAGTTGAGTGCCATTATAATTATTACCAGTATATCAATACTTCCAAGTAAATATCTTTGAGACATGCTAGCCAATTATAGCAACACATAGCAACAGCATCTTTTAATATACAAACTCATTGTAAAGCATATATGTGGATATACCCAGGAAAGACAACAACAATCATGGAACCACAAACTTCATAGAATGATTAGAAATGATAAATCTATGGCCAACATATGTGTATGGTAATTACAATATTACATGGCAAACAAAGCTGAACACTGAAAACTGAAATTTAAAAAAATGATAATAATAATAATTTTAAACAGTTCAGTGACCATAACAAAACAAATATTATTTTACCGCATGAAATTGTAAACAAAAGGAAAAGTGCTTGATAAAAATCATTTTTATCATAGTAAGTTATAGAATAGTGGGGATGTAGCACATTAACAGATAACCCCTTTACAGTGTTTGTGTGTCTACTAGTTCGCAATAATAAAATAAGTCTATTTCAAACCAACAATCAGATTCTATGCCAAAACCACAGTATGTCACTAAATAATGACTGCTTTTCTTGTTCTTGGCACAAGCAACCATACAGCAATACTTTCACTTGCTAAAGAGTCTAGCAGTACAATATATACCATCCACAAAAATAACCAATTCACCTGTTTTATTTGTAGTTTTTACAGTGCTATTTCTCCTAATTCAATATGTAAAAAACGTTAAGTCCTACTCAGCCATATTAACCCATTAAAGCCTAGCGTCCCATAAAAGGGACATTGGCATTATATTCAGAAATTTCTACTAAACATGATAATAATAAAAACTATCCAGACACCCCTAATATAGGAAATGGACCTGTCAAGTTAAGGTAGAAGAGTCCACCTGGCATAAATGGGTTAAGTATTCAGGTACCTTAAACCTTACATTTGCACCATACTTGATCTGAAAACTGAAGAAGTTCATTTTACTACATGTGCCTGGGTCTAAAAAACTGCTGGAAGAGGGGAAAACATTGTAGAACCTAATCAGATGCCTCATTCTGCAGCATCTGATCTGGGACTACACTGTTTGTATATGCCTGTCTGTCTGAATACTTAGGGTAAATATGGTATATGGCAGTAGAAAAGCCAATTACAAGCAATCCTCATTATACCTACGCTCGATACAACGATAAAATTCATTATACTGACAATTTGACTAGCATGGAAACCCTCTCTCAAAAGGTGACAGTTAATCAGAAATTATGCAGTAGCATTATCATTCAATACTTCAAGCAACATATGTTTTGGATATTTGTTAGAATCCCCTCACTGAGGCAATTCTAACAAATATCCAAAACATATGGTTTATAAAGAAATTAAATTAAACATGGCATTTGTTGCGTATCATTATACTCATTGAGAATTCTTTAAAACAGCAAATTCATTTTAATGGCAATATCTTTGGGAACAAATGCTGTCGTTGTTTCAAGGGTTCACTGTATATTTTAGTGTCTATTTCTTCTACTCTTTCACTCCATGCAAGAATTCTACAGATATCCCATTTCTTCAGATATAAATGATTCACTATTTTCAATTTCAGAACAAATTTCTAAAAACATGTTACATAAAACTATATCAACATGTGTCTTTTTTCTTAACTTCCAAGTGTGTACTTGATTTTACTGGCGGCTTGTAATTCATGCATCCAATCAGATCCAGCGAGGCTTCCAGCAAGTGAATTTACATACAACACATACCGGGTTCTGAAACAGATTCTGATAGCTGCATTGAAATGGGCTGCAAAACTTTAAGAACAAACCTGCAAGATGATTTTAGTATGAAACTGCAAAATAATGTGAGTGTGAGACTGAATGATAGTTTACAACAGAGGTTATTATTAAAACTGATGTAAAACTTAAAACAGGCAGAGGAAGAAAAGTTAGTACCGAAATTACCTTAAATACAGTCAACTCTCGTTATCTCGAACTCGCTTATCTCGAATAACCGCTTATCTCGAAGTGATAATCTGGTCCCTGTTTTAACACAGAGGTCTACCAACAGTCAATAAAATATTGTGAAAAAGAGGAGAAATTGCTCCTTAGGAGCAATTTCTCCTCTTTTCCACAATATTTTCAATATATCTCTAACTTAGGAGTCAAATTACGTATTCATTCTGTTAAAGGTGGTTGTTCGATTAATTGTTTTTTCCTCAGTTCCGTAAATCTGATATGTCGAACTACGGATATCTCGAAGTGTTTCATAGAGTCCCTTGGAGTTCGAGATAACGAGAGTCGACTGTATTTGGACATCAAAGCTTCACTGCAGTTACCCTAAAATCTGAACAAAAATTAATTCTGCAGCCTGTGATGCATCTTAAAAAGTGCTGGTTGATGGCAAACAGTGCAAACCCTGAGAGGCTGATCACATAGTTCCTATCTGCATCTACACTGTTTTCACAGTTGCATGTCCAAATACTTAGTGTTAATATAGTATTTATACTATAGAAGTGTTGGTTGATGTATTTTCACATGCAGTATTCCAAACTCATAGCTTCAGTTAAGGCATTTTTTTTTTCAGCCCAAAAGTACCAATCTTTTTCAATGTCGCCATGAAAACGTATGTTGTGGGTCTTCATTAAAAGTGCCTCTTCAAGGCATTTCTAATGAGTACTACAACATACATTTTTGTGGAGAAGTTAGAAAATTACCCCCTATTATCTGGAGCTATGATTTAAGTACATTCAAAACAAAGACAAGAAAATTGTGGATATACAGATATATGAATGTCATTCAAAGAAATATTAACAGATAAAAGATAAAGCTAAAAATAAATGAAAACATATTATTTGTTTGTTTGTGTTGAGGTTTCACGGGCCAGTCAACCCAATGGGGTCATGTCAGACGTGGTCAGTTTACCTAACCATACGTTTACTGGGCCGGCTTAGTCCTCTAAGCAGTTAACCAGTATTGTGCATATTCTTTCGCCAGAAACTGACAACTGCCCTTCTTGAATCAGCGGAAGGGAGAGAATGATCGTATAAAATATTTCATGATCAATCTCTACGAAAGAATGTTGTCGACCTCGGCGGGGGTTGAACCCGCGACCTTGAAAACATATCATAAAAAATAAATAAATTAATTTTAAAAAATATCTGACAAAGATAAATAAAACTGCAGTATATGGTAGTCAAAGATAGAACCCTAATAAAGTTTCTACATGCTATGCTAAGAAAAAGGTTTGGTATTGTTTTTCAGGTTTTATAATTTGTTCAAGCAGCTAAACTGTCATGGTCAAACTACACTACCGAAGCAAGCTAGTATGCTCAGAATAAATATACCTATAAAGGGGAAATAATGTATAGAAAGCAGTGAGGAGAAAGGAAGCTGGTATCCAGTAGTATATGTAATTTTGAATGAAAAAGACTGAACAGAGACATTTTTTTGCTTCAATAAGCCTGATTTTGGTTATGATATTTTCAAAAAGGATCTTAATACTTTCTGTGAGTGTGTTCAATACTCTTAAGGGTCATTTCAGTTTAGAGTCTACCTATAAGCCTAGAAAAACTGTGAATAATGTACTACTTATCACAGCATGACAAGTTAGTGCAAAATTATCTGATACTGGATACCAACTAAAGACATTTAACTATTGTAGGTCTTAAAAACTGTGCCAAATACAACACATAAAGGTGTCTAGAAAGCATGCTTTAATGGGGCATATACCAGATAACAGACTACATAGTCTGATACTGAATGGGAAAATGAATGAAGCTGTGACTGTGATTACACCCAACCCAACTTCTAAAACTGGTTCTCTGCCTACCTTTTCCTGTTTTGCATGAGCGGTCTGGTGCCCACTAAGAGGTTTCCTGTTATTAGTCCCAGGTTCTTCCTGTTATAATGTGAGATGAATTTAAAACCTGTTTATAAATGTTAATTCACACATAAAAAATAACCATTTACAAATGTGCATGCTTCTACATGGATTAAAATACTTTTTGACTGTTGTAAGTAATCTTGATACTACTCTAGTGTTTGATAATGATGATTTGGTGTTTTAATTCACTTTCAACATTGTATAAGTCATATTGAGACGAAAGATGGGTGATACTGAAAGGCTCTGTTCAATGAAGCACCATACAGTCATGAGCTGAATTCTGCCTCCAGCTGGATTCAAACTCTATACCTCATCATCCAGTAGAGAGTGCTAACCACTTGGCCACTCGGACACATCTTACTTTTGATTTTGGCTATTTTTATTATTTTTTTTATGCAATTGATGTGGTGGAGTCAGTTTTTACAGTCATTAAACAATATATCTAATACTTACAGGTGTCATATATGCAAAACAAAATTAAATTAGATCCAACAGGGCCCAGTTGTTCAAAACATTAGTTATGGTATCATTAAAACTTTGACCATTAAATATGGCATATATGCTAATATTTTTGCTGAAAAAAAAAAAAAGCTACTCACATTTTTTCAGCAAAAATACCTGTGAATTAGATATTTTACTTACTAGAACAGTTAACATTTTGACCACTAACGAGCTCTTTAAGCTAACGACGCTTTGAACAACTTGGCCCAGGAATATACCACAGAAACCAACAAAAACTTTAAACAGAACAACGGAACAAAAATTTACATGTAGTACTGTATAACTGTTGTCAAAGTAGAAACTATAACATGCAATTAATACATATTTCCAATCCAAAGTTTGTCACACATGACACTGTTAATATGTGAATAAAAACTTCTGTAATAGTTTGTGTTAAAAAAGAAACTTCAGACAAACTCTAGTTGGTTCAAGCGTTTTGTCATGACCAACCTTAAAGTGCTATCAGTAAACAGATTTTCGCATTCTGCCATATATTAAGTAACAGTGGATCAAGTATCTCAAACCTGAGAAAGATTAAAGTAACAAATATGTTAAAACACAAATACATTTTTTTGGACAGTCACCCAATCAAAAGTGTATGCTTTAAGCCATTTTTTGACTAACATACTGTCTTATGTGTGTCTTACCTAATTACAGAGGTGTTTCAAATGGTGGATGTAGATATCTGTCAGATTAGTGCTGTATTATTTTTCTCCCAATGACCTAGTACAATTATCAGCCTCAAACAGATTATCAGCAAAAACTGATCAGATTTCTCAGGCCATCAAAATGTGTACAAATAACCTAATGTATGGCAGGTTAAATGAATACTTGCAAATAAAAAAAAAACTTAAAATATATTACCGTATTTACCCTAGGTATTCGGACAGAAATACTGAGCAAACAGTGTAGACCCAGATCAGATGCCGCAGAATGCGGCGTCTGATCAGGGTCTACACTGTTTGCCAGTCATCCAGCAGTACTTTAGACATATCAACAGGTAGTAAAATGGACATGCTCAAAATTTAGGACAAGTAAGGTAAGGAGTTGTGTCCCAATATTTAGGGTAAATATGGTAAGAGAAAGAGACTAAGGTAACATACTGTAGCAGGTCTGTCTTTTTCCTTTTTACTACTTTCTTCTTTCATGCCTCTCACACGATCCCGTTCCTTCTTGGTTCGTAATTTCTTCTTCTTTTTAGGAACCTACAATACATAAGTTTTAATTCTGAACCATATTTTCATAAAAAGGATAACAGAAATATATTTTCCCATGATTTGCCTTCTACAATAAATTCTAGAAAAATACATGTAACATGGTCATTCTCTGTATATCATTCAAAAATACCATATTTGACCTAATTACTCCAGTGTGTGCATACATGTCATTAGTTGTTGACACAAATCTGTGAGATTTTTCAAATTTTTAGGGGAGATTTGATGAAATTCTGTGAGATTTTTATGAAAATCACTTTCAAGCTTACATAAGTAAGTTAAATGCCATTATTTTTATGAATTTAGCATGGGATAGCCATGCTAATGTGTGATTTATTTCTACAGTACAGCTCAGGTAAAAGAACCAAAAAACTCTTTATTCCGAATATCGGCGTTTCGCGAACTTACCAAAAACACTCGGAATCAAACCGAGTAAACGTTATATTCGGCGGACACCACTCGCAAGTCCGCCGAATGTATGCGTTATGCGAAGTTATGCGAAGTTACTCGGAATGGAAATATTATACCCCGAAGGCAATATTTCTCGCGAAGCGATGCGAAATTCCTCGGAGTAATTTGACTAAATACCTGTCCGATTTTTATATATTTATTTATTTATTTAATAAAGTTATTTAGATATTTCTTTAATAAAAATATTTTTTATTTATTTTTATCTTTATTTTTCCATCATATAGTACAATCTGCGTGAAGGTTATATTGTCCGCGCTCATGCGGATGCGCAGGTTGATCTGAGTGTGCACTGATCACAAAGGTCTTATTGTCCCAAAAGTGTTTTCCAAATTTCCGCATTCCGATCCCCCAAAATTAGGTCCATTCCCTTGTTTTCTTAAAATATCAACCAATGCTGCCTTGTTCCCTAATATATTTGGGTGCTCCCTAGGTCCAAAGATAACCCCGGTAGCCCCCTTCATTGTTCGAGCACGTAACATGGGCCTCAACAAAGCTCCATATGAAAATGTACCGGATTCTTTGGCTTAGTCTAGTCCGGCCACACAAGTGGGTCCGGCATGGTCATTTTTATTTAATGTGCCGTAGAAAACAAAACAAACACACAAAAATCACAAAGAGAATCAAACATCTTCCCCCAATCGACGAATTACGTATTTATATTTGGTATTCCTGTAACGACCTTTTCCCATACAACCGCACGCGCTCAATATAAATGACGTACTGTGGAAAAAGACCGGGAAATTCTCACTCGCGTGCAGCAACGGCACGTGTCAATATGAATTTACTTAAAGGGGCGCTTCTGCTATTAAAGAGGCATTGAATCAACAAGACAGCACATGTGAAAAGAGTGTCTGTCACACAAACACACTTTACGCACACGAGGCTAATGACAATTAAAAAGAGTGAGTTTATTACGTCCTACTAACAACTAGGTCATACGGAGATGTGGATCTTGATTTAAAGTCCAATATGAAAGGCTTGAGAAGCCTGGGATCGAACTCATGACCCCTGGGTGACAAGACGAGAAGCTTCACACTACACCACCGAGGCACAATTTCCCAATATTTCATACTGATAAATATCTAATAAAAGGGCTGCAGACATTTCACCATGCCCCGCCACTGCACTTAAATCAAGCAAGTGCCATGACTCTGTTAATAAACTAATAACGTTTCAAGAAAATATCTCAAATAGTTTTCAGGTTACAGAGCGGACAAAAAAAAAAAAAAGAAAAAAAAAAAAGAAAAAAGAAAGAAAGAAAAGAAATATTACAGAAACCACTAAAATAGTTTCCCTTTTCAAAGGGCCATAACTTCAAAATAAGCTCTATCATCAAAACGAAAGATAGAAGGGCCGTTATCAGTTTCTGCTGAAATGATTAACAGCTTATGAATAAGCCAACCCTGGAAAAGTGTGCGTGCTCGACAAGACCGAAATAGTGTAGACTGGGCCGTTTAACTGCAGTTCAAACCAAAATTACGTCGGTACTAAGTTCTCATGTCTGAAGTATGATTTACAATGTACTTTCACTGAATCGGACAAAACGTACAATACTACAATGTATGTGCGACCAGCAAAGACTCGGGTCGGTCTCTGCATCGACCCACTAGATAAAACAAGCTTCTTGGATAGCTCGGAGTCCAAAGAAGGTGCATACTGTACGATCAACGAAGGGTCTGATCAGAATGTGCTGTTGCAGTCGCACTGTTTATCCCGCTTTGGATAGCCCGGCTATCGGAGGTAAATACAACCAGTGAATGCTTTTATCAGAATGTGCGGTTGGCAGGTTGACACGAGTCTTCGCTCGTCGCACAAGACGTTTTGTTAAACCTAGAGATTGTAGGAGGTACATACGATTAGCGAAGGCTCAGATCAGACTACTGATGTGCAGGCTCAGAGTGTGTGGGCTGATCCGTCTCTTCGTACAAGTTTTATTGTAGGTTTTGCCATGTACAGATCAATGCGCGACCATAACGCCTAACACCCTGGGTAAAATTTTCAACTGACGACATTTTGAAACATTTTTCTCATTTTTCCAAGAAAACAGGATTTGCATTTCATGCAAATTGTCTCCATTGCATGACTGTCAAACCCTGTTTTCTTGGTAATAAAAAAAAAAAAAAAAAAAAAAAAAAAAAAAAAAGATTTTTTTTTTTTGTCGTCTGCTGAAATAGCCCAGATAGTGGTAATTCGATACCCGCGAGCACCAAGTGTTATAACTTAAGATTGGTTTATAACCAGGAAGACTCTGCCTAGAATGTCCGCGAGGGCATATGAAAATATTATGGACAAATGTCATTTTGAAGATTATTTCCCGCCAATGCTAGGTTTATACATGCGTCTCTTTTAGTCGTTTAATAAATTACGGCCTTGGTTTTGCATATCGCATGTTGAAGACACAAAAACAGAACACTTTAAATGGAAACAAAAGTTTTGAAGATTGCTCTATAAACCAATAAAGATAATGTTATTAATGTATATACTGTAAGAGAATAACATAACATAATAATCATTTGTACTCTGATAAATGCGGGGTAATGTCTTCACATCGCAGGTTTTTACTCTTTTAAGGGAGCTAACTACTGCAACTGACTATCAGAAGGGAGTTAACTGCAATTGCTTTACTAGTATGGACCATGCGAAATGGGATTGGGAACAGCATATTTCTATGAATCGCGCCAGTAAAGAGGGGGACATGCTTATACAATAAGCGGTTAACCAGTACACTGAACCCCATTCCGCCAGAAACTTGAAACTGCCAATCTTGAAGCAGTGGAAGGAGCGAATGACCGTAGCAAATACATGTGTTTCATGATAAGTGGGGATCGAATCGCGTTCGATTCCCACCGGTGCGATATCATTTTTCCAATAAAGTCAGTGCAAACAACTTCTACCTCGAAAGGAGACATGTCATATTTGCAAGAGGGTAAAAGAAAGCAAAAGAAAGAGCTTTCCAGAGAGAGAGAGAGAGAGAGAGAGAGAGAGAGAGAGTTCGCAAAACTTGTAAGATTCTGGCTCGTCCATTTTAGGTACATCCGGCTATAAGATTTAGATATTCCTAGAGAAAAACGGCTAAACTGTTTTTGCAAACAGTGAATACCCTGACCAGACGCCGCATTCTACCATCTCAATATGACAAAGAATTTCTTTTATTTTATTTTTTGTTATTATTGAAAGAGACATAAGACATCAAGTCACCGTCATCATTAAGTGGTGATTTGAATGGACAGTCCTAATCCTGGTCCAGTCATCAACTGTCCAGGCCTCGATCCGAGCAGTGTAGATACATTCCAGCGTCTTCGTTTCTGTCTCCCTTGTCAAATGAAATGTATCCCTACTTTAACCCTCGAAGCGCTTAGCATATTCAGCAGACGGCATTTTCATTTTCTTTTTCTTCTTATTTTCCTGTGTAATTTAAGCGTACATGTGAATCGTCTGCTAGACAGACGATTCACATGAAATGTTCAGCCTTATTTTCACTGTAAAATACTAAAACAGTTAGATCGACGTCTCCTCTAGAATTTTCAGCAGTGCTTCAGGGGTTCAAACTATTTTCTTGGCAGCCGCAGCACGTGCAAAGTGACACGGGGAAAAATGGGCCAGCCTGGATAAAAGTGCTTGTCACATGAAAATGAATGTAGGAAGATTCAGGCGACCACCACCCTTAATCCAAAACTAAAACTGGGCGATTAGAAATCATCCGAGGCTTTGGGCCAAATACGTCGCCGGCCTTGCGTATTGGGGCTACCAGCTGTTGTTCGGCCATACCCTTTGACATTCCGCAGCTGAAACATAAAAAAATCAGTCGCAGAGTTGGTTGTCGGAAGCATTTTATGTAAGTGGATATTGCAGTCTGATCCTGCTGCCGCCAGCACTAGTAAACGAGGGTAAGTATTATAATCGCAGTTGTAACAATTTTTGTTTGATTATCGTCGTGTGAGAGAATGATCTGAGTGGTCAAACTTACCTGTACAGAATAATCTGTCGCCACTCGCAAATACTCGCAAACACTCCGAATATCATGGGTACACTGAGGTCCGCTAATGTCCTCGGAATATCGAGCGCATAACTTCGAGTAAATTTTTTTCACTCGGAATGGTTTACTCCAAACCACTCGGCGGAAAATCGCGGATTGTAAAATTGGTCCGCGAAATGAAAAAAAAAATTGGTTCTTTTACCTGAGCCGTACTGTAGTTCTTCAAAAAAAGCTTATTAAATCGTATGAAAATTCTGTCAGATTTGAAAATTTTATGGGAAACGCGGTCCAGAAGGGCCAAAATTCTGTGAGATTTTGTCTCACAGTATGAGGTATGGCATGTATGTGTGTGCTTAGGTCTTCCAAAATAACTGGAAAACCCTGTAGTAAGATATCCATCTACTACAGGCATATTTAAAAGAAAGCTCAGCAGAGGAATTCTTCAGTGGAGTACTTAATGATACGTGCACATTTTTGTCTTTATAAAAGTATATGTTGTGGGGTTCATTTGTATCACCTTAAAAAATCAAAGAAATTCAAATTAGTACCTAGAATGTATAGAATGTATACCTTTCTAGAGAAATATAGGGCATTAATCTAAAAACATGAGGTGACATTTTCCTTCTAAGGTGATAATATGCATGAAATGCAAAGTCCTATTGTCTGGATATGACAAATTATTTTGAAACTATTTTGAAAACTGTTTAGCTTATATTTAAATATAGCAGGTTAAGTATTACCACACCTAATTCCTTGTGTTTACATGCTGCATGTTCAGAGATGTAGCACCATAGGTCTAGATAAGAGTGGGTATCAGGTAATTGATTGATTGTGTTGGGGTTTAACGACACGTCAACCCTTGAGGGTCATTTTGTGTCGTCTCCCAGAGAAAGGGAGAAAAGAGATAGAAGAGAGAGTAGAGGAGATGAAAGAGAGGGACAGGGAAGAAAGAGGAACAGGAATGAAAGTGAAGAAACAGAAGAAATAAAAACATTCCCCCTCTACCCTTACCCACTACAAGGATAGCAGGCCTTGCCCAACTGTAAGCCAATATCAGTTGGACGCCCCGGTGATGTAAGATACACAGCACCTTCGCACCACCCGACCACCCCCGGGTATCAGGTAAATAGTTTTCTTATTTCTCGATAAAAACATATGTTGTGGGTACTCATTAGAAGTGCCTCGCCAATGAGTGCCCACAACATGTTTTCATCGAGAAATAAGAAAAATATAGCTACATTTTTGGTTGAAAAAAGCACCCTATCAGGAGTTATGAGCACAGAGATTACACACAATAAGACCTAAACTTTAAGGATGCGGTAAGCAGATGCTTTGTCAGTTAATAGAAGGATAAACCAAATTCTATTTGTCCATGATTTACAAGAATAAGCTGCACAAAATGTGTGAAAAAATGGACATTAAAAAGACAATTATACAAAAATAAAATAACAGAGTACTTATTTTTGCCCTTGTTTCCCACAGCCATAATATATTCTTTTTAAACTCAAAGGTGGCTCATACAGATGCCATGTACCAAATATGATATCAGTATGATTTAAATATTATTACCAAGATATGATGAAAATATCAAATTCAGTATATGGCTATGCCTTTTTATGCAACACTTTCATCACCATTTGTAACATTTTGATAACCAGAAAAGATTTATTTTTGTGGACTTTATTGATGTGTAAACTTCAGCGAATCACTTGGAAACCTGACATAAGAGAAGTGTTTTTGAAAACTTTTGCAAAGGACACTTTTTCTCTGAGACATTAATCAAAAGTTGATCATTTTTTGGTCAAGTTCCTTCGAAATATTCCGCTTTAGTCAGAACACATCATTTCAATCTGTTAATCCAATTTTTTAAACAATATTCATACTCATCATTTGGTACACCCGTAAGAAACTGGTGAACTGCACATCCCAAAACAATTCTGGACCTATATCTCCTACCAGTTAGGTGTTTTTCTTTTTTAATTTCAGAAAGCAAACAAAATTGCATGGGGCCAGGTCTGGGCTGCAGGGAGAGTGTGACAATACACTGATCTTTTCAGACTTCAAAAACTGTGGTACAGTTGAGGATTTGTGGGCTTGAGCATTGTCATATAACAAGTGGACATGCTAAAGACCAGTTTTTGGACATATTTTTCTCATCTTTGTTTGCAATTTTTTTCAGAACCACATTCTTATAGAAGCTACCAGACACACCTTTACCTTTTGGAACCACAATTTGTAAGAGGCCCAGAATTTCTGAAGGAAATGGAGTATAACACTTTCTTTGCTGTCCGTGGTAGTTTAGCAATATGCCTTTTGGCACATTTCAAAGCCCATATCCTGTTATCAACTTTCTGCTTGGGCTAATACAAATGGATCCAGGTCTCATCACCAGTTACGAGACTTCTAATATTTGCACCGTCATACATTTCTGTTCATTGGTGAACAAATGGGGGATCCAGCGAGCAATTATCTTTGTAACCTGAAGAATTTTCTTCAGAATGATGTGGGCAGATGCTAAACCCAAGTTTGTCAATTGTGCCAGCTGTCTGACAGTGAAATGCGCATCTTTCTCAATAACAGATTTTATCTTACTAATGTTAGATTTGGTAACTGCAGACCTGGGTCTTCCTGAATAAGGTGCATCTTTGACCAATTCCTGACTGGAACTAAATTTTGTAAACAACCTATAAACTGTGCAAAATGACATTTGTTTATCCCCATAAACAACACATATCTCATCATGTATGCTTTTGACACTCAATCCCAACTTACAGCAGGTTTTTATATAACCCCTGATTTCAGCAACATTTTCTATTCGTTTTCTAACCATTTTCAATGCAGTGTCTATGAGTACATTTGTACATCTGAAAGCAATCAAAATTGCAAAAGAACCGGTTTGTGGATTTCAAGCATGTTTATACACAATGTACAATAATGATCAGTCATCCATTTCCTGTTGGTTTTGTACAGGTAAATCCCGTGATTTTTGAGTATGCTTTGCATTTGCAAAAGTTTTTGAACACCTCTCGTAAAGCCCTTTGGGCTTTATTCATTTAGAGCAATTTGCTGTAGTTTATACATTGATAAAACCCACAAAAACAAAATTCTTAAACCGTGACCTTGACCTCAAGGCCACAGGTATGGGTTTGGATAGTACTGATAAAAGCTTTGGTCCAATATCTATCACCATACCAAATATGAACTTAATCCATCATAAGATGTGGAAGTTATGAGCTCTGAAAAATTTTAATGCAAAACTTTGACGTAGATTTCTACGAACGTGACGAAATAACAAACAAATGGATGAATGTACTAACATAGGAATAGACTAAGAGATAGATAGAGAGATGAAAACTATATACCCCTTCGCATAAATGCAGGGGACATAATTACAATAAAATGAGAAGAAAACTTGGCCAAATCTCCTTTGTCATTTGACATCAAGTGTTAAAAGTGTTATAACATTTCATATTATCTTTTCAGCTATAACAAAGTAACAGTGTAAAAGACATTTGACTTTGTGTAACTGCTCACATTATAATCTTCTTGGTAGGTACAGTGCAACAGACATATGACTGTTTTTTAGCTTACATTTTGTACTTCACAACTTACCAGAATATAATCCAAAGACAGCATAAAGGCAGAAAGAAAGAATTATATAACTTGTGAACATGAGAAAACACATATCTCCAGATAATGCAAGTATTGTCAAATTTCTTATTTCTCCATGAAAACATATGTTGTGGGTATTCATTAGAAGTGCCTAGGGCACTTCTAATGAGTATCCACAACATGTTTTCATGGAGAAATAATTTACCCAATGTTTTCCTGATACTCCCTCTTCTCTGGAGGTATAAACTCCCTCTTCTCTGGAGGTATAAAACTATTACATTAACACAGACATGCATACATGCTGTTAGGCATGATATTATTCTACATAGTGCAGTTTAATATTAATACTTGCTTATATTTTGAAGAAAGTAGGCTTTACCCTTTTCATGCTGAATAAATTCAGATGCAATGCCCATTTCTAATTGTCAGCCAATCAGCTGACTTGATCCAAATTGTTGATACATATTCACACACTCAATGACAAAAAGTGCAGATCCAGATCAGCTGGCTTCTGAAAAGGCCAACTGATCTGGATCTACACTGTTTGTAAAGGTAGGATATATCTGGGTTCAGCAGGACAAGGGTTAAAATAACTGATACAGATGTCTGGTAATCTGGGGATACATGATAACTAAAACAACAATTCACCAAAGACTGTGGCAATTTAAGATATAATAGAATGAGATGGATAATGTTTTGGACTTTACTATCCAGGGTTAAAGTTCCTTTTCAGGATGTACAAAAGATGTAGTTGGAATACAAGTACAAATCTTATTCCAGTTTTGAAACCTGTTGCTGCATATTGTTTAATAAAAATATTCAAATAAAAATATACACATTTAGAAAAAATCAATTATTATGTTAATCTTCATTATTTTCATTGCTGAAGCTACAGTGTCTAACATATAAAATAATGTGTTTACACAGTTAAGAACATTTCTAAACATATAGGGTTTACTCAGCAGTTTCATGCTTTTCACACTATTCAAATAGCAAGCTTAATGTGTTTGGGTCAGATAATGTGACTGCTTAAACTCCAACACTGATTACCAAAACAAAAAGTTAATGGAATGGCCATGTAATTCCTGATAGACTTCTACTCTCACAAAGACATATAGGTCTAAAGCACACACACTTTCTGAATATCACAAGCCAGCCAGGTTTGACGTACATATGTAAGTCAAACAGTTAATCAGGAATTAAGGTGAATCCTGGGGTTTATAAAAAAGAGCAAGTCGTAAGACCAAGAATTATATGTCAGGGTCATAAAATGATACCTCAGTATTTGAGTCCTTGTTAGTGGGGAAGTGCTTTGGTGCAAAACTGAAAGGTTCCTCTGAATATCCCAATTGCACTTGATCATTAAAATATTGCAATGTTAATATACTAATGGAAGGCTAGATAACACTAGAGTTATGGTATGGAACCCCAATTTTGAACACTTATTACGGGCAATACACTTCAACCTCTTTATAACACGGTTTGTTATAACCCGGTTTTGGATATAACACGGTTCTAAGATGGATCCCAAAATATACTAAAGGAAGGATAGATAACACTAGAGTTATAGTGTGGAAGCCCAATGTTGAACACTTATTATGGGCAATACACTTCAACCTCTTTATAAAATGGTTCATTATAACACGGGTTTGGATATAACACAGTTGTTTAACTAACACAGTTTATGCTATGGACCCCAACAATAGTGTTATAAAGAGGTTGTGGTGTACCTCTGTAAATAATGCAATTTGCCAAATCTTGCCAACACCAATGCACATATTAATTTCCAATGGAGTCAAGTAAAACCAGAATAGAAGTTGTTTCATAGAAATAAAATACAGAAGCAAGTACAACAGACTGATAGACATCCAGTGTAA
Source organism: Anodontia alba (assembly GCA_964016985.1). Lineage (NCBI taxonomy): Eukaryota > Metazoa > Mollusca > Bivalvia > Lucinida > Lucinidae > Anodontia > Anodontia alba. The sequence goes on along the minus strand of OZ024834.1, from coordinate 10,028,226 downwards.
ATATATAATTCTCAACTACTAGCTTTTTTCTACATCAACTAAACTTGTAAAAATATTGCAAATCTGAATCTAACAATTCTAGAAGACTTTTAGGAATGTGTAAAAGTAAATGTGACAAACTACTGGGGAAAGTGTTACCGTAATAACCCTAAGTATTGGGTCAGACAGGCCTTTGCAAACACTGTAGATCCAGACTGAGGCATCTCATCAGGGTTTACACTGTTTGCCATACATACAGCAGTATTTTAGATATGTTTAAACCAAAGAAAAAAAAAATATTTAACTCTAATAGCCTATACAACTAAGTGTCAAAACTTAAAAATATCTGAGCAAAAAAAACCCACTTTGGTCACTGCTGCAAATGTAATGTTTATTTATCTTTGATTTCTTCTTGTCATTTTTTTACAGCATGAAATAAAAACTTATCAATTTTCTTTTGAAATGAAGCTGGATAAAAATTTCAGGAGACAACATTTTGAAATATTCTTATTATTGTTTTCCTAGAAAATAGGCTCTGATATTGTTTTAGAAAATAGACTTTGATATTTAATGCAAATTGTCTTTAATTTGCCTATTTGCATGAAATATCAAAGCCTGTTTTCCATATCATCAATTAGTCATCTACTGATTTTGCCCATAGTGTGGTAAGGGTTAAAAACTTCAAGCACAATACTGAAGAATGGCTACATTATAAGTCTTCTTCTCTCACCATCAAAAATGACAAACCTTAATCTTTCTTTTTTTTTTTTTTTTAATTTAACAGTTATTTTAATGTTATGACATAAAGAATGTATTTAAGTGATGCATAATGTTGTAAGCATTTTAAAGATTATTAGTTGCTAAGCTAAAGGAATTTATGAAATGTTAGAAATATTGCAATACCAAATAACCCTCCATAGCAGTAGACTTTTCAGCCTGGAAATATTGTAGATACAATAATAGAAATTGTCATCAAAAAAGAGCTCCACAGCATATTTAGACTTTTTCTTACTGTTCAGTGAAACTTTTGTTCTAAAATAAATCTTAAAGGGAGTGGATACAACACTAAGGAAAATAACTCTGGCATGAATATATCTCCTTTTTCAATGGAGGATACTGTAAAGGAAAGAATCTGAGGGTTTATTCTTTCCTTTAAGTGAAATCCCCAACGGAGAAAGGATTTGAAAGGGTGACAATTTTGAAATGAATCTCATTTTTAAAGGACTCAAAGACAAGTGAGGCGATTTCCTATATGCAAGTCTGCATTTGCAAAATAGCCACAAATTTTTCAGATGTATCCACTCACTTTTAACCCTTAAAGTGCCAGTCACAACTATTGTCGTCTGCTTTGTCTTCTGCCGGTTACTTTAAAAGTCATCTCTGCAAACAGTGTGGACCCAGATCAGACTGCTCCTTTAGGAGCAGTCTGATCTGGGTCCACATTGTTTGCCTGTATGCAAAAATAGGTTTGAAAAGTTTGCAAGAATATTCAGCAGATGACATAAACAGACGGACATTTTCAGATGCAGGTTTTCTGGGCACTTTAAGGGTTAAAGATCATACAGAGAACATTTTCATGGAAATAACAAAGGAAAATGTTTATATTGTGTCTCCAAAACAGCAAGGTACAGAAAAAGTTCAATGATTCGAACAATAATGGTATGTTTACCCTAGTGATTCAAACTTATTTTGAGTCCCTAGGAAATTCTCCTAACAGCTCAAGAAAACAAATATTTAGGGATATTTTTCTTATTTTATCATGAAATGTATATTGTGTGTAGTCTCCGACTCACATCAATGAAGCTATCCTAATGAATTAGCATTCCATTATTTTATAGAAGATCAAAAAAAGACACCCTTAAATTGTCCCCATTTGCCTCCTGACCTGGCGCTATGATTAACCCTCAGAGGCTCAAAATATCCATGTCTAGAACAGATTTCCATGGTCCTAAAGATGTTCGCACCATTGAAGTTTGACTGCATCTTGAACTCTGACAACTAACCAGCAGAAGCCATCCAGAAGATTTGGTTTTTATAAAAAGTGAAGAATTTAGGCCAGAACCAAAAGCAGAAATAGTAAACACTGCTGGCAGAGAAAACAGGAACTGTAAGACAAATTTTACAGCAAACACTACCACTAACATTTAACATTGCTCCAGATATGATGGGGTATCAGAAAAAAAAATCTTCTTATTTCTCCAAGAAAACACATGTTGTGGGTACTAAGCAGAAGTGACTCACTGAGGTGCTTCTAATAAGTATCACAATGTATGTTTTCATATGTAGTAGGTACTTATTAGAAGGCCTTGCTGAGGCATTTCTAATGAGTACCTACAACATACGTTTTCGTGGCAATATAAAGAAAATATTAAAAATGTGGCAATATAAAGAAAATATCAACATTTTTTGGTGAAAAAAAGCACCTTATCTGGAGCTATGATTAAATAGTATTTTTTGTTGATAAAAACATACACAAAACTATCACATGTCCTTTTCATTCACCAAACAAAACAATAACAACTTGTTTTCATAATCTATAATTGTTTGAGATGTTTGCTAAACAACTGCTATTTTATCATGATCAGAGAATCAGCCACTCATTTTCCTTTTGAATTCATTCATGGAAAGACTAGAACCTTCACATAAATATACTGTACAGTATTGTTTGTGTTGAGGTTTTACAGCCCAGTGAACCCAATTGGATCATGTCAAGCGCAGTCAGTTTACCTAACCACATGTTTACTGGGCAGGCTTAGTCCTCTAAACTGTTAACCAGTATTGTGCACACTCTTTTGCCAGAAACTGACAACTGCCCTTCTTGAATCAGTGGAAGGGAGAAAATGACCACAGAAAATATTTCATGATCAAATCTTGCCATTGGAGGTCGAACCAGCAACCCTTGAGCACCAGCTGAGGCCGGCACACTGTACAGTATCCAGTAAGACTGTACAAAGACATTTTCATTTGAATACATTTTTGGAGTCCATCTTTAAATTGTATTATTTTGAAACCATCCTAGCATGAACTGCAGTCTGGTGTACTTTTGCAACTTTATTATTTCATTATTTCAAGTTAGACAAACATTATATAGGCCAACCTGTCTTTGGGTAAATGCTTAATGCAATGGCCCAGGTCAGCCTGCACATCCACACAGTCTGATCAGGGCCTTCACTGTCCTCTGCCAGAATCACTGGATACTATAGAATTTACCAATGGAGAACAAAGGCCCAGATGATACTTTGCACCAGTGCAGGATGATCTAAACCTGCGCATTTTGCTTATTCTTAAAGGCACTTTTTGGCTTGATGCAGCTTATAGAGAAGATGAAGAAAAGAAAGGAATTTTTTCTTGGACTTTGTCTTGTAATGGTTATGTTTTTTTTATTTTTTTTTTTTTTTTTTATCATCTAAGAATGATAAAATATCTAAAGCAGGCATGACAAAAACCAGTCTTTTTTATCTCATATACAGCACTGTAAAAAAAAAAAAAAAAAAAAAAAAAAAAAAAATACACACACAGACAGGATCTGACAGTCACTGTTCTGATTCATAAGCATCATGAACCATAAAATGTGACATATATGTGTTCCCATTCCCCAAACAAAAATTACAGTCAAGTAAATGATTTCTGTCTTTTTAACCTACTACAGCTGGACCTTACAAAGCCAACAGGTGACTCCAACCAGACTGCATCAACAGAATAGTCATAGACTTTGATGTCTGCATATACCTGCTGGTGTTTTGTTCTGACCCTTAACTGACAAGAATTATGTACAGTCGAACCTCGATGGCTCGAACACCGATGACTCATTTACCATGGCTATTTCGAACTCGTTTTTGAGTCCCTACGAAATTCTTCTGATAGCTCAAGAAAACAAATATTTAAGGAAATTTTCTTATTTTATCGTGAAATTGTATGTTGTGTGTACTCATTAGAATTGCCTCATCGAGGTGATTCTAATGAGTACACTCAACATACAATCACTGTGTAGAAAATCGAAAAGATTTCCTTAAATTATCACTATTCCTGAACTGGTGCCATAATTAACCCTCAGTGGCTCGAACTACCCATGCCGCGAACAAATTTCAATGGTCCCAAAGATGTTCGAGCCATTGAGGTTCGACTGTATAATACACAAGAGAAGACAGCTTACCCTTGCTGGTGCAAACTGTAGATGTACTGGTGGGCCATCAGAGACTGAACTGTCCGAACCACCATCACTGAAAGTAAAGTACATAGAATAGATGAACTATGTTTCCGGAAAAGTACAACACCATCATTTGCACAGATATGTGTAAACCAAATGATGTGCAATGCATGAAAAGGGCACATACATTTTCCAGACAATGTAGGTCCAGATCACAGTGTGCATCTGTGCAGTCTGGCCTGGGCATTTTCTGTTCATCAACATATACTACAGTTTCCACCGATTCTGTAAGCGGACAATGAAGGTCCAGATCAGCCTGCGCTTATGTGCAGACTGATCAGGGCCTGCGTTGTCCACAAATTACATAAGGGCCCTTTTTGTGCATTGTACATAAAATGTAAATAGCCAGTATGTTGATTAAAGCAGAAGATTATAAATGCACTAACAATGTCATCTGATGATGATTTGGTGTTTGGTGTCTCTTTCAACATTATTTAAGTCATAATGAGATGATGGAAGGATGATAAAGAAAGGTTCTGTGCAATAAAGCACAGTACAGTGATAGCTGAATTCTGCCCCTAGCAGGACTTAAACACTGGGATCTGGTGATCAGAAGTAAGAAATACTAACCACTTGGCCATGTGATATTTCTCATTAATCTGGCCTCTCATTTATGATGCAGCCTTATTTACAAGTTCACAATGTCAGTAAATGTCTTTTAGTTCACGTGTATGGTTTTTTTTTTATTTAACTTCAAATCTATGTACTTAGAGTTTACATCTATAAAATCTAAAATAGTGTGTTTTGGAAAATAGGAGAAAGCAATAACAGTGAGCCCAAGCAAGCTATCATGATATCTAAGTTTTTTGTTTTTACCTTGGGATCATTGAGCCCATCCAGTTTTGTTTGTTGGTGTTGAGGTTTTATGGCCCAGTCAACTCATTGGGGTCATGTCGAGCGCAGTCAGTTTACCTAACCACACGTTTTAGTGGGCAGGCTTAGTCCTCTAAGTGGTTAACCAGTATTGTGCACATTCTTTTGCCAGAAACTGACAACTGCCCTTTTTGAAGCAGAAGCTTTTTGAAGCCGAAGGAAGCCCATCTGGTAGTTTGGAAAACTGATTACTTGTTTAAGCCAGTGCTAAAGGGAGTGGGGGGGGGGGGGGGGGGGAATCAAGGAAATGGAGTGAACGACCATAGAAAATATTTCATGATCTATCTCCAGGAAAGAATGTTGCCAGACCTGGCGGGAATCGAATCCGTGACCTCCTGATCACCAGTCGGAAATGCATCCAACTGAGCCATCGAGGCAGGTTACTGTCATATGAAGAGTCTGAATAAAACCTGAAATAAAAGTCTGAATAAGAATTTTCATTCTTTTATGTAATCTTTGCTTCCAAAGACAACCTATATAGATTTTATTTACTGCTTTCTGCCATGAACCAAAATACATCTGATATTCTAAGGGCACTAAATATTTTGTTTTGATTGAGTTTAGGTTTTACTGCCAAGTCAACTCATTGGGGCCATGTCCAGCAGGTCAGTTTACATTACCACTTTTCCTGGGCAGGCTTAGTTCTCTAAGTGGTTAACCAGCATTTGTGCATTCTTTTGCCAGAAACTGACAACTGCCCTTCTTGAAGTAGCTGAAGGGAGAGAATGACCATAGAAAAATATTTCATGATCAATCTCCACGAAAGAATGTTGGTGGACCCAGCAGGGATTGAACCCATGACCTTCTGACCATGCAATTTTTACGTAAACATATATACAAGAATCAAGTAAATCCAATAGCACCAAAATTAATTATTTATTAACCCACTGTAGACTGACTGAATTCCCCCACACTATATCTTGGAAGATTCTCATGTCAATTTTAGGTATGTCAGGCTATGTAAGTTAGATATTCCTAGAGAAAAATGATTGAACTATTTGCTAACAGTGGAGACCCTGATCATATGCTGCATTCTGCAGCATCTGATCTGGGTCTGCACTGTTCGCCAACTTCCCTTTCAGGGGTCTCCAGACTACAATGGGTTAAACTTCTACTGTGGTTTCACTGATTTAAAACAGATTATCAAGAAGACACTGATATCCCTAGCAACATGACGTAATGGTGATGCATACCAAGATTTGGTATTCAGGGAGGCAAATGGTACGTCAAAAATTGCATCCCTTGTAAAAAATGACAGATATTCTACCAAATGAATCCGGTCACCTTGAATATAAAAAAAACCAGGGCCCGGTTGTTCAAAGCGTCATTAGCTTAACAAGCTCGTTAAGGGTCATTTCGTTAACTGTTCTAGCGGATTCAATACACAATATTCTGATATTTTTTGCTGAAAAAATGTGAGTAGCTTTTGCACTGCAAAAGCTACTCACATTTTTTCAGCAAAAAATTTCAGTATATTTGCGTATCACTCGATTAAAATTTTAACGAATCGTTAACTAACGACATCGTTAGCTTTGAACAACTGGGCCCTGACTGCCAATAAGGTCACTATTACAGGCATTGGTGATCTCTACACTATAAACTCTTCACTCAGTGTTTTCACTAACTTTTCTGGCACTTGGTGCTTCAAGGATAAATAGGTGGTTGGTTCTGTATATACCGTATTTACCCTAAGTTTTCAAACACCTAAACTCCTTACCAAACTTGTCCTAAACTTTGAAGAAGGCTATTCTGCTACCTCTTAATGTGTCTAAATTATTGCTATATGTATGGCAAACAGTGTAGATCCTGATCAGATGCCGCATTTTGCAGCATCTGATGTGGGTCTACACTGTTTGCAAATGCATATCTGTCCCAATACTTAGGATTATTATGGTAAAACTTGTGCAAATTTGTCAAAAGTAGAAGGGGAAAATTGCCTCAGTTGAAGGGGAAAATCCCCATTCCCTGCCTCTTAATGAAACCCCTGTTCACAGCAGTTGCAGAAATCTTACTGACCTGGATTCAAATTCATAGTCTGAGAGGTTGTCACTGAGGTCAACTTCAGTAGCATCAATACCCTTCTGTTCCAGTTTGATGCGAATTTCTTTCTTCAAGTTCTCCTCCAAATCACACAAAACATTGGCACACTGAAAATACACAAATATACATATGCTGTTAGTTGTCATTTTTGTAACTAGTGGCTTGCATGGAAAGCAAAATACAAACTAGGACCATCATATGCACAATCAGGTCCGGACACCATATCGAGGGTTGAGCGCAAGACTGTAGTAACTCAAACATATTTTTGAAACCCTTGTTTAGGGGCAACTTGGAACCCTTTGTAAATTTTGATTGATTGAGTTGGGGTTTAACCACACGTCAACCCTTTTGGGTCATTTTGTGTCGTCTCCCAGAGAAAGGGAGAAAAGAGACAGAAGAGATAGCAGAAGAGATAAAAGAGAGGGACAGGGAAGAAAGAGGAACAGGAATGAAAGTGAAAAAACAGAAGAAATAAAAACATCACCTCCCTACCCTTAACTGCTACAAGGATAGCAGGCCCTGCCCAACTATAAGCCAATATCAGCTGGACACCCCGGTGACAAAAGATACATGACACCTTCACACCACCCAACCACCCACAGGACCCCTTTGTAAACAATGCAAATTTAGGTGCCATTGCTCGTATGAGCAATGGCACCTAAATTTTCACTGTTTACAGAAAGATATGTTGTAATCTTCATAATGCCTTCATGGTGATGAGATTAGGTTTGGGGAAAAACAACCAAATGACTTACGCCAGTCTTGCGCTCAACCCTCGATATGATACCCAAATTATTTGGTCAGAGCTCTAGATAAAAAGAGTGCAAATGAAATTTGTTTTTTATTTGTGATACCATCAACATATGACTGTGGAGATTTTTTTTTTTTTTTTTGAAAATTATTTTCAATAAAAAAAGAAAAAAAAATTAAAAATAAATGAATAAAAATAAAATAAAAAATCTAGAGCCCTTATCTAGAATTCTGTCAGAGAGACATGCCTGTGCAGTTTGATTGAGGACATCGCTATTTGCTCAAGCATGTCTACCTGAATATATAGTGTAAATAGATTTTCTGATCACAAGGGCATTCATTCACTATTCACCATCTGAAATTGTCAAAGTTTAACCCTTGTCATGCTGAATAATTTAAGATGCCACGCCCACCTAATTTCCAGCCAATCAGATTACTTGATCCAGGTTTTTGATAGAAATTCACATATTTAATGACACAGTGCAGCTCCAGATCAGTTGTCTTCTTCAGAAGCCAACTGATCTGGATCTACACTGTTTGCTAAGACAGGGCATGTCAAGTTTAGCATGAGAAGGGTTAAGTACTATATTATGTCAATTAAACTATGGAGAGATTGACTCTAAGTACTGGAACAGACAGGCCTGAGCAAACAGTGTAAAAATGTGTGAAGATACCCAGGAAATGCAGCAATCACCTAGCTCAGCTTTCTCAAGGCACTGAAAGAGGAGATGAGGAACAAAACCAAATGCAGTAGCATCTGATCAGAGTCTACACTGTTTGCCACACAACAAGCATTTTTCGAACACTTCAAACTACAGTAAAATGTACATGTTCAAATGTTAGGCCCAATATGATAAGGAATAAATATGTGCTAATATTTAGGGTAAATGCAGTAAAGTCTGGAGCTTTACAATTTACATATGACAGAAAACAGTCTTCATCATTTCATGGCTACTATTGTCTACAACCTTTTTAAACTGGTCCCTCATCCAATGTGTATTTTTGCATGCAGATTTCTAGTTGAATCACATCATGTCTGAACTTGCTGATTGTATCAACAAATAGACAATCTAATGAGTGAGGCAAACTTACTGCACCAGCAAAAGTCAATTTGATTGTGTTGGGGTTTAACGACACGTCAACCCTTAAGGGTCATTTTGTGTCGTCCAGCAAAAGTCAAAATAATGCTTGAATAAACCAAGGACTAAGCCATGCTTTATCTTATTATCTAGGTTTTATATTAACCCTTCTCATGCTGAATAAATTAAGATGCCACACCCACTTCTAATTGTCAGCCAATCAGATTACCTGATCCAGATTTTTGATATATAAATTCACATACTTAATGGCAAACAGTGCAGATCCAGATCAGTTGGTTTAGAAGCCAACTGATCTGGATCTACACTGTTTGCAAAGGCAGGGTATATCCAGGCTCAGCAGGACAAGGGTTAAAATTTTAACATTTTCAATTTTACAACCTTTACATAGTTCTTTATGTCAAGCTTTTAAACCTTCTGCAATACAACACAGAAATACTCTATAGCAGCATAGATACAAAAAAAAAACACACAAACAATAAACATATACACTGTAAATCCAATACATCACAGTCCGTTATTTCGCGAAATCCAGTATATCCAGAATCAGCCATGGCTCCCAAATTTTCCATAAGCAAAAAAATTTAAAAACATAAATTGTTTGTCGTTTTATTTAACTTCAGAAAAACAAAAATAAAAAAAAAACGTGTTCCGGTAAATGATTTTTCACGCCTATCCCGACGCTAAGACACGTCAGGTATTATGACAAACAATCCAATTAGCGTCAATCAGCACACACATTGATTATCATTGGCAAACAATAAATTATAATCGCCGTTACTGTCATAATCATTATCATCGAGCACAGAGACCTACTCAATGCTCAATCAGTCAATGATGCCCACAAAATAATTCTGCTCAACAGGTGAAAACGGTCCACCTCCTTTTCAACACCAGCAAATTTTACAAGACAGTAGTCTTAGATGTTTCTGTCTCACATACACAGATCTTAGTCTGCTTACTTTACACTTCTGTAGCAATAAATATTTTAAAAGAAAACAACTGCGTCAAAAAAAATAACAATAAAACTAAAATAAAAGAAATTAACACTGATAAATGATAGTTTTTAGCGCCCACAACACAATAATAAGTAAAGGGAAGCAACTCATATTATCTAGGCACAACTGAAGCAATTTGAGTTACTTCCCTTAGCCGTTCCAGGGAACCAGAGTATCCAAAATGGCGTCCTAAATTGTCAACCCGGTAATTTCTTGTTTTCAAAAGTAGTTTATCAGCTGGTTTCGACTGAAATTACTTGTTAGACATAATGCACAATTGTAAATTATGCCACTCAGCAATTCTAATCCAATTTTAATTGGGAAACATGGCTGACAGCATGACTGAATGCCATTTATCAGTGATGTCTCAGCAAACTACCACAGCGACAAACCCAGCGAGTATTATACATGCCGTTATACATGCACGGTACATGTCTGGACTTATATCGCGCTCCGTTTATATCAGATTTGCGGACTTTGGACCCCGAGGACTGCAATATATTGGATCTATAGTGTATGCTATATGGTAAAAGTCCTAAACTTTCAAAGTGCCTGACAAAATGGCATATGCAAACAGTGTAGACCCAGACTGGAGCAGTCTGATAAAGATCTATACAGTTTGCCGTTCTGCTAAAGATTTTAAGAAACATCATCTTATAAAGAGGAGTCTTTGTTTGTGTTGAGGTTTTACGACCCAGTCAACCCAATGGGGTCATGTCGAGCGCGGTCAGTTTACCTAGCCACACGTTTACTGGGCAGGCTTAGTCCTCTAAGCGGTTAACCAGTATTGTGCACATTCTTTCACCAGAAACTGACAACTGCCCTTCTTGAATCAGCGGAAGGGAGAGAATGACCGTAGAAAATATTTCACGATCAATCTCTACGAAAGAATGTTGCCAACCTCGGCGGGAGTTGAACCCGCGACCTCCTGGTCTCCAGTCGGACGGCGCATCCAACTGAGCCACCGAGGCGGGCCCAAAGAGGAGTCAGTGTATAGAGTACTGACTCAAGTCATTTTCTCAATGATAACATAATGTTCCAATTGCATATTTTATGTTTGCAAGAAAATCTGTGTCCATCTGCCCAGTTGATGTCATAATTTTGTTTTGGCCAAGTTTATCAGAATAGTCTGTTAGCAAAAAATAAAATATACTCCTAAGCATGAGCTTAGATTAAATTCTAAGGCAAATAAACACAGACTAAAGTCAAAAGGAAATTTCTTTTGGGGCAAACTTTTGACCCCATGACAGTCTGAATATCTAAATCTAAATATCACAGAATGGTGTGAAATTAATCATGGGTATCCAAATTAAACAGTTATACACAAGAAATAATAAAGAAAAAAAAATGTCCAGCATCTTGCAAGTGGACTAAATCTGGGTACAGTAAAAATATAGAGGTGGGCCTAAAACACAGCAAAATAGGAAAATGAAGTGACTGAATACACAATGTTAAAGAAAAAATAAACAAAGTTGATAATATCAGAGAAATTCATTATAATAGAGCACATACTTAATTGTAGACTGAATAGTATTATTCATAGCTCCAGTTAAGAGGTGGTATCCACATAATATTTTTCTTATTTCTCCATGAAAACATATGTTGTGGGTACTCATTAGAAGTGCCTCCATAAGGCACTTCTAATTAGTACAAAAACGTATGTTTTCATGGAGAAATAAGAAATAATATCAGCAGTTATTGAATGGAAAAAACCTAATCAGGAGCTATGTTAACAATTATGCAAAATATATAATTTGGACCTAGGGCCAGTTAAATACCTTAATTAATGTCTGACCAGAGAAGATCTAGAACTGTCTGAACATCCAATGTTTTCACCTTTGAAAATGCCAGTAGTGAATGACAGATTCTTAACCCATAAAGTATTATTCAAAATTGCTCCAGAACACATTATAAGTTGTTTTATCATTGTTCAGAGAAAAGAAGGATTGACATTTCACAGAAAAAATGATTGTAGAATGTTATCTGCTCCCTGTTGTGACTGATACTTTTAGGTTTAACCATGTTACACTTACACTAAATATTCAGACATGCTTCTATACTTATTTTAAAATTTGGGAACAAAACCATTAGCCTGGTTTAGACGTGAAACCCCAAAAAGGGTAAATGGCAAGCAGTGCAGACCCAGATCAGATGCTGCAGAATGTTTGCAAATAGTTTAGCCATTTTTCTCTAGGAAAATCCAAACCACATAGCCTGGCATACCTAAAACTGAAATTCAACTCTTCCAGTATATAGTGTGGGGGAGTTTAACCCTTGTCCTGCTGAATAAATTAAGATGCCATGCTTACTTTAAATTTTCAGCAAATCAGATTACTTGATCGAGATTGTTGATATAAATTCACATACTTAATGGCAAACAGTGCAGATCCAGATCAGTTGGCTTCTTCAGATGCCAACTGATCTGGATCTACACTGTTTGCACAGGCACGGTATATCTGGGTTCAGCAGGACTAGGGTTAAAATGGATTAATACATGTAGTTGGCAATGCATATGAAAACTGTTCAAAATTCCAGATCAAAATTTGTCTTTAGGAGCAATCTGATCTGTATCAATGCATTTGCATGTTTTGTTTGTGTTTGTGTTGAGGTTTTGCAGCCCAGTCAACCCAATGGGGTCATGTCGAGTGTGGTCAGTTTACCTAACCACATGTTTACTGGGCAGGCTTAGTCCTCTAAGCGGTTAACCAGTATTGTGCACATTCTTTCGCCAGAAACTGACAAATGCCCTTCTTGGATCAGCGGAAGGCAGAGAATGACTGCATTTGCATGTACATGTCTGTCCAAATATTTAGAGTAAATAATGTATAACACATTGCATAAATGCACTGGCTGTTCTGTAAATTTCTGTCTCTATTTGCAAGGTACTTTCTATAGGCCCTAAACCCAATTTTAACCCTTAAACTGCCAATCACAACAACTGTCGTCTGCTTTGTCATCTGCTTGTGATTTTAAAAGTCATTTCTGCAAACAGTTTGGACCCAGATCAGACTGCTCCTTTAGGAGCAGTCTGATCTGGGTCCACACTGTTTACATGCATGTTAAAAAATAGGTTTGAAAAGTTTGCAAGAATATTCAGCAGACAACACAAACAGACAACATTTTCAGATGCAGGTTTTCTTGGCACTTTAAGGGTTAAAGCTGCAATTAAAAGAGCAAGAAAAAGAATAAAACATCTATAAAAGTTTCCAAAAATTGCAAAAGATGGATGAAACTCTATGTCATATAGGGAAGTCTCACAAAATGGGTTCTATGCACCTGTTCTATTCTTTACTAAGCTAGTAGACTAGTTCTTGCCACTTGATACCGTGATTTTGCTTAACCTTTACACCACTCTCTGAGCATAATCAGCAGACAACAAATGGATGCTAATTCCCCCCCCCCTCCCCCCCCCCCCCCCCCAGCAAATAGGCTTAGATATTTCATGCAAACAATTTGCATAAAATGTCCAAGGCTATTTTCTGTAAAACAAAAAAAAAAATAAGAAAAATGTTTCAAAAGGTTTTCTGCTGAAATTATTACCCAGAATGCTAAGTTAAGGGGAATGGATGCATTTTCAGGGGAGGCAACTCTGTTCAAACTGTTTTGTCCCCTTCTGAAAGGATTCTACTATACTAAAGTAGAAAGACCCATTTTCAGAGGGAGCTTAGTGTGCAAGAAAGCAAACAAGAAGTCATAAAAGTTGTCTCCCTTGTACAAAATGGTGCACCCAGTCCCTTTAACTGTTTCCAAAAAAGGGCACTATTGGCAGCATTCATTTTTGCACTTGTGAAATATATAAAAAGGAGAGATAAAACACTGTAGGAGATATGCTATGAGGAATATTATATGAAAAAAAACCTCAAGTCAGCTAAATCAAGTCAGGGTATTTCCTGTTCAAATATAGACAGGGAGTTTGTGTGATATAACAGAAAAAGCCTTAATAATCTGGTGCTGATTTCTCTCATAAAAATCTCTGATGATTCTATATATCTTGTTTTCTACTTTAGCATGATAATGATGATGATTCAGAGTTTAATTTCCCTCTGAACATTATTTAAGTCAATGAGATGATGGAAGAGTGATAATAAAAGGCTCTGTGCAATGAAGCACTGTACAGTCCCAAGCTGAATTCCACTTCCAGCAGGACTTAGCACTCCCGAATTTGGATTGCAAGGTCCCAAAATGGGACCTCGCGATCCAAAGTCAGGAGTGTTAACCATTTGGTCACCCAGAAGCTTTTTATATTTTAGCATGATAAAATGAAAATTACTTAAAAATATTGCCTTTTTCTTTTTACATCAAACAGACAAAATATTCCATCAAAGCTGAGGCACTTCTAATGAGTACCCACAATGTACTTTTTCATGGAGAAATATGAGAACTATTTATACCGTAGAAAGTGGAGGTCCTGTCATGTGACCTGGGCCTATATTATTTGCATCTTTTCACTGGAGGTCACTCACATACATTCTCTGGCGAAGAGGAATTCATGCAAGAAATGTGAATGCAAACAATACCATAGCTCCAGATAAGAGGGGGTATGCACATATTTTTCTTATTTCTCCACAAAAATGTATGTTGTGGGTACTCATTAGAAGCGCCTCAACCAGGGCCCAGTTGTTCAAAACTAACGATGTCGTTAGTTAACGATTCGTTAAAATTTACATCAAGTGACACGCAAATACGCTGAAATTTTTTGCTGAAAAAATGTGAGTAGGTTTTGCAGTGCAAAAGCTACTCACATTTTTTCAGCAAAAATTATCAGAAAATTGTATATTGAATCCGCTAAAACAGTTAACGAAATGACCCTTAACGAGCTCGTTAAGCTAACGACGCTTTGAACAACTGGGCCCAGGTGCTTATAATGAGTTTCAACAACATATGTTTTCATGGGGAGATAAGAAAAATATCAGTACTTTTTGGCTAAGTAAACCTGACTTATCTGCAGCCATGAATATCTATGGAAAATATTGGAAGAGAATGTTAATTCTATACACACAGAAGGTATAATAGTTAGATGACTAGATGATAAAACAGTTAATCAAGAAAACAGATTTCATTCTTGGAGCTTGGAAAATGGCTGAATATAATACTGGAATGAACAGATGGAAAATCATACACTTTTCGTCTCTAAAACCTAAAAAGTGAATGCAAACATCCAGTTATCAAAATATTTAGAAAGAGGTACATTATAATACAACAAGCAGTTCTTATGATATATGATGAAGTTAGTCACTAGGCCTTTCCAAAGTAAAATGCTTTATTTATTCCAGATTTGTACATGAGTAAATCTCCAACAATTTATCATTTAGGTCTCATTACTATCATATACAGGCTTATTGTTGGGTGCTGGTAAAATCAAGTACCCTTGACACCCCCCCCCCTCCCCCGCATCATAGGGCTATCCCCCCCAAACACACACAAACACCTCACCCTTTCAATCCTCAACAAAGATTTGGGTTAACTGAGAGTGCTGAGCTGAGAGTGTGTGCATGCATGTATAGCTCCAGATAAAAGGGGGCAGCAGGAAAATATTTTTCTTACCTATCCATGCAAACATGCTGTGGGTTCTAATCAGAAGCACCACAACATGTTTTTCTATGGAGAAATAAAAAAAATTATCAATACCTTTTGCTTGAAACAAGCACATTATCTGGAGTGATGACAATGTAGCACAGATTCTAATGTGAGTAAGATATATTTATCATTAACTGGATTAAAGTCTTTTGTAAGTGTCCAGAAAGAGACACATGTTGGTTGGATGTATAATGAATAAGATACAGGTTAGGGAATAGTTTTAGTAATATGTCAATGAAGATTATAAGAATAGAACAACGTTTGACATCAGTCATATAGGATTGCTACACATTAGATTATGTACAAATATTTTCCTCAATATAGAGATTTTTATGCAATTTGGCTCTTATGACCCTTCACAAAATGAATCGTGCCATGCGAGAATGTGTCTTCAGGTAAATGCAGACAGCGTAGGCCCAGATCAGCCTGTGCATCGGTGCAGTCTGATCTGGGCCTTTGCTGTCCGCTAACAGAATCAATGGATACAGTCAACCCTCTTTATACCGGCACTCGCTACAACGACAAAATTCGTTGCAATGACAATTTGACAGTCACAAACCCTTTGCTCAAGAGGTGACAGAAATTATGCAAGAATATTGCATTAAACTTCAAGCAACATAAGTTTTGGATATTTGTTAGAATTGCCTCACTGAGGCAATTCTAACAAATATCTAAAACATACGTTCTGTGAGGGAACAAGAATAAAACAAGGCCTTTCTTACATAACATTGTGTCCATAAATGATACTTTACAACAGAAAATTCATTTTAATGGCAACATCTTTGGGAACAAGTGCTGTCGTTGTAACGAGGGTTCACTGCACTATATAAAATGCATCAATGGAGAGCAAATGCCCGGATGAGACTTTGCACATGTGTGGGATGAATCTGAATCTGCATTTTGTGCATGTTCAAAGACACTTTATTGCTTCATGCGCCCAAATGATCTTCAAGGTACTAGCTGACTATGACAAGCATGAACGCTCAGATCAGTGAGCAGTCAGGCTGTCTTATCAGGATCTACAACGTCACAATCATAAATCAATGGATACTCTAGAATTAAAACTCTTTTTATTTCTTTCTTTATTTATTTATTTTTTTTTTTTCAACTAAAAAGTATAGATACTTTCTTGTTCCCCATGAAAACTGGGTATTCAATAGAAGTATCTTCCATTTGCCATACCCATAACACATGCCTTCATGGAGAAATAAGAAAAATATCATTTATTCAGAGATATGGGAATATGTGAATAACAGCAATGGCTTTGATCAGACTGTGTATGATAACCTGGGCTTTCACAAAAACATCAACACATAGTTGTGATACTGATTCTTTTTAAAGTACTTTTATGCATCAACCTGTCTCAATCAAACATATGAGTGTCTGAATGATGCCACTTACAGGGGACATTAGCAGGCTCCCCATAACAAATCTAGGCAACAGAAATTACCGATTCTGCAAACAGAGGCAATGAAATATTTTATCTCCCTACTTAGATTGGTTAAAGGTGGTTAGCCTCTTACATCTCTATACAATGAAGTTAATTTTCAACCTCATGTATACAAAGTGCAGTTATAGTACTGAAAACTGGTCTTACTTGGAATGTTTTTATTCAGGTGAAATAAAAATGCACTAATGCAACATAGCACCTGATACATAGCTCCAGGCAAGAAGGGTAACAAGTAATTATTTTTCTTATTTTTCCATGAATACATATGCTGTGGGTTCTCTTTAGAAGTGCCTCTATGAGGCACTTCTAATGATTACCCACAACATATATGTTCGTGGAGAAATGAGACAATTATCAATACTTTTTCGTTGAAAAAAGTACCTTGTTTAGAGCTATGATATTATGTTTAACCCTTGTCCTGCTGAACCCCGATGTAACCTGTCTTTGCAAACAGTTTAGATCCAGATCAGTTGGCTTCTTCAGAAGCCAACTGATCTGGATCTGCACTGTTTGTCATTAAGCATATGAATTTGTATCAAGAATCTGGATCAAGTAATCTGATTGGCAGAAAATTAGTAATGGGTGTGGCATCTTAATTTATTCAGAAGGACAAGAGTTAAAACATTCATTTAACCCTTAGAGCACCAACCAAGTATGAAGCAGACAACAAGTCTCATTTTTTTTTTTTACTGAGAAAACAAAGCTTGAGAGTTCATGAATCATCTGCAGTCAGACCATTCACATGACATGTCAAGCTTTATTTTCTCTGAAAAATAATATAAAATAGAAACGTGAAACGATAATCCCACCACTATCGTGTGGTGGGCAGACAACTCTGTCAAATATTAACAAAATTTGCCAATTTGCAATCCGAAGCTAGATCCCCACAACATCAATGTACATACCAGGTTTGGTGAAAATCCATTGACATTTACTCAAGTTACCATCTGGAAATGAAACTAGGGATGGACAGTAGACAGACGGTCAGATGGATGGACATAATAATGGCAGAGTATAAAAAAATCAAAAAATCCTCTTTTGCAGTTTTGAATGGTGCTTTAAGGGTTAATTAGTTTGTTTATCTACAGACCTTGTTCTTATATAGACTATAATATATGTTATTCTATTCACCTGCAAAATGTTGAACCCCATTAACAAAAAAGCAAGTATTTGAGACACTTTTAATAAGGATCACAATTACCTTGGTTGTATCAGGATCACAGTAATCCAGCAAGGTATCACAGAAATCATATCCCATCTGTTCAAAATCTTGTGCACTGAAATGTAAGCCTTTTTTCTTGCCAAGGCTTGACCCACAAAATGTAGCCTGTAAATAAAAAAACAAATCCAAATGACACAATATACAGACAGAGCAATCGGCTAACCTGAGAAATATCCTATACAGGCAAACAGCAATTTGAAAACTGAATGATACTGCATGTCCCCTAAGTATTATCACCTTACTATACACTCGACTCTCATTATCTCAAATTCCACGGGACTCTCTGAAATACTTCGAGATATCCGTACTTCAACATATCAGATTTGCAGAATTGAGGAAAAACTAATTCGAATAACCACATTTAACAAAAATATGTGTAATTGGACTCCTGAAGTTAGAGATATATTGAAAAAATTGTGGAAAAGAGGATAAATTGCTCCTTAGGAGCAGTTTCTCCTCTTTTCCACAATATTTTTACATGTTGTTAGATTTTCATGTTTAGGCAGGGACCAGAATTTCACTTCGAGATAAGCGGTTATTCGAGATAAGCGAGGTCGAGATAGCGAGAGTCAACTGTATTTATCCTAAACCTTGAACTCGTCCATTTTACCACATGGTGATGTGTCTAAAATTGCTGGATACGTGACAGATAGTGCAGACCCAGATCAGACACTGGATTCTGCTGTATCCTATCTGGGTCTACACTGTTGTTTGCTCAGGCCTTCTGTCCAAATATTAGGGTCAACACAGTATCCAATACTGCCAAGCAGCAATTCGGAAATGCAATGATGTTACAGGCTCAATACGGTACCCTTTATTGTCAAACAGCAATAGGAAATTGAATGGTTAGGTTACAGACTCAATACAGTCAAATGCATTGTCAAACAGCAAAAGGAAATTAAATGATATGGCTACAAATGATGAAACTGACAATTTTAGACGTTTCTCTACCTACCAAGACAACAATAGAAGCTTTCTTAAGGGGAACTAATACACTCTCAGGGGAGGTAACTGCCAAAATCATTTTGTCTCCCTTCTAAAAAGGGGTCTACTCTAAAAGGAAAGAATTTGCTCCCACAGGGAGCAAATTCTTTCATTTTAGAGTAGACCCCTTTTCAGAAAGGGCTTGGTATGCAGGAGAGCAAACTGGAAGTACCGTATTAATCCGCCTATAAGACGATTTGTTTATAAGACGGGGGCTGTTTTTGGGCCCTTCCCAGGCAGGATTTTGCTTTTACTTAATTATAAGACGGGTTAAAAAAGTCGCCTGTCGGAGATATTCCCTGCCACTCAGAAATTCCTAAAGTACAATTAAAAAAACTTCCCACACCACTTACAAGCATGCATACCGTATTTAACTGTGTATAACACGCACCTTATTTACCCAGAAAACGTTTATAAAAATCCGATGTGTATTATTTATAGGAATACCAAAATCGTTTATCTTTTTTTTTTTTTTTAACTTTTCTTCCAACTTACCAAAAAAATTGTTTGAAATAAACAATGTTTATGATAAAGAAAAAAAAACTACCAACATACATCTGTGCACTTAATTGGTTAATTGGCAGTCAGAATGACAACTAGTCGACTTTAGTTGTTGTTTGCATTGCCCTGAGGCACTGAGTTGATAATTTCACGTCTCAGTTAAGAAAGTGACACAAAGTGACACAAAGAAGGTGTTAATTATGAGAACACAAAAGAAATAACTACATTTTTATTGTCATAGCGTCTGCAGTGGGGAAGCAAAGAACTGCCTACACTACATCAAGTTGCCTGAGGCCCATGGTAACAGAGCTGCACAATGAAAATTCAGTTAGCATTATCGTAAATTCGGCCTGTTTCTACTCTAAACCTTCCGAATTCGGCCATTTTCAACTCAATCCTAGTGAAATTTGACACACTTAGTATCTGGTAACTTAGTAAATAATGCACGGATAAATTCTTTGTGTTTTACATAGGAACATCTTTTTTTTTTTATTTCAAAACTATTTAGCAAATATTCAGTGCGTGTTATACACGGGTGCGAGTAATACACAGAAAAATTCGGTACTTCACCTAAAAAATTACCTTGCTGCTATTTCTATCAAGGGACGAAGGTAAACATTATATCCTTCTACCGGTTTCGAAGATCGGCATTTTCCGTGACCACGTGGCACCACCGGACTTTGCCGAAAATACCGATATGGCCAAAGACCTCGATTATAAGACGGGTCTGGATTTTTGGGGGCTTTTTTGGGGGAAAAATCCCCGTCTTATAGGCGGATTAATACGGTAGCAGAAGCTCTATCCTTGCAAAAACGGGCAGAAAATCTACCAAGAGTAACCAGTCTTTAAGTTTTTTGAGTTGGAGTCAACACTGTTAACATAACCAGCACGTTAATCAAAAATCTGATTATGATGATATGACTGTTAACCACATAACCCTCACGTATAAGTTGTCATGATAAAAATTATAGTACTCACCTCCATGGTATAGCTATTGAGTATACCCATGTTCCACATCACCACTCTGCCTGTGCCTTCTTTACTTTTCTGAATCTTGAACTTGCAACTCTCAAAACTGAACTGTAATTCAACAAAGTATATCTCAGCCATAAAACAGGAAAAGAGGGGTATTCAGATAAACAGTGGTTTTGTTTGTTTTTTGTCACATTATAAGTACCACACCAGGATTTCTGTTAGTGGATGTATGGATGTGATCTAAACAGTGATGATGTTCCCATATGGCAAAACACTTTACATGGTCATATAGCAGACTTCTTCTATTACCACATACAGCAATCTGATATTCAGCATTTGTACAAAATCACAATTGTCATTATTTTGTACACAAATCTGTAAGACTTAACAGCAAAATGTAGCGACATGTGGTACCTATACAGGACTGCCTACTGCCAATAAATATCAACAGACCATAGTTGCAGCCTTCATTCCTGAACAGTTTTCATTGCACGTTTGGCCCACTGATAGAACCAATTAATGTAGGCACATGGTTTGCTTGTTTGTGTTGAGGTTTTACTGCTCAGTCAACCCAATGGCAGTCAGTCAGTTTACCTAACTACACTTTTACTGGGCAGGTTTTGTCCTCTAAGCTGTTAACCATTGTTCAAATTCTTTCACCAGAAACAGACAACTACCCTTCTTGAATCAGTGGTAGGGAGAGAATGACCGTAGAAAATATTTCATGATCAATCTCCAAGAAAGAATGTTGCCAACTCAGCAGGGGTCGAACCTGCAACCTTCTGATCACCAGTTGACGCGCATCCAACTGAGCCATCAAGGCAAGCGTAGGCACATGTTTTTGATCTGGCTATTTTCCAAGGGTGACAGCTGTTAAATTAGAAATCTACTGACGCTGATGATGACAGTTTGAACATCAGGATCGGATGTTGACTTTACTCATGTATTCCTGACAAAAATATTTAATGTACTTCATAACACTTTCTGACATGCATTGAGTGTAAATATCTTGCGGCAAAAAGTAAAATCAGTCACCTTGTGAAGATTAAAACCCTAATCAGATTATTGAGTTACCCAACAAAACATCCTCATCACTGATCTCATCAGTGCACCCTCCAATGATCTTCCTGCAATCAGTCTATTGTAACTGCGAGTGAGAAAGCACATATATCAGATACTATTAATTCTGTGGGTGTGACTGATAAAGTACTATATTAAACTAGCAAAAGGGTCTATAATAAACATAGAAATGAACAGTGTTTGCTTGATATGAAAAATCTATCACTCAAAAGGGTTCCTTCAGAACTCATTTTTTTTTACTGATTTAACATGCTCCTTCGTGACAGGTTTTTACATCAATTAAACACCGTTGAATATTCTCTATATATTAAAGCTAAACAATACATACCCTTACAGCTACAAGAGATGTTCATAAACCTCCAAAGAAAATAACTCTGACATGAAAATATTTGCCTCCCTTTTGTTTTGGGGGCTACTTTTAAGGAAAGACCGAGCTTACTGGGGAAAACAATATTTCCTTCAGGCAAATGGTAAAACCTAAAACATTTTGCTGCTGTTTTGCCATGAGAGAAAACGTTTGCATACTTTTTTTTTTATTTGAAACCTTTCAAGAGGGAGCAAAATCTTTCCTTTAAGAGTAGGCCCCACTCCTCCCTGCCTACTCCACCCCCACACCTGCAAAGACAAATAATAAGAAGGGAGACTAATATTTCAAAGTCAACATTACTTCCCTTGAAGATGTAATAATTCCCTTCACCTGACCACAGTTGCACAAGCAGACCTTGGCCTTTAACTCTAGTCCTGCTGAACCCATACTACCTTTGCAATCAGTGCAGATCCAGATCAGTTAGCTTCTGATCTGGATCTGCACTGTTTGTCATTAAGTATGTGAATTTATATCAACAACTCTGATCAAGTGATCTGACTGGCTGAAAATAAGAAGGGGGTGTAGCACCTTTACTTATTCAGCATGAGAAGGGTTAGGTTAACATATGAGCCATCCATAAGAAAATGTGCTTTTAGGGCACAAGTGAACAGTAAAAATTTAGACCAGACAGCTATGCTCCACACTCTGAGCCCAGTTGTTCAAAGCATTGTTAGCTCAACTAGCTCGTTAATGACAAACTGGTTAACTGCTGTAGCTAAGGTATTTTCAAATACATTGTTATTTTTGCTGCAAAAATGTGAGTAGCTGGGTACTCACATTTTTTCAGCCAAAAATATCAATGTGTTTGCCACATTTCAAGATAGAAATTTTAACGTCATGTTAATTAACTTTTAAGTTTTGAACAACTGGGCCCTAATAAGGACCTTTGCTATACATTGATTCATTCTGCTTCTAATGATTCCATAAATGATCAGAATCTATGGATGCTCAAGCTGATCTGGACTTTCTCTATCCCCATATAACTCATATGGCAAGGCACATATCTATTTGAACTCTTTATTGCCAGTCACTGCTCATATGACCATGCACAGACTATTCACAGTACACATTCTTTCTTATAAGCCTTACCTTTCCTGGTGAGTTTTTGCTGAGCATGCAGGGAAAGATTCTTTCACGTAACCGTCTCTGAGGATTGTGACGGTTTTCACACCCATAAATGAACACATTTTGTCTGCGACTGTGACCATGCAGATCACAATAGGCTACTATATCTCTTTCTTGAAGTAACCTGTAGGATAGAATTTAACATATTTAAGGTTAGATGATAACATATCTACAGATAGCAGGGGTATTCAGATATATGTTTTTCTTATTTCTCTACAAGCACATATGTTGTGGGTACTCATTAGAAACATCTCCATGAGGCACATCTAATGAATATGAGTACCCACAACTTATGTTTTTTTTGTGGAAAAATAAGAAAAATATTAATACTTTTTGGTTAAAAAAAAGTGGCTTAAGTGAACTAATTTGCAAATGGCTTTAGCATTGCGAACATCAAAGTATCACACCTGAAATGTAGATTTTTTTTGTAAAGTCACCATTTCAGATGAATGAAAGCATTCGTCTATAAAAGAAAACCTGGCGCAAGTAATACTGTCATAAAACAGGAAAGGCTTTACCATTTTGTGCATATCTTCCAATATACCAATGCTAACACATGTCAACCATTTCAAATAATTTTTTTTATACCATAAACCATTTTGCCGGAAAATTTTAGAAACTATATCTATGTAAATAAGTCAGATAATGTTAATAATTATGCACGTTATTCATTACCAATGTGTATGTGTACATTTTCAGATTGAGTCTTAACCCTTAAACTGCCAATCACAACTACTGTCGTCTGCTTTGTCATCTGCTTGTGATTTTAAAAGTCATTTTTGCAAACAGTGTGGACCCAGATCAGACTGCTCCTTTAGGAGCAGTCTGATCTGGGTCCACACTATTTGCCTGAATACAAAAATAGGTTTGAAAAGTTTGCAAGAATATTCAGCAGACGACATAAACAGACGACATTTTCAGATGCAGTTTTTCTTGGCGCTTTAAGGGTTAATGGATTACTCAAGAGCATCTGAAAAATCAAGTCCTTTAACTCTAATCAGAATGAATAAAATAAACACATTTTAATCACCTTGGTGCATTTCAAGTGGTCTTGTAACAAGAAGCAATCTCTTAAACTTTGTACTATGTGTACAAGTATGCTACAGTTACCTTCTGATCATCTGTCTGGTGTGCCACACAGAAGGGTAGGAGTCTTTGAGCACTGTCTTGTAATTTCTGTTTAAATCTCGTCCAGCCAGTGAACACCGATAATTACCGACAATCACTCCATCTGGATTCAACATTGGCACTATTTTGAAGATGAATGTGTCTCGCAGCAACTGGAAGAAAGTTAGGGGAAATAGTTACTCTTTCATGGGGAGGTTACTAAGGTGGCACAATTAATCAGATAATCAATTAATTGATTGATAAATTCCACAAAAAAAATTATCTTTACAGATTTGCTAATAACTGATCATTTGATTTCTGTGTCTGTTACTTTACCGTAGATACTCTTAGTATTCAGACACCTCAACTCTTTACCGTACTTTGTCTAAAATTTTAACAAGTACAATTTACTACCCAATGTTGTGTCTAAAAATAGCTGGGTATGTGGCAAACAGTGTAGACCCTGATGAGACGCCGCCTTTTGTGGCATCTCATCTGGATCTACACTGTTTGCTCAGGCCTGTCTGGCATATTGTAAGAGTCATGCTCAGACATACAGGTAAAATTATGACCTAATCTTCAGTGATTACTAATCAATTATCGATCACAATGGTAGGACTGATAATTGATTATCTTTTCAGCTCTGATTAGCCAGCCCTAGCTTCTACCTCTCTTCTAAAAATGGGCATATTCTAGAAGCAAAGCAGTTGCTCCCCTCTACCTTTAGAGTAGACCCCTTTTCAGGAAAAGTTTGAAGTAACAAAAGTTGTCTTCCTTCAAAAAATGGTGGTTACAATATTCTACCAAGTTGAAGATGATTTGGTGTTTTATATCTTTTTGATTAACGTGCAGGTACAGGGGCAACATCCACATCAGTGGGCCCCCTTCCAGATAGCTGGCTTGCTGCACGCATGGCAGATCTCACACCAGATCTCCAGGTACGTCTATCATGAGGGTTGATAGCCGAGAGCTTCCACTCTCTGCTATTCCTCTCTGTCAGCTGCTTCCATGTCATTTTGGGCCTCCCGGGCCCACGCTTTCCACCAACCTGTATGTCAAAGGCCGTCTTGATTGCACCACTGGAGCGTTCCACATGTATCAACATGATTTAAGTCATATAGATATGATGAAAGGGTGATAATGAAAGACTGTGCAATGAAGTGCTGTACAAAGCTGAATTCCACCTCCAGTTGGATTCAAACCCGGGACCTCGTGATCCAAAGTCCAGGGCCCAGTTGTTCAAAGCATCATTAGCTTAACAAGCTTGTTAGTGGTCATAATGTTACCTGTTCTAGTAAGTACAATATCTAATTCACAGGTATTTTTGCTGAAAAAATGTGAGTAGCTTTTGCAAATGCAAAAGCTACCCACATTTTTTCAGCAAAAATATTAGCGTATATGCCATATTTAATGATTAAAGTTTTAACGGTAAGTTAACTAACGACATCGTTAGTTTTGAACAACTGGGCTCAGAGTGCTAACCACACACATATTTCTCTACCAAATATATCAAGTTCCCAGTGCCAGAACTACTATTTATAATTCAGCAATTCTGGAAGACGATAAATAATACCATATTTATGGTAATTACCCAAAACATATGGATACCATAACTTAAAATACTTCAGTATTCAAAACTTTGTCAAAAGACATCATGGTACATGTAATTTATTCGTCATATAATTTGTTTTAACTACATTTTTCAAAATATGTGGAGTCTTGTGCAGTCACAAGCAATAAAACTACCGACCCAATCACTTTTCTTTTGTCATATCATTGTGCATGTATTTTTTTTTCTTTTTTTTTTTATATTTCACACATTTTTTGACCTTTTGAGTAAATTCTTTTTTTGTTCATCAATGGTTATAAAACAATATAGTTATCATTTTCCTGGATGGTCATATGTCATAAAACCAGCCACTCAATCACTCTTCTTTTATCATATCATTGTGCATGCAACTGGTTCATTACCGGTACACAGTGCATGCGTGACATTCTCCAGGTAATCTGGTCAGTTGTTTCCTTTAACTCAATACACAGAGCGTGTTGAATTTACTGGACACTTTATTGTGCAAGGTGATCAGAAAACTGAAAAGGTACCAAACTTCACTGAAAATAACTGACTGTCACAGCGACAAGAGGTGTTTATTAATGTACTTAATTTCAGTGAGCGTTTTCTGGAGGTAAAAGAAGCAATTATTATCTAAATATCAGTTTAAAACAACTGAATGTATCCTGGGGCTGCGAGTAATTAAACTCTTGCCCGTTTAAGACCGAAAATTTTTTAGTAAACATAGTAGAAAGGCCAGCTTCTAATGAATAACACAACATACATTCTTGTACAGAAATAAGAAAATAAAACATTGTCATTTGAAAAAAACAAAAACAAAAAAAACAACAAAAACAACACATCATCTGAAAGTATGGTAGTACAAACCTTGGCATCAGCTGAGTTGCTGCAAAGATAATCTAGGAAGCCCTTCATCATCCAGCTGGAGTTACTCTCCCCTGGGTGAACCCGAGCTGTTAGCACTACAGCCTTCTTGTGCTGAAAAATATGTAACAATAAAAACATTAAGCCATAATACCCCGCCAGAATCGTGTCGGGGCAGATAACTCTGTCAAACACTGGCAAAATTTGCCCAAATTCCAAAACAGAACTTCTTAATATCGATGCATGTACAAAGTTGGTTAAAATCCCTTGACATTTACTCAAGCTATCATCCGGAAAAGAAAATATGGGCGTGTCTCGGGCAGATAACTCTGTAAAAATCTGATGAAATTGGCCCATTAGCTATTCCAAACCAGATCTCTACAATATCAAAGCACATACCAAGTTTGGTTAAAATCCCTTGACATTTACTCGTTATCATCCGGAAATGAAAATATGGGCCTGTCTCGGGCAGATAACTCCATCAAAATTTGACTAAATATGCCTATTAGTAATCCCAAACCTGATCTCCATAATACCAATGCACATACCAAGTTTGGTGAAAATCCATTGATGTTTACTAAAGTTATCATCTGGAAATGAAATATAGATGGACGGACGGAGGACGTACGACTGACTGACGGACGGACAGACACATGGACACCCAATGTGAAATCAATGTGATAGCTATCCTGTGGTGGGGTATAAAAACTAGAAAATGTGTTTCACTATTCATTAGTGAAAAACCACGCTTGTAAAACCTAAGCCTTCTTATGCTGAAAAGTATACATGCCTAACTTTTAAAGGCAGTTACTAACTAGTAAATCTTTCCATCTACTCCTTTCAATAAGCTAAAGCAACATAATTGCAGAACGGATGCACAACTCTAGATAAAATGTTTGTTGTTTTGTACTATTTTTTTACCAAGTAAAATAAAAAAGAGCACTTATTTTGAAAAAAAAAAACAAAAAAAAACACACTCCATCAAACATATCTTTTGGGTTATCAAAAGCACCTCAAAAAGGCCCTTCAGTACCAGCAGTATACTTTTTCAGGAAGAAATAAGAAAACATTTCCTGGTATTTTCTTCTTTCCTATTTAACTACAGGCTTTCAAGTGCCCTCCATCAAAAAAGTAGGGATAAAGTAGGGCTCAAAATTTTGAAAAAGAAGGACAAAAGACGGAATTTTAATCATGAAAAGTAAGGATAGTAGGGATGTTCTGAGTGTTTTAAGACTTAAAAAAAGATATACTAAGCAAGCAATGTTTTCACTGAACAATAACACTGCATTACCAGGGAAAGAAAATATCAAAATAAATGTTCCAAAAAAGGTTACAACTGAAGTAAAATTATTTTATAAACTTCTGCATTGTAGCTGCTCAGATTAAGTTGATCTAATTTTTAGAAACTGCAAGCGAGCAAAGACAGCGTGGAAAAAATTACAATTTTTGGTCACTTCAAACATTTTTGGACTAAAAAGTAGGGCATTTTTAGAAAAAAAGTAGGGAAAAGTAGGAGCACAAATATAAAGTAGGGAAAAGTAGGAATAGTAGGAAAAGTAGGGCCCGCTTGAAAGCTGTAACTATATTTTTGTAGAGAAGTAACCTTTAATATGCTATTAGCAAAGTCAGTAGGCTAGACAGCTTTCTTACTTGTCTTGTGAGCACTCAAAACACAATATGCATGAATGAGTTGGGGTGTGAAGAGTATTATCTTGCCTGTTTACAGACAAACTGCAACAAAAATGAAGAGCTTCCTATGACCACAAGAGGATCGTCTATAAGCAGCCTACTTTTAGCTACTTACTATGCCTATCATCTAGCTGCCTACACTGCCTGTGAAGCTGGGAAGCTAGCTGCCTACTCTGCCTATTGGCAACTAATAGGCTACTAATAGCTACTCACTCTCCTATTACTGTGAAACATGTCACTTTATTTTGGTGCTATTGATGCTATTGGCAAAAACAGCCAAATTAAAACTCCGCCAATATTCAGTTTTCAATAAATCTATAAAATTGAAATGCACAAATAAGCTCTTCCAATCATTTTGCAAAGGTAGATAACAACTGCAAGACAGGATATCCCCTCCAAAGTACTTCTAGCCTTTCAAAAATGGAAGCTCCTCTTAAATGAAAGAATTTGCTCCAGCAGGGAGCAAATTCTTTCCTTCGAGAGTAACCCCCAAATATCTCCTTGTCAGATTGATTTCCCTTGAAGGTGTATCTGTTTCTCTTGTAGTAGTTAACCCATTTTATTCTTGGAGACCCCCAAAGTGTGACTGGTTAACAGTGTAGAGCCAGATCAGATGCTGCAGAATGTGGCATTTGATCAGGGTCTCCACTGTTTGCAAACAGTTTAGCCATTTTTCTCTAGAAATATCTAAATCACATAGCCTGACATACCTATAACTGAAATTCAACTCTTCCAATATATAGTGTTGGAGAGTTTATTCAATGTAAATAAGTTAGAGAATGTACTGCACTCACCTTGATGTCTTCTGGGTTTTGTGACGGTGAGGTAATTGTAAGAACATAGACTAGATTTCCTGCTAAAGTTCGACACAAAACACGCTGTTTACAGATCTTAGATTGGATTGGATCATTAGAAAGGTCAAGTAAATAATCCTGTAAGTCTGTGTAAGTATATGGATAACAATGAGAGAAATACACAGTATCTCCTTTATGTGGTACATCCGTTGTCCAAGTCATAGAATAGAATGGTCGATCTCCTTTTGAAGTTTCATATCTGCAAGAAAAGTAACATTATAGAGTTCCAGATAAGGCACTTTTTTCAGCTAAAAAGTATTGATATTTTATCTTATTTCTACATGAAAATCTATGGTGTGGGTATTCATTAAAAGCATCTCACCTAGACCTTTTTGTTTGATTGTTTTGAGGTTTTATGGCCCCAGTCAACCCAATGGGGTCATGTCAAGCATGGTCAATTAACCTAATCACACTTTTACTGGTCAGGCTTAGTACTCTAAGCGGTTAACCAGTATTGTGCATATTCTTTTGCCAGAAACTGACAATTGCCCTTCTTGAATCAGATGAAGTGAGAGAATGACTGTAGCAAACATTTTAAATCTCCACAAAAGAATGTTGCCAATCCTGCAGAGGTCAAACCCACAACCATCTGAACACCAGTCAGACGCACATCTAACTGAGCCACAGAGGCCTTTTAATGAGTACCTACCTACACCATAAGTTTTTACATAGAAATAAAAAGAAATGTTTATCTGATACTCGCTCTAATAGAGAGCTATGCATTATGGCAAAGGCTTTATACAGTTAATTCATTATTATGTCTTACCACTATTGCTTGTTCCTTTTTAGGCAGTTCAATATATTTCATACATTCCTTTTTGTTTCAAATGTATTAAGATCTAAAATACATAAAAATGTATGTGTTTCAGGTTACCCTACTGTGCTTAATGTTTCACTTACCACCCTGAAGCTTTTTAAGGACTTTTTGTGAGAACTTCCTTGACTGGTCATACTGTTTACAAAAACTTTTAACAAAATGAAAATATGTTCCAACCCATTGTCACTATTTTAAAATTCCGTGTAACTTGAAACACACATATAATTTTACCACCAAAAAATGAAAATTTTCACATAAAAAATTCTGATGTTTTTCGTATTTCTGCTCAAAACATAGAAAGTGGGTACTTGTTAGAACTGCCTCAATTAGGCACTTCTAATGAGTACTCACAATCTATTTTTTGAGCAGAAATAAGAAAAATAATGTATACCCTGTAAACCCCAGTTTTACTATATACAAGAGGACCATGATGGTCCTATATCGCTCACCTGACCAAACAGATTTGCATATTTACTGTTGAAGTTTCAGCCAAGTTCACTGCTCTAGGATTTTTGTATAAACTTTATAGCACTAACCATCCCCACCCCACTCCACAACACCCCTGGCCATGTTTTTTTTACAAATCTTGACGACCTGAACTGAATCTTAAAAGAGGGTCACCAAAGGAACATTTCTGGCAAGTTATACTGAAATTGGTCCAGTGGTTTAAAAAGTTTTATATAGCTATAAAGCCCTACGCCCTAACGGCCATGTTTTTTGACGAATCATGACAGCTTGAACAAACTTGGTAGAGGGTCACCAAAGGAACATTCCTACCAAGTTATATTGAAATCTGTTCAGTGGTTTCTGACAAGAAGATTTTTAAAGTTTTCTATTTAGATATATAGGGAAAACAAGCCCCACCCCATGGCAGCCATGTTTTTTGATGAATCATGATTGCTTGTACAATCTTGATAGAGGTTCACCAAAGCAACATTCCAGCCAAGTAATATTGAAATCCGTCATCGGGTATGTGACAAGAAGAATTTTAAAATTTTCTATGCAGATATATATGAAAAATAAGCCCCACCCCACTGTGGGCCATGGTTTTTGACGTATCATGAAGGCTTGAACAATCTTGGTAGAAGGTCACCAAAGCAACATTCCTGCCAAGTTACATTGAACTCGGTCCAACTGTTTCTTACGAGAAGATTTTTAAAGTTTTCTATATAGATATATAGGGAAAATAAGTCCCGCACCCTAGCGGCCATGATTTTTGATGAATCATGACGGCCTGCACAATCTTTGTAGAGGGTCACCAAAGAAACATTCCTGCGAAGTTGTATTGAAATCGGTCCACTGGTTTCTGAAAAGAAGATTTTTAAAGTTTTATATATAGATATATAGGGAAAATAAGCCCTGCCCCAGGCAGCCATGTTTTTTGACGAATCATGATTACTTGAACAATCTTAGTAGCGGGTCACCAAGGAAAAATTTCTGCAGTTATAATGTAATCGGTTCAGTGGTTTCTAACAAGAAGAGTTTTAAAGTTTTCTATATAGATATATAAGGAAAATAAGCCCCGACTCCTGGCAGCCATGTTTTTTGACGAATCATGACGGCTTGAACAATCTTGATAGAGGGTTACATAAGAAACATTCCTGCAAAGTGACATTGAAATCGGTCAAGTGCTTTCTGAAAAGACTATTAAAATTTTCTATATAGATAAATTATATAGGAAAATAAGCCCTGCCCCCTAGCGGCCATGTTTTTTGACAAATCATAACGGCTTGAACAATCTTGGTAGAGAGTCACCAAAGGAACATTTCTGCAAAATTATATGGAAATCGGTCCAGTGGTTTCTGACAAGAAGATTTTTTAAGTTTTCTATATAGATATATAGGAAAAATAAGCCCCACCCCCTGGAGGCCATGTTTTTTGACAAATCCAAATGGCTTGAACAATCTTGATAGAGGGTCACTAAGGAAACATTTCTGCCAAGTTATATTGAAATCGGTCCAGTCGTTTATGACAAGAAGATTTTTAAAATTTTCTATATAGATATATAGGGAAAATTAACCCCGCCCCCTAGTGGCCATGTTTTTTTAACGAATCATGGCGGCTTGAACAATCTTGCAACAGGATCACAAAAAGGAACATTTCTGCAAAATCATATGGAAATCGGTCCAGTGGTTTCTGACAAGAAGATTTTTAAAGTTTTCCATAAAGATATATAAGGAAAATAAGCCCCGCCCCCCTGGCGGCCATGCTTTTTGACAAATCCAAATGGCTTGAACAATCTTGCAACAGGATCACCAAAGGAACATTTCTGCAAAATCATATGGAAATCGGTCCAGTGGTTTCTGACAAGAAGATTTTTAAAGTTTTCTATACAGATATACAGTGAAAATAAGCCCCGCCCCCTGGCGGCCATGTGTTTTGACAAACCCAAATGGCTTGAACAATCTTGGTGCAGGATCACCAAAGGAACATTTCTGCAAAATTATATGGAAATCGGTCCAGTGGTTTCGGACAAGAAGATTTTTAAAGTTTTCTATATAGATATATAGGGAAAATAAGCCCCGCCCCCTGGTGGCCATGTTTTTTGACGAATCCAAATGGCTTTAACAATCTTGGTAGAGGATCACCAAAGGAACATTTTTGCAAAATTATATTGAAATCGGTCCAGTGGTTTCGGACAAGACGTTTTCTATATAGATTATATAGGGAAAATAAGCCCCGCCCCCCTGGCGGCCATGTTTTCTGACGAATCCAAATGTCTTGAACAATCTTGGTAGAGGATCACCAAAGGAACATTTTTGCAAAATTATATTGAAATCGGTCCAGTGGTTTCGGGCAAGAAGATTTTTAAAAGTTTTCTATATAGATTATATACGGAAAATAAACCCCGCCCCCTGGCGGCCATGTTTTTTGACAAATCCAAATGGCTTGAACAATCTTGGTAGAGGATCACCAAAGGAACATTTCTGCAAAATTATATTGAAATCGGTCCAGTGGTTTCGGACAAGAAGATTTTTAAAGTTTTCTATATAGATATATAGGGAAAATAAGCCCCGCCCCCTGGCGGCCATGTTTTTTGACGAATCCAAATGGCTTGAACAATCTTGGTAGAGGATCACCAAAGGAACATTTCTGCAAAATTATATTGAAATCGGTCCAGTGGTTTCTGACAAGAAGATTTTTAAAGTTTTCTATACAGATATATGGGGAAAATAAGCCCTGCCCCCTAGCGGCCATGTTTTTTGACGAATCCAAATGGCTTGAACAATCTTGGTAGAGGATCACCAAAGGAACATTTCTGCAAAATTATATTGAAATCTGTCCAGTGGTTTCTGACAAGAAGATTTTTAAAGTTTTCTATATAGATATATAGGGAAAATAAGCCCCGCCCCCTGGCGGCCATGTTATTTGACGAATCCGAATGGCTTGAACAATCTTGGTAGAGGATCACCAAAGGAATATTTCTGCAAAATTATATTGAAATCGGTCCAGTGGTTTCTGACAAGAAGATTTTTTAAGTTTTTAGTTAAAAAATCTATTTTTAGCTCCTGTGACCTAGATATGCAACGGACCGGAACCATTTGAACAACTTTGAAAGAGGACCAACCAAGGATCATTCCTGTGAAGTTTGGTCAAAATCCAATCAGTGGTTTAGGAGGAGATGTTGTTTAAAGATTGTGGACGGACGGACGGATGGACATACGGACGACGACGACGACGACGGACGGTGAGTGATCACAAAACCTCACCTTGAGCTTTCAGCTCAGGTGAGCTAAAAAGTGGTGTTTAAGGGGGTCAAAATTATATAGGCATGTTTTGTGATGGTTTTTTGATAGGGAAAAGAAAAGATTTTATCTGGATACTCCACTTATCTGAAGTTATGCAGTTCAGGGCCCAGTTGTTCAAAGCGTCGTTAGCTTAACGAGCTCGTTAAGGGCCATTTCGTTAAATATTTTAGAGGATTCAACATACAATTTTCTGAAATTTTTTGCTGAAAAAATGTGAGTAGCTTTTGCACTGCAAAAGCTACTCACTTTTTTTCAGCAAAAAATTTCAGAATATTCGCGTATCACTCGATGTAAATTTTAACGAATCATTAACTAACGACGTCGTTAGCTTTGAACAACTGGGCCCAGATTTTTTGCTATCCATTCATTGAGCCATTTCATGACAGCAGGTCCTTCACTTGTATGTAGACAAGAAAGATGATTTCAGTTTAGCTGAGGTTTAATGTTCCACTGAACAATAATGAAGTCATATCAAGATCTTTCCTCCAAATCTGTGGCACACAACCCGAGATGAGTGTCAAACTGAAGACCTGCTTTATGGAACTAATAGCTCTGTGGCAGACCCATGACTGTGCTTTCAACATCTTACAGAAAGTCGATTTTTGCTTGGCATTTTACACAGAAGTAAATTTGCAAACTTTTGTCATGATTTAATGCAAAACATTTGTCGTAACTACCTATGCACAAAAAGTTTTATTCTAGTCACTGATATTTTCACTTTTCCCCATAGTAAAAAAGAATGCAAATTATGCATAAATCTATAGGCTAGGTAACTTGGAGGCAGATTTTCAACAAGTTCTGCTGGTTCAGGTTTTCCTAAAATTTTCCCAATATTGTTGTGAAACAGCAATAATTCAAATTCAGTATTAAATGAAAAGAAAAAAATATTTTCTTAGACAAAAATTCTAAATAATTACTTTACTACAGAAACTGCATAGGGCAGACCAACTTTTGGCCATAAATTTAATTTTAGGGTACATATTTGAGAACAAAACACAGAAACAGAAAAGACAAATGGTTTCTGATCAGATATGGTCAATCACAACAAAACATTTTCATTTAGTATAAAACACCAAGCAAAAACGTCTTTCCGAATGATGTCAAAAGGACATTAGGCATGTACAAAGTCTTATCTGTGCATTCACATATAGCTCCAGATAAGGTTATTTTGTCAACTGACAAATGCTGATATTTTTCTTATTTCTCCACAAAAACATGCTGTGGTACACATTAGAAGCACCTTGCCGAGGTGCTTTTAATGAGTACCTACAACATATGTTTTCATGGAGGAATAAGAAAATTATTATATTAATTCCTCATCTGGGCCCGGTTGTTCAAAGCGTTGTTAGCTTAACAAGCTCGTTAAGGGTCATTTCGTTAACTGTTTTAGCGGATTCAAAACACAATATTCTGATATTTTTTGCTGAAAAAATGTGAGTAGCTTTTGCATTGCAAAAGCTACTCATATTTTTTCAGCAAAAAATTTCAGCATATTTGCGTATCACTTGATGTAAATTTTAACGAATCGTTAACTAACGACATCGTTAGCTTTGAACAACTGGGCCCTGGTGATAAGATTCACAGTTCACATATGTCCCAAGTTACATATTTGACGACAGAGCTCATATTTAACAGCCCTTACTTGAGGTTATTTCTGTAGTACTTTATACTCAATCCACACCGCTTCCAGCCTATCTTCTTCTGTAAAGCATCTTTTTCACTGTACATTAATGGTTTCATCCCATAGTTATACAAACTGTCAGGCTGAAAGATATATTAAACAAGACAGGTTTATTTCTAATATATCAAAAGAGGTGCTTTGAGAGGGAGTGTTTGGTGATAAATCTGGGATATTTTCTTATTTCTCCATAAAATCATATGTTGTGGGTATTCATAAGAAGTGCCTCCCTGAGTACCTACAACAGATGTTTATGTGAAGAAATAAGAAAAATGTCAGTACTTTTCCGAGGAAAAAAGTGCTGTATCTGGAGCTATGACAATGGCAGACAAATGGCAATCATAGACAAGAATCAGATTGACTGCATTAACTCATTACTTGCCAAACTTGGATAAGCCCTATCTTTGCAAACAGTGTAGATCCAGATCTGCTGGCTTCTCTGGATCTGCAGCACTGTTTGTCATTCAGTATGTGAATTTTATCAACAATTTGAATTTAAGCAATCCAATTAGAAATGGGTATGGTATCTTAATTTATTCAGGATGACAAGGGTTAAAATACATGCAATGTACAAAACCATGCTTTCATAGGCCGGGTGGCTTAATGGTTAGACCACTCGACTTTCAAGCCGGATATCGTGGGTTCGAATCCCGCTGAGGTCAAGACAATTTTCAGACCAGTAGTACGCCTAGCTCATACTTGACGTGCCCTGGGTTGAGTATAAAGTGGACAGGGCGGCGCTTAGTGACAGCCACGGCACCAAGTGTGCATGGGTGATCCATGAAAGCAAGGCTGTACAAATACATGTACATAACAATCGCCGCTACCTCTATGTGCCTAAGGTGCCTGGTAGCATTTAAAATCAGCACAACAACACCTATGCTTTCACTTCAACCCTAGCAATACACACGTAGCTCAACTTAGTGGGTTGTCTGTTCGAGTTGAGGTTTAACATCACTATGTGTGTGTGTGTGTGTGTGTGTGTGGTGTGCGTGTGTGTGTGTATGGCATGTTAAGTGGTGCTAAGTGCCATGTGGTAAAGGTAAAAAGTCTCCCTGTACTTCATCATAGTGTATTTTATACTTTCCCATCTTTTGGGATTACCCATTGTAGACTGAATGAATTCCCCCACACTATATATTGGAAAATTCTAATTTCAATTTTAGGTATGTCAGGCCATGTAATTAAGACATTCTTAGAAAAAAAAAGGTTGAATTGTTTGCAAACAGTGGAGACCCTGATCAGATGCCACATTCTGCAGCATCTGATCTGGGTCTGCACTGTTTGCAATTTACCATTTTAGGGGTTTCCAGACTACAATAGATTAATGAGCTCAATTGAAATAATCTGACAACAGATATCACTGAAGCTGGTGCTAGGAGGCACGAGCATTGATGCAAATTACATTATTGTCATGAACAAACACACACAAAAACATATGTAAGTCTGCTTTTTCACTTAAATTGTCTGTTGCTTTCAAAGAATCCATTTCTTTCAGAGTTTATTTGTTTGTATTTTTTAGAATGTGTAAACAATTGTACAAGAAACCAAACCTACCTTCATAAAATTGACTATTGAGAATCTGTAGGTAACATTTGGCCGAGTGTTTTGTATAGAGAAATAGAACCACTGGGTGTGTTTTGATGTGTACAAGTCATACCGCAACCACAATTCATAGTCATAATCACCACTGAAAAGAAATATACATATGTTAGGTAGTTTTGTTAGGGTAAGTATAAAGACTTCTTATAATACACATCTACACAAAAACACATTTTCTGGAAACCACTGGAACTGCAACAATAAATAAAAGTGCTGCAAGCACTGCACCATGCCCCACCACTGCACTTCAAGCAAGTGCCATAACTGTCAAAAATGAAATCAAAGAGAAGGTGCATTAGTCTTTCCCTAACTAACGTTTACATGAATATATAACCGAGATGACTATTTTCAATGTTCAAAGGGCCATAACTCAAAAAGTAAGTAAACCAGACTTACAGTTCTGGTTTTCTGCTGATCCCCTCATGGTGCATCACATTCGTGTAAAGTTTACAAGTATATCACAGAAAATGTTATTTTCAATGTTCAAAGACCCATAACTCAAAAATAATTAAGCCAGACTTATGGTTCTTGTGTTCTACTTGCGGATCTAATAAGCTGAGATATGTATACCCTATATGAGGTACGACGAGGGACATCGCCATCCAGAAAAGGGAAATTGACTATATCAAAATCAAAATTGTCCCGTTTATCATAAATTTTGGTGGAAGCTGTACCATTAGATATACATAGATTCAAATCCAAACAAGGTGCCTAAGTATCAGAAGAATTAGCTTTATTTCATTGGAGTTCAGTATGGTATATGCAGTCCACCATTTAGTATAAGTAAATAATGTCAATATTTAATAAATCATCAAGGTATGTTAAAGTGGAACTGAAAGCCTCAATAAAGCAAACATCACCATATGTACCTTATGTATTTGGGACACTGCAACCTCTGTAAACCCAGATCAGATACTGTAGAATGCACCATCTGATCAGGGTTTTCACTGTTTGCAACTCATACAGCAGTAGTAAAATGGACTTTTTCAAATTTTAGAACAAGTACCATAGCACTAGTTAAGGCGCTTTTTTCAATCCAAAAGTATTGACATTTTTCTCATTTCTACATGAAAACATATGTTGTGGGTACTCATTAGAAGCGCCTCACTGAGGCGCTTCTAATGAGTACCACAACATATGTTTTTGTGGAGAAATAGAAAAATATTTTCTGGACACCCTCCCTTATCTGGACCTATGAAGTACGGCGAGGAGATAGGTAAAAGGGGATAAATTCAGTATACTTACACCTGAATAGCCTTGGCAAGATTCCCACTTTCAAATCGTGACTCAAATATTAGCGTAGTGTCATCTTGAGACCTGTCTATACTAATGGCACATTTCTCTGGACCTGATCGTATACCACCTACACGTGATCGAACAAACTGCAAAATTAAAAGAAAAACATACTCTATAAATCCAGGCATATAGAATACAAACAAAAACAGGAACTAGTAATGCTGTTTTCAGAGAAAACAGAACTCTGAAAACAAATGTCCCCCAACTGTGAATTTTCAGTTTATTTATTGCTGTGACATTGAAAATTAGGTCAAGGTCACCAAAATCTAATCAGTTCTTTGTTATGTCCCAAAAAATGTATCCATGAAAATTTGGTGTGAATCCAACCAGTGGTTCACAAGATATTGTGCAGACAAGAAATCATCATGCCGACGCCAAAGCCAACGCCAAAAGGATCAGCACCAAAATCAATACGTCCCTCACCCCTTAGGATGGGGAACATAATTATTCTTTTAACCCCTATAACGAAAAAAAAAGCAATTTTTGAAAGACAATGATAACAATTAAATAAATTAAGTAATCAGTGGTAAATAAATATACATGAACTTTGAATGAATTTCCTATATTTCACAAAACAGCTGTGAAGTTACCATAAAAGACATAAATCACAAATACTTCTAACTTAAAATACATGTATTCAAAGAATTGAACTTCAGTGGTCATTTTACACAAAACTTGTTCATTATTCAAAATTATATTTTACAAGTCTTTGCAACTGATTTATTGAAACAGCAAGATAGTTTATTAACCCATTTTAGACTGTACAAACTCCTCCCCACTCTATATATTGGTAGAGTCAAATTTCAATTTTAGGGATGTCAGGCTATGTGGTTCGGACATTCCTAGAGAAAAAATGTCCAAACTATTTGCAGACCGTGGAGACCCTGATCTGATACCACATTACGCTACATTCTGCAGCATCTGATTTGGGTCTGCACTGTTTGCCACTTACCCTTACAGACTAAAATAGGTTAAGTTTTGAATAAAAAGAAACACAAATATTAGGTTCTATTTATATTATGACCATCCAAGCAGCCTTTATTTGTTATTTGTATTTGGCATTTGTGTGTTAAATGAACAACTTTTATGTCAAACAGTATTTTTCCATGCAAGTTTATTTAAACTTTAATATGGGCTCTGCTAAATAACATAAATTCATTTAGAGACTTTCTTCATTTTGATTAGCCTCCAAAAAAAATCAGTATTCTGAAAGCATTGTTTCAATGCAATATGTTGACATGTCTACATTTTGTTTTGACGCTAATATGAAATGTAGAAATTCCTACATTTTGCATTGACAGGTAGGATAGTTACGTTTTAGCTTGACTATATGAAATAAGTATCACTGAGTAAGGACATATAGTCATCTTATAACATTTACTTTTGTGTCCCGAGGTGATGGCCAGCACAGTTTACAGTACAGTGATTTGACTTACACAGAATCTAATTCAGACAACAGTGACAAAAACAATACATCTCCCACATGGAAAGACATACTACAACCACATACACTAACTGAACTCTTTTTTTGATAAATGACTAGGTAAAAATGCAGAAAAAATGAGAAAAGAAAAATCAGGATTATATCCAAATCACATGCACATCTTCAGAACATGACAAAAACATTTGTGAAGTGGTGTCAAAAAGATCTGCGGCTGCCTATAACTGTAAGAGGAGTTGCTCACACATGGTACCTCACTATCGTATTTGGTGCTCAAAAAATGATTAAGCTAAAACAAGCGAAAAAAATTATACCCAAATCATACGCACATCTTCAGTTCATCTCCCCTTGCTTTTCTTCAAAAAGTGGGTAATAAAAATAAATCAGGAAAAGAAGAAAATAAAATCAAACACAACTTTCAATGTGCTTTTAATAAACAAGAATTTAAAGGCAAATAAATACTACCTCATTTTGCCATCTCAGCTAGAAAAGGCATAAAAAATAATATTAGAGCAAGTGGCCAGGTCAGATATATCACAAGCTGGTGCCACCGCCAAAACTAATGAAAAATTCTTAAATCCATGACCTTGATCTCCATGACCTTGATCTCAAAGTCACTAACTTAAGGCAGGCAGGAAATGCGACTTTAAAATCTTTGGTTCTGTATGTTACATCGCTGAAAGTATGAACGGAATCTATTCAAGGGTTGAGGAGATTTGATCTCTTAATAAACTTTGACAGAGAATTTTAGCCTAAATGTTAACAGACAGATGGATGGACAAATGTCATGATGAAAACTATATACCCCTTGGCATCCTATATACAGGGTGGCCACACATTTTTAGCAATCAAATTCCCTGATTTTTCCGATTTGATTTGATTTTCCCTGATTAAAAACCTTAATATAATCGCAATGGCCCCTACTTTTAGAAGTCATATACTGATTCAAATGCTGTCAAGTGACACATTTATACACAATGCTGTCACAATATTCTTAATTAAATGAAAATTAATCTAAAATATGATGTACATGTGCTAATTTACTTTCATGGTAGTCAAAATCAAAACTGGTAAAATATATGGCAGCTATAAAATTTGAATATTTTGACCTTACAAAAATAAGATTTTTTGAAATTACCTGATTTTTCCCTGATTTTCAGCAAAATTTCAAATTCCCTGATTTTTCCCTGCAGGGAATTTTTTTTCACCTTTTTCCTTTTTTCTCTGTTTTCCAAAGTGCGTGGCCACCCTGTATATAATCCAAGGGTGTAACAAAGTTTCTGTATATGCTGTTTTTCTGGCATTTCATAGAAACATGACTTACTGATGACAACAGATAAAGGTAAGAATAGGAGTTTAACATGAATGGATATACCTTCAGTGAAGATAACTGTCAAATTATTTGCCTCCCTTCTGAAAAGGAGTCTACTGTCTTTACTGTAAATATTCAGACAGACAGGCCTGAGCAAACAGTGTAGACCCTGATGAGATGCCGCAGAATGCGGCATCTCATCAGGGTCTACACTGTTTGACAATCATCCTGCAATTTTTAGATAAAACATAAGACAGCAAATTGTACTTGTTCAAATTTTAGAACACTTATTTTTCTTATTTCTCCAAAAAAGTGCCTCACTGAGGCGCTTCTAATGAGTACCCACAACATAGGTTTTTGTGGAGAAATAAGAAAAATATTATGTGGATACCCCTTCTTATCTGGAGCTTTACCTGTTCACTTCATTATAAATAATAATCCTAAAGTAATCTCAAATTAATTATTTCAGACTGATGAGGCTTAACAAAGATTTTAACATAATTTTCCATTGTGTAATATTGCCCATATAATGAGCCAACATGAGAAAATGTCCCTTCAGACGTGTGCCCAGCGGCGACCCAGATCAGACAGTGTCCTAGATTCTCAAGCTGATCAGGCTTTGGACAGCCAAGGATCTATGGTTTCTCCACAGCATGGTATCTCCTAGAGTATGCTAGCCCTTTTTGGGACCCACATGGAATAGTTGTTCAGGAAGAATTGGAAAAGGTTCAGAATCATGCAGCTAGGTTTGTGACTGGTAACTACAACTTTGAAACTGGAAGCATGACTAGCTTTCTTGAACAGTTAGGGTGGGAGTCTCTTCACAGGATATGCAAAGGTAGTAAACTCATATTTCTATTCAGAGTCTAAAAGGTAGAACTAGTACACCTTGTGATGATCTTCAATTCCCAAATAGGCACAGTAGGAATCAGCA
Source organism: Anodontia alba (assembly GCA_964016985.1). Lineage (NCBI taxonomy): Eukaryota > Metazoa > Mollusca > Bivalvia > Lucinida > Lucinidae > Anodontia > Anodontia alba. The sequence continues at coordinate 9,986,088 of OZ024834.1, read as the reverse complement.
TCCAATGGCATTTCAAGTGCCATATGCTAGAACTGACATTTAAAAGAACAGTTTCTTCCCAGACACCATTAGGCATTGGAATGCACTCCCTGCATCTATAATATCCTCTGTTGAAAGTTCTGAGGACTGTCGTTAAATTCACATCACTTCTGAGGACGCTGTCATTAGATTCACTTGAGAGATCAAGAGCTAGAGACTAGTCTTTGCAATCGTTGACCCTGGTGAATGAATGTCTATTGATGTATCACCAGTAAAATATTCTGATTCTGATCTGATTTGCTTTCTTCAAGTGGATAGCAAAGACTGACCAGACTAACCAGATGCACAGCCTGATCTGGGCACATATACACAAAGGCTTATTTTCTTACAGAGCAGCTGAAAGGAATTGTCGTCTGCTTATTACATAATTCAGGCTCTACAAAAGGTGTGCTTTTTTTTCAACCAAACTGCAGATATTTTTTTTCCATGAAAACAATGTTGGGGTTACTCAAAAGAAGTTCCTTGCCAAGATACTTCTAACAAGTATCTACAACATATGCTTTTGTGGAGAAATAAGAAAATATAATGCAGACACCCCTTTTTATCTGGAGCTATGGTAACTGTTTCTACTGAGAATCTGTTCTGATTTTGTCAGAAGTCTGTGTGTAACATAAAATGACACTTTACAGAAATACTTACAAAGGTACTTCTTGGCTCGTACTGAAACACAAGTCTTCCCCCTCTCTCCTCTCCTCGCACCATAGGACTCTTCTCCAACCCAGCTGAAACAAACAATACATAAATGCCTTATAAAATCAACAAGTAACTAGACTTTTCTTTTTTTTTTTTTTTTACAAAAAAAAAAAAAAAACCATCAAGGGAATGACCAAACTCATGTCTCCCCTCCCATGCTGACTTTGAAAATGATAATCTTGGAATAATCCTCACCAGAAAATCTGGGCCCAGTTGTTCAAAGCTAACAACACCATTAGTTAACAATTCTTAAAATTTACATCAAGTGATACACAAATATGCTGAAATTTTTTACAAAAGCTACTCACACTTTTTCAGCAAAAAATATCAGAATATTGTATACTGAATCCGCTAAAACAGTTAATGAAATGACCCTTAACGAGCTTGTTAAGCTAACGATGCTTTGAACAGTTGGGTCCTGACATTTATGATTTTTTATAAAAGAATACTCTTTACAGAATGCACTCTACAAATAAAGCATATAACAGAAATATAAAAGAAATATTTTTGATAGAATATGAAAGAAATACAATGTATTGATATTTTGATTCCTATTGTTTATTTTGTTGTAAAATGATAAAACTAATAGGAAAACATTCAATATTTATAGAATATATGTAGAAGTTTAAATTTTGCCAAAACATCCAACAGGTAATGTATATAATAGGCTATATAATAGACAAGTCAATGAGGAAGTACTAACAATTTTCAAATTTTTCATGGACTTTATACTCATCAAGAATCCTTGGGGCATGGACCAGGTGTCTGATTGCAGCTTAAAGTCTACAATAGCATTTTTTATTGATAACCAGAAATGCATCCAAAGGACACTGATATCCCCACCTGAAAAACTTTAAACCCAAATTGCTAATGTTGGACGCGGATGGAGACAGATGGATGGTCAGACGGACAGGGGTATTTAAACACTATATGCATAAAAATGAAAAAGGGGTAACATACAATGGCTGTAACTTTCATCTGTTCCATGTTGTAAAGAAAAGAAATGTACAAGAAAATAATCAATTTTAAAAAGATAAATACAGTCGACTCTCGTTATCTCGAATTCCAAGGGACTCTCTGAAATACTTCGAGATATCCGTAGTTCGACATATCAGGTTTGCAGAATTGAGGAAAAAATAATTTGATTAACCACATTTAACAAACTGATAGGTAATTGGACTTTTGAAGTTAGAGATATATTGAAAATATTGTGGAAAAGATGAGAAATTGCTCCTTAGGAGCAATTTCTCCTCTTTTCTACAATATTTTCCATCTGTTGTTAGGTTTTCATGTATAGGCAGGGACCAGATTTTCACTTCGAGATAAGCGGTTATTCGACATAAGCGAGGTCGAGATAACGAGAGTCAACTGTATTGGATTTCAGCAAGATCTTACTTTTTCTGTAGAATGGTTCTGGCTCTGGTGGATAATATTCTATATGCTTAATTCTCTCTGGAATAACCTGAATGTCTGATGGCCTGAAATAAATGAACAGATTTGATTAATTACAGTGATAATAAAGACTTTCCTCTTTCTCCTTCTAATGCAACCCAAAACCTAAATGCACCAACACTCCTATATCATCGAAATTCATTTAGCTAATCCAACATAAAAGTTTAACCCTTAATGTGCCTATCACAGCTGCAGCAGATGACAGTTTGATTTTTTTTTATCATTTTTCATAGAAAATAAATCTTGTTATTTCATGTGAATTGTCTGCTGTCTGCCAAGCAGACAATTCACATGAACTGTCAAGATTTATTTTCTATGAAAATTATATATATAAAAAAATAAGAACGTTGTCTGCTACAAATTTTGCTTGGCGCTTTAAAGGCATGTAATACAAAAGCAATCAAGTTAAAAGATTTTGACAGCAATAAAATATTTGAAAAACTATTTAAGGTTTCCTTTTTTTACATTCTAGCCAAAGAAGTGAAGTTACTCAAACCACAGCATTTTGTCTCAACAGAGGCTGGTCTTGTCATACACATGCAAATGCTTATAAAATGGAGTGTACTTGTTTAAAGCATGTATGTGTACCATTCATTTCAAGATCAAAAGTTTTGCATTTAGAAAACACATCACAAGCGCACATATATATAATACAGTTCTATCCATACAGTTTATTAAAGCTGTGTTGTATCTGTTTATGTCTAGACCAGGCAGCGAAGGACCTGTGGTGTGGTGGGGCAAGTGCAGCACATTGTACAAGAAAAATGCCTAACGGCATTACAGATGGGTTTTTCCATTGAAGAAAAACAGTAACATATCACTTTGAAAAAAAGTTAACCGATGGTAAAACTTAGATAACGCCAGATGCCCGCCTGGACATTGCTATTTTAAAGGACAGAATTTTTCTGTGAAAAAGCCGTCCAACAAAGAAAATGCTGAGTAAAAGTAACAGATCACTTTGAAAGAAGATTTACCAAAAGGTAAGCCTCAGACGACATCAGACGCCCGCCCGATGCCCGCCTGTTTTAAAGGACGAATTATTTCCGTGAAAAACCCATCCAAAAATCTGCAGTCCAAATACAGTGCTCTAATAAGAATGCAAGCACACAATCTTGTCTAGGGCATGCACAGTTTGAATGCACTTGAAAACAGGTTTTGTCATGATGCAGCTCATGGATTTCAATCAGAATGCATACTCTTTCAAGGAAGGCAACTCTGTTTTGTCTCCCTTCTGTACAGGAATGCTCAAAAATTGTAAAATTTGCAAGGAAAAATCTGCTCCCCTTGGGAGCAAATTATTTCCTTTTAGTGTAGATCCCTTTTCAAAAGGGGTTTGGTAGTTAAAAAGAATGGTAAAAAACCTATCATGAGTATCCAGTCCCCTTAAATAGCAATAATATTACCCTTGTCCTGCTGAACCCAGATATATCCTGCCTTTGCAAACAGTGTAGCTCCAGATGAGTTGGCTTCTGAAGAAGCCAACTCATCTGGAGCTGCACTGTTTGTCATTTAGAATGTGAATTTATATCAACAACCTGCATCAAGTAATCTAATTGGCTGAAAACTAGGAGTGGGTGTGCATCTTAATTAATCCAGCATGACACGGGTTAAAATGAGCATTGTCATTTAAATGGGCTGTACCATGAGACAATGTGTCTTCAGTGCTTACACAAATGCAGATTAGCCAACAAAGCTGCACAATCAGATAAGGATCAATGCTATACAGTGATATATTCGACATATCTAATGATTCTGTAAGTGACAGCATGGATAATGCTCATTTTCCCTAAAAAAAAAAAGGGCTTCACTTCTCCTGTATATTCCAAAGCAGACAATCTGTATGAATATCAAGCCTCATCTTTGGAGGAAAAAAACTCACAATCTGTCAATTTTATTATCAGCATATTAAAATATAAAATATTCTGCAAAATATATTACCATCTAGCAGCTTGCTGTGGACCCAATTCCTTAGCAACAGCATATAAACTTCTGGGCTCTCGTAACCTTGGTACCTGAAAAAAAATAAATAACAAATGCTTCTAGAATTTTGTGGTAATGTTATATAAATGGGATGTACCTCACAGGGTACCAGTTTTATAAATATTTATGGCATTTATGGATAGAGATCAGTCAGTTTCCAATAATTTTTGCACACCTTCATTTTGCAAATCTGAATGGATGCTCCACAAGCAACCCTAGTTTGCTCTGCTTGAGACTTGAGATATTAAATAAAGTTTTGTTGTTGTTTTTTTATTTTTAAATTTGTGGTCATGGAAACATGGTTCCCAAACATTTATGTAAATCTGTACAAGCTTGTCACAAGGATCCACCATGATGCAAATTTTTGCTCAATCAGATGTGCATTCCAGAGAATATGTTATGTAAATCTTTTCACCAGATATGATTATGAAGGCCAGCTTGGATGCATGTTCCCAATATCTTTCTCTTGTCTCATGAATGATCCATATGCAATTTGAGATAAATTAGCCTTGCAGATTCAGACAAGAAATTGTTGCAGCTTTTACCATATATGGTCACTGTGTTCAACTCTGATGCCATGTTCCAATATCTATTCACAAACTTGAAAGTTCTTGTTCCAATAATGCTCTATACACAATTTGAACTCTTGGCCTGTGGTTATGAAAAAGTCAAAGAAAGATTTTTATCATATCTTGTCATAGCCATAAGTTTGAATGCTGGTTCCCAATAGATTTTTTTTTTCTTTTTTCAAATCATAAGACTTTTCTTAACCCTTATCCTGCTGAATCCGGATATATCCTGCTTTTGCAAACAGTGTAGAAGAAGCCAACTGATCTGGATCTGCACTGTTTGCCATTAACTATGTGAATTTATATCAACCATCTGGATCAAGTAATCTGATTGGCTGAAAATTAGAAGTGGGCATGACATCTTGATTTATTCAGCAGGACAAGGGTTAAAAGGTTACTTCCCAAGCAATTAGAACTGCATATGCTGATAGTTCTGGAGAAAATGCCACAAAAATATTTTATTTTGATACCATACGGCTTCAAAAATGCACCCATGCCATTTCAAATGACAATTTACTTCTTATGGAGCCGTCCCAGGTAAAGTTTAATGCCATTGGAAGCTATAACCGGGTATCAAAATCATTCAGCATGCTTGGAATCCTTTCTTTGTACACATGAAGCACTTCTTAGTGAAAACAACTACATGCAACTTATTTTGTGACCATATTACCTTTCTTGGGCATAATGTGTCTGCTAAGGTAACAGGACAGTGCACATGCTCACTGAAAAATTTCAACACTCACTTCCATCAGTCCAAATGAAACGTTTCTGGCAAATTCGTTATTGGTGGTCAGGTTAACTCATGATTTTACTTTAATTAACCCTTGTCCTGCTGAATAAATTAAGATGCCATGCCCACTTCTAATTTTCAGCCAATCAGATTACTTGATCCAGATTGTTACTATAAATTCACAAACTTAATGGCAAACAGTGCAGATTCAGATCAGTTGGCTTCTTCAGAAGCCAACTGATCTGGATCTACACTGTTTGCAAGGGCAGGATATATCCGGGTTCAGCAGGACAAGGGTTAACAATTAAAATATACTGGAACATCTGACACTTTACATTCAGAAGTTTTTAGACTTTTCACTGATCTGTACCTATTAAATTTGATTCCACAACAGATTTTTGAATATATGCTTCTCTAAATACCTGCTAACATTTTCAACATTAGAAATACTCAAAAGCCTATTTTAACTGATTCTAATTTGCAAGAGAGCTTTTGTTTACAAATAGTTTCAAACAATGTATGAAACACATTCTTTAAGGAATGACCCTTGAGAGCAATTTACACTTTCACATGAAGTGTTAACCCTTGCCTTGCTGAATAAATTAAGATGCCATGACCATTTCTAATTTCCAGCCAATCAGATTACTTGATCTGGGTTTTTGATATTCACATTCATATTTAATGACAAACAGTTCAGATCCAGATCAGTTGGCTTCTTCAGAAGCCAAATGATCTGGATCTACACTGTTTGCTAAGACAGGGCATGTCATGTTTAGCAAGAGAAGGGTTAAGTTTCCAGCAGAGTTACTGTGCTGGAAATTTGTGAAGTGTGACCGTTATATAATTTAGGGTTGTAGCAGCTTTGCCAGGTATAGGATGAGACTGGATAATCTTATTCAGTTGACCAGAGATTAGAAGATTATATACACACCATTCCTTTTCCATCCTGATTAATATACACCAACTGGGTGGTCTTAAGTAGCTCTTCTTGAAGTTTATTGTCTGAAAATATAAATACATTACATGATTATACCTGCACATTTATGTATTTTAGCTTAATCAATAGCTTACTTTGCACCAAAAATGAATGAGTTCTCTGGATAACTGCATGAAGGTTTTTTTATGAGTTCATGAGAAGGCCTAGTCTAACTACAAACTGATTTAGAATATAGAGTTATACCAATCTTTTTTTTTTTTTTTTTTTTTTTTATTTATCTAATTAGTTTTGAATTCTTTCTGAAAGAATTGTATTGTAATTAACAAAACATATACTAAGTAAATTTCTGATTTTAATGTAACAATTTTTTCTTTGAGTTGTAGTTTTGAGGTTTACAGATAGCCCAGTGAACCAATTAGAGTCATGTTGAGTGCAGTCAATTAACCTACTCACACTTCCTGGGCAGGCTTAGTCCTCTATGAGGCTAATCACTACTTGTACCTGTAACTGACAACTGCCCTTCTTGAGAGAGAATGATCACAGAGATTACAAGTTTCTCATGATCAATCGCCAAGAAAGTTATGTGGCCAAGCTGGAGTTCAAACTTGCCATCCCTGGATCTGCAGTCAGACATGCTACCAATCGAGCTATGGTCTAGCCAGGAAATGTAACTATTAAACTATGCCGTATTTACCGAGTATTCTGAGGCAGACATGTCTGTGCAAACAGTGGAGATTCAGATCAGATGCAATAAACTATAGCTTCTGATCATGGTCTACACTGTTTGCCACTCATCAAGCAATTTTAGGCATATTTTAGGCACATTAGCAAGCAGTAAAATGAACTTTTTCACATTTTAGAACATCAGTGGTAAGGAGTTCAAGTGTCTGAATACTTTGTTTGTTTGAGCCGGGGTTACTATTCAAGAAGGGCAGTTGTCAGTTTCTGGCAAAAGAATGTGCACAATACTGGTTAACCGCTTAGAGGACTAAGCCTGCCCAGTAAACATGTGGTTAGGTAAACTGACCATGCTCGACATGACCGCTTTGGGTTGACTGGGCCGTAAAACCTCAACACAAACACAATTAACATCGTTATCATTAACATCACTATCAACAATTTTTCAGTCATGTTGTGAGGATGTCTGGATGTGATGGTGGGAAGTGATGCCCTATTACAGGGCCACCTCACTGCAGTATCATACAACCCACAGACACATTGACAATGATACTACCACCTGTCACATTATACTGACACCTACGCATCCAGTCTTAGCATTCTTCATAATGCTTCATAATTCTTCTTGGCCAGTTGTTCAAAACTAAGGATGTTGTTAGTTAATGTATCGTTAAAACTTTGATCATTAAATATAACATATACACTATTATTTTTGCTGAAAAAAATGTGAGTAGCTTTTGCATTTGCAAAAGCTACTCACATTTTTTTAGCAAAAATACCTGTGAATTAGATATTGTTCTTACTAGAACAGTCAACATTTTGACCACTAACAAGCTCGTTAAGTTAATGATGTTTTGAATAACTAGGCCCAGAATGCCAAGCAAAAGAGCAGCTAGTACCAACAATAGGAAGTTTTTGGTATAACAACCTTCCAGTGAACATAGATGCTCTACCAACTGACCATTCAGTCCAGTCTTCTGAATAAATATGGAATGAAACTTTTCACCTGTAAATAACTACTATAGTAAGATTTTTACAGGTGGTCCTCAAACTGAAAAAAGGAATGGCAAACAGTGTAAATCCAGATGAGACGGAATGTTAAAATCCGTCTCATCTGGATGTACACTGTTTGCATAAGCCATTGCGTTGGTCTGCAGGGCTGAAAGGGTTAACAGAACACTGGACACTGTAGAGTAAACAAAAACTTAAAAGAAGAATACATGCTATATAAATTCTACCATTTACTTCTTAAAATAAAAAGTAACAATACACTGTCAGTTGCATCAAATGATCTGATTTTTCCCCAAGATAAATTGAGCAATACCCCCAAAAAAGCAATAATGTACATTTTTATTGTTTTCTATGTTGGAGCAAAAAGGAACAGCAAAACAATTTTCTTGTGATGAATTCATTTTTTCAAGAAGAAATAAATGGATATTCTATGATGTAGTAAATTCAAATTGATTTGAAATGATAAAGAATACATTAATGTTTTATGAGATGAAAGGGTTTGGTTGTGTGTAATAAAAAGGAAAAACATATATTTTGGCTATCTCACAGATCCCAGCCTAGCAAGGCAATCAATAATAATAATAAAAAAAAAAAAAAACCTTTTGAAAGGTTCATTGCCTTTTCCTTCAACCCCTGTCCTGCTGAATAAATTAATATGACACACCCACTTCTAAGTGCCAGCCAATCAAGTTACTCGATCCAGATTGTTGATATAAATTCACATACTGAATGGCAAACAGTGTAGATCCAGACCAGTTGACTTCTTCACAAGCCAACTGATCTGGATCTACACTTTTGCAAAGGCAGGGTATATCCGGGTTCAGCAGGACAATGGTTAATCAACAGTGAACATTAACAACTATACTGACCCAGTATTGCATTTACCCTCAGTATTTGAACAGGAAGATCTGAGCAAACAGTGTAGACCTTGACCAGAAGGCAGGATCTGATCAGGGTCTACACTGCTTGCCACTAAGCCAGGTAGTAAAATGGACATGTTCAAATTTTATGACAATTATGCTAAAGAGATAAGGTACCCAGATAACTTAACCCTTGTCCTGCTGAATAAATTAAGATGCTATGCCTACTTCCAGTTTTCAGCCCATCAGATTACTTGATCCAGTTTGTTGATACAATTCCATATACTTAATGGCAAACAGTGCTTCAGAAGCCAACTGATCTGGATCTACACTGTTTGTAAAGACAGGGTATATCTGGGCTCGGCAGGACTAGGGTTAAGGTAAATACAACATGTTGTTCATGTCCAAATGGACTACCATCTCTCCCGATCTATCCCAGCAAAGCACGGGAAGGGACCACTACATGATAGCCAAAGCTCCAGAAAAGGTGTTTTTTATCAATCAAAAAAAATTGATATCTTCTTACTCAACATGAAAACAAAAATATTATCTGGATACCCCTCTTATAATCTGGACCAATGGATATCTTTCCTCATCTACGCTGGGTTCTGTTCTGCTACATACTGTTCATATTTGGCATGCTGGGCCCAGTTGTTCAAAGCATCGTTAGCTTAACAAGCTCTTTAAGGGTCATTTCGTTAACTGTTTTAGCAGATTCAATACACAATATTCTGATATTTTTTGCTGAAAAAATGTGAGTAGCTTTTGCATTGCATGCAAAAGCTACTCACATTTTTTCAGCAAAAAATTTCAGCATATTTGCGTATCACTCGATGTAAATTTTAACGAATTGTTAACTAACGACGTTGCTAGCTTTGAACAACTGGGCCATGGTGTATATATTACAACTATTTGTGGCTGGAAGTGCGCATAAATAACTTTATATTTTGAAATCTATTAAACAGCCATAACCAAGCTCTACATAATGAGAAATGGAAAACGGTAAAAGGAGATACACTTGAAAAATGTGGGAGGAATATTTGCGGAGATACACTTGAAAAACGTGGGAAGAATATTTGTAATATACATAACCGGTAGGTTCTGTGGTTGTGGATTTGGGGATATGGGGTGGTGTGTTCTTACTTCTCTTAGGCTTTTCTAACACACAAAGACAAAGATTTCTTAAAGTTTGTGGATGATGACTGATCTTAGAAGGATGAATATCCTTCTGATCACCTTGGTGGGATCCAATACAGCCAGGAACTGAAAGTGGCACAGAAAGAAACTGTTGAAGCACATTTAGTTATGAAAACAAAACAAGAAAAAAAAAAAAACACTGTAAATGACAACATATGAGTTGTGCTATGAGAAAAGGTGACTTCTGGACATATGTGGACAGCTAAAGGCCAAATCTGACTGCTCCACGGCATCATCTATACAGTCTGATCTGACATTCACTGTCTGCTTAACCCTTTCACCCCAGAGTTCCTGAAGTGGTCTCATTCATCTTTAAATTTGGATAGGTCAATTGTTGATAATAGGAGTTTCTGTCTAAACTGAAAAAAAGAATGGCAAACAGAGTACATCCAGATGAGATGGCTCATTATGAGCCATCTCATCTGGATGTGCATGGTTTGCATTCTAAGGCCACTGTGTTGACCTGCAGGGCTAAAAGGGTTAACAGAGCATTGGATGCTGTAGAATAAATGATAATAGCAAGGGGTCCTTATCAATTTATTCATAAATCTGGGAAATATTCTAAACATTTGTTCACCAAAGTTCTGATAAAAAGACAATGCAAACAGTACAGACCCTTATCAGGCTGCTCCTGAAGGAAAATCCAATCAGGGTCTACATTGTTTGCCTTTCCACTCATAGTTTCTTTTTTAAGAAACAAATGCATAATAACAGGAAAATTTAGGCCAAGAAAAGTACAGAATAAAGTGTTTGAAATTTTAGGTCATTAATATATAAAGGAAAAAAATTGAATTTATTTGGACAACTTTTAGGCAAACAGATGGCTTCATTTTTCTGTGAAACAGTCTGTAATTGTGTGTATCAAAACTATTTCTCTGCAATATCTGAGAGATCAATATCTATACCAATATTTCAACAAAGCCTATTACTAACAAACCTTACAGAATAAAACAACCCAGTCAACTGCAAATACCAAACAACACTGATTCCAATAAATCTTTTGCAACTTCTCAAATTTGAGCAAAACAGTGAGCACTTAATAATGAACATATTCAATATCGTGTTTAATTATAATATAGCAGGAAGTCAATTAAGTATGAAGACTGATCAATATAGTCAATAAAATTATCTTTAGCACTGAGGAAATTGAAAAATGAAACACTCAGGTTTACTCTCTGTGCATTATTGCGTGCGTGTGCTTGTGTGCGTGTGTGTCAAATTACTGTAAGTTTGCTTTAACATAATGATAGTATTTTGGCCTGTTAAGACTAGAAGTGATCCATTCACCAGTCATAAGCCCAGAATTTTATTAATTTTCTAAAAAGGGCTTCATAAATAAGGTTACGGTAAATGCCTAAAGTTTCCTACACCAAAGTTGCTGAGAAAATGGCATATGCAAACAGTGCAGAAGGAGAAGCCTGATCAAGTGTTCAAAATTTTAGGACATTTACCATAAAAGTATTGATCATCTTGAAAGACATGATGTACAGGATAAATGTATAGGTATAAAGCATTACACAATTTTCATGCCATGTTTTTCTCTCAGAGAATTTGACCCCCACCTTCCCGACTAATACTATATCAAAGTCGGGTTAGTGGGGTATAACATTTCCATATGTTTCTTATGACTGAGACCATAAAACTCTGCAGAGATGCCAATAAAATGGTGCCTCTTTATTAGTTAAGTAATACTGATAAAACAGTTAACAAGAAACCCACAGGAAAAATTCTTAAATATTAAACACAATGAAGTAGGTCTGAATCCAAAAAATCTACATCTGCATAAGAAATTAATCAAATTACAAGTTTTAAACAGTTTTCTACATTAAAAAATAAAGATTTTAGGATAATATAATACAGTGCATGGAACCAGTGTTATTAGAGAAAAGTAATGGCCATCTACTTTCAATTTTTTACCCACCCTGCTGTCTTTTTCTTCTCAAAAAAGTTGTCAATAGACTGCATGTTCATAATATAATATTGGTATTCTGAGTATGATGATAGACTGTAAATGCCTGTCAGAATAAAATTATGTTCTGTTCTGTTCCAAAAACAAAATTTAATTCTTTTGTTATGAGTATTTTAATATTCACTGAACAGTCACACCTCTGTAGACAGACAAATGTACTGGCTTCCCTGTAAATTACATTAGTTTATTAATTAATTAAATTAAATGCCAAAACAATGACACGGACTCCTCTTCAAAACACCTATCATTCAAAAAGACTAACAATAGAAGACTAAGGTAGTTGATATAAATCAGTTCAAGAAGTCAGCAAGCACAAATTGTGTTAGCCACTTCAGTCTGATGGCCAAAAGCCAAATTCAGAAACAGCTCAATACAGAAACCCTTTCAAGCCTGCATGCAGACCAAAGTATTTGCAAACTGTAGATCCAGATGAGATGGCTCATAATGAAACATCACTGTTCTGAGGATCTACAGTTTACCATTCCTATTTGCTTTGTTTGTGTTGTGGTTTTACAGCCCAGTCAACCCACTGGGGTCATATCAAAAGTGGTCAGTTTACCAAACCACACTTTTACTGGGCAGGCTTAATCCTCTAAGCGGTTTACCAGTATTGTGCACATTCTTTTGCCAGAGACTGACAACTTCCCTTCTTGAATCAGCAGAAGGGCAAGAATGACCGTAGAAAATGTTTCATGATCAGATCTCCACAAAAGAATGTTGCCAACTCGGAAGGGTCGAACTGCAAATTTCCGCAACCTCCTGATCACCGGTTGCATCCAACTAAGCCACCGAGGCTGGCCATTAATTCCTATTTGATTTTTAATGCATCAATACCTGTACCTAAAATCAAAAAGGAATGCATGCATATGACCACTGCAGAAACTTTGGATGATGTTAGGGCCTCTGTTCAGCTGCATGCCATTCACTGAGCACTTAAAATTTCCAGACACATTGCCAGGTACTGTAATAATCCTAAGCACTGGGGCAGACTGGCTTGACCAGAAAGTGCTGACCCAGATCAGACAGTGCTGGTGGCACCGAATCATGGTTTACTCTGTTTGCCTCTTACAAAGGTCGTGCAAAAAGTTGTCACTAATAGGCTTCCTTAGTTTTATCCCAGGTATATTTTAAAATGCTTCACTGCACTTGAATAGTGTGTTGAATAGCTAACGATACCCGTTTATTCCGTGCAAATTGCTTTCCAACTGACCGTGTTATTTCAAATTTAAATAGATGCAGTCATATACACTGACCATTTACTTGTTACATTGGAACATGGACCAGAAGACTGAAATTCATAGCTATATTAAATGCCATATTAGGCTTTATAGATTCAAAGCAGATATTTAATTAATTGTGTGGTATATATGGACCTCAGACCATTTCAATGCGCAGTTTTTAGGTGGGTTAAAATTTTTTAAGCTGGGAAATTTTCTGTTGAAGATGATAACAGTCCTTGAATGCCTAAAACCTCTGTTACCAAGGCTAACATCGCTGCTGTAAAGATTGTGGTCGAACAGGATGCGCGACTGTCTGTCAAAGATATAGCTAGTTGTACTGGCACCTCAGAAGGCAGTGTGCAAACAATTCTGAAAAAGCGTTTGGACCTGAGAAAGGTTTGCGCTAAGTGGGTACCTCATTTGCTCACTGAGGAGCAAAAGACACAATGCCTTAAATGTGCCAGGGAACTTTTGAAAACATACAAAGGCTGTAATAGTCGGGTTATTTCTAACTTGCTAACAGATGATGAAACCTGGGTGCACATGTTTGAGCCACAAAGAAATAAGCAATGGAAGTGAAAAGATCAAAAATGCCCATGTATTGCCAGAGAACCATAAGTTCAGAAAAGATGTTGGAAGCAATTTTCTTTAATTCAAGTGGGCCAGTCATTCAAATGCCTTGTCCATCTGGTCATACAGTCACTGGCCGATTCTACAAGAATTCTGTACTGAAGAAAGTGAAAGAGTTTTACAATAAGAAACGACCAAGCAAAGGATGGTCAGGAGTCCACCTTTTACAAGACAATACCTCCTCTCCTAAGTGTGAGGTTGTTAAGTCTTTTTTGGCTTCTGAAAAGGTGGAAGTTTTAATCCACCTTATTCACCTGACCTGAGTCCCTGTGACTTCTTTTTATTTCCAAGGCTTAAGAAAATGCTTTCTAGAAATAAGTATACGTCTAGAAGTTCTCTTGGCAGCGCTATTTATCAGTGTCGCCAACAGATACCAAAAGAAGACTATTTATCTGCTTTTCGCGACTGGGTCAAAAGGTTACAAAAATGTGTTTCAGTAACTGGGGAATACTTTGAAGGTTTGTAATAAAAATATGTTTGATAAAACGTAACACTGAAGTAATCCGAACCCAGTGACAAAACTTTTTGCAGGACCCTCGTATTCAGCAGTGTTTCAAACACATCAACAGGTAATAGAATGGACATTAAAATGCTAGGACAAGTACAGTCGACTCTCGTTATTTCAACTACGCTTATTTGGAATAACAGATTGTCTCGAAGTGAAAATCTGGTCCCTGTTTAAAAATGAAAATCTAACAAGAAGTGAAAATCTGGTCCCTGTTTAAAAATGAAAATCTAACAAAAGGTAACAAAATATTGTGGAACTAATCCTTAGGAGCAATTTCTCCTCTTTTCCACAATATTTTCAATATATCTCTAACCTCAGGAGATAACTTACATTATTCATTTGTAAAATGTGGTTGTTTGATTTATTTTTTCCTCAATTCTGCAAATCTGATATGTCGTGGTACAGACATTTCAAAGTATTTCAGAGAATCCCTTGGACTTCAAGATAACAAAAGTCAACTCTTAATATAGTAATAAGTAAAGGTGTCATAATATTTAGAGTAAATCTGTTGGTCAAACTGACATTCAAAATTCAACCACCTTTAAGTTTAAGAAGCTAGATTATCTCTATTAACTCCTTCACCCCCATATACCTGAATTACTGTTTAAAGTGATGTAAAACTATAATTCTATTAACCCAGAGCTCACATCACCACTTCTTAAGTCTACTGAATACAAAATCATATGCATATTCTTAACCCACTTTATTCTAGAGACCTCCTGAAGGGTAACTGGCAAACAGGGCAGACCAAGATTGGATGCCATAGAATGCAGCATTTGATCAGGGTCTCCACTGTAAATAGTTTTGCCATTTTTCTCTAGGAATATCTAAATCACATACCTAAAATTGACATACCTTACATACCTAAAATTGAAATTAGACTCTTTTGATATATAGTGTGGGAAAGTTTATTCAGGGTAAATAGATTGGTTATCTCTGCTTAAATGTCTACATTTCATAAACTCTAAATTCTTTCCATCAGATCATTAAATAAGCGGGCAATTTGGAAGAAACATTCTCTCTAAAATTATAAATTGTCATGAGTAAAGGACCCCTCTTTACAGAATATATGTATACAGAGAATAAAAGGAATACCAAAAGCTGGATCATACTTCTGCATATTTCCTGGAAATGTTGACAAACTTCTCCTTGCTGAACAGTTATAGGCTAGACCATCAAATAACATATCATGATAAAACCAAGTATCCCCAAAAAGAATACTTGAACACAGACCATATTTACCCTAATATTCAGACACCCCATAGATTTTCAACTTTTTATTATACTTCTCCTAAAACTTGAACAAGAGGGCCAAGATGGTCCTGTATCGCTTACCTGATTACCAGACAAGTTCCGAGTCAATTGGCCTTTCGGTTCAAGGGAAGAACTTCAATATAGATTTTTAAGATCTCGGCCATCTTGGATTTCCAATCAGAATGATTTTAGCTACTTCTGATCTACAAGTCGCCTCGATACTTCCAATGAAGTTTCGAGTCAACTGGCCTTTTGAATCAGGATAAAATCAAAACAAATTTCCAACATGGCTGCTAGGGTGACCATCTTGGATTTTTGATCAGAATAAGTTTAACTATTTTTGATCTACAAGTCACCCAGATACTTCCTATCAAGTTTCAAGTCAATTGGCCTTTCTGTTCTGAAGAAGTTCAAAATAGATTTTCAAGATGGCGGCCATACTGGATTTCTGATCAGAACAAATTTAGCTATTTTTGATCCAAAAGTGACCATACTTCCTACCAGGTTTTGAGTCAGTTGGCTTT
The DNA here is from genome assembly GCA_964016985.1 of Anodontia alba. Taxonomy (NCBI): domain Eukaryota; kingdom Metazoa; phylum Mollusca; class Bivalvia; order Lucinida; family Lucinidae; genus Anodontia; species Anodontia alba. The sequence goes on along the minus strand of OZ024834.1, from coordinate 9,969,837 downwards.
TCAGTTCAGGTGAAGAAGCCCAAAATGGATTTCCAAGATAGTGGCCATGGCCGCCATCCTGGATTTCTGATCAGAACGATTTTAGCTATTTTTGATCTACATGTCACCCTTATACTTCCTACCAAGATCCAAGTCTATTGGCATTTTGGTTCAGGAGAAGATGCAAAAAATAGATTTTCAAGACGGTGACCATAGAGGCTATCTTGGATTTCCAAGCAGAACAATTTTAGCTATTTTTGATCTACAAGTCACCCCAACGCTTCCTACTAAGTTTCAAGTCAACAGACCCTTTTCACAATTGTAATTTCTGATAATTGGTGAGCGGAAAATTTCCAGAAATGTATTGAGATCGAGGCTGGCAGTGTATTGACAATGCAGAAATGAAAACCACTCACTAATTCAGGGTTCTCAGGGATGCAGAATCCTGCTTCTCGGGACGCATAAATCCGGGTCCGGATTAAAAAAAATTCCCAAAGCCGAGTCCGCCAGATGCATGTTTTCCCCGTGGAACTACTACTAATTATGATTGGATTATTTGACTGATGTCTGCCACATGCTATTCTTACTGTCGGTAGCATCTTAAAAGAATAATCTGCCGCATGTTTTTCAAACCTACGACAGTACGGTTATCTACTTGCTAAGCAAGTGGTAGTTAAACAGATGTTGGCAGTTTACATTTCAGTGATCATTAACTGGTCGAGCAATTAAAGCTTGTGACTGACACCGTTATGCACCCCTTCCCTCATTGTGTATTGCCTCTACCGACTGACTGATTCATCGAGATGCACTCGTGAGTGTCATGTCTTTTATCCTCTGAGGCTGGCAGTATTTGTTTGTTTTTGGGGGTTTTCTTGGCTGTTTTTTTTTTTTAATTCATCATTTTTTTCCCCCGATTCAAAATTTTTGGATGCCGAATTTTTGTCACTGACTTCAGAGATGCACGCTTACCGTTTTCTGCTGAAAGACAAGAAGCACTCAAGCAAAATAGTACCTTATCCGTTTGCCAGATCTGTGAATCAAAACGGTTATTCCTGCTGGCCACTAAAATAGTTTCTAAGTACCACTGAATCTATCATGTAAACTGTGGGCCCTGTGTAGAGTTGCTCAGACAACGATACACTGAACTGTCTGTTCATGTTTCTAATATGTTATTTTTTTCTATAGCTCTCGCATAAAAAAGTGCGTGCTCATAACAACAGCGCGTGCTCGTAATGGTAATGTCAGATGACAGCATGGCAGGGAAACAAACTATTACCATGATGGATTGTAAAGTGTTTTCTTCTTATAAAACAGAAACATATTAAAAACAGAACTAAATTATCAAGACTGTTTCCGCAAATCAAAGCAGTAGATCGAAATGTCAGCAAGCAAACAACAAGCCCCGGATATTTTTTTGTAACGTATATTGATCCTAGGACATGTAAACATTGAAATGATGTTTTGAGAGAAGCTCAACAGAGGTGGTCATGATCAGAATGTGCAGATATATTTCATATACAAGTTTGCGATAGCATATAAGAGAGCTTAAATCAGTTTTGATTAAAATGTTTCACTTAAACTCATAAACACTCAAGCTCACTTAATACAGACAGCAATGATCTTCTTTGGGGTAGGGTACTGAATTTAACTGAAATGCAATGTAGAGGAGAGTCATGAAGAAGAAATGGGACTGCTTATTAAACAGAAATTTCCACAAATCTTCTATTGTGTACTTAGTCACGGTCTGACGATCCATCACTGTTACCTGAGATACAACGCAAGCCTCGTTTAGGATTAACGAGATTATGCATGGATTAGCGAGAGATCAGAACAATTTGAGCTATTTTTGATCTACAAGTCACCATAATGCTTCCTACCATGTTTCGAGACAATTGGCCCATGGGTGTAGGAGGAGTAGACTTTTTAAAGCAAATTGTTGATGTGGCATGACGGACGTCACACACGACGGATGATGGACATTGACCGATCACAATAGCTTACCTTGAGCACTTCGTGCTCAGTTGAGCTAACAAATCCATTTTACTTCCCATTGGTTGATGTGTCTAAACCACTGGATGAGAGGCAATCAGTGTGAGTGTCAACTGATCAGTTGTTCTGCTGGGTCTACATTTTTGTCGTAGTCTGTCTATCTGAATAATTAAGGTAAATACTTTTATTCAACAAGTTCATATTTTATTCATAGATTATTCAACTAACTTTACCTGCATTTTTGTAAAATTCCAGATCTTCTAAAACTTTTGAAGGAAGTAGTCTCCAAGGTAAAGAAAAGTAAGCCTCATCCTCATCTGAACTTTTAACATTTTCTTCTTTTTCATTTTCTACTGACCTCACACATTTAGCTGATTGTGTTCTTAATAGCTCCCTATTACTTTCATAATCTATCAATGACCTACTAGTGTAAGCACTATTACGCTCATTTGCATTAATCCTTATTTTCACATTATTATCATCTGCACTACTGTCATTCCCATCTTTTGGATCATCCACATAAATATACTCTAAACTATCAGCTATAGATTCTGGTGTAGCTTTATCATAATGAGTTGTTCCATATTTGGCCATAGTTTCCACAATTGGAAACATAGTCTTTCTTCTTGGCAGTGACATTTACTTAGCTTGCAATTTCTAAATCTGTATTTCCTGACATACGTATAGCCATTCTAAAGGCAGAGTTATTCATCTCTTAATTTTCAAACCTGCTTTGTCTGATATGTCAACTGTTTGACATCACTGTGCATTGTTTCTAGTAATAATTAACTGTCTTCATACTTTATTTTTAGCTGCAGCTCTGTCTCTTCTGCAAATAGTACCATCTCTAAACACCAAATACCCAGTCTACTATCACATGTATTTCCATTGTAACTTAAATAACTTATGGAAAAATCTGCATTTCCACACTGGTATCAATATCTTTGGCACATATTAGGTGCAACATCAGAAAACATACCTTCTGACATGTGTGCCCAATGAAGACTCAAATCAGCCTGTGCAGTCCAATCAGAGTCTTTGTTGTCAACATGAAGAAACTTTGCATCCTCGGCTATCCAAATGCACCCAATGAAAATTCTTATCAGATTGGACGGACATGTCCAAAGCTATGTTTTCTTATGTTGTGGCTCAAATGTCTGAGGATATTCAATTTCTGACCTTATCTTCACAATGCTTTCTGCCTTCATAATGTAAAGATAACTCCTGCATATTTATCATATCAAATGCACACACATTATGTTTTTAATACCAGAAAAGAAAGAAGCCCATTATTCAAGTGCATTCAGATTCTATAGCTGACACTCAAAAGCATTTAATACAAAATGCACTGAAGTATTCTACAACAGAAGATATGAATATTTTTAAAAAGCACTTTAAAACTACCTTGTTCCCTTGAAATATTTCAGCATTTTTCCTTGTTTCCCAAAATCAAAATCTTAATTTTCTATGTACCCTGCTCCCCAAAATTACATTTGTTCCCCTGTTCCCTTCATTTTTTGACTTGTATTCCCCTGTTCCCCTGAAATAAATGACATTATTCCCCTGTTCCCCATAACCCCTGGGAGGGCCTTGTTAGAGCTGAGCATAGCTTTATAGTCTGGTCTAAATCTTAGTTATGGGTACATGTGGCTCTGAGTCTATGGATTTTCTACCAGGCCAAATATAACAATGTTGACATAGTTTTATGAGCCCCTCAGGGCTCATAAAACTGTACCAACATTGTTATATTTTTGTAGTTTTGTGAAGTACAATGTGAAGAAAAGGATCAATAGCAGTGGAGTGGATAACAAACTAACATTTTAGTTGTACAAATAAGCAGAGATAACACTTATGGCTACTGCTACTCAAGTTGTACAATAAGATCTACAAGATTATCCACAATAAAATCCCCTAGTGTTTCAAATAACATTCTTACAAGTCCAATTCATGCACCCAATAATGTTCAATCCTAAATTAACCCTTGTCATGCGGAATAAATTAAGATGCCATGTCCACTTATAATTCTCAGCCAATCAGAATTCTTGATCCAGATTGCTGATAAAATTCAGATACTAAATGGCATACAGTGCAGATTCAGATCAGTTGGCTTCTTCAGAAGCCATAAGAAGCCAACTGATCTGGATCTACATTGTTTGCAGAGGCAGGACAAGGGTTAAACATATTTTAAGCACTACAAACATTCCAAAAATTTTAACAGAACAACACAAACTTCTTCATTAGTTTTGTTTTTTTTTGTAAAAAAATCAGAAACACATTCTGTTTTTGTAAAAATATACGTATTAAATGATATGCCCTCCTGAAAAACATCTACTGTAATTGCAAGTTAAAAAATCCAAGAAAAACATCTCTGTGAAAAGAAAACAAAACAAGAAAACAAATATAAAAAATGTTCCATTGTCCACAAAACAAGAATGAATGTTACTCAGAACTCTTACATGTGAAAATTACAACCAAATTTAACACGTGTAGGATGGTCATGAAAATAAAACTAAAGAAGGAATACTGAACCACAGTAGCATAATCTTTTACTTTATCAGCACGAGATTGGAGTTCAAATATCATAATGCAAACAGCAGTAAGTTATTATTTCACTGATTGAATATCAGCACTATGAAATAATAATAATTCATAGCTATAGTTAAGGCGCTTTTTTCAAACCAAAAGTATTGATATTTTTCTTATTTGTCCACGAAAACATATGTTTTGGGTACTCATTAGAAGTGCCTCACCGAGGCACTTCTAATGAGTACCCACAACATATGTTTTTGTGGACAAATAAGAAAAATACTGACCTGATACCCACTCTTATCTAGACCTGTGTGAATACAATGATTTAAAGAAAAGCATGAAAAATCTGTGCTAGATAGTTAACCAACAAAGCCATATCTTGATGTAATAAGGCCATGGTACAATGAATCTTCAAATATTTAGGAGTCATCATATTACATATTCTGATCTGTGATTGCCAACTTGTTCATAAATAGATCAATAAATTCAGAAGTAAGTTTTTGATCAGTTGATAATATATTGGTATCTGCATTACAAACTTACATCATTGTTTGCTAATAAACTAACCCTTAATGCTTAGCAAGTTGGGTAAAAATTTCAGCAGACAACATTTCTAAAAAAAAATATTTTCTCTTATTTTTCCCAGAAACTAGGTTTTGATATTTCATGCATGAAATGTCAAAGCCTATTTTCTGGAAAAAAAAACAACAAAAAAACTAATAAATAAATAAAAATATCAGTTTTGTTGTCTGCTGAATTAGCCCAGAAAGTTGTAAAGTTAAGTGTGAGACTCACAACAGCAGCAGAAGATATTAACTCTTTGCATGCTGGTTAATATTGCAATCCTTTTTTGTCATCTGTGGACTTTTTTTTTTTTTTTAAATTAACTTTTTCAAAAAAATCTATCAGGAATACCATCAGAGTGTCAAACAGTTTGGATCCAGATCAGGCCCGAGTTTTTATCGGGCCTGATCTGGGTACAAACTGTTTGTAAAGGCTAACAGCAGATGACAAAAGTTGCCAGAATTGGGGAAAGAGTTAAGAAATATTTTTTCTTTAATTATTGAGAAAATACGGTTTGCTATTTCATGTGAATCATCTGTTATGCAGATGATTCACATTTTGCTATTTCATGTGAATCATCTGTTAGGTAGGTTTGTTTGTGTTGAGGTTTTACGGCCCAGTCAACCCAATGGGATCATGTCGAGCGCGGTCAGTTTACCTAACCACACGTTTACTGGGCAGGCTTAGTCCTCTAAGCGGTTAACCAGTAGTGTGCACATTCTTTCGCCAGAAACTGACAACTGCCCTTCTTGAATCAGCGGAAGGGAGAGAATGACCGTAGAAAATATTTCATGATCAATCTCCACGAAAGAATGCTGCCGACCTCGGCGGGGGTTGAACCCGCGACCTCCTGGTCTCCAGTCGGACGGCGCATCCAACTGAGCCACCGAGGCCGGTCTGTTAGGTAGGTGATTCACATGCAATGCCAAGCCTTATTTTCCCTTGAGAAAATACATAAAACAATGTTTTAGAATGTTGTTTGCTGCAATTTTGAATTGTACTTTAAAGGCTAATATTCTGCATTGTCAAACACCCAAAAACTCTTTACAAATATTATATTTAGCACGAGGATAGAGTATCTCAATATTCAACAATCACAATTCATTTAAACAGCTGAATCAGAGCTGATATAACTAGACCTTTACAAACACCAGTTCTCATATTTTTCCTATCATTCATGTTTTGTATGCTTTCTCCTCAAAAAAATATCTAACATGGTTCTTAAGGAGGAGTATTTCCTGATAACTATGGGATAAATAGGGATTATTATATGGTGATATTTATATCATACCCCATCTCAACCCTCAATCCATATCAGCCGGAGGGCCAAAGGCCCTCAGGCTGATATGGGTCGAGAGCTGATATGGGGTATGATTTGAAAATTGCCATAACATAATCTACTTATCATATATTTTTCTTTTTTGACAAGTTTGCCTATCTGATATCATATGCAGAGTCAAAGGCAACACCACCGAGTGCTCCGAATGTGGTGATACGGATTTTTTTGCCTGCGCAAAAAAGCCGAATCACCCACGTGACCTGTTGATACGGGTTTTTTGCCCAATATCACCCATGTGACCCATCATCACACCTTTTGCACTCCACAAGTGATAATGTGCTTGAAAGCCATGTTAGTATCACATATGCAAAATGAACATATTTTCTAGTGGATGTATGATAACTGTTCTTATTTCATCATAAAAACATTGTAGTACCCATTAGAAGTGCATCATCAATAGGCACTTTTAATGAGTATCACAACATATGAGTTTATGTGGAAATAAGAATAATTAGCCCACAATTATCAGCAAATACTCCTCATGAACAAATATTCTGTATAATTCAAGCTAATTCTTACAGATGATACTAAAACACAGATATTTCCAAAGAGTTGTAACTAAGACCTAAAAGAACAAAAGCCAACTGCAGGGTAACTGGCGTTTATAAAAACAGTTAACACTTAAAGTGCAAACAACTATTGTCGTCTGCTTTGTCATCTGCTTGTGATTTTAAAAGTCATTTTTGCAAACAGTGTGGACCCAGATCAGACTGCTCCTCTAGGAGCAGTCTGATCTGGGTCCACACTGTTTGCCTGTATGCAAAAATGGGTTTGAAAAGTCTGCAAGAATATTCAGCAGATGGCATAAACAGAAGACATTTTCAGATGCGGGTTTTCTTGGCGCTTTAAGGGTTAATGACACAAATGAAAAAAAAAAAATCAAAAAAAAAAATCCAATGCCAGACAATTAAGCATGTCCCAGAAGAAAATCTATAACAATTGCTGACAAATACTATTAAAAGTTAAATCAATCACCTATAAGAGAAAATCAATGGTATTGACTTCTCAGAACAAAATTTAGACTATCTGGAAAGGATCTGTAACACTCAGCTATGACATTATCAGAATTTAAACATTAAATGCACAGGATGTATACAGAAGGTGACCTCAAGGCAAGTAGCTGACTGAACTGTGACAAATGCACTGCTTTTTGATGCAAGAATGGAAGCAGGACATAAGATACTTGGGCACAATTCTCACCTCCCCAAACCCCTGCCCCTTTCACAGCCCCAGTCTGGGTGGGGAGTTGTTCAAAGGCAGTAGAAACTAGAACAGTGTTTTCGGAGGAAAACGTATGTCCCCCCACCAGTTTGAACAGACATACTGTTAAAATAGATTGTATCTATAATAAACTCAAGGTCACAATATACCTATATGTAAGTTTGGTCAAAATTCATCCATTCCTCAATGAGATAGGGTGCTGACAAGCCATTTTCTAAAATCATAGCCCTTGTGTAACCTTGAAAATGAGATCAAAGTCACAAAAAATCTAATCAGTATGTGTCTCTGTCTCAACAATATAGCTATGCAAGTTTGGTCAAAATCCATCCATTCATTCAGCAGATAGCGTGCAGACAAGCCATTATCCAACAATCTGAGCCCTCCTGTGACCTTGAAAATGGGGTCAAGGTCACCAAAATAAAATTAGTTATTTTCCATGCCACAACAATTTGGCTGTGCAAGTTTAGTTAAAATCCATCCACTCCTTCAAGAGATACAGTGCAGACAAGCCATTTTCCAACAATCTAAGCCCTAGTGTGACCTTGAAAATGGTGTCAAGGTCACCAAAATCTAATCAGTTCTTTTCCATGTCCCAAAAATATAACTGTGCTAGTCTGGTCTAAATCTACTCATTCCTTCAGGAGACAAGGTGCAGACAAGCCATTTTCCACCAATCTAAGCCTTAGTGTGACCTTGAAAATGGGGTCAAGTTTGTCAAAATCTAACCAGTTCTTTTCCATGTCTCAACAATTAATATGTAGAAGTTTGGTCAAAATCCATTCATTCATTTAGGAGATAGAGTGCCGACAAGCAATTTTCCAACAATTTAAGCCTTACTGTGACCTTGAAAATGGGGTCAAGGTCACCAAAGTCTAATCAGTTTTTTTCCATGTCTCAACAATATAGCTGTACAAGTTTGGTCAAATCCATTTATTCATTAGGAGATAGTGTGCATACAAACCATTTTCCAACAAAGCTAAGCCCTCCCGTGGCCTTGAAAATGGGGTCAAGGTCACCAAATCTAATCATTTCTTTTACATGTCCCAGCATTGTAGATGTGCAAGTTTGGTCAAAATCTATTCATTCCTACAAGAGATAGGGTGTGGACAAGCCATTTTCCAACAATCTAAGCCCTCCTGTGACCTTGAAAATGGGGTCAAGGTCACCAAAATCTAATCAGTTCTTTTACATGTCCCTGCAATATAGATGTGCAAGTTTGGTTAAAATCTATTCATTCCTTCAAGAGATAGGATGCAGACAAGCCATTTTCCAACAATCTAAGACCTCCTGTGACCTTGAAAATGGGGTCAAGGTCACCAAAATCTAATCAGCATTTGTCCCCCTCCCAATGATATATTTGTGTAAGTTTGGCTAAAATATGTCCATTCAATAAGGAGATAGTGTGTGGACAAGAGGCAACGCTGACGCCAACGCCGCCGCTGCCGACAGGATTCGCACTAAAAACAGTATGTCCCCCCCCCCCCCACCCTTGGTGGGGGGGGGGACATAAAAACACATTTACTGGTGTACCATGATAAAGAACATTTAAAATTTAAGTTCAGAAAAACAGTAAAGTCGTCATAAATTCAAATTTAGGTTTGCAAAAGACTGACAAATATACAGCAGAGTAAAGTTCACCATCAAATAACAGACATTTAAAGACTAAATATAATCATACAAAATCAAAAGAAAAGCTGAGAACCAATTCATTCTTAAAGTCCATTGAGTTCTACCAGCTTGGGACAGTTAAAAATAAATATGAGGTCATAATCATAGAACACAGCCTTCATAAGGCACTGGGTAATTGATTGATTGATTGTGTTGGGGTTTAACGACACGTCAACCCTTGAGGGTCATTTTGTGTCGTCTCCCAGAGAAAGGGAGAAAAGAGATAGAAGAGAGAGTAGAGGAGATGAAAGAGAGGGACAGGGAAGAATGAGGAACAGGAATGAAAGTGAAGAAACAGATGAAATAAAAACATTCCCCCTCTACCCTTACCCACTACAAGGATAGCAGGCCTTGCCCAACTGTAAGCCAATATCAGTTGGACGCCCCGGTGATGTAAGATACACAGCACCTTTGCACCACCCGACCACCCCCTAAGGCACTGGGTAAATGAAGACAGAAAAATGAAAAGGAACTGCAAAAAATATTGTTTTTTTTTTTTTTTTTTTTTTTTTTTTGTGTGTGTTGAGGTTTTACGGCCCAGTCAACCCAATGGGGTCATGTCGAGCACGGTCAGTTTACCTAACCACACGTTTACTGGGCAGGCTTAGTCCTCTAAGCGGTTACCAGTATTGTGCACATTCTTTCGCCAGAAACTGACAACTGCCCTTCTTGAATCAGCGGAAGGGAGAGAATGATCGTAGAAAATATTTCACGATCAATCTCCACGAAAGAATGTTGCCGACCTCGGTGGGGGTTGAACCCGGCGACCTCCTGGTCTCCAGTCGGACGGCGCATCCAACTCAGCCACCAAGGCCGGCACAAAAAAATATTGTACCAACCACCTTAGAATGGTCAACAGTATTGCTGGAAGCCATTTGGAATGGGGTGGGGTGGGAGGGAGTGGGGAAATGGGCTCAAACCTGGTTCAATTGATATCCAAACCTTGACCCTAACATATCCTGAAACAGCTCTAAGCAAAATATCAACCACTACAAGTTTTCCAAATATCATTAGTCTGCAAATCTGGTAGCAAATTTTTCTGGGTTACCCATGCAAGAAATTGCAGGACCCTAACAGTAATAGTTCCTTCCATAGTTGTAAAAGGGTCATAACAGTCAAAATTTACAACATAAGAAAGCTTAAAAGATAACCAGTTCATTTTCATCTGTGAAATCTGATCAGAGTACTTGACACTGTGATACTCAAAGAATTTTCTAATCCATGTATTAATTCAAATGAAAAGTCTCATGTCACCTTAATCCTTAACTCTTTCCTCGCTATTGGCGACTTTTGTCGTCTGCTGATAACCTTTGCAAACAGTCTGGACCCAGATCAGGCCCGACAAAATGTCAGGCCTGATCTGAATCTAAACTGTTTGACACTCTGATGATATTCCTGAAAGATGTTTTTGAAAAAGTTAATTTAAAAAAAAAATCCACAGACAACAAAAAAGCATACAAAATTACCCAGCATGCAAAGAGGTAAAGGACAATCCCAGTTAGCATTCTACATAAATCTATAGCGGGCCGTTATCGGCCCGTCAGGGTAGCTGTCGGGCCGATAACGGCCCGCTGTAGATTTATGAAGAATGCTAACTGGGATGTTCTAATACATCATTTTTTCTGTTTTTCAGAGAATATCAGGCTAGATATCTCAAGTGAATGCTCTATCTAGACAATTCACATTAAATATCAAGCCTTATTTTCTCTGAAAAATAATAAGAGAAAACTGTTGTTTGCAAAATTTTGTATGGTCTTTGAAGGTTTAACCCATTGTATACTGAATAGACTTTCCAACATTACCCAGTCAGCATTCTACGTAAATCTATATCGGGCCGTCATCGGCCCGTCAGGGTAGCTGAATGGCCGATGACGGCCCGATGTAGATTTACGTAGAATGCTAGCTGGGTATATATATTGGAAGAGTCCAATTTCAATTTCAGATATGTCCGGCTATGAGATCTACATATTCCTAGAGAAAAATGGCTAAACTTTTTGAAAATAGTGGAGACCCTGATCAGACGCCGCATTCTGCGGTGTCTGATCTGGGTCTGCACTGTTTGCCAATTACCCTTTTACGGGTCTCCCGACTACAATGGGTTAATCAAACTACCACCTAACATAACAGACTGCCCCTCAAAACTAATCACAACTACAGCAGATGACATTTTTTTTCAGAGAGGATAAGGCTTGACATTTCATGTGACTCATCTGTAACTGACAGCTAGGCAGACAATTCACATGAATTGTCAAGCCTTATTTCTTTAAAAAATAATTTAAAGTATTTCAAAATGTCTAGCAGATGATTCACTTGAAATGTCAAACCTTATTTTCTCCAAAAAATAATTATGAAATATTTCAAAATGTCATCTGCTGCAGTTGCAATTGGCACTTCAAAGGTTAAAAAAGTTCATGTACTCAAAAAGTCATTTCCAGCAATAAGTGATGAAAGTCATATCCAGTGTGTGTCATTACTTTGAATGCCCGCGCTGTACACACAACCAAAATCCCTTCATCTCATGTCCAACATATTTATTTATCTATTGTTTCAGGTAAATCAAAAAGGCAGAAACCTGAAATATCACACTTCCACCATAAATCATTTACAACGCACTTAAACATCCAACAAAATGAATTCCGACTCAAAGAGGCTCAGTGATACAATAAAACGTCATAGTACATGAATCTCTCCATTGTGAAGTTATTGTTCAATTGCCGCTGTGACAGTTTAATGCTTAGCATGCTGGGTAAAAATTTAAGCAGACAACATTTTGAAATATTTTTCTTATTTTTCCCAGAAAATAAGATTTGATATTTCATGCAAATTGTCTCCTAAGAGACAATTTGCATAAAATGCCAAATCCTATTTTCTAGGAAAAATAAGAAAAAATATTATCCATTTGTTGTCTGCTGAATATGCCCATAGTATGTTAAGTATTAAACAATGAAATATTCATACCATCAGTCTGAATATGTCCAGTCAACCAAACCACATTCAAACATACTGATACAAAACCCAAGATCTTGATACTTAGATTGTTTGAAGAGAGACAACAAAAAGTCATTCAAATACAGCTGATTTGTATTTGCCACTAAAACACAGCAATAAAAAGAATAATTGTTAATATTTGATATCTACTGTGAGTCATCCAACACTTTCCCTTTAATGCTACAAAAAGTTATGAAGCAATGTTTCAGACCATCCTGGGATATACTTTAACTACTCAGACACCTCATTAACCTGCTAGGGCCAAAAAAGTCTTAAGATTCTCAGGCACTTTGTATACTGTGCAAAATTTCTAACCGGCCACTTTTGTTTTCTTGGTAAATCCTATTAAATGTGAATGGATTGAAATAAACATTGTCTAAAATAATTTTGCAAAGCAAGAAAATGACAATGAAGTTTCAAAGTTTTGAATTTTGTAATTTTCCATTCACCTCAATGGAAACTTAGTCAGTCCATAACGCAAGAACAATGCGGCCATTCCATTTCCGGCCTGCTCTTTTGAGTAAGGCTATCCTGATGATTCATTCAGTGAAAAATCTTTAAAGTTTATCAGCCACTATTTTTTAAAAGAAAATGCCTAATACTATTTATGGAGATTTAAGCCAAATGGTGGCCGGTTAGAACTTTTGACAAGTATATAATAGATTTTTTTGATTGAGTACAATCTTGGGCATTTTAGGTCATTTGGCAAAGCAAGACGGCAGTGTCCATATAGCAAGTATAGGAAAAGTAAGTTTACAGTCTTGAACAACATCAAAAGATCGTTATTTACAGATTATCTTTGCAGGTAAGTAAGAATAGTATACACAATGTGGTATCATTATCAAATAAATGAGAAAACTCAACTGTGATGCATTTTTGTGGGTTAATTAAATTTCCCATCGAAAAACAAAATATATATGCGTGACCATTTGGATAGATGTAGCAGTACCTGAGAATCTATTAACCCTTAAACACCAATCACAACAATTGTCGTCTGCTTTGTCATCTGCTTGTGATTTTAAAAGTCATTTTTGCAAACAGTGTGGACCCAGATCAGACTCTGATCTGGGTCCACACTGTTTGCCTGTATGCAAAAATAGGTTTGAAAAGTTTGCAAGAATATTCAGCAGACGACATAAACAGACGACATCTTCAGATGCAGGTTTTCTTGGCGTTTTAAGGGTTAAATAAATTAAATTAGTTTTTGGCTTAACCAAACTTCTAAAATTTGGGTAAGCACATAATGGAACCTGTTAATGTTTCTAAAAACTGCTTGGATGAGTAGCAAACAGTTCAAACTCTAATCAGAGACAATTTTCTGGGATGTCTGATCTGGGTATACACTGCTTGCTCAGGTCTATCTCTGATTAAATTAACTAGTCTAAATACAGTATTCTCCGCTGACTCACATCGTTCATTTTACTCCTGAGTTTCGGAAGTAAACTCTTCCAGGTCTGAATTTGGGCATCCATTGTATCTGGGGAGAGGGGTGCAGGCATCAATATCAGCCAACAAGAGGACCAAGAGGATTCTGTATCACTCACGAGCTTCTCCTAGGATAAAGGTATATAGCCCAGGGACAATGGCAGACAATATCAAGAACAAAATATACACTTCAATCATTTGTAAATTTTATGAAAAGTGTGAATTATGTATTTTTTTTAACCATACAGAGGCACAGCAGACACCTTAGTGAAAAAATCATAAGCATTTGAACAAATTTAAACCCTCTTTAACGGATCACGCCGCATGAAATTTGGTGAAAAATGACCAAACTGTTTCAGAGAAGTTGTTTAAATATTTCATGTTTTTTTGTTTGTTTTGTTTTGTTTTGTTTTCCACATGTATACAGCCAATGAGGCAGATGTCCCTATAGAAAGAAATTTTGATTGTAAATGAAGGGTTTTGTTATTTTGATCATTAATGATTTATAAAATGGGACATTACTGTAAATAGTCAACCTGGGATCATCATTTAAACAAACTTGGTAGCTGTCCCATGGCCGATGCTATAAACTTTGAAACAATTCAATGCCATTTTTATTCTGGAGAAGAAGATACTTTTTAATGTTTCCACAAAACATATGGGCATGACAACCATCTTGTTCAATGGAGCATGACCATTTGAACAAACTCTCAATCCACATAAAATTTGGTGAAAATCAACCCAGCGATTTCCGAGGAGAAGTCATTTAAAGACTTCATGATTTTATATATGTATGTAGCCTGGGGGCAATGGGCAGATCTCTCACCCTCCCCATCCTGCTTTGTTAGTAAGGAGGTGCCACATAAACAATAAACTGATAAATGTGATAACAATTTACCAGGGGCTGTAGAAGTGAAGTCATTTAAAGTTTTGGATGACAGACTCTTTCTCAGGTAAGCTAAACGGCATGCAAACAGTGTACTAGATCCTGATGAGACGGCTCATTACCAGCAATCACTTCTGGAGCTACACTGTTTGCATGAGTTCATGTATCTGCTTTGATCTGCAAGACTGAAAGCTAGGATAATTAACCCATGTCATGCTGAATAAATTAGGATGCCACACCCACTTCTAATTTCCAGCCAATCAGATTACTTGATCCGGTTTTTTCATAGAAATTCACATATTTAATGACAAACACTGCAGATCCAGATCTGAAGAAGCCAACTGATCTGGATCTACACTGTTTGCTAAGACAGGGCGTGTCGTGTTCAGCAAGAGAAGGGTTAAGGAGTATCAATATGATTATTTTTCTTGGCTCTCCTCTAAAACATGCATCAAACAGATGAATGACCCAAAAGACCCTCTAACTTCCTTGAAGTTAGGGGCATAACCAGCTGATTTAACCCTACAGCACCAATTACAACAGTGGCAAACAACAATTTATTTTGCTTTTATTTTTCAGACAAAACCTTAGGCTAAAAATTTCATTTGAATAATCCACATGAAATGTCAAGCCCTATTTTCCAAGAAAAAAAATATATATGAGAATGCCATCTGCTAAAATATTGCATGGCACTTTAAGGTTGGTAGCAGTATGCTTATCAGACTGTCCCTCGTAATATTTTCTGTTTTTTTTTCCTCTTTATTAATTTTTCTCCACAATATAAGCTACTGTTTTATCCATAAAACAATGTTTGAAATGATGTTCTTAGAAGTGTCTCATTAACATTACCACACTAGTCTTCAAATTTTCCTGTCAAATAAGCACATCCCACCCTTATCCTAAGACCATTTGAACTGGGCACACTAAAGTCCTTAATCTGATCACTTGACAGCCTTCAATAGTGTATCAGAGCCAGAATTATATATATATTAACCCTTGTCCTGCTGAACCTGGATATACCCTGCCTTTGCAAACAGTGTAGATCCAGATCAGTTGGCTTCTGAGGAAGCCAACTGATCTGGATCTGCACTATTTGCCATTCAGTATGTGATTTTATATCAACAATCTGGATCAAGTAATCTGATTGTCTGACAATTAGAAATGGGTGTGGCCTCTTAATTTATTCAGCATGAGAAGGGTTAACACAATCAATTGAAATTTATCAATAACACAGTATTTATTCTTTGATCACTAGTTTCTCTAAGTTCCTTTGATAACAGATTAGCACCAGAAGAGATTTAGACTCCTGTAAAAATAAAGAATTGAATAGCTTGTAAACAAGCAAAAGATAAAAACCTGTACCCGAATAAACCTTTGAAAGTTATGTTTATATTTATACAAAGTATTCAAGTATAATAACGGTCCATTATTTATACAAAACCTGTTGCCAGACAGGATTTGTACTTGTCCACAACAAGAAAAATTTGAAGTCTGTGACTCAACCTCTGGGTAACTGTGAGGGTGGGGTGCAGGGGCTACACTCTGAACAATTTTTTGAAATATCTCGCACCAGTATAAATTACAACTGCATCAATCAAGCAACTCAAGAGAATACATCTTTAAAACTTTTAACATAAACCTTGCTTTAAACATGTAAGTTGTAAGTCTGTGACCTTGACCTCAAGCTCACTGATCAGTCTCACTGAGTGAAACTTTGCACCAGGATCAAACACCAATCAAAATATGAACTAACACATTTAGATGGATATATATTCAGATGATACAGATCTTAAGAAAATTTCAAGTAAAACTTTTACACAAAAAATCATCATTGACCTTTACATCTGTCATAAGCGGGGTGAGGGCTATTCATACACCAGTACCAAACATCACCTCAAGTATCGACTGACTCCATCAATGCATTCAGGTGAAAATGATCTTTAAAACCTTTATTATGGACATTCTAAGTCTGTGACCTTGACCTCAAGGTCATCAATGAAGCTGGAGCTTGCAATGAACAAAATTCTGGACCAAACTCAAGTACAGGTAAGAATTATATATGTGCACAATATAATAATGATTATATTCCAGTCCTATATTGCTCACCTGAGCAAACAGATTTGTACACCCACCCAAGTTCACAGCATTTTTTGTATAAATTTTATGACAAGAGAAATATGATGGTCCAATACTTCTGATATATTAAACTTAGTCCAGTGGTTTCTTACTAGAAGATTTTTAAAACCTTCTATATAGATGTATAGGGAAAATAAGCCCCGCCCCCTCCCCCCTGTAGGCCATGTTTTTTGATGAATCATGATGGCTTGAACGATTTTGGTAGAGGGTCATCAAAGAAACATTTCTGCAAGAAATCTGTCCAACTGTTTAGGACAAGAAGATTTTTAAAGTTTACTATATTTGATATATAGGAAAAATAAGCACCAAAGGAACATTTCTGTGACATTATATTGAAATCGGTCCAGTGGTTTCTGACAAGAAGATTTTTTAAGTTTTCTATATAGATATATAGGGAAAATAAGCCCCGCCCCCTGGTGGCCATGTTTTTTGATGAATCATGATGGCTTGAACAGTCTTGGTAGAGGGTCATCAAAGAAACATTTCTGCAAGAAATCAGCCCAACTGTTTAGGACAAGAAGATTTTTAAAGTTTTCTATATAGATATATAGGAAAAATAAGCACCAAAGGGACATTTCTGCCAAATTATATTGAAATCGGTCCAGTGGTTTCCGACAAGAAGATTTTTTTAAGTTTTCTATATAGATATATAATGAAAATAA
The DNA here is from genome assembly GCA_964016985.1 of Anodontia alba. Taxonomy (NCBI): domain Eukaryota; kingdom Metazoa; phylum Mollusca; class Bivalvia; order Lucinida; family Lucinidae; genus Anodontia; species Anodontia alba. Next base: position 9,952,451 of record OZ024834.1, on the reverse strand, counting down.
GCCCCGCCCACTAGGTGCCATGTTTTTTGACGAATCATGATGGCTTGAAACAATCTTGGTAGAGGGTCACCAAAGGAACATTTCTGCGGAATTATATTGAAATCAGTCCAGTGGTTTCTGACAAGAAGATTTTTTTAAAATTTTCTATATACCGTATTCGACCTAATTACTGCACTGTGCGCTTAGGTTTTTCAAACTTATAGGACACACTCATTTGTGGTCAAATATGTATCTATCTACTAAGGATACACTATAAAAAAGATCAGAAAAGGACTTATTTAATGATGACTATGCGATTTTTTCTGACTTTCTTTACAAAGGCATATGTTGTGGATACTCATTTGAATTGCATCGACTTGTCGATGCAATTCAAATGAGTACCCACAACATATGCCTTTGTAAAGAAGTAAAGAAAAAAGTACACTGGTTGTAATCTGAAGACTACCGAATTTCTTGACTGTGCACTTATAGGGGTATGTGCGGTAATTAGGTCGAATACAGTAGATATAAAGGAAAATAAGCCAATCCCCTGGGGCGGCCATGTTTTTTGACGAATCATGATGGCTTGAACATCATGGTAGAGGGTCACCAAAGGAACATTTCTGCCAAATTATATTGAAATCAGTCCAATGGTTTCTGACAAGAAGGTTTTTGAAGGTTTTTCTTTCAGTTGCTATGGCAACCAGAATCTTGCATGGATTCTAAATCTTTGAATAATTTTCAATCAGTACCACACAAGATCATTCCTGTGAAATTTAGTCAAAATTGGCTCAGTGGTTTAGGAGATGTTGTTCAAAGAAATTGTGGATCAGGACAGACGATGACCACAATGGATGGTGAGTGATCACACCAGCTCCCCTCGAGCCTTCGGCTCAGGAGAGCTAAAAAGATGGCACAAGAGTTTCTTACTCTTGACTTGAGGACAGATCTTGCAGGCCCCCATGTACCCTCCAACTCTAGCTAACACACATTTTTTGACTAAACCACTACTGATCCCAATGTTAATTGGTGGGTTACGCATTTTGAGTAAAATCTTGCAAATGCAGAACTGATGAGTCCATGAGTCTGTACTGTTGTCTACAGAACATTGCTTAAAGGGATCTTGTTTAGACAAGTTTGTTGCCCGAGTGCATTATGTAGGTTCCATTTATAACATAATAGTGCACCAGCTCTGCTGAGGAACTAGAGCAAAAGCCCAGAGCGTCACAAATACCCCCGGCCGGCGCCATTTCTTAATTATAAAATATTTTAAAGCTAATGACAGTAAAGGCAAGATATAGTTTACAATGTCAGTCTCTCAGTGACACTGATCTATCATCCCAAGTACAACTTTCCTGGAGTAAATAGTCTTCAAGACATGAAGCAAATTTGCTGGGCCATAAAATATAGGTCACTGACCTACATATACTTAAGAAACATGGCAAAATCACTGGACCATAAAAGTAAGTCACAGTGATCCAAATGTCTTACCAGGTTATTTTTCAGTTGGACTTAACTTATGTCCAAAGTTTCATGCAAATCCATCATGTAGCAGTGAAGATATAAGGCAAAATCACTGGCCCATGAAAAATAGGTCACAGTGACCCACCTGTCATCAAGTTATTTTTCATGTTGAACTGAACTTATATCCAAAGTTTCATACAAATGCATCCCGTAGAAGTAAGATTTAAGGCAAAAATCACAGGACCGTGAAAAGTAGGTCACAGTGACAGTGACCCATCATGCTGAACTGAACTCATGTACAACGTTTCATACAAATAATCCAATGCAAAGATACAATGCATAATCACAATAATTCACATAAAACTATGACGTAAACATCACACAATTTTTCTAAGTTCATGACCTTGACCTTTGGTCAGTAGATGTAGCAGCAGGATGATGTCAGCTATTCTGTAATCATCCAGCAGTAGTACAAATCACACATTAATAACCTTAAGTCAAAGCTTTTAGAAATACAAGTAAAAGACAAAAACTTCACCTAAAACTTTGACGTAAACATCACAATATTTTCTGTCCGTGACCTTGACCTTGGGTCAGCAGCATCAGCAGGATGATGTCAGCTATTCTGTAATCATCAAGTAGTAACATTAACCACACATCAACATCCTAAAGTGTAAGCTTTCAAAAATATATGCAAAAGGAAAAAGCTTCACGCAAAATTTTGATGCAAAATGTTAACATTCGTACGGATGCACCAATGAACGGATGGACGAATGGACGGAAAGACGAAAACTATATACCCCTCGACATACTTCGTATGCAGGGGGTATAACAAGGTGTTAAGATTCTGCTACATCTTCCCTCTACACTGTGTTCTTGGCCCATGTGAGCAGCAAGGCATACATGTACAGCTGTCAATTGGAGTTACACCTTACCCACAAAACAAGCAATTTAATCATAGCTCCAGATATGTGTGGTATCCAGACTAAATATTGTTCTTATTTCTCTACAGAAATATATGTTGTAGGTACTCATGAGAAACAGGTTGATAAGATATGTGTGGTATCCAGACTAAATATTGTTCTTATTTCTCTACAGAAATATATGTTGTAGGTACTCATGAGAAACAGGTTGATAAGCCAATTCCAATGAGTACCCACAACATATATTTTCAAAGAGATATAAGAAAAATACAGTCGACTCTCGTTATCTTGAACTCGCTTATCTCGAATAACCGCTTATCTCGAAGTGAAAATCTGGTCCCTGTTCTAACATGGAAATCTAACAACAGGTATCAAAATATTGTGGAAAAGAGGAGAAATTGCTCCTAAGGAGCGATTTCTCCTCTTTTCCACAATACTTTCAATTTATCTCTTAACTTCAGGAGTCAAATTACATATTCATTTATTAAATGTGGTTGTCTGATTTATTGTTTTCCTCAATTCCGCAAATCTGATATGTCGAGGTACGGATATCTCGAAGTATTCCAGAGAGTTCCTCAGACTTCGAGATAATGAGAGTCCACTGTATTAATACTTTCTGGTTGAAAAAAGCACCCTATATCAAGCTGTAATTTTAAAACTCGACAATAAAATTATCGCAGACATTGCATGATACCCAGCTACTGCTGGGTTATAAAACTTGTAGAGAAGATGGCTGTGTTTGATTTGCAACAGCCCAAGCAAAAAATTGGTGTACTGTAATCTTGAAACAATATGCGCTGTATCACTTCGTAGTCTTAACTGGTACTGGTGAAAACTGTAGGAGGAGTTAGCCTGAAAGCAAGTGAGTATCCTTTCATAAGTAATGAAAATTTGGTGTACTGTAACCTTGAAAGAATATGAAAATTTGGTGTACTGTAACCTGGCTGTTATTTTCCACATCTTCTTTCTATCAAACAACATACAAATAACAGCTTGATCAGATGAAAACTATAAGCTGGAAATGAATTCATGCTTGAACAATATTTAAAGAGCTATAACTAAAAAATTTGGTGTATTGTATTCTCGAAACAATATGCGCTGCATCATGTCATAGTCTAACTGTCCACCATGTTTCAACCCAATCTGATGAAAACTGTAGGAGGAGTTATCCAGAAATAAAGTCAAGACCTAAAAAGCGTTAAAAAGCACAATAACTCTATTAAAATTTCGTGTACTGTAACTTTGAAACAACATGCACTGTACCATTTGATGGTCTAACTGTCCACCAAGTTTCAACGTGATCTGATGAAAACTGTAGGAGGAGTTATCTGGAAATGAAGTGCAGATGGATGGACAGATGGATGGACAAACACTGGCGGGTATATCATAATACCCTGCGGGGTCTAAAAAGTGTCTGAAAAATGTGTGCAAAAGGACAGAAAATACTCTGAAGGATTCAACTAGACATTTTTTATCAGCACTACAGGCCTTACATAACTAATCTACCACTATAATGTTGCCACTACCTTCCATAGGTCCTTGCTAAGCTGCTTACAACATAAAGTGGTGGACTTTTCAAGATCTCAGACTTACATCAATGCTTTGTATGCCAAGTCAAAATCTCAGCAAACAATTTGAAATATTTTTCTTATTTTTCCCAGAAAACAGGCTTTGACAGTTCATGCAATTTCTGGGAAAAATAAGAACAAGAGGGCTATGATGGCCCTGTATCGCTCACCTGATATTCACAGCCAAAACAGGAACTATTTCAAAACAGAATTTATTCTCCTTATTACTATTTTTCTGTCATATGATTGATTGCATTGGAGTTTCATGACACGTCAACCCTTGTGGGTCATTTTTTCATATGATGGGAACACAAAGAAGACCCAGATGGTCCTGTGTTGCTCATGAGCCTTTTTGCACCCGTTTGTATTTATTGGGGTAAATCATTCTTTTAAAAGAAATTTCAGCAGTGTTATCCCAGCTAGCATTCTACGTAAATCTACATCGGGCCGTCATCGGCCCGTCAGCTACCCTGACGGGCCGATGACGGCCCGATATAGATTTACGTAGAATGCTGACTGGGATATGGCCAGTTCTCCTATGCCTTTTTTGATTTTGTGTCAGTAGTATTCATCTTTCTAAGCAAATAGCTGCTTTTCAGTTTAACCCTGCAGTGGAAGGCAAATGGATGTCGAATTTGTTTGTTTGATTGTGTTGAGGTTTTACGGCCCAGTCAACCCACTGGGGTCATGTCGAGCATGGTCAGTTTACCTAACCACATTCTTTCCTGGGTTTGCTTAGTCCTCTAAGCGGTGAACCAGTACTTCTGCACTTTCTTTTGCCAGAAACTAACAAATGCCCTTCTTGAATCAGCGGAACAGAGAGAATGACTGTAGAAAATAATTCATGATCAGTCTCCAAGAAAGAATGTGGCTGGACCCGGCTGGGATCGAACCTGCCACCTCCTGATATCCAGTTCGATGTGCATCCAACTGAGCCACCAAGGCTGGCAGATGTCCCATTTACTTTTTTCGAATCTTGTTAGCTAAACCAGAGATGCTCTCCTGGCCAGATTGACCATTTACTGGCATGACAGCCAATGTTTTCCATTCTATTAAAGATGATCTGAAGAAGTCCAAGAGAGAGTCACCCATAGGACATCCCAGTAAAATTTCATTTAAATCAGGTACCATCTATGGAGATTATTGAAGTATACACTAAACCTGTATATTGTCAAAATGCTTCACCCATGCCCGCCACATTTTTCAACCAATCAACATGAGCGGAAGGAATCTGACAGAGAGTCACCATAGGAACATCCCTGGAAATATTTTCGAAATCTATTAAACATATTCTGTGGAGAAGATTTTTTGGAGTTTGCACTATATAAATAAGGCAAAGTCCTGCCTACTGGTGGCCATGTTTCTCAACTGTTCAACAGGAGTTGAAGAAACCTTAAAGAAAGTCACCCAAGGAACATTCCTGGAATATTTCATTGAAATTTATTATGCTCATTCTATGGAGAAGAATTCTGAAGTTTGCACTATAGCCATATGTAAGGCAAAAAAAAGCTCCAGCCGCTGGCGGAGTTACATTTCTGTGAAATTATTTTGAAATCAAGCCATTTGCCTAGGCAGAGATATCATTTAAAGGTTTTTCTATTTTTAGCTCTGGCGGTCATTTTTTCAGCCTAGCGGAAGGATTTTTGCAATTTGGTAAAGGGTCATATGAGGAACATTTCTATGAAATGATTTTGAAATTGGGACATTTGCCTTGGCGGAGATGTCTTTTAAAGGTTTTTCTATTTTTAGCTCTGTTGGCCATTTTGTTCAGTGAGAACTATTTTAGCAATTTGGTAAAGGAACATTCATATGAGGAAAATTTCAGTGAAATTATTTTGAAATCAGGCCATTTGCCAAGGAAGAAATGATGTTTAAAGGTTTTTCAATTTTTAGCTCTGGCGGCTTTGTTCAGCAAAGCGGAACCATTTTAGCAAATTTGGTAGAGGGTCACCCAAGGAACATTCCTGTGAAAATATTTTGAAATCCATTCACTGATTTAGGAGGAGAGGTCATCTGAGTAAATTGTTGACAGACCGTTTGTAAGTTTTTCTATTTTTTAGCTCTGGCAGCCATTTTGTTCAGCAGAGGGGAACCCATTTTGGTAAATGGACATAAGAGGTATTTCTGTGAAATTATTCTGAAATCGGGTCATTGGCCTAGGAGGAGATGTCCTTTAAAGGTTTTTCTATTTTTAGCTCTGGTGGCCATTTTTTTTTTTGCGGAGCAGAACCATTTAAGCAATTTTGGTAGAGGGTCACACAAGGAACATTCTTGTGAATTTATTTCAAAATCCATTCACTGGTTTAGGAGGAGATATCATTTAAGTAGATTGTTGACAGATGCACAACACACTATGGACATCGAGCGGTCACAAAAGCTCACCTTGAGCCTAAAGTTGGCTCAGCTGAGCTAAAAACATCACAGATTGTCATCTGCTGAGTTTGCCCATACAGTGGAAAAGGTCAGAAACTGATATTGGTTTCCCTAGTATGTCAGTTACACTAAGTTATACTCTGACCCCAGATGTGTCCAGGTGGTCGAGCAGTTAGCACTTCCGACCAGATCACCAGATGGATCCGAAGTTGGGGGTTCGAATCCTGCTAGAGATGGAATTCAGCTCATGATTGCATGGTACCTTATTGCACATAACACTTCCATCATCTTCATATGATTTAAATACAGTCAAACTTCAATGGCTCGAACATCTTTGGGACCATGGAAATTCGTTCGAGACCTGGGTAGTTCGAGCCACTGAGGGTTAATCATGGCACCAGTTCAGGAAACAAATAGCGATAATTTAGGGAAATATTTTCGATTTTCAACACAATGATTGTATGTTGAGTGTACTCATTAGAATCGCCTCAATGAGGCAATTCTAATGAGTACACTCAACATACAATTCCATGATAAAATAAGAAAAAAATCCCTAAATATTTGTTTTCTTGAGCTATTGGAAGAATTTTGTATAGACTGAAAAAAAGAGTTCGAATCATCCACGGTAAACGAGCCATCCGTGTTCGAGCCATTGAGGTTATACTGTATGTTGAAAGGGATATAAAATACCAAATCACTACCATACTTTGATCTACCTGGATATTTAGTATCAATACACATTGCAAATCTAATTATATCTTCACTTAAATCAAACATTAATTCAACAGCAGTCAGAATTATTCCACATCTCTGAAATAAAGACTGTAATATACCGGTACATATCAATATTTGTGAAACTCATTTCTTTTCACAATATTCAATTGAGTATCATTCCGACAGCGATTTATTCAGTAAATGTTCTTAATGAAAAAAGTATGAAAACTAGTATACCATATTTACCCTACATATTTGGATGAGTATATCTGAGCAAACTGAACTTACTCATTATCACTAAATTTGATCTGATTTGGAGTTTTAGAGCCTAGTCTACACTGATAAAGTCATGCTGAGCTGGTCAATTAACCTATTCACACTTTACCTGTGTAGGTTTACTCCTCTTAGCACTTAACCCTTGTCATGCTGAATATATTAAGATGCCACGCCCACTCATAATTTTCTGCCTATCAGATCACTTGATTCAGGTTGTTGATATAAATTCACATATTTGATGGCAAACAGTGCAGATCCAGATCAGATGGCTTCTTCAGAAGCCAACTGATCTGGATCTGCACTGTTTGCAAAAGCAGGGCATATCCGGGTTCAGCAGGACCAGGGTTAACCAATACTTTGTCATACTTTTCTTAGTAACTAACACTTTTTTACTACCCTGCTCATCACGAAAACATGCCTACATAATTTTGGCCCCCTTAAACCCCACTTTTATATAGTAACAATGGGGTTTACAGGTGTATACATTATTTTTCTTATTTTTGCTTGAAAACATAGATTGTGGGTACTCGTTAGAACCACCTGGCCAAGGTGATTCTAATGAGTATCCACAATCTATGTTTTGGGCAGAAATATGAAAAATATCAGAATATTTTATCTGAAAATTTTCAGTTTTTGGAGGTGAAATTTTCTATATATTTGAATAGGCATGTTTTCGAAATGTTGAAACAGCAGAACAGGACCACAGAAATTATTTTATAATCAATCTCTATGAAAGCTATGTGGCCTAGCTGGGAGTCAAACTGGCGAAGCCTGGATTATGCAGTCAGAAGTGCTCCCGACCACAAATATCACTAAAAGTAACGTGATCTGCCACTGTGTCACCATAAGTACATGTTCCAAGAACACAGGAACTTGATTGATTGTGTTGGGGTTTAATGACACATCAACCCTTGTGGGTCATTTTGTGTTGTAAACACAGGATCAGATGAGCGGGTAGTGCCAAGTTTTATCTGGAGAGCTGGGACCATCCAACAGACAGTAAGGAGTTAGGCTATCCAAATTTTTACAAGAATTATGGTAATATAAACTTCTTTATTTGAAATGTGCACTGTGACTGGAGAATCATCATAAATAGCAAAGGTCCAGATCAGCCTGCACTTTATGACATCCACTCAGGGCTTTCATTACATTCACTTCACAGTCACTGCATGTTGTCAATTACTGAGTGCATAATTTGGTTTATTTCGGTAAATGTAAATTACATTTATTAAAATAAACCAAATTATGCAAATGTGCAAGCTATTTATCCTTTCAGTTTTTGTATCCACAGAGCTCTAGACAAGTTACATTTCTTTTTCAACAACAACAAAAAGTGTTCATATTTTTCTTATTTCTCCATGAAAACATATGTTGTGGCACTCATTAGAAGTGCCTCACTGAGGCACTTCTAATGAGTACCAACAACATATGTTTTCACAGAGAAATAAGAAAAATATTTCTCTGGATACTTCTCATATCCAGAGCTCTGTAAATATCCTGTTGCTTTTCTCTTGGAATGTACAGGCAGCAGCCTGAGAAATAAACCTTCTGACATGTGCATCAAGCATAGACTCAGGTAAGCCTGTACATCTACGTAGTCTGGTCATCTTTGCTGGACACACTGTGGCTAGCCAAGAAACCAAAGCTTCTAAATGGAAACAGTCAAGGTTGATCCATAGCTCCAGATAAGGTGCATTTTTCAACCGAAAAGTACTGCAAGTTTTCCTATTTCTCCATGAAAACATATATTGTGGGTATTCGTTAGATGCATCTCACTCAGGCGTACCACAACAGTTTTCGTGGAGAAATAAGACAAATATTTGAATGATACCCCTCTTATCTGGATCTATGCTGATCCATTTGCATGGATGCACAGGCTGATTAAAGTCTTCCATAGGAACATATGTATGCAGGTACATTTTCTCAGTCCGCCACTCACATGATGAAGCATAATAACCATAAAAGATCCTATTTCATGGTTTAAAATTAAAAGGTTTAAAATGTAAATGGAAATGATTTGCTTTAATATTCTTAAAAATTACAAGAAAGCATATCTCCAGATAAGAGGGGTGGGGTATTTTATCTTAGAGGGGTGGGGTATTTTATCTTAGAGGGGTGGGGTATTTTATCTTATTTCTCCATGAAAACTTACTGTGTGTTGTCGATACCTGATTAGAAGCCCCTCAGCTCTCATACATAGACTGGCTCCAGTCTCCAGTGACTAAATATTGTTTTTCTTATTATCTGTTCAATAATCCACTAAAATAAAACCAAAATAATGTCAAGACTATAAAGGCTGGTCTCTAGTGACCAGCCTTTATAGTCATGATATTTTTTGGTTTTATTTTAGTAATTATCAAACAGGAATATGAGGAAAATATATTGTTACTGGAGACTGGAGCCAGTCTACTCTCATACAGTGCTGCATAATCATAAAGATAAATGATCCTATTTCAAGGTTTATAATTAACCCTTGTCCTACTGAACCCAGATATATCCTGCCTTTGCAAACAGTGTAGATCCAGATCAGTTGGCTTCTGAAAAAGCCAACTGATCTGGATCTGCGCTGTTTGCCATTAAGTATGTGAATTTGTATCAACAACTAGGATCAAATGAACTGATTGGCTAAAATTTGGAGGAGGCGTGGCATCTTAATTTATTCAGCATAACAAGGGTTAAAGATTAAAACTATATGGACATGACTTGCATTTTGCATTCTAAAAAATGATAAGCAACAAGTGCTAGATGAGATTCGATATCGGGGAAATACTTTTCTTATTTCTCCATTGAAACATGTTGTGAGTACTACACAGAAGCCTCTCAGCAAGACACTTCTACTAAGTACCCACAATGTATACTTTTTGTGGAGAAATAAGAAAAACAGAAATACTTTTTTTAGGAGAAAGAAAAAAAAACAACATCTTATCTTGAGCTATGAAGAAACATATGAAGCCAGAAGTACTTTTATTGAGTGGTCCTTAAAAGTAAGGGCTTAGGTTGTTCAAATTAACAAAACATATGCTCATCTTTTGTGTGCCTTCCAATTAGTAGAATTATCTCTTAAAGTACATTCAAAACTGGATAGCACTTAATATCCTAAAATACATTTATACTGTATTTTATATTTTCACAGGAAATAAAATTTTGAGACATTTTGTGCTAATAATCTACCTTGCAGACAAATTCACATGAAAGGCCGAGCCCTATTTTCTCATAATAATAATAAAAAAAAAAAAAAAAAAATAGTGTCCCTGGGGCAAAGATTACCCTGCTTTGTGCTCGCATAATCTAATCAAAATTATATCTTCCACAGGATTATCTAACGAACACCCAGAGAGGGTCACTATGGAACAACCTTTTGGATTGACCAATCAGCAACAATGTACAAAATTTAGAAAGTAAAGTTGTGCAAATATATCCAATTCACATTTTGCTATATTTAACAACAGGCAAGCTTCTAACGAATCCAGAAATTCAAAATGGCAATCATAGACCATGTGCAGAAAATAAAGTTACGCTGCCTAAAAAAGTGCATTTTTTGGATACTATCTGCATTATCTGCGAATTTTCTTTTTCAGATGAAAACAACAGCCGACACAATCTTGTTTCTTCATCAAACAGTCAAAAATAAGCTGCTGGTGGAGTTTAAAACCCTTCACTCTAACTTTCCCTAACACGCTTTTGACTGTACTTTCCAACGTCGCCATTCTTTAAACCAACCAGAAAGCGGTACGTAAAACATGATATGATTTGCTGTCTGAATGATAGTCTTAAAACAGATATTTCAGTTTTCCTGAGATTCTGCAATGGTGACCTTTAACTTCCCTAGATCTTGCTGATAAGATCTGGTTTTAATCAGACTGTGTGCTGCCATAATCCTTATGTTCCATTTTACGAGAACCAAGTTATCCCCAAGTATTCGGACAAAAAGGCCTCAGGCAAACAATGCAAATCCAGAGCAGATGACCCAGAATGCATCTACAGATAAACAGATTTGTTCAAATTTTTAGGGAAGTATCGTACGGCCGTCAGGTATATGAATATTCAGGGTAATTATAGTAACCACATTTATTTCATCTAAGATTGATCAGACAGCCCCCATGTGCTGGCTAATCTGAGTTTTTCATACATTCATCATCTCATGTTGTAACCCCCATTACTTGTTAACCCTTTATAACCACGCAACCAGCAGTTTAGCAATAGGACAGAAGCTGCCGTTGGTTCATTAAAGGGCAAATATGTCAAATCACACTGACACGCAACACAAAAATTTGCGTCACAAGTGACAAGTTTATCCAAGTACCAAGTAACCGTAATCCATATTTAGCATCACCATCAAATACCAGTAAACCCAATCTTCATACAGAAGGGGGCAGAGCTAAGTCAAAAATCTATACTGCTCTAATCCCACCTTCTTCAGATTCACGCTGCATATTTAATATTGTCTGTTTGCCACATTTCTTGTTTGAAATTGTTTATAAAAATTACTTCACCAGCCATGTTTGTTGTATTCATTTATGGTAGTGGACTAAAAGTTTCGGCCAATGGACAATGCCATTGTCCCACCCACGCTCAAAAAAAGATTTACAGACCACGTGCTGTGCTGGAAAATTCAACAAGGTGCGGCGAAGCTTTCGGCACATCTTTTTGAATTTTCGTCGCAAACAACATCAAAAGTGTGTCGGGGAAAAGGCTTATTGCTAAACTGCAGGTTGGGTGGTTGTAAGTGCTAGCAAATTTGTAGCAGATGACATTCTATAACTGATATCATTATAATTGACATTTTTGTTTTTCAGAGAAAATACAGCTTGGCATTTCATGTGATCTGTCTATTTTAGAGACAATAAGTCTTCACATTTCATGTGAATTGTATGTCTATTTTTACAGGAAACATTTGACATTTCATATAAATTGTCTGCCTAGCAGACAGTTCACATGAAATGTCAAGCCTTATTTCTTCTGAAAAATATAAAAACAAAAAAAAGTGCTGTCTGCTGTGGTTGTGATAAGCCATTTAATGAATAATATAAAAGTGAACAATCTTGCTAAGAGTTAAAGTACTGTAAAGTATTCAGGATCCCCTGAGTAAACAGTGTAGACCCAGATGAGAGTGCCCTGATCAGGGTCTAAAGTGTCTTCCACACAGCCAGTAATTCTGTGTCACATAAAGTGAATGAACTCACATAGCAATGAATCAACCACATTTAAACTAAGGGAAGCAACTTCAAGTAACATTCTTAATTTCCATGAGCTGAGTTAACCTGAATTGTTAGCCAAATTTATCACTTAAATCTTTCATAAATCTCAATACCAAAGAACAAACTTCAAGTATATATATTTTGTGTAACATGCAAGTTTCACACAGGTTAGGCACAAGAAAGAACATAAGCAAACCGTTTCCCCTACATCTGTGCCCCCCCAAACCCCCCCACACCCAGACGCTCTGCCCCTGCCCCACCTCACAAACAGCTGTGCTGCTGATCATTTCAAGGTGGTGTTTCTGTTGTAGTTAAATGTTTTCATTTGTTTATTCTGTATTTGATAAAATTCCATTTTGTAATGTCATTTGTGTCATTCAATGCTTTGGGAGGGACATGTTCTGTGATGGTGGCATTTCCACATCAACCCTAAATATACGCTCCCCCCTCCCCACCCCTTACCTCAAGTGTTTCTGATATAAACTCTTCCATCTCTGAATTTGGCCACATTCATTGTTGCAAAAAGGATGGCAAACAGTGTAGATTCTAATGTCAGACAGCTTGTTAAGAGCTGTCTCATCTGGATCTGCACTGTTTGCTAAGGTGTTGGTCTAAAGAGGTGAAAGGGTTAAGTATTTAGATGGAATATCATTTAGATATTCCAAATTTTTTTTTTTTTTTTTTTGCCAATTTCATAGCTCCAGATAAGAGGGGGTATGCACATTAATATTTTTTCTTATTTCTCCATGAAAACATATTTTGTGAGTATTCATTAGAAGCACCTTGCCATGGTGCTTCTAACTAGTTACCACTTTTCAGTTGAAAGTGCTTAATCTGAAGCTATGCTTATTTCAGGCTATTTTTACCAAATTTCTTCTTTATTTGCCACAAATCTAAAATGACTCAAATAGTCAGCTTCATATTCCATTCTATACAATTTTATCAAAATAAAGTGAGAGAAAATACGTTCCTAAAAATAGAACTTTCAGATTAATCGACTATGAAAATTCCTTCCAATCATCAGTCACAAGAGGAAAAAGTTACTGATGATCCACTTTCACACAGGGTAATCCATTGTATTCTGGAGACCCCTAAAAGGGTAATTGGCAAACAGTGCAGACCCAGATCAGATGCCGCAGAATGCAGAGTCTGATCAGGGTCTCCACTGTTTGCAATAATTTAGCCATTTTTCTCTAGGAATATCTAAATCTCATTGCCGGATGTACCTACAACTGAAATTGGACTCTTCCAATATATAGTGTGGGAGAGTCTATTCAGTCTACAATGGGGTAAATAGGGCATAAAACAATATTCTATAATGTTGTCTGCCATGGTGCTTTTTCTATTGGATACTGGTATTGTTGTCATGGAAAAGTAAGAGATTTAACTTAATACCCCTCTTATCTAGGACTATGTCTGGGCCCAGTTGTTCAAAGCATCTTTAGCTTAACGAGCTTGTTAGTGGTCAAAATGTTAACTGTTCTAGTATGCAGGTATTTTTGCTGAAAAAATGTGAGTAGCTTTTGCAAATGCAAAAGCTACTCACAATTTTTCAGCAAAAATATTAGCGTATAATTGCCATATGTAATGATCAAAGTTTTGACGATACGTTAACTAACAACATTGTTAGTTTTGAACAGCTGAGCCCTGGTCATACTGAGCACGCTCATAGCTCCAAATAAGAGGGGGTATCCAGAAAATGTTTTTCCTATTTTCTTGATGAAAACTTATGCTGTGGGTACTAAATAAAAGTGCCTCAGCATTACGAAAACACGCCTATTCAAATATATAGAAAATTTCACCTCCAAAAACTGAAACTTTTAGATTAAAAAAACTCTGATATTTTTTCATATTTCTGCTCAAAACATAGATTGTGGGTACTCGTTAGAACTGCCTTGGCGAGGCGGTTCTAACGGGCACCCACAATCTATGTTTTGATCAGAAATAAGAAAAATAATGTATACCCCTGTAAACCCCAGTTTTACTATATAAAAGTGGGGTTTAAGGGGGTCAAAATTATATAGGTATGTTTTTGTGATGGTAATACTCACAACATATGTTTTTCTGGACAAATAAGAAAATTTCAGTACTTTTCAAATAAAAAAAAACAACAAAAAAAAAAAAAAAAAAAAACCTTATCTGGAGCCATGATGCTAAAGATCCAAATATTTCAGAATCTCTGGGTACATTTAGCAGACATATTTGCTTTTTTTCTCAGAAAACAGATTCTGACATTTCAATACAATTTACATGACATATCAAGCCCTAGTTTCAGACAAAAAAAAAAAGAAATGAAATGTATTCAACTGAAATTTTTACCCAGAGTGCTATGCATTAATCAGGCAATATATACAATTATGGATTAAACAAATCTTGCAACTGGGTTATTAATCCATGAAATCTTGGGATCAGATTTTCAAAATATACATATATGTATGCACTGATCTCCACCAAAAGCTCCAGTTAAGGTTTTTTTTTTTTGCTTTTGTGTGTGTGTGTGTGTGTGTGTGTGTGTGTGTGTGTGTGTGTGTGTGTGTGTGTGTGTGTGTGTGTGTGTGCACGCGCTTGCGGGGATAAGTACAGTAACCAGTTACAGCCTCTGAATATTTAGTAAATGTCATAAAATTCCAAAACTTCATTCTATACTTTTATGCCCTAAATTTAATTTTTTACATGACTGTTTCCTAAAATAATTAATGGAAATTGGCAAATAGTGTAGATCCCATTCAAATTGCTCCTTGTAGTCTGATCTGGGTCTGAACTGTTTGCATAATTCGAGGGTTGATCGCAAGACTGTAGCAAGTCAGATGGTTGTTTTTCCCAAAACTTAATCTCCTCACCATGAAGGCATTATGAAGATTACAACATTTCTTGCTGTAAACAATAGAAATTTAGGTGCCATTGCTCGTATGACCAATGGCACCTAAATTTGCATTGTTTACAAAGGAGTCAAAGTTGCCCCTAAACAAGGGTTTCAAAAATGTGTTTGAGTTACTACAGTCTTGCACTCAACCCTCGAATTATGCTATTTTGTCAGGAACTTTGGTGTACACAATTTTAGGACATTTACTGTATTTACAGACATATGAGTGACAGGAGAAAGGGAATATGCAGGCTGATCAGAAGCTTTACTGGGCATGGATGTCTGAAGCAACATTTTCCGACGTTGCAGCTCATATTTTTCCTAGAATATCAAATTTCTTTTAAACCATCTTCCACACTATATACTGGAAGCTTCAAATTTCAATTCTAGGTTTGTCAGGCTATGTGATTTAGATATTCCTAGAGAAAAATGACTGAAATATTTGCAAACAGGGGAGACCCTGATCAGACACCACATTCTGCGGCATCTGATCTGGGTCTGCACTGTTTGCCAATTACCCTGATCTCCAGACTACAATGGGTTAAAGCTGAAAAACAAAGTAAAATGCCCCGAAAATCACAAGACTGACAAAATAATATATAATTTCAAAAAAATCTGAAAAAAAAAAAAAAAAAATCTCCTTATTCTGAAGCCCTTGCCTGATGGCTGGTTCCTTGTGCAAAAAATATATATATATACATTCCATAACTACAAAGTTCTCAAATAAAAAGACTGAGGAAAAAAAAAACAAAAAAAAAAACAAAAAAAAAACGATATCATTAAAAACAGAAAAAAGACATAAAAATAAATTCAAGGAAATATCACCGAGAACCAATATACACTAGAAACAAAAAACGTGAAAAATGATGTTTGATAAAAGTTTATGAAAACCGGACCAGTTGAAATTTTATCAATATCATAGTTTATATTTCTAAATACAGTAAAACTAATGACTAAACCCTTCTGTTGCTGAACAAGACATGTCCTGTCTTAACAAACAGTGTAGATCCAGATCAGTTGGCTTCTGAAGAAGCCAACTGATCTGGATCTGCACTGTTTGTCATTAGATATGTGAATTTCTTTCAAAAACCCAGATCAAGTAATCTGATTGGCTGGAAATTAGAAGTGGGCGTAGCACTTTTATTCAGCAAGGCAAGGGTTAAATATCCGTGGCTGACTCAAACTCATTTTTGAGTTCCAAAAAAATCTTCAGACAGCTCAAGAAAACAAATATTTAGTGATATTTTAGGGAAATTTTCTTAATTTATCATGAAAGTGTATATTGTGTGTACTCATTAGAACTGCCTCATCAAGGCAATTCTCATGAGTACACTCAAAATACATGTACCATTATTTCAAAGAAGATCAGAAATCCCTAAATTATCCACATTTGCATCCTGATCTGGCACTATGATTAACCCACAGTGGCTGGAACTACCCATGTCTAGAACAGATTTCTATGGTCCCAAAGATGTCTGAGCCATTGACATTCAAATGTACATAAAATGCTAATTCTTGTGTACCTAGAAGTCAAAATCCTAAGCCCGTATTGAGAAAAACCTGTCATATCCCACATACATAAACAGTACAGATATGGATCTGTCAGCCATATATGCCGAATGCCACACCTTTTCATAATCTCTCATAGCTCCAGATAAGAGGGGATCCAGATAAGAGGGGGTATTTGCATAACAGTTTTCTTACTTCTCCATAAAAATATATGTTGTGGGTACTAATTAGAAGCATCTCAGTGAGGCGCTTCTAATGAGTACCCACAACATATGCTTTATGGAGAAATAAGAAAAAAATATCATTACTTTTCGGTTGAAAAAAAAAAGCACCCTTATCTGTTGCTATGATCTCTTTTCACCAAGGATACAGTAGAGAATGTAAAATTAGCAAATCTGCATGTCTGATCAAACAGTACAGAGTAAATTCTTTCCTTTAAGAGTATCCTGCAATGAGAAGGGAGATAAATATTTCTCTTGAAGGTTATCTGTTCCCCTTAAAAAAATTACAGGCAGTGAAATGGACATAAGATCATGCTGGACCCACCAGCTGCTTCTTTCTGTAACAAGTGAAAAACATCACCATTTAGTACGAGCTAGAAATCGACCCCAGTCCACTGGATTCCAAGACGTACATCCTACTACATAGATCACTAAACAAGAGGGCTTGTATTGCAAGGCAGTACAAGTGTTTTATATACCTATACACAGTGACATTTATTACACCCTTTGTATGGGCAACATGGCTGGTTTTCCTCAAAAGAGAATCTAAAATGATGAAATGTCTTACCACTATGAGAAAACCAAGGACATATAGGCTTCACTAAAACAGAAACTTTTATTTAGTAAATTTCTTTTCCTTTTTTTTTTTTTTACTGATTTTCTGAAGGATAACATATCTTTTTTCATAGCTTAAAAATATACAGGAAAGCCAGAATTGTGTACATATTAAAGGTGTTCATTTGTCTCAAAAATAAATGATTAACCACAATTCTGGCTTTTCTGTACATTTCTCTCAACAATTAATATCAGTCTTCAATCTATTCTCATAAAATAAAATCATACCCAAATTTATGCTGATAATTCCATGCCAAAATTCGAGGGTTGAGCGCAAGACTGGCGTTAAGTCAGATGGTTGTTTTTCCCCAAACCTAATCTCCTCACCATGAAGGTGTTATGAAGATTCCAACATTTCTTTCTGTAAACAATGAAAATTTAGGTGCCATTGCTCGTACGAGCAATGGCACCTAAATTTGCATTGTTTACAAAGGGGTCCAAGTTGCCCCTAAACAAGGGTTTCAAAAATATGTTTGAGTTACCATAGTCTTGCGCTCAACCCTCGAAATGTTGCAATTCTGTCAGAACTTTGGGTTACTATAGTCTGATTCAAAATCTTAATTTATACAACCAAGGTGGTGTGTGTGTGAATGTGTCTACATTTAAAAAATAGTCGATTTCTTAATATTTGTTTCTATGGTGTCATACTAATCAACTATTTCCAAGTAATTGACTCCTCTGCAGAAGTAGCTTACAATCAATGCAAGCAAAGCACAGGCGAAAATCAAATGGTTAAATTAACAAACATTGCATAATATTTTAACTGAATATCTTAAAGGTAAACTTGTTATGTTTGTCTAAAGAAAACTGAACTGTTATTCATCATACAGGCATGGTTAGGTTACCCTGTGTTGAGGAGTAAGTTGAATAAAGTCACTATCTGCATAATTATAATGTCATGAGCATTAGGCTTACATGGTGTTATTCAAAAATAACAAATTCTGAAATTGGCATCCAATAGAACTATAAAGTTAAAAATGCCACTTAAAATGGCTTGGCAAGTTTCTGACTGTTGCCAGGCAAGAATGAATAAATAAAGGTATATTCAAAATATTTTTTTTTATTTTGTTTATAACTGCTTATGTGGTGTTACTGAAAACTGTATAAACTTTTGCATAAGAACCTGAAAAATGCATGTCCACAAAAACGAAACATAGATTATAAGGCAATGTAAATGTGAGAAGCTTATGAATGTTATAACAATAATATGTGCTGCAGAGCACCATTATAGACCCTATCCTCCAACAAAAAAAAAAAAAAAAATGTCATGCATTAGTACATCATGCTGATCATTTCTGTGAAGTTTCATGAAAAGCTAACGCATTTGATATTATGCAAGGCTCTGTGCAACGAAGTGCTGTACAGTCATGAGCTGAAATTTGACTCTACTGAGATTCGAAGCTTGGACCTCATGATCGAATGTCATCAGCGCTAACCACTTGGCTACCCAGACGCTTCATCACAGACTTAAGTGACAATGACATAACCCTGCAAGGAAAAAATGTCATGCTTTTCATCATACTAATCATGTTTGTTACATTAAAACTTAACACTGAAAAACTGTAGAAATAGGTTTTTTTTATCTTAAAATTGGACAGATATAATTAAGTGCCAAGGGCAGATAACCCTGCTATGAAAAAATATAGAAATGTGTCCAAAGACATCGATGCCCCCGCCTGAAAAAATGAAATGAAAATTGCTAACATCAGATGCGAACTGAGACAGATGCATGGACAGGGGTAATACTATATGCCTTCCACCATTCTTTGAATGGCGGGGGCATAAAAAATGTCAGGCTCTACTACTTATCATACTGATCATTTCTGTGAAGTTTCAGGAAAATTTAACACTGAAAAACTGCAGAAGTAATTTGCATCATAAACTTGAACAAACAGAATTAAGCTCCAAGGGTAGATAACCATGCCAAAAAATTTTATAACTCCTAAATACTAACAATAGTATAGACGATGGTGTATAATGCTTTAAAGACTTGATATACGAGGTACGAGCAAGAAGTTCTCGGCCTAATATACTTAGAATAAATAAATTGAAATGAAACCCCAATCAGTTGATAATTCTTCTTATTCAACATCTTTGGTAGAAAGAAATTTCAAAGCTATTGATTTCAGTAGGACCGCTGCAAACAGGGGAAGGACCTGTTAAACTGAGAAAATGGACAGTTGGAACAGTCACAAAGTACTTCTGTAAGAAGGGCATGTCCCTGAAGGAAATTCATGATGACTTCATTAAAACCCTTGGAGATGAGTCTCCTTCTTACAGCACAGTGAAGAAATGGGCTGCTGAATTCAGGACAGGGAGGGACAGCATGGAAGATAATGCAAGGTCTGGGCATCCTAAAGAGGCTAGTACAAATGAAAACATTGAGCTTGTGCTCATCTGACCATACTTGACAGTAGAAGAAGCCTGTGTGATAGCTAGACAAATAGGCATAAGTTTTGGGGCAGTTTTGGCCAATTTTTCTTAGGGATATACAAGGTCTCAGCTAGATGGAACCCCTGAATGCTGACCAAAGATCAGAAGATGAGCAGGCTTGGTAAGTTAATATTTCTAAGTATCTCCTCTCTCTATGAAGATTACCCTGAGAAATTATGCATCATGACCAAAGATGAGACTTGGGTCCATCACTTTGACCCTGAGGCCAAAAAGCAGAGTATGCAATGGAAGCACCCTAGCTCATCCCCTCCTAAGAAATTTAAGGGAGTTTCCTCAGCAGGGAAGGTGATGTCCTCTATCTTTTGGGACAGTCAGGGTCCGGTTGTTCAAAGCATCGTTAGCTTAACAAGCTTGTTAAGGGTCATTTCGTTAACTGTTTTAGCGGATTCAATACACAATATTCTGATATTTTTTGCTGAAAAAATGTGAGTAGCTTTTGCACTGCAAAAGCTACTCACATTTTTTCAGCAAAAAATATCAGAATATTTGCGTATCACTCGATGTAAATTTTAACGAATCGTTAACTAACGACATCGTTAGCTTTGAACAACTGGGCCCAGAGCGTTATCATGGTGGATTATACTGAGAAAGGTCACATGATAAATGGTCCAGGAAGAACGCTTCTGTTTTGAAGGAATAAACAATTTGGAACAGCATGGGATAAAGTGTGTTAATTGACACAAAAGGAGGTTATATTGAGAAATAATGGCACAATTTCTGCTCTTGGTCATTCCCAAAGTACAGGGGCTGAGAACGTTTTGATCATCCCTCATATGGTGTGAAACTTCTTTTTCACAACAAGCTATGGGTGCATAACTCTTAATGACATGACTTGATGAATAATGTTACATGCAGCCCCAAGAGAAGCAATAATGATAAAACTTTCACCATAAATAAAACTGACAATTTACCTGATGTAAAAGCATTTTGTTCTGAATAAAAGCCTGCAAAGCATTGAATAACTGGTATGAAATTTGTCAATTTACTTCACTTAGGGGACTGTCAATTTACTTCACTTAGGGGACTGTGGATCAGCTGCTTTCTTATGCTTTCTTATGCTACTGCCTGGTAGATAGCTTACCATAATAACATAATTCTAACCAGAATTTGTTTTTCTACAAAAACACAGATGTCTCCCCGCTTTTTGGTGTAATATTGTATTGTACATTCAGTGAACATTTATATTAACTAATGAGATTCCATGGGAAATAACTCAAAAAGTATAAATGCAAGAGTAATGGTGCTTGCGCTTCATCTAATGTTGATTGATATTCATATAAAGTTTTGTGAAGATATCGTGAAGTTTTCAAGTTATAGAGCGGACATGTTTTTGTGATGGACAAAGTTCCAAGGGAAATAATTCAAAGAGTAAAAATGCAAGAGTTATGGTTCTTGCACTCTGCACATGGACTAAATTGTTGATTGATATTTACATGAAGTTTTTGAAGATATCCTGAACAGGTTTCAAGTTGCAGAGCGGACATGATTTTGTGATAGACAGATGCTCGGGGGAGAAACAATATGTCTCCCTGCCCTAAAGGGGGGAGAAATACACAGCTCCAGAAAAGGCACTTTTTCAACCAAAACATTTTGATATTTTTCTTATTTCTCCATGAAAGCATATATTTTGGGTACTCATTAAAAGAGCCTAGCCATAGCGCTTGTAATGAGTACCAAAACATATGTTTTCATGGAGAAATAAAAAACGTGGATACCCTCTCTTGTCTGAAGATATGTAAACATTGGGATACATCCCATCCTATCATAGTTCCCCTAAAATTTAAATCCTGTTGATCTTACTATAAGTTTATGTATCACAAAATAAGTGGCCAAGTGGCAGGAACAGGAACAGTCTAATCTGGATCTACAATGTTTGCTCAAGGAATCCTGCCCTAATACAGTTATTATGGTGCCTAACACTATACTATGAGCATTACAAAACCAATGTTATAACTCCTCCTCCAGCTGAGCAGGGAACAGCCTAGACAGACTGAACAATCTTGGTTTTCTCTGCATATGCTAACAATTTTTTTTTATGTAAGACAGGGTTCGCTATGTACAAATGCATTAAAAGATTCAGACTGGCAAAACTCCATACACCATTATAAACCCTAAATATTGGGACACCTTAATTCCTTACCATATTTGTCCTAAAATATGAATGTCCATTTACTACCTGTTGACCTAAAAATTAGAAAGATACACGTACTTAGAAAAAATTTTCTAGAAATTAGAAAGATATTGTTTTGTGTTGAGGTTTTACGGCCCAGTCAACCCAATGGGGTCATGTCGAGCGCGGTCAGTTTACCTAACCACACGTTTACTGGGCAGGCTTAGTCCTCTAAGCGGTTAACCAGTATTGTGCACACTCTTTCGCCAGAAAGAAATTTGAAAGATACTGTAAGGAGATGTTATGTCCTTTCTTGACCTGTTCAAAAATTAGAAAGATACTGTAAGGAGATATGGTGTCCTCTAGGACACCATATCTTAAGACACCACATCTCCTTACAGTATCTTTCTAATGTTGGGTAAATATGGTATTTGAACTTTGGGTAAACATGGTAAATGAGCTAAGCCATGTGGAAGTTTCTTTGGAATATAGATCTAGTTAAGATGGATATCAAGATTATTATCTTTCTTATTTCTCTGTCAAAGCACATGTCCTGATTCCTCATTAGAAGTGTTTCAGTGAGGCACTTCTAATGAGTACTGACAACTTATTTTTCATGGAGAAATTAGAAAAATATTACTAATTTTTGGCTGAAAAAAAAAAAAAGTGCCTCAGCTTCAGGGACTCATGAAGACATAAAGGCTCAGTCTGCCCCATCTGATCAGAGTCTTTAGTGTTACTTAAAATATCACTGGATACTGCAAAATAAATGAGTGCACAATAAAACCCTGTTCAGCCTGTGTAATGCACAGGCTTATCTGGGTCTTACAATTTGATGATGATCTAAAGACTTTGGCCAAAGATTTATCTCTTGGAGATCAACTCGTAATTGTCCAATAATTATACAAAACTGAGGCCAAAACCTATATCTATCTGAGGCCAAGCCTCAGGACAATGGCCTAGGCACAACACTGAGGCCATGAGGCCAACATTCATACTTGTCTGAATCCAACTGTCTGAGGCCATACTTCATAATTATCTAAGGAAAATATTCATATACTTCTAAGACCAGTACTTACATCTGTCTGTGATCAAAATTTACACATACATATTCATTCCGGTCATATGGGAAAATAAAAAAATGTTTCCCTGAATACTTGATTATTATCTAAGAGCTTTGTTTGTGTTGAGGTTTTATGGCCCAGTCAACCCAATGGGGTAATGTTGAGCGTAGTCATGTTACCTAACCACTCTTTTACTAGGCGGGCTTATTCTTCTAAGTGGTTAATCATATTGTGCACATTCTTCCACCATAAACTGACAATTGCCCTTCTTGAATCAGCAGAAAGGAGAGAATGGCCATAAAAAATATTTCATGATCAGAGCTCCACGATAGAATGTTGCCAACCCGGTGGGGTCGAACTTGCAACCTCCTATCACCAGTCGGACAAGCATCCAACTGAGCCACCAAGGCTGGCATCTCAACCCTTACCCTGCTGAACCCGGATATACCCTTTGCAAACAGTGTAGATCCAGATCAGTTGGCTTCTGAAGAAGCAACTGATCTGGATCTGCACTGTTTACCATTAAGTATGTGAATCTATATCAAAAACCTTGATCAAGAAATCTGATTGGCTGAAAATTAGAAATGGGTGTGGCCTCTTTAATTTATTCAGCAGGACAAGGGTTAAGAGCTAAATTTCTCAAACTTACCTTTCTTTTCATCATCTGAGTCTGACTCTGACTGACTAGTCTCACTGGATCCACTACTGAGGGCAAAACTATAATTCTTCTCCCAGTCAGCATAGCTGGTGAATGAGTTCCTATAGCCTTGGTTACGACCTGGAAATACAGGAAATGAAAGTTTGAATATAAATATTTACTCTGATACAATGAAGTCAATGCCTGGTTTGTATACAGTCTGGTTTTACATATATGATGTGTAACATGGGAAAAAGGCCCTTATGCCATATGCAAACAGTGAAGGTCCAGATAAGCATGCACATCCATGCAGTCTGATCTAGACATTCTCTGTTTATTGACATATACTACAACATCCTCTGATTCTTAAAGTGGGCACTGAAGGCTCTGATCAGCCTGCACAATTGCTAAGGCTCATCAGGGCCCTCATTGTTAGCAAACTGCATACAGACCCTTTTCGTGTGTTGCTCATCACAATATTTGATGATACACCAATAGGTTTTGTGTGAAATTTTAAGGATACGTGTGGATGTGTGTTACAGAACAGTTTATATTACTTTTTGAATGACCCTCCTATGATGAGAGCTGAGTTCCATATTATAGCAGGATCTGCCTGTGCATTGATGCATTCTAATTAGGGCATTTACAGCGTTACAGTAGCCTTTAAACCTGAAAGTGGAAAGCAGAGGCCCAGTTAGACCAGGGCACCACTGAAGAAAGTGTACTGATTTAGGCCTTTGCTGAACACATTTGCCTGATAACTGCTTACTTTTACAAGGGAGATAACAGTGATTGGTCTAAACCACAAATATTAACAAAAGCCTTGAACAGATCTAAACCCTTAAAGTGCCAAGCCAATTGCAGCAGAGGACAATCTATTTTTTAAAAAATATTTTTCTGACAAAATAAGGCTTGACATTTCATGTGAATCATCTGCCAAGCAGATGATTCACATGAAATGTCAAGCCTCATTTTGTGTGAATAATATCAAAAATATACATATTTCAAATTTTAAGGATTGTATGCTGTGATTGTTTTCTATATTTGTTTCTGTGGTGTTATCTGGAGTTACGAATTATTAATGGATCATATCAACTTACTTTGGTGTAATGGAGACAATAGAAAGATCACAATAACACGCTACCCCTGGGTAGTTTTACTATGTCATCCATTCATGCCAGGTCCTGGCGAAAAAGGTGACTTAATCCTTAAAGTGCTGATCACAACTGCAGCAAACAACATTTTGACAAAAAATTTTATTATTTTTCTGAGAAAACAAAGCCTGAAAATTTCATGTGCAGACGAATCACACAAAATGTCAAGTCATAAGAAAAATTTGACTGTCCGCTGCTACAATTTTGCATTGACACATAATTATTCAATCACACATTTCTAAATACCGTATTCAACCTAATTACCGCACTGTGCGCTTAGGTTTTTCAAAATTACTTGAAAACACTTGTGGTAAAATATGTATCTGCCTACTAAAAGGTACACTTAAAAAAGATCAGCAAAGAACTTATTAGATGATGTTTATGCCATTTTTTCTGAATTTCTTTATAAAAGCATATGTTGTGGGTACTCATTTGAATTGCATCGACGATGCAATTCAAATGGGTACCCACAGCATATGCCTTTATAAAGAAGTAGACAAACAGTACACTAGCTGTAATCCGAAGAGTACGGAATTGCTTGACTGTGCGCTTATAGGGGTATGTGCGCTAATTAGATCGAATAAGGTAAGACATGTATTATGGATGAGTACTTTCCTCTTTCTCCATAAAAATATATGTGAGCACTTCTAATGAATGCCCAGATCAAAATATGTTTTATGAAGACATAAGAAAAATATCAATACTTTTTGGAAGAATGTTAAGCTTCATCTGTAGGTATGAAACAGCAAAGGCTGTATCTAATAATCTGTGCAGCCTGATCAGGATGTTCTGTTTTTGCCAGGAGATTTTTTTTTATCAAAATATGCTGCAGGAGAAGAACAGATCTAATTAGGTTGTCTGGATGGTTTGGCGCTGTTTAATTTCTGAATAAAGTAAACTGTCCTGTTCTATTCTGTTTGTGTATGCCTTAAGTTCCCATTTTGACTGACAAGGTATCAACATAAACTATTCGAAAAAACAAAGAAATGACAGTTTTCTTATCCATTAACAAAAGCATATATACCATCGGGATCAAACTTTCCTACCTAAACATTTGGTTGGTTGGTTTGGAGTTTAACCCTTGTCCTGCTGAATAAATTAAGATGCCACTCCCACTTCTGATTTTCAGCCAATCAGATTACTTGATCTGGTTTGTTGATACAAATTCACATACTTAATGGCAAACAGTGCAGATCCAGATCAGTTGGCTTCTTCAGAAGCCAACTGATCTGGATCTACACTGTTTGCAAAAGCAGGGTACTGGTATATCCAGGTTCAGCAGGACAAGGGTTAATGGTTCAGTCAACACCAACTATTATGGTCATGTTGTGCTGGTCAGTTACCCTATTCACACTGTTTTTGGACAGGGTTACTTGTGCACATTCTTTGCCCTTAAACTGACAACTGCCCTTCTTGAATCAGTGGGAGAGATTATGACAGCAGACCTCCTGATCACCAGTCAGACTCACATCCGACTGAGCCACAAAGGCCAGCTCTTTCCCAAGCATATAATATAAAATAATGTTTGCTAATGGTCAGTTAACCCTTGTCCTGCTGAACCCGGATATACCCTGTTTTGCAAACAGTGTAGATCCAGATCAGTTGGCTTCTGAAGAAGCCAACTGATCTGGATCTGCACTGTTTGCATCAAGTATGCAAATTTATAACAAAAATCTGGATCAAGTAATCTGATTGGCTGAAAATTAGAAGTGGGCGTGTTATCTTAATTTATTTAGCAGGACAAGGGTTAAACCTTAAAGTACAGATCACAACTGCTGCCTGATGACATTTATGATTTTTTTTTTTTATTTCATTTTTCAGAGAAAATAGGACTGACATTTAATGTGAATCATCTGTGCTCACATGAAATGCCATTTACTCTTATTTTCTCTGCTATAAGTTTGCTTTAAGGGTTAAGGCTGGTTTGAATATTATTTTTTTTTATTACAAGCACATTATGATAATGACTGAGTAAACGAGTACTGATGATTTGATGTTCTACATCCCTTTCAACATTATTGAAGTCATATCAAGACAAGTGAAGGATGTCAATAAATGGCTCTGTGCAATAAAGCACCGTAGTCATGCACTGAGTTCTGCTTCATGCAGGATTCAAACCTGGAACCTCATGATCTGAAGTTGGAAGCACCAACCACTCCGCCACCTGGAGATTTCAAATGAGTGGCATCTGATCAGGATCTACACTGTTTGCCTCTCATCCAGCACTTTGAAGACACATCTACAGTTATTGAAATAAACCTGTTCAAACTATAGAACAAGAATAGTAGGGACTTAAGGTGTCCGAAACCTTGTGGTTAATACATTAACCCTTGTCATGCTGAATAAATTAAGATGCCAAACCCACTTCTAATTTTTAGCCAATCAGATTGCTTGATCCAGATTGTTGCTATAAATTCACATACTCGATGGCAAACAGTGCAGATCCAGATCAGTTGGCTTCTTGAGAAGCCAACTGATCTGGATCTACTTTGTTTGCAAAGGCAGGGTATATCCGGGATCAGCAGGTCAAGGCTTAATTTTCTAATTTTCCCTGATAGTTTAGCAACAGTATTTAGTTTTATCATTATACATGTAAATCAAGAGACTGATTATACCCTTGCTGAGCAAGGCAGTAGAAGCCCTTATGCACAAATTCTTCTTCACTCCAACAGTTAATAGTTACACCACAACCTCTTTATAACACTATTGTTGGGATCCACAGCATAAACCGTGTTAGTTAAACAACCGTGTTATATCCAAACAAAAATGTATAGATTATATAGAAAAATGACCATTTATGGTCATTTTTCTATATTATCTATACATTTTTGGGATCCATCTTTGAACTGTGTTTTATCCAAAACTGTGTTATAACGAACTGTGTTATAAAGAGGTTGTAGTGTACTTACAAAAGGTCATCTCTGGATTCAGACAAGCTTCTATCACTTCAGTTAAAGTTTTTTTTCATCAAAAAAATGTTCAAACCTTTTCTATTTTTGTTATTTTGCCATGAAAAAATATGTTGTAGGTACTCATTACATGCCCTTCTGCATGAGTACCCAAAAAATGTTTTTTGTGGGGAATTAAGAAAACTATGTACACATAGGTGTATTTGGATACTCTAAATACATGTACATCTGGAACTATACAAACTCAGGGATATTCCTAGCCCAAACTTTGTATGGGCCCTTTAAAAGGGCCAAGGGCCCATGTCCCATTCAAATACATGTAAAATATGAAATTTCAATAGGCCTTTTCAAATTTTTATGGGCCCTCTCGAAATTTTGATGGACCCAAGAATCCTTAACCCTAGTCCTGCTGAACCCGGATATGTCCTGCCTTTGCAAACAGTCTAGATCAAGATTCGTTGGCTTCTTCAGAGGCCAACTGATCTGGATCTGCACTGTTTGCCATTAAGTATGTGAACTTATATCAACAACCGGGATCAAGTAATCGGATAGGCTGAAAATTAGAAATGGGTGTGGCATCTTAATTTATTCAGCAGGACAAGGGTTAAATACCCACCTGAGATCAAAATAAACACTAGCTTTGAATAGCTTGTATAGGGGTGGGGGTGGGGGGTGAGAGGGGGGCACAGGGGCAGCAAAACATAAATTCAATTTAAGTTGTCACAAAGAATAGATCAGGCCCATCCCAGGAAAATCACTGCTTAAACTTCCAGGTCAACTGACATATATGATATTCAACACAGGAAAAGTGCCTAATTTTTATGACATATGCAAAAGTCCAGCACACCCTGTGTATCCATAAAGTCTGATCAGCCTCTTCTCCATTTGGCCATATATTCTAGAGTATCCATTCATTTAATAAGATGAAAGCCTTGGTAAGACTGCACAAATGGTCAGGTTGACCCAGGACTCTGCTGCCCACATATTGCTGAATGGGACTTGACACAACTGGTAAAACTTCTGCTATTTCTGACAAGGGAGATAATTTTTGTAACTTCCTGTTTGCTCTTAACAGCAATCCCCATCTGAAAAGGGGTCTACCCTATATGGGAAGAATTTGTTCCCATAGTTACTTCCTGTTTGCTCTTCTGCATGGCAATCCCCATCTGAAAAGGGGTCTACTCTATGTGGAAAGAATTTGCTCCCTCTGGGAGCAAACTCTTTCCGTATAGAGCAAAACCCTTTTCAGCAGGGGACAAAACAAATTTGACAGTTACGTTTTCTGAAAGTGTACCCAGTACCCTTAAGACCTGTTCTTGTCTTGTGCATCTACTAACTTTGCACTCTTGTGTTTTGTGTACATAGAGAGAGCCCAATTACATCATTCCAGAGACAGATCTAATATCACATCATAATGCATTCTCTTGGAGAACTCAGAAATAATCCTGACTAGCAGCCAAAACAATCAGAGACAAAACTGTATGTTTAAATATGATAATTTTGTGATACTATGCTGTATTTACAATTAAACTGGTGTTGAATTTTAACTGATGTAACTCCACTGCATCAAATGTCAACCTTTCCTGAATGTAACATCATGACATAGAAATTGTGTACACACATACAAATCTTAATGTCACTTTGAATCCTGCTGAATATCTGGTTATTCAGTGAAAGCCATCAGGAACAAAAAGTGGAAAAAGTATATCAATGCCTTTATTTCATTAATAAATTTAATTTTAAACCTCCCATCAACAGTATTTCAGTCATTATGGGGCAATAAAGTGACAAAAAAACTTTATATAAGGGTGTACTATTAGATAGATCAGGAGAAGATATCACGAGTAAAAGAATTCAAACATAAGCAAATTCAAACCCTTAACTGCAAGATCAGAAAAACTAAAACTATACACAATAGACCTCCAGGAAGCATGGAAATTGGTACAATATATTTAACCCTTGTCATGCTGACCAAATTAAGATGCCATGCCCAACTGATCTGAATCTACACTGTTTGCCAAGGCAGGGTATATCTCCTTCAGCAGGACCTGGGTTAACCCTAAATATTGGGACATCTTAACTCTTTACTATACTTGTCATGAAATCTGAACTTATATTTGTCTACCAGTTGATTTGTCTAAAAATCATTGGTGAGTGGCAAACTGTACACCCAGATCTGATAACATGTGCAGTGGAATCTGAGCTGGGTCTACACTTTTAGCTTAGGCCTGTCTGTCTTAAATATGGTAGGTCACCAGAAATGTAATCCAGGAGAATTCAAACAAGCTTGTGAATCAAGGAGTCGATATGAATAATAAACAACTGCAAAACAGGCATGTCACCATCTACATGAACTAATTTAAGAAAGTTACTATTCAAGGAGTCAATTTAAATAAGAAATAATGCAAAATGGTCATGTCACCATCTACCTCTAAATGAACAAGAAGGCAGTCTGACGGACAGCTATATCCCCTGCCGCCTTCAACTGTGACCTTGACCTTGGTTGGCATGGTTGAAACATAAGTTTTACATACAGTTTAATATAAATCCTATCAGGGCTAAAGAAGATTATGGAGCAGACAGGAAATCAAAGGTTAAACTTGTGACATTGACTTTAAGCTAGCATGCTGAGTCATGGGTTCTGCATATTGTACAAATCAGGCAAACATTTCACCTAAATTTTATGAAAATCCTTCTAGGGGTAAAGGAGATATGGAGTGGACATAAAATTAAAGAAGTGGATACAAAATTAAAGGCTCAAACTCGTGACCTTCAACTGTGACCTTGACCTTGAGTTGGCATAGTTGAGTCATTGTTTCTGCACCGAGGTGAACTTTTTGACCAAAGTTTAATGAAAATCCATTCAGGGGTAAATGAGTTATGGAGCGGACATAAAATTCAAGGTTCAAACGAGTCAATATGAATAAGAAACCACTGCAAAACAGATATTTCACCATCTTCATGAACGAATTAATTTAAAAACTTCCAAATCAATAAGTCAGAATATGAACAAGAATTCCCCCAAAGGCTATGTCCCACCTGTGAAGCCGCAAAATCTTAACCCTAGTCCTGCTGAACCCGGATATGTCCTGCCTTTGCAAACAGTGTAGATCCAGATCAGTTGGCTTCTGAAGAAGCAAAACTGATCTGGATCTGCACTGTTTGCAATAAGTATGTGAACTTATATCAACAATCTGGATCCAGTAATCTAATTGGCTGCAATTTAGAAATGGGAGCGGCACCATAATTTATTCAGCAGGACAAGGGTTAAAAGATTCTGTTTAAACTCGCAGTCAGTGAACCATAAAATATAGGTCAAAGCCAAATAAGGATACTGCTGTCTGAGTTGTCATCCCTAAATGCAAGCCTATACTAACCCAGCTAGCATTCTTTATAAATCTATAACGGGCCGTTATCGGCCCGTCAGCTACCCTGACGGGCCAATAACGGCCCGCTATAGATTTATAAAGAATGCTTACTGGGAAGTATCATTACTGTAGCCTTTGTAGTCATTGAGAAATGAGCTTGAACATTAGGGTTGAAGCTGGAGTTGACGCAAATTTAAAAAGTCGGTGGACCGTGAAATACAGGTTGAGGTCAAATATGGATACTGCTGCCTGAGTTGTCATCCCCAAATGCAAGCTCATACCAAAGATCATCACTGTAGCCTTTATAGTTCTTGGGAAATCAACTTGAACATTAGGGTCAAAGTTAGGGTTGACGCAAATGTTGACAGATTGATGGAGGAATGGATGAACAGACAAAAGGATGGATGGAAAAAAGGATCCCTATATCGTGCCATGCTAAAAGCAGGCCTGACAATGAGAAATGACTGCAAACTAGACATGTTGTCATTCACATCAGGATGAACCAGTTCAAACAAGCTCACAATTCAAGCGTCAATATGAATAAGAAATGATTTCAAAATAGACATGTCACCAGCAACATCTGAATAAATTCAAAAAAGGCTTGCAAATCAAGGAGTCAATATGACTAACCAACAACTGCAGAACCGATGTGTGATCTACATGAATGAATTAATTCAAAGAAACAAAGGAGTCAATTTGGTTTAGAAATGACTGCAAAGTAGTCACATCACCATGCATCTACATCTATTTCAATTACCGCATTCAACCTAATTACTGCACATACCTTTATAAGCGCACAGTCAAGCATTTCATCTGCTTGTATACTTTTATCTGCTTCTTTATAAAAATATGTTGTTGGCACTCATTTGAATTGCCACAACAAGTCCAGGTAATTCAAATGAGTAACAACAACATATGCTTTTATAAATAAAATCAGAAAAAAATATTGCATAAGTATCATTAAATAATCATCTCATGAAGTCATCTTCTTATCTTTCTTTATTGACCTTATCAGCTGGATATTTTACTACACAATCTTCCAGTAATTTTAACCCTTGTCCTGCTGAATAAATTAAGATGCCACACCCACTTCTAATTCTATTACGTCACACAAACTTCCTGTCTCAAATGAGATATGCGCATAGGTATGACCGTTACATTCAGTGCGCTTCTAGATTTCAGTCAGAGCGGACGTATATTTGTTCACTCTGAGACCGTATAGTTTAGTGAGACTAGACATACATTCAAGCGTACGTAAATAAATTTATATATTATTTTCAAACTTCATTATACGACGAGGTCGTATTAAAATAAATTTAATACGCTTTTACTAACACAGTTAGTAATTTTTTTCTGCCTTGATAGGCAGTAATTTCAGGTGTAGACGTTGTTTACACGCAAATACGTATACACGGATTGATTCTACATCCGGTTGTTTCTTTACACGTAAACACATGGCGGAGGCTCAAGTGAAAAGCACTCCGGGTGCATTAACACCCCGAATTGAGGCACCAGGCAAAGTGACAGTGGAAACGGGCCATCTTCACAGCGAGAGGGAGACTCCCGCTATTGCGTCAACCTCAAAAACAGGCAAATCTGTAACGAAGACCCCTGCCAAGGCGTCGAAAACCTCTGAAATTCCCCTAGGTCAGTTCAATAAAGAAGTCTTTTCTGTTCTCCGGGAATTGAATGAAAATTATAAGCAGCAGAATGCTAGAATTGAACAGCAAAACTCAAAAATCGAATCATTATCTAGGAAGCTAGATAATTTTTGTGAGGATAGTGGGGAGTATAATCGTTATGACTATGAAGATAGCGAGAATTACGTTGAGGACAATATTGTTGACGTCACTGATGAGCAAGGGGACAGTGAACTCGTTTTTGAGCCTGCATCAAAAAAGCAGAAGAGTGAAGGTCCTATTTTTAAAACATTGTCTGATGAATTCCAAAATACTGAATCCATAGATCCTTCTATCAACCATGATGATTTGTCTGCATTTATAAATAATACATTCCGTAATGGAATTTCTGATGAAAAGCTGAGTGATTCGATTAAAAATATCCACAGACCTTCTAATACTGAGAGTTTACAGAAAACCAGAGTTAACCAGGGTATCTGGCGACTGCTAAAAGCTCAAACACAAACTGAAGACTCGAAGATGCAAACAATACAAAACCTTATGATTAAAGCATCAATATGTCTCACCAAACTCTTGGACAAACATGCAGAGTCGTTTGATTCTAATGATTTAAATTAGCAACAAATTCGTTGGCTCTTCTTGGACAGTCAAATAAATTAATTAATACAAGACGCAAAGAAACTCATAAAGGGGATTTAGACCCTAAATATCATTACCTTTGTTCTGCGTCATTACCTTTCACTGAATTCCTTTATGGAAATGATGTAGATGTGAATAAGAACGTAAGAGAGATAAATGATCTTAACAGACTCAGCAGAAACCAATCAAAGGGCAACGTTAGAGGCTATGGTAGAGGCAGAGGGCGCTCCTTCAGGCGGCCTTTTAGAGGTCGATCTATGGGTAGAGTTCTTGGTAGATTTGAGTCATTTTCTGGACAACCAAGTACCTCAAAAAACCAGAAGCAGGGGCACAAGAAATAGAACCTGAGGTATGTATACCTTTTGAGGCTGGTAGACTAAAACATTATATTGAAAATTGGAGAAAAATTACAAATGACCCCTTTATTTTGGACATTGTACAGCATTGTCATATCGAATTTATTGAAGGGTCAGATCCTGAAAATAGCTTTTGTTTTACACAGAAGTTTTCTCAAAATGAAGATAAAATAATTCAAAATGAAATCAAAAAATTGCTGGAAATGAAAGTCATAAAAGAAGTTGAACACACTCCAGGTGAATACATATCTCCAATTTTCATTGTTCCCAAGAAAAATGGTGAATACCGAATGATATTGAATTTAAAGCAGTTAAATGAAAATATAGTTTACCATCATTTTAAGATGGAAACATTTGAGTCAGCACTTAAACTTGTTAAAAAGAACTGTTATTTTGCTAGTGTTGATTTGAGACATGCTTATTACTCAGTGCCGCTTTCTGAAGAAGTTCAGAAAAAATTTCGGTTTCAGAAATCAGGAAAAGTCTATCAGTACACTTCTTTGGCAAATGGGGTCGCTTGTGCTCCTCGTTTATATACTAAATTGATGAAACCTGTATATGCATCACTTCGCATGCTTGGACACACCAATTCAGGTTATATTGATGATTTCCTTCTTGTGGCAGATACATTTTCTGAATGTGAAGAAAATGTTCATGATACAGTTAGTCTTATGACTGATTTAGGATTTATAGTGCATAATAAGAAGTCAGTTTTCATACCTACCCAAAAGAGTACTTTTCTAGGTAATAATATTGACTCTGACAAAATGATTGTCACATTGCCACCAGAAAAAGTATCGGTTATTGTCCAAGAATGTGAAGTATTGTACAGAAAGAGAGTAGCAAAAATCAGAGATGTTGCTCAAGTCCTGGGGTTAATGGTTTCTACTTTCTCTGCTGTAGAGTATGGCCCTTTATTTTATCGGCAATTAGAAAGGGAAAAAATTCAGTCTTTAAAAGTATCAAAAGGTGATTATGAGGCCATTATGGATATTACAGCAAAAATGAAGGAAGAATTGCTATGGTGGATAAACCACCTTCCCACTCAAAAACGTATCATTGACCATGGCAATGCAAGCACTGTCATTATGACAGATGCTAGTTCTGCTGGATGGGGTGCTATCTGTAATAACAGCAGAATAGGAGGTCGATGGAATGCAGAGGAATATGGCAATCATATTAATTTCCTGGAACTGTTGGCTGTAAATCATGCCTTAAAGGCTTTCTGCAAAACTGTTTCTAATACCCATATTCAAATAAAGTCTGACAATTCTTGTACGGTATCTTACTTGAGTCATATGGGTGGTATAAGATCAGAACAATGTAATAGACTTGCAAAAGATATTTGGATATGGTGCATGAATAGAAATATTTGGTTGTCAGCCACACATGTGCCAGGAAGTGAAAATGATGCCGATTCTGAATCAAGAAAATTTAATGAAAATGTGGAATGGAAATTGAATGAAACTATATTTGCAGAAATTGTGCGGATCTGGGGCTTGCGTTCCATTGACATGTTTGCTACTCGTTTAAATAAGCAAGTAGATCAGTTTGTATCATGGAAACCAGATCCTGATGCAATAGCTGTCGATAGTTTCTCACTAAATTGGGCAAAATATGATTTAATCTATGCTTTTGTCCCTTTCAGCCTGATTGGCAGAACGCTTTCGAAACTTCGACAAGACAGTGGGGAGATGATTTTAATTGCTCCAATTTGGGTAACTCAGAATTGGTTTCCTGCAGCAATGGAAATGTTGATCGACAGACCCAGAATGTTCTCAGTCCAAAACAATACATTGACTATCCCCGGGACATGCAAAGTACATCCATTGTCAAACAAACTACAGTTAATGGCATGTCGTATGTCAGGGAGTCGTTCAAAAGCAGAAGAATTTCAGCTAAAGCTACAGACATCCTCATGGCGTCTTGGAGACGTTCAACTCAGAAACAGTATTCCTCATATATCAACAAATGGATTCAGTACTGTCATAAAAGGCAGATTGATAAATTTCATACCACTGTAAATAATGTCATTGAATTTTTGACAGAATTGTTTCATTTAGGGTACAGTTATGAAACTCTTAATTCAGCACGTAGTGCATTATCGTCTTTATGTGATATTGAAGATGGTTATACCGTAGGGTCCCATCCTTTGGTGATTAAGTTCATGACTGGTGTTTATAATTTACGTCCAAGTCATCCTCGTTATAAGGAATTCTGGAACATTTCTAATGGGCTTAATTATCTTAAGACTTTAACACCAGTAAATGAATTGTCATTAAAAGAACTGAGTTTTAAATTAGCAATGTTAGTTGCCTTAACACAGGCAAGCAGATCACATTCATTGAGTTTAATAACACTTAAAGATTTTCAGAGAGATGAGGACTCATATACATTATATTATTCTGACTAACTAAAACAATCAAGAAGGGGTAGAAATAACCCAGTACTGAGTTTAAAAAAGTATACTCCTGATGACAAAATATGTGTGGTATGCACTTTAGAAGAATATATTAAAAGGACAGAAAAATTAAGAGGATCAGAAGAAAGACTGTTTATCAGTTATATGAAACCATATAAAGTTGTTTCCTCGTCAACTATTAGTAGGTGGTTAAAAAATGTATTGAATTTGTCTGGAATAGATATTTCCAAATATAAATCTCATAGTATCCGTGGTGTTGCAGCTTCGAAAGCTAAATCTTGTGGTCTACCAATTCAAGACATTATCAAAGTTGCTGGTTGGGCAAGTGATAAAACTTTTGCAGAGTTTTATAATAAACCTGTAGAGAATTCAGCACAGTCTGGTTTTCAAAGGGTTGTGTTAAACTGTTAAATTTAGACCTGTTAAATTGTGTAGCATTTGGAAAATGCTTAAATGTTGACTAAGGTTTGATGGAATGAATCATAACAAGTTATTATACATGTATTCTAATTTGAATACTTGCATATATACTGCAGTTGAATATAGAATAATTCATGAGTAATATTGAGTATCTGAAGCAGGTTTATTTGTAATAAATCTGAGTAAAAAAGTTTTGTTCCGCTTTAAAGTCTCATTTGAGACAGGAAGTTTGTGTGACGTAATAGAATCCCCCAAATAAACGAGACTTACCTTGGTTAAGTTGATGTTTGGTTGGGATTCTATGTAGTCACACAAAAACTGGAGGGATCAAATGCCCACCCACAAAATGTTCCCTCCCAGAAGTAATCTTACATTATTCAGCTTCTTACAAATTTTGTTCGGTAACACAAAACTTTTTTGTTTGAAGCTTTTAAAACTGAATGTAACGGTCATACCTATGCGCATATCTCATTTGATCCCTCCAGTTTTTGTGTGACTACATAGAATCCCAATCAAACATCAACTTAACCAAGGTAAGTCTCGTTTATTTGGGGGATTTTCAGCCAAGCAGATTACTTCATCCGGATTGTTGCCACAAGTTTGCATACTTATTGGCAAATAGTGCAGATCCAGATCTTCAGAAGCCAACTGATCTGGATCTACACTGTTTCTAAAGGTAGTATATATCTGGGTTCAGCAGGACAAGGGTTAAAAATCCTAAGCACACAGTGCGGTAATTAGGTTGAATATTGTAGTTCAAACAAGTTTGCAAGTCAAAGAATAATATGAATAAGAAACATTACTGCAAAACAGACATGTTACCAGCCGTATCTGAATAAATTCAAAAACGCTTGCAACTCAAGGTGTCAATATTTACCCTAGTATTGGACAGACAGACCTGTGTTTTGCTTGGATTGATCATATCTGATCAGAAATCATTTTTTTTTCTGTTTCTGAGTTTTGTTCTCAAATAATTACCCTAAAATTAAATTCACAGCCAAACATTGGTCTGACCTATGCAATTTCTACAGTAAAGTGACTCTCTTTTTAAATTTTTATCCAAGAAAATATTTTTTATTGTTTTTGCTGAATTTGAATAACTGATGCTTCACAACAATATTGTGAAAATTTCAGAAAAATTGAACAAGCAGACATTGTTAAAAATCTGCCTCCAAGTTACCTACCCTACAGATTTCTGCATAATTTGCATTCATTTTTACTAGGGGAAAAAGTAGAAATATTTGATTTAAAAAAAAAAAAAAAAAGAAAAAAACAATGACTAAAATACAATTTTTAGTGTATAGGGAGTTTCTGAAAGATGTCGGAAGCATAGCAGGGATTTGCTGTAACACTTAGCACTCTGGGTAAAATTTGCAGCAGATGACATTTTGAAACACTTTTTCTTCTTTTCCCCTGAAAACTGGATTAGACATTTCATGCTCTAATGGAGACAATTTGCATGGAATGCAAAATCCTGCTTTCTGGCAAAAATACAAAAAACTAGAGCTGGTGTTTGTAAAACACTATGCCCCCAACTGCCTGACTCTAACACTGTTTGACTCCAACACTGCTTAGCCATGACGGTAACAACAGTACAAATATATGATTTCAATGTTATTTTATCAAAGGGAAATAACTCTAAAATAGGAGATGATTGGGATAAGAAAAAAATACGGATCACCTATTTTTTCATGAGAAATCAAAACATGAAATTTCAAAACATTAGCATACATGGTTCTAAACTTATGCTATACACAATAAAGCAACGACATTAAATGGCCCGAAATTGCGAAGGGCCATAACTCCAACATTTCATTTAATTGGTTCAAAATTTATTCAGGTGATCTCCTCCTCAATCCCAATCAGTATACCAAATATCATGGCTCTAGCTTAAATACTTTTTGAGATATCTTGCTGAAAAAGTCAAAATGCCTAGAACTACAAAGGGCCATAACTACATCAATTTTTCATGGAATTCCCTAAAAAACAAACCAGGTAATCTCCACATCATCCCCAATCAGCATATAATATTTCAAGACCCTAGCTTAAGTGCTTTTCGAGAAATCTTGCTGACAAGGTCAAAATGAGCAGAACTGCATAGGGCCGTAACTTTATCAATATTTTCATGGAATTCTCTCAAAATATAATCGGGTAATGTACACATCATTCCCACTCACTGTATCGAATTTCAAGAACCCAGCTTAAATACTTTTCAAGATATCTTGCTCACAAGATTTAATTCTGATTTTTTTCAAAGGGGCATAACTTTAAATAAACATGCTAGACAAGAAACAAAATACGGGTCGGCTATTTTTTCATTGGGAACCCAAATATAAAATTTCAAAACCCTAGCGTGCAGGGTTCTTAAGATATGGCATGCACAAAAAAAGCTTGATGAACGGACAAACAGTCGGATGGACAAATGAAGGCAAAATAATATGCCCCATCAATTTCATTCGAAACTGGGGGCATAATCAGGTCATCTACTCATCGCTACCAATCTATTCATCAAGTTTCAAGGCTCCAGCTTCAATAGTTTTTGAGATATTTTGTTCACAAGGGAAACATGCCCAAATTTACAAAGGGCCATTACTTATGAAATATTTTTCAGAATTTACAAAAAAATTAATCAGGTC
Organism: Anodontia alba; assembly: GCA_964016985.1. Lineage (NCBI taxonomy): Eukaryota > Metazoa > Mollusca > Bivalvia > Lucinida > Lucinidae > Anodontia > Anodontia alba. The sequence continues at coordinate 9,912,939 of OZ024834.1, read as the reverse complement.
ATCTACTCATCATTACCAATCAATTCACCAAGTTTCAAGTCTCTAGCTCTAATAATTTTTGAGATATTTTGCTGACAAGATAAAAATGCCCAAAATAACAAAGGGGCATAACTCAAGAAGTATATTTCAAAATTTCTTCAAAAGTTAATCAGGTTGTCTACTCATCACTACCAGTCTATTCATCAAGTGTCAAGGCTCTAGTTCCAACAGTTTTTGTGATATTTTGCTGACAAGGTAAAATTGCCCAAAATTACAAAGGGCCATAACTCATGAAGTATTTTTCAGAATTTCTTCAAAAATTAATCAGGTCATCTACTCATCACTACAAATCCATTTACTAAGTTTCAAGGCTCTAGCTCTAACAGTTTTTGAGATATTTTGCTGACAAGATAAAAATGCCTAAAATTACAAAGGGGCATAACTCAAGAAGTATATTTCAAAATTTCTTCAAAAGTTTATCAGGTTGTTTACTCATCACTACCAGTCTATTCATCAAGTTTCAAGGCTCTAGCTTCAATAGTTTTTGAGATATTTTGCTGACAAGTTAAAAATGCCCTAAATTACAAAGGGCCATAACTCATGAAGTGTTTTTTCAGAATTTCTTCAAAAGTTAATCAGGTCATCTACACATCACTACAAATCCATTTACTAAGTTTCAAGGCTCAAGCTCTAACAGTTTTTGAGATATTTTGCTGACAAGGTAAAAATGCCCAAAATTACAAAGGGCCATAACTCAAAAGGCATTTTTCAAAATTTCTTCAAAAGTTAATCAGGTTGTCTACTCATCACTACCAGTCTATTCATTAAGTTTCAAGGCTCTAGCTCAAACGGTTTTTGAGATATTTTGCTGACAAGATAAAAATGCCCAAAATTACAAAGGGCCATAACTCATGAAGTGTTTTTCAGAATTTCTTCAAAAGTTAATCAGGTCATCTACTCATCACTACAAATCCATTTACTAAGTTTCAAGGCTCTAGCTCTAACACTTTTTGAGATATTTTGCTGACAAGGTAAAATTGCCCAAAATTACAAAGGGCCATAACTCAAGAAATATTTTTCAAAATTTCTTCAAAAGTTAATCAGGTTGTCTACTCATCACTACCAGTCTATTCATCAAGTTTCAAGGCTCTAGCTTTAATAGTTTTTGCGATATTTTGCTGACAAGATTGCATCCATATTTTTTCAAAGGGCCATAACTCAGAAAAGGGGCATAATCCTGTCAAGAAAAAAAATATTTGTCAGCTATTTTTTCATGAGGAATCCATATATGAAATTTCAAAACAGTAGCATTCACGGTTTTAAAGTTATGCTATGCATCAAAAAGCGTGACGAACGGACGGATGGACGGACGGACGGACGGGACGGACGGACGGACGAACAACCCAGAAGCAATATGCCCCCTCCAACTTCTTTGAAGTTGGGGGCATAAAAATATCATCAATTTGTCATCTTCTGAATTTGTCCCTAGAGTGATGGTTAAAAAACATGAACTCAAAGCAACTTCCACATCTTAGGACAAGTAGGGTAAGCAATATTTTGGGTACATACAGTTCATGGCAGAAAGCCATACAGAGTTTATAAAAGAAATGCATTATAAAGCATTCTGACAGAACAAAAGGTTTACAATGAATTACAAAGAGGACCATAACATTTCAAAACTTATAACAAGAAGTCACCAATACAATGTATCAAACTATCAACAGTATGTCTAAATATATAGTCCAAGTATTATTTGATATCATAATTACAAAACAAAATGACTGAAACATTTGGGTATGAGGCCTCCTGTGAGACACACAAATATAATTTGCATTTGTAGTGTAATTGTAAAACATCAAATCTATCAGATTTGATGATGAGAGAAAGTGAGTAGTGTCCCCCTGGCCTGGTCTTTAGAGTATGGTGTGTTTGTTTGTGTTGAGGTTTTACGGCCCAGTCAATCCAGTGGGGTCATGTCGAGCACGGTCAGTTTACCTAACCACACGTTTACTGGACAGGTTTAGTCCTCTAAGTGGTTAACCAGTATTGTGCACATTCTTTCGCCAGAAACTGACAACTGCCCTTCTTGAAGCAGCCGAAGGAAGAGAATGACTGTAGAAAATATTTCATGATCAATCTCCACGAAAGAATGTTGCCGACCTCGGTGATGGTTGAACCCATGACCTCCTAGTCTCCAGTCGGACGGCGCATCCAACTGAGCCACCGAGGCCGGCTAGAGTAAGGTGTGTAGGTACATCTAGTGAGATTGGGGTGTAGGATATCAAAAGCAGGTCACTGCAACCTATACATTAACAGGTCCATGTAGGAAACTAGAATTGTGTCCACAGGACATGGATGCCCTCGCTATATGACATGGGACACAAAATTGAATGTTGTGTCACAGACACACTGTGAATACAACATGTTTGACCTTAGACCTCTAAGTGCAACCTTGACCTTGGAGTTACGGACTTAGGTCTAGCCTGCAACACATCATCTCATGATGGTTAACATTTCTGCAAAGTAATTTTTAAAACCATCAAGGAATGACAACAATATGGACTGGACATAAAAAATTGACCCTATCGTTTTACTTTTGACCTTTAAGTATGACCTAGACCTTGGAGCTTCGGACCTGGGTCTTGTGCGCGACACATTGTCTTATGATGGTTAACATTTCCGCAAAATAATTTCTAAATCCACCAAGGAATGACAAAGTTGTGGAATTGACATAAAATATAGACCCCATTTTTTATTTTTGACCACTAAGTGTGATCTTGACCTTGGAGCTAGGGACCAAGGTTTTGTGCATTACATATCCTTTGTTTGTGTTGAAGTTTTACAGCCCAGGCAACCCCATGGTGTCATGTCGAGCACTGTCAGATTGCCTAACCACACTTTTACAGGGCAGGCCTAGTCCTCTAAGATTTTAACAAGTACTGTACACATTCTTTCACCAGAGACTGACAACTCATATTGTTTAACATTTCTGTTAAGTTATTTCAAAATATACAACAAAATCATGGACCGGACACAATTTTTTACCTTTGACATCTAAGTGTGTCACTGTGACCTTGACCTTACAGACCTGGGTCTTGCTGGCTACACATTGTCTCATTATGGTTAATATTTCTGCCAAGTAACTTCAAAATCCATCAAGGAATAACAAGGTAATGGACCAGTCACAATTTTGGTTTTGTTTGTGTTGAGGTTTATTGGCCCAGTCAACCCAATGGGGTTATGTCCAGCGCGGTCAGTTTACCTAAACACACTTTACTGGGCAGGCTTAGTCCTCGTAAGCGGTTAACCAGTATTGTGCAAATTCTTTCGCCAGAAACTGAAAACTGCTGAAGGGAGAGAATGACCAGAGAAAATATTTCATGATCAATCTCCAGGAAAGAATGTTGCCGACCTTGGCGGGTGTCAAACCCATGGCCTTTTGGTCTCCAGTCAGAGGTGCATCCAACTGAGCCACCAAGGCCGGCCATGATTTTGGTAATGTACATAAATGCATACACACAAACATACACACACACATACACACACAACACACACACACACACCGCCATTGGCGGACAGACATATAAATACTCCTGTACTATAAAGCCTATCCTACACACATTATCTCGTAGGCGACTACAGATTGGTCTGAATTACTTGCCTTCCTGTAATTTAATATCTAAAGACAGGATCACAAAATAATTGCCATATATGAACAAAAATCTACAGTCTGTAACACCTTTAATATAAATCTGGCAGATTTACAGAATTTCATATACAGAAATGTTTGTATCTAGAATTAAGAAAAAAACATATGGCTGCAGATATGCCCAAACAAGTGTGTTTTGGTAATGTTGGTCAGAGCTCAATTGTAGGTCAGAACTCAACAGGTTGTGTGTGTCTCACTAGAATTTCAGACAATGACATCAGCACAGTAAATTGTGTATCTTGCTACAATGCCTGGAGACAACTGCCAGATAGTGATTAAATAGTTGGTATTGCTTGTGAATCTACTGGAATGCCTGGAAACAATCGCAGCACAGTAAACTGTTTCTTGTTAGAATGCCTGCAGACAACTGCCAGGCAGTGATTAAAGAGAATGGTTGGTTATGCTTCTAAGTCTCATAAGAAAATCTGGAAACTAGAGCTGGTGTTTATAAAGTAGTTGTGGTCATAGAACCCAAACTCATAAATCCGTAAACAAATGACGAATCCGAATGTTCAGACCAACAGACATGGACCCCAGAATAAAGGGTGTAATCAGGTGTCCGCAGATAGTAAGCATTACTTGGTAAGCAAGCTTCGCCCACCATGCCCATAGACCTGACGAAGGAAATGTAGGTAGAAGCGTATGTCTGGGATTTCGGAAGTCTACTTATGGCTCGTTATTGGCAAAAACACTATGCCCCCAACTTGAACTTGACTTATACAGAACTTGTTTGTAAACAGATTTATAATTTAAAGTAGCAAACCTGACAAATGCCCAAATTTACAAAGGGCCATAACTATTGAAGTATTTTTAAGAATTTATTCAAAAATTAATCAGGTCATCTACTCGTCACTACCTACCTATTCACCAAGTTTCAAGGCTCTAGCTTCAATAGTTTTGCCAAGTGTTCATCCATATTTTCAAAGGGCCATAACTCAGAAAATGGGCATAATCCTGATGATAAAAAAAAAAAATATCTGTCACCTACTTTTTCATAAGGAATCCATATATGAAATTTTAAAACCATAGCATACACAGTTCAAAAGTTATGCTATGCATCAAAAAAGCATGCAATGTAAAATGCCCAAAGTTATAGAGGGCCATAACTCATGAAGTATTTTTCAGAATTTATCCAAAAGTTAATTAGATCATTTACTCATCACTACCAATCTATTCATCGGTTTCAAGGCTCTACCTTGAATGGTTTTGGAGATATTTTGCTGACAAGATTTCATCCATATTTTTTCAAACGGGCCATAACTCAGGCAAGGGGCATAATCCTGATGAGAAAAAAATGTGTAAGCTATTTATTCATGAGGAATCCATATATGAAATTTCAAAACCCTAGCATGCACGCTTCTAAAGTTAAAAAAGCATGCAATGTAAAAATGCCCAGTTACAAAGAGCCATAACTCATGAAGTATTTTTCAGAGTTTACTCGAAAGTTAATCAGGTCATCTACTCACCAATACCAATCTATTCACCAAGTTTCAAGACTCTAGCTTTGATAGTTTTTTTTAGATTTTTGCTGACAAGATGTCATTCATATTTTTTCAAAGGGCCATAACTCAGGAAAGGGGCATAATCCTGATGGGAAAAAATATCTGTCAGCTATTTTTTCATGAGGAATCCATATATGAAATTTCAAAACCCTAGCATGCACAGTTCAGAAGTTATGCTATGCATCAAGAAGCATAATGGACGCATGCACTGACACATGAACAGCCCAGAAGCAATATGCTCCTCCAACTTCTTTGGAGTTTGGTGCATAACAAAAGCTACACAGTAAATTGTATCTTGCTAGTATGCCTGTAGACAACTGCTGGATAGTGATTAAGAGAATGGTTGGTTGCTTGTGTATCTCATACCAAAATCTGGCTATGACAGCTACACAGTAAATTGTATTTCTTTACTAGAATGCCTCAAGACAACTGCCACAGTGATTAAGAGAATGGCTGGTTACTTGTGTATCTCATACCAAAATCTGGCCACAACAGCTACAAGTATCTTGCTAGACTGCCTTGAAACAAGTGCCGGATAGTGATTAAAGAGAATGGTTGGTAATGCTTCTATATCTCATAACAAAATCTGGCAACAGCAGCCACACAGTAAATTGTGTTTCTTTACTAGAATGCCTGGAGGCAACTGCCAGAAAGTGGTTAAAGAGAATGGTTGGTTCCTTGTATATCTTGTATATAAGAAAATCTGGCAACAACAGCTACACAGTAAATCGTGTATCTTACCAGAAAACCTTGAGACAACTGCAAGATAGTGATTTAAGAGACTGGTTGGTTAGTTGTGTATCTCATACCAAAATCTGACCACACCAGCTGCACAGTAAATTGTGAATCTTACTTGAATGCCTGGAAACAACTGCCGATAGTGGTTAAAAAGAATGGTTGGTAATGCTTCTACATCTCATAAGAAATTCTAGCCACAACAGATACACAGTAAATCATGTATCTCACTAGAATGCCTAGAGACAACTGCCAGATAGCGAATAAAGACAAAAGCTGGTTATTTGTGCATCTCATAACAAAATCTGGCCAAAACAGCTGCACAGTAAATATTGTGTATCTTGCTAGAATGCCTAGAGACAACTGCCAGATAGTGATTAAAGAGAACAGTTAGTTGCTTCTATACCTCATAACAAAATCCGGCCACAACAGCTACAAAGTAAATTGTGTCTCTTGCTAGAATGCCTGGAGACAACAGCAGGATAGTGATTAAAGAAAATGGTTGGTTACTTGCATATCTCATACTTGAACTCTGGGCCACGACAGCTACACAGTAAATTGTGTATCTTTACAGAACACCTTGAGACAGCTGCCAGATAGTAGGGCTGGGTACCGCGAAAAATAAAATACTGCGGTACGTACCATGGAATACCGCAACAGTATTAACTTTTGCAGAGGTCATTGTGAAATTTCCAGCAGTAGTTGCCATTTGGTTGATATGCCAACATCTGATGGTCTATAAGTTTAAACCATCTCAATCATCTGTGTTGAGTTTTATTTTCACCGAAATATTGATTTACATTGTATATTGTAATAGAAATTTATATTTTAAATTAAAAATCAGCAATGGAGAGTGGAGACTGGAGATACATGTAGGACCATAAGTCTGCAGTTTCCAGCACTTAATGCTTTAGTAACCTCTTCCTGCTGATTATCAATTTTATAACTGCATACTTATTTACATCCCTATAACCCCTGTTATACTTTCATTAAGTATCAACATTTGTTTGTAAATATACATGTATTTACTAAAAGTAATGGTGCATGTATAATTATTTTACCTCATCCATTGCCTAAGACATGAAGGCTTACCGTTTGCAAATGAAATTCAATGGTTTATAACTGAAGCACACCATCTGAAGCTGTTTCAACTTCAACTGTTTCAATATTTTGGAGATATATGTTTTTTTACAACAGACTGTTGCAAAAAATAGAATCATCAGAATACCGCGGTACAGGCAAGTGTACCACAGTACATACCACGACAAAGAAATACCGCGGTATACCAGTGTACCATTTTTTTGCACACCCCTACCAGATAGTGATTAAAAAAAGGTTGGTTGCTTGTATATTTCAAAAGTAAATCTAGCCAAAACAGCTACACAGTAAATTGTGTTTCTTTACTGGAACACCTGGAGACAATTGCTGGATAGTGAGAAAAGAGAATGGTTGGTTGCTTGTGTATATCTCATAACAAAATCTGGCCAAAACAGCTACACAGCTAGTAAATTGTGTTTCTTTACTAGAACACCTGGAGACAACTGCTGGATAGTGATAAAAGAGAATGGTTAGTTGCTTCTATATCTCATAAAAAAATCTGGCCACAACAGCTACACAGTAAATTGTGTATTTTGCTAGAATGCTCGGAGAAAACTGCCGGATAGTGATTTAAGAGAATGGCTGGTTGCTTGTGTATCTCATAATGAAAATCTGGCCACAACAGCTACACAGTAAATTATGAATCCTTCTAGAATACCTTGGGACAACTGGCAGAGAGTGATTAAAGAGAATGGTTGATTGCTTGTGTACCTCCTAAAAACTTCTGGCTATACAGCTACACAGTAAATTGTGTATCTTGCTAGAATGCCTGGAGACAACTGCCGGATAGTGATTAAAGAGAATGTGTGGTAATGACGTTATATCTTATAACAAAATCTGGCCACAACAACTACACAGTAAGTTGTGTTTCTTTACTAGAATGCCTGGAAACACTTGCTGGATAGTGATTAAAGAGAATAGTTGGTTGCTTAATTGTGTACCTCATAACAAAATCTGGCCACAACAGCTACACAGTACATTGAGTATCTTACTTGAATGCCTTGAGACAACTGCCAGATAGTGAATAAAGAGAATGGTTGGTTGCTTGTGTATCACAAAAGAAAATCTGGAAACAAAAGCTATACACTGTAAATTGTGTATCTTACTAGAATGCCCAGAGACAACTGCTGGATAGTGATTAAAGAGAATGGTTGGTTGCTTGTGTATCACAAAAGAAAGTCCGGATACAACAGCTACACAGTAAATTGTGTATCTTACTAGAATGCCTCGAAACAACTGCAAGATCATGATTAAAGGGAATAGTTGGTTGCTTGTGTATTCCAAAAGAAAAACAGGAAAGAATTAACAAAAAAAGGTAAGAGAAAAGTCCAGAGAGTGTCACAATCACAAACCGCAGCCCTTTCCAGACACCAAGAGGAAGAGGAAACCGATAAAACCAAACAAGCACAAATCAAACAAAGGTACGGAAAGCACTAAGATTAGCTCTCTCTTCCCCAAGCGAGGTAATCACAATGCTAAAAGGACTGAAAAACACAAGAACAAAATAACACAAGGTTAAGACATAAAACAAATCGCCTCGTAGAATAAACGACAAAGCAACAAAAAGTAAGACTAACACCAGGACCACCGCCTTAGAATGGTCAGCAGAGTAAACCACTGGGGGGTTTAAAGCACTTTTACGGCCAGCCAACCACCCTGGGTCCCGATGCCACTCTCACACAGTAAATTGTGTATCTTACTAGAACACCTGGAGACAATTGCTGGAAAGTGGTTAAAGAGAATGGTTGGTAATGCTTCTGTATCTCGTAACAAAATCTGGCCACAAAAGCTACACAGTAAATTGTGTTTCTTTACTAGAATGCCTGGAAACAACTGCTGGATAGTGATGAAAGAGAAAGGTTGGTTGCTTAAGAGAATGCTCAGTTGCTTCTATATCTCATAACAAAATCTGGCCACAATGGCTACACAGTAAATTGTGTATCTAACTAGAATGCCTTGAGACAACTGTGGGATAGTGATTAAAGAGAACTGTTGGTTACTTGTGTATCTCATACCAAAATCTGGCCATGACAACTACACAGTAAATTGTGCATCTTACTAGAATACCTTGAGACAACTGCCAGTTAGCAATTAAAAAGAATGGTTGGTTGCTTGTGCATTTCATAAGAAAATCTGGCCACAACAGCTACAGTAAATTTTGTTCCTTGCTAGAATGCATGCAGACAACTGCCATATAGTGATTGGAGTGAATGGTTGGTAATGCTTGTGTATTCTATAAGACTATCTGGAAACAATATACAGCAGCACAGTAAATTGTGTATCTTACTGGAATGGCTGAACTGAATGGATGGTAATGACTGTACCCTATAAAGATGTCTGGAACAACAGGAGCTGAGTAAATTGTGCATTGAAATGACTATGATTTAGTAATGAATATGCATCTCATGAATGTTCAGGAACAACAGCTGCACAGTTTTAAATATGTTCCAGTTAGACAGAAAAAAGTCCTGCCTACACATTTTGATGGCATTTAGTCCAGTCTTGGTTTGAATTGGTTTGCAATTTATTCCAACAGCAACCTGCTCCTAAATGTGACCAAGTATCAGTCAAAAAAAATTTAGAAGGTGCACACACACTTTAATTTGCGACACAATTAAATACAGTACTATAATTTACTTTAACATCATAGAGAGTTATGATGTCTGAGCAAACAATACTAAAGATGATGAAAATTTCGTGTTTTATGTTTCTTTCATCAGCATTTAACCCTTGTCCTGCTGAATAAATTAAGATGCCACGCACAATTCTAATTTTTAGGCAATCAGATTACTTGATCCAGTTTGTTGCTATAAATTCACATACTTAATGGCAAACAGTGCAAATCCAGATCAGTTGGCTTCTTCAGAAGCCAACTGATCTGGATGTACACTGTTTGTAAAGGCAGGATATATCCAGGTTTAGAAGAACAAGGGTTAAGTAATATAAAGATGAATAAGACCTGATAATGAAAGGCTTTGTGCAATGAAGAGCCATAGTCAAGCTTCTGGCAGGATCCAAACGATCAGAAGTCAGGAATACTAACCGCTTGGCCGTGCAGATGATCCAACAGTACTAACTAGTGTAAATCCAGATAAAACTGCCACTAACAGGAGTGGTTTGATCAGGTTTGCAGTATTTTCCACTAGTAGTTATTATGGACATTCAAATTTTACCCCTTGTCATACTGAAGAAAGTATAATGCCACACCCACTTCTAAATGTCAGCCAATCTGGGCCCAGTTGTTCAAAGCTAACGACATCGTTAGTTAACGATTCGTTAAAATTTACATTGAGTGATATGCAAATAAGCTGAATTTTTTTGCTGAAAAAAATGAGTAGCTTTTGCAGTGCAGTGCAAAAGCTACTCACATTTTTTCAGCAAAAAATATCAGAATACTGTGTATTAAATCCGCTAAAATAGTTAACGAAATGACCCTTAACGAGCTCGTTAAGCTAACGACGCTTTGAACAACTGGGCCCTGATTGCTTGATCCAGTTGTTGATACAAATTCACATACTGAAGGACAAACACTGCAGAAGCCAAATGATCTGGATCTATACTGTTTGCAAAGGTGGGGCATATCAGGGACCAGGGTTAATAAGTGATGTAAGAGTTTATTATAGGTTGTGATGGTTCATCAAAATAGGGCTTCTTTCCATATGCAGAGACTGTTCAAGGCTGAGTAGAATAGACAAGGCATCTATACAGTCTGATCTGGTTGTTTGCTGTCAGCTTATATACTATACAATACAATGGCAGACAGCGAAGGCCCTAGTCTGACTGCTAAGCTGCTTCACAGCAAAACTCAAACTTCACAGGCTGCATAAAGCCCAAAATTACTTTTTTCATGGCCAAATTCAATTGTTTGATTTTAGTTGTGGTTTCTGGAGTTCACTCTTGGTGTACCTGATTACTGATTATCCAAAATGAAAACCATAGGTACAAAATGAAAACCATAGTTACACCACCACCACCCCCCCACTCCCCCCCCCCCCCCCCCGCCCATCCGCCTCCCCCAACACACACACACTCAACCACACACACTGCATATATATTTGAAGAGTCAAATTTCAATATAAGGTATGTCAGGCTGTATGATTTTTATACTGCTAGAGATAAATGGTTAAAGTATTTGCAAACAGTGGAGACCCTGATCAGACGCCACATTCTATGGCATCTGATCTGGGCCTGTACTGTTTGCAAATTACCTTTTTTGGGGTCTCATGTGAATTATCGGAAAACCTACATGTGATGTAGAAATGCAGCTGACATTACGGCAGGAAAACAAATTTTAAGACAAGACATTATCTAATTATCCACATACAACAGATGAATGGAAGGACATAACAATCTGTGATCCCCAACTAAAAATTATGGCGAATGTCTTTAACCTTGAAGTAAAAATATAGGAAGTTACCCAGGAAAGGCCACAGACACAAAGCACAGCCTTCCCAAGGCACTTAAAAAGAAGACAAGATGAAGAATAAACCATGAAAAGATCAAAGAAAAGAACTGCAACAGTCGAACTGCCTAGAAACAGTCAGCAGAAACAAGTACTGGATAAGCGGGGCTTAACCCTAGTCCTGCTGAACCCGGATATACCCTGTCTTTGCAAACAGTGTACATCCAGATCATTTGGCTTCTGAAGAAGCCAACTGATCTGGATCTGCACTCTCTGCCATTAAGTATGTGAATTTATGTCAACAATCCAGATCAAATAATCTGATTGGCTGAAAATTAACAAGTGGGCGTGGCATCTTAATTTATTCAGCAGGACAAGGGTTAAATATAGTGATATTCTTTTCTTATTTCTCCATAAAAACATGATGTTGTAGGTTCACATCAGAAATGCCTCGCCAGGGTCCACATTATGCTTTAAGGAAAAATCAAGAAAATTATCCCAGAATTATCATCAAATACCATTCCTCAACATGTCCTCTGACACTACTTTGCTGTTTTCAACTAAAACCCAGATTTAGCATGGACAAAAAGTATATCAATATTTCATTCAAAAAATTTGCAGATTACAAATGATTCAAGTAGAAGTTTCTTAGTTTTGTCCTAGGCCTGATTGGGTTAGGTTGGAATTCAATGGCCCAGTCAACATTATAAAGGTTATATCGAGCTGGTCAGTTTACCTTTCCTTCCTTCTTTTATTTCTCTTAATACTGCCATACGCCCAGGATATTCTAGGCAGGTTTGCCACACTGTTCCTGGGCAGGCTTAGTCCTCTAAGTGGTTAACCAGTAGCTGTGCACATTCTTTCATCAGAAACTGTTTGTTTGTTTGATTTCGGCTTAACGTTGCTTTCAATATTCTTTCAGTCATATCGCGACGGTGTTTGGATGTGGCAGGAAACTCAATGCTCACTTTTAGGGTGCTGCCTCACTGAAATATCATGCCCCAGACACTTTGACATGATAGTCACATTATACTGACACTGAGCTGACCAGTTCTAGCTCTACTTTCTTAATGCTGAGCGCCAAGCGAAAGAGCAGCTAGTACCATTTTTAAAGTCTTTGGTATGACCCGGCCGGGGATCGAACCCACAACCTCCCGGTCACAAAGCGGACGCTCTACCACTGAGCCATTGTGCCAGTCATCATCAGAAACTGACACATGCCTTTCTTGAATCGGAGGAAAGGAGAGACTGACCATAGAAAATGTTTCATGATCATCTCCACAAAAAAATGAGCCGGCTGTAAATCAACCCGCAACCTCCTGATCACCAGTCAGACATGCATCTAACTGAGCCATGGAGGCCGGCATAGGGCCTGATATTTTAGGCTAATGTAAGAAAAAAACATACGCACGTAGGCACATACGCATGTACGGACGTAACATCACGGAGAAACGCTATATGCCCCACTCCTGCCAAAGGCAGACAGGGGCATAAAAAAATTAAACTGCCATATGCTGATTTTACCGAGCAAGATCTAAAAGTTAAAATACAAAGAATGAACCCTGTGGAAATTGGTCATGCAAAGATTATTTTTACAATCAACAAACATACCTGCTCTTCTCTGGTCATGAAATGCAATGTAATCCAAACTTCTGAATGAAAGGTCAATTTCAAATGGATTTTCACTATACTGATAATTAGGTGTTGCTCCAGAAATTGGTGGGAGTTTTGGCACATTCTCCATTGGTGAAGGCCTTTCCCCTTTTCCCGCAGAATTTACCATGACCATTGTGTTATCTTGATTTTGCAAATTAAAAACTTTAATGGAACTTCCATAGTCATCAAAGTCATGCTGTAAATCAAACTGTTTTTCTCCCTTTTCTGAAAACAGTTTCAACTTGTTGTGTATCATGGGCTACAACTGAATTAATTCTGCCTGTATTTTCATATCTCCACACTATTAACCTTTTATTAAAGACTGAATAAACTATCCCACACTATATATTGGAAGAGTACATTTTTTATTTTAGGTATGTCCGGCTATATGATATAGATATTCCTAAAGAAAAATGGTTGAACTATTTGCAAACAGTGGAGACCATTATCAGATGCCGCATACTGTGGCATCTGATCTGGGTCTGCACTGTTTGCCAGTTACCCATTTAGGGTCTCCAGTCTTCAATGGGTTATTCAAGTTATAATGGTGTCTTTTCTTTTTTTTTCTTTCAAATTAGAGACTCAGGTAGTCCCTTCAAAAACATCAAAGATAACTTCACAAATTCACTTCTGAATTCATTTCAAGTTCATATCTACTCAGAAGAGTTTTTATTTGCAGAAAAAAACAAAACCTGTGAAGTTTCAACAAACTAGGTTCAAACCATTAGTACTTATTTTGTGTACTTTTTGGTCTGCATAAAGACCATAATGTCAAACTAAAACTATGTCTGACAAAAAATGTTAACTGTACTAATATTTTTACAGTATCAACATGAGGATTATTTAACTGTACTTATATTTTTACAGTATCAATATGAGGATTATTTAAAGTTTTGCTGTAGATTTTCACAGGTGGATTGACACAATGTGACTATCTTTTTGGTCCAATCAAGCAGCTTTACTTATTTACTTTACTTATTCAGGCTACAGAATTCCAAGCCATTTTTAAGATATCATAAAGGTTCCAATTTTCTTTTCCTTTTTATACTGAAGAAAAAATGGGACACCGTATGCTGCTTTTTCCTATAAAATGAATTGAGAATTCAGTAGCCCCCAGACCTGAAATGATGGAATGAAGTCTTTCTTTCTCTTCTGATGTCTCTGACTGAATAATTCAATTTTCAGAAGGATGTAAAATCCTGCTTCCATTTAAAATAAATCTCCAAGGAGGTGAACAAGAAGATAACTTCCAACACATTTTACAAAGTCTCAGACCACCAGTCTTGTAGTCTAAGTCACAAGGTTAAAACTAATTCTAATTTATTTTCAATAGTCTTTTGAACAAGTTTTTAAATTTCACACAAGGATCAAGGCTGAACTGAAGATTAATCCAAAGAAAATTTGCTAAAGTAAATTGGTCTTAACAGACAATGACATGCATTATCTTATGCACTTGTGTATCTATGAAAAAGTCAACAATTGTGAATCTGAATAATGAAGTTAACTCATCAAACAAAATCAATCATTGTCTTAAAGAAACTTTAATCAACTTAAAACTTTATCACACCTCCATATTTTCTGTAAATATATTATCAGCTATCTTAATCCTTAAAACTCAAAAGATCATGTATGATATATATTAAAACTAATCCATACATTAATCAATCACCCATATTTGCAAGGTCTGAGAATAAGCCAAGCTAAGACTATACATTACAATCTATAAACGGTTCTATTTGATAAGACCGATATATACCCTTAATAATACAACTACTAACAAAAGAACCTCATTACAATGTGTACAAAGTTTTCAAAGTCCGTTACAAATGGCTTGATAAGTACACCCTACCACTCTTAAAAGCTTATGTAAAACTAAAGTGGTAGGCATTAACTGGCGAGTTTTCAACATATCTGAACCATATGTTTAAGCAAAAAGAGGCCTTGCCTCATAGGTACAAACAGTACAGGATCACATCAGTCTGAGCATTTCCACAGTAAGATGAAGCACTTCACTTTATACTGGTAGAATTCAAGGGTATTCTGGCATCCTCCAAGCAAAAAGCAAAGGCACGGTATATACATATTAACACTGATTATTTGGACACCTTTAATCCTACCCTTACTGTCCACAAGGGCATTTCATTACCAGTTAATGCATCTACAAACTGCTAGATGAATGAAAAACAGTGCAGAATCTGATCAGACTTTGCACTCTGCAGCAGCTGACCTGGTCTATACATATGCTAAAGCTTGTCTCCAAATGATTATTACGGTAAGCACAGACTGAAATGAGTCATAGCTCCAGATAGGGTACTTTTTTGATGAAAAAAACAAATTGAAAAGGTATATAGCTCTTGATAAGATGCTTTTTTTCAATCCAAAAGTATTCATATTTTTCTTATTTCACCATGAAAACATATGTTGTGGGTACTCATTAGAAGCACCTCGCTTCTAATGAGTACCTACAACATATGTTTTTGTGGAGAAATAAGACAAATATTTACCTGATACCCCCTCTTATCTAGACGTATGAGGTATATTTTATTTCTCCACAAAAACATATGTTATGGGTTCTCACTGAGGCGCTTCTGATGAGTACCAACAACATATGTTTGTTTTTTTTTTTGGGCAGAAATGAGAAAAATATGTACAAGATACCCCTATTATACCTAGTGTTATGAGAATTTCTGCTTCTCTGTTAAAGTGTTAAGGCCACTTTTTAGTGTGACGCTGCTCATATTTACTAAATGCCAATGTACTAAAATAAACTGAAATTAGCATGGAAATACCATTAGTCACCTTTTCATTGACATCCTATCATAGAATCTGATACTTTTATTGTTAACGCCACTAGAAAAGGAAAATTTAATTATGAAAATGTCTTCAAACTGATTACGTCCATTAGTAAAGTTTAGCTGATGTTTATCAGTGTTAATTTCACATTTATACTCTGCTAACTCAAACCTTTTGTTAAGAACCACAGTAAATTAAACATTAAAATTTATTTTTTCTTTCAATAGGCAAACGATTTTGTTGTCAGTAAAAATTTAAAAAATTAACTCTGGCAATGCTGAATAAATTAAGTAGCCAAGCCCACTTCCAATTTTCAGCCAATCAGATTACTTGATCCGGGTTGTTGATACAAATTCACATACTTGATGACGACCAAACAGTGTAGATCCTGATCAGAAGAAGCCAAATGATCTGGATCTAAACTGTTTGCAAAGGCAGGGCACATCCGGGTTCAGCAGGACCAGGGTTAAGGGGAAAAAAAATTGCAATGGACCTGACACATCTGTCACAATTGTGCTTACTTATTCTACTTGATTCACGGCAGAGGGTAGAATGGACTAAATGCACATGTGAAAAGTGAATACTTATAATGCTTTAAATTTGCCATTAGCTGCCTTTTCTTTATTACAGGAAACAAAATGATTTTCTGAAACTTTTAACAGGTATAAATATTTCGCAACTAAATCAAAGGACTGCAATTCCAAGGAAGTTGGTGTCACACCTATCAGCACCTGTCAGTATTATAAATACCGGTAAGTTAAAATGCATGTAAAGAATGGCAAAATCATTGGACTGTGTAGGTCACGATCACAGAATAAAACGACTGAATTTAACCCTTCTCATGCTAAACACGACATGCCCCGTCTCAGAAAACAGTGTAGATCCAGATCAGTGCCAACTGATCTGGATCTGCACTGTTTGTCATTAAATATGTGAATTTCTATCAAAAACCCAGATCAAGTAATCTGACTGGCTGGAAATTTGAAGTCGGCGTGGCATCTTAAATTATTCAGCATGACAAGGGTTAAGTCCCTGTTAGGGTGGCAGTGTATGCCAGGTTTGATGACTGTTAACTTTATGGTTAAACAGAAATGGACCTTAAAAGGTAAGGGCTGATGTAAACAATGACAGTCATTAAACTTGAAATGTAGGCCAGGGTTATAAAATGATATCACAGTGTTTGAATTCTTAATAGGGAGGAAGTGTATGCCAGGTACTCTGAATTTAGATCATACTTTTAATCTTAAATACAACCAAACACCGTAGGGTTGACACAAAAAATGACAAAGCCATTCGACCACGAAATATAGGTCAGAGTCATAAAGTTATAAGGCAGACACAAACTACTGTCCTGAAGTATTATATACACAATTTATAAAGTAGTTCAAATATGACCCTGACCTTCGTGGTAGGGTGCCAGTGTTGTAAAATTGCTGTGGCAAAAACATCAGATCTGTCTGGAAACAGCCATATTGTAGGGACTGACAAGGTCATGATGCCCCCATAGAACTTCTTAATTGTTGTCTATTAGATATTCCAGCATCTTTACAACAAAAATTCTGCATTGATCAAAGTATTTTTGTGGTGCATCTGAGTGGCCCTGAACAAAGTATGTGTCTGCATAGTCAAGGAAAACAAACTGGAAGCAACGATTTTCATTCTTGTGAAAGAAACACTGGTTAATAATATCTCCTATTAACAAGTTCAAAACTGTGGATAAAAACGGGGAAAAAAAGATGTCTCCCTGCCCCATTCCCAATCACCAGCATTCAAAGTCAGCCGCTGACCTTGAAAATGAAGTCAAGGTCACAAAAATTTAACCATCTCTTCACACTGTCCCAATGGTGTAATTATAAATGCAAATTTGACTACAGTAAATTTCCTAAAATTTCGAACACTTTATTCCATACTCTTTTGGCTTAAATTTTGCTTTTTATGCAGCAGTTTCTTTAAATATTTAGTGGAATGGCAAACAGTTTAGACCCTGATCAGACTGCTCCTTCAGGAGCAGTCTGATCAGGGTCTACACTGTTTGTATATGTCATTTTGTCAGACGCTTGCTTTAGTGTTCGAATTTTTAGGATATTTACCGTAAATCTATCCACCAGTTTAGGAAATGGAGTGTACACATGCTGTTTTTGGTTACAATATGACAAACTTTGGAGTACTATGACCTTGAAAATAAAGTCACGGTCACTAAACTCTAACATGATCTAACACAGGTCCCAATGATATATCCCCGTAATTTTAATTTTTCTTTGAGTTTTTTTTTTTTTTTTTAAGTACTTCTAAATAGTATCTAGTAGTCATAGTTCCATCTTTTGGCATGAAATGAGCCAGTATTATTCCACATTTATCAAAAAAAAAAAAAAAAGCAACTAGTATAAACTAGTATAACTTTTGCAAGCAGATAAAGACAGTGTCAACTTCTTGAGAACAACCAGCTCATTTCCACTGCTTTGACTGAGCTTTTGTTTCATGTTCAACATAATGAACCCACATTTCATCCCCAGTGACAATACAGTTGAAAAACTTACTTTCATCATGGTTAAAACGCCCTGAATGTTCTTTTACTATGGTCACCCTGGATGTCTTCTAGTCTTTTGTCAATAGTTTTGGCACCCACCTACCACTTACCTTGCTCATACATGTTCAGATTTTTTTTTTGTGTAAAATCTGATATGCCTACACTTTACTGATGCTAAACTAATTAACTACCTCTGCAGTGTTACTCTGCAATCTTTGTTGAAAAAAACCTCGACATTTGCCACCACTGTACGAGTCACTTCTTCAGAGGGCCTCCCTGGCCTAGGCTCGTCCCTCATGCTTGTCCTGCCCTCCCTAAACTATGATTTAACCCAGCTATAAAAGGCTGAACAGGAAATGAGGCTTTAGAAAAACTTTTCTGTAACCTTTGAAAAATGTGGCAAGGTTTTTCACCCTCTAAAAGCAGGAATTTTATTACAGATCTCTGTTCCTCCAGCTTAGTCCATGGTAGCCCTAACACCTACCTTGTTTAAATGCTCAAAACTTATTTGTGTTTACACACTTCTCATTGATAAACAAGCAAATTCCATAGGGAATTTATGTCCCCCGCCTTATTTTTATTTGAGCTGTTAAAAATGGGTAAGTTAACCAGAGGACCATTGGTCGTGTATCACTTACCTAAGTATTGAAGCAGGAAACCAGTGATAAAAAATAATTTCAGGATTCTGAAAAAACCATATGCGTATCTTCAGACCATCCTTAAAGCACCTGTAAAGTTTCAAAAGGATCAGCTTAAAATTGTGGTAGGAGTTATGGGGACAAGGTACCTACTCCCTATATGCTTCTGTAGTATTAGAACTCAAAAAATGTCTAAGTTAAAAATGCGGAAAAAGTGATAAAAAATTACTTCAGGATTCTGAAAAAACCATATGCATATCTTCATCTTCAAGCCATCCTAAAAGCCCATGTAAAGTTTCAAAAGGATCAGCCAAAAACTGTGGGAGGATTTAAGGGGACAAGGTACCTACTCCCTATACACTTCTGTAATATTAGAACTCAAAAAATGTCTAAGTTAAAAATGCGGAAAAAATATTAAAAAATTAATTCAGGATTCTGAAAAATCCACATGCATATCTTCAGGTCATCTTAAAAGTCCACTTAAAGTTTCAAAAGGATCAGCCAAAACTGTGGGAGGAGTTAAGGGGGACAAGGTATCTACTCCCTATAGACTTCTGTAATATTAGAACTCAAAAAATGTCTAAGTTCAAAATATGTAAAAAGTAATAAAAAATAATTTCATGATTCTAAGAAAACCATATGCATATCTTCAGACCATCCTTAAAGCACCTGTAAAGTTTCAAAAGGATCGGCTTAAAACTGTGGTAGGAGTACGGGGACAAGGTACCTACTCCCTATATGCTTCTGTAATATTAGAACTCAAAAAATGTCTAAGTTAAAATTGCGGAAAAAGTAATAAAAATTTATTTCAGGATTCTGAAAAAACCACACGCATATCTTCAGGCCATCTTAAAAATCCACATAAAGTTTCAAAAGGATCGGCCAAAAACTGTGGGAGGAGTTAAGGGGGACAAGGTATCTACTCCCTATAGACTTCTGTAATATTAGAACTCAAAAAATGTCTAAGTTCAAAATATGTAAAAAGTAATAAAAAATAATTTCAGGATTCTGAAAAAACCATATGCGTATCTTCAGACCATCCTTAAAGCACCTGTAAAGTTTCAAAAGGATCGGCTTAAAATTGTGGTAGGAGTTATGGGGACAAGGTACCTACTCCCTATATGCTTCTGTAGTATTAGAACTCAAAAAATGTCTAAGTTAAAATTGCGGAAAAAGTAATAAAAATTTATTTCAGGATTCTGAAAAAACCACAGGCATATCTTCAGGCCATCCTAAATGCCCATGTAAAGTTTCAAAAGGATCGGCCAAAAACTGTGGGAGGAGTTAAGGGGACAAGGTACCTACTCCCTATAGACTTCTGTAATATTAGAACTCAAAAAATGTCTAAGTTCAAAATGTGTAAAAAGTGATAAAAAATAATTTCAGGATTCTGAAAAAACCATATGCATATCTTCAGACCATCCTTAAAGCACCTGTAAAGTTTCAAAAGGATCGGACAAAAACTGTGGGAGGAGTTTAGGCGACAAGATACCTACTAAAAATTCGGAACCATGCACCACGCGCCACGGAAAGCCAAAAACAGTGTCCCTCCGCTTTTCTTCAAAAAGGCGGGGGACAAAAACTGACAGATTTGTTCATGACAAAATGTAGGTTTTGCTCATGTATAATATGTTTAGGTAGCTGCATGTGGAAAGACAGGAGCAGTGCTTGCACTAACTGTCAAAATCAGAAGTCTCAGGACTTCCTAGCTCCAATATCTGGAAGTCCTGGTGATCAAATTTTTTCACTCACTTTCAGAAATTCAACCTCAATAGTCTTAAACTCTCATTTATGGAGTAAAACCACCATTCTTAAGCTAAATAACACATAAATTCATTCTAAATTTTTGTTATAAATGAATAAATATCTTTAAAAGTTTAAAAGTTGGGAGTCCCAGACTGCCTGGCATTGATTTTTGGAAGTCCCAGGCAATTTTTTGGAGTCTCTGACTCCCAGACTTTCCTTAATGCAAGCAGTGCAGGAGCATGAAAAGTCCAAATATTTTCTGACTTCCTCTCACATAAACTTTATATTTTCCTTCATGGTCAGGAGCTAGGTTTGCATGCAACATAGGATGTTGCATGTTCTTAGGTACATTTTCATAGTTATTTCAAAATCCCATTCTACATGACGTAGCTACAAGTGGGCCACAAAAATAGATGTATGCATGGATGGAAGCAAGCATGCATAAGCAGAAGGTGTAAATAGTCTATACAGATGTATGCATGGATGGAAGCAAGCATGCATAAGCAGAAGGTGTTTATACTCTATACAGATGTATGCATGGATGGAAGCAAGCATGCATAAGCAGAAGGTGTAAATACTCTATGCCTATCTTCAGGAATATAAAATTATCCTTTTTTTATGTACATGTATACTGATATCCTTTTTAAACAATCTTAACCGTTGTGACCTGCTGAACCCAGATATATCCTGCCTTTGCTAACAGTGTAGATCCAGATCAGTTGGCTTCTGATTCTGAAGAAGCCAACTGATCTGGATCTGCACTGTTTGCCATTAAATATGTGAATTTATAGCAACAATCTGGATCAAGTAATCTGATTGGCTGAAAATTAGAAATAGGCTAGGTATTCAGCAGGACAAAGGTTAACGCATATATCCAAATACAATAATTAAGGACTTGGTTAGTCTGGAACTTAGGATTCAAAATGTTGATACCCTAAGAGCATGAGAAGAGAAATATAATGTATTTAACTTTTCCTTTTAACTGTTTTAGTCTGGAATCTTCCAAAAGGGTAACTGGAAAACAATGCAGACTCAGATCAGATGCTGCAGAATGTGGCGTCTAACTGGGTCTCCACTGTTTGTAAATAGTTCAGCCATTTTTCTCTAGGAATATCTAAATATCTAAATCGCATAGCCTGACATATAACTGAAACTGGACTCTTCCCATATATAGTGAGGGAAAGTTATTCAGTCTGAAATGGATTAAAGTCCATTTTATGGCTGATAATATGAACTGCTGGATAAGTAGCTAACAGTGTAGACCTTATCAGATGCCACATGTTCTGTCACATTTGATCTGGGTCTACACTGTATGTTGAGGCCTGTCTGTTCAAAAAATATGGTACATTTAACTGTCTTGTTCAATTTTATAGGGCAGGTAACACAAACAGGCAGAAAAGATTAGATCAACAAGAATTATTTTCCTTGAAAGCCGACTTGTCAAAGCCTAAATCTTCTTGAGTTACTTCCCTTAGTACACATATGCACTTTCTATTATTATCCTAAGAAGCCTGAGCAAAAAGTGTAGGTCCAGATTAGAAGCAGCATAATGCAGCATCTGATCCAGGTCTACAATGTTTGACAATCACCCAAATATTGTCCAATATTTAGGGTAAATATATACTAATTAAAGTTTGATAGGGATCACTTTTTTAATGCAAAATAATTTTTGGAAAAATGAATTAGCTGAATCCAAAATTGATACAAAATGATAGAAAACATGTCTTTCATTAATTCCATTGATTCATTTCGTCAAATGTCAGTGTATTCAAGCGTGGCTACAGCAAACGCCTGGGCACCCCCAAAATGTGCCGTAACACTAAGAGTTTTTGGCAAATGAATTTTCACAAATTTCTAAATTTGCCGAGACAAACTTCCCTAATAACGCGCATGACGTCCATGGGCTTCAATTACAGCACAACATCGCCTGCGCATGCTCGTAATCAGAGTTTTGTGGAATGGGTCTCCATTCAGCAACCAATGCATCCTTGAGCTCCTGTAAAGTCCTTGGCTGCACAGGTTGGGCTGAAACAGCATGCTGAAGCATGTCCCAGGCATGCTCAATCTGATTCAAGTCCGGTGATCGAGCAGGCCAGTCCATATGCACGACTGTCTCGCGTTCCAGACGGGCATCAGTTACATGTGCACAGTGGGGATGGGCATTATGGTCCATCAGAATAAAGCACCGGTACATGATCTCACAAACTGATCAAGAATCTCATTACAGTACTTTACTGCTGTTAACGTTCCTTTTTCAACAACATAAGGTAAGTTTTTCCATTGACGCTAATGCCTGCCCAAACCATGACTGAACCCTTGCCATAGCGATCATGTTCTGCCACATTCAAGTAATGAAATCGCTCTTTGAACATTCTCCACACCAATTGACGTTTATCAGTGAAGTCTAGACAGAATCTGGACTCATCAGTGAAAAGAACTGGTGTCCAGTCAAGAATTGTTCATCTAACATGAGTTCTGGCAAAGTCTAGCTGGTCTTGCACATGCTGTCGCATCAACAGGACATGTACAGCGGGTCTCCTGGCACTGAGTCCAAACTCATGGAGTCTGTTTCTGACTGTTTGTGTAGAAATGCGTACTCCAGTTCCGTTTCTAAACTTGTTATTCAAGCATGTAGCATTCAGGAACCGTTGACGTCGAGACTGAATCAACAAAACCCGGTCCTGACGTGGAGTTGTAGCCCTGTCTCGACCCCCGCCATGTCTGTGTGAAGGATTTCCGTGGGTTAGATGATGATTCTACATTCGAGATACCACGCTCTGTGACACATTCAGAATCCCAGCAACATGATGTTGAGAGACCCCAGATTCTAACATTCCAACACCACAGTTCATTTCTTCAGGACTTAGATGAATTCTGAATTGTTCTCGAGGCACTTCGGGGTTTCAGGAACAAAATGAAAACCTTTTCACTCTTAGAAAATGAAAACTAACAATTTTGATGTTCTGGCACGAATGCTGTGTTACACAAGATTCTGAGGGTGCATGGGTTCATTTGCAAAGTGTGAAAAGTGTGCACTTTCATCAGTACTGAAATGCACGAGTTGCACCTAAAGATAATATTCAATATACAGAGTGCAAATTCTGTCATGAATTTGTACATTTGCACTGCAAAATTTGATACCTAAAACGTGATCCCTATCAAACTTTGAGTAGTATAGTATACTGGAAATACTGCAACAATTCCATTTTTGATATCTAGCAAATCTACAAACTATACCAGAGGTTGTAATTTTGACTGATTGTGTTGGGGTTTAACAACAGGTCGATCCTTGTGAGTGATTTTGTGTTGTCTCCCAGAGAAAGGCAGAAGACAGATATAAGAGATAGTAGAGATGAACGAGGGGGACAGGAGAGAAAGAAAACTGAATGAAAGTGAAGAAACAGAAGAAATAAAAACATCCCCCCCCCCACCCCTCCACCCTTACCTGCTGCATGGACAGCAGACCTTGCCCAAATGTAAGCCAATATCATTTGGACACCCTGGTGACATAAGACATATGACACCTTTGCCTCACCCAGCCTCCCATATAAGTGTAATCTGAAATAAATTTAGCACACTTCACATCTTTTAACTAGAAACCTGCTGGTAACATAAGTCATGTACATGTGTTGGGGTTTAATGACACGTCAACCCTTGTGGGTCATTTTGTGTCGTCTCCAAGAGAAAGGGAGAAAAGAGATAGAAGAGATAGAAGAAGAGATGAAAAAGATGGATAGGGAAGAAATAGGAACAGGAATGAAAGTGAAGAAACAGAATAAAATATTCTCCCTCTACCCTTACATGCTACAAGGACAGCAGGCCTTGCCCAACTGTACGCCAATATCATGTACATGAATGTCACAATGACCTGCTTTTGGTATAGGAAAAAGCACTTTCATCAGAATGATGTACCCACACACCTAATTTGATCTAATTTAGCCATACAGTATAGGAGATGTAAAATGTAGGTCAGCATAAAATGTAGGCAAAATGGCTGACTTCGTGATCTCTAACAAAAGGGCAAAAGCCAATATTTGATATCATTTTGGACTCAAAAAACGAAAATCAGACTCTGTTTTCAAGGAGGGGGTCGCTGTTTAATCATGTTAAACATGTTAAAGTGATTAATAAATTTCCAAAGGCATTTCTTAAAACTTCACTTATATTGAGCAAATTTAAGTACAAACACTTGGGAGTTTGAAACCTGTGGTATACTGCGATATGTACTGTGGTACATGGGTCTGTACTGCAGTACAGTTTCCAAAGGCGGTACCTAGCCCTAGCAGACATGGTTTCTTTTTTGCATCGCAGAGGTCAAAAGATACATGTAGGTAACTACATCACTCTCATCAACAGCTTCAATTTGACACCAAGCATGGCTATGTCTGGAGGCTGGGTGCTGGACTGGGGTGGGGGCTATATGTTGGGGCTATATGTACATGTATGGCTGAATATTGGTGAGACCAATTTTTTTATCTCACAATACTGTCTATGGCGGATCGAGGCACAAAATACTGCTGCATTGCATTGATATGGACTGTGTATAATCTACGTATTTTTTAATTTAGATACAACACGGTTGTTTAGCTAAAATGATTTTTGATTTGGATCCCGGGAATTTGTGTTGTTATACATAAAGCAGTTGTGGTGTTCTTTAACTGCCAATAAGGACTGTGATCAGACTTCATATACAGGTTGATTTCTGTGGGCTTTCAAAATAAACACCCTTTGCCTTGAACAGTCAACATGACAAGTACATAAAATGATCAAACATAAAATTTACTAAACATTGACCTGATCTTCAATAAGTTCTTTCACCCTTAAAGGACCAAGCAAAATTTGTAGCAGACAATATTTTGAATTTTTTATTTATCATTACTGACTTTTCAGAGAATAAAGTCTTGACATTTCATGTGAATCATCTGCTTGGCAGATGATTCACATGAACTGTCAAGACTTTATTCTTTGAAAAAAAAAAAAATAAAAGTAACAATTGTTTTCTGCTGCAGTTGTGATTGGCACTTTAAGGGTTAACTTCAGTAAAACAGCTAATAGCAATATAAATGACTGGCATCAAGGAAAGTGTCCCTTGTAACCTGTTTTTGTGGAGAGCTAAGAAAAATACTAACAATTTCTTGTTGAAAAAAAAAGGCTTATCTGCAGCTGTGGACCCTCATTTGTATGTAAGAAATTATAAAAACCCAGAATAGACTGTGCTGGTCCGGGCATTTGTTGTTTGCAAATGGCAAAATATGGTGTTTCTTGCGACCTAAGCGGTTCAAATTATTTTCCTATCAATTATAATGACAGTGAAAACGATTTAAGTGTAATTTCAATTTATTGAGCATTTCAACTTTTATTGTCACAGACATTGATATTTGGATTTAAAGATCTGATAATTTATTAAAGTCAACAACTACAGGTAGTAGTTCATCAATATATTGATTTGGGAAATATCTATGGTACGAGGGGAGTTCAATAAGTTTGTAGAACTCGGGGTTTAACTCACAGATTGGAAGATGGTTTCAACAATATTTTTCAATATATTCCCCGTTTACTTCAATGCATTTGGCCCACTTTTCTTTTAAGCAGTCTATGCCTTTGAAATAAAAGTCATCTATTTGGTCCTCAAACCAAGCCTCTGTAGCAGCCTTTAACTCATCATCGTCCATAAATCTCGTTGCACGCAAGTGGGACTTCAAATTTCGAAACAGATAATAATCACGGGGCCAGGTCTGGACTCTATGGCGGGTGATTTAACTGCTCAAACTTGCACTCATGAATAGCCGCTTGTGCAACTCTGGACTTGTGCACAGGGGCATTATCATGCAAAAGAAGGACATCAGCAGCTAGCTTTCCCCTTCCTTTTTCTTTAATAGCAATCCTTAATTGTTTAATGACATTGGCATAGTATTCTCCTGTAATTGAAGTACCAGCAGGCTTGTAATCTATCAATATAATCCCTTTGGCATCCCAAAACACCGTGGTCATTACCTTGCTGGCTGATGGTTGGGTACAAAATTTCTTAGGTGGGGGTGAGCCAGGGTGCTTCCATTGCATGGACTCTTTTTTAGTAGCTAGGTCCCAGTGGTGAAGCCAAGTTTCATCTCCTGTTACAAGACGAGTGTGAAAGTCTTCTGGATTGGCATTGTACACTTCCAGAAGTTCTTGACTTGACTCCACCCTTTGCTGATGATCTTGCATGTTCAGGTTTCTGGGTACCCACCTGGCAGATACTTTTGACATGCCTAAATGTTCATGGATTATAGTGTAAACACTTCCATTAGAAATACCACATTATGAAGCAAGTTCGGCAACTTTGATTCGGCGATTGTTTAGCACAAGTCTCCCAACATGGTCGATCATCTCCTAGCTGATGACATCAGCAGGGTAACCTGGCCTTGGGTCATCTTCTAAGGAGTCTCGCCCACGTTTAAATTCTACTGACCACTTTGCCACTGTGGAATACTTTGGGCTACTATCACCATACACATCAGCCATGCGCAGATGGATTTCTTTGGCCTTTGCACCCTCCTTAGTGAGGAACTTCATGACTGCTCTGAACTCAATATTCTGACTTTCCAATTTTGCCTATGGGTATACATGTAGATTTTCGAACAAAAAGTAAGTGCAAAGAACGGCTGTTATCATTCAACTGACAAAGGTTTACGCTGCACAAAAATGAAAAAAGAAATCTTGAATTGTATAAAAAAATACCGAGTTCTACCAACTTATTGAACAACCCTCATATGTAGAAATCCTAGCCCTATATTATCATGCTGTGGATATGCAGTGTCTGATCAGATCTAGGGTTACAGTTTACCAGAGCTGTGGAAATACCATGCCCTACTTTTCCAACTTGTCCCTTTTCCCTGAGGACAAGCAAGAAATTTTAATTTACTTGTCCTGGACAAGTAATTCATAGATCTAGCTGAGGAGAGTCTCCAAATTATAAGATATATACAGTCAAACCTGTCTTAAGCAGCCACCCATGGGAAGCTTAAAATGTGGCTGCTGAAGGCAGGTGGCTGCTTAATACAGTTCAAATATATAAGTATATGAATTTTCGGGCAACTTCCCTCTGGCTGCTTAATACAGGTTGGCTGCTTAATAGAGGTGACCACTAACACAGGTTTGACTGTATTTTTCTTATTTCTCAAAGAAAAAAAATGTTGTGGGTGCTCATTAGAAGTGCCTCAATGAGGCTCTTCTAATGAGTGCCCGCAACATATGTTTTCTTTGAGAAATAAGAAACAAGAGGCCCACGGGCCACAACTCGCTCACCTGAGTGAAACCGCCACTGCAGATATGCAGATGGCATGCAACATTTTTCCAATACTCTTATGACAAGGCAATGGCTTAAACAGTTTTTGAAATATCTTGCTTACAAGGTTAAAATGCTGAAATTTTCAAAACGTTACAAGTAAAATAAGTCACCCCCAATGCCTCCTACCAACTTTTGAGTCAACTGGCATTTCTTTGCAGTAGAAGAAGCAAAAAATAGATTTTCAAGATGGCTGCCATCTTGGATTTCCGATCGGAATGATTATAGCTATTTTCTGATCTACAAGTCACCCTGATGCTTCCTACAAAGTTTCAAGTCAATTGACTTTTAGTTTTAAGAGAAGAAGCGAAAAATAGATTTTCAAGATGGCTGTCATGGAGGCCATCTTGGATTTCCAATTGGTACGATTTGAGCTATTTTTTATGTACAAGTCATCCCGATGCTTCCTAGCAAGTTTGGAGTCAATTGGCCTTTCGGTTCAGGAGAAGAAGCGAAAAATAGCTTTTCAAGATGGCTGCCATGGTGGCCATCTTGGATTTCTAATCAGCACAATTTTAGCTATTTTTGATTTATAAGTCACCCAAATGCTTCCTAACCAGTTTGGAGTCAACTGGCTTTTGGGTTTCGGAGTAGAAGCGAAAAATAGATTTTCAAGATGGCTGCCATGTTGGCCATCTTGGAATTTGGACCAACATGATTTTAGCTATATTTGATCTACAAGTCACCCTGATGCTTCCTAGCAAGTTTGGAGTCAATTGGCCTTTCGGTTCAGGAGAAGAAGCGAAAAAGATTTTCAAGATGGCGGCCATGGCGGCCATCTTGGATTTCCGATCGGAACGATTTTAGCTATTTTTTTTATCTACATTTCACCCTGATGCTTCCTACCAAGTATCGAGTCAATTGGCCCTGGGGTGTAGGAAGAGTAGGCCTTTAAAGCAATTGTTCACGCCGCATGACCCATGATGGACGACGGACATTGACTGACCACAATAGCTCACCATGCGCACTTCATGCTCAGGTGAGCTAAAAATCTGAGCAAATTTGGCTCAGTGGCTTCAGAGAAGTCGTCAAATTCTCAACAATTTTCCCATATAAATGTTATGGGGCTCATACAAATGCATAGGGAAGCAAACTTGACCTTGCCGTAAAAAGGTCAAATGTCAACGTACGATAATCTTTTCAGCAATTTTGGTAGATCTCCTGTCCCTGATGATTTGTGCATAGATTTAGCCCCAAGGCATCCTCAGTTCTGAAGAAGAAGATTTTTAAAGGGTCTTACCATATATGGGCATGGTGGCCATCTTGGTCGACCTACCGCGACCATTTTAGCAATCTTTCGTTCCCCTGACTTAAGAAGGCACAATATGAAATTTGAGCAAATTTGGCTCAGTGGCTTCAGAGAAGAAGAAATTTAAAATTCTCAACAATTTTCCTATTCAAACGTATGGGGCTCATACAAATGCATAGGGAAGCAAACTTGATCCTGCCGTAAAAAGGTCAAATGTCAACGTACAACAATTCATTTGGCAACTTTGGTAGACCTCTCCTTCCCGATGATTTGTGCAAAGATTCAGCCCCAAGGCATTCTCGGTTCTGGAGAAGAAGATTTTTAAAGGTTTTTACCATATATGGGCATGGCGGCCATCTTGGTCAACGGACCGCGACAATTTTAGCAATCTTTTGTTTCCCCACACTAAGGTGGCTCCATATGAAATTTGAACAAAATTAGCTCAGAGGCTTCAGAGGATAAGTCATTTGAAACTCTTAACAATTTTCCCATTCAAATGTATAGAGCTCATACAAATGCATAGGGAAGCGAACTTGACCTTGCCGTAAAAAGGTCAAACGTCAACGTACGACAATTCTTTTAGCACCTTTGGTTGACCTCTCGTCCCCAATGATTCATGTAAAGATTCAGCCCCAAGGCATCCTCGGTATTGGAGAAGAAGATTTTTAAAGGTTTTTACCATATATGGACATGGCGGCCATCTTGGTCAACTGACCATGACAATTTTAGCAATCTTTTGTTTCCCCACCCTAAGGTGGCTCCATATGAAATTTGAACAAAATTAGCTCAGAGGCTTCAGAGGAGAAGTCGTTTGAAACTCTTAACAATTTTCCCATTCAAATGTATAGAGCTCATACAAATGCATAGGGAAGCGAACTTGACCTTGCCGTAAAAAGGTCAAACGTCAACGTACGATAATTCTTTTAGCAACTTTGGTTGACCTCTTGTCCCCGATGATTCGTGCAAAGATTCAGCCTCAAGGCATCCTCGGTTATGGAGAAGAAGATTTTTAAAGGTTTTTACCATATATGGGCATGGCGGCCATCTTGGTCAACGGACCACGACAATTTTAGCAATCTTTTGTTTCCCCACCCTAAGGTGGCTCCATATGAAATTTGAACAAAATTAGCTCAGAGGCTTCTGAGGAGAAGTCGTTTGAAACTCTTAACAATTTTCCCATTCAAATGTATAGAGCTCATATAAATGCATAGGGAAGCGAACTTGACCTTGCCGTAAAAAGGTCAAACGTCAACGTACGACAATTCTTTTAGCAACTTTGGTTGACCTCCCGTCCCCGATGATTCATGCAAAGATTCAGCCCCAAGGCATCCTCGGTTATGGAGAAGAAGATTTTTAAAGGTTTTTACCATATATGGGCATGGCGGCCATCTTAGTCGACGGACCGCGACCATTTTAGCAATCTTTCGTTCCCCCACCCTAAGGAGGCTCCATATGAAATTTGAGCAAAATTGGCTCAGCGGCTTCAGAGGAGAAGTCGTTTGAAAATGTTAACGGAAGGACGGACGGACGCACGCACGGACGGACGGACGGACGGACGGACGACGGACGAAAAGTGATCACAATAGCTCATCCTGAGCAGAGCTCAGGTGAGCTAAAAATGACAATTTTCGAGCAAGTAAATCTTGGTTGGACAAGTGGATTTTGACCATTTACTTGTCCGTGGACAAGTAATAAAATTTGATAATTCCACACACCTGAGTTTACTCGTCTCTCTGTGATGAAATTTCAAGTCTTATTATTTTTCACTGTAACATACAAAATGTTGTCTGCTGCATGCTGCAGTTGTGATCAACATTTGAAGGGTTAACCCTAGTCCTGCTGAACCTGGATATACCCTGCCTTTGCAAACAGTGTAAATCCAGATCAGATGGCTTCTGAAGAAGCCAACTGATCTGGATCTGCCCCGTTTGTCATTCAGTATGTAAATTTATATCAACAACCTGGATCAAGTAATCTGATTGGCTGAAAACTGGAAGTGGGTGTGGCATCTTAATCTATTCAGCATGACAAGGGTTAAGTATGATTAGGAGAACTTCTGAGACTACTGTACATTGCGTTACTATGCCAAAAATACTGCCAAGAAGGCATAAAATTTAGTGCTTGTTTCTGAATGGGTCATAAATAACCAAATTTCGCATATATGAACAGCATTTTTATAATGCTACTGATACTATGCAGTACTTTAAGCATACTTTAAAAATGACACTTGAACAGTGTGTTTGAAAGTATTTTATAATACAACCATTAACTTCTCACAATATTGCACAAAAGCTATTGAGTGCATGTTTTGTTTGACAACTACCTGGACTGTGAAAACTACTACCTGGACACTATGAAACCTACTATCTGGACCCCATGAAAAGTGCTATCTGGACCCTGTGAAAACTACTACCTGGACCCTGTGAAAACTACTATCTGGACCCCATGAAAAGTGCTTTCTGGATCCTGTGAAATTTACTACCTGGACCCAGTGGAAACTACTATCTGGGCCCTGTGAATACTACAATCTGGATGCTGTGAAAACCACAATCTGGACCCTGTGAAAACTGCTGTCTGGACCCTGTGAAAACTACTACCTGGACTCTGTGAAAACTACTCTCTGGACCCTGTGAAAATTGAATGAACAATCAAACATACCTGTATAGTAACCATAATGCTGCAGATGCTTCCGCATAAAGCTGTCATATGGATTCTGAAATATATGAGAAAATATACAATGCTGTATTTACCCTACGTATTGGGACACCTTCATGCCTCACCATACTTGTCCCAGCATTTGAACAAATCCACTTTACTACCTGTATTGTGTCCAAAAACTGCTGGATAAGTGGCAAACAGAGCAGACTCTGATTAGATGCCATATTTTGCCATATCTGATCTAGTTCTACAGTGCTTGCTCAGACCTGGCCACCGCAATACTTAGGATAAATGCTGTTTAGTTACTTAATCCTTGTCCTGCTGAACCCGGATAAACCCTGCCTTTGCAAACAGTATAGATCCAGATCAGTTGGCTTCTGAAGAAGCCAACTGATCTGGATCTGCACTGTTTGCCATTAAGTATGCGCATTTATAGCAACAATCTGGATGTAGTAATCTGATTGACTGAAAATTAGAAGTGGACATGGGCCATGGCATCTTAATTTATTCAGCAGGACAATGGTTAATTAGGCCACCTCTAAGCAGTTTCTGGCTGCAAACAAGATGTTTCAGGAGACAATGAAAAATGCATTTTGGGAGCCTGCCACTTTGAAATAGATTGTTTCACCATAGTAAAGCGCATTATATTAAAAAGAGTATCTGTGAAGCACTGATTCCATTCTTCATTTAAAGCATTAAACCATTTTATTCTGGGCCCGCAAAAGCGTAATTTGCAAATAGTGCAGACCAAGATCAGATGCCACAGGGTCAGGGTCTCCAGTTTGCAAATAGTTTAGCCATTTTTCTCTGGGAATATCTGCTTCACATAGCCTGACATACTTAAAATTGAAATTTGACTCTTCCAATATATAGTATGGGGAGAGTTTATTCAGTCTAAAATGGGTTAAGCCCCTAACCCTTATTGTAATGAGAAGTTTGTGAACCACAAAGTATAAAGTCAATGCCAATACTGATCAAAGGCTTCAGCTGCCCTTCCCCATTATGTCAGGGGATTTGTTAAGGAGGAGTATTTGATGATAATTCTGTAATAATTTTCTCAAATTCTAGACAACGGGCCCACGGGCCACAATTTGCTCACCTGAGTGAAACAGTCATTGCAGATAACATACAACATTTTTCCAATATTGCCACAGTAACTTATCAACACAGTGGACTAGTCGCTCTTGTACTTCATATCAAGCTTCGAGGTAACTGGTCTTTTGATTCAGGAAAAGAAGCATAGAATAGATATCCAAGATGGCAGCCATCTTGGATTTCTGATCGAAATGATCACCCCAATGTTTCCTAACAAGTTTCTAGTCAAATGGCCTTTGGGTTCATGAGAAGAAGATTTTCAAGGCAGCTATCATGGATTTCCGATCTAAGATTTTTGATCTACAAGTCACCCTGATGCTTCCTACCCAGTTTCGAGTCAATTGGCCTTTCAGTTCAGGAGAAGAAGTGAAAAATAGATTTTCAAGATAGCCGCCATGGAGGCCATCTTGGATTTCCGATTAGAACGATTTTAGCTCTTTTTGATCTACAAGTTACCCTGATGCCTCCTATCAAGTTTTGAGCCAATTGGCCTTTTGGTTCAGAAGACGTGAAAAATAGATTTTCAAGATGTCCCCATGGGAGCCTTCTTGGATTTCTGATCGGGAACGATTTTAGCTCTTTTTGATCTACAAGTCACCCCGATGATTCCTGCCAAGTTTCAAATCAATTGGATTTTCGGTTCAGGAGAAGAAGCAAAAAATAGATTTTCAAGATGGCCCCCATGGCGGCCATCTTGGATTT
This sequence comes from Anodontia alba, assembly GCA_964016985.1. Taxonomy (NCBI): domain Eukaryota; kingdom Metazoa; phylum Mollusca; class Bivalvia; order Lucinida; family Lucinidae; genus Anodontia; species Anodontia alba. Next base: position 9,879,126 of record OZ024834.1, on the reverse strand, counting down.
CCGATCAGAATGATTTTAGCTATTTTTTATCTATAAGTCCATATATGCCATATCTCACACTGTGAGATAAAATCTCACAGAATTTGGCCCATCTGGAAGGCGATTCCCATAAAAAATTCAGATCTCACAGACTTTTCAGACCATTTTACAACAGATTTTATGAAGAAATTAACATAAATCACACAGTGTAGTGGTTTTCACAAGTTTCTTATATGAAAAAAAAAACTTTAGACTATATTGGGGGAGCTTCAAAATGATGCTTAAGAAAATCTCACAGAATTTCGTCAAATCTACCCTTAAAATTTTGCCTTATCTCATGTAGATTTTAGTCCACAGCTTATGGCATGTATTAAAGTCACCCCAATGCTTCTAATCAAGTTTGGAGTCAATTGGCCTTTTGGTTAAGGAGAAGAAGGAAAATAGATATTCAAGATGGCCACCATGGTGGCCATCTTGGATTTCTGATCAGAACTATTTTAGCTATTTTTGAACTACAAGTCATCCCAATGCTTCCTTTCAAGTTTTGAGCCAATTGGCTTTTTGGTTCAGGAGAAGAAGTGAAAAATAGATTATCAAGATGGCTGCCATGGCAGCCACCTTGGATTTCCGATCAGAATGATTTTAGCTATTGCTGATCTACAAGTCGCCCCGATGCTTCCTATCAAGTTTCGAGCCTATTGGCCTTTTGGTTCAGGAGAAGAAGCGAAAAATAGATTTTCAAGATGGCCACCATGGCAGCCATCTTGGATTTCCAATAGGAACAATTTTAGCTATTGCTGATCTACAGGTTACCCCGATGCTTCCTATCAAATTTCGAGCCAATTGGCCTTTTGGATCAGGAGAAGAAGCGAAAAATAGATTTTCAAGATGGCCGCTATGGCAGCCATCTTGGATTTCTGATTGGAACGATTTTATCTATTTTTCATCTATTAGTCACCCCGTTGCTTCCTACCAATTTTGGAGTCAATTGGCCTTTCGGTTCAGGAGAAGATGCAAAAAATAGACTTGCCAGATGGCTGCCATGGCAGCCATCTTGGATTTCCGATCGGCACAATTTTAGCTATTTTTGATCTACAAGTCACCCTGATGCTTCCTACCAAGTTTCAAGTCAATTGGCCTTTTGGTTCAGGAGAAGAAGCGAAAAAATAGATTTTCAAGATGGCGGCCATGGCGGCCATCTTGGATTTCCGATCGGAACGATTTTAGCTATTTTTGATCTACAAGTCACCCTGATGCTTCCTACAAAGTATTGAGTCAATTGGCCTAGGGGTGTAGGAATATTTGGCTTTTAAAGCAATTGTTGACGCCGCACGACAGCTCACAATGAGCACTTCGTGCTCAGGTGAGCTAATAAAAACTTATGTTTTGGGTACTAATTAGAAGAAGTGCCTTGGTGAGGCACTTCCTATGCTTTTATGGAGAAATAAAAAAAAAAAGAAAAACATATCCCAGACTTATCACCAAACACTCCTTCTTAAGTCCTCTGATATAATGATTCATAATATAATGATTCATAAAACAAAAACAAAAAAAACTTACCTGCATTTTAAGTAATGTTAAACTCTGAACAGGTAAACAAATAAACCACTTCAACCTCAAACTTCTTATCTCAAAAATTAATTAAGCTCCAACTTCTGGTCCCACAGGAAATTAACACATCTTGCCAAAAGGTTTTGAATAGATAATATTTACACCTCCAACATTTGATACCTTCTTTATTCACTCATTTAAAATATTTGTTAAATTTAGTTTCCTTTACAATATGTTCAATATTTCAAGTTCAAGAATCAAGCCATGCCATGTAAAGATGGACCTTAGAGCACGTTAGAAATGTCTTGATCTTCTTGCACATCAACATCATATGAATTTTGTTAGCTGGCTGAAGATCTTAACAGAATCTGTTTGACAACAACCAAGATCTTGAGACAACACGGAAACATACAGCGTAGTCAATGCCTTCACTGTTCAAATATATGAGGACTCCTTGATGCCTGACAAGCGTTTGACTCAGCCGCAATGTGCAAAAATGTACCTTCAAACATGTGCGCTCTGTGAAGACTCAGCTCTGCCTGTGCATCAGCACACTTTAAATCTTTGACAGGCACTCCGAGGATAGCCAAGAATCTAAAGCTGCAAAAACTGATCAGACTGCATCATCTGATAAAAGTCTTAGCCAAGTGCAAAGCTGATGGTACATTTTCTCACATCATGGGTCAATTTTAAAGTGAACAAAAAGCAAATGTATTTGTTACTACATAATTCTTTTTCACGTCTATTATAAAACCTGAACAATAAGATTAGTGTGAAATAAGATCAGTAAAATTAAGGTTTTTGCTGATTTAACCATTAACACTCGCTGGGCAAGCTCAGCAGACGACAATACATTTTCTTATTTTTTCCCAGAAAATAGACTTTGATGTTTCATGCAAATTGTCTCCACACAAGAGACAATTTGCATGAAAGGTCAAAGCCTGTTTGGTACGAAAAAATAGAAAACATTTCAAAATATGGGCTGCTTAAATTTTCCCCTAACATTCCTCTAGCATGCTATGCTTCAAGCATAGCTTCAGATAAGAGGGGGTATCCACATAATATTTTTCTTATTTCTCCATGAAAACGTATGTTGTGGGTACACATTAGAAGCACCTCACCGAGCCGCTTCTAATGAGTACCCACAACTTATGTTTTTGTGGAGAAATAAGAAAGCTATCAGCATTTTTCTGACGAAAAAGCGCCTTATCTGTTGCTATGTTCAAGGTAGGAAAAACTAATTCTGTTCACAAAAGAGTGCCACATTATGACAGTAATTATTGAAATCATGAAGTCTTCATTTATTCATTGTGCACACCATTTTTCTTTTCCCAAATGAACCATTTCTATGTTAAAAACTATGAGAAATATTCTGATTGACTTTACTCGAGATGAGTCAAAAGACTTTGTGTACTATATAAAAAGAAAATAAGAGAACTCGAGAACAGAACTGATACAATCGGATCCACATCTAGCCCCAAACACCAAAGCTTACATAATTGGAACAGCTAGCTCTAAGCTCAAAGATGGACACCTGCCAGGTATTGGCAATGAGAACATATCAAAATGACATGATTTTAATTTTGGTTTGTTTGGGATAAGGTGCTAATGTGCCTGTCAACAATATTTAGTCATGTCAAGAAAGCCTTCTCTCAGAGAGAGGAAAATTAATAAGAATGTGACTGATGAGAAAAGCCCCCAAACCCTGACTGCCAATGATGGAAGGACCAACTCTCATAAATATTCAATAGGAAGGTGTTTTTAACCCTTCTCTTGCTGAGCACAACATGCCCTATCTTAGCAAACAGTGTAGATCCAGATCAGTTGGCTTCTGAAGAAGCCAACTGATCTTGATCTGCACTGTTTGTCATTAAATATGTGAACTTCTATCAAAAACTCAGATCAAATAATTTGAATGGCTGAAAATTAGAAGTGGGCGTGGCATCTTAATTTATTCAGCATGACAAGGGTTAATTTACCTGCCAATTCGCATACCTCTAGGTAAGATGGATAGACAGATAAACACTTTTTTTTCTTTTTTCTCTATAAAAACATGTTGTGAGTACTCATTAGAATATCCTCAGTGAGGCACTTCTAACTTATAAATATGTTTGTATATCACTATGCCTAAAACTATAGGCTTGTCCCTATAAAATGCCAAAGTTGATAATAAAGGTCATAAGATAACATTTAGACAGAAAGCTCCACATGAAATTTACTGAAAAATGACCAGTAGTTTCAGAGGAAAATATGCATGTACACAGCCCAGGGGCAAGAATGGATAACTCCTTAAGGAGGAGGGTGGATAAAAAATTTTACTGTGACTGAATGGTTTGGTTACTTTGATTACATATTTTAAAGTTCAACAATTAGTCTTTAACCCTTGTCCTGCTGAACCCGGATATACCCTGCCTTTATAAACAGTGTAGATCCAGATCAGTTGGCTTCTGAAGAAGCCAATTGATCTGGATCTGCACTGTTTGCCATTAAGTATGTGAATTTATAGCAACAATCTGGATCAAGTTATCTTTATTGGCTGAAAATTAGAAGTGGGTATGGCATCTTAATTTATTCAGCAGGACAAGGGTTAATACATTTTGAGCAAATAACTTTTCAACATTTTCCCATACAAATGTATACAAAGCAAAATTTAAATAAAAACATTGCAGACACTGCATGTTACCCTGCCACTGCAGTGCAAGGTAACAAAACATATAGAGAGGATGGTTGTGTTTGATGTGGTACATGTACTTAATAAAGTGTAAGCCACCATGAGACCACATCAAGCTTGAACAATCTTTAAAGAGCTATAACTCTATCAAAATTTGGTGTACTGTAACCTCAAAACCTCATAGTCTAAGTTCTAACTGTCCATCATGTTTCAACCCAATCTGATGAAAACTGTATAGGAGAAGTTGTCAAGAAACAAAGACAACGCTGAAAAATCTTTAAAAATTGTAATAATTCTATCAAAATTTGGTGTACTGTAAATTCAAAACACTATGTGCTGTACAACTTCATGGTCTAACTGTCCATCAAGTTTCAAAGCCATCCAATGAAAACTGTAGGAGGAGTTATTCGGAATCAAGAAAACAAAGTCAAGTCTGAAAAATCTTTAAAAAGTGTAAGAACTCTATCAAAATTTATTGTACCTTAAACTCAAAAAAAATATGCGCTGTACCACCTCATGGTCTAACTGTCCATTAAGTCTCAATGCGATCCAGTGAAAATAGTAGGAGTTTTCCGGAAATGAAGTGTGAACAAAAAATCTTTAACAAGAGCACTGCAAAGCATGGCAATATACAGCTGTTTCAGATTTTACAAGGGTACCCCATCTATATAGATGGGCAATCTTTTCCAGGATTCTCGGGGACGCAGAATCCTGCATCCCGGGACGCATAAATCAGGGTCCGGACTCCTAAAAATTCCCAAAGCCGAGTCCGCCGGACGCATGTTTTTTTCCTGTGGGACTACTACTAATTATGGTCGGATTACCTGACTGGTCTAAAGTCTGCCACGTGTTATTCGTATCGTCGGTAGTACTTAAAGAACAGTAACAATCTGCCGCGTGCTTTTCACACCAGCGACAGTACCGTTATTTGCAAAGCAAGCGGTAGTTAAACAGGTGTTGGCAGTTCACATTAATTAAAGCATGCGACTGACACCGGTATGCGACCCCTTCCCTCACTGTGTATTGCCTGCACCACCGACTGATTCATCGAAAATACATGCGCAGGTATCATTATTTCATCCCTTGATGCTGGTGTTTATGTTGTTTTTTTTTTTGTTATTAGTAGATCATTTTTTTTTTCAATTTAAAAATTTTCGGACGCTGAATTTTCGTCACTAACATCAAAAACGCCCGCTTTTTTTTTTTTGTTAAAAGACGACAAGTGTCTCAGACAAGTGTACCTTATCCCTTTGCGAGATATCAGTCTGCGCTCAGGTCTGCACATCTAAACGGTTATTCCTGCTTGTCACTAAGAAAAAAAAAAAAAAAAGTTTCCCAAGTCCCATAGAATCTATCCCGTAAGCCATGTGAAGAGTCTAATGGGACTGCTCAGATGCACCCCGGACGACGGTATATGATTCGGGACTGTTATAGTTTAAGTTACATTTTCTATTGCTCCCGCATGAAGAAAGCACATCGATGGCTCAGTGCAAAACTAGGCTAAGTCCATATTTTTCCAAAATTAGTTTTATTACAAATTCTGAACAAATGTCACAGTCTCTATCTTCTGTGAAAACATTGTGAATATATTCCAAGTATTTGCATAGATATTTAATTTTTAAGAAAATATGCTAAGTCAAAATGTCATTATTTTCAGTGCAAAACTATATCTAAGTAGAGTTAGCTATAGTTTTGCACTAATAGTTTTGCAAAATTCAAAACAATTGTTAGTGCAAAACTATTACTAACTTGACTTAAAGCATTAGATTTAGATCAAAATTAAATGATATTAAGCCTTGCAAGGACACCAGACATACATAAACATGTCTTGGCTGGTTTTCCACCCCTATGCAGAATTGTATATGTCCATTTCGCAGAAGATATACTTTGATTAAAGCATAAAATAGTATCATCTTAACTTAAAAAATACAGTTATTTTCTCACAATATTGATTGTTTCTTTTTCAAGATTGGGCAAAGGTTTTGCATAATACTTACATTACTTACATATATAAAAAATGTATCATTTTAAAAATTAAGAAATTCTGTATGTCAATATCTGTGTAAACACACATAAAGTACCTACTAAGGCATAACAGGAGCGAAGCCTGTGTCACCTTAATATAGGCTCCGTCGAGATTGTTAAATAAATGATTTAAAATACTATTAATTTTAATAATAACAATATAATACCATTATAATCTTTTTAAGTGATATGATGATTAAACTAACAAGAATTGTCAATAAGTAGTGCTTATTTGAAAACAGTATAAACCCAACAAACATGGTATAATTTTAACACAAAATCTGTAATTATACTCTACACATTTACTATATTTTAGCATACATTGCAACAGAATGTAACAGAATGTTTGCAATTTTTATAAAACATTAAAATGAATTTCTAATAATATGTTTAGAAGACACAGAGAAATCTTGTCCTCTGCAAGAGCATCAGGTGTAAGTCAGTCAGGTAGCTGTGCTTTGCATGAAATTGTGATCATAACTGAAACACTGTTAGACCTTGAAAGATCTACTTGCAAGGATACTCTGAGACATACGTTAGTATGCCTGGGTTGATTTCCCATCTGAATACAGAATTGCCTGTCTACAAGGAAGATTTAATTAGAGTATACATGCAGGAGAAAATAGATTCATAACTTCTAACAATTCTTATTATCTCATTACACTGATTATTATTATTATTATTATTATTATTTTTAATTCAGCAGAAATTTGCACCTGGTGCCAAAAATGCATGATTAAAGCATTTTAGGAATTCTGGATGTCAATATATGTGTAAATATACACATCATACACCTACTCAGGTGTAGTGGGGCAAAGCCTGAGGTATGTCCCCTTTATAGACTGGGTCTAAATTGTGTGAAAGGATTAAAATAACCTTTATTTGGAGAATCAGTATCATACTATATAGAAATGTCCACTGCGCATTAACAGTATACATTTGCATAAAGAACTATATATTTCCAGTGAAGTCAATATTTTATATCTGCAACATTAAAAGTTTTACTAAATATGGCAATTATACATTCTACATATTTTAGTTAAGTGCAAATCTGCAATACAACAAGGTAACACTATTTCATACAACTATTACTTATAGTAATCACACCATCAGTGGTATTAAAGTAAGTAGTACTTAGAACCTTGAGTTTTATGTAGAGTATGCCTTTATATTTAAAATACTTTGTAAATGTAGTATAAAATTTGCTTCAATTAAAGGTAGAAATAATTTTTTACTCTATGTTTTCTACTCTTAAGTACATGTTGTTAAACAATATCTATAAAGATATTCAATTTTCCCTTCTGCACCAGCATAAAGCATTTACGTTTCACAGTTAATCTGTTATGCCAGAGCCTGTTCAAATTATCAGGGCTTCATGGAGCGTGGGAAAGTGCTCACAACAAAGTTGTTGAGCCAGGGGTATCAAAAAACCAAACTGGTAGCAATACTTAAGAAGTTCTATGGGAGACATCATGATCTGGTCAATCCCTACAATGTGGCAGTTTCCAGAATTGTTTCTGATGTTTTTGCCAATGACGCGCCATAAGTAGACTTCCCAAATCCTGGACATACGCTTCTACCAACAGTTCCTTATTCAGGCCTATGGGCATGGTGGGCGAAGCTTGCTTACCAAGTAATGCTTACTGTCCATCTGTTTACAACCTTTATTCTGGGGTCCATGTCTGTTGGTCTGAACATTCTTATTCATCATTCCTTTATGGATTTATGAATTTGGATTATGGCTTAGGTACCATGACCGCAACTACTTAATTATTTAACAAATGTAACATAAAAACCAATTTCATCCATACAGGTGCATCTTTTTTCACATATTTATATTTATTAATTTAATAAATTGAAGAGAAAGACAGAGCAGATAGTGTGACCAGTATTTCAATACATTTTTTTCCTATTTATGTTCTATTAACAATGATTTTTTGTTTGTCAAAATACAAACAAAGCAATTTTATATTATTCTGCTATGAAACAATAAAATAATTTTTTTTATTCATTTATCTTTTTATTTATTTAATCATTATTTATTAATCAAAAATAAAATAAAGCAAAGCTGTATGTAAATCTGACATGTTATTTATCTAGTTGAACAGACTGCCATGGACTTAGGACTTTTGCCAGTTGGGTCATCAGCTGCTGTTTACGCCAAATTAACAGATTCTGTTAATAACCATTGCAATTTATGCAGCTCTTTCAAAAATGTTTCAGATTCTGACATTGTCAAAGTGAAAGAGAAATATTAGTCAATCAAGAACAAAGTATTTGCTAGGGAAAACAAGCAAAAAGACAAACAAAAAGCACAAAAAATAAGGATTGAACTTTTGTAGATGCGTGCTTTGATCCTGAGGAAGTGCCGATGACTTCCAGGGCCAAAATTTGAATCTAGCCTTATTACAAACATCATTTGAATATTTTTAACTTCAGTATTTTTGACTTGCAGTCATATAATGCATACTGCTACCTTTGGAATGTATCTGTTTCAGGAAGGGAAGCATATGAATTGTCAAGCTGTACTTTTGAGTTTTTGGTTGCTAAGTCAAGATGGAAAGAAAAATCTTGTACTTCATTCAGACAGTTGTGTTTGTTTGTTCATTTGTGTTGAGGTTTTGCAGCCCAGTCAGCCCATTAGAGCCATGTCGAAATTTATCCAACCATGTTTTCCTGGGCAGGCTTAGACCACTAGGCAGTTAACAATTACTTGAGCACATATTTTTGCCAGAAACTGACAAGGGAGAGAATGACCGAAAAAAATATTTCATGATCAGTCTCCACTTAAGAATGTTGCCAGACCTGGCGGGGATCAAACCCTTGTCCTCCTGATCACTGACAGAGCCACTGAGGCCAGCTTAGAAAACTGTGCTGCCCAAAATAAAAATAGGTACATGTATATATTTTGTATGTTTTGGTATGCCATACAACTCTGTTTAGAATCTATAGAAAAAAAAAGTATTTAGAAAAGGGACGAACTCAGAGTGAGAACAATTCTGTCCATGCTTTTATTGACTAGAGCTAGTCACCCTGTTTGTGTTTAGACAACTTCCCAATGGGCTGCTGTTATAAGAACTGTATGTTGAAAAAATCCATATCAGGCAAGCTAGCTTTTATTTATTTATTTATTTATTTTAGGTCAATCTCAAAACTGCTAAAAAATTTGGCCTGGATTTGAGCAGAACAAAATTTACTGGTCAGATGTAAGGTCATTTATTTAAAATAGGGTCAAGTAATCCAACTAAGTATGACTACAATGGCCCAGTGTACTAGATCTGGCTTGGTAGTTATGAAGGGCACTCACTACTTTGAATGTGCAAGATATTGAATTGTGCAAGACAAACTGCATAAAGAGTATCCAGTGACAATGTCTGAGAATTCAAGTAAAAGATCTTACTCAAATGTGATCCCACATGCTCCCACAGTTTATACAGCCCTTTCTCATGATTCACAGTACTCTGTGCAGTTGGATCAAACAGTGAAACATTCCTGTTTCCAGTCTCCTGTCTGACCTTCAGCTTTTGACCAACCCAGTGCTATTTAGTTTCAGACCCAACCTTTAAGAATAGTCTGCAGCATAATTATTTGCTATGTATAATATTAAAACAGTATATGTAGTAGGATGTACATAAGAACACATACATGCAAATTTCTTTATAACACTCTTCCTTACAATACAGGTTTGGATATAATACTGTTTGAAGATGGCTCTCCAAAATGTATAGATTATTCGGAGAAAATATGACCATCAATGGTTATTTTTCCTATGTAATCTTCACATATTTAATTTGATGCAACATGGTTGTTTAATTAAAACAGTTTCTTCTTTGGACCCCAATCACTGTGTTATAAAGAGGTTGTGGTGTATCTTTGGTACATTATAATAATTATATGATGTACATTTGGCAATAAGTATAATGGTATGCTCTCAAACATTCTTGTTATCTCAAACTTCAATATGTCAAACTACTGCTTAAGGTAATTAAATTAAAGGCAATGTTGTTTAGTTTTGCTACATGTTCCTTGGTTTCAACTTCTTTTCTTTCAAACTACTAGCTTTTATCTCAAACCAAAACCTTCAGTCCCATGGAATTTACGATAACAAGTCAACTACATTAGGAATAAATTGAGAACTACTGACTGCTGAGTTTAATTTTAAATCTGACATAATGTTAACCTTTTAACTACAGACCCTGCAGGAAACTGCAATATGTGAAATTTTACAATTAGGCACGTTGTTAATATAGAGCATGGCCAAGTGTGCGCACAAGCCCACATCTGAAGCCAGATGAGTTGGCTTCCAAAGAGTCCTTCAGAAAACGTTGCTATAATGATACATTTCTTTTCTGAACAATGTTACTTTATCAAAATAATTTTCCTTACCTGAGTTTAAATGTGATTATACCACGTTCTTATTGGGCAAATGCAAATTCTTCATGGCTTCACTGGCATGAATTCATACTTTGCAACTCACCCTCTAACTTAATACATAAATAAGGATAAGGCATGGTCGGGAAAAATTATTTCTTGAATAGAAAGTTCAAATATTTACTATTGAATAAATTGGGAAAGTATACCTTGATTTGTTGCCAGAAAATTAATAATTTTATGATAATTCAAAATTAAAAATGTTTCTCAGTGTTGTGCATCTTAGTAATGTTTGAATCAGAAAATATGTGATAATTATTAAATTTCACAGTTGTTTTGGAAGTTTGAACTAACTTATCATCTAAATGGCCTTTATGTATTGAAAAGCTGTTAATTTAATTTTAAAAAAAGGTTTGAAATTAAATTACTGAAATTTTTAACCTTGAGTTAGCACTTTTTTTAACACCATTTCTTCAACATTTCAATAATTTTGAGTGCAATACTATATCTAACTTGACTTAGTTACAGTTTCGCGCCAACTTTTTTTCACTAACCAATCAATTTTCAGTGCAAAACTGTTACTATCTCAAATTCTTGATTTTTAACTATTTATAAAGTATTCAACATGAAAATGACTGTTATCACTAAATATAAAATGTTTTCCAGCATACATTGCCAAAGAAAAAGTTACAAACCATAAAAAGAAAAAATAAGTAGACAGTTTTTTCACTCTCCTGTAAAATTTCACAAAACTGAGTTAGCCTAGTTTTGCACTAAGCCATCGACATGCTCATAATGGTAGCGCGTGCTCGTAACAGTAACGTCATTTGACAGCGTGGCGGGAAATTGTTTTGGGAGAAAAACAAACTATTACCATGTTGCATAGTAGAGCACTTTCTTGTCAGAAATTCATATGAATCAGACACATATTTAAAATAGAACTAAATTATCAAGAGTTTTTCGGCAAATCAAAGCAGCTGATCGAAATTTCAGATAGTGAAGAAGTCCCGGACATTTTTTCGTAGCCGTTTTTTGATCGCAGCACGGTGCAAATGTAAACACTGAAATGACGTTTTGCGGGAAGCTCAACAGAAGTGTCCATGATCAGAATGTGCAGATATATTGCGTATATCAGTTTGCGATAGCATATAACGGAGCTTTAATAAGTTTTGATTAAAGTATTTTCTCTTATATACATAACACTCAAGATCACTTAATACAGACAGCAACGAACCAAACTTTTTGGGTTGGGATGGGGTATTGAATTTAAGTGCGACGACCTTATACATGCAAGTAAAATAGGTTATGGTTGTCATGCCTGCAGTCATATCTTCCTGGTCTGCAAAGATGTGTTTATTTTTCCCATCAGGGAGACATGACGTCATCCTAATTTATGGGCAAACTCTATTGAATTAACATCCTCGGGATGTGTGATAATGACTACCAGTTGGTTACACATACATTGCTCGGTATAATACATAAAGCAGAGCAGAGACCAAAATCAGCTGGTTAAAAAAAAAAAAAAAAGAAAAGAAAAAAAAAAGTATGTGAAAATAAGGAAACTGATTCACCATCCGGTATTAACAGAGTGAAGTTAGCTGGGACATGCTCACTATTAAAGGAGAGTCATAAAAAAAAAAATAAATAAATAAATGGGACTCCTATTTTTGGGGAGTGGGACTCCTACTTTTTGGCTGGGACTCCTACTTTTTATAAAACGGGAGTCCCGGACTCCCACTTTTAAAATCCTAGTGAGAACCCTGCTTTTCTGTACTCAACACATGGTTGTAACTTCATACACATTGCTATAAGTTTGATCAAGATGATCCATAGGGTTCCCAAGTTATTGAGTGCACAAGGATAGCCTGAAAAAAAAAAGCTAATCGAAAGGAAGAAACTCAGAAAGTAAGAAAGGGAGCACAATCATTTCTGTATGTGACACACCATTTAAACATCATATACATCGCTATGTTTCATGAAGATATTCCATATGGTTTATACCAAGTCATGGTGCCCACAATGATACTCTGAAGAAAAAAATAACAACGTGAAATGATAATGCCTTGCCATTATCATGTCGTGGGCAGATAACTTTTTCAAAAATTGCCGAAATTTGCCGATGAGCAATCCCAATCCAGATATACATGATAGTAGTATAGGGCACCCTATACTACTCAAAATATCAATGCACATACCAAAGTGGGTGAAAATCCATTGAGATTTACTCAAGTTATTGTCCTGAAACTGTCAAAAATTGACCAAATTTGCTCATAACTAATCCCAAACCAGATATCCACAATCAGGGCTTCCATTAACTTCCAGACTCAGGAAGTCCCAGACTACCTACCCCTCAAATTTGGAAGTCCCACAGCAAAATCTAGGAAGTCCCACTTTTTTCCGTGCTACAGCGGTCTGCCCTTTCTTTAGTAGAACATAGGTTCTTATTTCAGTGTCACACAGAATCATCATGATATACACTTCCCATAGTTGTGTTTTAAAAATGTCCTTATCGCTTAAAAATGTCCATATCCTTCCAGAGTTTTTTTTTTTTTTCGCTGATTAAAATTCGATCGCATCTTTTTGGAAAGCCTGTAGTTGTATGTCGGACCTTAGAGAAAGCATCAACATTGGTACAGCTTCGCATTCGTTTCAAAGCCCAGAGAAAGAAAAAAGAAAATAAAATACATGAGAGAAAAGACCTAAAACATGTTTTCTTAAAAATAAACTATGCTGAAATCATTTTGCAGAAATGTATATAATGAAATATTTGTTCGGATTGAAGCTGAGCAACACGAGCGAACGAGTTGCTTACTTCACAAAACTGCGGGAAAACGGTGCCGACTCGTGCAACAACAGACAAATAAAAGGCAGCTCTTGATGAAATACCAACAGCAATACGTTCCTTCGCGGAGAAAAGCAAGCAAAACCATCGCAAACTGCCTATATTTAGACTTACTTTGCGTCTTTTCCGCCCTGGTAAACAGCGCAACCGAAACAAGGCTATGCATTTAGTAACGGGTTTTCCGAAAATCTTGACAAAAAATATGTGCATAATTGTTATTTATTTATTTATGGAATTTCACTCGGTAACTTCCGGAAGTGTTTAGGTGTTTTCAGACGACACATGTTCTTAGCAAAATAATAATTTAAGATTTTAAGACGTGAATATTAAAAAATAATAATGACTTCATATAATTTCACCGAATATTTTCGGGTGTTGCAGAAGAAAGTTTAACTATACAAACATCAATTAATCAACTTAGCACGCTTGATAAATACACGCAGTGATCACACAGCCGTCAAAAGGGTGCTGCGACACTTGACACAGCTGTCAATAAAACTCCCGCAAGCAGAAAGTGGGACGTCCTTAAAGCCCAGTCAACACAGGTAGCGAATTCTCGATAAGCAGGCGGGGCAAACATAATACAACTCGTTAAAAGTGGGCAGGCTTTTTGACAATTTTCGGACGTTTCGGGTATCGATTTCGGACGGACAAAAGAAATTTCAGAAGTCTGCGGTACGTCTTTGAAGTTCAATTTGGACGTCCGGTGGCAATCTCAGGGCATAATATACATCTTACGTCCGCTTAACGGAAGCCCTGCACAATATATCAATATGCATGCCAAAGTTTGGTGAAAATCCATTGATGTGTAAAGTTACCATCTGGAAATGAAAATACTTCTATTTGGCGGGCAGATAACTGTCAAAATTTGAAGATTTACTCGAGTTATTGTCCGGAAATGAAAATATGGACGGACAGACATACAGTGGACAGACACATGGACAGCCAACGTGATACCATAATAACACTATCATACAGCGGGGTATAAAAGGAGCAATATTTTTGTACATGACTCACTGTCTTGACTTCATATACATTGCTATAAGTATTAATCAAGACATTCCATATGGGTACCTAGTTATACGTGAAGAAGGACAGTCTGACAAAAAAATGGTCAAAGGGAAGTAACTCAGAAACTGAGAAAGGGAGAGAAATCTTGTTTAAATGACACACTGTCTTAACCGCATACACATTGCTATAAAGTTTCATTGAGATATTCCATATGGTTACCTTCATGTTGTTGTGGCATGCATGAGGATTGTATGGAAAAAGAAAAAAAAAAATAATCGAAGGGAAGTAACTCAGAAACTGAGAAAGAGCAAATCTTTTTTGTATGCAACATACCGCCTTAACCTCATACGCATTGCTATAAAGTTTCATCAAGATATTCCATACGGTTACCTAATTATGGCATGCATAAGGATAGTTTAAAGTAATCAAATGGAAGTAACTCAGAAACTGAGAAAGAAAGAGCAATCTTTTTTTTTGTATCAAAATTTGGTGTACTGTAAGCTCAAAACAATATGTGCTACATCACCTCATAATCTAACTGTCCATCATGTTTCAACCCAATCAAATGAAAACTGTTGGAGGAGTTATCCGAAAACAAAGCCAAGTCTGAAAAAATCTCTGTGGAGGTTTTATGGCCCAGTCAACCCAATGGAGCCATGTCAAACGTGGTCAGTTTACCTAACCACGTTTTTACAGAGCAAACTTAGTCCTGTAAGCGGTTAACCAGTATTGTGCACAACTGCCCTCCTTGAATCAGCAGAAGGGAGAGAATGACTGTAGAAACTATTTCATGATAAAATCTCCATAAAAGAATGTTACCGACCTGGTGTAGGTCGAACTGCAACCTCCTGATCACCAGTTGGTCACAAATCAAACTGAGCCACAGGGGCTGGGCAAACAAAAAATCTTTAAAATGTAATAATTCAATCAAAATTTGGTGTACTGTACAAGTTTCAATGTGATCAGATGAAAACTGTAAGAGGGGTTATCTGGAAAAGAGGAAACAAAGTCACGTCTGAAAAATCTTTAAAAAGTGTAATAACTATTGAAATTTGGTGTACCTTAATCTCAAAACAATATGCACTGTACCACCTCAAGGTCTATTGATTGTGTTGGGGTTTAACGACATGTCAACCCTTGAGGGTCATTTTGTGTCGTCTCCCAGAGAAAGGGAGAAAAGAGATAGAAGAGAGAGTAGAGGAGATGAAAGAGAGGGACAGGGAAGAAAGAGGAACAGGAATGAAAGTGAAGAAACAGAAGAAATAAAAACATTCCCCCTCTACCCTTACCCACTACAGGGATAGCAGGCCTTACCCAACTGTAAGCCAATATCAGTTGGACGCCCCAGTGATGTAAGATACACAGCACCTTCGCACCACCCGACCACCCCTAACCTCAAGGTCTAACTATCCATCAAGTTTCAACATGATCCGATAAAACTGTAGGAGGAATTATCCAGAAAAGAAGTGTGGATTGATGGACAGTCACCGGAGGATATTCCATAATACCCTGCCACTATCCTGTGGCCCGGTATGAAAATCAAAATTTCCTATGCTACAGATGTGATTGGTTTAACTATTGGTTTAACTATTGTTTGATACCAAAAAGTCAGGTTCCTACAAGCAAATAGGCCCACAGTACAATATGTTTCTCCGCATATCTTATTTACCCTAAGTATTGAGACAGACAAGCCCGAGTAAACAATATACATGTAGACCCAGATCAGACATTGCAGAACATGGCATCTGATCAGGGTCTACTCTGTTTGCCACTCATCCAGCAGCTTTTAGACACATCAACAAGTAGGTAGTGAAACGGACTTGTTAAAATTTTAGAACAAGTATAATAAAAAGTTGGCACACCTTTTTTTTTCAACTCCAACTACACTATTTGTACACTAACACTATTCAACTTTTTTCAGCTGCAACCTTTGCCAGATGGAATTGGACAACAGACCCTTATTAAGCCACCCTAACCATAACCTCCAATGCTATCCTTTGGTGGGTTTGTGTGTGTTGAGCTTTTACGGCCCAGTCAACCCAGTGGGGTCATGTCAAGTGCGGTCAATTTACCTAACCACTTTTACTGGGTAGGCTTAGTCCTCTAAGCTGTTAACCAGCATTGTGCACATTCTTTTGCCAGAGACTGACAACTGCCCTTCTTGAATCAGCAGAAGGGAGAGAATGACTGTAGAAAATATTTCATGATTAATCTCATGAAAGAATGTTGCCGACCGCGGGGGTCAAACCCGCAACCTCCTGATCACCAGTCGGATGTGCATCCAACTGAGCCACTGAGGCCAGCCAAACCTTTGGTGGGTGGAGTTGGAAAACAGAAATTTTGGAGCTGAAAAACAGGATCTGCTGTAAGGAGTTAAGGTGCCCAAATGTTTACAGTGTGCAACATGTCATGCTATCAGTCTACCATCATTAAGTCATACACAGTACTGGTATAAATTAATGCTAACTACATTAAATAACTTGCCAAGTGCGTAATTGTATGTTTATTATGTTTTATCAATAAAATCTTAATCCCCATTTGCTCTGAAACTTTTCAGGGTCAGTCATATTCACTTATTTCTAATAAATAGGGCAAGGTATATCTAAATGCAGAATAAAAACTAAATGTTATTTCTGTCATTTATTAACCTTTTCCACTCTCTGGGCAAATTCAGCAGAAGACTGACGATAGCTTTTCTTAATATTTTGTCCCAGGCTTTGACATTTCATGCAAAATGCCTCCCTAGAAGACAATCTGCATGTAACGTCAAAACCTACTTTATCGGAAAAATATTTAAAAATAACATCTGCTGTAATTTTATCCCAGCATGCTAACCATTTACATATACTGAGGGTAAAGCAATTTGTTCCTAGTGGTAGAACACGTATATTATCAATCTCATTTCCATATGAGACACCATGGGAAAAGCGGTATTCCTATTTGTAAACATCAAAAGCCCTGATCAGCCATCAGCAACCAGGGCCTTTTCTGCCTCCCTAGAGGAAACTTTAACATGGTTCCAGAGGAATTGTTAAGGAGGAGTATTCGGTGATAATTGTGGGATAATTTTCTCCAGTTCTCCATAAAAACATATGTTGTGGGTACTCATTAGAAGTGCCTCAGCAATGAGTACCAACAACATATGTTTTCATGGAGACATAAGAAAAATTATCCCACAATTATCCCAAAATACTCTA
This sequence comes from Anodontia alba, assembly GCA_964016985.1. Taxonomy (NCBI): domain Eukaryota; kingdom Metazoa; phylum Mollusca; class Bivalvia; order Lucinida; family Lucinidae; genus Anodontia; species Anodontia alba. Next base: position 9,861,479 of record OZ024834.1, on the reverse strand, counting down.
CCTTAACAAGTTCTCTGCATGGTACTATCTGCTAGTGAATACTGAACGCCCTGATCACTCCGCATGCATTAGCACTTTTGTTTGTTTATTCAGTAAGTGTCTCTTTCACAAGATGCGACTCATTTATACTCCAACTATAGTGGTAGAAATTATTGAAATGATTATTATTACCTGAACATGACTACCTCCAGGGTATACCTTTACCAATCAAAAAGTATTGATATTTTCTTATTTCTCCACAAAAGTTAACATATATGTTGTGGGTACTTATTAGAAATGCCTCACTGATGAGCTTCTAAAGCGTACTCACAACGTATATTTTGTGAAAAAATAAGAAAAACAATTTTCTGGTTATTTCTGCACACTCATCTTATCTGGAGACATGGACGGCCTCATGGTAATCTCTTAAACAAATTAGATTTTCCAATTATTTGAAGTGGAAGCATAATTTAGGCCACCAAAACTTTTTATAATTGGAAACTCTCTTTTATATTATTGTACAAATATTTTAGAAGAAAACTGTTTTATTTCTACAGGTTCATTTTTACTACCCTTTAACCCATTATAGACTGGATAGACTCCCCCACACTATATAATGGAAGATTCCAATTTCAATTTTAGGTACATCCAGCTATGAGATTGAGGTATTCCCAGAGAAAAATGGCTAAACCATATGCAAACAGTGGAGACCCTGATCAGATGCTGTGTTTTGCGGTATCTGATCTGGGTCTGCATTGTTTGCCAAATACCCTTTTAGGAGTCTCCAGATTACAATGGGTTAAGGGAAAGGCACACTTCAACATTTACAAGCATCTCAATCTAACAGAGTTAACAAATCAAATAGTTTGATGAAAAAGAAACATGTAAGACCGATTAACCTATTTTAGTCTAGAGACCTCGTAAAGGGCAAGTGGCAAACAGTGCAGACTGCAGACCCAGACCAGATGCTGATCAGTTTCTCTACTGTTTGCAAATATTAGGTAAGGTTAGCCATTTTTCTATAGGAATATCTAAATCCCATAGCATGACATACCTAAAATTGAAATTTGACTCTTCCCATGTATAGTATGGGGGAGCTTAACCAGTCTAAAATGAGTTTTAAAATAAAATTTAAATACACCATTATTTACCCTAAGTATTAAGAAAGTGTGGGATCTGATCAGGGTCTACATTGTTTGCCACTCATTCAGCAGTTGCTGTGTTTTTTTTTTTTTTGTTGTTTTTTTCGCACAGGTAGTAGAATGGACTTGTTCAAATTTAAGTCCCAACACATTTGTGCAAATTTTTCACTTTACTAAGCTGGGAGTCAATCAGTCAAAATTTAAAATGCCATAAAATAAAATTTAAAATACCATGTGCAAATATAAATAATGACCAATAATATGAAAATACATATACTAATTACTTATCCTTAATATTCCTATAATTGAACAAGTTCATGTTTTCTGCCTGCTGAATTGCCCAAAAACTGCTGAAGTCGTCTGCTGTGGCATCTGATCAGGGTCTACAATGTTACACTGATCAGGCTTGTCTGTCTGAACACATAGGGTAAAAAATTATGGTAATGTCCTTGTATCAAGTCAGGTGAAAATATCTATATATTATAGCTTTCAATTTAAGCATAACATGATGCAATTTACTACAGTTCTGAATTTTCAGTCGCCAAAATATAAATTTAGCAAAATTTAAAACTGTCGTAAATTGCACCAGTTTTAAATTTTGCTTTGGCTACTGAAAATTCAAAATAGCAGCTTCCATGTCAGGCAAAACGCAAACAGTTTAAAAACTACTTTTCATTATGATATCTTCATTAAACATTATTATATGCCAAGCCCTTTAGTGTGAATTTTGCAAGCATTTTTCTCACTCATGCTAATGCTCTTGTCATGCTGAATAAATTAAGATGCCACGTCCACTTCTAATTTCCATCCAATCAAATTACTTGATCCGGGTTTTTGATAGAAAAAATCACATATTTTATGACAAACAGTGCAGATTCTTCAGAAGCCAACTGATCTGGATCTACACTGTTTGCTAAGACAGGGCGTGTCGTGTTCAGCAAAAGAAGGGTTAAGCATATCACAGTCTTAGAAAAAGCATTGCAATGTTCTAGAATCGTTCGTAAATTTTTTTTTGAAAACACTTTTTCAAGAGCTGTCTTGAGATGGTGCTTCTTTTTTGCGCAGTTCTGAAACATCAACTGACCAAAAATTTTTGGAACATTAGTTCAAGAAAAGTTCCTGAACAATATTCCAGAAATGTTGCAGAACACGCAAATATACCATTGGCTAGACTTTGGAATCTGTCCACTCTAGTTACTGACCAATATATGAGCCCACACATGAACTGACTGCATAAAGAGCTAGGGATAAGTCAGAGCTAATTCACTGATGGTTAGGGTAGTTGAGAGATCATATTCATACACCTATATTTGGAATCTTTACAGACAATAATAGGGTAAGATTAAGTGCAGACAGATTCTAATGATGTTCCCCAAAAGGTTTGAATATGCATTGCTAGGCTATATTTTATTATTGATGCTTTAAAAAAAACTTCCAAGATTAGAATGTGTTTACAACTGATGTTGAAAAGCATATAGTTATTTGAAAGAACAAAACCAAAACAAAAGTACCTGTCCATACTGAAATCCCTCTTCATTTTCTTGACCATTCCACATCTTCATGTGAACTAGCTATTTACTCTAGAAGGACAAACTAGTTTATCAGGACATTTTTTAGCCAATGGGTTAGATTTAACTGTTTAAAGTAATCAAATACTGTACAAGCAAGAACTGTGAATAATTCTCTGAATCTCTCCAGCAGATGACAGAACTTTTCTCTCAGTCAACTTTATAACTGTTTAAAAAACAACGCCCAAACTTTATATTTGCTAGCCCCGGAATTTTAGCATAATTCATTTAAGGAACCAATGCATTCTGCTTTCATTTAGGCTTGTTTTCGTTCATAAATATTTGGTATGTTTACATGCAGTATCAAAATTCACGTTGTTTCTTCAGCAGCATTCAACCATAACAGAGCACTTGCCAACAAATTACACCAAAAGACGCCATATTCCGCGAACATGTAGTCCCCAAGTTTTTGCAGTAAATTGTAGTCTGTTTGAATAATTTGTGCTATTGTTATAAAAAGTAAATAGAATCTAGAAAATGCGAACAAACTGCAATTTTCAACCTAAGAACGAAGAAATTAAAGTAAAAAGTATCCGAAAGCGGACGATTGTGCGGTTTCCGGTGTTACTGGGGACTACTTTTACTGGTACTCGGCTATTTTGAAGGAAGGTTCGGTTTGCTAAAACCTGGTACTTGATATCAGCCACAGTCTGACGACGTAATTTAAAGTTATTCTCTCACCCTACAGCTCTATAGCTTTCGCATACAGGCCTCCAGTGTAGACGCGCGCCATTAACAAGCTTGCGGGTCGTATCAGAATCAGAATATTTTACTGGTGATACATTAATAGACATTCATTTACCAGGGCCAACGATTGCGAAGAGTAGTCCCAAGATCTCACAAGTGATGTGAATCTAGCGACAGTCCTCAGAACTTTCAGCAGAGGATATTGATGCATTCTAATCCCAAATGGGGTCAGGGAAGAAACTGTACATGTAAATGTCAGTTCTAGCATATGGACTTGAATTTAATGCCATTGGGTGCTAATTCAGAACTACAGCGCCTATCCGGGGGTTGAAGGTCCTCACAAGGTACCTTTCAGACCTTTGAATAGCAATATGAGTTTACTACGTCTTTTGTGAAGAGACTTCCGCCCTAACTATTCAAGAATGCTAGTCATACTTCCAGTTTTAAAGTTGTAGTCACCATTTACAAACCTACCTGCACAACAGCAGTTTTAAATTGGAAAAGATGGCTATGACGTCGATCATCGCAGATCGCACAGGTAATCTCATGGGTATAGAGCAAATGGCCATTACATAGAAAATGTATGGAAATAAGACTATAAAGACGAATGATATGGATAAATAGTATAATTTCTTACCAGCAAAGAACATACAATGACTAAATTATGAGTAGTTAGAATGATGCCAAATTCTAAATAATAAAAAAAAGTTGTGTTTATTTCAAAATCAGGTCATTAATTGTAGTTTGCATTGTCAGTGTCATTTTCTTATTAATGCAACTTTTCTATTAAACAATATCCTCTATCCAAATTTGAAGATTTTTAATATAAAATTACATGAAATAGTTTTAGTACCAAAAAGCAGATGGGGAAGACGTATAATGATGAATACGGATAATTGTGCCATTCACATTGGTGTTTATTAACTAATTTAATGTAATTTATTTATTTATTTTTTATCAAAAGGGTTACAAATTTGGCTAAAATGCCAGTCTATTATGTGGTCCACATAAAATACAACATATCACACCAATATACGCATAAAAATACTTGAATAGAAATCTTATAATAATTATCTAATTTTAATGCGTTTTCATCCAAGTTGTTGAAAAAGAAAATTATACAAAATGTCCCTCTTGAAAAACTCAAGCGAATCCCTGGACGAATATTCTCACCAGCTAAAATTGACTGAAATGCATTTCTGGTGCACTAATTAATAAGTTTAAAGAAAAAAAAACTAGAAAAAATCGTGTTGTTTTAAAACACGTCATCGACACATTGCTATACATGTAATGTTGTAAAAAATTGTACGTCAAAATAAAGAGCTGGAGGCTACTGACATATATTCTATATAGTATGTAATGCTTCCGCCATTGATTTGTACCCGTGAGAGTTACCCGCATGTAGAGCGATGACGTCAAACCATCTTTTCCGATAATCCCACTTCTGAATCTTCTCCAATTCTTCCTGGACACACAACCATTCCATGTGGGTCCCAAACAGGGCTAGCATACTCTAGGATTGGTTGCACTAACACTTTTTTGTCATTGTTTTTGCACTAAACTTTATATGCCATTTCCTTGACATCTAGGAGAGTATGACGATAGGTTCGTCTTAAGAATCCAAGTGTTCTGTTTGCTTTTGTGGAAACGTTGCTTACATGAGTATTCCATTTCAAATTCTTAGAAATTCTCACACCAGGTTATTTAATACTATCCGCATTTTCGAGGACTGTTCCCTCTAAGGAGTAAACCGCATTGACGTTTTGATCCTAGTAAGTTGCATCATGTTACATTTCATGGGCTGAAATCTCACACCCCATTTCCTGGTCTATTTGCCCAGTTGATCAATAACCTTTTCGAGTTTCAATGTGTTTTCAATGCTATTAATCTGGCGATAGCAGACACAATCATTAGCATACAGAAGAGTCTCAGATTCTATTTCAACCATGATACAAGAAAGGTAAGAGAAAAGTCTAGGGAGTATAACAATCACAAGCCGCAGCCCTTCCCAGACACCAAGAGGAAGAGGAAACAGACAAACAAAACAAGCGCAAATCGAACAAACGTACGAAAAGCACTAAGATTAGCTCTCTCTTCCCCAAGCGAGGTAATCACAATGCTCAAAGGACTGAAAAATACAAGAACAAAATAACGCCAGGCAAAACCTAAAACAAATCGCCTCGAAGAATAAACCACAAAGCAACAAAGAGTAAGACTAACACCGGGACCACCGCCTTAGAACGGTCAGTAAACCACAAGGGGTTAAAACAACAGGGGACTGAGAACAGTGCCCTGTGGCACACCAGACAAAACATATGCCCATAGAGATTTCGCACCGTTGGCTCCAAAAAAGGTAAGAGAAAAGTCCAGGGAGTGCCACAATCACAAACCGCAGCCCTTCCCAGACCCCAAGAGGAAGAGGAAACCGACAAATCCAAACAAGCACAAACCGAACAAACGCCCGAAAAGCACCAAGACCAGCTCCCCCCTCCCCAAGCGAGGCAATCGCAATACCAAAGGGACCGAAAAACACAAGAGCAACTCTTAGTTTAGCTTCAGCACTTGCATGTATGCTTATGCCGCACATGATGGCATATGTATCAAGATTCATTAAACTAACTTAAATGACCACTATTTTCCGAATTTGGTTCACTCTGAACTGTTAAATTTACCTCTGACGTGTACAGAAATAACAAGTGCCACGGACTTTGTTGGCAGTTATTATTATCCAGTGAGTTATGAACAATTTGACTGTAGCAGATCACTGGATAGTGTTAAAAATCTGGCTGCGCGCTTTTGCACACTTTCCAGTTCTACACCCTGGGGTCCTTAACCTAACTTCCTTACTCCAGGACTGGACGCACCAATCCTTTATAAGGTGCCCCTTTAATGTCTTGATGAATTCTCTTACATTCTGAAGCATAATTTCATTTGAGGGCGAACTTGATGTTGAAGCGAACGATTTTGTTAATTGTATACCGAAAGAGGCCATAATTGGATAATGAAACATTATGTTTTATTCTATTCTGTTTATTATCAGATGCACGTCTGGACTGCTCCACATGACATCGTACAACGCGGACTGTAGAAAACTGATTTTACCAGGCCAAACACACTCTGGCAATCCTTATTACTTGAGCGCTAGCGAATTCAAGCGTTTGGTTCTGGTCTGCGCCAAGCAAAATTTGTAGCAGAGACCTTTTTTCATAGAAAACAAGTCTTGATATTTCATGTGAATCGTATGCAGCAGACGATTCACATGAAATATCAAGACTTTTTTCTTTGAAAAAAAAAAAAAAAAACAACAACAAAAAAAACAAAAAACAGTCGTCTGCTGCAATTGCGTTTTAATGGTTAACAGCTTCTATCAACTCATAAAGGCTGAATTGTGGTATTCATTCTTATTTCACGTATCTATATTTTTAAGCCGCTGTTCTATAAATAAAAACGGAGAATCCGATACACTTGTGTTCACAGCATGACGTGTTGTTATCGGCCAATCCCAGCGGCGGAATAAAACACGTGACTAACAATTTGCCAGAGTCGTCAATCTTTACGATAGTAAATTTGTCGAACTGTAGAGCAGTCTAATGCACGTCAACAGAAGACTGCTCAACATGACCTCCAGGTCTGTAAAAAACTGAGTAGGGCAAATACATCCTGGTAATCCAGATACTTGAACGCTTGCTAATTCAAGAGTTTGATTCTGGTTTATGGGTAGGGGATTGACGATATGTCTTTGGCTTGGCCCGCCGTGGTTCAACTATTGGTTTTCATTTATTCTGGCATACAGTAGAATTAACCATGAGTACTCGTCTTTGTTTATTATAGTGATTAATTTGATTTTTATGTTTTCACTTTGATGCATTGACTGAGTTGGGAGCCTTTATGCGAACCGATTTTTTTTATGTATTTCTGTATTAAGAGTAGCATCGGGACCCAGGGTGAAGTTAGCTAGTTGTAAAAATGCTTTAACCCCCCCCCCCCCCCCCCCCCCCCGGTGGTTTGCTCTACTGACCGTTCTAAGGCGGTGGTCCCGGTCTTAGTCTTACTCTTTTTTGCTTTGTGGTTTATTCTACGAGGTGATTTGTTGTATGTCTTTCCGTGTGTCATTTTGTTTTTGTGTTTTTCAGTCCTTTTAGTATTGCGATTACCTCGCTTGGGGAAGAGAGAGCTAATCTCAGTGCTTTTCGTACGTTTGTTTGGTTTGTGTTTGTTTAGATTTGTTGGTTTCCTCTTCCTCGGGGTCTAGGAAGGGCTGCGGTTTGTGATTGTGGCACTCCCTGGACTTTTCTCTTACCTTTTATGAATAGACGGGCTTTCCTAATTAGATATGTATTTACAAAGAAGGCTGCGCCTGTTTCAGCTGTGATTGACATTCATAGAGGATTATAGGTATTGCTGCGGACGAAAGTGTCACTGTTAAGTGCATGCAGGCATTCAATGTGTATTTTTCGGACACTTTTTTTGTTTTGTGGCGATCAGTGATATATTATGTAAGAACATGCACTGATACCATCACCATACTCTACTCAACAATAAAACTTGATCCTTGATTGTCTTGTTCCTTGATTTGTAAATGTTTTCCATGCGTTATGACTAACAGGAATTTAGCATGGAATCATTGTGCAGCTACAGTGTATCAGCCATCTGAAACCGTATTTTCTCGGTGTAGCATGTTATTTTAACCCATAAAGCGACCAGCAAAAATTGTAGCAGACAACATTTTTTTTTAAATCTTCAAGAAGATAAGTCTTGATATTTCATGTGAATCGTCTGCAGCAGACGATTCACATGAAATATCCAGACTTGTTGAAAATTTGAAAAGCAAAATGTATACTGCAACAGTTGTGATTGGCGATATAAGAGTTAACAGCTTCTGTCAACTGATAGGACGGTATATGGTGAGTTATTGATGAAAAATTATGACAATCCAATTTGTGTCATTCCTGAAAGTTTTATAGCTTTGGTTTAAATCGTCAACCTGTAGATATACTTGTGTACTTAACACTGTGCCTATGCATAATTATCACACACACTAAATAGAATAGAAAATGGAATTAGAATACAATTATATCTATGTATTCGTTATATTATATCTATTATATCTATGTATTCGTTATATTATTACGTATTGTATGATCAAAGTACTGAGAGTGCTGATAGGGCGATTGTTTGTGAACTTTGGATAGTGTAAGGCAAATGTTGCATCTGGTTGGCAGTTAAAATCGGGCTTAAAGAATACTATAGTTTAAATCCGGATTTTTCTAACTCAATTTGCTTTTGAATTTAAAGCTCTTGCATTTGTAAACCTTTCTGTGTTATGAGAACAAGAGACAAAGCAGAGGAATCAAGTATTTCCTTATCAACCAAAAACTGAACCAGAATATTTTTTTACTTCATTTTTTAGCATGGACTTATTGACGGTAGTCAATTCATAGTGAGCAGCACATTACGAAACCGTGCCTTTTCAAACAAACTGCAAAAATGAAAATTTGCAGATAAAAAATTCTGATATTTTTCATGTTTCTGCTCAAAACATAGATTGTGGGTACTGGTTAGAACCGCCTCGACGAGGCAGTTCTAATAAGAACCCACAATCTATGTTTTGATCAGAAATAAGAAAAATAATGTATACCCCTGTAAACCCCAGTTTTACTATATAAAAATGGGGTTAAGGGGGGTCAAAATTATATAGACATGTTTTCGTGATGAATGTCCAACAATGACTTTTTGGTCAAATTTAACAGTTCATGCGAAGGCGCAGCTATGAAAGTATGAAAGTCAAATGATGTGATTGCTTTTTGCTAATTTTATCAAGTTAATTTATCAATCTAAGATTCTATATATGTATATTTTTTTTTCAAAAGCCAATACTTATATATTTTTTGTAGTAGAAAAAACTAAAAGATGTTCTTTTAGCATTGCGATTACCTCGCTTGGGGAAGAGAGAGCTAATCTTAGTGCTTTTCGTATGTTTGTTTGATTTGTGCTTGTTTGGTTTTGTCGGTTTCTTCTTCCTCTTGGTGTCTGGGAAGGGCTGCGGTTTGTGATTGTGGCATTTCCTGGACTTTCTTATCTTTGTTTTTGCTTTAGCACAAGAAAATGTTCGATTAAAACTAGAAAATGAGTGATGCCTCTAGCAAATTCTTTCTCTAGAATGTTCTTTGATACTATATGAGGGGAAAAGATTTTCATATGGGTATCTTTGTGTAAACACAAGTGTATTACACTTGTTATTTATAGGACAGCAGATCCTGGAACAGGCCTAAAGCATACAGATGCATGAGACACAGCTCGGCGTTTTATTATTTAATTATAGCTATAAAACTTTCAGCAATGAAACAGATTCTTTTGGCATAATTTATCATGAATACTGAAGAATTCTCATCATGGCCAGAGGAAGGTAAGCGCGAAATTATATATTAGGCGTTATTGAAAACTTTTTTGATCCTTAATATCAAATTTTCTATTAATGTTATCATTCCTGTGGAAATGGTTTTGTAATATTCATTATCTTAGCTTTAAGATGATGTAAATTAAAATCTTCTATCTTGAAACAAAAATGGTCTGTTTTGAGGAAAAATAGAAGCACCATCAAAATGCAATAATTACATAGTAAATTAAGAAATTTTATGACGATTTTAATCGCTTTTACACTTATTATCTTTAAAAGCGAATCCAATAGTTATCCTGTGCAAACTGTTTCATATACAAATGTATTTGACCGTTCTAATGGTATAATTTTGTTTCAAAATAATGAGATTAAAATGGTCTGTTTTAATGATTCCTGTAGAATTAGCCGTGAGTACTCGTCTATGTTTATCATAGTGGTTAATTTGATTTTTAAATTTTCGCTTTGATGCATTGACTGAGTTGGGTGCCTTTATGCGAATCGAATGTTTAGTATTTCTGTATTTAGAGTAGCATCAGGACCCAGGTGAAGTTGGCCGGCCGTAAAAGTGCTTTAACCACACCTTCCCCAACCCCCACCCGGGTGGTTTATTCTACTGCCCGTTCTAAGGCGGTGGTCCCAGTGTTAGTCTTACTCATTTTGCTTTGTGGTTTATTCCACGATGCGATTTGTTTTAAGTCTTGCCTTGTGCTATTTTATTCTTGTGTTTTTCAGTCCTTTGAACATTGCGATTACCTTGCTTGGGGAAGAGGGAGCTAATCTTAATGCTTTTCGTGTTTCCTCTGGGATGAGCTGCGGCTTACTTGTGACTGTGGCACTCCCTGGACTTTCCTCTTACTTTTTTTTGATATAGTCAATTTCCCTTTTCTAGATGGCGATGTCCCCCGGCGTACCACACATGGGTTATACATATCTCAACTTATTAGATTCGCCAGAGCTTTTTTTTCAAATCTTAGTAACTTTTATTTTACTCTACTGTAGCTCCCTAGTAAGCTGCATAATGTTACATTTCATGGGCTGAGTTCTATTGGTTCAACTATTGGTTTTCATTTACTCTGGCATACAGTATAATTAGCCACGAGTACTCGTCGTTGTTTATTATAGTGATTAATTTGATTTTTATGTTTTTGCTTTGATGCATTGACTGAGTTGGGAGCCTTTATGCGAACCGAATTTTTATGTGTTTCTGTATTAAGAGTAGCATCGGGACCCAGGGTGAAGTTAGCTAGCTGTAAAAGTGCTTTAAACCCCCGGTGGTTTACTCTACTGACCGTTCTAAGGCGGTGGTCCCGGTGTTAGTCTTACTCTTTGTTGCTTTGTGGTTTATTCTACGAGGCGATTTGTTGTATGTCTTTCCGTGTGTCATTTTGTTCTTGTGTTTTTCAGTCCTTTTAGTATTGCGATTATCTCGCTTGGGGAAGAGAAAGCTAATCTCAGTGGTTTTCGTACGTTTGTGCTTGTTTGGATTTGTCGGTTTTCTCTTCCTCTTGGGGTCTGGGAAGGGCTGCGCTTTGTGATTGTGGCACTCCCTGGACTTTTCTCTCCCCCCCCCCCCCCCCCCGCCGCTTTTCTCATACCCCATTTTCTGGCCCGTTTGCGCAGTTGATAAATATCCTTTTGGAGTTTCGATGTGTTCAATGCTATCAATCTGACGATAGCAGACACAGTCATCAGCGAACAGATGAATATCAGAATCTATTCCAACCATGAAGTCATTTATATACAAGGAAAATAACAGTGGACCGAGAATAGTGCCCTTCGGCACACCAGACAAAACAAGTGCCGATTACGATTTTGCACCATTGACTACAACACTTTGTTGCCTATTGCACAGAAATGAATCGATCCATACTAAAGTTTTTCCACTGATGCCATATCCATGGAGTTTGCATTGCAGAAGTTTATGAGGAGGAGTGTCAAAGGCTTTCTCGAAGTCAATATGACTGTATCTACTTGACCTCCTGCATAAAAAAAAGCCCAATCATTTGTTACTGTGAACAACTGAGTCTCACAGCTACGGTTCTTCCTGAAAGCACGTTACATGTCTGATAGAAGACTGTGCTCATCAAGATGCGCCATAATATTTGTACATACTATGTATTCAGGCATCTTGCAGGGAACACATGTCAAGGACACTGGACGATAGTTACTTGGTGAAGCTCTGTCGCCCTTCTTGTAAATTAGACAGCTGTTAGCCAAAGACCATTTCTTGTGGCAAAGACAGGACCAAATTCTACCGCAAGTTCATAAGGTCCCAAAGCCTTTGAGGGATTCAAAAAAGGTAAGAAATCCTTTCATCATTTTTATAACACCTTAATTTGAAACGTAAATGTCATTCATTGGCGGAGTTGACTTCTCAAGTAGAGAGACCTCACTTTCCGAAGTTTTGGAGAATACATCTGTAAACTGACCATTGAAATCCTCAGCCTGCTCGGTTTCAGACTCGGCCAAATCACTACCATTTCTCCTTTTGAGAGGATGGGTACTCTGATTGTCTTTCCTCTGACTGTTGGTATACCGATAGAAGTCTTTAAAAAAAACCTTTTTAAGATAAACCTTGATGTCACCAACCAATTTGTTATGCTTTTCCTTGATGTCAGATTTGATTTGCTGTCTCCGTTCTTGGAACTTAGTTCTGAGTTTATTACTACCAATAGTTTTTTTTGCCTTTGCGTGAATCTTGTTCGTTTTTTTTTTTTTTTTTTTTTTTTTTTTTTTTTGTCTTTGCATGAGTTTTATTCCTTGAAGAGTTGAGAAGGGATGATTCCCTTCCTCAATCCAGGAGGCTGAGCCATGCTTGGGACAGTACGTATCTTTTACAAGTAAATGTCCTTCTTGTTCTTCTTAGTATTCATGTTCGCTTGCTTATGCAGTTCGTGTTTGGACCTGTTACCCTTTCCCATGGAATACTACATCTTCGTTTTCATTTGTTAAGATATGATAGACCATGGCTTATTTGCAAGTATATTTACAGACAAGAACTCTGATGAAGCCCCTCATTACTTTAAATACACAGAAATCGATTTCAAAGCCAAGATAAACTTCCTACTGTACTTTTGATATCACTCAGAAAGACGTTCTTTGCTTTGTCGTTTTATTTCAAATGAAAATATTTTGGTATGATTGCCCATATCTTATCAGAAACCATTTGTCTTTTCTGTTTCTTTGTTTTGTTCTCAAATATCTAAAATTAAATTTACGGCCTAACATTGGTGTGACCTATGCAATTTCTGTAGTAAAGTGTTTTTTTTTTTTTTTTGTTTTTTTTTCTTTTTAAGTTTTGTTTAAGAAAATTCTTTTACTTTTCTTTGCTGAATTTGAATTATTGGTGTTTCACAACAATATTGTGAAAATTTCAGAGAAAAAAAAAAAAAAAAAAAAAATGAACAAGCGGAGCTTGTTGAAAATTAGTCCGAGTCTTCTCTGACGTTAAAGGGGAATGCAATATAAGTTGTAAGTATATCTTGGAGTAAAGTGCTTAACAAACCATTTATTTTGATGCAAGATTTTTCACAATCGGCCTAGAAAAAAGGAAGTTATGGTGGTTTGAATATATCTAAAGTGGCTGTCATGGATGCTGCCATATTATAGGATTTGTGACGTCACACAGCCCAAATTAAATATGCAAAACCAAATTATAAAAGGTTTTTAAAAATAATCTTGCTACAGATTTTTTATAGTCTTTTAATTCTAGTGACAAGCAATCATTTCCCCCAAAATAAACCAATTTTATGAGAATAACTACCTTTATGAAACGAATTTTAATTTTTATGAAACCTCATTAAATATTCAAAATGGCGGCGCCCATACCACCAATGTTAAATTATTCAATTGTCTATAACTTAATTAAGTTTTCACCGATTTTGATCAAATTTGTGTCAAAATTCATTGTTTGTAAAGTTCTTTACTTTAAAGCACACTTTCTTTTAAGGTTGTATTCCCCTTTAAAATGGCCTTTCTTTATTTTGATATATAATACAAAGAAAAGACACTAAAACATCAGAGAAGACTCGGATTAGTTGAAAATCTGCTTCTAAGTCACCTACCCTATAGCTTCCTGCATAATTTGCATTAATTTTTACGATGGGAAAACGTGAAAATATATGATTTTTTTTTAAAAATCAATGAATAGAATAAAAGTTTTTGTGCATAAGTAGTTACGACAAATGGGTTTGCACTAAATCATTATAAAAGTGCAAATTTACTTCTTCTGCAAAAAACTTTTTTCTGTAAGCTGTCGAAAACACAGTAAGACATAATCGAAAACATTAAAATATTATAAAATAATTTTAAACCATCTTGTTGGTCCGTCTAGTAACGGTTGGACATAATATTTAGCCTGTGTTTATTTCTTTAATCTCTTGTCTGTGATTGCGATTGCTTTTCAGAAGAAATCATATTGTTGTTTTTATTTCGCAGATGTCCCATAAATTTACCGAAATGGATTTTTCTAAGACAAGGTAAGCATAAAACATGTTTTAAACATAATATAGTGGAATGAATGTTAAGATGTATAATCTGCAGACCAAACCATGCAGACCAGTGGACCATGGACCAGTCTGCAGTGGACCAAAAGGGGACATTTTGCAGACCAAGTATCTTGCAGACCAGGCTTTGTGCAGACTATATAGTGAATAATTTTGATAAAATGTCATTATTTATATGACATGCCTTAATTAAAAATGTATTTTTTTTTATTTATTTATTTAGTTTCATTAATTCCTCCTATCACTTTGGAAAAGAGAAGAGCAGAATAACTGAATTTTCCTCTGTTCATTAGATTGTATGAAAATAAATATACTTTTCTCTTCCTATCAGTTTAGTCTTTGGAAGGTCTTAAAGCAAATAATAGTATAAAAATGGGCTTGGCTTAGAAACAAATAATGGAATATAAAAGTAAAAAAAAAAAAAAAAAAAAAAAAAAAAAAAAAAAAAAAATGTTGAGAGAACAGTATTTAATATTCTCACCAGCATTTTACAATACTGACAATAAAATAATAAATAATACATGGATAATCAGAGATTCAGTGTCAACTATTCCTAAATATCATTATGTAACACTGAGGTATCCAAAGAAAATCAGTATCTGTAATCAAGTTATTTAATGAAAAATGTAAGAAGACATCAGAAAACAATGCAATCGTCAGGGTGGATGATGCAATTGTTTGGTATCCTGTGTATTTGTTAATATACTGCAGCTTACATAAAGTATACTAAAAGCATATTGATATATTAGCACATATTTACATGAAAACAAAATTATAATTTAAATGTAGAAATTAAAACAACATTAATATGCACTCCCTTTGATCATTTAAATTTATATTGACTAATTTCCCCAGATGATTCATAATAAATATAAACATGAAAACAAAATTTAGAACATAATAATCTGTTGCTATAATAACCCTATTGGGACAGATAGGCCTGTGCAAACAGTGTAAACCCAGATCAGACACCTCAGAATGCGATGTCTGATCAGGGTCTGCACTATTTGCCGTACATACCAGGTCCTTTTGGACCATATTTTTACAATGAAGTCATGTATACCTACAATACATATTATTTATTTATTTATTTATTTATTATAAAACAATTTACACTGAGATGATTTGGTACTTCATGAAGGAAATATTATATTTATTGAACTGTTCCTATTATATTTATTAAACTGGTCCAAATATCAAAATACTTTTTATCTCCTATTGTGTAAATAATGTTGTTCTTTCTTTCACTCATTGTTTCTTTATTTATTCATTTATTAATATAATTTTCTTGCGTGATTGTTTAAATGTCGTAATTAAGTAATTTAAGGAATTTTTTTTTTAATTTCTTTCAATTTTTTTATTGTTTCTGTGAATTGTTTATATTTCACAATTAAAACTTTCTTTTATATCTTTCAGTTTTTGTTTGTTTCTGTGAATTTATTTATTTATTTGTTGTTTTGTCTAAATTATGTAATTTTGTTTGTTGCCCTCAATCTTTGCCCTGTGAGAGTAGATTTTTGTATAGTTGCATTTTACTTGTCTGATAATAAAAAAATAATGTTTGTGTTGTTTATTATATTTCACAAATATTTTAATATATTTTTATTACTTCTTTAAATCTTTGTTACTTCCAGTTACTCACTTTTTGTCAATGTTTTATTATTGTTTTTATTACTATTATTATTATTTTCTTCTTTTACAGTGAAAGTTTCAAAACAGAATATTTTTTTTTTTTTTTTTTTTTTTTTTTTGAAATCTTGAAATACATGTAGTTATTAAGCTTTTCTTTTGTTATAACCAAAGGAGAGTAAAGCTTTTCAGCTATGCGATTTCATTGGTCAATAGTTTTAGGGTATTTGATATCCAAGAGGAATGACAGGTATTATCAGATGATTGACATGTCTTATCAGGTGACTGATGGGTCATATCAGATACAGTTTACATGATAAAATAAATCCACTACAATATTAAGTGTTTTTTTTTTCTAACACACAAAATAATATTAATGAAATGTTTGTCATACAATTCATTTACTTATGTAAATATAATGAAGACTGAAACAGAGCATAGGGAAAAAGACACAAAATTAATTTTGCTAATTAACGGAAAAAATCTTATTATTTGGCATTAATGAAATGCTTCATAAAAATAATTCATATATTTATAAAATGTAAATCTAATGAAAACTAATACAGAATATGGGGAAAATGTCACAAAATTAATTTTCCTAAATAATAGGAAAAAATCTGATATTATTTGGTATTAATGAAAGGCTTGTCATACAAATAATTTATTTATGTAAATATAATGAAAGCTTAATCAGAGCATGAGAAAAAAAAGACACAAAATTAATTTTGCAAATTTAGTAGAAAAATAAACTGATAATTTGGTATTAATGTAAGCTTATCACAAAAATAATTCCTTTCTGTAAATATAATGAAAACTGATACAGGGCATGGGGGAAAAGATATAAAAGGAAAATTCTTTTTTTTTTTTTTTTTTTTTTTTTTTTGTGTGTGTGTGTATTCATGAAATTCTTCTCATAAAAATAATTCATCTATTTATGAAAATATAATGATAACTGACAATGAACATGGGTAAAAGAAATACACAAAATTATTCACTATATAGTCTGCACAAAGTCTGGACTGCCAGGTACTTGGTCTGCAAAAAATAATTTTGCAAATTAACAGGAAAAAAATCTTATTATTTGATATTAATGTAATGATTATCATAAAAATAATTCCTTTGTGTAAATATGAAAACTGATACAGGGCATGGGAAAATGACAAAAAATCATATTTGCTAATTAACAGAGGAAAATTCTTATTTATTTATTTATTTATTTTTTTGTATTCATGAAATGCTTCTCATGAAAATAATTCATCTATTTCTGAAAATATAATGATAACTGATAAAGAGCATGGGAAAAAATGATATAAAAATTATTCACTATATAGTCTGCACAAAGTCTGGTCTGCAAGGTACTTGGTCTGCAAAATGTCCCCCTTTTGGTCCACTGCAGACCGGTCCAAGATCC
The DNA here is from genome assembly GCA_964016985.1 of Anodontia alba. Classification (NCBI taxonomy): domain Eukaryota; kingdom Metazoa; phylum Mollusca; class Bivalvia; order Lucinida; family Lucinidae; genus Anodontia; species Anodontia alba. Next base: position 9,844,161 of record OZ024834.1, on the reverse strand, counting down.
ATTGGTCTACATGGTTTGGTCTGCAGATTATACCCAACCCTTCTTGTCGGCTCCTGAGAGTTCTTGTCGGTTCTCGTTACTTCTTGTCACTAAATAGGGAGACCGTTTATAAGGAGGGTTACATGTTTTAGTCCCAATCGTCATGGAGGAACCAGCTAACAAAGTTAATTTCCTTTTCCGGTTTCCAACTGGCCGAAAGATTTGGAAACATGGTTTGTGTTTGTTATTTGGGTATTTAACCCTCGAAAGACATTTCAGCTGCACATTAACTGTGCTTTTTCAAAAAGGGTAGTCACCCAATGGTTGATTTTGAATGATTACGCATAGATGACGCTTAGAGTCTAAAAATCTTCCAGCAAAAATACTGCCCGAACAGAAACTTTTGTAAATTTAGTCTGAGAAATACTTATTCCGGTTAATAGTCAGGCTGGTCAAGAGATGTACTATTGACCAACGTTGCGGAAAAAAAAGCGACAACCTCCTCTCTTCCTGTTAAGAGAACAGTTATATGGGCATTCGCAAAATCCAATGTTGTGGGTGAAAATTTAACGCTCGTGATACCAGCGAGCATGATGATGAATTATTGGATTTTTGATTAACGTGCAGGTACAGGAGCAAGATCAGTGCCCCCCCCCCCCCCCCCCCTTCCAGGTAGCTGGCTTGCATGCACGGCAGATCTCCAGGTATGTCTGAGGGTCAATAACTGAGAGCTTCCACTCTCTGCAGTCCCTCTGTCAATTACTTCCATGTCATTTTGGGCCTCCCAGGTAATTGTCATTTAGAACTGATCAATGTTAAATTTTGTAAAGATTATGTTTGGTGTCTTAAACAGTGTTCTTGGGGGATGCATAAATCCGGGTCGAGATTCCTAAAAGTTCCCAAAGCTGAGTCTGCTGTACGTATGTTTTTTTTTTCAGATGATCTGACTGAAGTCCATAGGCTGTCATGTGTTATTAGTACCTTCAGAGGCATCTTAAAAGAACAGTAATAATCCACTGCATCTTTTTCACACCTTTGACAGTACCATTATTTAACTGTTTGCTTTACTTGCAGCAAATGATGGTAGCATTCAAGCATTGCATGAAATATCAAATCCAGTTCGCTGGCTGTACTTATAATCTTACTGATGGTAGTAACATACTAGTATACTAGTATCAACAGAGCATCATTTCTCAGTATCACAACATGGCTGAAAGAAGCTGACTGCAATTCAAATTTTAAGTGTACATACAGAGAGACAAATGGACAAAGGGATAACCAAAGGAATGTCAAAAAAGATATATACACCTGAAATAGTTTGTATGTCTTGGGTATGAAAACTAGGGCAATTTGTGTGACTGGATATTCAGTAATTTTGAGACCTAGTAAAATTCTTCATTTGTTTTCAGGCAGCACACAAATCCTTCCGCACTAAGATGCGATTAGCAAAGAAGCAGAAGCAAAACAGACCTATCCCACAGTGGGTGAGGATGAAAACAGGAAACACAATTAGGTAAAAAGTATATGTCAGAGCACATGGTATGGCTCCAGATAAGGGGGATATCCAGATATTTTTCTTATTTATGAAAACTTACATTGTGGTACTCATTAGAAGCACTTCTAATGAATACCCACAAAATGTTATTTTGTGGACAAATAAGAAAAATATCAATAGTTTCTGATTTGAAAAAAAATAGCCTTATCTTAAGCTCTGATAGCAAAAACACCTTAACCCTTGTCATGCTGAATAAATTAAGATGCCACACCCACTTCTAATTTTCAGCCATTCGAGTAGCTTGATCCAGATTGTTGATACAAATTCACATAATGGCAAACAGTGTAGATCCAGATCAGTTGGCTTCCTCAGAAGCCAACTGATCTGGATCTATACTGTTTGCAAAGGCAGGGTATATCTGTGTTCAGCACGACTAGGGTTAATTGAGCCTAAGCACACTGGTAATCTCGTAAGGGGTAGCCTCTGGTTATGCACTCAAAGTCCTTACGCGAACTTCCGGCCATGACTTACGAGACAGATGTCAACAAATGGGTAAGTTCTCTTGATTTATTGATTTTTTCGCCAATTTCATAGACATAGTTTGAAAATTCGGGCAGTGCTATTCCCAGCTACTTTCATTACTAGGTCGGAAAAGATAGTTGTGGGCTTGGAAAAACAAGCCGCTATTTTTTATTTCAATTTCACCCGGAGATGGGTAGTCAGGTATTCCTATTTTGACTTCTTTTCCAGTGCAGTATGAAGGTATTTTCAGCTATCTAGACTATGAACACTTATTGTACATATCAAATAAGGTGCACTTCAATCTACGTCTTTGTTGAAATACATAAGATGCAAAAATTTCCCAAGCATTTGTTCCGGGGACTGAAATATTTGTGCCGAATATGACTTTTGAGGCTGACTACCCCTTACAGGGGCATTAACCCTTACGGGGACAAGAAAGCCAATTGTCAGGTGTCTAATTACAAGGCCTGATTATCCCTTATGGGAACATTAGTCATCAGAATGCCCTGCATTTAACAACATGCAGATTTTAGACCAAACCAATTTCAAAATATTCCATATATATATATATAAACAAACAACATGAAAGGTTTTGCAAATGAGGCAGCATGTATCAATAAGGGTTTTGATATGCCACGTTTGCACATTTTCTTATATTTGAAGCTCTCACTTGAGCAAAATCTATATATAAGTTTCATTATATTGCTGTAAAAATCGCTTTGTGATGTATAGGTTTTCTTGTCCCCGTAAGGGTTAATACTCCCCTAAGGGGTAGTCGGCCTCGTAAGTCATATTCGGCACAAATATTTCAGTCCCCAGAACAAATGCTTGGGGAATTTAAGCATCTGTTGTATTTTAAAGTGGACTTGGTTTGCAGCACGACTTAATCTGATATGTTAAATAAGTATTTCATAGCCCAGATAGCTGAAAATACCTTCATTTTGCACTGGTGAAAATAGTCAAAACAGGAATATTGGACTACCCTTCTCTGGGTGAAACTGGTGAAAATAGTCAAAACAGGAATATTGGACTACCCTTCTCTGGGTGAAATTGAAATAAAAAAACTAGCCCCTTGATTTTTCAAGCCCACACCTATCTTTTCCGATGCAGAATTGAAAATTGTTGGGAATAGCATTGTCCTATTTTTCAAAATATGTCTATGAAATTTACTAAAAATCAATAAATCAAGAGAGTTTATCCATTTGTTGACATTTGGATGTCTTGTAAGTCATGGCCGGAAGTTCACGTAAGGATTTTGAGTGCATAACTGGCGGCTACCCCTTACAAGATTACCAGGTGTGCAAAGGCTTTTTAGGAGATGAGCTGTTGTAGTCACTTGCCATCAAGTGTCCTTTATTCATCTACAGCTTTGGATGACCTCTGAAACCTCTGGGCTGATTTACATGGAGGCTTTTATCATTGAGGGATTGATTATATACCAGGTGTAAGGCTCGCACAATTAATCGGATACTCAATTAATTGATCAATCAATAAAAAAAAAATGATTATCATTACAGATTTGCTTATAATCAATCATTTGGTTTCTGTGTTACTTTACCGTATTTACCCTTAGTATTCAGACACATCTGCTTCTTACCATACTTTATCTAAAATTTGAACAAGTACAATTTACTGCCCCAGTTGCGTCTAAAATAGCTGGATTAACGGCAAACAGTGTAGACCCAGATGAGAGGCCACATTTGCAGTGTCTCATCTGGGTCTAGTCTATTTGCTTAGGCCTGTCTGTCCAAATACCTACAATAAAATATAACATATATGTATTTAAAGAGTCATGCTCAGACAGATAAAATTATGACCAAATCTTCAGTGATTACTAATCGATTATCGATCGCAATGGCAGGACGATTGATTATCTTTTTAGCTCTGATTAGCCAGCCTTAATACCTTGCCACACGATGGTAGCAGGGTATTACATCACAGCTCCATATAAGAAGGGGTATCCACATAGTATTTTTATCACACCTGCATAGCATGGGTGACTTAGGAACTTGTGCAAGTTTCCGTTCGTCCATGTACTTGGGTCCACCCAAGCGACCACCCAGAATGAAGTCTACAATCTGGAAAACCTAGTTAATTTCACTTCTCTGATTGTTTTATCTCACGGAATTAAACAATGATGGCAACTGTCACTCCTCTGGAGCTTGTTTCCACATTTTAGTACGTTGGTGCGATATTTACAAACTTCAGTGAAGTTCTTTCTATTGTGGTTATTACACTCCACAGGCCGGCCTCGGTGGCTCAGTTGGATGCGCCGTCCGACTGGAGACCAGGAGGTCGCGGGTTCAACCCCCGCCGAGGTCGGCAACATTCTTTCGTGGAGATTGATCATGAAATATTTTCTACGGTCATTCTCTCCCTTCCGCTGATTCAAGAAGGGCAGTTGTCAGTTTCTGGCGAAAGAATGTGCACAATACTGGTTAACCGCTTAGAGGACTAAGCCTGCCCAGTAAACATGTGGTTAGGTAAACTGACCGCGCTCGACATGACCCCATTGGGTTGACTGGGCCGTAAAACCTCAACACAAACAATATTACACTCCACAAAAATGTGTAGGTATTCATTAGAAGCGCCTCGGGGAGGTACTTTTAATGAGATACTTTTAATGAGAGTACCCACAAAGTGTTTTGTGGAGAAATAAGAAAATGTTTACCTGATAGCCCCTGTTCTTGTGTCATATACTCTCGTCCGCTGTATAACCTGAATACCCTTTGAGATGTTTTCATGAAAGTTTACACAAGCACCATAACACAACACGCAGAACACAAGAACCATAACTCCGGTTTACCTACTTTTGCAGTAACTTAAAAACCATTTGATATATTCATAGCTACAGATAAGAGGGGGTATCCACAGAAAATTTTTCTTATTTCTCGACAAAAACATGTTGTGGGGGTACTCATTAGAAGCGCCTCGCCGAGGCGCTTCTAATGAGTACCCACAATACAATGTATATGTTTTTGTTGAGAAATAAGAAATATATCAGCATTTTTCAGATGTAAAAAGCGCCTTATCTGTTGCTATGTATATTGTAAAATATAAAGGAGCATGGGACAACCAGGGTTTTCCCTCAGAAATTTATTTAAGAGGACATATGTCTCTATTGACCCATATTTTAGGGGACATATAAAGTAATTTCAGGGGTCAATTGTTTGAATATTTTACAGAAAATGTGCGGGCCTCCGTAGCCTAGTGGATAAGAGAGTTGACTCTTAATCCATTAGGTTTCTCACCGCTGTGGTTCGAGCCTCGCTCGGGTCATGTGGGAAAGCCAAGTTCTGCTTACAGATGGTCAGGTGGTTTTTCTCCGGGTTCTCCGGTTTTCGCCAACCTTCGATGAACGATCAGCTCGATATAAGTGAAATATTCTTGAAAGGGCCGTAAAACCCAAATCAAAAAAAAAAAAAAAAAAAAGTTTACAGAAAATGTAGTTAATTTTAAGGGACATCAATGTCTCTCTAAAATGAAGGTTTAGGGGACATCAGAGTCAAAAAGGGGGCAAGTCTTGCGTTTTTGAGAGACAAGGAAAACCTTGGAAAACTTAAGGGTGAGGAGATGTAATTGTTTTTCCACTAGTCTATCTCTGTCTGTCTGTCCTTTTACACTTCGTTCTAGTTTAACATTTTATGCATATATGATATAACACTTAGCATTATAACCGTTTCACTATAGAACCAAGTTAGTACACCATTTTTGACGCAAATGACCCTCATGGGTTGATGCGTCATTTAACCTGAACTCATCATCATCTGTCCTTTTACAAATCATGCCCATGACTGTCTCTCCGTCTAATGGTAATTTTGTACCTGCTCAAGAGATCTAACTGAGGGTGAGTTGTGATTTCTGTATTTGCTCACATTTGTTTCTGATTTTAACTTGAGAACCATTTCAGTTATTGTCATGAAACTATGCTAATGTAAAGCAACATTGGACTGCAGCAAAATTCAAGAACAATTCAAGAACTCTATATATACTCAGAAAGAATGAAAACTTTACATGATATTATACCAATTTATACATGTTTGCCTTTATAATAGAAACTCTTGAAGTACATTAAATCATAAGCCGATCAATACATAAGACAATGGCAATAGAACCAAGCTTAGGTTTCAGTTTTCACCTCTCCCCGAGCTGTGGTAAATTTCTATTTACTTCATGTACGCATTCTTACAGATAAACACTTACTGTGTAGCAGCGATAAGAAAAACCAAATTTGTTTCATTCATCGACCTTGTACAGAAATGCCATGTCTTTCTGAAAATCAATGTAACAAGGTATGCTTCAGGCTGGCGCAATGGTAAATGATATTGCACAACATTCTGGATGCTCTCGTCAGACTATCCATAACCTCAATACCAGGTTTGCAATCACTGGTTCCATCCACGATTGTCCGCATCCTGGTCAGCGTCATGTGATGTTACAACAGGATGACCACTATATTACGCTGACCCATTTGCGTAACCGATTTTTACCAGCAATGGCAACTGCTCGACAACTTTGGGTAAACGCTCAAACAATCCGAAACCGTCTTAGGCAAAACAACATTCCTATTTGAGCTCGTAGACCGTACACTGGTCTGATTCTCACTGCCCGCCACAGGGCCGCTAGTCTCTTATGGGCTCAACGTCACCTGCACTTGGCCCGTTGTCAGTGGCATAACGTGATTTTCAGTGATGAATCGCGTTTCAGCATAAGCCATGCTGACTGCAGGGTCCGTGTGTATCAACGCAGAAATGAAAGATATTGCACAATGCTGCGTCAGGGAATGGGATAGAGGGGGCGGGAGTGTTCTGGTATGGGGAGGTATCATGGGCAACGTCAAGACAGATCTTGTGGTTGTACAGGGTAATCTCAATGCTCAACGCTATGTTAACCTCATGAATAACCTTTCATTCATGCAGAATTTTGGACCTGGCTTAACTTTTCAACACGACAAGGCCAGATCCCCATACTACCCTCGTAACTGCAAACTTTCTGGCACAAAACAACATTTTACCTTGGCAGGCTTTATCCCCGGATATGAATCCTATCGAGCACATTTGGGATGAGCTTGGTCGAAGAGCTAGGACCAGTCACCTGATAAACAATGTGCAAGACTTAAACAGGCTCTTCAGCTGGAATGGCAGGCGTTTCCTTACGTTTTGATTAGACGTTATGTTAACTCCATGAGGCAGAGAATCCATGCATGCATTGCTAGCCATGGCGGCCCCACGCAGCTGATAAATTGCTGCCAGGAAAAGCATAATTTCTTAAGAAAAAATGAAATCAGAATGTTGAAAATGATTTTTCCCTTACATCTCAAAGTTCTGATTTTTTTTATTTGACCCCTGTGCCATATTTCACTAATAAAAGCATGATTTTCAAAGTAAAAACAAAAAATAAAAACTGCAATACAAAGTGATTGAGCTTTAGAATCACATATCACCATAGATATCACAGAAAGCTTCCTAAATGATGAAATATCTCCTTTTGAAGACCATGTAAAGTTTTCAGTTTTACTTGGTATATTTTGGGGAACTTTACAAACCTCTGAAGCTTGTTACAAGAAATTTTATTTTGTGTTGTTAACATATAACGGATAACCTTAAATAGCTCAAGAGCTATTCTCTGACAAACATAGTAAAAATAAAACAAAACAGCTACAAATAAATGAATAAGTTAATTAGTAAAGCAATGTAAATATATCACATTGAGACATCAGTATCACAGAGTTGGAAAAATATTTACAGCATGCAGATTTCAAAAGTTTATAGAGATCAACCCACTACCCAACAGATCACTGAAGAGGTACCAAAGACCTTAACCCTTATCCTGCTGAACCCGGATATGTCCTGCCTTTGCAAACAGTGTAGATCCAGATCTGTTGGCTTCTGAAGAAGCCAACTGATCTGGATCTGCACTGTTTGTAATTCAGTATGTGAATTTGTATCAACAACCTGGATCAAGTAGTCTGATTGGCTGAAAATTAGAAGTGGGCATGGCACCTTAATTTATTCAGCATGACAAGGGTTAATAAATGTAAATGAAAAGCAAGGTGCTATGCTCAGTATTCTGCCAAGGACGCAACTTGGCGCCATCGGCACTAAAAAATTACATATGGCTCAATAAGTCATCTAGTTTGGCCCACAGGCGCATAAAAAGTGTCATCCTGTACAAAAATCGCATCATGGACAAACTTTTCAGTGTGAATCTTTCGATGTTTGACTGCCAAGAATCAGCAAAAGTTCCATTTAATGATGGTTTTCATTGGTCAGTGATGGCCAGTTTAATAATGTTAGCCAATTGACGAGTCCCACTGTCTCTGTGGCTCAGCTGGATGAGTGTCCTACTGGTGATCAGGAGGTTGCAGGTCCGACTCAGGTTGCAGGTCCGACTCCCGACGGGTCGGCAACATTCTTTCTTGGATATTTGATCCCGAAATATTTCCTACAGTCATTCTCTTCCTTCCGCTGATTCAAGAAGGGCAGTTGTCAGTTTCTGGCAAAAGAATGTGCACAATACTCGTTAACCGCTTGGGAGACTGGGCCTTAAAACCTCAACACAAACAAAATCAGTGAGTCCCAATCAACCAGTTCTTATCGATGTCAAGAACATGGCTTCATCCCAAAATAAATCTCAAACAATTTTAATAATAAAAACCTAAAAGGTGGCATTTGGAAACAAAGGACACGTTACCGACAGAAAATGGGAGTCTCGGTTTTACTGAGACTCTTCATAAGCAGTAATGAATTTGCAACACTGCTTAACACCCTCTAGCTTCTACATGAGCAGAACTTCCATTTTCAAAGATACCACAGTGGGCTCAGTGATCCCAAAGAAAATGAAAATATAATCTGCACTTTGATAAAGTACATTTATGAGGAGACATTCTACTGCAGCCACACAGCACTGATCACCAGCATCAGTAAAGTAAAATAAAAGTCTTAAAAATTTGCCTTTAGAAACAAAGAACACATTACAGAAAGAAAATTGTCAGTTTCTGGCGAAAGAATGTGCACAATACTGGTTAACCGCTTAGAGGACTAAGCCTGCCCAGTAAACGTGTGGTTAGGTAAACTGACCGGGCTCGACATGACCCAAATGGGTTGACTGGGCCGTAAAACCTCAACACAAACAAACAATTTACAGAAAGAAAATTGGAGTGGGAAGGGTAACGCGAGGTGGAGATTTTTTAGGATGCATAATAATTATGTGAAAAAAAAAGAGGCCATGAAAGGCAGGGGTGAAAATTTTTTATTTTTATTTTCTTTTCCTCTCTATTTTTTCTGTCTTTTAGGAATAAATTCACGTTTTTTTTTTTAAATATTTTCCACAGAAACAGCAGACACTACTTAAGAATTTTATATATAGGTTTCATACTTGTCTTTAAAAATCCAATTTTTATCGCACCTGCTTGTAGCAGGGTGCGATATAGGCGTCCGATTTTCCGTCCGTCCGTCCGTCCGTCTGTCAACATTTATGTCGACGTTCGACATTTATGTCAAAGTTAGTATTCTAATCAACTACAAGACTAAACAACCATCAAACCTTGCATGAAACATCTCCCTGACCTCCTGACTTTGCAACATAGGCGTCCACTTTTCCGTATGTCTGTCCATTCGTCCGTCCGTCTGTCAACATTTATGTCAAAGTTCGACATTTATGTCAAAGTTAGTATTTTAATCAACTACAAGACTAAACAACCATCAAACCTTGCATGAAACATCTCTCTGACCTCCTGACTTTGCGACATAGGTGCCCACTTTTCCATTCGTCTGTCTGTTCGTCCGTCCGTCTGTCTGTCCGTCTGTCCATCTGTTAACAGTTCTGTTATGTCGAAGTTAGACATTTATGTCAAAGTTAGTATTCTAATCAACTACAAAACTAAACAACCATCAAACCTTGTATGAAACATCTCCCTGACCTCCCGACTTTGCGACATAGGTGCTCACTTTTCCATTCGTCTGTCCGTTCATCCGTCCGTCTGTCTGTTAACAGTTCTGTTATGTCGAAGTTGGACATTTACGTCGAAGTTAGTATTCTAATCAACTACAATTCTACAACAACCATCATACCTTGCATGACACATCTCCCTGACCTCCTGACTTGGCAGGTATGTTGACCCAGTGACCTTGACCTATATTTTGCGCTCCATTGACTTTGACACAATTTACGTTGACGTTCCAGATCTTCTCAACTATAAGGCATACAACTACCAAACCTTGCATAGTGCTTCTCCTAGATGTACTGACTTGGCAGGTACATTGACTCGGTGACCTTGACCTATATTTTGCGCTCCAGTGACTTTGACATATTTTGCGTCGACGTTCTATATCTCCTCGACTATAAGGCCTACAACCATCAAACCTTGCAAAGAGCTTCTTCTCAATGTACTGACTTGGCAGATACCTTGACCTGGTGACCTTGACCTATATTTTGGCTGCAGTGACTTTGACATAATTTACGTCAATGTTCCAGATCTCCTCAAGTGTAAGACCTCTAGCCACCAAACCTTGCATAGTGCTTCTCCTAGATGTACTGACTCGGCAGGTATCTTGACCCGGTGACCTTGACCTATATTTTGTGCTCCAGTGCCTTTTACACATTTTACGTCAACGTTCAATATCTCCTCAACTGTAAGGCCTACAACCATCAAACCTTGCATAGTGCTTCTCCTCAATGTACGGACTCTGCAGGTACCTTCACTGGGTGACCTTGACCTATATTTCGCGCTCCATTGACTTTTACACCTTTTACGCCACCCTTCCATATGTCCTCAACTGTAAGGCCTTCAACCACCAAACCTTATATAGACTTCGTCTCGATGTACTGACTTGGCAGGTACCTTGACCTGGTGACCTTGACCTATATTGTGCACTCCAGTGACTTTGACACATTTTATGTTGATGTTCGGTATCTCCTCAAATATAAGACCTACAACCACTAAACCTTGCATAGTGCTTCACCTCATTCCACTGGCTTGGCAGGTACCTTGACCCGGTGACCTTGACCTATATTTGACACATTTTACGTTGATGTTTGATAACTCCTCAACTATAAGGCCTACAACCACCATACCTTGCATTGTGCTTCTCCTTGATGTACTGAATTAGCAGGTACATTGACCCATGACCTTGACCTATATTTCATGCTTCAGTGACTTTTACAAATTTTACGTCAATGTTCCATTATCATTGGGCTGTATCATGTATGATACGAAAAGTCAGTGCTGAAGATATAGCCATTAGAGGGAATGGGACTGGCCCGGAATATATGTGCCCCACTAGGCACTTTGTCTACATTTTTTTCAACCCAGTTTTCCAAGTAAGCACTGCTAAGAATGAAATAAACTTATTTAATAACCACGTTCTGATTGTGGCTCCTGTGACTTTTGCCCCAGCAGGTGCGATGACGCCTTCCGCGGAATTCTTGTATGTATATCAGGCTATGTAATTTAGATTTTCCCAGAGAAAAATGGCTAAACTATTTGCAAGCAGTGGAGAACCTGACCAGATGCTGTGGTTTGCATGGTTTGATATGGGCCTGCACTGTTTGCCAGTTATCCTTTTGGGGGTTCTCCAAACTAAAATGTGTCTATTTCTACTAATATTTAACCTTACTACCCTGGGCAAATTCAGCAGATGACAAATTGATATTTTTCTTAATTTTCCAAGAAAACAGGATTTGACATTTAATGCAAATTGTCTCCATGGTAGACCTGTTTCCTGGGAAAAATAATTCAAAATGTCAGCTGAAAATTTTACCCAGAGTGCTAAGTGTTCAATTTGTCGTAAATTTCAGATACAATGCCAAGAGACGTCACTGGAGGAGAACCAAGCTGAAGATGTAGATTTGGTTATCTCCCTTTTCAAGGCCCTGTATTCAACCAGACTTCAGCACCTCAGGACTATTGACTGCAAACGAAAACAATATTTCAGATCATGTGTACAAACTAGACAAACTATTGGATCTGAAGGGCAGTCCTGCCACATAATTTGTATACAAATGTAAATGTTGAAGAAAACCGGAGTGAATAAAGGTCTTTGAAGAAAAAGCCATTGTTGTGTTTTTACAGGAGTGAAAATCATAAATATTTGAACTGCTGCGGCGTCTCATCTGGGTCTACACTTTTTGCCGAGGCCTCTCTGTCTGAATACATACAGTAAATACGGCACCCTAAGTCCAGATAAGAGGGAGTGTCAGGAAAACATTTTTTTTATTTCACCAAGAAAAATTGGGTACGTATTAAAAGTACGTCTAATGAATACTTGCAACGTGTTTTTGTGGAGAAATAAGAAAACTATCAGCAATTTTTGGTTAAAAAAATTCGCCTTATCTGCAGCTATAAGACAGGCCTATGCAAATAGCGCAGACCCAGATCAGATGTCCCAGAACCTTTCATCCGTTCAGGGTCTGCACCATTTGCCAGTCCACATATGAACTCATCGGAGTCTAAGGCACAGTGTGAGCAATTAGGATTGCTTGGTGCATTGTCAGCATTTTGCTTTGTACATGATACTGGCTGAATTATTACTTCATCCTATCTTCATAAAACTTGCTCAGAATGTTAATCACAATAAAGCCGGAACAGTGGCATGGTAGAGAGTCTGCTTTGTGTGCAGGAGGTTGTGGGTCCAATCCTTGGTCAAGTACCCACATCCTCCACACAAAGCAGACTCTTTACCATGTGTGGGTCAAATTGTTGGTTAAGAACCCACAACCTCCTGTACCCAAAGCAGACTCTACCATATGTGGGTCCAATCGTTGGTCAAGTACCCACAACCTCCTGTACTCAAAGCAGACTCTCTACCATGTGTGGGTCAAATCCTTGGTCAAGTACCCACAACCTCCTGTACCCAAAGCAGACTCTACCATATGTGGGTCCAATCGTTGGTCAAGAACCCACAACCTCCTGTACACAAAGCAGACTCTGTACCATGTGTGGGTCAAATCCTTGGTCAAGAACCCACAACCTCCTGTACACAAAGCAGACTCTGTACCATGTGTGGGTCAAATCCTTGGTCAAGTACCCACAACCTCCTCTACCCAAAGCAGACTCTACCATATGTGGGTCCAATCGTTGGTCAAGTACCCACAACGTCCTGTACACAAAGCAGACTCTCTACCATGTGTGGGTCAAATCCTTGGTCAAGTACCCACAACCTCCTGTACCCAAAGCAGACTCTACCATATGTGGGTCCAATCGTTGGTCAAGAACCCACAACCTCCTGTACACAAAGCAGACTCTGTACCATGTGTGGGTCAAATCCTTGGTCAAGTACCCACAACCTCCTGTACACAAAGCAGACTCTGTACCATGTGTGGGTCAAATCCTTGGTCAAGTACCCACAACCTCCTGTACACAAAGCAGACTCTGTACCATGTGTGGGTCAAATCCTTGGTCAAGTACCCACAACCTCCTGCACACAAAGCAGACTCTGTACCATGTGTGGATCCAATCCTTGATCAAGTAACCACAACCTCCTGCACACAAAGCAGACTCTGTACCATGTGTGGATCCAATCCTTGATCAAGTAACCACAACCTCCTGCACACAAAGCAGACTCTACCATGTGTGGGTACAATCCTTGGTCAAGTATTGGGGGTGGTCGGCTGTTGTGAAGGTATTGTGTATCTTGCGTCACTGGGCGTCCAACTGATACTGGCTTACAGTTGGGCAAGGCCTGCTATCCTTGTAGCAGGTAAGGGTAGAAGGGGGAATGTTTTTATTTCTGTTTCTTCACTTTTATTCCTGTTCCTCTTTCTTCCCTGTTCCTTTATCTCTTCTTTCTCTTTTCTCCCTTTCTCTGGGAGACGACACAAAATGACCTACAAGGGTTGACATGTCATTAAGCCCCAACACAATCAAAAACCTTGGTTAAGTCATACCAAAGAATTTTAACCCTTGTCCTGCTGAACCCGGATATGTCCTGCCTTTGCAAACAGTGTAGATCCAGATCAGTTGGCTTCTGGAGAAGTCAACTGATCTGGATCTGCACTGTTTGCCATTCAGTATGTGAATTTATATCAACAATCTGAATCAAGTAATCTGATTGGCTGAAAATTAGAAGTGGACATGGCATCTTAATCTATTCAGCATGACAAGGGTTAAAATGGTACTAATTGCTCTTTCACTTTGCACATTAAGAAAGGTCCAGCTAGGAGAAGTGTCGGTGTGGCAGAATGGTTAGTACTTCTGATTTTGGATCATGATTTGTCAGGTTTGAATCCCGCTGGAGGCGGAACTCAGTTCATGACTGAATGGCGCTTCATTGCACAGAGCCTTTTCCATTGTCACAATATGACTCGAATAATGTTAAAATGGACCTAAAGCCTCAAATCAACATCATCAAGTAGAGAAGTGGGCCCAGTTGTTCAAAGCTAATGACGTCGTTAGTTAACGATTCGTTAAAATTTACATCGAGTGATACGCAAATATTCTGAAATTTTTTGCTGAAAAAATGTGAGTAGCTTTTGCAGTGCAAAAGCTACTCACATTTTTTCAGCAAAAAATTTCAGAAAATTGTATATTGAATCCGCTAAAATAGTTAATGAAATGGCCCTTAACGAGCTCGTTAAGCTAACGAGGCTTTGAACAACTGGGCCCTGGTTGGTCCTTTGCCAGTATAAAGTGACAGTAGAATATCACATAGTGTGTCTGGGCTCAGGCCTAATATACTCGACTTGTTACTAATGGAACTGCCAAAATACATTGTTTTTGCTCGATTTTAGTGCTATTTTAGAGCAATTTGGCCACTAAAAATGATTTCGGATAATTGAAGTTGTTTTATATCTGGTTGAAAAATGTTATGTCACAATTATAAACTTAAAGCCATACATTTTTGGTGAATAGCTGACAAATTTATGCTAAAACTTCCAAAATTAGCTAAAATGGGTATGTACCTTGATTTCTTGTTGATATTTACAAAAGTTGTTACAGTTTCTTTAAATATGATGCTACGGTCTTGTATATAAAGTAACGTTGCTTTTTGAATGAACTCGGATATTTGTATAGAACATGTAATAGAAGTACGAGTATTTAAGCCTCATTAACTAAAATTTTAAAAAATCAGCCAAGACAACACACATTACGAAAACACGCCTATTCAAATCTATAGAAAATTTTACCTCCAAAAACATACAATTGTCAGATAAAAAAATCTGATATTTTTCATATTTCTGCTCAAAACATAGATTGTGGGTACTCGTTAGAACCGCCTCGCCGAGGCGGTTCTAACAAGTACCCACAATCTATGTTTTTGAGCAGAAATAAGAAAAATAATGCATACCCCTGTAAACCCCAGTTTTACTATATAAAAGTGGGGTTTAAGGGGGTCTAAATTATATAGGCATGTTTTCGTAATGTTTCCAATAAATGCAAAAACTACCATACTGAATAATCAACGTACATGTGTATATTGGGTTAAAGGTCTATGATGTGATATTACAGTGAAGCGGCTCTCTAAAAGTGAGCATTGAGCTCCCTGCCACTGATATAACTTAAAGATTATTGAAAGTGACATTTGACCAGAATAAAACCACCATTTCAGTAAAATCTCTAGGTAAAGTTTGAAATATATATGGTCAAAAACTAGGTGCCTGTCTCAGTGGCTCAGTCTAACGTGGCCACTAGTCAATGAAACTTTATTTTCAAGGTCAGAGAAAAGTCAGGGAATTTTGCAAAATAGGGAAATTTTAAATACAAGAAAATCGGGGAAAAGTCCAGGAATTTCCTAATTTTGGCCCAAAACTGTTTAGCTATGGCAGGTATTGTATCCATTTTGAGTGATTAAAAAGCTTGTATTTTTTCCTTACTCCTTTAGCTACAAATCAATGTTCATTTTAGAAACTGTATGCCCAAAAACTTCAAAACATTTTATTTTTGAATTGAACCATTGGGGCAGTGTATAAGTGCTAAAAAGTAGAATGAATCATTTATCTACTGCAAGATGAGGAAAAGTCTTAAATTTTCAGCCCTTTGGTCAGGGAAAAATAGAATTTAGTCAGCGAAAAGTCGGGAAATTTTGTTGTTGACTGAGGGTGGCCATCCTTTCAGTCGGGTGCATCCGACTGGGGATCAGGAGGTCACGGGGTCTGGCAACATTCTTTTGCGGATATCGATTATGAAATATTTTCTGTTGTCATTCTCTCCCTTCCTCTGATTCTTGAAAGGCAGTTGTCAGTTTCTGATGAAAGAATGTGCACAAGTGCTGGTTAACCACTTAGAGGACTAAGCCTGCCCAGTAAAACGGGTTAGTTTGACTGATTGGCTCGACATGACCCTAATGGGTTGACTGGGCCGTAAAACCTCAATTTTATCAAAAACTAGGTCATTAGGTCAGTTCTTGGAGAAGGCAGTGCGGTGAATACGTATTAAGGCTATTATTAGCTAGCCTATACGAAAGTACAAGGAGCTATTGTCACCCTAACATCGGCGTTTAAAGTTTTATGTTTTTTTTTTTTTGTTTTTTTTTTTGTTTTGTTTTATAAACCTTCAGATCTGTGTCACTATACTATATGGGGAGTAGTCATTTTTGACCCATCTAGCTGCTCCCCACTGTATCTTTTCAACTTTATTTTTGCCGGACTGGGTATATGGGCTCCACACAGGGGAGGTATACTCGACTTGGGGTCTGACCAAAGTGTTGTAAGCAGTCTCTCGCATATCATGATGTTTGGTGCGAATACTTCTTGGTGGTCACATTTTGGATATGGGTATTCCAGGTTAAATAAGTGCTGATTTCAAATCCCAGGTATTTGGCATGATCAACCGCCTGAAGGACTTGACCATGAAGAATGCGTGAGTGTTTAATGGGGTCTCCAGAACGGGAAATGTGCAGGACCTGGCATTTTCTCGGGTTGAAATCCATTTCCCAATTCTTTTCCCAAATTTCAAGTTTCTGGAGGTCCTTCTGCAATGTTTCACAGTCATTTTCGCTATTGACAGCCAGTAAATTGCAGTATCGTCTGCGAAAAATGATCTGTGAGTGGAGCTGCTCGGGTAGGTCATTGATATATAAGAGAAACAGGATCGGTCCCTAGACTATTCAGAATGTCAATAAAAACAAGTTCAAAATAGGGTCACATGGTGTCAAAAACTTGATCAGTGGGCCAAATCTTAGGGACCAGGTTTGATTTGCCTGGAAAGGCTCAAAATGTTGAATGTCATTTTGTGAGAGAATCTAGACCGTAGATATTTCGGGCAATATTTCATGTCCGCTCTGTAACTTTAAAACCATTTAAGATTTCTTCCTGAAACCTTGTACAAACATAAGGCATGATCAGACGACATGCAGAGCAAAAGAACCATATCCCTGCTTTCAGTTCTGACGTAATTATGCTCCTTTGTTTATATCATATGGTGAGGTTGTGTCCGCTCCGAATCTCCACCGATTAAAGTGTCCGCTCCGAATCTCCACCGATTAAAGGATTTTTATTCACCTGTCAAAAGAGGGATAGTATTATGTCCTGACGTTGTCCGTCCGTCTGTCTGTCCATTAACTTTTCGTGTCCCTCCATATCTCCTTGTATTGAAAGATTTTTGTGAAACTTTGGTCACTGACCAAAGTGATGTACAGAACTCATAACTGAACCCTGTCCGATGAAGTTGAAGGTCACAATTCAAGGTCAAAGCTCAAATGGTAATGTTTCGTGTCCACTTTATAACTTCAAAACATTTAAAGATTTCTTCATGAAATTTTGTACAAATATAAAGCATTCAACAATGTGCAGAGAAAGGAAACGCAATCTATCTTCTAGTTTTGAGGTAATTATGCCCTTTTGTATATTTCATCTAGTGATTTCTTGTTCGCTCCATTTCTCATTTAGAAGGATTACTCTTGACCTTTGTCCGAAGTCATAGAAAGAGTGAAGTTACAATTCTTTGTCAAGAAGCACTGAATATACTGATATTCGTCCTGGATTTTTTGGGAATATTTACTGACAAACAAAAACTGTTAGCCGACCTATGTTGTCAGAGGCAACAGTGCTTATTAGCTTGGATTCTCAGGGAAGCTATACAGGACCATTATGGCCCTCTTGTTTGATAATATGATGCAAATATTCCTGTTACTGAAAAAACCCTACGGGCGTATATTGATTATAGTGACCAGCCTTTATAGTCATGGTGATGATATTATTTTGGTCTTATTTGAGTGGATTATCAAATAGGGTTATAAGAATAAATATTTAGTCACTGGAGACTGGAACCAGTCTACTGGCCTTCCAGCGAACGTCGTAATGAAACAACTATGTGTGTGTCTGTGTGTGTGTGTGTGTGTGTGTGTGTG
The DNA here is from genome assembly GCA_964016985.1 of Anodontia alba. Classification (NCBI taxonomy): domain Eukaryota; kingdom Metazoa; phylum Mollusca; class Bivalvia; order Lucinida; family Lucinidae; genus Anodontia; species Anodontia alba. The sequence continues at coordinate 9,825,879 of OZ024834.1, read as the reverse complement.
TGTGCGCGCGCGCGTGTGTGTGTCTTTTTCCTTCAGAAACTAATAAAAGCCTTATTCACTGAATAGGTTTATCAGGACAGAATATCACGTTGATCCATAATTTCTTTTCGGCTTATCCAAATGAGAATTTGTAAGGTTATGAAAAGAGGGTTATGTTAACTCGCATTGCCATGGTGACCCGTGTATGATCTAGTTTTATACTACTGATTCTTATCGATTAGAAAGTTAAAAAGCAAACACTCCTATAGGGTTAGGGGTTAGGATTAGGGTAATCCTAAGATCTCGTAGATTTCAAAAACAAAATGAAACAAAAACAAAAGAACAGCACATTCCGCGTATTTTTATCATATCTCGTACCCAGCTAGCATTCTTTATAAATCTACAGCGGTCCGTTATCGGCCCGCCAGTTACCATGACGGCCGATAACGGCCCGCTATGTAGAATGCTTACTGGGAACATGTGTCCAAAAACTGCAGGATGAGTGGCAGAGAGGTATTTTCTGATCAGATGCTGCCTTGTGCAGCGTCCGATCTCTGTCTTGGCTGTTTGCTGAGACCTCCTAGTCTACCGGAATACTGAGTAAATACGGTAACGAAAACATGAATCTAAATCCCAGTAAGCATTCTTTATAAATCTATAGCGGGCCGTTATCGGCCCGTCAGCTACCCTGACGGGCCGATTACGGCCCGCTATAGATTTATAAAGAATGCTAGCTGGGATGAGAGACTGAACTTTTTGTAATCACCGTCATTGTATTGTAAAATACTTTTAACACTTTGCATGCTAGGTAAAAAACTTCAACAGACGACATTTTGAAATATGTTTCTTATTCTTCCTGGAAAATAGGATCTGACACTTCATGCAGATTGTCTCCAAACGTAGACGACAATTTACATGAAGTGTCAGATCTTATTTTCTAGAAAAATAAGAAAAAATATAATCAGTTTGTCGTCTGCTTAATTTGCCCATACAGGGTAAGCATTAATTAGTTAACGCTTAGCATGCCTGGTAAAAATGCAGCAGGCGATATATTGAACTATTTTTTCCTGTTTTTCCTGGCAAATAAGCTTTTAGAATTCATGCAAAATGTCACCCAAGGAGACTGTTTGCATGAAATGTCAAAATCCGTTATCTGGGATCAAATGTCAATTTGTCATATATATTTTATCCCAGATAATAGATTTTGACATTTCATGCAAATTGTCTCCGCGGCGAACACTCCCTTTCGTTTGTAAACAATTTCATTGAAGAAAAGATATTTTGCTCATATTTGAAACTGAAAGCTTGAAATAAGCCACATTTCATTTTATTGCTGAACAAATGGCAGAAATATTATAGCCGTATACGTCTAGTGAACTCGAACAATGCATGCCAGGATTAATCATAATAGATTAAAGCAGATTTCAGTTTCACCGAATTGCTTAAAAAGCATATCGGCTGGTTTCAGTGATCATAATGAATTGTCATTAAATCCAATCTGTTAAATTTAATCGGCAATAACAACTAATCACATTAACACATTAATGGAAAGAACGAACATAAAAAAACAAACGAACGAATAATTAATTCCATAAAATTAATGGTGTCTGAAAATTAAGTTGTCAAATCATCTTGCTACAGTTAACCATTCTCTTGCTGAATACGACATGCACTGTCTTAGCAAACAGTGTAGATCCAGATCAGTTGGCTTCTGAAGAAGCCAACAGATCTGCACCTGCAATGTTTGTCATTAAGTATGTGAATTTCTATCAAAAAACCCGGATCAAGTAATCTGACTGGCTGGAAATTAGAAGTGGGCGTGGCATTTTAAATATACAGCATGACAAGGATTAAAATTGTCTTAGCACGAGCCGCAACGTGAGAAAACGTACCGTTGGCCATGTGCGCTCAACAAAGACTTAACTGCGCATCTGTGAAGTCTGATCAGAGTCTTCGTTGTCCGCAAGAAGAAACCTTGCGTCCTTGGCTATCCAAAATACGCCCAGTGAAGATTCTGATCAGACTGTGCGGTCTGATCAGAATCTTCGCTGGCAGCACATGTCCGACGGTAGGTTTTCTGACCTTATGGCTCAAATTGTCTTAACATGGTTTCCTGGTACTGACAGCTAAATTGGCTTTGGGTCGTTTAATGCGAACAGAGGGAAAGCTTTTGAAATTCTCAATTATTATAACATTATGCAGCTGAGTTGACCATTACGTAACATGTACGAACAGCAATAACTCGGGTTAAATAAGCTGATCAGGGTCTTTGCTGTTCGTTCTGTTAATACCGTTGGGTGAATGGATACACCTGAAATATTTTGCTTCTATTTTACAAAAGGAGACATAGTCTACTAGTCCCTAGTACTTTTTAAAAATCAAAGTACTGACAGCACTGGTGGGTCGACTGTCTCTGAATGTAGGCTGTGACAATGGTCCTGAACGGGGACGTAAGACTGTTTCATTATTCCTTAACTTTCTGTAATTTAAGCAAACAGTGCAGACCCTGATCAGACGCCGCGTTCTGGGGCGTATGAGCTGGATCTGCACTGTTTGCCAATGTCCCAGTCCAGGTTTGACAGATAACCGCTTTACATTGCACTCTCGGGTCACAGCGAAAAGAATAGCGCAGCTGTAAATAACTGTTACATGGCTTTATCTAACGAGGGGTTTGATAACACTGGTCAATGGTAATCACGTGGACAACATAACATAACCTAACATAAATTTTATTTTGACTTGAGCATGGTACAGCTCATCGCCATACAAACACGTATACAATCTGCATGAAATAATACATACAAGAGAGTGTCTTATAAATAAACAAGTATGACAACCTATAAGTTAAAGCCCTGAAGCTTTATCACTGTCTAAATCCTATGGCAGAAAAACAAAGATTCTAAAGAACAATCAACCAAAAAACAACAGCAGCAGTGGTAGTACTAGTAGTAGTAGAAGTAGTGGTATTATTAGTAGTATTAGTGGTAGAGGTAGTGGAGACAGTAGTAAACAACTACCTTAAAGGAATTTGGCTTTTGTAAATTATGGCTCGATTTTAAACAATCGATCCAATGAGGACTAGTGTAAGGGAAGAATATGCTGCAACCAACAAGAATATTCTTTTCTTTGGGCCAGCCAATTTATGTCGGGCGGCATATAAAATGGATATTGACAAACAGTGTAGACCCTGATCAGACGCCGCAGAACGCGGCGTCTGATCAGGGTCTACGCTGTTTGGATAAAATACAGGAATTTATATAGACATGGTACCTATAATAATAAAACAGATGTGACCAGACACCTCTGTTATTGGTAAAGGACTTATGCAAAGAGTTGAGGTAGCAGAGTAGAATGGGTTTATATTAGTAGCACCCAATCAGGATGGTGCATCTATTCCCCATAGAATGTCCAAACGTTGTATTCTCTAGCAGTGAATATGCGTAAGTTCACAATTTTCCCTTAAACATGGGTAAGCCCGCAAACGTTCTGACAGGGTCCTCATTTTTGAGTCATTTATATAAGAAAGGGTTCTCGGAGGTAAGTGCTAACAGTAAAAACCAAGGTTAACTTACACATTCATCCAGGCTGAAGAGGAACTATCTGTTGGCCATCGATTATTGTTGGGAATCGGATAGGAAAATCACAATCGATAATCGGGAAAGTAAAACCGAATGATTATCGATTATACAATCGGATAGCCCATAACTGGCATCAAATAATAAATCATATAGCATATGCGCTTTATGTTTCTACATTACCGAAAATGCAACAGCATAAAATAGCATAACTAGGGAAATTTAAGGTATAGGTTGTTTCAAGACAAAGCAGATTTTGCAGCCACGTGTCTACTCAATGAGTCTTTCATAATACTCTTAATTTATAGGTCTCATTATGTGAGTTTTGGTCCACATTTCTAAAAATAGAATTTCAAATAATCGAGAGTGAAAAATAAAATTATCGATAGTTGCCGATAGTAGGCTAATCCGATTAGTTTTCGATTGTTTCGATTAATCGGCACAACACTACTATCAATATTTTTTTTTCTTCTTGTTTTTTTTTTTAAATATGTAATGATTCTGAAAATGGACAACGGGGTCCCTGATCAGACATTTCGGCCTTCGATGTCCGCATATTACTGAGATACATTTTTACTACAATGGACCGCATTTATACACAGAAAGCGTCATAGACCGACATTGCTCCAGAGTTTTTAGCTGTCGACCTATGGCTTATCAGAGGGATTTCAGTGCCACCATAACAATAGCTGATAATGGGTTGGATATTGTAGCCGCCACACGAGAAAAGGACACCCAGAGGCGTCCGATTTGTGATTCTTTAAATACATATAGGGAGCCTCTAAACGGGACACAAGGCATGGATTTTTGCCTGAAGCTTCCTTATGGCCCCTAAAATACGTCAGCGAACAGCAAAGGCTCTGGCGAGCCTGCGCATAAGCGCAGGCTCGCCAGAGCCTTTGCTGTTCGCTGACGTCTTTTCTGGTCGCCTTTTCTGGTCGCCTTTTCTGGTCGCCTATATAATAACAACCCGTTCTCATGGGCTGGCTCATTTGTATTTTGAAGTAATGGTTGATTGGTCTGGTAGGTCGGTAATCAGTTTGGTGTTCTGTTTGTGTACTATGAGAATGAACAACGACGATCTTTCGGATTCTTACCACGTGGGACTGGTTTTTACCAAGATCCCGAAATGAGAAAAGTACTTTGATCGTCTTAATTTGTGTCAAAAAGGATTTAAAGGGAAGTTTTACATTTCAAAGCGAGGCAACTCTGCCAAAATGATTTTGTCTCCTTTCTGAAAAGGAATCTACTCTACAAGAAAAGAATATGGGAGCAAAATATTTCCTTTTAGAGTAGACCCCTTTTCAGAAGGGACTTGGTGTGCAAGAGAGCAAACAGGAAGTCTTAAGGATTGTCTTGTAAAATAATGACGGAAAATGAATCAGATGTACCCAACCCCCTTAACGAGCCCTATTTTTGTCAGGTTTCTGTGATTTTGGTCTGATGCTATATACACATCTTAAATTTTTATCCCCACCCCATGCGCTCATATGCTCATGGTCAAGTGTCGGACACGAATCTTTGCGTTGATTTTTAGTTTTCTTTTATGAAGCCGTCTATTTCTAACTGTTTCGTAAAATGTTTCATTACGAAAACACGCCTATTCACATATACTGAAAACCTTACAACCAAAAAAGGGAAATTTTCCGATAAAAAATTGTGATATTTTTTAATATTTCTGCTAAAAACATAGATTGTGGGTACTCGTTAGAACCGCCTCGCCGAGGCGGTTCTAACGAGTACCCACAATCTATGTTTTTGAGCAGAAGTAAGAAAAATAAAATATACCCCTGTAAACCCCAGTTTTACTATATAAAAGTGGGGTTGAAGGGGGTCAAAATGATATAGGCATGTTTTCGTGATGGATCGTATAAGAACAGCTTAGCTCAAACATTAAATACAATTCACAAACCATTGGATTTTAACGCTACATTAGCGGTATTTATTTTCATCAAGTGGCATATAAGACTTCTTATATGCCCCTTGTTTTCATTCATTTCTCTAAATCTTCCATCCTTCAGGGACAAGAATACCAGCTGGCATTCTGCTTTTATCTAAATTGGACCGTTATCAGGAAGAATTTACTCCTTTTGGAGTTGAACCTTTTCAAAAGGAATTTGGTGCGCGGGGAAGCAAACATGAAGTCACAAAGTTGTCTCCCTTGTAAACCGTGGCAGAAAAGCTACCAGGTGTGTTCAGTCTCCCTAATGCCTACTTAAACTTGCACTTTTGCAGTAAAAAATTGAAACTTGAACACAGGCGCCCTTGGATCAACACAGGTGCACTAGTTAACTCTTTCAATCCTATATCTTTGCAAACAGTATAGATCCTGATGAGACGACTCATAACGAGCCATCTCATCTGGATCTATACTGTTTTCCATTCTGATTTTTGAATGACACCCCCATTTGCAACAATGGACTTATCCAAATTCAGAGATGGAAGATTCTACTTCAGAAACTCAGGGATGAAAGGGTTAATAACTAACTCCTAGACTAATGTTTTGAAAACAGATATAGCCAGATTATTGAACCGATCCGTTATATTACGCTAACGCACCGAGCGACACGTGCCGGGACAATGGTAGCAGGACAGCAGCACGTATGGGGTTTAACGCTTAGCACTCTGGGTAAAATTTTCAGCAGACGACAAACTGAAATGTTTTTTCTTATTTTTCCCAAAAAACAGCATTTTGATATTTCATGCAAATTGTCTCCATTGGAGATAATTTGCCTGAAATGTCAAATCCTGTCTTCTGGGAAAAATAAAAAAAAATATCATCAATTTGTCGTCTGCTGAATTAGCTCAGAGAGCAGTAAAGGTTAATAATAATGTTAATTCAGGTATGGAAATGGAAGTTATGGAGTTTAATTGAACCGATAATCGACCAGACATCTCATAACACATGAGTCAGTGCAGATGGAAAGTGAATTGGCATGTTCGATTCACATTTACGGAGAGGAAACACACCTTTGGATTCAGGCTAACTTCGCGGTTTCTGGTTTCATACCGTGAATGCAAAATGCCATTAGGTCATTATGAACATCGAAGGCCTAGACCCAGTCAGCATTCTACGTAAATCTATATCGGGCCGTCATCGGCCCGTCAGGGTAGCTGACGGGCTGATGATGGCCCGATGTAGATTTACGTAGAATGCTAGCTGGGAGATAGCTTGCGCATTAGCAACATTTCGTCTGTGTCTTTTTCTTTTCCTCTGTATGTTTACAGTATGCAGTGATCAAAGATAGAACGCTTTTAAAATTCAGATCAAATGTGCAATAAGTAAGTATTAGGAACATTTCAATAGCGTTTTCACCACTGAAATCAACTGACACATACCATTCTTTTATACAGCTAAACGTCATTTAATCAGTTGCAAATGAAAAGAAGTGTTTGTACTCTTGAGCTTTCTTTTATTATTTAATTTTCATGAAACTACACCACATTGTGGATACTCAAAGGAATCGGTCTTCTCCTTTGAGCCAGTCATAGCGAACGTTTAGCCCTGGATCCCTGTACCTCATGACGAACGCCAACAGGTGTAGGAATCCAGGGCAAAACACTCGCGAGTAACTTGCGCTTATAAATGCAGCCTAAATGTTTTTGTTTCATCGGGAAATGAATTTTAAATTTTTCCACAAATCAGAAAGCAGGGAAACGCATAAAAGTAGATAAAAATTAATTATTTCGTGTTAAAAAGTCGAAAAAAAAAAAAAAAAAAAAAAAAAAAAAAAAATCAATGAACAGGAAACAGTGTAGATCCTGATCTGATCCAGCAGAATGCTTGGTCTGATGTAAGTCTAAACTGTTTGTTCAGGCCTGTCTGTCCGAATCTCCATATAGGGATCAAACGTGGTTTTTCATGCTTTAACATTCGCCAGGTCCCGTGGGAGGTGTTGAAAACCGAGGCCGGAGGCTTTTCAACACCTCCAAAGGGATAAGGCGAATGTTAATGCATTGAAAAAAGACATGTTCGATCGCTATTATTGCATAAAAACTGAACAAATTTGCTACATTTCGCGTTATTTCTTGCACAATTTTTGTTTCGCGTTTTCATCGATGTCTCACGAACGCAATTTCCACGGACGATGCTCGTTCTAGGGCCAGGCAGTACACATCTCGTAACGGCAGCAAATCTGTGGCCCCGGTACGATCATATTGAAAGTTGCGTAGCCGTGCATTAACAGCGTGTGAATTGCCTTGTTCATACAAGGCTTTTCACCGGTTAATGCACGGCTGTTAATAACGTGCGACACTGCTTTTTATGCAATAGTGGTAAATACGGTAGTCTGGGGATGTTTAATAAATAGATGCGATGCTCATTTTTTTTCTGTGCCTTTTAGATGCATCTAATAGTGATTCATTCTTAGCTTTTCCCAGCGGAGTGTAAAACCGCCACATCCTTATAGGGGCGCATAAAGAAGTCATTAAAACCAAGCAGCAAAATAACCAGCGTTTCCGTTGTGAGATTAATCACCCCAGATGATTTGATTTCAAATCCCGGTTCAAATATTTTAATTTTTAGTTCCAGTCGATGCATGGTTTAAAAATTACATCATTGAGACAGATCGATACTCTACGGGGAGTGGGAATCAACTCAAGTTCTTTATTTCCTCAGGTTTACATAAGTAAACAACATGGATTTGAAAACAACAATACATCATTACAAAACATGGCCGCATAACGATGAGGGTCTGGATGGCATCACGAAAACATACCTATATAATTTTGACCCCCTTAAACCCAACTTTTATATAGTGAAACTGGGGTTTACAGGGGTATACATTATTCTTCTTATTTCTGCGCAAAAACATAGATTGTGGGTACTCGTTAGAACCGCCTCGACGAGGCTGTTCTAACGAGAACCCACAATCTATGATTTGAGCTGAAATATGAAAAATGTCAGATTTTTTTATCTGAAAACTTTCCCAGTTTTTGGTGGTGAAATTTTCGTTTTGGGGTTTATCGACTGCTGAGTAATATGCTTATTTTTTTTGTATTGACTACTGATTTTTGGCCTGAAATTTTAGTGACCACTGATTTTTGTGATTTAGAATTTAATTTAACGATTAAGCCCAAAATCCAAAGTATACGGATGTTTGTGAAAATAGCTTTATCTAAAATTTTAATGATGAGCGATTTTTAGTACCCGCTTCCCGCCGCCCGCCACCGCCACCGCCACCCCCCACGCACCCACACACAAACACACACACACATCCAGACCCTCAAAGATACACAACTACTCACTGTACATATTGTGAAATACACACTGCATAAACCCTACTTTAAATCAAACAAAGATTTTAGAAAATATTCAATCAAATAAAGTTTGTATGACTATAATGTCAATGAAGCTATAGTAGCAGTAGCAGTAGTAGTCTCTCGTTCAGTCATAAACTTCAAGGTCAGACAGGCATAAGAATAGCATGCCAGTCACAACAAAGGCAACAGATTGTGACAAAGCTTGTCGACTCTTTACGAGCTTCTGAGAATAATATGAATGGGACTGATTCAGGCTACTTTCCTGTTGTGCACCAGTCAATTGAAACCGTACGGGACCGCGGAATAACAGAAACTTTAACATTTACTGATTTTATAGATAAGTGGTTTCGTTCGTCTTTGAAACAGAGGTTCTATTTAACTGAAGAAGGCCATCGGACGAATATTTATTAAACTGTGAATTTTTTAAAAGTGTGTTTAACTTGTTAGTTTGTAAAGCCCCGCTAAAGGCGCTACACTGCGGGGGCAAATTTATTCCTGCTAAAAGCCCCGTCCCCACCCGGGAGCTGAGTAAAAAAGAACAAGAAATGATCTAGACCATTCAGATAAACGTTTTTCACCTGTCCCATTGAACGTCCGCATAAAATTTGGCTCAGTAGTTTCAGAGAAGATATTTGAACGCATGCACGCACGCTACAGACAGGTAGTCACGCACGCAGACACAGAGAGGTTTTTGATTATTTTAGCTCGAAGTTAAAACCCCGCCATATCTAGGGTCTGCCAGGACATCGGAGGTTACATCACGGCACTTAAGCCTCGCTATGTCCCTGCTATCCACGGTCCCATAAGGGCCAGAGTTTCAAACGACTGGTGCATTGATTTAATACTATTGAATGATTTTTTTTATTTATTCAAATTTTATGACATAAATACATATATTTGACAAAAACAAATATACATAAATGCCAAGTATAGGCTAGGCCTATATTTATCCTTTCCCAGGGTGCTGTGACAGATGAAGAAAACATATAAGCAGTATCCACAATAGATGAATTGCATGTCAATACGTATTAACTAGCAAATATTACAAATACGTGGAATTAATGGGTAAGTTACGGTTAAGATTAATAGAGAAAAGAGCAGAAGAAAGAAAATGAATGATGAGACAAATATATATGAATAATATACACATCAATAAACGGAAGTAGCAAAATATACAAGGTAAGATTTACGTTTGGTTCTCTCTGCATGTTGAACAGGTATCATAGCCCACATCAACACATATATAAAATGGCTATAAAAAGATTAATAAATACAATAGTAGGACAAACAAACCTTTACACTTTTGCAACCACAAGGTTGCTTGTAAATGAACTACTCACGTGTAACAATAATAGTCACTGAAAAATGCATAAAAAAAACAACAAAAAACAAAAAAAAAAAACAAAAACAAAAAAAACAACAACAAACAAACAAAAAAAAAAAAAAAAAAAAACAAAAACAAAAAAAAAACAACTAGAAATGTGTCAAGATGACACGGATGCCCCCACCCAGGGCCATCCTCATCCACACGCAGGCATTTCGCTAAAAATAGCCATCAGAAGAGATGGCAAATCCACCGACCGCACCGCAAATGGCCGTCTTTTTTCAATGTAGAGCATTAGAGATGTAATTTTATCAAGGGATACACTTGTTTAACCCTGCAGTGGGTGATAACTCCACAACTGTGAATCAGACATAGAACTCTAAAACCATAAGTTGTGGAAACTGGATTTTGTGTTTTTCAACAAAGAAACTGAAAATAATGAGAAAAATAAGGCCCGTTGCCTGCAATGATTATAACTCTCAAACCGTAAGTCATGGAAACTGGATTTTTTGTTTGCTAGAAAGTGATTTTCAACAAAGAATCCGAAAATAATGAGAAAAATAAGGCCTGTTGCCTGCAAAGATTATAACTCTCAAACTGTAAGTCGTAGAAACTGGATTTTGTGTTCTCTAGTAAATGACTGTCAACAAAGAATAAAAAAATAATGAGAAATACAAGGCCCTTTGCCTGAAAGGCCTGTAACTCTTCAACCGTTAGTCTGAGAAACTCAATTTTGTGTTCGCTAGTAAGTGATTTTCAATAAAGAATCCAAAAATATTGAGAAAAATAAAGCCTGCTGCATGCATGGCTAATAAATCTGCATCAGCAGTATAAGTAAGGGAGATAACTCCAACATTCCGTAGGTCAGATTTGTCCTTACATATTGTGACACACCTAGTTTATGTTCTTAGCATCTCTACTAACTATCACTAAAATGTCTCCACTGGTTAAAGAGTTATGGCCTGCACAAGATTTTACCACCAGGGGAGATAATTGAAAATAAACGGAGTAACGAGTAACCCATAGTTACAATTTTTAAATGCAACTCTCCTTCTTAATGTTCTAAGCATCCCTATTAATTATTACCAAAAATCTCAACTGGTAGAGAAGTTATGACCGTCAACAAATTTAACAACTATGGGAGATAAGTAAAAAATGGAGTCAGACTTTCCTTTTGTGTACATGACATGCTTGCTCAATGTCCTCTACAACTTGATGAAGTATCATGAAAATATCTCAAAGGGTTTAAGAGTTATGACCTGCACAAGATTTAACAACTATGGGAAATAATTCCAGATCTGAGTCAGTTAGAGTTGTTGTTCTTGTATATGACACACCTACTCAATGTCATCTACAACTTGATTAAGAATCATGATAATATCTCAAAGGGTTATTGAGTTATGGCCTGCACAAGATTTCATAACTATGGGAGATAACACCAGAACGCAGTCAGTTAGAGTTGTCTTTCTTGTACGCAACACCCCTACTCAATGTCCTCTACCTATTTGTGAAGTATCATGAAAATAACTTGTAGGGTTTTAGAGTTACGGGCCGCACAAAATTTAACAACTATGGGAGATAACTTCCAAAACGGAGTCAGCTAGAGTTGTTGTTCTTGTATGTGACACACCTACTCAATGTCCTCTACAACTTGATCAAGTGTCATGAAAATATCTCAAAGGGTTATTGAGTTATGGCCTGCACAAGATTTTATAACTATGGGAGATAACTCAAGAAAGCAGCCAGTTAAAGTTGTCTTTCTTGTACGGGACACGCCTACTCAATGTCCTCTACCTATTGGTGAAGTATCATGAAAATAACTTATAGGGTTTTAGAGTTACGGGCCGCACAAAATTTAACAACTATGGGAGATAACTTCCAAAACGGAGTCAGCTAGAGTTGTTGTTCTTGTATGTGATACACCTACTCAATGTCCTCTACAACTTGATCAAGTATCATGAAAATATCTCAAAGGGTTATTGAGTTATGGCCTGCACAACATTTTATAACTATGGGAGATAACTCAAGAAAGCAGCCAGTTAAAGTTGTTTTTCTTGTACGGGACACGCCTACTCAATGTCCTCTACCTATTGGTGAAGTATCATGAAAATACATTGAAGGGTTTTAGAGTTATGGGCCGCACAAGATTTAACAATTATGGGAGGTAACTCCAAAACGGAGCCAGCTAGAGTTGTCTTTCTTGTACATGACACGCCTACTCAATGTCCTCTACATATTGGTGAAGTATCCTGAAAATATCTTAAAGGTTTTCAGAGTTATGGTCCGCACAATATTTTACAATTTTGGAAGACTATGGGAGATAACTCCTGAACCAAGTCGATTAGAGTTGTCATTCTTACACCCTACTTAATGCCCTCTACAACCTGACAAAGTTTCATGAAAATAGCTCAAAGGGTATAGGAGTTATGGGCCGCACAAGGTTTCGTCTACAGACGGACGGACAGAAGTACGGACGGACAGACGGATAGCCCCTTCGCGACCAGTCAGTGGCCTAAAACCTGCCCTTTCATCAACAACTTAACAGCTTTCCTCTATGTAATAATTGTGCTAAATTTAACTCTTCAGCCTCACGAATGATATCATAGTGATATTTTTAGTCACATTTTTATATGTTTTCTTGGTGACCTGTTATATATTTTGACCTCTAGCCGCGCCCACGGGCATGACCCTGGGGCAATAGTAACATGATTTGAAAGGCCTTGCTCTAGGTAAGTATCATACCAAGTTTGAACTTTCTTGCCCAAAAAGTATGAAAGTAATAAGCTGCAAGAGAAACGCGGACGTAAAATTGCACCTAAACTTGCAGGTAAATTTGAACCTGGTTACGAACATGACATACGCACATACGCACGTATGGACATACGCACGTACGGCGTAACATCACCGCGAAACGCTATATGCCCCACCTGCCTTCGGCATGTAGGGGTATAAAAAACAGAACTTATAGTGACCATATATGGAAATGGCTTTGTTTGTCCTACTCTGTGATGTCAGTGCTGATTAGTGCTCTCTTGTGCAAAACAGCATTTCTTGCGAATCGGCCAAACAATATATCCATCGGTCGTATCAGTTTCGAACCATTGTATAAAGTATGAGCCAGATTAACATGACTATCCATACAGCCCAGCTATCATTCTTTATAAATCTATAGCGGGCCGTTTCGGCCCGTCAGCTACCCTGACGGGCCGATAACGGCCCGTTATAGATTTATAAAGAATGCTTACTGGGAGTATAGTAGTCTCCGTCGCTCGCAATGAACCTATATGCTCCAGAACAATTAAGTACATCATGGTGGCAAGCGGATAACCCAGACAAAGTCATGTCATTTTAATCAGCAAAGACTGAAATTTTAACTGTCAACATTAGGTCTTCGCAATGTCAGTGCATAGAAGAGCCCAATTCGGACACGTTAACCCTATACCGTTTTTTTTATCTTAACATATGAACGTGTCAATTTGACTGCATGTATAGAACTTACCATAAATATTTGAATAATATAACTATAGTCGAACTTCTATGGCTCAAACACCGTTGCGACCATGCATTTCGAAAACACGCCTATTCAAATATATTGAAAAGTTTACCACCAAAAACTGAAAGTTTTTTTCAGATTAGAATTCTGATATTTTTTATATTTCTGCTCAAAACATATATTGTGGGTACTCCGTTAGAACCGCCTCACCGAGGCGGTTCTAACGAGTACCCACAATCTATGTTTTTGGGCATAAATAAGAAAAATAATGTATACCCTGTAAAAGTGGGGTTTGTAGGGGTCAAAATTATAGTATGTTTTCGTGATGGAAATCTGCTAGACATTGGTAGTTCGAGCCACTAAGGGTTAATCGTAGCGCCAGGTCAGGGGTTGAATGGTGATAATTTAAGGATGTCTTTATGAACTTCTACAATATAATGATGAGTGTACTCGTTAGAATCGCCTCATCGTGTACAGACAACATTCATTTTCATGGTAAATAAGAAAACAAAATCCCTAAAATGTCCCTAAATATTCTGTTTCTGCTATGGTACAGTGTAGAGCCTGTTCGGTGTAACACACTGGTAGAGAGAGCTACTATAGTAGTACATGGTGAGAGTACATGTCTATTGTTTTTTAAGCTCACCTTAGCTATGCTCAGGATGAGCTACTGTGATCACTTTTCGTCCGTCGTCCGTCCGTAAGTCCGTCCGTGCGTCCGTCCGTCCTTTAACATTTTCAAACGACTTCTCCTCTGAAGCCGCTGAGCCAATTTTGCTTAAATTTCATATGGAGCCTCCTTAGGTTGGGGGAACGAAAAATTGCTAAAAAAGCCGCGGTCCATTGACCAAGATAGCCGCCATGCCCATATACGGTAAAAACCTTTAAAAGTCTTCTTCTCCAGAACTGAGGATGCCTTGGGGCTGAGTCTTTGCATAAATCATTGGGGACGAGAGGTCTACCAAAGCTGCTAAAATAATTATTGTACATTGACGTTTGACCTTCTTACGGCGAGGTCAAGTTTGCTTCCCTATGCATTTGTATGGGCACCATACATTTGTATGTGATAAGTGTTGAGAATTTCAAACGACTTCTCCTCTGAAGTCTCTGAGCCAATGTTGCTCAAATTTCATGTGGAGCCTCCTTAGGTTGGGAGAACGAAATATTGCTAAAATGGTCGCGGTCCATTGACCAAGATGGCCGCCATACCCATATATGGTAAAAACCTTTAAAATCTTCTTCTCCAGAAAAGAGGACGCCTTGGGGCTGAATCTTTGTACAAATCATCATGGACAGGAGGTCTACCAAAGTTATTAAAACGTTGGTAGTAAATTGACGTTTGACCTTTTTATGGCGAGGTCAAGTTTGCTTCCTTATGCATTTGTATGGGCACCATACATTTGTGTGGGAAAAATGTTGAGAATTTCAAACGACTTCTCCTTTGAAGCCTCTGGGGCAATGTTGCTCAAATTTTATGTGAGCCTCTTTAGGTTTGGGGAACGAAAGATTGCTAAAATGGTCGCGGACCATTGACCAAGATGGCTGCCATGCCCATATATGGTAAACACCTATAAAAATCATGTTCTCCAGAACCAAATAAGCCCTTGGGCCTTATCTTTGCACAAATCCTCGGGGACAGGAGATATATCAAAATTGCTAAAATGATAGTCCTACGTTGGCATTTGACCTTTTTTACTGCAAGGTCAAATTTGTTTCCCCATGCATTGGTATGGGCCCTATACATTTATATGGGAAAAATGTTGAGAATTCATATTTTGGACATCTCCTCTATAATCCAGTTAAATCTAAACTTGATGATGGGCATTAGGGCGCTTGTGAGACACAAAATAGCTAAATGAGCTGATAGAAAATCCAAGATGGCCACCACAGCCGCCGTCTTGAAAATCAATTTTCGCCATCTCTTCTCAAACCTTAGATCGCTTTGAACCGAAATATGCTCTTTAGCAACAGGATGACCGAAAATCCAAGATGGCCGCAATGGTCTGCTCCATTGAACAAGATGGCCGCCAGAGCTAAAAAATAGAAAATCTTTAAACGACATCTCGTCCTTGGCCAATGACCTGATTTCAAAATATATGCACAGAAGTGTTCTACCAATGGCCCTCAACCAAAATTATTAAAATGGCTCCGCCATGAACAAAATGGTGGCCAGAGCTAAAAATAGAAAAAAAAAAAAACCTTTAAAAGATATCTCCTCCGCAGACAGTGTCCTGACTTCACGGCCTTTTACCAAAATTGCTAAAACAATTCTGCTCGGCTGAACAAAATGGCCACCAGAGCTTAAAAAGAAGAAGAAGAAGAAGAAGAAGAAGAAGAAGAAGAAGAAGAAGAAGAAGAAAAAAAAAACAACAACAACAAAAAAAAAAAGCAAACAAAAAAAAAAACAAAAAACAAAAATAACTTTAAACATCTCCTCCTTGGCCAGTGGCCTGATTTCAAAATGGTTTCACAGAAATGTTCCTCTTAGCTCCCTTTACCAAAATTGCCAAAATGGTTCTGCTCTGTTTAACAAAATGGTCACCAGAGCTAAAAATAGAAAATCCTTTAAACGACATCTCCGTGGCCAGTGGCAAGACTTCAAAATAATTTCACATCAATGTTCTTCTTATGCCCCTTTGCCGAAATTGCTGAAATGATTCTGATTTGCTGAACAAAATGGTTGCCAGAGCTAAAAATAAAAAAAAAAAAAACCTTTAAAGGACAGGATAAGTAGATGAACCAAATGACTTCTGAAAAATATCTGAACTTTTTTTTTTTACTTATGGCGTTCTTAAAATTTCAGCATTTTAACCTTGTAAGCATTGCCTTGTCATAAGTTTCAATATTTGACAGTACTGGAAAAATGTTGCATGCCATCTGCATATCAGCAGTGGCGGTTTCAATCAGGTGAGCGAGTTGTGGCCTGTGCGCCTTTTGTTAAGCTATCGGAAGAATTTCCTAGGGACTTAAAAACGAGTTCGAATCAGCCAGAGTAAACGAGCCATCGGTTTTTCAGTCACTGAGGTTTTACTGTACGTGGTGACGTTGTTACGGACCTATTTCTGTGAAAGAACGAATGCTGGCTTCAGTCCCACTCTCTGAAATACGCCAGACCGCTTTCAGTAAGCCGAGGAGTTGTAAGAACTGTATTTTGAATGTATGGTAATTGTCGATCTCCTGAGAGACAAGCATTCCACATCATCAGAACCGGCTTGAATATTCATAAAATGCCTTAATTGCTGTCTTAAGGTCTCGTCTGCAGTACACTTGACTTCACTTAGTGTAAACTAACGTAAATATTGCCAGAAAGAAAACATAAATGAAGACAATTGGTCAGCTGTTGTACCGGAGGAATAACAATATCCATGTAGCTCGATGCATTTTTTTTATATCTTTATTTGTCTATAAAACCCTTTGTTGTGATATTAAGGGGAATTTATGCACTTTCAGGGGAAGGCAACTCTGTCAAATATGTTTTACTTCCCTTCTAAAAAGGTGTCTACGCTAGAAGGAAAGAATTTGCTCCCTTGGGAGCAAATTCTTTCCTTCTACTGTAGACCCCTTTTCAGAAGGGATTGGGGTACAGAAGAGCAAGCAGGAAGTCACAAAAGTTGTCTCCCTTGTTAAAATGGCGGAAAATTATCAGGCTACCAAGTGTATCAAATCCCTTTAATTAGAACCGCCTCAGCAAGGAGAGAAATTATAATCAAATATTCGAGTCACAGCATGAGGTAATGTATCTGGTCCGAGTCTTTGATTGAAGCTCTTTGGCTAGCCAAGAATCCATGGCGTCTTCAAATGGACAACCAAGATTCATATCAGACTGTGCAGATCAGAACTGTCATATTTAACTAGGTATTCTTCTTACTTACAGCCTTGGTATCACTTCACTTCACTATAGTCTCGTTATCAAGTCGTTTGTTGGGGAACCACTTAGACGGTGCTTCTCCAGTTTGACCTGTCTTCAACTATCATTTGCGAGCGTGCGAAGCTGAGACTGGTGCAATTTTTGATGCTGTCGTCCAATCTATACTCCAGCATATCCCTTATTATGGCCCTTCAACTGTGCCTAGCAGAGTATGTCCACAGTGGTTTAGCAAAGCGTAGAGGCAACTAAAACAGCGTACAGACTTCTCCACTTTAGCATATAGACAACGACAAATTATTGCTACAAAGTACACGTTTTTTTCCTTAATTCTTTATTAACGCACGCGCGCGCATGCATGCACGCACGCACGCACGCACGCACACACACACACACACACACAACAACAACAACAACAACAACAGCAACAACGAACATGAAACTATATTTGTTTGGTAGAAATGTTTCTCGAAATAGTTCAGCATTGGCAAAGAAGCGAAGGATATATTTTATTAACTAATATGAAGTGCTTTTTCATGTTTCATAACCCTTGGGCAATAAAGTGGGTCATAAAAATGCAATTTGTTCACTGCCTTAAAAATTAATAATTAAATTTAGCCCCTCTGTATTTTATGACTGCGGAAAAAATCTCTAAAATAGCCTTATACATCTGTTACCATCATACTTCTTGAAGTTTTATGGATCAACAACGGCACTGCACAAGACTCTGAGGCACCACAAGGCAGATTTTGAAAGACAGACCCTGATATTTGTTTGTTTGTTTGTGTTGAGGTTTTACGGCTCAGTTAACCAATTTGGGTCATGTCGAGCGCGGCTTGTTTACCTAAACACACTTTTTTACTGGACAGACTTATTCCTCTAAGCGGTTGACCAGTACTTGTGCAACTGCCCTTCTTCAATCAGCGGAAGGGAAAGAAGGACCGAAGAAAATATTTTATGATCAATCTTCACAAAAGAATGTTGCTGAACCCGGCGGGGATCGATGCCGCGACCTACTGATCATCAGTCGGACGCACATCCGACTGAGCCACTGAGGCCGGCAGACCCTAATATACACACAGTACTTATCTTAATTAACCCTTGTCCTGCTGAGACCGGATATATCCTGCCTTTGCAAACAGTGTAGATCCAGATCAGTTGGCTTCTGAAGAAGCCAACTGATCTGGGTCTGCACTGTTTGCCATTAAGTATGCGAAAATATAGCAATAATCTGGATCTAGTAATCTGATTGGCTGAAAATTAGAAGTGGGCGTGGCATATTAATTTATTCAGCAGGACAAGGGTTAATCAGTTGAGCGCTGAGCAAAATTGCAGCAGGCAATTTTCTATCTTTACTGCTTTTAAGTGAAAATAAGACTTGACATTTCATGTCGTCGCTAGGCAGACGATTCACGTGAAATGTCAAGCTTATTTACTTAAAAAAAAAGCAGTAAAATGTCGTCTGCTGCAGTTGTGATTAGCGCTTTCAGGGTTAAATTGAAGTTCTGGAATACAATCACGGTCAGTACATGTGTCTGAAAATACAAACAGGCAAACAAGCGAACAAACGAACAAACAAAACAGAACAAAAAAAAAAAAAAAAAAAAAAAAAAAAAAAAGCAAGCGAGCAAACAAAACAAAACAAACCAAACCAAACCAAAACAAAACAAAACAAAACAAAGCTTACTTAAGCTAAGCTAAGCTGAGCCAAGCTTAGCAAAGCAAAGTTATACAAAACAGAAACAAACAAACAAAAAAAAAACCAAAAAAAAACAAAAAAAAAAAAACAAAACAAAACATCAAAACAAAGCAAGCAAACAAACAAACAACAACAAACAGAAGAAACATAAGCAAAGTACAAATGTTCTGTGTTTTGTTCTGTTATTAAAGCAATACGGAGGTTTTTATACTGGGAACCAATTTACAGAACTGTTGACTGACAGAACGAAATGTATTGACAAACTCGTTAATATAATAGATAGCCATGAATAAAATTAAATTATGTCTCAGAGAGAGAGAGAGAGAGAGAGAGAGAGAGAGAGAGAGAGAGAGAGAGAAAGAGAGAGAGAGACGACAAACTATATTGATAACATCGTAAAATGTAATAGATAGCAATTTATAAAATTAGATTATGTTTCGTTGAGAGAGAGAGAGAGAGAGACAGACAGAGACAGAGACAGAGAGAGTTTTGTTTTTGTTCGTTAAATGACGGAAGACAAATATAAATTCCATGTAAATCAACTTTATATCCTCTATAATGAGATTCTTGAAACAGATTTTGACAGACGAAGTGAGGCTTGAAACATGTTGAATAAAAGACACATTCCATGA